>JAUIZM010000016.1:1340956-2681912 GCA_030848705.1 Heracleum sosnowskyi | reverse complement strand
TAAAGTATCTTCACTGGTTCGTTTCCTTTCACATGGATGATCCAAATGTTGCATCCCTCGAATTAATCTTGTTACATGTTACTTCCATGTCTATATTTAATCCTGTAGATGTTGCCTTGTTCCTCTTGAAACGATTCGAAATATTTCCCAAAAGAGCGAATAAAACTCTACGCGATTCTCGCAGTGAATAGTAACTATTCACTATTCACTTCAACAATCGAATCCTTAAATCGACTTTAATAAAATAATAAAAATTCCAAAATATTAAATCCTGAAATCCTCAAATTTAATATCTCATTTCTTGAATATAATAATATATAATTCAGTTAAATTGAGTTATTCGTTGGTATATATTAGTCAGACATTAATAATAAAAGTATGGTAATGTTTACAAAACCCTACCGAAAATTGTTTTTAATAAAGATGATATAAAGGAACACGTATTTTCGAAAAGAAAAACTAAAAAGGGATGAGGAAATAATTACACTTACTTTGATGCAGATATTAACGCGGCATACAAAATTACAAATATAGTATGAATGGTATTTTTTTTAATATAATGCAACTAGTAAGGGGAATATAGTCATTTTACTATATTTTCTGTTCTAACGGTTTTTTTAATTAAGAGGCTAATTAGTACATACACTCACCTCACAACCACTTATTGTTCAACATTTGATAACAAACTATTTGATTTATTTATATGATCAGTTAGGTCCAAATTAAAGTATAGTAGAAGGGGGTTTGAATACGATACTCATAAATTATTTAATTTCGTTCGCGGATTAATCATTCAGTTCTATCACGAAATCAAATGCACCAAATCAAAACACGAGTCGGGGAATATATCGTTTTATAAATATAAACCTCGTGGGGTGCTACAATTTCTAATCCGTAGATTAGCTTCAATGAGTTCAAGGTTACACAAATTCAATACAATGATAAAATTCTGATCACTATTAATTTCTCTGATAATTTTCTCTGGCTCAATCTCTCTCTTCATAATGTCTCTGTGTTCTACCTTGATTAACTGAAGAAGACACACTCTTCTCTGTATTAATTGTAGTCTGGATTGAAAAACCATCAAACCAAAAGAAAAGAATTAATCTTGGCCGTTGGATCTTCATCAACTTGAAAAACAAAGAAACTTTTCACCTGCTCCTCAATTTGGAAAACTATCGAATGTTTAAAGTTAATATTCCATTCGATGGTTTTTTTAATAAAACGTCTATCGAATGAAACTTTAACTTACATTAGTTTTCTTATTGTTTTCTTTGATTCACATTCGATGGTTTTCATCAATAAAAAACCATCGAACTCTTTTCTTGTCCTTGATCTTTTAGAAAAACTTCTGAAGCTTCAGGGTGTTTAGTTTTAGACTGAATCAATTTCTTCTGAGACGATAAAAACAACTTGATCTTTTTAAGTGCCGTCAACTGGTGCAACTGGTCTGGTTCACAGATGAATAACACTTCAACAATTCTTCTATGTCTTCAATTCAATGTTGTTGATTAGTCCTTTGTCGTTCTGGTTGCTTCAAATAAATCACTGGAATCCTGTGGTTCTAACCCTAAATCATTCACATACTTCTGTAATCTTGAAAGTCTTGTTTCTTTAATTGTCATTGAGGCTTGAACATTTTCATGAACTTCTTTCCGTGACCTGTTTACGGACTTCAAGAATACATACCATATTTTGATTTTTTGAGTTTACCTTTCCTTCTTTGATTCTGGATTCCTGTGCTTCTGTTAATATTATTGTCTGTCTTGTCCTTTGTTCAGTTGCAGTTATCTCTTTTACATCTTATGTTACATTATGCTTTACAATCTCCCCCTATTTGATTGTATAGAGTTTGACAAGCAAATACTTCGAGGATAACTCAACTAACTAAGGAAACATGAAACTAATTAAAGTAAGACAGCTTGATAATATTAAATGCATTCTGGATGAGATATATACATTTCCAGATTTCATAATTCAAAAAACATTAAAACTTAATACATTGAAGTTGCTCCTCTAGTCTGAGCTGATAGTTCTTTGGTTCTTTGCTTCTGTTCTTCAGTCCATCTCAATCTCACCTTCTTCAATCACAGGATTGGAGTTAGCAGCTTGATAATCAATCACGGAAGGATAGTGCAGTGGTTCTCCAGGTTTAAGGATTGCTCCTTTGATGTGTCTTCCAATGTATTCAACCTCTTGTCCCACTCCAGCCCACAACCATGCAATGTTAACATCTTTCTTGTTTAGCTTTGGCATGTTTGGTATTTTGGGACACACTTCCAATCCTCTCTCCACTCTCTTCCTATAGTAAGGAACATTCTCCATTAGAAATCTTCCCAGAGTGTCTGCTGCTTTGTCCTTCTCCGTTGATGTGAATCTAGTGGATCTAAGATACTTCTCCACTGATATTAGATAGTTACTTAGATAATCTTTCAGCTTGTCCTCAGTCAAATAGCAGATTCTGAACAAGTCATTCGTCATGAATCTAACCATTGGAGGATCTTCAGTAATCTCTGGACTGACTTTCATCAAGATTTCTTTAACATGCTCACGGAGCAGTTCATTTAGCCTTGTATTCCTTTGTATCTTGACGAGCATCACCTGCAGTTCTGTGTATGTTCTCTGTTCGAAAAACTTAGTAGAAATCACAAATGTACCTTTCTCAAGAAAATTGATCAATATGTTCCAGGCACCATTTGCTTTAACTCCATCTTTCAGAAAGATCACAGTATTTCTCAATGTAGTGAAGTAAGTCTGATCTTCAAGATTTGCACTTCTGATGTCCTGGATGATAACTTCCACCTGCATTGTCGTTGACTTCTAATCCGTCTTCAATTCCACAGAAGGTTTTATAAACCATCTCCCAGTCAATACCTTGTTTCTTTGCCAAATCCATCATCTTCTTCTTCCTCACTTCAGCATACACCTTGAATATTTTAAGCTTCTCACTCATTAGAACTGCTTGATGTCTTTCCTTCTCAGCTTGCCTGACATCTCTTTCAGCTTTCAATATCTCCAAGGCAGCTTCCTGTTCTAGTGACAGAGAATTTGCTTCTTCTTCCATATTATCATCCAAGATAGGATGTTAATATGGCTCATGCTCTTCTTATTGTTGATGCTCATGCATGATTTCAAATTCCTCTTCACTCTCTTCTTCTTGCATGTCTTCAATCTAGTACTGTCTAACCGGAATAGTTTCATTGGTTTCCCATAATCCCCATCCATTTGCCTCCCATTCTCCAACTTTCTCCCCCTTAGTTGAGGAATCCTCGATGAATTTATCCTCAGCATAAAAGTTCGTAATAGGATCAGGTTGTTGATTTGATGGTCCGGGTTGTTGGTTCCTCGACATATTCCATATTGATTGTACTCCGTCACTTTGGTTCTCCATGAAATTAGAAATGTCCCTATTCATCTCATGCATAGAAGCTAGCTTCAGGTCAATGGCATCCAGTCTCAATTTGGTAGTCTTTACAATTCTATCCAATCTCTGGTTAAGCTTAGACTCCACTCTTTAGAGGGTGTTCATTGCATCTTTTACCCTAGCTTGACCATCCCGGATAACCAGAACGTCTTCTTTCAAAGCTTCTTGTCCTTGTTGCAGAGCATTTACTTCATTCATGAATCCATCCTTCAGCTCTTTGACATCTGCTCTCAAGTCGACTCAAGTCGACTAGTTCCTCCATTGCTTCCTTCTTCAAGGAGTCCACTGCTTGCTTAGTACTTGTTATAGTGTCAGATGCACTGCCTAAGACCCTGTAAGTTCTTCTAGAATCAGCTGTAGCCAAGTCAACCTTCTCTTGAATAGACATTAAAGAAGCATTGGCTTGACCGGAGGAGATCCCTTGGTCAAAGGAAGGTCTCAGTGGAACCTTGAATAGTGGATTTCCTTGTTTATCATGAACTGTCATCTCCTTGAGAGTGGATTGAACATGTATCTCTCTTTCAGTAGGTAGTATCAAATCATCAATATTAGGTAGGGTTAGGGTGTCACTCCTCACATTTGGCTCTGGGTGTGCACTCAACGTTTCTGTTGGTGTTTCACTCATTTTTCCTTTCTCACTCAGGCCAGGTGTATGTATTTGGGTTTCCCTCATTCCCTTATTGCTCTTTGTACATGCATCAGAAAACACCATAGCCATCCTTAAGGAGGTCACCGGTGGTGCAATGGGGCTTCGCAAGTCCCCGTCCTTGGATAAACCAAGTTGCTGATCATCCGTAGATGTTGTATCCTTTGTAGGATCTAGAGTTTGAATCTCTAGGAGGCTAGAATCAGGCTCTATTAACAGCAGAGATCCTGAAACTCCCTTTAAAGTCTGTGAAGACTTTTCCTCAGTTAACTCCTCAATTAAAATTGATTCATCATCACCGAGTTGCCGATCCGCACCTACGTTAGACCCTTTACCCGCAGGATCCAGATATGTTCCATCTGGGAAGCTAGGCAATGACCCTTTAGATTTTGCATTTGGGTCAGAGCCTTCTCTCGACGTCTGTGAAGACACTTGGTTCTTAGAACCTTCAACCAGTGAACCTGACCGTAATATGGTCGGAACACCAGTTGCTTCCGTCAATTCCTCCTTGCTTGATTGAGCTATAGGTTCAGATATAGCTTTGGTTAGTGTAGCCCAATCAGCATCAGAAAAATCAATAAAGGGCGCTTTGGATGATTGAAATGAAGTTTCAACAGTTGCCTCGTTTTCTATTCTTCTCCTTTTAGAGGAAGGCAGAGCTGCTGATGAAGGGTGTATCTCCTTATGTGGTGTTGCTTTGGCACTATCTCCCTCTACACTCATGGATGTCTGTATGATGGGTATAGTAGGGGAAGGAGGTTCGTTTACGGTTTCATTTGGCTTTTCCAAAGGCTCTATGACCGGGGTTAGAGATTGTGGGTTTGCAACCTCTTGGTCAGCAATGGCCGCTGAGGGCTCTGGATCAACATCTATTGGTTGTGGTTCAGGAGCCAGTACAGGTTCAGGAATATTACCTTCGTTTACCTGTTCCCCTGGGGGTAGAAGTGGTAGGGGCACCGTTCTTAGATATTCAGTTAGAACAGTGGGTACCCCTAGAAGATGAGTCTTTCTGATCAGAGCTGTTATTGCATTGCTCTTCATCTTCATGCACTCCATGGTCTCCTCACCTTCAAATGTCTCTCGTTCATCGTCTGTTAACACATCATTCAGAATTAGCTGTAGGAACCTAGGATAGAAACAAAGCACATCATCTATGCATGTTCTTTCATCCATTGGTCCCATGCATAGAATAACCTGATCAATCACCAATTTTCCTATGTTTATATGCCTATTGTTAGCAATGGCAAACCCTATCTTCTGAAGAAATAAGGGAATATACCATGCAGATTTGTCAGCTTAGCAGGAAAAACATGGATTAAAGTGTGAAAGAAGAAATTCCACGGCTTAGTCAGATAATGCTTAAGAAACTCTCCCACAAAGAAGTTTGGTTGTTGACTTCTTATGAGAGTGAAGAAAGCATGTGTTTCCTCAGTTGTGGGATCCGGAACAAGGTTTTCTGTTGGAAAATGTAAAACCCTATTAACGTCATGTTCCGTCACCCTTATTGTTCTGCCCCCTGGCACAACAAAACTGAAGGCACTTACATTCTTCTCAGATGTGTCAGTGGCGGATGTGTACAACGCAGTCAATTGACCGATGCAAAGGACCACAGGAGTACTCAGTGCATATGCCACTAATGAATGTGTGTTCAGAAATTGTGCCCATGCACGAAACTGTAAGTTCGTAATGGATTGCACATTCTGAAACGAGACATGGTTAGTCTTGGTTACGATAAATTCTCCGGCCATTATTTTTTTAATATCCAGAAAATTCAATTTAAACCAAAACTAATTTAGTTTAATTAATTATTTCTAATTAATCAAACTTTTAACAAAATAAGCCTTTTTATCACCTTCACAATTTCGAACAATTAAAACTCCCAAATTAAGAACCCTAATTTTCTAAATCAAGAAAAGTAATTTTAATTGAAACACACTTCAAAAGAAAATGATCTCAATCAAAAAGTACTATTCAAGAACAATTCCTATCAGTTAAGGTTTGAAAACTTGCTTTCGATAGAATCTTTTAACCAAAACCAAATTAGAAAACACAGAAATTACACAATACAAAGGCTTTACTGTTGAAAATGAAATCACTATGGTGAAACTGGATTTACAGTGGGTAATCCTTGGTTAAAAAAAACTATAGAGTTCTTATTGTTCTCCTTCGAAAATATATGTAAGTATATGTTTTCCTGCTTAGATCTGTAAAATGAGAAATGAAACAAAACGTCTAAGGGCTACATAAATACTTACTGATCTTTTCAGGGGTATTTTTATCCTTTCTTGTTCGATAGTTTTATAAAGAACTATCGATGGATTTATTGAGGGGGTAAACTGGTCAATTTTACTTCGATAGTTTTTTGAAAAACTATCGAAGTATTTGATCATTGAATTCAAACAGACCTTTTTCAAAAAACCATCGACAGGTTTTTATTTTAATGATAAAAAACTATCGAAGTTTACCTGTGTGAAAAATCTATCGAGAATTTAAGTATTAAATTAATTAAATTCATTTCGATATATTTTTCATTCAAATTTCAAAAACTATCGAAAAATGTTTTCGATGGATTTTTCTTTTCCCTTTTAAAAACTATCGAAATTGACTTCGATGGTTTTCATTTAGTACTTAGAAAAACTATCGAATTTTCTAAATTCGATGGTTTTTGCTTCTGATTCAATTTTTAAAACATGTTCTTGTTGTTTTGTTTGTTTTTTTTTAAAATCAAACCTCTGTTTTTCTGTCAACTTCTAATTTGAATAAACTTTTTCAAATTTACCAAAATCAATGTTAACAGAAAATTCACATTTTTCTTAGAATAAAATCGACTAAATATCATTAAATGATATTAACTAATTAAAATCCAATAAATTATGCTGCATTAATCTACAATGTTTAAAACAAAGTAAATTAATTCAAATTAAATAGATGCTTAAATATTTAGAACAAATATTAGCACCTAGATAATTTTTAGAATTAATAACCAATTAAATGCCAGAAGATATATCATCCATAATTATGACATTAAATTAGTACAATAATCCTAACTACGAGAATTGCTCCAGAAAATAAATTGACGAGTCCTAAGGATATGGAAATTCTTAAACTCATGTATTCACTAGGACTATCTTGCAGTTACTGACTTCTAATCAAAATCAATTAGAAAGATTTAACATCCCAAGTTCACCAACCAGCTTAGAAAAAGTGGATTCATTAAGCGGTTTAGTGAAGATGTCTGTAATTTGTTCCTTTGTGGGTACAAAATGTAACTCCACAGTTCCATTCATGACATGCTCTCGGATAAAATGATACCTGATGTCGATGTGCTTCGTCCTCGAGTGTTGCACTGGGTTGTTAGAGATTGCTATGGCACTTGTGTTGTCGCAAAATATTGGAATCTTAGTCAACAAAAGCCCATAGTCACGGAGTTGGTTTCTCATCCACAAGATCTGAGCACAGCAGCTACCAACAGCAATGTATTCAGCCTCAGCTTTTGATGTGGACACTGAATGCTGCTTCTTGCTATACCAGGAAAATAACCTTCTTCCAAGAAACTGACAGCTTCCTGAAGTACTCTTCCGATCAATCTTACAACCTGCAAAATCTGAGTTTGTATATACAATGAGATCAAATTCTGTATCTTTAGGATACCAAATTCCAAGATTTGGGGTCCCCTTAAGCTATCTAAATTTTCGCTTAACAGCTATTAGATGAGATTCTTTAAGATCAGACTGAAACCTAGCACACAAGAATGTTGCAAACATTATACTTGCACCAATATCAAATCATTTTTGTGATGTTTGTAAAAAAGAGTTTTGTCTACGACACCTCTTGTAAAGTTATTTTCAAGTAAAAATTCGGAGAGAGTGTCATACCATGTCCTTGGAGCTTGTTTGAGTCCATAGAGAGCTTTGAATAGAAAGTACACAAAGTCTGCCAGTTTTGAATCCTCAAACCCTGGAGGTTGTTCAACATACACTTCTTCTTCTAACTCCCCATTCAGAAAAGCACTCTTCACATCCATTTGATACACTTTGTAATTGGAATGTGCTGCGAATGCCAGAAACATTCTGATGGCCTCAAGTCTTGCTACTGGTGCATAGGTTTCATCATAATCTATACCCTCTTCTTGAGAGTAAGCTTTAGAAACCAGTCTGGCTTTGTTTCTCGTTACAATGCCATCTTCATCCAACTTATTTCTGAATACCCATCTTGTTCCTATAACAGATTTTCCTTTAGGCCTGGGTACCAGCTTCCAAACTTTCTGCCTTTCAAACTGATTGAGTTCCTCTTGCATTGCAATCACCCAATCTGGATCATCTAGGGCATCTTCAACTTTCTTAGGTTCTGTTTCTGAAAGAAACCCAGAATAGTGACATTCATTTTGTGATGTCCTCCTAGTTCTCACTCCTGTGTCCGGATCACCAATGATCAAGTGAAAGGGATGATCTCTATTCCATACCCTTTGTCTTGGCAGATGCGATCTTGATGATTCTCCTTGTTCTAGATGTTGTGGAGTGTGACTAGTTGATCCTTCTCCTGCTCCCCCTGAGTTGCTGACAGTATGATCTGTTGACCCTGTAGATTGACTAGTGGATCCAGTAGTATTTTGAGTATTTCCACCACTATCACCACTTGGTCCAGAATCATTATCATTATCATTATTATTATTAATAACTGTAACAAATTCAGGTTCTTCTTCACTGTCAGAGAGATCTCCTGATAGATTTTCAAATACCAAGGATTCAGAGTTCTCTCTAGTTTGCAGGCCTGGTCTTTTGGTGTCGTCAAATGTTACATTAAAGCTTTCCAACACCTTCTTATCTTCAATCACATAGACCCTGTAAGCCTTAGATTCCAGAGAATAGCCCAGAAAAATGCCTTCATCTACTTTGGCATCAAACTTGGCTAGATGTTCTCCATCTTTAAGTACAAAGCACTTTGCACCAAACACATGAAAGTACTTCAGTGTTGGTTTCTTGTTGTCCATTAACTCATACGGAGTCTTTTCATGATCTTTGTTAATCAGGGTTCGATTCTGAGTGTAGCAAGCTGTATTCACTACTTCAGCCCAAAAGTAAGTGGGAAGTTTTGATTTATTTAACATGGTCCTTGCTGCTTCAACCAAGGTCCTGTTCTTCCTTTCCATTACTCCATTCTGTTGAAGAGTTCTTGGTGTTGAATACTGTCTTGATATTCCTTTCTCTGAGCAGAAATCATTAAGAACTGCATTCTTGAATTCAGTTCCATTGTCTGATCTGATTGTCCACACAGGTAGCTTAGCTTCCACTTCTATCTTCTTGATGTGATCAATGATTAGTTGTGTTGCTTCATCCTTTGATTGTAAGAACAACACCCACGTGTACTTGGAGTAGTCATCCACCCATCACCAATGCATATCTTTTCCTTGAAAGTGACATAACATTGACTGGACCAAATAAATCCATATGAATCAGCTGTAATGGTTCAGCAATGTTTGTCATTCCTTTGCTTCTATGTGATGCTTTCTTCGACTTCCCTTTTTCACATGCTTCACATAGTCCCTCCTGATTGAATTCCATCAGGGGCAACCCTCTCACTAACTCTCTCTTTACCAAAGAGTTCTTAGTTTTGAAGGTCAAATGTGATAGCTTCTTATGCCATAGCCAACTTTGTTCTGAAGATGCCTTACTGTAGAAACATATGTAACTTCTCCTTCACTTGTAGAACTTAAGTCAGCTATAAACAAATTTCCTTTTCTTACTCCCAGTAGAGCAAGCTTCTCATCCTTCCTATTTGTGATCAAGCACTTGTCCTTTCTGAAATCTACATTGTAGCCTTTATCACAGAACTGACTGATACTTAGAAGATTGTGCTTCAATCCTTCAACAAGAGAGATGTTTTCAATGATGACATTCCCAATTTTCAATTTACCATATCCCGTAGTGAATCCTTTGTTGTCTTCTTAACCACCTCTGGCAGGGACTCTTCACCTGTCATGAGTCTAGAACAACCACTATCCAGAATCCACACGACCTTTGAGCTTTTAACCTTACCCTACAATCACAGATTAATTAAGCGGACTTTGGTACCCAAACTTTTTTGGGTCCTGAAGGTTTAGATACTTTAACAGGAGTAACATTCAAGTTAGTCTTAACTTGTTTGACATTCATGCTTTATGTGGGTTTGACATTATCAGTGCTATTGCTACCAGGTGCATTCATCAACTTAAAATAAGCATGCATAATGTTGTATGTACATAGCAAACACTCTTTCTTTCCACAGGGTTCATGAAGATCAGGCATGTCAGACATGTTATGCATTGCAAAAGTATCAACAGTTTCTACTTTAACCTTTTTACATGCATGTGTAAGGTGTCCAACAGAATTACAAATAGTGCACAACTTCCTAGATGCAATGGGAGAAGAAGAAACAATATTTTGATTAACAATATTCTTTTTCCCATTCCTGTTCTTTTTAGCCTTGATAACTAAGTCACCTACTTCAGTTTTAGGTAATTCAGTTTTTACTGATTTCCTAGGCAACTTAGTCTTTACCTCTTTTTCCTTCAATAAATCCTCCTCAAGCAATTCTTGTCTTATGTATAAGTCATCCTCATGAAAAGGTTCTGAGAAGGGCTTGACAAAGACTGGACTGACCACATTATTAAGAATGTGTGGAATATTCTTCCTGACAACAGTAGATGTCACAGGAAATTCCAAAATCTTTTTCCCAGCCTTTTTGGTGTAGTCAAGTCCTATAGCAGTCTTGTTCCCTATGGTCTGAGTATCAATGATCTCCTTAGCAATTAGGGCAGAATTCTTAAAAACATTCAGTTTCAAATCTAACTCTGAAATATGCTTCCCGAGGATAGTCTCTATCTCATCATTACACTTGACCTTGTTCTCTAAGTACACATTCTTTTGCTTAAGATCTTCTAATGTTACAGCTACAAGCTCTAGTTCTTCATTTTTAGATTCTAGATTTTTAATCTTAAGAACTAGTTTAGCATTTTCCATTTCTGATGCTAGCATGCTTGTGTGTACATTAAACAATTGTACACTAAGATCTTGCACAGTTTTCTTGTACTCATAATTAGACATTGAAAGTGTTTGTCCTAAATCCAATCATGTATGATGAGTTAGGAAGAACTTTCTTGTATTCTTATTTGATTTCATTAATGTTAGTAAAAGACTTGTTTTGTTTTTATTACGGGCCTTATGTATTTAAAGTGTTTTAAATAAGATGTTCCATAGTTTAGAGTAAAGCTTCTAGAATTATAATGAGATTATAATAGTGAGATCTAGAAGATGATAACTCTAGACTTAAACAGTTCCTGATCATAGGATAACTAATCGGAAGTTGGTGAATCCGCAAAGATTGGTACATACTATGCTTGCTCCCGTCAGGAGGATGTCTGTTCTCATAGGCATTTGTGTGGTGACACTATAGCTAGTATGTACGTGCTTGTTAGGGAATAAGTTCACTGAACATGACTCGATAAGTTGAATAACTAATGGAGTTTACTCACGTGTCAATAGTTATTCACTGAGTGATAGTTGTACAAGTGTCCTTAGACTTGAGATCGTTAGAGTTATCTTGTATATAATGAACTATGCTTTGGATTAGTCCTTAGTCTCAAGGACATCCATTAGGTCTATTCTGGGCATAGGGATTTGTGTATGGAGATAGTTAACGTCAATAGAGGATCTACCCCTTCCAGTATAGGAAGAGAATATCCTATGTTATTCTTAGTATGCGAGTTCTGGAATCTCTGGCCAGAGTGTATGAAATTAGAAAGGAGTTTCTAATTTGCATTAATATGAACTTAGCATTATGAATAAGAAATCATATGATTAAATTTGATAAGGCCTGACACGAGATCCATGCCTTATATTTAATCGGGATATTGTAGGGTAGAAGGAATTCATTGTACGGTAACTAGTCACTGACAGGTTCTTGGTATTCTAAGCAGTGAATTCATATTATCCGGATAGTCGCGATATGTTGAGAAGCATCCCTCACGATGTAGAATAAATATAATTAATCAGTTAATTATATTTAATGAATTTTAGAATTCATATAATTAATAAATAAAAAGTTTATTATTATTATTTATTTCTACTACCGGCTTAATATTGAACCTACAGGGTCACACCATAAAAGATTAATTTATTGATGAAGGTATTTTGAGAGAGCAAGTTATTTTCTAAATAGTTTAGAAAAGGAAATAATGATTAAAATAGTTTTAATTATTATTAAAGCATTTTATAAGATAAAATGTGGGGTTAATATATATATATATATAAAGATATATTAAAAAACTCTAGGAGAGCCCTATAAATAGAATGAGATAGTTCATTCTAAAGGACTTGAGTTTTTGTGAAAACCTAGTTGCCACCTTCTTCTGCATCATCTCTCTCTCTCTCTCTCAAAAGAAGAAAAACTCCATTTTATAAAAGCTTAGTTTTATAAAAAGCTTCATCGAAGGATTATTCTTGGTGGATACCGGTAGAGTGCTTCACACTCTGAGGAGCAACTGCTAGAATCCATTTGTATAAAGCTTCGATTTTCAAGGTATGGTTACGATTCCTCCGCTCTTTCATTTTATATATTTTTCTATATGTGCGATACATGGTTTTTACGGAATAAATGTTATATCACGCTTCCGCTCATCCGTAAATTCCTTCAATGGCATCAGAGCTAGGTTATGCATATAGAGATTCATATAAAAAATTTCAGATTTTTTTTATACATGTATGAATTTATTATGATTTTTGCAAGTATATTTAGATTTAATTATGAATTAATTCGAAATATTATTTGCATGAGATTTTGATCATTGATCTGGGTTCTACAAGTGTTGTGGATGATCTAGGTATTTTTTTCATAATTTTGTGATGTGTAGATTATTTGTTATGAATTTTTTAAATTGTTTTAATTAAAATTCATAAAATAATTATACATGTTAAAATATATGAATTAAAATTTGTACAAGAACTCATAGATACTTGCTTATTTTTGCTTTTGTTTGATTTCAGTAATCATATTATTTTGATTTTTTATTAATTTATTAATTAATTGTTAATTAATTTATTAATATTAAAATAAAATAATAATAACAATAAATGCATTTAATGGCAAGGGCAGTTTTTTAAGTGTTATTTTTTTTTTTGACAAAATGCAAATTCATATCATTAAATTAAAACAAGTCTAGCCGGGACAAATCCCCAACTGACAATGCAATCAGGTTGATAAACAATAAAGCGAGCTAAACAAATAGTTGCATTGTTTCCAGACTGCTTAACACACTGAATCCATGGATTCTTGAAATTGAAAATGAATACAAAGGCTTCTCGAGTAATCCAGCCAACATCGGTCCCGAAAATGGTAGCTTCACAATTGACCTTCACAATAGTTCCATGGCTGTTGCGGTGTTCAGGCGACTCAGTTACAAAAACTAAGCAATGAGGAACAATAGTCCTCGAATAATGAACAACTATAATTTGTGAAAGGTGAGCACATGCGGTCACAACCATTCCAAGCATACCCCAGCTATCTACATGCCGGGATCCAGCTATAGACATGCCGAAAGTTCCAAGCATACCCCAGCTATCTACGTGCCAGAATCCAGCTATAGACATGCCGAAAGTATAACTGATGTGGTAATCCAGATCTCCCAAAACCCCATCCAAATCATTCTCATTGATAACACACAAACTCGCATAAAGCGAGAAAACACACATAAAGCGAGACGAAAACAAAACACACATAAAGCGAGACGAAAACAAAACACACATAAAGCGAGACAAAAAACAAAACACGCATAAAGCGAGACAAAAGCAAAGCTAATCGATTTTATTGAATCTGGAAAAACAAGATCGGAAGAAAATGAGGGAGGAAGGAGGAGAGAGGCAGAGGGAAGAGAGAGGAGAGAGGCGAATGGGGGGGAGGGGGGAGGGGGGAGGCGGCTCAGACGACTCTCATTAGGGTTTTAATTGATACAATGTTTTTTAAGTGTTATAAATGCTAAGGAGTTACAAACATAAAAAAAAAAAAAAAAAACTGCTTTTGGTGCGCGCGCGTGGCGTGCAACCGCTGGGAATGCGTTACAGAGTCTGTAACGCATTCCCGGAATGTGTTACAAGGCCTGTAACGTGTGGAGCTCATGTGTTACACAATTAATAGCATTTACTTGTTGTAACGCATTCCAGTAATGCGTTACAGCCCCTCTGTCCACATTAAATTTGATTTTTTGGGAGTTTGGTAACTCCGTTTTGGGCGTGCAATATACCGTTGGATTCGTTTTTCCGAGACGGATCTAATGGAGTGGTCAAATATTTTTTATATAAATGTTTGGAACTGTTTATATTCCTGGATGTGTTTTAAAGCATGTATTAATTGTTTTAATTGCTTTTAAATACTATAATAAATCCATACATCATTATATCATTGTATGACATGATATTACTTGCATGCTTACTTGTTTATTTATTTTTATATATGAGATATATGCCTATATTTACCATGCGATGATAGATTTAGGTGAACTTAAATCAATATAAGGCGTGCTCTAGAAAATCTAGAATATGAATCGTTTCTTGTCTTAACAATAATATTATGAGTACAACCATGAGATTCTTATGTTTATGAAACATAGAGTGAAATACTCTTTTGATGTTGAAAATGAAAATTTCTGTCTAGGCCGTTGGGTTTTAAGCGGGACCGATGTGACCCCTCCAACACACTGGGAATTTTTCATTTAAATATCATAATTGTATTTTGTTCAAGAAAAAGAGAATCTCCTAGTAATATGATTATGGTTCTAACATAATATAATCCCTCTAAAATTAAATAATATCAAGTAGTAATTCGCCAATGACACAACGGGCTTGTGTCGGTCATAGCCTTCCAACATGGTAGAAAGTAGTTCTTATTTTTGAATCATTGTCGTTTCGTGCTACAGCCGAGGGCTTTGATTTCGAAGTAAGAAATACTTGTCTATTACATATAGATGTGTACAATGAATTAGAATCTAATGGTCGTTACGTGCTACAGCCGTGGGCTATTGGAGACTGATTCAATTGTATGAAATGTTGGGTTAGACTTCACTTAGAATATTGAGTTTGTCGTGCTACAACCGTGACTCAATTATTCAAGAGGCTAAAGTTTTATTAGGGAATAATATGAGATGTAATTGACAAGAGTTGTCTGCCTACTGAACATCACATGGCGTTTCGTGCCACAACCGAGGTTGTGTGATGGAATGTAGGATCCCTATTCCCACTAGCATTATGAATGCTTAATTTTTCACTTAGGGGTTGTATAAATTAGGTAAACTAGTGGGAGCCACTTATGAATAAAGACCCGATTCATATAGTGTTTTAAAATGAAATTGAATATTTGCTAAGTGTTGTTATGTGTTTATCATTTACAGATTTACTATATACATTATGTCTTCTGCACTATCACTCCGGAGCATACTGGTTGCTCACAAATTGACTGGTCCTAATTTTGCTGACTGGCTTCGAAACCTGAAAATTGTTCTCAGGGTTGAGAAGCTGGAATATGTGCTTAACTCACCTAAGCCTGCTGAACCTGCTGACGATGCACATAATGATGAACATGTTGTGTATCGTAAGTGGATAGATGATGCAAATGTTGTGCAATGTATCATGCTAGCTTCCATGAACATTGAGCTACAGAAGCAGCATGAGCATATGGATGCTCACACTATCCTAACGCATCTACAAGAGTTGTATGATGTGGCAGGGAGGACAGCTCGATATGATATATCGAAGGAGCTGTTCCGCTGTAGGATGTCTGAGGGATCGTCTGTGAATGACCATGTACTTAAGATGATCAATTTGATTGAACGTCTTGGACAACTTGGTTTCAACATGGATGGGGAGCTGAGTCAAGACTTGGTCTTGCAATCACTTCCGGGTTCGTTTTCGCAGTTTGTTGTGAACTTTCACATGAATAAGTTGGACGCCAGCCTGGCTGAACTCCACAACTTGTTGAAGACTGCAGAATCGAATTTTCTCTCTAAGAAGAGTTATGTTCTTCTAATTGGTGAAGGTTCCAATCCTAAGAAAAGGAAGAAGAACCCTCCCAAGAAGAAGAAAGTAGGTGAGAAAAAGCCTGTTCCACCAAAAGCTGAAGACCCCAAAAACAAAGTTGTTTGCTTCCACTGTAACAAGGTGGGGCACTGGAAGAGGAACTGCAAGGTTTACCTTGCAGAATTGAAGAAGAAGAAGGGTAGTGAGACTGCCGCTTCTGATTCAGGTATGTTCATGATTGAAGTGAATATGTCATTAAATCAAATTTCTACTTGGGTATTAGATACCGCCTGTGGTTCTCACATTTGCAATTCGTTGCAGGGACTAAGGAGAAGTAGGACTCTTGAGGAAGAGGAGGTGATTCTACGGATGGGAAATGGAGCAAGAGTTGCTGCTGAAGCTGTAGGATCATTTGATTTACATATGCCTACGGGCAAGACTATCGTTTTAAATAATTGTTATTTTGTTCCCTCGATTGTGAGGAATATTATTTCTATTCCCATGTTAGACTTGGCTGGATTTTCGTTTGTTATTCAGAATAATGAATGTTCAATTCTTAGAGATAATGTTCTTTATGGTAGTGGTATTTTAAATAATGGTCTGTATGTATGTGACGTAGAGCATAATTTACTACAAATTGAACGTACTAATAAAAGGAAAAGGGATGATGAAAATCTCACCTATTTGTGGCACTGCAGACTTAGTCATATTAGTGAAAATAGACTTCGTACATTGCATAAGGAAGGGTTACTTGACCCCTTTGATTTTGAATCATATCCTACATGCGAGTCTTGTCTATTGGGTAAAATGACCAAATCTCCATTTAGTGGACATGGAGATAGGGCTGCAGATTTGCTAGGATTGGTACACACAGATGTATGTGGACCGATGTCTACGCAAGCCATGGGTGGATTTTCATACTTCATTACTTTCACAGATGATCGATCTAGATTCGGATATGTGTATTTGATGAAACACAAGTCTGAAACCTATGAAAAGTTCAAAGAATACAAGAATGAAGTGGAGAAACAAACCAAACATAGTATTAAAACCCTTCGATCAGATCGAGGTGGTGAATACTTGAATGGTGAGTTTCTAGATTATCTCAAAGAAAATGGTATAGTATCTCAGTGGACTCCTCCATATACTCCACAGTTGAATGGGGTATCTGAAAGGAGAAATCGAACTTTGTTAGACATGGTTCGATCCTTGATGAGCTATGCAGATCTTCCAGTATTCCTTTGGGGTTATGCATTGGAAACCTCAGCATATTTACTGAATAAGGTGCCTTCCAAATCTGTTCCTCAAACTCCATATGAGATATGGAAAGAAAGGAAACCGAGTCTTAAACACGTTAAGATTTGGGGATGTCCAGCTTATGTCAAGAAAGTTGACCCTGATAAGCTGGAATCTCGATCCGTTAAATGTAAGTTTGTGGGATATCCTAAAGAGACTTTAGGGTATTACTTTTACACCGATCATAGGGTATTTGTCTCCAGACATGCTACCTTCTTGGAAAAACAGTTTATCCTTGAAGGGAACAGTGGGAGCAAAATAGAACTTAATGAAGTTCAAGAAGCACAAACTACCACGGTTCAAGAGGAAACACCTGTTCAGACTGAACAACCTTCTGTGGAACAGCCCATTCGTAGGTCAGAGAGAGTGTCTCGCCAACCTGAGAGGTATTATGGCCTTGTCATTGAGAATGACAATGAGTTGTCAATCATTGATGATGACGACCCTATGACCTATAATGAGGCTATGAGTAGTATTGACTCAGAGAAATGGCAGAGTGCCATGAAATCCGAAATGGATTCTATGTATACCAACCAAGTATGGACTTTGGTTGAAGCACCCAAGGATGTGAAGCCTATTGGGTGCAAATGGGTATACAAGAGAAAGATTGGAGCAGATGGCGAGGTGGAGACCTATAAGGCCAGGCTCGTGGCAAAAGGATTCAGACAAAGGCAAGGGATTGACTTTGATGAAACTTTTTCGCCTGTAGCCCTGTTAAAATCGATTCGGATTTTGCTTGCCATTGCTGCTTACTACGACTATGAGATCTGGAAAATGGACGTGAAAACAGCCTTCCTCAATGGGAAACTTGAAGAGGAAGTGTATATGACACAGCCAGAGGGTTTTGTTTCCAAAGGGAATGAACACCTAGTGTGTAAGCTGCTACGGACCATATATGGATTAAGGCAAGCTTCTCGTAGATGGAACATCCGTTTTGATGAGACAATCAAAGAGTTTGATTTTATCAAAAACATAGATGAACCATGTGTCTACAAGAAGGTTAGAGGGAGCGTGGTAACATTTCTTGTGTTGTATGTGGATGACATACTTCTGATAGGAAATGATATACCGATGCTACAATCAGTCAAAGTGTGGCTATCAAAGAACTTCACTATGAAGGACATGGGAGAAGCATCTTACATTCTCGGTATGAAGATCTATAGAGATAGATCTAGAAGAATGATAGGTCTTACCCAGGGTACATACATCGAGAAAGTGCTTAAAAGGTTCAGCATGGAAAACTCCAAGAGAGGTCTCATACCAATGAGCCATGGAGTATCCCTTTCCAAGAAGATGTCTCCTAAGACACCTGAAGAAAGGGAGCGTATGAGTAAGATTCCTTATGCTTCGGCAATAGGATCTATCATGTACGCGATGTTATGTACTAGGCCTGATTTTGCTCATTCAATTAGTGTGACGAGCAGATATCAGTCCAATCCAGGTGAAGACCACTGGAAAGTAGTGAAGAACATCCTTAAGTATTTGCGAAGGACTAAGGATATTTTTCTTGTTTTTGGTGGATCTGAGTTGAAAATAGAGGGTTATACTGACTCTAGTTTTCAATCAGAAAGTGATGATAGAACATCCATGTCAGGGTACGTGTTTACTCTGAATGGTGGAGCGATTAGTTGGAAGAGTTCCAAACAGTCTACAACGGCTGACTCCACAGCGGAAGCAGAGTATATAGCTACAAGTGAGGCTGCAAAAGAAGCCGTTTGGATGAGGAAATTTGTTTCTGAGTTGGGAGTTGTTCCTAGCATTAAGGAGCCTATTGGGTTGTATTGTGACAACAACGCAGAAATAGCACAAGCCAAGGAACCTAGGTCTCATAAAAATACCAAACATGTTTTGCGGCGCTTTCATTTGATTAGGGAGATCATTGAAAGAGGAGATGTCAAAATTGAGAGAGTTGACACACATAACAACGTAGCAGACCCACTCACAAAGACATTGTCTCAGATTCACTTTGATCGTCATAAAGAGAAGACGGGTATTAGATACCAGTGTTGTTAGGCCGAATACACAATATAATCAAGTATGTATGAGAATAACAATAATTAATAACACTGTTTATGAATCAATAAAACTGTAATCTTATTAACAGCTTCTCTCTTTATGATGTTAATGAATCATAAAGAGCTTCTAGGTTACAAGAATAATATCTCAATGATCGCGTCCCTTCTAGGGATAACCTATCTGTGTTTATATAGTACACAGCTACATACAATCCTTCTCTAATTGATATTCCTACAAGTTAGCTATACAATTCATATCAATTAAGGATTGCTTCTTATCTTCTATCCTGTTTCCTTAGCTGTATCAATATATTCTGCTTCTTTCCATCTTCAGAATGTATTGCTTCTAGAATCTTCAATTCTGCACCGACAGCTAATTCAACTATCACCTTGTCAGACTTTAAATAAACTCTGACTAGCTTCCTTTAAACTCTTCACCCTATCAGAGTTTAACTAAACTCTGATCGGCTTCTGATAAACTCTTGTCAGTACCTGTTGCTTAAACACTGATAAACAAACATTAGCAATTATATCTAACAATCTCCCCCAACTTGTTCATAATAAAATGTACAAGTTAAACATATAATTGATGATGTCAAAACATATAACAAATGCAGTGTTTAACATATAACAGAGTTTAATTTAAAAACAGAGTTTAATTTTGACTTAGAATAGAAAATATTAAAAACTTACAGTCAGACTTTATTTGATTTCTTGAATATCAGGCACTGTCCTGAGATAATCAATTAGAAGTCTTCTTTCAGCCTTTTCCAGCTCTTCAACCATGATTTCTTTCAGTTCCTTGAGTTCTGGATCAGATTCACCAGTCTGATAAATAGCAGCTCTCAGAGAATAGATGGAATTCTTCCTCATCTCATTCCCTAGCCTAATAAAATGTGCTTTATCAGATTCTAGATTGAATTCTAAGACTTTAACTCCCAGATCAGTCCTTAGTCTTGCACTGTTTCTCTTCATTTCTATAACATTTCCATAAGCATCTCTATACTTAGGAATGTATACCTTTGAAATTCCTCCTCCAAGCATCACCTTAGATCTTTGCATCTTTTGTCTGATAAATGTAGCAGCATTGTGAGTGTTTCTGTTTTTGACTTTTAGCAAGTACAGAACATACTCCAATTCTTGATAAGATTTGAGATCTATATCAGACTCTGCAACTCTGTAAACTCTTCCATCATTCATAAAATACAACAGAAAATCTTTCTTCAAACCCTTGTGAAATATCAACTGAACAGAGTCTAGCATATCAAGATTCTCTTGAGTAATAATGCCAGATACTGCCAATGATGATTGATCTCCAGATCTGTTGTTTATTCTCTTCTCCCTATGTGAACCTAAACCAGCTTTATCAAAAGTTTCTTTTCCAAGTACAGTCCTGGTTTGAGAGAAATCCACAGGTTGAAGTGTCAGAGCTTCAGATAGTACAGGTCTTCTAAAAATACCTTGGAGTTGTGGAGCTAGCTGAGTTTGCACAGCTTGAGCCTTGTCAGAGGCTGGCTTAACTTCAATAGTATCATCAACTTGAGCAGCGTCAGAGGTTGATTTTGGTAATCTTGTTTCAACTTGAGCAATGTCAGAGGTTGAATATTCTTTCTCCTTCAGGTTAGGCTCTTCAATCATTTTGCCTTTACCCTTATCAGAGTTTCTAATCATAGGCCTCCTGGTGTATTGTATACTCTGTTGAGTATTTTCTTTAATGATAATTCCAGTTTCTTTCTTCCTAGGAGCCTTGATTTCTTTCTTTTTGTATATCCCAGCTTCAAGATTCTTCCTGTGTTCTTCAGCAAGCATTTGCTCTTCAGCTTGGATATCTTCAATTGTAACATCTTTTCCATGTTCTGCTATAAATAATTTAGCAGCAACTTCTTCATCAGTGCTAGGCTTATCAGTGTTTATCAAACTTTTGAGCCTTGAACCACTGGCAGAAATTACTTTTCCCTTACCAGAGTTTGATCTTCTCTCAGAGTTTGATCTCGATCTTGATGATCTTAAGCCTAAACTCTTTTCAGATTCACCTCCCTTGCTTCCACCATCATTACCATCATCCCTCCGTCTCAGAGCTTGAGTGTCTTTGCATTTGTCACTTGGTACACTCTCCCCCTTTTTGACATCATCAGAAAGTAGTACTGATGTCAGCAACTCCAGAGCATTAGAAATTGAAGTTAGTTGAGCAGACATGGCAGTTTGATTCTCCTCAACTTTCGACAATCTAGAATTGAAAGTCTTTTGCTCTTTACACAAAGAGATGTATAGAGATTTGTCCTTCTGCTGTGTAAGCTCTCTTGTAGCTATATCATTCCTTAACCCTTCAATCACCTTATCAGAAGCATCAAAACGATTGTTTAATGATTTGATTTGAACAACAGTTGCTTTGAAATGACTGAGAAGTTCAGGATTTTTAATCTCTTTAACAGAGTTAGCAGTTAAATCAGCAGCCCTTTGTGAAGTGAAAATACAATCTGCTGCTGTCCAGTTCTTGAAGTACATATCTTGAAAATGTTCTTCAGTAGCCCTATTGAACTCTCTTTCTTCATCAGAGTTGGCTTGAATGTCAGATATGTGTGAAGGTGAATGAGCAGGACTAGCATTAACATTGTCATCCTCTCTTGCAATCTCTTCAGGAACATGTTCAGCAGTGATTTCATGTTCTAACTGTGCAGCTTCATCATTGACTTTCTCTGCAACAGTTTCAGGAATATCAGAGTTTGCTTTAGCAATTACCTCTGCTTCTCGCTGAACAATCTCAACAACTGATTGTTGTAGAGCTTCAAGAACAAGAGCATCTTCAGAGTTTGCAACAAACTCTGCTGCTACAGGAACATTCTCTGTTGCATCAGCAGGTACAGCAACAGCTTCTGTAGGATGATCAATTCTAATCTGATCAACTTCCTCACCTTTCTCAAAATCAAGAGAAATGATTTCTGTGTGGGAAGCAATAGTTTCTACCAATTCTGTAGTAGCTTGATCAGCTTCTCTTACATTTTCTTCAAGATCAAAAATTCTGCTGTCAGAATGAGCAGCAGCTTCCTCAACTACATCATTAGCCTTTGATGTAGGAGCTTCTCTATCAAAATCCATTTCAATATCATCAGTATTTAGCCTGTCTTGATTGACAGCTTCTGGATTTGCAGCTTCCTCCTGAACAAAAGCTTCAGGAGCTTCAGTTTCCTCAGGAACTTTGTCCATATTGGCAATGATATCAGCAAAAAGATATTCAGCAACTTGTCTTCTCTTTCTCTGATGAGGATTTTCTTCATCAGTTTCAGTTTCTGATTCTGCAACAGAATCAGCAGCAACAGACTTTGCTCTTTGAGCTCTCTTTTTCTTCATTCTTTTTCTCTGAGGCATATCTTCAGTTCTTGATACCCCAGCTTCAGCATTTGACCTAGCAACCCTAGTAGGTTTAGTACCAACATTCTTAGTCCTACCACCCCTTTTAGGTTTAACAGAAGTTGAAGGAGGCAATTCTTGTTGTAGAGGCTCAGGTTGAGAAGAAGCTTGTGTTGGTGGATTGACTTGAGCATTTAAAAACTGTTGCACAGATTGAGGTAGCAACAAGTCTCCAACAACCCCTTTCTTAACATCTTTATTAATAAGATCAGAAAATATTCTCTTATGTAATTTAAAGCAAGAAACATCTTCTTCACCTACTTCTACTCCTTCAACACAGTAAGAGAACAAAGGCTGACAGAATCTAGAGAAATAGACTACTCCTCTATTCTCTGTCATTTTGTCTCCTAGATTATTCAAAACAAGTCGTGCAAAATCAAAATGATTATCGAATAAAAGAGAATACCCGATTTGCAGACTGTCTGTGGGAATAGCATCCCAGTTTGTGCATTTCTTGCTAAAAGTCCTTGTGATGCAATCAAAGAAGAAGCTCCACTCCTTCCTTAAGAATGGTCGTTTGAGCTGTCCAATCTTCGACAAGGGTCCAGAATACCCAATCTCTTGCATCATTCTTATCAAATCCTCATCACCCATTCCAATTGTATACGAAGAAAATTCAGGAAACCCCATTGCAGCGCGAATGGTTCCAGCAGTTATTACATACTCTGTATCTTCATATTCAAAAATAATCGATGGGTTGCCTGTCTCACCACCATCATCATACATTCCTGTTTCCCAGAACGCCTTTATCTGTGAACCAGAAAGTTTTTCAGGTTCTACCAAAGCACGTCCAATCGCTGACTGAGCAAGAAACTCTTGAATCATATGAAATGCCTCTGGTGCGTTTGCAGTGTTTAGTGGTGCAGTATAGTTGTTTGGAACGAACTCTAATCCAGACGAAACAAAAGCTGTGGTTGCCATTAGAAGATTCTGAATTGATGCGAAAGACAGCAAAGTTTATGTGTAGAAAGGTGTTTGTGAAAAAGCGTATGAAGAGTTAAGGTTCGTAAAAGATTGAACCGTTTATGTGTAGTGTATTTAAATAATAACTGAAAAGATCACGATACACAGCAAGCGTCCTTGAAACGTGTGTGAGTGGGACAGATGTCAAACGTGCATACGCTGACAGTTGTATCCAATACACACGTGCAATCGTGCAAACATTTAGACACCTGGCAACACATAAAACGCTCAAAATATCCACTTTAAGAAAAATCAATAATAATAAAATTATCAATTTTAATCTCTCAGAAATACAATAACGAAGTACAAAGCAACTCAACAGTCAGTATAATAATGACTGTCTTGGAACTCCGCACGTTACTGTTTCCAAAAGCTTCAAAAACCTTTCAATCTCCAAGAAAAAACCTTTCAGATACCCTGTTTGAATGCTTTAAATACCAAAGCAATGTAACAACAGGCTTCATATCTTAAACTTACTATACACCAAAATGGCTGGAACTTTCGAATTCCTGGATGTGGAAGAGTTTTTGAACATGAACTGGCAGCAACAAGAAAACTATCTTATCGATGAGTTTCTTGTTCTTTCATTCCTGAATGAAGAAGGCCTTATCGTAGATGATGAAATAGCCGAAGGACCTTTCTCCAACCCTCATGTATACATCTTCCGTCCAGGACCATATGATGCACCAATCCTCGCAGATGAAGATGCCATGGAGATCTGCTTGATGCTTTTTCAACTGAGTTTCTTGTCGGGGTCAAAAGAAAACCTCTTCTTACAATCCTGCAAGCTGCAAAGCAGAAAGAGATCCCGAGAAGATGATGATGATGATTCATCATTAGGAGGATTTCAAGCTATCCCAAATGGTATAATAACCAGATGAGCAACTGGGTAGCTATCATCAGAAGTAGTAGAGCACAATAGCTTCTGGCTCTAGCTCTTCTGCTTCGATGTTGGATAGCATTCAAGTACTTGTCCTGGTTAAATAGATCTTCTCTTTTGTAACCATAGTGATTAGTATGTACCAGAAAGATTAGCTTATCATGAGTATGAAATTGTCTGAATGTAAATTTGAATCAATTAATGAAAAATTTGTTTCTTTACATTTCAGTATTATCAATATTGCATAGTAATTGGAAAGACAAAAAAAACTTAAACCAATTAACTAACATACTCAGCAGCAATACAAATCACAAACAGGACATAATAAACATACTCAATAACATTGGTCAATCACTATCAAACAAGCTCTATCTTTTCTCTGTTCAATCATACTTTGCCTAAGAACAAATGACTAAACCCAAAATCATAAACTGTCTGAGACAAGAAAATTATTTTAACCATCAGAGATTAAAATAAAGTAACCTCGGCGTATTTCACACAAAACATCAGTGTTTACCATTTGTCCTTCTTTGTCAATAAACTCTTTTCTCAATCTGTACAGTTGTGAAAATATGTGTGTGTAGTAGCAGAGTTTACCGAAATCAGTATTGAGACCATCTCAAAGTGCATAAAATCCACAATCTAAAGTAGTAAAAACTGGTTGCCTAAACTCTCATGTATAACATAAAATCTGATTTTATATCTAAACTCTGTATTACTGATATCCTTTCATTTGGATATGTCTTTTATTTTTCACCCCCTTTATTAATTTTTATTTTTCAATATATATTTTTTTTTATTTATTTTTCCAGTAATCAGTGGTTGGCACTAGTCACCAAAAATCAAAGATTTTAGCCCTTATTTCATACAATAAGTTCCTGGATCTTCCTAGGCACAACATGATCTCAAAGGAATTTGTGCTCTGTTTGGCATCTTTTGAATTTGAGGGTGAATTATTTGAAATTAATAATCAGAGTTTAGACTTTTCATCAGTAAATATAATTAACTTATGAGAGAAAATGCAAACAGCTAATACAGACTCAGTGTATAGGATCAATAAACTAAGAGATGCTATAAATATTGAGACAGTATCATGCTGTGTTAGCTTACTGCACATTTTTGAGATCAGAGTCTATACAACTCTTAAGGATTCACAGTTACTTACTGAGAATTATGCTTCATACAAATTTCTTCATTGGTCCTTATGTTCCAGACAAAATTACAATCAGAGAATAGCATTAATCTGTAACATTCAAAGTATGACCAACAGTTTATGACTAACAGAGACTAACATCAGAATTTAACCAACAGAGTTTATCACACTGGTACTCATAACAGTTAACACATGCAAGGAATCATGAGCAACAAAAATTAAACATGTATAAATTTTGAGTCTAACCCGTATCTCTAGTCAGAACCAGAGATCATTCCAAGTTCATTTACCAATCTTGTAAAAGTGGCTTCACTCAAAGGTTTGGTGAAGATATCTGCAAGTTGTTGGTCTGTAGACACAAAATGAAGCTCAATATTCCCTTCTTCCACATGTTCTCTGATAAAATGATATCTTATGCTGATGTGCTTGGTCATGGAATGCTGTACTGGATTTCCTGTCATAGCAATAGCACTTTGGTTATCACAGAAAATAGGAATTTTAGAGTACCTTAACCCATAATCCAGCAATTGATTCTTCATCCATAAAATCTGTGCACAACAGCTACCAGCTGCTATATACTCTGCTTCAGCTGTGGATGTGGAAATCGACTTCTGTTTCTTGCTATACCAAGAAACTAATCTGTCACCTAAAAATTGACAGCTTCCACTTGTACTTTTTCTGTCTATCTTACAGCCTGCAAAATCTGCATCAGAGTAACCAATCAACTTAAACTCTGATTCTCTAGGATACCACAAACCCAAGGTTATGGTGCCTTTGAGATATTTGAAAATCCTTTTTACAGCTGTTAGATGAGGCTCTCTAGGATCTGCTTGAAATCTTGCACAAAGACATGTTGCATACATGATATCAGGTCTACTTGCTGTAAGATACAGTAAAGACCCTATCATTCCTCTGTAGTTTGTCATATCTACTGAGGCTCCTGTGTCTTTGTCTAGCTTTGTTGCAGTAGCCATGGGAGTAGTAGCAGATGAACTATCAAGCATACCAAATTTCTTGAGAAGATTTCTGGTATATTTTGCTTGATTTATGAAAATACCATCATCTGTTTGCTTGACCTGTAAGCCTAGAAAATAACTAAGCTCTCCCATCATGCTCATTTGATACCTGGATTGCATAAGCTTTGCAAACTTCTTACAAAGTTTGTCATTAGTAGATCCAAAAATAATATCATCTACATAAATTTGAACTAACAGCAAATTATCACCAGAATTGAAATAAAACAAAGTTTTATCAATTGTACCTCTTGTGAACCCACTTTCTAAAAGAAATTGAGCAAGAGTTTCATACCATGCTCTTGGTGCTTGCTTTAGTCCATATAATGCCTTGTCAAGCCTGTAGACATAATCTGGATGCTTGGGATCTACAAATCCTGGTGGTTGTTCAACAAACACTTCTTCTTCAAGCTTCCCATTGAGAAAAGCACTCTTCACATCCATCTGAAAGACTTTAAACTTCTTGTGTGCAGCATAGGCCAGAAACATCCTTATGGCCTCCAGTCTTGCAACTGGAGCAAAGGTTTCATCATAGTCAATTCCTTCCTGTTGTGAATAACCTTTTGCCACAAGTCTAGCCTTATTCCTTGTAATCACACCATCACTGTCAGTCTTGTTTCTGAAAACCCACTTTGTACCTACAATTGATCTGTTCTTTGGTCTAGGTACAAGTGTCCAGACTTCATTTCTTTCAAATTCATTTAACTCTTCTTGCATTGCTGTAATCCAATTAGCATCTTGAAGAGCTTCCTCCACTTTCTTTGGTTCAGTTTGAGACAAGAAAGCATGATACAGACACTCATTATTTGTTGCACTTCTGGTTCTTACACCAGCATCAGGATCTCCAATTATGAGATCAGGTGTGTGTGCCTGTGTCCACTTTCTTGCTGATGGTAAGTGGTTTCTTGCATCATTGTTGGATCCTCCCCCTTGATCCATGCTCTCCTGATTCATATGTTGACTTTCTACATTCTCTGAGGCTCCCCCTGAATTTGATGACTCAGAGTTTGAATTGTCAGAGTTTGAATCAGTTTCCTCAACTGACTCACTTGCTGTGTCATGCTGAGCTTCTTCACGCTCCCCCTCAACTGGTTCTCTATTTTGTTCAATTTGAGAATTATCATTTTCTCCAGTATTTACCAGTAGAGGTTCAGAGTATGCTTCGTCAGAGTTTGTCAACCCTGCTTCATCAGAGTTTATATCATCAGAGAGTAGATCTTCATTTTCAAAACGTAGTTGATCATATCCATCCTTGTTTTCAAGTCCAATTATTTTCTTGTCATCAAATGACACATGTATGGATTCCATGATCACTTTAGTTCTTAGATTGTAAACTCTGAATGCTTTTGTTGACAGTGGATAGCCAACAAAAATTCCTTCATCAGCTTTTAACTCGAACTTTGTCAACTGTTCAGGATGAGTCTTCAACACATAGCATTTGCATCCAAATATATGAAAATATTTCAAATTTGGCTTCTTATTTTTCACCATCTCATATGGTGTTTTCCCATGCTTGTTGATCAGTGTAGCATTTTGAGTAAAACAAGCAGTTTGAACAGCTTCTGCCCAGAAATAAGTTGGTAATTTTGCTTCTTCAAGCATAGTTCTGGCTGCTTCAATTAAAGTTCTGTTCTTTCTTTCAACTACACCATTTTGCTGTGGAGTGCCAGGTGCAGAAAATTCTTGTTTCACCCCTCTTTCCTTGCAGAAAGCTTCCATGAATGAATTTCTGAATTCAGTTCCATTATCACTCCTTATTATTTTGACTTTGTGCTGTGATCCTTTGTCCAGTAGATTTACATGATCCATTAGAGTTTGAGCAGTTTCATCCTTCTTTGATAAGAAATACACCCATGTATATCTAGTATATTCATCAACAATTACTAGAGCATATTTCTTTCTGCCCAAAGACATCACATTCACTGGTCCAAAGAGATCAACATGTAGAAGATGATAAGGTTCCACTACTGAAGATTCAGTTTTGCTCTTGAAAGATGACTTCCTTTGTTTGGCCTTTTGACAGGAATCACATAGGCCATTTAGACTGAGTGTTGATTTTGGGAGTCCTCTTACAAGATCCTTTCTTATCAGCTCATTAATATTGTTCAAATTGAGATGAGAGAGCTTTTTATGCCAATTCCAACTCTCTTCATTTGACATTCTTGCAGTCAGACACACTGTTTTTCCATCAGAGTTTGTTACCAAACTTGCTTCATAAATATTGTTGCGCCTGTGTCCAACTAGAACAACTTTTCCAGTAGATTTACTGATAACTTCACAGTATTCACTATGAAAATCTACATGGTTTCCTCTGTCACAGATTTGACTCACAGATAACAGATTGTGCTTGAGTCCTGAGACTAGAGCTACATCAGTGATGATGACACCTCCAAGATTAATGTTGCCATATCCCAGAGTATGTCCTACGTTGCCATCTCCATAGGAAACTTTTGGGCCATCCTTCTCCACAAAGTCTGATAGCAGGGCTTTATTTCCAGTCATATGTCCTGAGCATCCACTGTCCAAGATAAGTGTGCTCTCTATTATACCCTGCAATCACAAACAAACACTAAGTGTTAGTTTTAAGGATCCAGACTTGCTTGGATCCTTTGCCTTTCTTAACAGTGTTAGCTTTTGCAGCGGAATCAACTTTCTCAGAGTTTAAACTAACATTGTCAGATTTTACACTAGCAGAGTTTGCTCTAACCCACTTCAAGTTGGGTTTTAGCTCATAGTAATTATGATAAATTGCATGATAACTCTTACATGTGTAAATAGAATGCCAAGTGCTCCCACAATGTTTGCATAAGGTCTGTGGTTTTACTCTAACATAATCATTCTTTACTTCTGAAGTAGAAGGTAAAGAATTAATATGCTTGTTCTTAGTGCAAAATCTAGCAAGATGATTAGAACTACCACAACTGTAACATGTTTTCCTTAAAGCACCAGCATTAGGCAAATGATTATTTCTATTGTTTATGCCTATTTTTC
Source organism: Heracleum sosnowskyi (assembly GCA_030848705.1). Taxonomy (NCBI): domain Eukaryota; kingdom Viridiplantae; phylum Streptophyta; class Magnoliopsida; order Apiales; family Apiaceae; genus Heracleum; species Heracleum sosnowskyi. The sequence continues at coordinate 2,652,082 of JAUIZM010000016.1, read as the reverse complement.
CATTCCTATTTCTCTTGGACCCTTTAGGTTTCATGGCAGACTTAACCTCTTTGAGCTTATGTTTAAACTGTTTTCCTGTCATTAAACCAACATTAACCTGTTTCTCACAGACTCTTATTGGTTCTTTAACAGCTTCTATCTCAACAGGCTTCTCTGTTTTAGATTCAGTATCTACTTGTTCAACACAAGTTTCAACTGGCTCCATAACAGTTTCTTTCACAACTGCAGATTTTAACTTTCCAGATTCAGGAACAAATGTTACAGGAGTTGAATATGAACTTGTGAAAGCTCTAAACTTAATTTTATCTTGAAACCTAAGTTCATCTTCCTCACTGTATCCTAAACCTACAGCATCTGTTTGAAAAACTTGATGTGTATCTCTGCCAGAATTAGTCCAAGTTTTAATTATTTTTCTTTCCTTCTCTAAATCAGATTCTAGTTGCCTATACCTTTTAAGCAACTCCTGTTCCACATAAACAGCATCATCTCTTTCTTTTTGAGTCTGCTTCATATTCTCAAGTTCTCTTTCAAGAAACTTGTTTCTTTCTTTAAGACTAAGATTCTCAGATTTAATCCTTTCATTCTCTAAAGTCTGATCCCTATAACTAACATGTATGTTCTTAAGATAAATTCTTAATTCAGAAATATTATCAGTATCATACGCATAAGTAGTTAGAGGTACCTTATTTTCTGATGATTCAGTCTCATCTTTGACAGTTGCCATAAGAGCATAATTTTCTCCATCATCAGAATCTGAAGTATCTGCCCAGTCTTTGCCTTTAGAGACGAGTGCTTTTCCAGTTTTTCCTTTCTTGCACTCTGGAGCATAGTGACCCATCTCTTTGCACTTGTAGCACTGGATCTCAGATTTGTCCTTCTTTCCAGACTTGGTATCTTTTCCATCAGACTTTCTGAAATTCTTCTTCTCAGAATTTGAATCTCTCCTTGAGAATCTCTTTCCTCTCTTGGAGTTCTTGAATCCCATCTTCTTGAAGGTCTTCACCATCAATGCCGCCATTTGCATCAACTGTTCTTCATCATCCTCAGAGTCAGAAGCTTCATCAGAGTTTGAGTCATCATCAGAGTTTGATGACTCACTTTCAGATTTAATGACTAAAGCCTTTCCCTTGGCTTTCTTCTTTGATGATTCCTTCTTTTCAATGGGCTTCTCCTCAACTTTGAGAGCAACAGATTTTGTCTTCTTGCTTGATCTTCTGTTTCTTTGATCTATCTCAAGTTCGTGAGTCTTTAACAAGCCATAAATCTCATCAAGATCTGTATCATCAAGATCATAATTATCTCTGATTGAGGTCGTCTTCAGATCCCATTTTTCAGGTAGAGATAAGAGAAACTTGAGATTTGACTCTTCAAGATTATATTCTTTGTCAACCAGAGACAGATCATTCAGTAATTTACAAAACCTGTCATAAGTCTCAGTCAAGGTTTCATTAGATCTTGAATCAAAGTGCTCATACTCCTGTGTGAGTATTGTCTTCCTGTTCTTCTTTATAGCAGTAGTTCCTTGACACCTTACTTCCAAAGCATCCCAGATTTCCTTTGCCGTTTTGCAGCCAATTACTCTGTTAGACATAACATTATCTAAAGCACTGTGGAGTAGATGTCTAACCTTTGCATCCTTTGCAATTGATGAGATGTCTTCAGGAGTATAATCTTTCTTTTCCTTTGGAATCAGTGTCTGTTCTTTATCACCAACAGCAGGAGATAATTTAGTTGGCTTATGAGGACCATTATTGATTCTGTCAAGATATTCTGGATCTGTAGCCTCCAGAAACATGGTCATCTTCACCTTCCATATCGGATACTCTATTGGCCTGAGAATTGGAACCCTGATAGTTTCATATCGACTCACAGAATTTGGCTTAACCTGTTCAGCCGCAGGAGGAACTTGATTTTGATTTTCTTCAGACATGATTATTACTGTGTTTTAATCGTAAAACTGTATATATTAAACAGCCTTGGCTCTGATACCAATTGTTAGGCCGAATACACAATATAATCAAGTATGTATGAGAATAACAATAATTAATAACACTGTTTATGAATCAATAAAACTGTAATCTTATTAACAGCTTCTCTCTTTATGATGTTAATGAATCATAAAGAGCTTCTAGGTTACAAGAATAATATCTCAATGATCGCGTCCCTTCTAGGGATAACCTATCTGTGTTTATATAGTACACAGCTACATACAATCCTTCTCTAATTGATATTCCTACAAGTTAGCTATACAATTCATATCAATTAAGGATTGCTTCTTATCTTCTATCCTGTTTCCTTAGCTGTATCAATATATTCTGCTTCTTTCCATCTTCAGAATGTATTGCTTCTAGAATCTTCAATTCTGCACCGACAGCTAATTCAACTATCACCTTGTCAGACTTTAAATAAACTCTGACTAGCTTCCTTTAAACTCTTCACCCTATCAGAGTTTAACTAAACTCTGATCGGCTTCTGATAAACTCTTGTCAGTACCTGTTGCTTAAACACTGATAAACAAACATTAGCAATTATATCTAACAAGTGTGATTGGCTTTAGTTCAAGTGCGAGATTGAAAGTGTTTGTCCTAAATCCAATCATGTATGATGAGTTAGGAAGAACTTTCTTGTATTCTTATTTGATTTCATTAATGATAATAAAAGACTTGTTTTGTTTTTATTACGGGCCTTATCTATTTAAAGTGTTTTAAATAAGATGTTCCATAGTTTAGAGTAAAGCTTCTAGAATTATAATGAGATTATAATAGTGAGATCTAGAAGATGATAACTCTAGACTTAAACAGTTCCTGATCATAGGATAACTAATCGGAAGTTGGTGAATCCGCAAAGATTGGTACATACTATGCTTGCTCCCGTCAGGAGGATGTCTGTTCTCATAGGCATTTGTGTGGTGACACTATAGCTAGTATGTACGTGCTTGTTAGGGAATAAGTTCACTGAACATGACTCGATAAGTTGAATAGCTAATGGAGTTTACTCACGTGTCAATAGTTATTCACTGAGTGATAGTTGTACAAGTGTCCTTAGACTTGAGATCGTTAGAGTTATCTTGTATATAATGAACTATGCTTTGGATTAGTCCTTAGTCTCAAGGACATCCATTAGGTCTATTCTGGGCATAGGGATTTGTGTATGGAGATAGTTAACGTCAATAGAGGATCTACCCCTTCCAGTATAGGAAGAGAATATCCTATGTTATTCTTAGTATGCGAGTTCTGGAATCTCTGGCCAGAGTGTATGAAATTAGAAAGGAGTTTCTAATTTGCATTAATATGAACTTAGCATTATGAATAAGAAATCATATGATTAAATTTGATAAGGCCTGACACGAGATCCATGCCTTATATTTAATCGGGATATTGTAGGGTAGAAGGAATTCATTGTACGGTAACTAGCACTAACAGGTTCTTGGTATTCTAAGCAGTGAATTCATATTATCCGGATAGTCGCGATATGTTGAGAAGCATCCCTCACGATGTAGAATAAATATAATTAATCAGTTAATTATATTTAATGAATTTTAGAATTCATATAATTAATAAATAAAAAGTTTATTATTATTATTTATTTCTACTACCGGCTTAATATTGAACCTACAGGGTCACACCATAAAAGATTAATTTATTGATGAAGGTATTTTGAGAGAGCAAGTTATTTTCTAAATAGTTTAGAAAAGGAAATAATGATTAAAATAGTTTTAATTATTATTAAAGCATTTTATAAGATAAAATGTGGGGTTAATATATATATATAACGATATATTAAAAAACCCTAGGAGAGCCCTATAAATAGAATGAGATAGTTCATTCTAAAGGACTTGAGTTTTTGTGAAAACCTAGTTGCCACCCTCTTCTTCTTCATCTCTCTCTCTCTCTCAAAAGAAGAAAAACTCCATTTTATAAAAGCTTAGTTTTATAAAAAGCTTCATCGAAGGATTATTCTTGGTGGATACCGGTAGAGTGCTTCACACTCTGAGGAGCAACTGCTAGAATCCATTTGTATAAAGCTTCGATTTTCAAGGTATGGTTACGATTCCTCCGCTCTTTCATTTTATATATTTTTCTATATGTGCGATACATGGTTTTTACGGAATAAATGTTATATCACGCTTCCGCTCATCCGTAAATTCCTTCAGACATGTCAATTGCTGTTAAGATAGGTACCTGAGATAATTGTGGTGATTCCTCTGAAGAGTCAGCCATTAGGGCAACATTTACATACTCTTCCTCTTCATCCGAATCAGTATCATCCCAGTGTTTTCCCTCTGCTATATAAGCTTTCCCTTTTTGCTTTCCAGACAATGCCTCCAGTTGCTGTTTCAGCTTGGCATTCTCCTTCTTCAAATCCTCATAAGAGTCTTTCTTTTCATAGACATCTTTCTTGTCACTTGCTTGACGAGGCTTCATGCATTCAGTGGCGAAATGCCCTAACTCATTGCAGTTGTAGCATCTTGATTTGCTTCTGTCAATCGAGCCAGTCTTGTAGCCTCCCTTAAAGCCTGTACCAGGTGAATACTTACTCTTCTGGAATCTGTTGGTTGAGCCCTTGAACTTGTACTTAGGGTTTCTCTTGAAACGAATGTGGCTAAACTTTGCAGCTAAGTACGCCATGGTTTTGTCTTCCATTTGCTCAAGCTCTTCTAGGGTGTAGTAATCACTTTCATCAACACCCAGATTCACATAATCCATTTCAGCTTCTATAATCACCTCCTTTCCAGCTCTAGGGGTTTGAACCTGAATATCAGAATTTGTTGGTTCATCCACTATAAGTGTTGCTGATCTCACAAGTGCATTGTGCTTGTTATCCACTATCCCTGGTCCGTAGATTATCACTCGTTGTTCTTGCTCCATCTCATAAGTCTTCAGCTTGCCATAGATCATCTCTAATGACATCTTAGTGAAGTCTATTCTTTCCCTTATGGATGAGGACTTGTGTTCTACATGATGGGGCAGCGTCATCATGAACTTCCTGTTTGTTTCTCTCAGTGGATAGGTCTTCCCTTTCATTGTCAATTCATTAAGAAGCTTAGTATATTTCTCAAAGACCTGAGTTATACTTTCTCCAGGAAGAGACCTAAATGACTCATACTGAGAAGTCAGGATGTCCAATCTGTTTTCCTGAACGTCTTCAGTTCCTTTCATTATTAAGTTTATGGTATCCCACATATGTTTCCCGCTCACATAGTTCATCAACTGATAGCTCATTTCCTTGTCTGCAGAGTCTGCCAATATCAACATCAAACCTGTATCCAATCGAATCAGTTCTTTGTCTGAATCTGTGTACTCAGTGATATCCTTAGGTTGGGTGCCTTGAGGAATCCTGATACCATAAGGAGCTGTAGATTCACTAACTGGTTTCATTGGTACAAAGGATCAGTTCTCTAATATGCCAATATACAACGGATTAGATGCCTTGATAAATAACAACATCTTCATCTTCCACAAACCGAAATCATCTCTAGTGAAGGGGGGAACTTTAATACCAGCAGTTGTCTTTGGAGTACTCATGGTTTCTGAAAATTTCGAACTGTTTAAAATTCAAGAAATTCCAAACAAAAGAAAATTTTGAAAGTTAAAAAATTTGCTTCGAATTTTCACGCTATGTTTGATTTTGGTCTCATTCACCGGATCTGATTTGTACGTCAATCAAATAGCTCTAATACCAATTGTTAGGTCCAAATTAAAGTATCGTAGAAGGGGGGTGGAATACGATACTCACAAATTATTTAATTTCGTTCGCGGATTAATTATTCAGTTCTATCACGAAATCAAATGCACCAAATCAAAACACGAGTCGGGGAATATATCGTTTTATAAATATAAACCTCGAGGGGTGCTACAATCTCTAATCCGTAGAATAGCTTCAATGAGTTCAAGGTTACACAAATTCAATACAATGATAAAATTCTAAGCACTTTTAATTTCTCTGATAATTTTCTCTGGCTCAATCTCTCTCTTCGTAATGTCTCTGTGTTCTACCTTGATTAACTGAAGAAGACACACTCTTCTCTCTGTATTAATTGTAGTCTGGATTGAAAAACCATCGAACCAAAAGAAAAAGAATTAATCTTTGCCGTTGGATCTTCATCAACTTGAAAAACAAAGAAACTTTTTACCTGCTCCTCAATTTGGAAAACTATCGAATGTTTAAAGTTAATATTCCATTCGATGGTTTTTTAATAAAACTATCGAATGAAACTTTAACTTACATTAGTTTTCTTATTGTTTTCTTTGATTCATATTCGATGGTTTTCATAAATAAAAAACCATCGAACTCTTTTCTTGTCCTTGATCTTTTAGAAAAACTTCTGAAGATTCAGGGTGTTTAGTTTTAGACTGAATCAATTTCTTCTGAGACGATAAAAAACAACTTGATCTTTTTAAGTGCCATCAACTGGTGCAACTGGTCTGGTTCACAGATGAATAACACTTGATCAATTCTTCTATGTCTTCAATTCAATGCTGTTGATTAGTCCTTTGTCGTTCTGGTTGCTTCAAATAAATCACTGGAATCCTGTGGTTCTAACCCTAAATCATTCACATACTTCTGTAATCTTGAAAGTCTTGTTTCTTTAATTGTCACTGAGGCTTGAACATTTTCATGAACTTCTTTCCGTGACCTGTTTACGGACTTCAAGAATACATACCATATTTTGATTTTTTGAGTTTTCCTTTCCTTCTTTGATTCTGGATTCCTGTGCTTCTGTTAATATTATTGTTTGTCTTGTCCTTTGTTCAGTTGCAGTTATCTCTTTTACATCTTATGTTACATTATGCTTTACAATCTCCCCTATTTGATTGTATAGAGTTTGACAAGCAAATACTTTGAGGATAACTCAACTAACTAAGGAAACATGAAACTAATTAAAGTAAGACAGCTTGATAATATTAAATGCATTCTGGATGAGATATATACATTTCCAGATTTCATAATTCAAAAAACATTAAAACTTAATACATTGAAGTTGCTCCTCTAGTCTGAGCTGATAGTTCTTTTGTTCTTTGCTTCTGTTCTTCAATCCATCTCAATCTCACCTTCTTCAATCACAGGATTGGAGTTAGCAGCTTGATAATCAATCAAGGAAGGATAGTGCAGTGGTTCTCCAGGTTTAAGGATTGCTCCTTTGATGTGTCTTCCAATGTATTCAACCTCTTGTCCCACTCCAGCCCACAACCATGCAATGTTAACATCTTTCTTGTTTAGCTTTGGCATGTTTGGTAGTCTGGGATGCACTTCCAATCCTCTCTCCACTCTCTTCATATAGCTAATATGAAATACGAACACAAAATTATATTTTAATCTAATATGAAATATATTAGAAATAGTTGTTGCTACAATTTGTAAATACAAAAATGAGTATTCTCAGCTTCTAAGTTCTTGGAGAGGGATATGAATAATACAAGGAATAATCTTCTCTCTAACTTGTGCATTTCTTATAGCTAAGAACTTAAATATCTCTCAGTAGTGCATGTACGTGGCTCTTTCTGGATATAGCAGTCCTGACAATCTTGATAACAGCTGTCTGTAAATTCTCGTACATATACTAGACAAATAGTAATTGAGCTTTCACTTCACTTTTAAGGATTTCCACCATTAAATATTTACACTTCAGTGCCCTATCCTCTACATCTTCTTGAGTATTCAAGAGCTAGCCGTCGATTACATGTTTTACTTTGAATAAATTACAATACAAACTAGCAGTCGATTGCTAGTGACTTAAACATATCATTACATGATCAACTATAATATGATATCCAACCTAGTGCAATACAATCTATTCTAAAATATGACATGAATATGGACTCGTATAAACATCTAAATTAGTTTTCTGGTTAAGTGCTACTAATAGCAGAATATAGCAGTTAGTCAGTTACGATCCTTAAATAAAATTCTTGTTTAAGTAATTTGTTATCATCAAGTTTAAATATGTGATTCCTAACAATCTCCCCCTATTATTTCTATCAGAGTAATAGGCATAAATTCAGGTTGATGATAACAAAACCACTAATAGATATACATTACACAGTATATGTAACAACTTGGATTTTCCAAATGGCTAGGGAGGTACGATCTTGGACCTATGAGATATCCCCGTTCAGGCTTGACAACACTACACCATATATGATATTTGCCAACACCTAAAAAAAGTGTGAAAAATCATGAATAGTGTTGCTAAAAGCCAAAAAATAGCCTACGCCAACACTTTTCCTAATTTTCGAAGTGTTGGACTTTGCACCGTGGCCGTAGCCAGCAGCAACACATGAAAAAAATGTTACTGTATATCCCAATGGCAATACTTTCTTCTCTTTACCAACACTAGGAAAAACGTTGGAATAGACCCTATGCCAAAACAAGTACTCCATACTATTTTTCTAATTGGCAACACCCAGTGCTCTATTCCAACGCTTATTCGTGAAACACTTTTTTGTATTTGGCAACAACATTTTACTTTATTGCAACATTAATTTGTTCAACATTAGTCATTTTTTGCCAACACATTAAACACTTTAATAACTTGCCAAACAAATATCAACTGCATTACACAGTATATGTAACAACCTGGATTTTCCAAATGGCTAGGGAGGTACGATCTTGGACCTATGAGATATCCCCGTTCAGGCTTGAAACACTACACCATATATGATATTTTCCAACACCTAAAAAAAGTGTGAAAAATCATGAATAGTGTTTCTAAAAGCCAAAAAATAGCCTACGCCAACACGTTTCCCAATTTTCGAAGTGTTGGACTTTACACCGTGGTCGTAGGGGTCTATGCCAACACTTGATGAACCAGCAGCAACACATGAAAAAAATGTTACCGTATACCCCAATGGCAATACTTTCTTGTCTTTACCAACACTAGGAAAAACGTTGGAATAGACCCTATGCCAACACAAGTACTCCATACTATTTTTCTAATTGGCAACACCCAGTGCTCTATTCCAACACTTTTTTGTATTTGGCAACAACATTTTACTCTATTGCAACATTAATTTGTTCAACATTAGTCATTTTTTGCCAACACTTTAATAACTTGCCAAACAAATATCAACTGCATTTTTCTACATCAACATAAACAAATGTTTGAAGCTATCGCCATTCGACACAAACAAACTTCCAAAAGCTACTAGAAAGACGATAAAAACATATCAAAAGCTACTAGACATAACTTAGTTTTACATCAATTTATGCCCAAACATGCTCTGAATCTATATCCTTGTATATGTCCTCTAAAATCTACTTCATGCTTGACCGCACCAGGATAAACGCATTCCCTAAAAGTAGACACAATGAATGAAGTTAAGGATATCTTTGCAACACCTGGTGGACAAACAAAACACAATAGTGAGACTCTCAGATTTTAAAAAGTAAGATGATGAATAAAAAAAGTAAAGAAGAGCTCAAGGGCGCCCTTATTCTAAGATTTTCAACTGTGTCTCGTCTTATTCTCCTTGCCAGGCGCACATCAGCATCTGCATTCACATGACATTGTAAAGGCCAATGTAACAACCGTATATCTAATAAAACTGGAATCGCCTCATTGGTACCAAGATAAAATACCACATGCCTTTATACACCTGACATATGATTAAAGCAGAAGCACGAACAAAATGAGGAAGACAAAACACTAATTACATATAGGCTGCAAAATATATAAAACGAGTGATTTGTTTCAGCTTTCAAATTGTGCACAGTAAAACATTAAGTTCTTATAGCCTGTGAGTAGCTGGAATGTGTATGTTCCATTAACAATTCACATAACTCAAGTGGATCGTCACTCATAAGTAATAAATCAAATGTCAATCACTTTTTTTTATCTAGACCCGTATAGATGAATTTAAAAAAAAAAGGAGACTGTGTCTGACTACAATTATTTCCTTAATATTACTAAAAAGATATCAACTTCTCTATAAGGAGGGAACAGAACCTGTATCGACAAAAATCTTCATGTTCATCAGATCTCGAACACGAGCATCATGGAAAATGAGTATACCTTCCAAGAGTATCACGTCTGAAGGATTGATCTGCCCAAAATTTTACCGCAATGGGGTTTCTTAGGCAGTATATAGAAGGCACGTATAATTGAATTGATATCTATTTTTGAAAAAGAAAACTGTTAAAAATAGTTACATATATGAGTTGGACTTGGGTTTACAATTTCATAAAAGAATTGTAAACAATTTTTAAACAAAAATTTCCACTGACTACGGGTTTTTTAGCTTATACTAGCACATTATCTGAACTCTACCGCTTATCTTCTCCCTTAACATGTTGTCAAGCTAAAACTAAATTTAAGATGGAAGACAAAACTATGTCAGAATTCCTTCAAGTACTGAAGTACCCAGATCATGGGAAAGAAATCACTCGATAAATATCCCATATAGAAATTACACTTCAATATCTTATTCTAATCACAACTTAGAATTTATTATCCTTATAGGTATATTATCGTACTAGCCCAAAACATTTTGAGTTAACCGCATTCAATCAGCTCTAACTCAGTATTCACAAGTCTGGTATATACCATATTCGGCAGGAACACAAACAAGACAAAAACCGATAACTTTTATCTTTTTTCGAACATTAAATAAGGTTATTAAACTCTTCAAAACAACTCCCCAAAACAGGGCAGTCAACCTGGAAATTGAAATGCTGCTGCGCAAGCTATACCTAAACATTTTTACAAATTGAAAACTAATCATTTTAATACCAAACTTTTTTGAGATCCTCCTGAACCTCATATCAGTATACCAAAAAAATTTCCAACCAAAACCAATTCTTTATCAAGAACAACCAGCTAAACAATCATGTGCCAAAGTACAGAAAATTTTCTGCTGCGCGACCTTTAGTAAAACTATGATAACTCTTTACTCGTATACTCAAAAGACTCAAGGTCAACGCAGAATTAAACTAGAAAACAAATTGAAAAATTCCACTATAATGCTATTACCCAAAACTGCTGTTAATGGCTCCAGAACAGCAGAACAGAAACATGGCAGTAAACAAGTTTGTTGGATTTAACCATTAAAGTTCTCATTTACCCTTCGTTATCACTAACCAACCATTATCAATCAATACCAATAAATTACAACTTAAATTCATTATTTCAATCATAAGAATCTTAGAAATATACATAACCAAAATAAAAAATTTAAGAACCATTCTTAATATGAAGAAACAAGGATCAAAATTTAGGGATTATACCTCAAATCAAGTTATAAGCTCCACCCAATTCAAAGCAAGATCAAACAAGCATCATACCAATCTTTCCCCAAATTTTTCTATATATGCCCTAGCTTTTCTTCATCTCCAAATTCAAGAAAACTGCCATTTAATCATGTAAATTCATATATGCGTTTATACATCTTGTGTCAAGAGTAGGGGCACTGAACATTGACTTCAAGCTTGGAGACGTTAGTCTTGTAAGTTCTGAAGTCATATTTAGATATATTAACTGCTTGCCCATGCTTCAACTTTTCCACATAAAGCAACAATTGTTCAGTGTCAAATGCATCTAAAAAACAGAAAAAAACAGATATATTTTGTGAAAAGAAAGCAAGTAGATATCGCCTCATCTACCTAGTTTTCTTTCCTGATGAAATTATAAAAAGTTATATTCTTCACTTATCCCCTGAGAGGTTAAAATTAGAAAGCAAACAGGACACTTAAAAGTTGTACATTTAATAAGCCAAATAATTGGTGGTCTAAATTAGAACCATAATCATTTAATCATGTCAAATAAATGAGTTTGTACACCTAGGAATGATAAAGTACCTACCTGATTCAGTAATCGCAACAGTGTGTGTTCCACTGGTAGAAACATGACATATAGGTTTGTCCAATATAGGAATTAGTTCTCTGGTATAAACCGAGTAACCAAGAGCTCCAAAACCACCATAACGCCTAAAATTTTAATGCCACAACATCATAAAGTGAAAATCATACAAACAAATTCACGAACCCATTATGTGAAATCAATATTGCAACTGTTGGTCTTGCCATAAACTTACCCGATTGTGAAGGACAAGTAAAGTCAAGAAACAAAAATACAAATTCCACGTCTAATTAAAACAAACAGTGAAGCTCTTTGAAATTCGGGTTTGTACCTTGTTAAAATAAGCTCCCAAAATAGTGTACAAGCAGAAGCCCTAATTGAACCTTGAAGAACCCTAATTAAACCTTGTAGAACCCGTCAAAATTTTGAGAGAGTAATGTTTTGTGTGAGAGATAAAGAGAGTAATTGAGCGAGTAATGTTGTGTAAAATGCTTGAGCGGGTTTAGTTTTAGGATATTGGCCGCCCAAAATTTTGCCCGCTTCTTTCTAATTTTGGCTTATGTTTTTGCTCGCCTGTTTTTGTTTGTTTTGTTAACACCTTTTCAATAATCAACTGTAACGCCTTAATTTATGTTACAATAGAAATCTAATTTTCTTTAAGGTAACACAAAATTACATCAACAACAACACTAAAAAATTATATTGTCGTATATCAATTTTAAGTCATCTAAGCTAACACTTTGGTCGGTAACATAAAATTTAATGTTGGTGAATCGCATATATGGTGTAGTGCAAGGACGTCAGGAGTTTAAGTGGGGGAGTTTCTAACCCCCAAGTCCCACATCGAAAAGATTTGGGACTTTAGTTCAGTTTATAAGGCAAAGTACTACTAGTAAGTACACTAACAAATTATGATCTTTTGGAGGCATGTGGTGGGCTTATATATTACCCAAGTTGGCTGCATTTAGGCTAGTAGGCTTTGATTTATTTCGGATTCGGAATCGTGACTTGACCTGATTTTCGAAAAAGGCTCGAGATTTGATCCGGATTGTCATATTATAGAATTTATTTCAGGCTTCAAAGTGAAAAGTAGAACAAAGTTACCAGAATGTAAGAAGGTGTTGCTCCTTTAGAATGATAAAATAAGATGTTCATCTCCTTCTTTTCTTTATCGCTTTATCCCTCTCCAAGTTCTCTAATAGTTGTGCATCAAGTTCCCTTCTGAAACAATCTTCATCTTCATTGTGTCTATCCAGTTGATCCATGGCCCTAGCAAGAAAATCATTGGATACCTTCATTTTATCTTCCATTTCGAATAGGGATATATGTCCATCAGGTCCAGTGAGTTCCATCAAGTAGTAGGGTTGAAAATTAATCTTCTATACAGAATAGACCACAATTGACGTACTCTCCAGGTCGTTGTTCTTTAAGTTGTTCTGCTCTTAGCTTGGAAATCTTATGATGAATCTCACAAGCTACATTTTGTTCTTACGAACACGATAGTCAATCTTCTTGATGATCTTCTTGAGAGAATCAAGGTCTCTTTCCAAAATGTTGAAAACTGGCCATTCATACTCCTTCCCATCAGTGTAAATGAACCTTAGTCTTTCTGGAAGTCTAGTAGTGGCATACACAACTCTTGCATCTTTCAGTTTGTCTAATCTGAGATCAGGCAAATTTTCTGAAACTTCTGAGATTGAAGGTCTTGTTTTCTCCTTGATTTTGCATTCTTTAACATGCCTCCTTAGGAGTTGTACTCTGCTCCTTTTCTTCTTTTCCTTTCAGATGACTCTAAAACCACCTCACCTTTGTTAGCCATTTCTTTGATCAACAAGTGAGTGTCTTCTTCTTCTTTCTTTTTCTTTTCAGCTTCAATCTATTTTGATTTTCTCAAGGCTTCTTCAAGTTCTGACTTTTGTTCCATTGCAACCTTACTATATCCAGGAGCATCTTTGTAAACTTTGATTTCAAAACCATCCTTGAATATAGAAGCGTACTCATTATCAGCCTTTTTTAAATTGTTGATAGTGGCTCCCATCAACTTTAGCTCTGAGTTATTCTGAGAATTCATCTCATTCTTCTTCCGGGGACAATACACCATAGGCAGTTTGCCTTTGTCTTTCCTTTGAAAGTTCTATGTCCCAGCTTCACCAACAAGTTGTGCAAAAGACTTCTGTGCATATACTTGAACTTCCTCCTTAGCTTCATTACTTGCTCTAAGAAGTGCTTCAGAGTTAGCTTTCAGTCTTGCAACTTGTTCTTCTCCTTCCTTTATCTGAGCTTGTGTCTCATATTCTCTTTTTATCCTTCTTCTTTCAGTCTCCTTCAATTGCTCCTCAAGCCTTACTCTTCTATTCTAAGTCAAAGTCTATCGACTTATCTCCCTTCTTAATTTCTCCTTAGTCTCCAAGACAAGTTGTTTGACCATTTGATTTTGTACCCCTTGTGTCCTTTCAGGCATAACCTGCTGATTTGAAGGTACACTGGGATCTTCCCTTGCTTGACTTGAACTAGGCTGCTAAGATTCTTTGATTCGAAATCCTGAAGGATTAGCACCACCACCTCCTTCAGGTGCATCATCATAATTATCATCCTTTCCATCCTTCTCGCCATTTTGTTATCATCAACTTGTGGAGGGACTTGAAATTTCTCACCAAGAATCTGCATCAAGAGATTATTAGCTGTGACTTGATTCCCAACAACTGTATTTAACTTAAATTCCAATGAATTCATCTTAGATTTTAGAGAGGGTAACATCTTTTCAAGAGATTCTTTTTGCCCTCTATTCTCCTAGTTTACTTTCTCAGTTTCACTCTTTTTACACCCATGCCTTGTGAAAAGCACCTTGTTACAATTTACACAATTTCGGTGAATCCACATGGAAGTATGCCATTTGCTTAACAACTGGGTCTTCTCTTCTAGATGTCTCCCTTGCTACCTCATATTGCCTCCTAAATCTCCCTCTGAACATCTATATCATGAAAGATCATTTCGGTAAGCCATTCAGGTGCTTCTTCAAGAGGTTCTAAGTTATCATCAAACTCCACTTCATCTTCAGAGTTGACAGGTTCAACATTATGCATATGGTTTTTAGCATTGCTCATAGAAGATTAAGTATGCACTAAGTTCAGAATCTATTCAACATTGGAATTAGTGGCATGAGCAAAAATGTTGTAGACATGATCAGGATGTATGCAATTTTCAGGCATTCTATCAATGTTATCCAGTGCCTGCCTAACAGCATCATCCTCCTTTAGCTTTTCAGTCAAAGCCTCTTCCCCTACAGCTTTGTCTACTTCAACTCCAACTTCCAACCCAAGCTCCTCTGTAAGTTCACCAGCAAGTCTAGTAGAGGGACTCACAGGTGGTGTACCTGCATTTCTCTCATCATCTCTCTTTTCTTGCATCAGGATCTCAACCTGGCTCACATCACACAGCTCACCTTCCCTTACTAAAGAGGTACACACAATCTTTCCTTTTGCCCTGCCGGAAGAATTGGAAGACCTCTCACACTCATTCTCTCTTTTTGCCCTGGAGCAACTAGGCCTCTCCTATTTTTCACTCCCTTCTCTCATTCCTATAAGTCTTTTAACAATCATACATTATTCATATTCATAAAGAGTCACACTGAGATTTGGTAAGTCATTCATAAAACTTTGTGAGTCTAAGAATACATCTGTAGAAATGATTACAGACTCTAGAAAATTCAAATCAATAGGTAATGAAGAAATGAAATGTTAATGATCCAACGAATCATCCTTTGCAGGTTGATGACCATCAGTTTTGAGTGTTGATTTCTCCAAGAATAAAGATGGAGAATCAATACCAGCTCTATTATCAATCATGACAACATCAGAGCTTGGTGGTGAGTCAGTAGGATTTATGTGTTCATGGATTGGAGTGTTTAAAATATGGGGTTGTGTCTCCTCATTTATAGAAGAGACATCAAACTGAATTTGAGATTTTTGTGATTCAACATCAAAATCTTTGATCCTGAGTGGATCAAGTGTGTGATCCCCATGTGCCCTATGTGTAACCTTACACTTCTTTGATCTGGAAGACATTCTAAGTTGTGTCCCTCACCCTCTCCTTTATTCCTAGTTGGGAACCCGTTTCAATAGTAACAATCTTCTGGGAGACTTCCTCTAGGGATGAGTTTCTTTCCTTTTCAACCTCTATGACTTTTTGGGAAGACATAAGGTGGCTTGGCTGGTTTTTTTACACCCTCACCGTCCTTATTCTTGTGGTATGTTTGATTTTCACCACTTCCCTCACCCTCACTAAACTCCTTTTACCTCCCCTTAGGTTGAGATTTGGTAGATTTTTCAGCTACAACCTTTTGAGAAGTTGCAGAGGGGTGTTTCTTAGACTTGAGTTTAGATCTAATAGGTGTGGCAGATTGGTTAGATGAACTGGGGCCTTTCCAGCTTTCCCTTCTTTCAGCACTAAAAGGCAAATAAACATTAGGTTAAGATGTAGTATCTGATCTTGGTAAGGAAGAGAGATATACCTAAACAAAAGGTGCATATCTAAGAGCCTTCTCCCAATGAAGATTTATTCTCTTAAGATCTAGAAAATCCTCTTGTGTTGAATCCAAGCTACACATTTTTCCTCAGGTCTGCTTAAGAACTGCTTCCTAACTTGGAACATATCTCAGCCATAATCAGTTTGTTCACATTATGAAACTTATCATACAAAATATCATAACAAATATGTTGCATTTGTATAGGAATTGCATCAAAGTTACTAATCTTTCCAGCAATAACTTTGGTGATTACATCAAAGAAAAAATTCCATTTTCTCTTAAGATATTTCCTAACTACATCTCCTTGTGAAACACTAGGATTTGCATAGTTAATAAGATCTAACAACTCCCAAATTTCATAAACGGTAGGCTTATCATCACTAGTATTAGCAGGCACCTTTAAAGCATTTTAAATATCAGTAAGGGTTAAAATGTACCCTTGTTTCTTGCATGTAAAAGAGATGGATTCACCATTTGAAGCAATTTCTGCACTGTCCCAAAATCCTTCAACTAACTCGAACTGTATCTCAGGAGCCTCAAGCAAATAATAGGCCAATTTTGAGTTTTCCAGATATTTAATCAAGGGTAGATATTTAATCATTTTTTGCTATTTTAAAAAAAGTACAAAGTAACAAAAGAAATTGTACTTGCACTTTAAAAGATAAAACTTTCACTCAATTTGCGAAAACGTGGACATAGATCTAACCGTTGACCTTTTGATCTTTCCTTTCTAACATGCCTCACACACTTCTTCTTGAGAGAATTCAGGTGCAGGCATATCCCTAACCAATTCTCTCTTGACTAGAGAATTGATTGCCTTAAAATTCAGATGAGACAGCTTCTTATGCCATAACCAATAATCTTCTTTTTAAGCTTTAGAATAAAAGCAACAAATTTTGTCTTTGCTTGTAGAGTCCAAGTCTGCTACAAACAAGCTACCTTTTCTCACTCTTGTAAGGGAGAGATCACTAGGCTTCTTATCTGAGACTAAGCACTTCTCCTTGGGAAATTCCACCTTAAATCCTCGTCAGCATATTGACTTATGCTAAGAAGGTTGTGCTTTAGTCCAGCTACCATTTCTATATTTTCAATGATGATATTTTCAATTACCAGCTTGCCATATCCTAATGTTAAACCAATGTTGTCATCTCCAAAGGTTAACAGAGGGCCAGCTTTCTCCTCAAATTGTGATAGCAGGGTCATATCACCAATCATATGTCTTGAGCATCCATTGTTCAACATCCATATAATTTTCTTCTCAACTACTTTTCTATGCATCCACAAATTTATTTTGTTTTGGTACCCAACCAAGATTGGGTCCTGAGTGTTTAGATTCGCAACGAAATCGCCTATGACAGGAGCGAATCCCTAAGACGAATAGAATATTAGTGGCACATCAATGAAATTGGTTTATTCTCCCAAGGATATTATGATAATGGGAAGTGTGTCAATCGATACATGTGAAAGGAATAGTGATGTGCCGTGAACTCCAGTGACAACGGTGTTAGATAGATGCCCTATGGTGAGATTGAGATTTTGGAGGAGTCGTTTACGAATGGACACTACCTCTGGGTTAGCAAGATAAGTACTGGCGATAGAGTCAGAGGGAGCTGGTATTGTGACTTGGGAGAGGTGCAGCGTGTTGTTTTTAGAGGAATAATTTTCGGAAATATATGGAGACCCGGATGAAAATAAAAGTTAAAGAGTTTGTTAGGAATATGTTGTTCTTGATGATAATTATAAAAACACTTAGTAGATTTTGTATTAAGTCATTTTGTAACTGTCAACGAAATGGCATGTTTTGCAGTGTTTCGTTGACAGGAAGTTCATCAACGAAATGAGTGATGTAGCAATTGTACTGTACAATACTTCACAGTTTGATATGCAATTTGTTGTATGTATTAGATAGGTTTTTCTAAGTCATGTTGACTAAGTACTAGATAGGCAAAATAGGTTGGTGAATTGTAAATATATTATGCCATGTAATTCTGCCTAAGTGAAGACATGTCAACGGTATGAAGATTACTCTATCAACGGTATGAAGATTAGTCTGTCAACGGAATGAAGATTACTCTATCAACGAAATGAGGAATACACCATCAACGAAATGAAGAATAAAGCTATCAACGAAACACATCTCCATGCCATCAACGAATCACTATTACTTTTTGAATAGTTGACAAAGTGATAGTGACAGTTTACTGAACAGATCTAAAGGAGATATGGAAGTGTACTGTGCATTGGAAGCCATCAAAATGGTTACTGGAAATAAGGAAACATTCCAATTTCCAATAAGGCTCTTGGGAATGATTAAAATAAGCATAAAGACAAAAGCAAAGATCTTCAAGGACCATTGGACAAAAGGAATGAAAAGCAAGCTACTAATGGTTACTACTATTGTTCTTTAGTTTAGCCAAAACGTAGAATTGTAAACTTGGGTATATATAACCAAGTGTAGCAGTTACTTTAAAGACATAGAAGAAAAACAAATAGATTGTATTAGCTATCTTTGAGAGCATACTTCTCTACACTCTTGTAACTGAGCAGCTGTGTACATTTTGTATCACAGATTATTTCCGCAATAAAAATCACTTCAGTTGGATCATCAAACAATCCAACTGAAATTATTTATGTGCTTGTGATTTTTACATTAAGTTCAGTTTTTATTTGGAAGTTGTTTTTAAGTTTAAGAAATATCAAGAATTGTATTCAACCCCCCCCCCCCTTCTACAATTCTGTTAGGTCATTTGGGATTAAAAATTGGTATCAAAGCAAGCTTCTAACATACAAGAAGTTTAAAGATCAAGACCAAAACAGTAACCATGGTGCAGAAGGATGCAGGAGTAAAGATACCAGTTCTTGATAAGGACAATTACTTTCACTGGAAAGTAAAGATGCATTTACATCTCATGTCTATGGATGAGAGATATGTAGACTGCATTGAGAAAGGTCCACACGTTCCCATGAAGTTTGCATCTAGAGTTGGACTGCCAGATGATGCTCCTGATGTGGAAATTCCAAAACTTGTCTCAGAATGGACTATTGAAGATGTTGCAGAAGTCCATAAAGATAAAAGAACCATGAACATTCTGTTTAATGGTTTGGAGCAAGAGATGTTTGACAATGTCATAAACTGTACAACCTCCAAAGAAGTATGGGACACTGTTAGAACTCTCTGTGAAGGTACTGAGCAAGTTAGGGAAAACAAAATGCAGCTCCTTATACAACAATATGAGCATTTTCATTTTAAAGCTGGTGAAACCCTAAATGACACGTTTAGTAGGTTTCAAAAGCTTTTGAATGGATTAAAGTTGTATGGGAGGATCTATCAAACCAAGGATTCAAACCTTAAATTTCTTAGAGCTCTTCCAAAAGAATGGAATCCTATGACTGTTTCTCTCAGAAACACTCAAGAGTACAAAGACTACACTCTTGAAAGGCTTTATGGAACCTTGAAGACATATGAGTTGGAAATGGAGCAAGATGAAGAAATTGAAAAGGTACAAAAGAAGGGTGGATCTATTGCATTGATTGCATCTGTGAACCAACTGGAAGATGACAATGAAGAAGCTGCAAAGGCCACAACTAGTCGAGCTAGTTGTAGGAGTGATGTTAGCAAGGGTAAAGGCAAGATGACAGAAGAAGAAGAATCAGAACCAGCCAACTTGGATGACTTAGATGAGATTGATGAACACATTGCTTTTCTGTCAAGAAAATTCTCTAAGTTCAAGTTCAAGAGAAACTCAGAAGCAAGGCCACCAAGGAGAGACTTTCAACCTAACAAAAGTAACTGGATTCACAAGTCTAAATCTAAATGTTTCAATTGTGGAATGCTTGGTCACTTTGCTGGAGACTGCAGAAAGCCCAAGATTGAGAAGGGCAACATGAAATTTGAGCCTGTTGATTATAAAAAGAAATACTTTGAACTTCTCAAGCAAAAAGAAAAGGCTTTCATGTCTCAGGAGTATGATTGGGATGGTAATGGTGAAGATTCTGATGATGATGTTGAGTATGTCAACTTGGCTCTTATGGCTAACAATCATGAGCAGGAAGCAAGCTCCTCAAGCAACCAGGTAACAATTACTAATCTTTCTGAGCTTTCTAAAGAGGAATGCGATAGTGTAGTAAATGAAATGTCTACTGTACTATATAATTTGCGTGTTACTCTTAAATCACTTACCAAAGAGAATTCAAGAATAAAAGAGACTAATTTGCTCTTAAGTGATAAGAATGCAATGTTAGAAGCACAGCTCATTGAATTTGAGAAAATGAGATGTGTTAGTAGGGATGCTAAGAAGGAACTTGAGAACGTGTTACAAAGGGAAGAAATTCTTAAAACACAACTTGAGATAGAACAAAGTGTGATTGCAAAATGGAAAGATGCCAGGAATGTTGCTACCAACATCATTAATGTTCAAGGTATGGAATCTTTCTGTGAGCAATCATGGAAAAAGAACAAAGAGAAGCTAGGGTATGTTGGTGAAACCTTAGAATCAGAAACTGAGTCAACAAACAACAATGATCATTTGTTGAAGGTTGATATGTCAACGGAATGCAATGTTTCGTTGACAGATGAACCATCAACCGATCAGGCTGTTTCGTTGACAGAGAAAAGAAAAGATGAACTCACTAGACTTAATAAAAAGTATGGTCCTGTCACCAAGAACTTTGTTCAAGGTGAGTCTAGTAAATCAAAGAAAGTTGAGAAGCCTGTTGAGAGAGCTAATGTAGGTCACTTATCTAACAAGCAATTGAAGGACAAGTTAGAGAAAGTTCAAGTTGAGGTTAAGGGAAATAAAAAGAATAACAGGAATGGCAAAGTAGGGATTAACAAACACAACAATTACACACCTGATAAATATGCTCCTAGAAAGACATGTGTCAATTGTGGAAGTGTTAGTCATTTATCTACTAACTGCAAATCTGTTAAGAAGTCTACTAATGTGAAAATTCCCAAGCCTGCAATGAACAGTTCTATGCCCACAATGCCTGTTATGCCTAACATGTTTGCTCCATATGCACAATTTCAGAATCCATATGCTAGCATGTCGTTTGTGCCTAATCCATACATGAATATGTTTAATGTGCCACAAATGCCATGGAATGTGAATAACATGTTTGTTCCACCAACTATGCATGCTATGAATGAAAATGTGAGCAACTCTCAGAAATCAACACCAAGGGTAAAGATTGATTTAAATCAATCTGAGCCCAAGGTGAAAAATGATATTAAAGGAAAAGCAAAGGCTAACAAAACAGGACCCAAGGAAACTTGGGTACCAAAATCAACTTGATTTGGTTTTATTGTGTGCAGGGAGACAAAAGGAATCTTTGGTACTTGGATAGTGGTTGTTCAAGACACATGACTGGTGATTCTACCCTGCTCACAGAGTTTCAGGAAAGAGCTGGCCCTTGTATTGCTTTTGGAGATGACAACAAAGGCTACACTAAGGGATATGGCTTGATTTCAAAAGAGAATGTCATCATGGATGAGGTTACATTGGTGGATGGTCTTAAGCACAATTTGCTTAGTATCAGCCAACTTTGTGACAAAGGATTTTTAGTTACTTTTTCTAAAGAAGCCTGTGTTGTTTCTAAAGGAGGAAACAACAATGTGGTAATGACTGG
Source organism: Heracleum sosnowskyi (assembly GCA_030848705.1). NCBI lineage: Eukaryota > Viridiplantae > Streptophyta > Magnoliopsida > Apiales > Apiaceae > Heracleum > Heracleum sosnowskyi. Next base: position 2,630,135 of record JAUIZM010000016.1, on the reverse strand, counting down.
ATTCAGAAGAGGGAATGTGTACATTGCTGACTTTAGTAGCACAAGTCCAGACACCATCACTTGTCTTTTCAGCAAGGCAAGCAAGGATGAAAGTTGGCTATGGCACAAGAAACTATCTCATCTGAATTTCAAAGTTATGAATCATTTGGTGAGGAAAGATCTTGCTAGAGGAATTCCACAAGTGGAGTTTTCCAAGGATGGTTTGTGTGATGCCTGTCAAAAAGGGAAACAAAAGAAGGCATCATTCAAAAGCAAGACAGAGTCATCAATTGTCCATCAGCTTGAGTTGCTTCATATGGATCTATTTGGCCCTGTGAATGTCATGTCTATTTCAAAGAAGAAATATTGTCTTGTGATTGTTGATGATTTTTCTAGATTTACATGGACCTTCTTTTTGCACTCCAAAGATGAGGCAAGTGAAATCATTATCAATCACATTAAGATGGTAAACAATCATCCTGACTTGAAAGTAAGAAGGATTAGGAGTGACAATGGGACAGAATTCAAGAATTCAAGCATGAAGGTGTTCTGTGAAGAAAATGGTATTTTGCATGAGTTTTCAGCAGCAAGGACACCACGGCAAAATGGTGTGGTTGAAAGGAAAAACAGAACACTTATTGAAGCTGCAAGGACAATGCTAGATGAATCAAAGTTACCAACTTATTTTTGGGCTGAGGCAGTTAACACAGCCTGCTTCACTCAAAATATTTCTTTGATTAATCAGGCCAAAGGTATGACCCCTTATCAACTACTCAAAAGAAAGAAGCCACTATTGGATTTTCTTCATGTCTTTGGATGCAAGTGCTTTGTTCTGAGAAATCAAGCTGAGAATTTGGGGAAATTTGAAGCAAAGGCAGATGAAGCAATATTTGTGGGATATGAGCAGGGAAAGCTTACAAAGTCTATAATCTCAGAACCAACATTGTTATGGAATCTGTACATGTTGTTTTTGATGATCTCAAAATTCAAGGTCTCTGTGATGAAGGTTTCCATGAAAGTCTTTCTTTTGAGAATGAGGAAGGAGATCAAGTGAATCATGTTAAGGCTACTGAGAAACAGCCTAAAGTTGTTGTATCTAGCACAGATGAAAGCAGCAGTGAAGATGAAATTGCTGCATTAAGGTTGAAAAGAATAGCTGCTAGCAGACCAAATGGTCATTTCGTTGACAGTCATGATGGTGGATTCGTTGACAGTCAAAATGAGCGTTTCGTTGACAACCAAAATGGTCATACCATTGATAGTCATAGAAATGCTTCTAGAAGTGATCATTTAGGGACAACAAACTCAGGGGGAGTTTCTCAAGGACAAATATCCAATCAAGGCAATCATGATCATGAAGCTACCTCTGCAAGAGCAAATCTACCTCCCTCAAGGAAATGGACTAAAGATCATCCCTTTGAACTTATTATAGGTGATGTTACTTCAAAAGTCCAAACTAGAAGAGCAACTCAAGAAGAATGTCTATATAGCAGCTTTCTGTCTCAAGATGAGCCAAAGAAAGTTGAGGATGCACTTCTAGATCCAGATTGGGTTTTAGCTATGCAAGAGGAGCTAAACCAATTTGAGAGGAACAATGTTTGGAAGCTGGTGCCCAAGCCTAAGGACAGGAGTGTCATAGGCACAAAATGGGTGTTCAGAAACAAGATGGATGAAAATGGCATAGTCACAAGGAACAAAGCTAGATTGGTTGCAAAAGGCTATTCACAGGAAGAAGGAATTGATTTTGATGAAACCTTTGCTCCTGTTGCTAGACTAGAAGCAATAAGGATTTTCCTAGCCTATGCAGCCCATGCCAATTTCAAAGTCTATCAAATGGATGTGAAGAGTGCTTTTCTGAATGGGGAATTGGAAGAGGAGGTGTATGTAAGTCAACCTCCTGGCTTTGAAGATGATGATTTTCCAGAATATGTATACTTCCTCCTCAAAGCACTCTATGGTTTGAAACAAGCACCTAGAGCCTGGTATGACACACTTTCACAGTTCCTCCTTGAGAATCACTTCACTAGAGGTACTGTAGATAAAACTCTTTTTACAGGGTTGTGAATGGCTCTACTATACTTGTTCAAATTTATGTAGATGACATAATCTTTGGGTCTACAGATGTGAAACTTTGTCAAAAGTTTGCCAAGCTTATGCAAAGTAAATATGAAATGAGCATGATGGGAGAATTAACTTACTTTCTTGGTCTTCAAGTGAAGCAAGTTAATGAAGGCATTTTCATTAGTCAAACAAAATATATTCATGATTTATTAAAGAAGTTTAACTTAATGGAATGCTCTCCTGCCAAAACTCCCATGCCTACTGCCACCAAACTTGAATTGAATACTAAGGAAAAATCTGTGGACATTTCAAGTTACAGAGGCATGGTAGGCTCACTTTTGTATTTAACTGCTAGTAGACCTGATATTATGTTTGCTACATGTTTATGTGCTAGATTTCAGGCTGATCCTAGGGAATCCCATTTAGTTGCTATTAAAAGAATTTTCAGATATCTCAAAGGAACACCAAACCTTGGCATTTGGTATCCTAGAGAATCTGGCTTTGAACTAATTGGTTATTCAGATGCAGATTTTGCAGGATGTAAAATTGACAGGAAAAGCACAACTGGCACCTGTATATTCTTAGGAAACAAGCTTGTGTCATAGTTCAGCAAGAAACAAAACTCAGTTTCCACCTCCACAGCTGAGGCTGAGTATATTGCAGCTGGAAGTTGTTGTGCACAGATTTTGTGGATGAAAAACCAACTACTTGATTATGGATTAAGAGTTGAGAAAATCCCTATTTTCTGTGACAACACTAGTGCCATTGCCATTACTGAGAATCCAGTGCAGCATTCAAGGACCAAGCACATTGACATCAAGTACCATTTCATTAGAGAACATGTTATGAATGGTACTGTGGAGTTACATTTTGTTCCAAGTGAACAACAACTTGCAGACATCTTTACCAAGCCACTTGATGAATCAACATTCTCAAGATTAGTAAGTGAGCTAGGTATGCTATATTTCTCTTAATTATTTTTGAGATATTTGCAAGTTACTATGTAGCCAGAAATTTGCTATGTTTTTCTGTGAATTAATTTTCTCAGGAAAAAGTGAAATTTTGTCCAAGTCAAAATTACTATGTCAACGAAACGCACCATTTCGTTGACAGTCTTAGCATTTTTCTGGGTGTTTCGTTGATAGCTCTTTTATATCAACGAAACGCAGCTTTATCAACGAAATAGACGGGACCTTAAACGCCCAAATCTGATTCGTTGATATAGCGCTTTTAATCTGAACCGTTGAAATTTTGACACGTCTTTTACCACGATCTATGCATACACCCCTGTAAGTATAAATCATGGTAATACTTTAAAAGTAACGGTTATATTTTTTAAGCCAATCCAGTAATTTACATTTATTATTGGACTCATTTTCTGAGAATTTTTGGGGGAGTATTTAAGAAATTCTATTTTCTTTAATTTCTTTTTACCTGTTCTCAAAAATTCCAAAGGCTTTTCTCTCTTCTTCTCTCTAACAAGCAATTTAGTTCGAAGCTTTTCTTCACACAACAATGGCACCCATAGTCAAGCTCATGTCTTCTGGAGGGTTTATCTATGAGAAAAACAACTCCATCCCCTTTGTTGTCAAATAAAGCCCGAACAGTCTGTTTTTCAAAATGATGGACTTCATGAAGAATTGCAAGTTGAGCTACGCAATGTTTCACTCTACACCACTCTACAATGAGATAATCGAAGAAATGTGGACCTCATGTGAGTACAGTGGGACAAATTGCACTTTGCAATTCACCATCCAAGGTAATGAGTATATAGTTAATTCTGATGTGTTGCAAGCATGCTTACACCTTCCTGAAAATAATTGCTCTGCTTTGCCCACATTCACTGAAATGGTTAACATGCTAAATTCCATAAACTACTCATTGCCTACTGATAATTTGGGTAAGATAATTAGGAGAGGTTTGGTTAGGGAATACAGTTATTTACCTGATGCATTCATTAAAGTCTTTTCTGGTAAAATTAGTAATTTTGATGCATTAACTAATTCCATGTTGATTCTATTTACCATGCTCCTAACTGATAGATATTACAACTTTAGCACCCAACTTATGTATGAAATTGGTGCTAAGTTGGGTGATAAGGCAAATAGGAAGAAAAATATTTATTATGCTAGATTTCCGATGATGTTGGTTAACCATGTTAGTCCAGCACCATTGGTTATCTCTAACCCTGTGTCTAGGTTTGATTGCTTTGTGCAAGAGAAGAGAGTATTGACAGACATACTGAGGCTGAACCACAATGGTGATGTTCCAGTGGTGTATCTGCCAATAATTGAGGTAACTACTGCTATCCCTTCTAGTATAGTTGTTATTTCAACTTTATCACCCAGTCCTGTTGCTGTGGAGTCTGTAGTTGTGACCCAACAGGCTCCTCTCCCAGCAACAAAACCAAAATCAAAGAAATCCTCCAAGCCAACCTCAGGTGCTTCCCAAAAGGCACCTATTGTAAAATCCACTACACAACCTAAGGGGAGTGTTGTAGGTGCTGTGAGAGGTGAGGGAAGGGGTGAACATAAAAGAAACCCTAAGGATAAGGAAGGAAAGATGAGTGAGATCCAGCCAAGCCCCATTGTGTCTTCCCAACAAGGCACAATGAGTAATATGGATTTAAGCACAAGTCTAATTGCATCCTCCCAAAAGGATGTAATTATTGAAACAAGCTCTCCTCCAAGAGCACACTCCAAGAGGGTAAGGGACACTTCAAGCCCACAGTCTACTATTTCCCAATACCAAAGGAGAGTGAAGCAAAAATCCCAGGTTTCACAGGGTGCACACACACTGGAAGCAACACTTCCAGTTTCTCAAATTCAGTTTGATGTAACCCCTATCATTACTCTGGGGTTATAGTCCCATTCTTTAAATATAAATCTTGCACCAACTCCTCAAAACTCACCAACTCAATCATTAGATGTGGATATGATCCATTCATCTATCCCTGATTCTCCAACTCTTTTCTTGGAGAAGCCCCACTCTGACATTGGTGACCATCACTTGTTAAGTGATTTGTTGGGCCACCAATCATCCTTTTCTGAAGTTACAAGAGGATCTGTGGAACAATCTCTTAAATCAATCACCAAAGATTCTACTGTAATTTCACTTTCTCAAAGTGCTTTCTTGACTTCATCAACGAAACAGCCTCTTTCGTTGACAAGTGTCTCTCCATCAACGGTATCCATACCGTTGACAATTCAAACTACCATACCGTTGATAGTTCATTCTGCACCTTTAATTGAAAATCAAGTTGTTTCCACAACTAGTGCAGATGATCTAGTGGTAGTAGAGACACTTCTAGGATTGAGAGGGAGTGAAACTGAGAGGCTGGCTTGTAGCCAGGCAAAAGGAGAGGTTGAGAGTGAGAGGCTGACTATTTCTTCCAGTCAGGCAAAAAGAGAGGCTAAGGGTTCCACCTTAGTAGGTGAAGGTGAGGGTGTGAGAGGTGTGAGCCATGGGGAGCCCATGATGCAAGAAAATAGAGGAGAGAGAGAAGGGACTACAGGAGCAATAAGGGATGAAGCAGCCATTGCAAGTGAGTTAATGGAGGTCAGTGAGGGAGAAAGGGAACCTACTTTCCAAGAGCATTATCAACAAACTCTGGATAGTATTTCCCTGGATCCTGAGACCTTTACTCATCCTGTGCCAGCCTATCAAATTATGGCTCAGCAGGGCAATGTGGAGGCAGAAAGGTCACTAAACCTAATTCATACAACTGCATCAATGCAAAGAGCAAAGGATGCCTTGACCAATCTACCTCCAGGAGCTGCAGCAAGTGGAGACTTTGACTTTTCTGATGATGAGGACAGCTATGGTGATAATCTACAGGTGGCCACTACTTCACAGACTGGGACTTCTGTGGTGCCTCCTAGACCAGACTGGCTTTCTCAGGATAGGCATGGAAGATTCACTCTAGATGCTGCTATCTCAAGGCAGTACAATGAGACATATCTAGCTCATGAGTCTGCAAATGCACGGGACAAGAAATTCTACAAGGCCATCATGGATTCTCTGGAAATTCAAAGGCTACAGATGCTACAGACAAGGATTGAAGCTACAGAAATCAAGGATTCCATTAGCAACCTCAAGGATGCTAATGACAGGAGGCTAGATGAAAAGCTTCCTCTTCTCACTGTGTCCAAGATGACCAGGTTTTTCGCTAAGGAACCTGAAGTGGCTACCTCCTTGAAGACTCTCTCTTCTCGAGTGGACAAGGTGGAATCTACTTTATCTAAGATGCAAAAGGAACAGGAGAAGCAAACACAACTATTGGCCCAACTAGTGGCAGCTCAAGGACTCCCAGTCATCTCTTTTGATGATAACAAAAAGGGGGAGAAATCTAAGGAGCTAGACAGTCAAATCACAAAGGTTATGGTCCCAGCCATTTCCTTACCAAATGAGCCACTAGCAATGGGGGAGCTTGGAAAAAAGCAAAAGGATGGTATTGACCTAATACAGGAAGCTTCTATGAGGATGAGACTTGCAGAACAAATTAAAGACCATTGGTCCAACATAGAAGCAAGGGTCAAGAAAATTGCTGGAACTACAAAGGACTCAAATCCATCAACGGATCAACCATCAACGAATGCCATGGTTCTAGTGTCAACGGAATGGGAGCCACAGACCAATTCTTTCTATAAGGTAGAGCCCCTTCTACATGGAGTCACTCAAGGTCCAAGGAAGGAAAAAGGACAAACTTCATGCATTAGGGATGTGGAACAAGCTACACTCCAAAGAAGCTTATCTCCCAAGTCCCCTGCTAAACCAAAGGGCAAAAATATAGCAAGGATTTTCTATCCTGCACCTTATCCAGATTAGCTCAAGCTTCTTGGTCTACTTATCACAAAAAGCAAGGAAAACAATGATTATGAGATAAGGAAGCAAAGGGCAATTGTCTACAGGAATGAACAAGAAATCTGTGTTTGGGCTGGTCACCCAAACTTTGCTGAAGCTAAAGCTGAAGAGTCAGAAAGAGCAGCAATGCAAGCCCTTGCTGTTGCTCAGTCTCTTGATGAAGAAGAAATACAGCTAGAAGAAAAAGCAAGAGAAGAAAGGAGTGCAAAGAAGAGCACAAGGCAACCAAAGGCAAGAGCTAGGAGAAACATAGCCTTTGAGAATGATGACTCTCAGAGCATTGCATCAGACTCTTCTGTACCAATTGCACCTCCAACAATTCCTGATCCAGTTTCAGAGGTAAAGTTAGCCTGTGATCCTAATCATCCTGTAAATTTCCATGATCAGCCAATTGAGCCAAAGGGAGAGCCAATTGAGTTTGATGAGGCCAACTTTCCAAAATTCCTCTTTGAAATGGATCCAAAGAAGAAATCTAAGCAAAGGGCTACCAAGGCTAAGCCAATTCTGGTAAGGAGACCACAAGCTGAGAAACCCCCTACCAACCCAGAAGACTTCATCTACATTGCTGATATCAGGGAGGAGTCTGACATTCATATCAATCTTGATGACCTGGTTGAAGTGAGAGGAATAGCAGCTTCTTACAAACTACCAGAGAGATTGGTATTTGTCTACAAGGGTGGGAGAGAACAGGTTTGGCCTCTACACAGAATTTTGGGAGAAGACTATCAGACACTGCTATCTGTGTTTAAATGTTTGAAGAAAGATTTTGGTTTTACCAAAACAGCCAAGTCTGAGGTTGTCTCCAAGATTTGCCAAATCAAAGCTAGCTGGAACAAGCATGGTGCACTTCCCAGAGTATTGAAGGTCCCTCAAACAGGAAAGATAATTCATCTCCAACCTTTTTGGATGATGTAATTCAGAGATAAGGACAACTGTAGAAGATTCTTCAGAATAGAAGACCAACTGGAGAAGGCATCCAATGAAACTCTAAGGTTAATGCAATCTAAGTTGGGAAATCAAGATGAAGAAGAGAAGATTTTCTACAGAAGACTTCAAGCTCAAATTGAGGAGAACAATGCAAGAAAAGGGAAGAAAACAAGACCACAGAGGCAAAGATGAAAAATCTGCTCAGTCTAGAGGAGCAACTTTGTGCACTTGTTTTGTAAGATTTTCTACTTTGCATTTCAATTAAATTCAATGAAGCTCAATGTAATTTCTACTTTTATCATGTGTAATATGTCTGAGTGTTTTTGTTATCATCATGGCTCTTGATTTATGGCTGTTATTCTATCAGTCATAAATTGGGGGAGATTGTTAGGAATATGTTGTTCTTGATGATAATTATAAAAACACTTAGTAGATTTTGTATTAAGTCATTTTGTAACTGTCAACGAAATGGCATGCTTTGCAGTGTTTCGTTGACAGGAAGCTCATCAACGAAATGAGTGATGTAGAAATTGTATTGTACAATACTTCACAGTTTGATATGCAATTTGTTGTATGTATTAGATAGGTTTTTCTAAGTCATGTTGACTAAGTACTAGATAGGCAAAATAGGTTGGTGAATTGTAAATATATTATGCCATGTAATTCTGCCTAAGTGAAGACATGTCAACGGTATGAAGATTACTCTATCAACGGTATGAAGATTAGTCTGTCAACAGAATGAAGATTACTCTATCAACGAAACGAGGAATACACCATAAACGAAATGAAGAATAATGCTATCAACGAAACACATCTCCATGCCATCAACGAATCACTATTACTTTTTGAATAGTTGACAAAGTGATAGTGACAGTTTACTGAACATATCTAAAGGAGATATGGAAGTGTACTGTGCATTGGAAGCCATCAAAATGGTTACTGGAAATAAGGAAACATTCCAATTTCCAATAAGGCTCTCGGGAATGATTAAAATAAGCATGAAGACAAAAGCAAAGATCTCCAAGGACCATTGGACAAAAGGAATGAAAAGCAAGCTACTAATGGTTACTACTATTGTTCTTTAGTTTAGCCAAAATGTAGAATTGTAAACTTGGGTATATATAACCAAGTGTAGCAGTTACTTTAAAGACAGAGAAGAAAAACAAATAGATTGTATTAGCTATCTTTGAGAGCATACTTCTCTACACTCTTGTAACTGAGCAGCTGTGTACATTTTGTATCACAGATTATTTCCGCAATAAAAATCACTTCAGTTGGATCATCAAACAATCCAACTGAAATTATTTATGTGCTTGTGATTTTTACATTAAGTTCAGTTTTTATTTGTAAGTTGTTTTTAAGTTTAAGAAATATCAATAATTGTATTCAACCCCCCCCCCCTTCTACAATTCTGTTGGGTCATTTGGGATTAACAGAGTTAAAACAAGAAACCATGACTGTGACCAAGTATGAGGCCAAGTTTTCCAAATTATTGAGGTTTGTTCCGGAGTTTGTGAACACAGAGTAAAAGAAAGCCAGTAGGTTTCAACCAGGGCTACCTCCAACCAGCAGCCCACTGTCAGGACCTTTAAATAGCTGATACCCTTCTATAATATTTAGACAGAGCTAATGCATCGTTGTATATCAAGAAGTTGTATGACAATTAAACCTTAAGGCCGAGCTGCTAAGGGAATAATTACAAGTAGAAATAGTCAATCGGGGGATTTTCCCATAAGACTGGTACATCCAGGTTGTGAACTAGAAATATGAGGTCGACACTTTTGATAGACCTGATTCCTTTCAAGTTGGGAAAAGTGGATATTATAATAAGGATGGGTTGGTTGACACCCAATGGAGCCAATTGATTGCAAAGAAAAAGAGTAATAATTAAAGGATGGAGGCAGATTTAGAGATTCTTGAATATAGTTCAGACTAAGAAACTATTACGTCAGAAATACGAGGCTTAATTAGCTCTTATGGTTGACGCCAAGAAAAGAGATATCAAGTAAAAGGGAATTACAATGGTTTTGGGAGATTGTACAAGGTTTTAATGAGCTACCATATATCGATTTGGATGACATGAGAATGAATACCGAGTATTCAGGGCATAGTGGGAATGAAAGAGTTAGTGACTCAGTTACAAGAGTTGTTGTATAAGGGTATGATAAGACCCAGTGTACCACCGTGGAGAGCCCGGTGTTGTTGTAAGAGAGAAAGATGTTAGCACAAGATTATATTTCGAACCTCGAGAGTTGTATGAGTTCGACATGGAGAATAGGTACCCTTGTAAATGATTGTTTGATCAGCGGAAGGACGCTGTGTATTTCCAATTTATTTAAGAACTGGGTATCACCAGTTGGAAGTTAAATCCGAGGATATACCCAAGACTGCGATTCGTACTTGGAATAGACACTTCGAGTTTTCAGCGAGGTTATTTTGGGTTGACTAATGCACCCACAAATTTTATGGAATGTAATGAATTGGCTTTGAGTTATCCGTGATAGTAGATAACATGAAATGGAGAAATGGCTAGAATTGACCTAGAATTATGACTGTGAGATACACTACCATCCGGGGAAGGCCAATGTGGTGGCCGATACCCTTAATTAAAATGAGACAGAGATGGATTCCGAATGATCGGGAGTTAAAGGATGAGATTTTACACAAAACCCAAGTTAGTCCAACAAACTAGAAGGACAAAATATTTCACCACCAAGCGGCTAGTGACAACCAAGACAGACAGAGAAAGTATGCGGACTAAGCCCGCGAGTATAGAGATAGTAATGCTATTGATAAGCTAAATGGCATGTTGATGGATGACAAGCAAGTTTATGTTGGTGTAATTTCTGTGCAAACAAGATAGATAATATGAGGTTAGAGATTCGTGATGCTAAAAGATATCCTCGTGGAAGGAATTAATGAGATTTGGAAAGAAAGAGAAGTTGAGCCCGAGATTCATTGGGCCATCTGAGATTTTAAAACGCGTCAGGAAGGTGGCCTACGAGCCAGCCTTACCCCCCCAAACTTGTAGAATGGTAATAACGGGGTTCATGTGTCAATGCTACGTCAGTATACTATAGATGCCCGACATATGTTAGAGTACGAGCAGGTAGATATACAACCTGGTCTGACTTACAAAGAACTACCTGTGGAAATCACGGATAGAAAAGAGCAAGTGCTAAGTGACGAGGTTGCCAAGCTAGTGAGAGGTTTGTGGAAAATCAAGAGGTGAAAGAATCCACCTGGGAGTTAGAAAGTGCAATGGGAGAGAAGTACCCCCAGTTATTCCTAAGTTGATTCCGGGACGGAATCCTTTTAAGGAGGGGAGACTATAATAACCCGAATTTTTGGAAAAATTTAAAACTTTTCTTATTATGATGAAGTGCATCAGTGAATGGTGAATTTGGTGGATGAATAGTGATTTTGAGGGTTAAGAAAATTTTTCATGCCACCTATGTATGAGACGTAGTGTGGATGTTCCGAAGTCGTATTAGTGATCTACGGAGTAAATAAGTGAATGCAAATACGATCGGAATTCAGAAATTCCAAATTTTATTTTGGTGTAATATTCGACCGGGCAGCGAATTATATATTATTATATTCAAGAGATGAGATATTAAAATTGAGGATTTGAGGATTTAATATTTTGGAATTTTATTATTTTATTAAAGTCGATTTAAGGATTCGATTGATGAAGTGAATAGTAACTATTCACTGCGAAGATCGCGTAGAGTTTTACTCGTTCTTTTTGGAAAATATTTCGAATCGTTTCAAGAGGAACAAGGCAACATCTACAGGATTAAATATAGACATGGAAGTAACATGTAACAAGATTAATTCGAGGGATGCAACATTTGGATCATCCATGTGAAAAGAAACGAACCAGTAAAGCTACTTTAACCAAACGCATGCATGCGCGACAAGTGTCCCTGTGACTAGCCAAAATGTGGTGACTCACCACTTTCTAATACAAAATATCAGCCTTATCATTAATTGGCCAAAACAAAAAGAAAAGAAGAATTCTTCCATTTTGAAGAGAAAACCCGAGGGAGAAATGAGGAGAAAAATGGTGGAGGAAGAAGTGACCATAACTTGAGTTTCTCTTGGCGGTTTTTGGCGTTCCACCACTCAAATCGAATCTCTCGAGAAGATCTACGCAACCATGGTAAGCGCTCGCCTCACCTCTGTGAATTACCCCTTCGATTTCCGTGATTAACAGTTGGAGAAGATGATGAATAGTAACTTGTATTTTGTTTTGTTTTTGGATATTGAGTTTGTGGCTTCCAAAGGTTGTATTAAGCAAGGATCTAAGGTTACATAAGGAATATAGCAGCAAGCAAGCTTGGAGAAGGTATAAATCGTGAAACCCTTGAAGTATTATAAGGTTTATGGATGATTAGTGGTGTTTATGCATGTTTATAGCCTTAGTTGTTATGATTGGGCTTTGATCTAAGTTATAATGAGTTATATGAACGGAAAGGCATTGCTTGGCCTCAGTTATATGTTATATAAGATGTATGTGTTGTGTGGAGTGATCGATATGCATTTTGGAGGATTTTAAATTTGGGAATATCCGAGTTATAGCCGTCGTAATGCCCAAATTTTTATCTACTGATTGGTTCCCTGTTTTTCCTCTGTCAGAGCTCTACCCTTGAGTCCTACTGCCCATTATTGTGTAGTTTATGTTATAAGCTTTGTAATGATATGTGGTTCGCCTAATTTGGCCGAACAGTTTAAGAGAAAAGTGAGTTTTAGTAAACGCCGTTCGGAGGAACAATCCATCTCTGGTCAGTCACTTTGAGGCTATATTTGGACCACTTAGAAGCCATATTAAAATGTGAAACTTTGAGAAATAATACTAGAGACAGTTGGGAAGGCTCACGAAAAAGATTCGGATTAAAAAGATTATTGTTCGATTTTATAAAAATGTTTTAGCCGAGGTCGCGCAAGTGAAAACCACTAAGAACGTGGCTTAGAAACCAATGTTGTAAATGGTTAAGTATAACTTGTATTCGAGAATCGATTTCGGACTAAACCTATGATTTAAGTAATTGTCGATTAAACATGGACTTAGTATGAGCCTATAACGAGCTAGTAATTCCTTGGTTGTGTTTCGCTTACGTGTTTAAGCATTGAGTACAAGTGGATTATCCAGGGGATTAACCGTGTGTTTTCGTTTGACTTTGTCTAGATTGTCCGGCACCGTCGCGAACCCCTATCACTTCTCGAGCATCAGGCAAGTTTACTAACCCTTACTCTATTGTTAGAGTGGGCATATTTTCGAATGTTTAATACTTGTTGATTCAAAAATATATCTATCTATATATATATATTCTTTGTTCCAAGTATCGTACAAGTTTTCTCATTCTATGCTTTATTTTAAGTTATAATATTCTGATGATGCATATGGTATATTATGCATGCTTTCAAACCTCACGTCGTATATGGATGTGATGGTATAAAAGATATTGAGATTATAGTATATGCATGTGATAGAGGCAAGTTTTCAAACCTATGCCTTTATAAACTGATGATGTGATAAATAAGATATTGAGATATATGTTATGTGTTCATGATTTCAAATCGATACTTATGATGCTAAGTACAAGTTGTATTTACAAGCTATGGTTATGGAAATATTCATAAGCCAATATGTTAAGAAAAATCCCTCAGTAGGGGGTATATACTCTGTATTTATACTACGGACCGGGAATGGTATCAGTTGTTATCTAGGGTTATATTATTATTATTTTATCCATTCTTTTGTTAAGAGAGTATTTGAGAATTACTTCTAAATAAATATTCTTTATTAAATATAGTTTTCATTAATTATTTAAAGCCCTACTTCTTAAGAAAGTATTTTGTGAAATCTATTCTTTAACCCTAGATAACTAATAAAGTTTTATTCAGACAATTATAAATATAATTAGGGAAGGTTCCCACATCTATTTCCCTTTTAAGTCTATATTCGGAAAGACTTAAATGTTCGCTCAAACTACAAGACTCATGGGACCTCTCTCAAGATTTTAATGTTTGTTTCAAGTGGACTGCCCGGTCCTAAATCTTTTTGAAACTATTCATTTAACAGCTTTGTATGCTACCATCAAAATGATTTTGATTACTTCCTCAAGACTCGAGGAGTAAGATCAGTGGAATAAGTGGTATCCATGAACAAGCATCAGCTTGGGAAATATGGGTGAATTTTCCTTTCCAACCAGATATGACTACTTTGTGGAGTCGTATACTAGGGGAAAAAGGGAAAGGAACTTTATGTTTCAGAATTATGGATTTTCTTGAACTCGGAGAATATGTAAGGGACTGAGTGGCGCCTGTCCCCTAAGGGAATTACGCGTAGACCGACGTTCTTCCCTTAGATTATCAGATAGTGCCCGACCGTAGGGTAAGAGGAGAGTAATAGGCCGACGGACTATGAACGGGTCTGTTCTTCCTACCTACAACCGATTGGCGGGGAGGTAAGTCGGTGTGAGACTGATTATCTTCCCTTTTACGTAGAAAAACATCAGGGGGATTCGCCTTACGACTGATCATCGTAGGGGTATCCCTGTCGCCCAGAATCTCCATCTACAGTTCATCATCCATGAAAGAAAATGTTTTATGCAAGTTATCAGAGAAAGGAAATGTTTTAAGCAAGTTTCCAGAAAAAGAAAAGTTATTCAAGTTTATTCAAGTTTATTCAAGTTCATGCAAGTTTATTCAAGTTAAGAAAATGGATTGGAAATATTTTACATTGTATTTATTTCCAAATTATGATATGAGGTAAATGTTTGATATGAAAGATGATATTGAATTTTCCTTATAACTTCATCTTTTAAGTTATATGTTGATAGTCTGCTTATATTCTATATAGCAGATATTTTACGAAAAGGATATACTGAGTTATCCTGTCTTTTATTTTATACTAGAACTTTGTTCATAGTATGAATATCAAAAGTTTGCAGAATATTATGGAGAGGATATTTGAAATAAAACAATGGTATTTTTGGAATATATTCCGATAAGGAAATGATTTCAGTATCAAGATATTTTGACAAGTTATTGTCGTATACCCGCTTTATTTCTGGGTTGAATAAAAGGCAGAATTATGCCATACTTTCATTACCTTGCTGAGCTATCGCTCACTCTTGCTATTATTTTATATATATTATATAGCAGCGAAGCAGGACGCCAATGGGACGGCACATACCTCGCAAGGCGTTTTCATAAACAGTTTCTAGCAGTGATCCCGGGAGTAGTACGAACCAATCGAATCAGGCTACGACTTTTGGTATTCAACTTATGTATAGACATGAATGGTATTAGAGGATTGTGAGCATCAGAAGGCTAAGTTGGTAATGTAACAATACTTAGAAATTGTATCAGTAACAGATTCAAAAGACATTTGGGTATTGTAATAAAAGTTAGTTATTCCGCAGTTGTTGTATTGTGTCGTTTCTGAGACTCTAACCTGTGTGTGTGTGTGTGTGTGTGTGTGTGTGACATATATTGTGGGGTCATGAGCAGGTGAAATATGAATGGTGTGAGTAATACAGGTAAGGCAAGGAGTACATGGATCGTGACTACCCTAAATCCCCGACCCCGGATTTGGGGCTGTTACAATGAATGTTCTGCTAGACTACTTCTTGAGAAGGGCATTGTATTTAGCCTCTAGCTCCAGAAAGGCCTTGTCCTTTCTTTGCTTCTTGCAGTCATTTTCAAAATGTCCAAGCTCATGACACTTGAAGAATTTCACAGTAGAAACATCCGCTAGGTTTTTCTTTAACCCATCCTTGTTGAACTTTCTTGTTGTCTTGCCTTTGTTGAATGAACTGCCTTGATACTTTGCCTTCACTGGTTCTTTTCTCTTGAATCTTATGTTCGAGAACTTTCTTGTCATGAATGCAATGGTCATGTTGTCCATCATATATAACGCTTCCAGAGAATATAATTCATCATTCTCTTCTTCCTTGTCGTTAGTTTCCTCAGTCAATTGTTCATCATCATCAAACACCTCCTCTATCCTCAGTTCATGATTTGATAAAGAGATCTCAGATTGCTGTATGGGGTTGTTTGCAATTAAAGCACGGGTTGTCTTGACCATACTGCCTTGATTTGCTTGGATAGCTCTTTTCAATACCTACTCCAACTCATACGTCTTCAACACACCATACAAAACATCATATGTGACTTTATTCAAGTCTCTTTCTCTGATTGAGTTAACTCTTGGTTCCAGGTGATTTGGTACAGTGAGAAGAAACTTCATGTTTAGCTCCTTAGTGGTGTACACATTATCACTTAACTGAAGCTCGATGATAAGTTTGTGAAACCTCTCAAACATCTCAGTTATTCATTCATTTGGTTGAGACATGAAAACTTCATATTGAGACACCAAGATTTGCTTCTCATTCTCTTTAACCTCCTCAGTTCCTTCACACAACATCTCTATGTGATCCCAAACCGCCTTAGCAGTTTTCAAAGATTCAAAATTAGAGTACATAGAGAAGTCCATTGAATCCATGAGGATTAACAAAAGATTGTTGTCCAAATCCACCTTCTCTCTCTCAGTTTCATTCCATTTGGTTGGATCTTTAGGCACAACTCCACTAGATACAATTTACCTCATCTGTATCGTTCCATTTGCCTTTAAAAGATTCTATTGTCGTCGCCAGCTCTAACCTCATCTATATCATTCCATTTGCCTTTAAAAGACTTACTAATGAAGAAAACTAAATATACAATTTAAATATTCTTCTAATTTTTTAATTTGTCAATATACTTACTAATATAATAGACTAAATGTATCATTTTAATATTCTCCTAAGTTTCTATTTAAGTCAAATTTTAAAAAATTTGAAAAAAAAATATTAATTCTCTATTTTTTTTCAAATTTTTGAATTAAAAAATTAAAAAAAAATTGTTAACTTATATTTCCCTAAACTTTTTCATAAGTCAAATTATCATCTTAAACTATTTTCCTAAATTTTTTATTATAAAATATCCTAAATTTTTATTATAAAATATATTAATTGCTTTTTAAATCTTTACTACTTGAGCAAACTAAATATACAATTTTAATATTATTTCCTATAAAAACTTTACTAATGTAGGAAACTAAATATATAATTTTAATATTTTTCTAAATTGTTTGTTTATGAATATATTTACTAACATAGGAAACTAAAAGTAGATGAGGCCGGTAAGGTGGGACTATAAAATCACCTTAATTTATTTTTCTAATTTTCTCAATTTATTAATATTAAATATTTAAAAATATCTGAATTGTATTTTAAATCTTTAATAATGAAGAAAACTAAATCTATAATTTTAATTTTCTTTCCTTTAAAATATTTTACTAATAAAGAAAACAAAATATACAATTTTAATATTCTCTTAAATTTTTTATTTTTCAATATACTTACCATATAACTGTGTTCCCGTCTCGATTAATCGAAAATTGAATTAAAAAACGATTTTTTTAAAAAATTGTAAGTTGTCGACATTACATATGGAGACCCAGAAAAGGTCGTTAAATGAGAGGAAGGAATTTGCATAGTATATACTTGTTGTGCAGCATAATGTGTCCAAACTCCAAACCTAGAGCATAGGTCTGCAGTTGAGTGCTGAGTGCTAACTCTAGAGTGGATTGATTAGTAATGGGTTAATTATCTAGTTGGTCATTAAAATGGGTCTAAAAAATCAAGTTGGTCACCAAACTGAAAACAGTCTCAAATAGGTCATTAAAGTCGGCTACGGGTACATTCCATCAAATAATTCACTTTTTAGACGAAAAATGACGATGTATTAAATTTTTTGTGATGTGACATCTATTTGTTAGGGTAACATATCCATTCCAAATTATAAAATCGAAGAAATCAACATTAATATTAGTATTTTCCGTTCAGAAAAGAGTGAGTTATATAACAAAATGTACCCATAGCTGACTTCAATGACCTACTTGAGACCGTTTTCAGTTTAGTGACCAACTTGATACTTTAAGGCCACTTTAGTGACCAACTTGATAATTAACCTGATTAGTAATTAGCCAGATAAATACTTAATATTTGACGTTTGTATCTAAACATTTATGATTTGTATGATTTTTTCACATATTGTTATGATGCATATATATTTAGGGTACTATTTCAACGAGAATCTCAAATAAAATAAGATATGAGATTTAATTTTTATTTTATTTTTTATTCATTAATAAATCTTAGATATTCATTTAAATTTCATATTCATATTTATTTTATGTCATCCATTATTTTTATACACCAGTATCATCTCTGACCACAATCACCGATTACTTCCGTCCACCATTTTCTGTCATCATCACCATATTCGAACATCTCGCAAAAATCACTACAATCGATCAAAAAATCATCACTAATTTCGGTCATAACGTTATACTGTCATCACAACGCAACTAATATCGTCACCTATCCAATAAAAAAAATCACCAAATTTTAAGCAATTATATTGCCATTGCCATCAGACCTACAACAAAAATCATCACATTCTTACCAAATTACCAAAATCTCGATGCAACCGAAATTATCATAAATCAGCATAAAGTCACAAAAAACCACCATAATTTAAAAAAAAATCACCATGACGGCTAATTATGTTAATTATGAGTAGATTAGAATGATACAGATGAGGTTAGAGGTGGCGACGACAACAGAATTTTCACCCGTTGAAGGTTGACTTTGCCGGTGGTAGATGTGGGGATATCATCATAGAAACAAGACTAAAATTCACTTTACATCCCTTAACTTTGGCCCAAACTCAAAGCTATATCACTATTTTATTAAACTACAGTTTGCATCCCATATGTTTGTTAAACATTTCAGTCTGCATCCCTTTGGGTCTTCTCCGTCAAATTATGACGTTATCGTCTCTTTTGAGGAGGGCTTATTATTTTGATGGTCTTGCAATGGTTATATCTCCTCCTATATAATTCTTATCTCTCTATAACTTTAGGTCATCTATAATCTCATAAAAATATTACATTCAATGGCTTGCAGGTGTAGATGTAACAAATGGGTAGTTGAACATTATAAATGTAAGAATATTAAAATTGAGAATTTATCGAATATTATAAAGGTTAGAATATTAAAATTTTATATTTAGTTTTATTTATTAGTAAAAATTTAAAAGATAACTGAGATATTTTCTAATAAAAAATTTAGATTCTTTACTTAATATTAAAGATAACTAATAAATTTTTAAATATCTTTATAATATTCTTACCTATATAATATCTCAGTTATCTTTTAAATTTTTACTAATAAATAAAACTAAATATAAAATTTTAATATTCTTACCTTTATAATATTCGATAAATTCTCAATTTTAATATTCTTACAATGTTCATCTTAGAAAATGGAAAGTTTGAGACATATTTTAAATATGTTCTTGATGGAATTTCCGGAAACTAACAATTGGAAGTTGTTCCTTGTAATGAGGACTTAAACTTTCATGTTTGGATCTAAGACATTTTCTTAGTGTAATCCATAAATAAATTGAGTTGAAATAGGTTGCTTGAAATGGGTTATGTGGGTTGGTTATATTAAAATAACTTGTATCCCACATAGCATTGGTAATGAGAGGTTGGTGGGTTTATATAGAAACATGTGCAAGAGTAGTGTACAACTACTAAGGCATGTGGATGTGCATGGTGTTAGTATGTGCCTCGCGCACACACACACGCGCGCCGCCGCCGCTCGCCTCGCCTCGCCTCGCCTCGCCCTGCCACGTCACGACTCGACTCGACTCGGGTCGAAGGGCGATTTGGGCGAATGTCTCGGCGTCTCGCGTACGCGAGGCGACCTGGGCGAAGAATTTTATTACCTATTTATTTAATATTATTTATTGATTTAATTTAACAGTATCAGTATTTATTTGTAATAGCTAAACGAACTGGGTCATGATTTATTTTAAATCCTGATGGACCAGTTCTTTGATCAAATCCTGATGGCCTGGTCAGTACTTGGAGTGAAATCCTGATGACTACTGATCCTGATGGCCTGTGTCAGTATTTGGATCCTGATGGAGTTAAATCCTGATGGCAGGTCCAGTCCTGACGAGATCCTGATGGTCGGTCAAGTACTGATGCCACTCCTGACGGACATCAAATCCTGATGGCTTTACTTTAGTACTGATGATGATCAAATCCTGATGGACCAGGAAATCCTGACTGAACTGTAACTGTTATTAAATCCTGATAACTACTGTTATGGTAATTAAATCAGAATATTTAGTATTAAATGCCATATCTTCAGTTACAATATTTTTGGTCTGTTTACGTTTTATTTTGTATTTTTATATAGATACAAAACACAACGTCTGACAGAAGGGAGAATATACGTAACTCGGAAAACCCTAGCAACTATTATCTTCTCTGGTTTTTCTCTCAACACAAACATAATACATAGTTCTTGGGCGAAGTGAGGTGCTGGTCGCTGTTGATCATTGCCATATTTGTGAGTGGATTGATCTGTGTTGTTTTATCCTGGGAGTGATATTGCTGCAACCCAACACAGCGTAAGTGGGGCAATAATCTCTTCAAGAACAGTCAAGACTTCTCGAAGGCTTGGCGACTCAGTTGTTTCTTTATCTTTCAGTATTTTTTAAAGCTCCTGAGAGATAAGTGTTCTTTCTTGTCTTGTTATTTTCAGTCTCTGATTATACTTTTGTTTCGACCTTTGTGTTTGTTTCGTTATTTGGTATTTTGCATGTTCTTGTTAATACAAAATATATATATAACTGCCCTATTGTTGCTGTGTAGTTTGTAATTATACCCAACAATCTTGAAGAGATTAGTTTCTGTGTTATATATTGTTAATTAACAAGATGGTTAACGGAACTGTAACTCCTGGTGGTGCTATTGCTTCTGGTTCTGGTGTTACTGTACCCACTATTGATTGGACCACGTACCGTTTTCCACAGCCTATTGATTTGTCAGGAATGCCTGATAAATTCGGTGGGGGTGTTGGTTTTTCTCGTTGGCAGATAAAGATGAAACTGTGGCTTACGGTAAAGGGTCTATGGCCGGTGGTGCAGTATGAGAAACCGGTTATTGATCAGGAAAAGGCTGAAACTCTTAAGGCTTATGCCATGTGGGAGGAAAAAGATGGGGTGGCTAGGGCTGCTATACTGGCAGCTTTAGCGAACACTCTCTTTGATGTGTATTCATCTGACTCCTTCACTACTAAGCTCTTATGGGAGAAGCTGGACCAGACACACAATACTGACTCGCAAGGGTTGGAAAAGTATTCTGTGGCTAGGTTTCTTGATTTTAAACTGGTGGATACAAAGTCCATGACCGAGCAGGCACATGAGTTTGAGATGTTGGTGCATGCTTTGAAGGAGTCCGGAATGGACCTTCCTGAAAAGTTTCAGGTTATGGCTGTGATTGAAAAGCTCCCTAAGTCTTGGGAAGAGTTTGCTCTCTCCCTGAAAAGACAGAAAGGAGAGATCACTTGGACAAACCTGATGTTGGACATCTCTGTGCAGGAACAGCACAAGTCCAAACAGGGACATGTTATGCCTGCTGAACATGGGGGTTCAAAGGTGAATGTAGTGACTGTTGGACAGAAAAGAAAGGCTGTCACTAAGAAGAATAACACTAGGCCTAAAAATGACAAGAACAAGGCTAAGAAACCAAAGACAAACAAACCTTGTTGGTCTTGTGGACAGGTTGGTCATTGGAGCAAGGACTGTCCTGCAAAGAAAGCAAAGAAAGCTGTTGTGGGAGCACAAGCTAATACTGTGCTTGCAACCACTGATGGGCCTAAGGTTAACATGGTTGTTGGTGAGGCTGTTGCCTCTGGAACCAATGACGGGTATGTTACCTACAACCCTGTACTTCTTTCCACTTATCTGTCACATGAATGGTTGATTGATACTGGAGCTAATGTACATATTTGTACTGATATTAGTTTATTTGTATCTTATCAACAGAGTCATGAAGTGACAGTGACGATGTGGAATTCTAGTGCTACTCAAGTTCTTGGAATAGGAAACGTGGACCTGAAGTTTGCTTCTGGGCGTGTTCTATCCCTCACTAGAGTGCACCATGTTCCTGATATTCGTAGAAATATTATAAGTGGAAGTTGTTTAGTTAAAAATGGTTTTGAACTTTCTTTGAAATGTAATAAAGTAGTTATTACACATACTGGTACATTCTTTGGCAAAGGTTATTTGTCTGATGGTTTATTTTTGATAAATGTTGAGCCTGTTTTGGGTAGTTTTATTAATGATAGTGTTGCACCTTCTGTTAATTGTGTTGAATCATCCGATTTATGGCATGCTAGACTTGGTCATTTAAATTTTGGTGCTCTAAAGAATATGATGAACTTAGAGTTGATTCCAAAATATGCTATTGAAAAGAAATCTAAATGTCAAGTATGTGTGACTGCTAAACAAACTAGGAAACCCTTTCATAATGTTGTTAGGGATTCAGGAGTATTGGATTTAGTACACACTGATATATGTGAATTTGGTGGCATGTTGACTAAGGATAATAAACGATATTTTATTACCTTTATAGATGATTGTAGTAGATACTGTTATGTTTATTTACTTAGACATAAGGATGAAGCACTAGAAAAATTCATTATGTTCAAAACTGAAGCTGAAACACAAACTGGTAAAGTACTTAAACGTTTGAGATCTGATAGAGGTGGTGAGTATACTAGTACCTTGTTTAATGAATTTTGCGCAAGCAATGGTATAGTTCATGAGGTGACTCCACCATACACACCTGAGTCTAATGGGGTGGCTGAACGAAAGAACAGAACTTTTAAAGATATGATTAACAACATGCTTATTAATTATGGGTTGCCTAAGTACATGTGGGGAGAAGCTTTGAATACGACTTGCCATATTCTGAATAGAGTTCCTCTGAAATATATGGACAAGACACCTTATGAATTATGGAAAAGTAGAAAGACAAGTTTAAAGTATCTTCGTGTGTGGGGGTGCCTTGCAAAGGTGCTTGTCCCTGAACACAAGAGAAAGAAACTAAGTCCGAAAACTGTTGATTGCATATTTCTGGGCTATATTGAAACCACTACGGCTATGAGATTTTTAGTGTTAAAATCTGACATAGACGGTATAGTGGCTAACACTATAGTTGAATTTCGTGATGCAACATTCTTTGAGGATGTGTTCCTATGAAGACTGGTATACCTCATGATATTTCTAATGATGATCCTACTCACACATCGAGTTCTATTCCTGATCATGTGGAAAATATGACAAATGTGGGGGCAGATCCTGACAGTAGTTCTACTCCTGACGAAGTAGATGAACCTAGAAGGAGTAAGCGTGCAAAGGCAGTCAAGGACTTTGGAAGTGATTTTGTCACTTACAATGTCGAGGATGAACCTTTAACTTTCCGACAGGCCATGGATTCTTCGGAGTCAAGGCACTGGAAGGGTGCTGTAAAGAGTGAGATCGACTCTATTGTTTCTAACGGAACATGGGAGTTGGTTGAACTACCTCCTGGGTGTACTACTATAGGATGTAAATGGATCTTCAAAAGGAAGATGAATCCTGATGGCTCAATAGATAAGTATAAGGCTAGGCTGGTAGCTAAGGGCTTTAGGCAAAAGGAAGGCATTGATTACTTTGACACATACTCTCCTGTTGCAAGGATGATAACAATCCGAATGCTTATAGCATTGGCTTCTGTACATGGTCTTATCATCCATCAAATGGATGTAAAGACAGATTTTCTTCATGGTGATCTTGAAGAAGAGATTTATACGGATCAACCTGAGGGATTTGTTGCTTCTGGAAACGAGAGGAAAGTATGTAAGTTAATCAAGTCTATATATGGCTTAAAACAAGCTCCTAGAGACTGGCATAAAAAGTTTGACGACACTGTTTTAGAATCAGAATTGTAGTTAATGAAAGTGACAAGTGTGTCTACTATATGGTTAAAGGAAATGAATGTATTATCGTGTGCCTATATGTGGATGATATATTATTATTTGGAACCAATATTGAGATTATTAACGAGACAAAAAGTTTCTTGAAAAGGCACTTTGAAATGAAGGATATGGGCGAGGCTAGTGTGATTCTTGGGGTCAAGTTGACACAGTCAACTGATGGAATAACCTTGTCACAATCTCATTATATAGAGAAATCTATACTTGAGAAGTATGGTTATTCAAATTGTAGAATCGCTAGTACACCGTACGATCCTAAAGTTGCCCTAGTCAAGAATAGTTCGGGAATTCCTGTGTCTCAGTTAAGGTATTCTCAGATTATTGGGAGTTTACAATATCTAGCTAATGTGACTAGACCAGATATTTCTTATTCCGTGTCTAAGTTAGCTAGATATACAAGTTGTCCGAACAAGACTCATTGGGAGGCACTAGATAGAGTTCTTAGATATCTTAAGGGAACTATTTCCCTTGGTTTGCATTATCGGAGATTCCCTGGAGTACTCGAGGGATATAGTGATGCAAGTTGGATAGCTAAGAAATCTGGTACCAATGGAGTGACTGGATATTTGTTTACCCTAGCAGGTGGAGAAATATCCTGGAAGTCTGCTAGACAGACTTTGATAACTCGGTCTACTTTTGAGGCTGAGTTGTGTGCACTAGATGCCACGGGGACGGAGGCTGAATGGTTGCATGGACTTATGTCAGTGTTACCTGTAGTAAGCAGACCGCTTCCAGCCATTGCTGTTCATTGTGATAGCCGTACAACTATCGACAAGATGAGTAGTGAAAAGTATAATGCTAAAACAAAGAGACACATCCAAGTTAGACTTAAGTCTATAAGGGGTCTTGTGTCTGAAAGGATTAATGTTGTAGAGTTCATTGGAACTCAGGATAATATAGCTGATCCTTTGACTAAAGGACTTGAGCATGCAGTAGTCCTTAAGTCTAGGTTGGGGATGGGACTGATAGCCCATAATGATTCATCAGCAGCAGGAACCCAATACACCTGAGAGGAGATCCCTTGAAGTGTATTCAATGTGGTAATAACAAGCTGTGAGGGTGAGTTGGTAGTACCTTTACTATATTCCTTGATACTTGCGTATCTGTGTCTATCCCCTGTAAACCTTAAAAGGTACTGTTACTGCCAGTATAGCAAGAGTTAGTTTGAACTCTGAATGGGGTCAAGTCATTTGACGAGATGATCGCA
Organism: Heracleum sosnowskyi; assembly: GCA_030848705.1. NCBI lineage: Eukaryota > Viridiplantae > Streptophyta > Magnoliopsida > Apiales > Apiaceae > Heracleum > Heracleum sosnowskyi. Next base: position 2,605,142 of record JAUIZM010000016.1, on the reverse strand, counting down.
GTACATCTCTGGAGATGCCCAGCTAAGCGAATGTAATTGTGTGGTCGCAATTAGAGGAAAGGGTTATTCCTTGAAGCATTCGACGAACAGGATCGAGACAAGACCATTAACATCTCAAAGCCGTAGATCAGCACCATAGCCTTTGATTTGTCGTCGTCTATGGAGTGTGGTTACACCAAACGGATAAAGATTCAAGGTGAAACATTCCATCTAGATCCGGTAGCCATCGAAGTAGAGGACTTAGGAGGGTTCAAACCCGGAAGGGTACCGACTCTGAACAACAAGTCATGATAAGGACCGATATGTAAGCATTTCTGTATGGATTTGTGGGGGATTGTTAGAAAATGGAAAGTTTGAGACATATTTTAAATATGTTCTTGATGGAATTTCCGGAAACTAACAATTGGAAGTTGTTCCTTGTAATGAGGACTTAAACTTTCATGTTTGGATCTAAGACATTTTCTTAGTGTAATCCATAAATAAATTGAGTTGAAATAGGTTGCTTGAAATGGGTTATGTGGGTTGGTTATATTAAAATAACTTGTATCCCACATAGCATTGGTAATGAGAGGTTGGTGGGTTTATATAGAAACATGTGCAAGAGTAGTGTACAACTACTAAGGCATGTGGATGTGCATGGTGTTAGTATGTGCCTCGCGCACACACACACACGCGCCGCCGCCGCTCGCCACGTCACGTCACGACTCGACTCGGGTCGAAGGGCGATTTGAGCGAATGTCTCGGCGTCTCGCGTACGCGAGGCGACCTGGGCGAAGAATTTTATTACCTATTTATTTAATATTATTTATTGATTTAATTTAACAGTATCAGTATTTATTTGTAACAGCTAAACGAACTGGGTCAGGATTTATTTTAAATCCTGATGGACCAGTTCTTGGATCAAATCCTGATGGCCTGGTCAGTACTTGGAGTGAAATCCTGATGACTACTGATCCTGATGGCCTGTGTCAGTATTTGGATCCTGATGGAGTTAAATCCTGATGGCAGGTCCAGTCCTGTAAAACCCCAGATTTTTTTTGGTAGAATTAAAACTTTTATTGTATGATGATGTATATATATATATGTGTGGATGGTGGTAGTGGTTTTTGGAGAATTAAGTATGAAATGAATATGGATGTCAGTTTTCAAACATTTTGAGAATAATAAGAATGGACTGATCATGTAAATAAGAACAATCAATCTGGAAGATAAGAATACAATACTCCAAGGAAGAAAAGTATTTTTATGTCATCCAAATCAATATCTGGAATACATCCGACAACTCCGTAAACAAGATAGCGTATGCCCGAGAAAGCACTAGAACGTTTTCTAAGTGCAAGGAGTAAAGAGAAGTAAACCAGGAATATTGGAACGAATATTGATCCAAAGGATTATAGAAAAACCACTGATGAATAGTAACTTTTGATGAATAGTAAATTTTGTCGTTTAAAAGTTTTTCAGACCACCCTATATACGGGTCGATATAATGAACTTTCAAAGCCGTATTAGTGATCTACGATGAAAATAAAGGAATGCAAAAGCTGTCAGAATCGGAAAAATAGCATTTCCGTTTTCTCCGAAATTTCACCATTAACGGACGGATTAATTATTATTTGAGAATAATTGAGAATTTAAATTATCAATTCCATGGATATGGATTTAATAAAAGAATTAGAGATATTAAGAACGATTGCGATAAACTACTTCGATAGAACACTTAAGAAACCATGCGAACATTCTACGCGATTAAACGGAGACGGGACAACGGAACACTTACGGGATTAAATATAGACATGGAAGTAACATGTAACAAGATTAATTCGAGGAATGCAACATTTGGATCATCCATGTGAAAGGAAACAAACCAGTAAAGCAAACCAGTAAAGCCACTTTATCAGGACTCCTGCATGTGCGACACGTGCCCCTGTGACAAGCCAAAACTTGATGACTCACCATTTGGCCATCAAAATATCAGAATTTCTATCATTATCCAAGGCAAGAAAAGAAAGAACAACTCCCCCATCTTCAAGAAAAACCATTCGGCCCTTTTAAGAAAAACAAGTATACATTTTTCAAAGATCAACTTCCAAGCATCCATAATTCATGTTCTTGGATTCAAAAGCTTCCATGTTTCACAACTAAGGTATTCTCTAAATCCTAGAACCATCTATTAAGGTTATCATGTTCAAATCCTTGATTAAAGATGAGGATGAATAGTGAAATGAATAGTGATTTCAAGAACTAACTTTTGATTCTTGGTTTCTTTTGATGATTCAAGCTAGCTTAAGGTTATATAAGGACTATACAAGGCTTATTACGATCATATACACTCCAAGGAAGGTATAATCTCTTGAAACTCTTAGTTATAATATGATTTATATGGTTAGTTTTGAGTATACTTTAGTTGGTATAATCATAAGGATGATTGAGTGGTTTTAACGGAGGTTTGATGAAAGTTTGATGTTGTTTTGATGATAAGCAAGTAGATGTTGGTTTTGACTGATTTGTGATGATTATGAATTAGTAATGATGTTGAGGATTTGACTTGGTGATTTGGTTTGGATTGGTCTTGTAAGTTTATGATTAAACTTTGGAATCGTTAAAACATAGCCGTTATAATGCCCGATTTTCCCTAGCTCTGTTTTGTCTGTGAGGTTCGGACATAAGGACTTCTGTCCAGAGTCACCACTGCCTAGTATTGTGTAGGTATTGTTTCAAGGTTCGTTTTGATATAAAGATCATGTGATTCCGAATTACGGTTTAGGAGAAACGAGTGTTTTAGTTAAGGATGTTTCGAGAAACCGAGCTATACCACTTAGCCAACTTTGAGGCAATGATCAAACCCCTTAAGTGACCAATCAGAATGTGAAACTTTGTGTTAACATGTTAGGTATGTTTAGGAGGACCCTCGAAAAGATTTCGTGTTAAAAGGATTTAATCTCTATTTTATAAAAATGTTCGAGTCGAGCGTGCGCAAGAGGATTCTTAAGGAGTTAACTAGAAATCATGTCTTGGTTTAAGTGAAGTACATACTTAGTTTCGTGCAAGTATTCAAGTGATTAACCTTGGATCTTTTGACTATGTATAGATCGCCGGACTGACTCGAGGCACACTACCCCTACCTCACCACCAGGCAAGTTTTCTAAACCTATACTACTGTTGTTATGATAATAACTGTTTTCAATTATGATATGCGATTGCGATATATATAAATTGCAGACTTGTTGTCGAATTGCTATGAATAGCAATACTTGAGGATTATGACTTGAAGTTGGGGCTTATGAGTTAGATATGGGATATCAGCTATAAGCCAGGGATTTTATAGTTGCCCTAGGATAAGGGCGTGTGATTTTTTTGAAAGATCAGTAGTGATTATATTTTGTATTTGATAAAGGTTATTTTCCGACAAAGATATCGGGTACTGTCATTCGAGGATTAATTATTTACTTAAAGGATGTTCATTATATTCATTTGAGGATTATGACGTTAAGAATATTATTTATTTAATGAATATTGTTTTCAAATATTCATTTAAAGATTATTTATTTAATGGATATTGTTTTCAAATATTCATGTAAAGATTATTTATTTAATGAATATTATTTTCAAATATTCATTTAAAGATCATTTATTTAATGAATATTATTTTCAAATATTCATTTAAGGATTATGTATTTAATGAATATTATTTTCAAATATTCATTTAAGGATTATGTATTTAATGAATATTATTTTCAAATATTCATTTAAGGATTATGTATTTAATGAATATTATTTTCAAATATTCATTTAAGGATTAGTTGTTTAATGAAAATTATTTTCAAATATTCATTTGAGGTTTACTTATTCAATAAATATTATTAATTATTTTCAAATCAAGAAGAGGTTCCCAAAATACTGTTTTTCCATTTGAATCTGTCTTTTAAGAAGATTCAAATGCTCGCTCAACTATCAAAAATACGGGAAACCTGATTTAAGTGACTACTACTCTTTTAAACTCTCAATTCAAAAACTGTCAAGGGACAGATATTTTCTTGGAGCAATTTAATTGCTGCCAGTCTAATGTTGTGTTACCACCTCAATGATCGAGGGGTAAATTCATGGAACAAGTCGATATCCATTAACAAGCATAGCTTGGGAAATATTGGAGAATCTTCCTTTCCAACCTAGATATAACTACTTAGTGGAGTCGTATCAACAAGTGTTACACTTGGGGAAAGGAGGACGATCTTTACGTTTCAGAGTCATGGATTTCATCTGAACTAGGAGTGGTGTAAGTGGTCAAGTTGCGTGGGCCCATCCAACTTTTATATTGCCCCAAATGGGCCGGGAGGTCATAGTAAGGCGGTAGACAATGTCAGGCCGTCGTGATACTTCCATCTACAAGTAGAAAACTATTTGAGCGGTGCGACCTACTAATGATCATAGTAAGGTTAGGCACAGCGGACGCGGTAGCAACTCCAGTATTAGTTCATCATCCAATTTGGATATTCTGCAACATGTATTGAAAGGGACTAAGGGTCTCCCCCTTAGTACAGGTTTACCGATCATGTTGGCAGAGGGTCGAAAAAGTGTATAAGTGACAATAAATTCATGCAACTTCATCTTTTATTTCATGAGTTATGACTCTGGTAAACCTGATTAAGGATATATATGCATAAGTGGGTTTTGGGTTACGGAAACATTTTATGGATTTTCCTTGTAACGTCATCATTTATGTTATACTAGTTTCTTACCCGTTTAGGGCATAGCATGTGGTTGCCAAGATATTTTTGGAACTGTTATTTGTTATAAATTATTTTGGTGGGCTTTATTGCTCACCCTTGCTTTGTTTATTATATCACAACAACAGCTAGAGCCGATGGCCCGCAACAGTCACACCCTGCGAAAGCGGGTAGCAGTCGTCAGAGATTTACCCGTTGATGTCGTAGCCGCCATAGCTGAGGTAGTAACCACCAGTGTTTTGAGCTTCAGCTTTTATGTACCAGACTTAATTATATTATGACTAATGTAATCAACGGCAAGAACTTTTAAATGCACTCTGTAATCTTTTGGGTTTGTAATAACTTATAACTTGTGGATCATATGACTAGATACTTATTCCAATTTCATCTCTGGAACTATAACTTGTTGTGTGAGTGGTGTTGTTATTGTGGGGTCACAGCATGTAGTTTAATTGTTTTGATTCAAGTGCAAGTATTATTGATGGGAATTGAGACCGTAACGACCGGATCCCCGACCCCGGATCTGGGGCTGTTACAGAAATGGTATCAGAGCGTTAGAGTTATAAACCCCAGAGATGATGCGACGTTACAATAATAAATTCACTAAGATAATAAGAACTCTTGCCAAGTTCGACTAAAACCCTTATGGGAACTTTAATATCATGATAGTAACATAGTTCGTTATTGTGTAGGTGAGCGATATCTCTGACCCTGCGGCTTATGAGAGACAGCACGACGAGGACTTGCTTAGGACTTCAGATCCATACTATGAGGATATTGAGGAGGACCCGGAGGAGGTCCAGGTAGATGCGGATACCGAGGATATTGAGGATTCTGATGATGAGGATCCAGAGGAGGATCAGACCCTAGCGGATACTGAGGATATGGAGGGGGATGCTGAGGACCAGCCTCCACTTCCTACTGAGAGAGCCCCTACCCCTCCACCACTGCCCTTGAGCCCTTGCCCTGATGATCAGGAGGAGCGTACCCCTGAGCCACAGCAGGCAGAGGCTGCACCACCAGCCGAGCCGGTTACCCCACCCCATGTTCCGTTAGAGGGGATACCAGTGTGTGTGCACAACTGGACCGTGAGCAGAGTTCAGACAGATTTGGTGGTAGCTGAGGCTAGACTAGCAGAGTCCCGGATGCAGCTAGCAGTAGAGAGGGATGCCAGGATGGTACGCCAGGGCGGCGGGAGGTCTGTGCCCCCTCGGGTTGCCCGGAGGGCGATGACTCGCATTGAGTTGAGGGCACGGATGAGGATTCGAGCTTTGCCTACTGATGGCAATGGCAGGATATCCAGGGTTGATGCTGAGGAGATCTTTCGCCTAGCCATGGCGAGGGTGAGGGCATGGCACCGCACCAGTGGCTGATTTCAGAGTTGGTGATATGGTAGTCTAGTCTTCTAGTCACGTACGGACATAGTAGTGCCGATTTTTGTGGGATTGTTCCATTGTATATATTATCCCTTTCTGACTAGAAGGATAGACCATGTATTTCACTTTTGACTAGATGTTGTTAGGGCAGTTGTACTTGTGAACTGTCGATGTTGACCCAAACTTTGTATCTTTGGAATCATGTATATATTTGTTTCCTTTCAGTTGAATCCAGTACTGTTGTGACGAGATCACAAGTTTATTATCATGTTGTCTGCACCGTACGATTAAATTGCGATAAAATATAAAACTGCGGAAGTCTACTTCCAATCATGTAACGACTGTATTTGTAACCCAGTAAATGAGCCTAATGTGAATTTTCCAAATTTCAGTAGAATGCCTCCACGAAGAGTGGGAACTAGGGCTAATCCCCCTGAATCTGATGATCAAGAAAGCCATAATCAAAATAGGGAAAACCCTGAGTATAATGAAGAAATGGATGAGGATTATAATGAACAGGACGACTCCCAGTACGGGGAGGCAGATGAATCCTTTTTCACTGCGGAATTTGAGGATGAGGAAGAGGAAATCGAAGAGGAACAAAGAATAGAGGACCAGGGTGGAGACCCCATGGGTCAGTTCATGAATCTACTTAGGCAAAATTTGGACCGTTATCCCCAACCACCCCAAGGGAACAACAATGCCATAGCAAACTCTTTCAGGGCCTTTAAGTCACTCAAGCCCCCAGAATTCCAAGGGTCGGCTGACCCAGTAGAGGCAAGAGCCTGGATAAAGGAGATGGAAAAGTCCTTCGAGATTTTGAGTATTGAGGAGGCACAGAAGACTGTTTTTGCCACTTACCTACTGAAAGGAGAGGCCAACTATTGGTGGGAGGCCAAGAAGAACATGGAGACAGACGCTATCATAACTTGGGAAAGGTTTAAGCAATTGTTTCTAGAGAAGTATTTCCCAAGGTTTATGAAGACTCAAATGGAACTCAAGTTTTTGGAACTAAAGCAGAATAATTTGACAGTGGCTGACTATGAGGCAAAGTTTACCGAGCTATCAAGGTTTGTGCCAGAGTTTGTAGATACCGAAGAGAAGAAAGCTAATAGGTTTCAACAGGGATTGAAGCAGTGGATTCAGAATCGCGTGGCGATCCTAGAGATTACAGACTACGCCACATTGGTGCAAAAGGCTTCGATTGTGGAAGCAGGGAGTGATCAGATGCATAAGGAAAGAGAGAAAGGGGGAATAAAAAGAAAACATGCAAGTATGGGTGGAGGTTTTTCAGGAGGAAACCCCCAAAATAGGTTTAACCGCGGAGCAGTCTCCCTACCTGAAAGGAATACGGGTTTCAAGCGAACCGTAAACTCAAGTGTGAACCAGGGCGGCAACCCATCAGTAGTGTCCCGCTCCTACCAATCTCGACCTCCATTACCAGCATGTACAACTTATGGAAGGAAACATCTCGGTGTGTGCAACCAGGAACCGGTAAATTGTTTCAAGTGTGGGCGAAGGGGCCATTATGCTAGTGCTTGCACCACCGCTAACCCTAGTGTCAGCCAAAGCCTCACTTGTTTCCAGTGTGGACGTCGGGGTCATATGAAGAGGGATTGTCCCATGAACCGACCCGCAGCATCAGGGGCAAGCAGGGCTGCCTCCAACAAACCACCGACTGCTAGGACTTTCAACATGACAGTGCAGGATGCCGTGAGGAACACGGATGTGATAGCAGGTACATTTTCTCTAAATTCAGTTAGCGCAAATGTTCTATTTGATTCTGGAGCAACTAAGTCTTTTATATCGAGGGATTTTGCGCATAAGTTGAAACTTAGAGCCCAACCATTAAAGGATTCCCTACAAGTAGAGATAGCTAACCACGAAATAGTCCCAGTAAATCAGATTCACCCCAACTGCAAATTAGAAATAGGGGAACAGTCTTTTTGTGTGGATTTGATTCCTTTTAAACTAGGAGAGTTTGATGTCATTTTGGGGATGGATTGGTTGTCCCGCAATAACGCCCAGATAGATTGTAAAGGGAAAAAGGTTAGATTAAATACCCCCGGGAAGAAGGAGGTAGTGTTTAAGGGAATGAGGCAGACACGGAAATTTCTAACTATGGCGCAAACCAGGAGATTGTTACGAAAAGGAAACGAGGCTTACTTAGCTTATGTGGTAGACACCCAGAGAGAGGTGCCTAGGTTACAGGACATTCCAGTAGTCAATGAGTTCGAAGATGTGTTTCCACAGGATCTCCCAGGACTACCACCCGATAGGGTAATTGAGTTTGCTATCGAATTAGCCCCGGGGACGGCGCCAGTTTCAAAGGCCCCGTACCGGTTAGCCCCAGTAGAAATGAAAGAGTTAGCTACCCAGTTAAAGGAACTGTTGGATAAGGGTATGATAAGACCCAGTGTGTCGCCGTGGGGGGCACCAGTGTTGTTTGTTAAGAAGAAAGATGGGAGCATGAGGTTATGCATCGACTACCGAGAGTTGAACAAGCTAACTATAAAGAATAAGTACCCGTTGCCCAGAATAGACGATTTATTTGACCAGCTAAAGGATGCTGTGTACTTCTCTAAGATTGACTTGAGAACCGGATACCACCAATTAAAGATTAAACCAGAAGATATTCCAAAGACTGCATTCCGTACCAGATATGGACATTATGAGTTCTTGGTGATGTCATTTGGATTGACCAATGCCCCAGCAGCTTTCATGGATTTAATGAATAGGGTGTTCAAGAAGTATTTGGACGAGTTTGTTATAGTTTTCATAGATGATATTCTTATCTACTCAAAGACAGAGGCAGAACACGCAGAACATTTGAGGATAACTCTAGAAATACTCAGGAAGGAACAATTGTATGCCAAATTCGCAAAGTGTGAATTCTGGCGAAATGAGGTTCAGTTTTTAGGACATGTGATCAATAAGGAGGGAGTGTTGGTTGACCCCTCCAAGATAGAGGCAGTTTCAAATTGGGAACGACCAACCACACCAACAGAGGTGAGAAGTTTCATAGGATTAGCAGGGTATTATAGAAGATTCGTTAAGGATTTTGCGAAGATCGCAGCCCCGTTAACCCGACTTACCCGAAAAACTGAGAAGTTTGAATGGACGGAAAAGTGCGAAAGTAGTTTCCAAGAGTTAAAGAAGAGGTTGGTGACTGCCCCTGTGTTGGCATTACCAGATGGAAAAGGAGATTTTGTGATTTACAGTGATGCTTCGCATAAGGGATTAGGGTGCGTGCTGATGCAGCACGGTAAGGTAATCGCATATGCGTCGAGGCAATTGAAGGAATATGAGATTCGATATCCTACTCATGATCTAGAACTAGCGGCAGTAGTTTTCGCTTTAAAGATTTGGAGGCACTACTTGTATGGAGAGAAGTGCGAGATTTACACTGACCATAAGAGCCTCAAGTACATTTTTACCCAGAAGGAGCTCAACATGCGCCAGAGAAGATGGTTAGAGCTGATCAAGGATTATGACTGTGAAATTCTGTATCACCCAGGGAAAGCCAATGTGGTGGCTGACGCCCTTAGTAGGAAAGAGAGACTCAAGATGATAATGACATCAGAAGAACTGATCAGAGAATTTGAAAATATGGAAATAGAAGTGAAGGTGACCGGAGACGGTACCGAAAAGCTATTTGAGATTTCCTTGCAGCCAGAGTTGTTATAAAAGATAAGAAGGTGTCAGGAAAGGATGATAAGTGAAGACAGGCAGTCAATGACCGGAGAAGAGATCCACACTGTCAAGGATGATAAAGGAATAAGGAGGTATACTTACCGAATTTGGGTTCCGAATGTTCGAGAGCTGAAAGACGAAATTTTACACGAGAGTCACAGTTCTAGGTATTCAATCCACCCAGGAAGCACCAAGATGTATGGAGATTTGAAAGAATACTACTGGTGGCCTAACATGAAAAAGGACGTAGCAGAGTGGGTAAGCAGATGCTTGACCTGCCAACGAGTGAAAGCGGAACACCGAAGGCCCAGTGGACTTTTACGACCCTTAGAGATTCCCGAATGGAAATGGGAACATCTAGCCATGGATTTCGTAGTGGGTTTACCAAGGACCAAGGCCAATCACGATGCCATATGGGTAATCATAGACCGATTAACGAAGTCAGCCCACTTTCTTCCGATCAACGAAAGGTACACTGTCGACAGATTAGTGGATATCTACTTGAAAGAGATAGTGGCGCGACACGGAGTCCCAGTCGCCATAGTATCTGACCGAGATCCCAGATTTAACTCCAGATTCTGGAGGAGCTTCCAGGAATGTGTAGGAACCTGGCTGAACATGAGTACTGCCTATCACCCCCAAACAGACGGACAAAGTGAAAGGACCATCCAAACACTAGAGGATATGTTAAGGGTCTGTGCTATAGACTTTAAAGGAAATTGGGATGATCACCTACCACTGATTGAGTTTTCCTACAACAATAGTTTTCATTCGAGTATAGGAATGCCGCCTTAGGAGGCCCTTTATGGAAGAAGATGTCGATCTCCCTTGTATTGGGACGAAGTTGGAGAGCGGAAGATGCTTGGGCCCGAAGTGGTCCAACGGACTAAGGACATAGTAGAACTAATCAAAGGACGGCTGGTAGCAGCCCAAGATAGACAAAAGAAGTATGCTGATTTGGCCCGGAAGGACAAGGAATATGAAGTGGGAGACCTAGTTTTCTTAAAGGTATCTCCTTGGAAAGGTTTGATGAGGTTTGGAAAGAAAGGAAAGTTGAGTCCTAGATACATTGGACCATTTGAGATCTTAAGACGTATTGGAAACTTAGCATATGAGCTAGCATTACCCCCAAGCTAGTCAGAGTTTTGTGGCAGAACCATAATGTGGAAAAATCGACTTGGGAGCTAGAGAGCGAGATGCTAGAAAGACATCCTCATTTATTTTCAGAGTGATTCCGGGACGGAATCCTTTTAAGGAGGAGAGACTGTAAAACCCCAGATTTTTTTTGGTAGAATTAAAACTTTTATTGTATGATGATGTATATATATATGTGTGGATGGTGGTAGTGGTTTTTGGAGAATTAAGTATGAAATGAATATGGATGTCAGTTTTCAAACATTTTGAGAATAATAAGAATGGACTGATCATGTAAATAAGAACAATCAATCTGGAAGATAAGAATACAATACTCCAAGGAAGAAAAGTATTTTTATGTCATCCAAATCAATATCTGGAATACATCCGACAACTCCGTAAACAAGATAGCGTATGCCCGAGAAAGCACTAGAACGTTTTCTAAGTGCAAGGAGTAAAGAGAAGTAAACCAGGAATATTGGAACGAATATTGATCCAAAGGATTATAGAAAAACCACTGATGAATAGTAACTTTTGATGAATAGTAAATTTTGTCGTTTAAAAGTTTTTCAGACCACCCTATATACGGGTCGATATAATGAACTTTCAAAGCCGTATTAGTGATCTACGATGAAAATAAAGGAATGCAAAAGCTGTCAGAATCGGAAAAATAGCATTTCCGTTTTCTCCGAAATTTCACCATTAACGGACGGATTAATTATTATTTGAGAATAATTGATAATTTAAATTATCAATTCCATGGATATGGATTTAATAAAAGAATTAGAGATATTAAGAACGATTGCGATAAACTACTTCGATAGAACACTTAAGAAACCCTGCGAACATTCTACGCGATTAAACGGAGACGGGACAACGGAACACTTACGGGATTAAATATAGACATGGAAGTAACATGTAACAAGATTAATTCGAGGAATGCAACATTTGGATCATCCATGTGAAAGGAAACAAACCAGTAAAGCAAACCAGTAAAGCCACTTTATCAGGACTCCTGCATGTGCGACACGTGCCCCTGTGACAAGCCAAAACTTGATGACTCACCATTTGGCCATCAAAATATCAGAATTTCTATCATTATCCAAGGCAAGAAAAGAAAGAACAACTCCCCCATCTTCAAGAAAAACCATTCGGCCCTTTTAAGAAAAACAAGTATACATTTTTCAAAGATCAACTTCCAAGCATCCATAATTCATGTTCTTGGATTCAAAAGCTTCCATATTTCACAACTAAGGTATTCACTAAATCCTAGAACCATCTATTAAGGTTATCATGTTCAAATCCTTGATTAAAGATGAGGATGAATAGTGAAATGAATAGTGATTTCAAGAACTAACTTTTGATTCTTGGTTTCTTTTGATGATTCAAGCTAGCTTAAGGTTATATAAGGACTATACAAGGCTTATTACGATCATATACACTCCAAGGAAGGTATAATCTCTTGAAACTCTTAGTTATAATATGATTTATATGGTTAGTTTTGAGTATACTTTAGTTGGTATAATCATAAGGATGATTGAGTGGTTTTAACGGAGGTTTGATGAAAGTTTGATGTTGTTTTGATGATAAGCAAGTAGATGTTGGTTTTGACTGATTTGTGATGATTATGAATTAGTAATGATGTTGAGGATTTGACTTGGTGATTTGGTTTGGATTGGTCTTGTAAGTTTATGATTAAACTTTGGAATCGTTAAAACATAGCCGTTATAATGCCCGATTTTCCCTAGCTCTGTTTTGTCTGTGAGGTTCGGACATAAGGACTTCTGTCCAGAGTCACCACTGCCTAGTATTGTGTAGGTATTGTTTCAAGGTTCGTTTTGATATAAAGATCATGTGATTCCGAATTACGGTTTAGGAGAAACGAGTGTTTTAGTTAAGGATGTTTCGAGAAACCGAGCTATACCACTTAGCCAACTTTGAGGCAATGATCAAACCCCTTAAGTGACCAATCAGAATGTGAAACTTTGTGTTAACATGCTAGGTATGTTTAGGAGGACCCTCGAAAAGATTTCGTGTTAAAAGGATTTAATCTCTATTTTATAAAAATGTTCGAGTCGAGCGTGCGCAAGAGGATTCTTAAGGAGTTAACTAGAAATCATGTCTTGGTTTAAGTGAAGTACATACTTAGTTTCGTGCAAGTATTCAAGTGATTAACCTTGGATCTTTTGACTATGTATAGATCGCCGGACTGACTCGAGGCACACTACCCCTACCTCACCACCAGGCAAGTTTTCTAAACCTATACTACTGTTGTTATGATAATAACTGTTTTCAATTATGATATGCGATTGCGATATATATAAATTGCATACTTGTTGTCGAATTGCTATGAATAGCAATACTTGAGGATTATGACTTGAAGTTGGGGCTTATGAGTTAGATATGGGATATCAGCTATAAGCCAGGGATTTTATAGTTGCCCTAGGATAAGGGCGTGTGATTTTTTTGAAAGATCAGTAGTGATTATATTTTGTATTTGATAAAGGTTATTTTCCGACAAAGATATCGGGTACTGTCATTCGAGGATTAATTATTTACTTAAAGGATGTTCATTATATTCATTTGAGGATTATGACGTTAAGAATATTATTTATTTAATGAATATTGTTTTCAAATATTCATTTAAAGATTATTTATTTAATGGATATTGTTTTCAAATATTCATGTAAAGATTATTTATTTAATGAATATTATTTTCAAATATTCATTTAAAGATCATTTATTTAATGAATATTATTTTCAAATATTCATTTAAGGATTATGTATTTAATGAATATTATTTTCAAATATTCATTTAAGGATTATGTATTTAATGAATATTATTTTCAAATATTCATTTAAGGATTATGTATTTAATGAATATTATTTTCAAATATTCATTTAAGGATTAGTTGTTTAATGAAGATTATTTTCAAATATTCATTTGAGGTTTACTTATTCAATAAATATTATTAATTATTTTCAAATCAAGAAGAGGTTCCCAAAACACTGTTTTTCCATTTGAATCTGTCTTTTAAGAAGATTCAAATGCTCGCTCAACTATCAAAAATACGGGAAACCTGATTTAAGTGACTACTACTCTTTTAAACTCTCAATTCAAAAACTGTCAAGGGACAGATATTTTCTTGGAGCAATTTAATTGCTGCCAGTCTAATGTTGTGTTACCACCTCAATGATCGAGGGGTAAATTCATGGAACAAGTCGATATCCATTAACAAGCATAGCTTGGGAAATATTGGAGAATCTTCCTTTCCAACCTAGATATAACTACTTAGTGGAGTCGTATCAACAAGTGTTACACTTGGGGAAAGGAGGACGATCTTTACGTTTCAGAGTCATGGATTTCATCTGAACTAGGAGTGGTGTAAGTGGTCAAGTTGCGTGGGCCCATCCAACTTTTATATTGCCCCAAATGGGCCGGGAGGTCATAGTAAGGCGGTAGACAATGTCAGGCCGTCGTGATACTTCCATCTACAAGTAGAAAACTATTTGAGCGGTGCGACCTACTATTGATCATAGTAAGGTTAGGCACAGCGGACGCGGTAGCAACTCCAGTATTAGTTCATCATCCAATTTGGATATTCTGCAACATGTATTGAAAGGGACTAAGGGTCTCCCCCTTAGTACAGGTTTACCGATCATGTTGGCAGAGGGTCGAAAAAGTGTATAAGTGACAATAAATTCATGCAACTTCATCTTTTATTTCATGAGTTATGACTCTGGTAAACCTGATTAAGGATATATATGCATAAGTGGGTTTTGGGTTACGGAAACATTTTATGGATTTTCCTTGTAACGTCATCATTTATGTTATACTAGTTTCTTACCCGTTTAGGGCATAGCATGTGGTTGCCAAGATATTTTTGGAACTGTTATTTGTTATAAATTATTTTGGTGGGCTTTATTGCTCACCCTTGCTTTGTTTATTATATCACAACAACAGCTAGAGCCGATGGCCCGCAACAGTCACACCCTGCGAAAGCGGGTAGCAGTCGTCAGAGATTTACCCGTTGATGTCGTAGCCGCCATAGCTGAGGTAGTAACCACCAGTGTTTTGAGCTTCAGCTTTTATGTACCAGACTTAATTATATTATGACTAATGTAATCAACGGCAAGAACTTTTAAATGCACTCTGTAATCTTTTGGGTTTGTAATAACTTATAACTTGTGGATCATATGACTAGATACTTATTCCAATTTCATCTCTGGAACTATAACTTGTTGTGTGAGTGGTGTTGTTATTGTGGGGTCACAGCATGTAGTTTAATTGTTTTGATTCAAGTGCAAGTATTATTGATGGGAATTGAGACCGTAACGACCGGATCCCCGACCCCGGATCTGGGGCTGTTACAAGTCCTGACGAGATCCTGATGGTCGGTCAAGTACTGATGCCACTCCTGACGGACATCAAATCCTGATGGCTTTACTTTAGTACTGATGATGATCAAATCCTGATGGACCAGGAAATCCTGACTGAGCTGTAACTGTTATTAAATCCTGATAACTACTGTTATGGTAATTAAATCAGAATATTTAGTATTAAATGCCATATCTTCAATTACAATATTTTTGGTTTGTTTACGTTTTATTTTGTATTTTTATATAGATACAAAACACAACGTCTGACAGAAGGGAGAATATACGTAACTCGGAAAACCCGAGCAACTATTATCTTCTCTGGTTTTTCTCTCAACACAAACATAATACATAGTTCTTGGGCGAAGTGAGGTGCTGGTCGCTGTTGATCATTGCCATATCTGTGAGTGGATTGATCTGTGTTGTTTTATCCTGGGAGTGATATTGCTACAACCCAACACAGCGTAAGTGGGGCAATAATCTCTTCAAGAACAGTCAAGACTTCTCGAAGGCTTGGCGACTCAGCTGTTTCTTTATCTTTCAGTATTTGTTAAAGCTCCTGAGAGATAAGTGTTCTTTCTTGTCTTGTTATTTTCAGTCTCTGATTATACTTTTGTTTCGACCTTTGTGTTTGTTTCGTTATTTGGTATTTTGCATGTTCTTGTTAATACAAAATATATATATAACTGCCCTATTGTTGCTGTGTAGTTTGTAATTATACCCAACAGTTCAACTGCCCATTTGTTACATCTACACCTGCAAGCCATTGAATGTAATATTTTTATGAGATTATAGATGATCTAAAGTTACAGCGAGGTGAGCATTATATAGGAGGAGATATGACCATTGCAAGACCATCAAAATAATAAGCCCTCCTCAAAAGAGACGATAACGTCACAATTTGACGGAGAAGACCCAAATGGATGCAGACTGAAATGCTTAACAAACATATGGGATGCAAACTGCAGTTTAATAAAGTACTGATATAACTTTGAGTTTGGGCCAAAGTTAAGGGATCTGAAGTGAATTTTAGTCTAGAAACAACAATGTGGAAGAACAGTGGAGAAGAACGACAACAATGTGGTAAATTAAGAAGAACAGATTTGATTGGACAGTTGAGAGATGAGGATGGAGAGGTAGGGAGAGAGAGGTATATGAAATATTAAATTATTAAAAAATAAATATAATTAATAATTATATTTAAATATGTAGTTATAGAAAATTGAACTTAAAATTAGATCAAATTCTGTAATAATTAATATTATTGAGAATCGAATCCAAATATAAATAAAGAGGTAAAACTATATAAATAAATCTTCTATAAATATGGAATTCAAATCCGTAATTACAGTAAAAGTAATTAATTTAGTTATATAATGAAAACTAAAATTTGATATTTTGATAATTTAATATTATTTTATTTCATCAAAAAATAATTTCCTTATTATTAGAAAATATAAATTTGTCCTGTCTTTTTCGAAAAAAAAGGGTTTTGGACCTACACTCGCTCATAATTGGATTGCTATTTTTGAACACCAAGAACGAAAATTTAGATGAAATGTCTTTCTCTACCTTTATTCAGAAAATGTAAATAATTGGGCCTTAAATGGCAAAAGTCAAAAATAAGGTCCTAAAATGTCATTTAAAAAGTAGATGGTTCGCTTTTAAAAATAAGGTCCTAAAATGACATGTGCTAATTTCAGTGCTAAAAGTTGTGGTCCTTGTGGATCCCGTCATGTGTCCCTTTTGATCGACTTGTTATATAAGTACAATAAAATACAATGATTGGTCATGGACGAATAGAAAATTTTGGTACATTCTACTAGTAAATTTTTAAATAAAAAATAATACATTTTTGTGCTTAAACTATAAAACTTTTATAATATTTGTATTAAACTAGTTGAAAAAGTTCAAAAAGCCGCGCTTCGCAGTGACGTCATAATTTGTTTTTAAAACTCCATCAATTAAATTACAAAAATTACTCGGTACTCTCTAATAAGCCGTTCTCCCGTGAAACACTTTTCCTATTTAATATCAATATCTCGAATTTAATATATTGAATACTTGTGTTATATATTAATTTTCATATCAACATACTCATCTTCGTTATATATTAACTTTTATATTAACATACTCATTTCTAATGAACCACTTTTTCATTGAAAAACACATATATAAATTCACAATCCTATTTTACTTCCAATATAACTTTTAACTATATGTTTTTCCTATAATTCGAACTCTTCTCCTTTATAAATTCGCACACTTATTCTACTTCGGATAGAACTTTTAATTATATCTACAAACACCTTTTTTTTTGTTAATCGTTTTTATACTTTATAGATAAATAGAAAAGTAGGGGGAATCCATTACAGGGACCCCCAGCTCCCGTAGGAGCAAGTTCACTCTTACCATGCCTAAGCAAGGAAAGGATAAAATACACCAATCGACAGCGATCAAGGTTTAATTACATGCCTAATGAACAAAGTGAAAATAACAAACACCACAACACTAAAAACAACGCAACTTGAGTCTTCTTGGCCTTCAAGACCAGCTTGCTCTTCATGACCTTCATTTGTTTGCCCTTCTTGTTGCCCATGTTGCGTTCCCTTCCTTGATCATCTCTAAACCTGCTCAACCAAGTACTAATCAAGCCAGAAGCACAAGGCCCAGTCCTGCTCTCATTCCCAGCATCAGACGTGGCAGCATCCACAAACTCCAAATGTATCTCCCCATTCACCAACATGGACAAACGCATTCTGAAAATCATCATGCTTCCACCAGCAGCGGCTCGTCTGTTCTCCCGATGTTCAGTCAGCTCCATTTCGTTCAGTTCCTTCATTTTAAGACGATGCAACTAGCTTTTGTTGTTGTTGTTGCCACTCTTATCAAAATCAACATGCTTCACCCTATCATCAGGGTAGTAGCTTCTCTTGTCACCAACTCTGTAGGCAGATATATTGTGCTCAAAGCACATTATTAAACACACCACCTTATTCTTCTTTGTGAAACGCTCAAAGCTTTCACTCTGTTTGTCCTCATTCTTACTGTTTTTCGTCACAAACTTTGAGTACCTAGTAGCATAACCACCAAGGGAGCATTCAACTGTCAGACCCAACAACCAACACCCAACAGGACCCAACACTCCCTCTTCAGCTTCCTGGAAAGGCCCTTGCCAATTTCTCTTTTGTTGATGAACTATTCTACCAACATTCACATACGCTGGCATTGCTGTCAGATACCTCTCTTTATCACAGCCCTCATACTGGTTGTCCTGACTCACCTGAAAGCAATATCGTCTCTGCTTAGTAGACTCAATGTCCTTTCTCGAATTGTCTCGACTCCTTCGAGTAAATGGTTCAACCAGCCCTTTAGGTGCAACCTCAACAATAACAATAACAATATCAAAATCATTTTTCATGGGCTTCCCCCTTGTCTTCTTGACTAAGTTCTTTTGAGCACCCTGTAGAGAGTCCAAAGGGTCATCTAGATTGATCATTTGCATCTTCTCAGAACCTAAAGCCAAACTGTCAGTAGCATTCCCAAATGTTTTCCAATTATTGAATTTCATTTTCTTGAAAAAGTTGTCAACCTTCCACACCATAACCAAGTGTGCACAATTCTCTGTATCATAATAGGCATAATGACACATTTCACAAACTTCAAAGTTAGTTAGAAAAAGGACTAAGATTGTAGTTATGGGTTCATTCGTCATATCCAGACTGACTAGAGCGAAGATAGTTCTTGAATTCGGAACAGACAAATTCAACAATATATTCCAAGCCTTAGCAAATTCACCAACACCTAAATAAAGTCCCTCATTCCACAAATTTAACGAATTTAAGGACACTACAAAGACAAGAATAACACATTTCGCAAATACAGACCCCTTAGTAGTGGTTCCCAAAAGGTTCTTAAGAGTGTCAAACTGCTTAAAAACATCCACGAGACCAAAGCCTTTAAATTTCTCTAATGCTAAGTTACGAATTTCAAAGAAATTCATCATAACAAAAACATTGACAGTCACAACACAACAAATAATTCGTTGTTCTAAATCTTCAACAAAGTGAGAATCCAGTGTTTTAACCAAAATTAAACCACTTTTAGAAACAAAAATTTGAAAAAGCATAACGTCACTATGAGAATGTAGGTTCACGAGTTACCGAAATAATCAGTTGAATTGACAGTAGTAGAATTAGAACAAGTCAGTAGCCTCATTGCACCTTCCATTGAAGTTCTCTGCTCCACTAAACCCGAACAATCCAAACCAGATCCACCAGAAATAATTCGCTCTGCCTTTGAAAACCTCAAAGAGATGTCAGTATCCAAACTAGGTCGAGAAGAGCAAATCGCATCCATATAGGCTCGGGAAGCGACTCTCACCACAAGTTCCGTCACTTTTGAACCATTTCTCAGAAAGAGAGCCGGAAACAAAGAAAAATCAAGAAAAAAGAATTCCACATCCTCAAAGGAATCAACAATTCGATTATAAAGAAACCCATTAAAATGGTCGACTTCAGGAATCGATGAAGAAACCAACATATGGCAAGTAACAGTAGAAGAAGAACATAGGTGGCTAGGGTTAAAGGAAAAGGATAAAGGGGAGGGGAGGGGAGGGGAGGGGGAGTTGAGAGGAAAAGGGCAAAACCGGTAGACTCTCATTTAGTTTATGGGACAACTTTTATTTGATACAAACATCTATTTTATTTCTAATAAAACTTTTAATTGTATGTAGTTTTTATAAATTCGAACTCTTCTCCTCTATAAATTCGAACATCTATTCTACTTTCACTGGAACTTCTAATTCTATGGCATACCTATAAATTCGAGTTATTCTCCTTTATAAATTTGAACATCTACTCTATTTCAAATAGAACTTTATTTTTATGTCTTCTCTATAAATTCGAACTATTCTCCTGTAATATCCCTGATTTTTCTTATAATTTTAATAGATTTAAATTTGCTAGAAATTAGAATTTGTTGGAAGATGATGATTTAATGAGTGCATCAGGATCGGGTAGCATCAGTACTTGGAGCATCAGTAGATGACGTCTGATGATGTCATCATTAGTGGCAGGACAAGTCGACAGTTAGTAATTGATACTATTCCGCAATTTCAGGAGAGGATTGATTTGCAGAAGATATACTTCATCGAAGCTGTTACAGAAGATAAGCGACAAGAAGATCAATCTAATTCAATGTAGATTATCTTATGTAACAGAATGTGTAGCTGTGTGTGTATATAAACACATGATAGGTTTTACAAGAGTAATAGCTTTTCACGAGTATTTTTGTAAACCTAGCAGCTCTTAAGAACTCATAGTTTCTTGAGAGAGTTTGTATCAGTTTTTATAAAGGTTAATAAAAGCTGATATTGATTGTTTTATATTTGTTTATTCGATTATTTCATACGATTACATTCAACCCCCCTTCTATAATCGATATCTACGACCTAACAATTGGTATCAGAGCAGACTGATAATTTATCAAATCAGAAACGATCGAAATGTCGGGAAGCAGATATGAAACCATGAAGATTCCAATGTTGAAGAAATCAGAGTTTTCAACATGGAAGGTAAGAATGCTTATGTATCTTGAAGCTTCAGATCCTGACTACATAGACATGATAAACAATGGACCGTTCATCCCAACAGAACCAGTTGCAGCAACTGAGACAACTCCTGCAGGGCTGGCAACAAAGAAAAAGGGTGATTGGACGCCTGAAGATAAAGCTGAAATGATCAAAGATGCAAAGGTTAGAAATATCTTACACAATAGTTTAGATACTGTCTTATCTAACAGAGTTATTGCGTGTAAGACTGCTAAAGAAATATGGGATGCCTTGGAAGTTCAATGCCAAGGAACTGAAGAAATCAAGAAAAACAGGAGAGGTATTCTTATTCAAGAATATGAACAATTTGAGGCAAAGCATAATGCAGACATAACAGAAATCTATGATAGATTTCTTACTTTGCTGAATGAATTGTCACTGGTGGGAAAGGTGTATGACGTTGAAGATTCAAACGTCAAGTTTTTAAGATCTTTACCCATGGAATGGATAACTCAACAGAATCTTATAAGGCACACTTATAAGATGAACGTGATGACACTTGATGAAATTTATGGAATGCTGAAGACATATGATCCGGAGATCAAGCAAAAGGAAGGAACACGATCAAAGCCTAAATCTGTGGCCTTGAAAGTGGAATCAAAAGAAAGACGTGTGCACCAAGGAAAAATGAAGGCTAAAGCTCATGTAGTAATAAAGTCAGACTCGGATGCTGATACTGATGAGAGTACTGATGAGGAATCAGATGACGATTCTGACAAAGAACTGGTGCAGATGATGGCTATGATGGAAGAAAGTCAAAAGGAGATCAATATTCTGACAGGAAAAGTAAACAGAAGAAAGTTGATCTCTCAAAGATTAAATGTTTCAATTATGACAAGATGGGTCACTATGCAACTGAATTCAAGAAACCCAAAGTTAGAAAATCCACGGGAAAGGCGCTTGTCACATCAAGCAAAGGATGGATGGACTCTTCTGACTCTGAAGAAGAAGAAGAAACAAACTATGCACTGATGGATGAAATTGAAGAAGCATCTGAAAAGGTACCTAAAACTGCTTATGCTTTTGATACTGATAACATGTGTGAATTAAAGTCCTATCTTAGAAACTTGCACATTAGTTATAATAATCAGTCTAAGGAAAACATCAGAATTTTAGAAGAAGCAGCTGTTACAAAGAAGATGAATGAATATTTAGAAGTTGAGTTAGTTATCCTAAAAAATACTCAAAATTTGTGTGACAAACTAAAAGGGATAGAAATAGAACAGATGCTAAAAATAGAATCCCTAGAAGTAGAGTTAAAGAAAGAACGAGAACAGATAAGAGTGTGGACTCATTCTGGTAAACAGACTCATTTACTGATAAATGATAGAAATTGGAAAGAGTGTCTTGGATATAAGAAGAATAAGGCAAAAGAAGATGAAAATATCAATTTATCCACTCACATAAAATTTGTTCCTGCGAGTGACATGAAAGTGAATTCTATCTTTGAAAAAGGATCAAGTTCTAATATTGAATTGATTTCTGATGAAGAAATAGAAACTGTTTCTGATACAGAAATTAAATCAATTACAGAAATTGAATCTACTGGTACATCTTGTTCTAAAATCAGCACTAAAACTTCTGTTAAGTCTAATGCTAAAACTGTCAAGAAAAGAATCACAAAAGAAAAGAACATAGGACATCTCTCCTCTGGGAAGTTGAAGAAAAAGATTAATGCAGAAATAGGTAAGAAAAATGAGAAGATTTCCAAAAGGCATAGGAATGGAAAACTAGGAATAGACAAGTCTAACAACTATAAGTATATTCCTAATGCTCCAAGAAAGACATGTCATACATGTGGTAATACTAATCATCTTGCCATTGATTGCAGGAAGAATAAAAAGAGGAGAGTTGAAATTTCTATTTCTGATGTTAGGAGTAAAAATGTTAATTATAAACCACAGAATCCTTGTTCTCACTGTGGTAGCAAATGGCATTCAGTTTACACATGTACTAGTTATCACAATTTGTATCATGATAATTATGTTCCTTTGCCTAAATTCAATAAAGGTGCAAATTCAAATGATAAAGTGTCTCCGTTAACTAGAAATGTGTATGTTAAGAAAAACTCTGTTAAATCAAGTTCAAGTGGAGATAATTCAGTTGAAAATGATTTAAAGAAAAATTCCGCTGCAAATCTTAACAAGAAACTGAAAAACAGGACCCAACAAGTGTGGGTTCTTAAAAATTCTAACTGATTGAAATATTGATTGCAGGGCAACAGGAAAAATGTTTTAGTTCTGGATAGTGGATGTTCAGGACATATGACTGGAAATAAGTCCCTGCTGTCAGATTTTGAGAAGAAAGCTGGCCCAAAGGTTTCTTATGGAGATGGCAATATAGGACACACCTTGGGATATGGCAACATTGTGATTGGAAATGTCATCATTCAAAACGTAGCTCTGGTAGAAGGACTGAAGCATAATCTCTTGAGCATCAGTCAAATTGCAGACAAAGGTTATCATGTCAATTTTTATGAATCTCACTGTGAAATAACAAGTAAGAAGGATGGAAAGGTGATTCTTACGGGTTATAGACATGGTAACATATATGAAGCCAACTTACACTCTGCTACTGATGGGAAAATGACGTGTCTTCTGTCAAAGGCGTCAGTAGATGAAAGTTGGAACTGGCATAAGAAGCTTTCTCATTTGAATTTCAATAACATCAATGAGTTAGTAAGAAAAGACTTAGTGAGAGGTCTCCCAAAAGCAATGTACTCCCCTGATGGACTCTGTGACTCATGTCAAAAGTCAAAGCAAAAGAGAATCAGCTTCAAAAGTAAATCAGAATATTCAATAGACACGGCTTATCACCTGCTACATCTGGACCTCTTTGGTCCCGTGAATGTGATGTCTATCAACAAGAAAAGGTATACTCTAGTAATTGTTGATGAGTATACAAGATTTACATGGGTATATTTTCTGCATAAGAAGATTGAAACACCAGAGATTCTGATAGAGCATGTCAAGTTGCTGGAGAATGGATCAAGCAACAAAGTCAAAGTTCTTCGAAGTGATAATGGAACTGAGTTTAAAAACTCAACAATGGAAGACTTCTGTAAATCAAAAGGAATTGTGCAGCAATTCTCTGCTCCTGGTACTCCTCAACAGAATGGAGTAGTCGAAAGGAAAAACAGAACTCTAATTGAAGCAGGAAGAACAATGCTGGAAGAAGCAAAGCTACCAACTTACTTCTGGGCAGAAGCTGTTAACACTGCATGCTATACTCAGAACTGTACTCAGATCACAAGACATGGCAAGACTCCATATCAGATGATAAAGGGAAAGAAACCAAGCTTAAAACACTTGCATGTGTTTGGGTGCAAATGCTTCATTTTACGGTCTCACCCAGAGAAGCTTGGAAAATTTGAAACAAAAGCAGATGAGGGAATTTTTATTGGATATCCTGATACAACAAAAGCTTTCAAGGTATATAATCTGAGAACTAAGATTGTGAACGTCTCAGTAAATGTGTCATTTGATGACAGGAGAATTACTGGAATTAATGAGGACACTCATGAACAATTGATATTTGGAGATGAACTAGAAGCATAAATCAGTAGTGATGACATTGAGGGGGAGCCTAATGATATCACAAATACTACTGATAATACAACAAATGATGAATCTCTTGAAAACAACTCTTCCATAGATACTGATGGAAGTACTGATAACAGCACTGATGTCAGTACTGACAGTACATCAGGAGAAGTCCATCAGAGTAATTCCAATTCTAGTGGATCTTATCAAGAAACTGATGCAGGGGGAGCTTCGCATACAACTCGAGAAAATTCTTTTGAGGAAGACATTGATGCAGGGGGAGCATCAAGTTCAAGAACTCAGTTACCGTCAGCAAGAAGATGGACACAAGCGCATCCTCCTGATCTCATTATTGGAGATCCTGATGCTGGTGTTCAAACAAGACATGCAACTCAGAATGAGTGTATGTTTAACAATTTTCTTTCACAAGAAGAACCGAAGAAAATTGAAGATGCTTTGAAAGATGCTGACTGGGTAACAGCAATGCAAGAAGAACTAAATGAGTTTGAAAGAAATGAAGTCTGGAAACTTGTTCCAAGACCCAAAAATAGATCTATTGTGGGAACTAAATGGGTGTTCAGAAACAAAACTGATTCTGATGGAGTAATCACAAGGAACAAGGCCAGACTCGTCGCAAAAGGGTATTCTCAGCAAGAAGGCATTGATTATGATGAAATATTTGCTCCAGTTGCCAGATTGGAGGCCATCAGAATATTTCTAGCATATGCTGCACATATGAAATTCAAGGTCTTTCAGATGGATGTTAAGAGTGTCTTCCTAAATGGAGAACTGGAGGAAGAAGTTTATGTTGAACAACCTCCAGGATTCGTTGATCCTAAATATCCAGATTATGTGTATAGACTGGATAAAGCTCTGTATGGACTCAAGCAAGCACCACGGGCCTGGTATGAAACACTTACTCAGTTTCTTCTTGATAGTGGATTCACACGAGGCACCATTGATAAAACGTTGTTCTATATCCAAAAAGGCAAAGACTTGCTCTTAGTCCAGATATATGTAGATGACATAATCCTTGGATCCACTAATGCTACAATGTGTCAGAAATTTGCTAAGTTGATGCAGTCAAGATATCAGATGAGAATGATGGGAGAGATGAGTTACTTTCTAGGATTACAGGTAAAACAAACTGATGAAGGAATTTTTATCAATCAGTCAAAGTACACCAGAAACTTGCTTAAGAAATTCAACATGCAAGATAGCGCTCCTGCCAGTACTCCCATGGCTACTGCCACCAAACTTGACTCTAAGGAAGGAATTTAAGTGGATATTACAAACTATAGAGGAATGATTGGTTCTCTCCTTTATCTCACTGCCAGTAGGCCTGATATCATGTTCGCAACATGTCTCTGTGCAAGATTTCAATCACAACCACGAGAACCACATCTGATAGCTGTAAAGAGGATATTTCGATATCTTAAAGGGACACCAAATCTCGATCTATGGTATCCCAGAGCATCAGACTTCACACTGATAGGGTACTCTGATGCTGATTTTGCTGGTTGTAAGATTGACAGGAAAAGCACTTCTGGTAGTTGTCAATTCTTAGGTGGTCGATTGGTTTCATGGTTCAGCAAAAAGCAGAAGTCAATTTCTACCTCGACTGCAGAAGCTGAGTACATAGCTGCAGGAAGCTGCTGTGCTCAGATATTATGGATGAAGAATCAACTGCTGGATTACGGTTTGCACTTTTCTAAAATTCCTATTTATTGTGATAATCAAAGTGCTATTGCCATGACAGGAAATCCAGTCCAACACTCGCTGACCAAGCATATCAGTATCAGGTATCACTTTATTCGTGAACACGTGATGGAAGGAACGATTGAACTTCATTTCGTTCCCACAGATCAACAACTGGCTGATATTTTCACTAAGCCTCTGGCAGAAGCAGTGTTCACTAGACTTGTGAATGAACTTGGCATGATTACAAGCGAGTAACTTGTGATAACTGATACTGAATATTGCTACTGATGGTTGCTATTGAATATTGCTACTGATGGTTGATACTGATACCAGTACTGGTAAGAAGGATATATGCTAAGTACTGATAATGACACGTTCTGATATATGCTAAGTCTACTCTCTACTCTCACTTTGATGTTGTTGATGCTCTGCACAAATCTTTCCATGACAGTTCTGCCACTGATGATCTTGATCGTTTTGCTCCGGATAGTATCTTCACTTCTGATACCGGACTTGATGCTGATGCAGTACCTGTCACTGACGCTAATACCTCTGATGTGCAACCCTCACTTAATACTGTGGTGATGTCTGACTCCAGTCCTCCTATATCTCCACAGGCACGGAAGGTAGATATGTCATATGATCGAATCAAAAACCTGGAAAATGAAGCCCAAAAAGAAATTGCTGAGTCTGCTGGTCAGAAAAGGAAGATTTGTTTTGCAAGAACAAAGAAAAGGAATGTTAAGGCTAGAACATCTGGTGCTCCCAGTATTGATCTGGATACACAAGAACCTGGTTCTCAAAGTGAACTAGCAGTCCACATAGATCAAGCCACACAAGAACGATCTACTCAAAGGGTGGATGAAGGCATGGAGCAGTTACTTCTTGAATTTGAACAAGGCAATTTTGCGGAGGATATTATTGCTTATGTTGATGAAGACAAATCTCAAGGACAGGACACACAAGAACCTTCAGTACACTTTCCTGAAGCAGTCCAGGTTGTCCAGGCTCCACAAGAACCTTTCATTCAAAGTATGGAAGCATGCCAGTTTAATTCCAGTCCAGCTCTCATGGTTCAACCACTGTCCTCTCGTCCTTCGTATACTGAGGAATCAGGTACTGTCACTAATCCTGACTCTGCTATGGTTGTTTACTCTCCCAGTGTCAAGATGACTACTGATAGACCCTTGACTGAGGGAACCCCTGTCAGTATGACTGCACTCCACTCTTCTCTGCCATCTCTTATTTCTTCGTTTCTGAGTGCTCTGAGCCTTTTTCGTCAGAATGAGAGAAAAAATCTAGAGAAAAACAGAATTGTTGAGAGGCAGTCTCCTGAACTGGCAAAAGGAGAGATAAAAATGAGTGTGAATGCTATGCATTTGAGTGAGGAAAATCTGACTCTCAAAAGTTCAGATATTGTGCTGGTGAGCGGTGATGAGATCACTGAAAAAGAAAAGAGAGATCTAGGAGTTACTGATTTTGATGCAGGTACATCCAATACTCTTGCAGCTTCTCAGGATCAGTCTCACATCTCTTATTCTAGCTCTGATAAGTCTGATCCTGATGCTTCGTCCAAGGACATTCTAACTAGTCACAGACGAGCTCAGTGGGATCATTCTTGAACTGATCCTTCATCTTTTGTTGGTATTACTGGGGCTCATGATCATTTGGCAACTGCATTTAAAGAGATTCAAAGTCCGGATCTTCAAGCTCATCTTAAAGGTACTTCTCTCATGCTTAAGGCTATCTTTGAAGAGATTAAAGATGTCAGGACTTCGAATGCAAAGAGTATTTCTGATGTTGTGGCTGCGAATACTCAATCTGTTGCTCGAACTTCTAGAGATTTTTCCTATGTTCACAGAGATCATGTTTCTCTTGAACATCGAATTGCGACTCTGGAGAAAAAAGCTGAATCTATGGATGCTAAGCTGGACTTACTTATCTCTTCTTTGGTTCCTGATGCTGGTACTGATGCCAAAAAGGGGGAGAAAGTAGTGTCAACCAAATGCTCTCCGGAGTTGGGTGTTCTAAGAAAGGATGATGCTCCTGATGGAGGATCCAGTCAGAAACAGGTATCTTCTGATGTTGCGGCAAGGACACGAATCACTGTGTCTAATCAAAGTCAAAGACAGCAGTCAACACAAGTCTCTGGATCTAGTTCTAAAAAGCAATCTCATGATATTATAGTGACAACAGCTGAGCAGGAAAAGAAGTTTCATCAAACTGTGAATATTGATGGTATAGAATACAATGTGCACTATAAAGATCCCAGACTTGAAGCATTCAACGAGCAACAAGCTAGAAAACATCTTCAAGAAATCTATCCTAATGAAGATGTAGAAGAAATGGTGGAAGCTCAAAGGATAGAGTATGAAATGTTGAATTCACAAAAAGGCACTGTCAGACGTGAAAAGAAGGGAAACAGGTCTAGAGGTAGAGGTCATGGCAAAGGAAGAGAAAGAACTATCAAATCACCTTCAGTATCTCAAAAAGGTATTGTGATCAAAGAAGGATCAAATACTGATGCAGATAAATCATCTGAATTATCTGCTAGTCTAGTCAAAGGAAAAGGAAAGGAAGTTCTTGATGGTCCGTCTCATGTGACAGTCACTGAACAAAATGTTGAAGAAGATGATGATGTTTCTCTAGTTCAAAGAAGAAGAAGAAAGTGAGTGCATTCATTGAGAAGACTCTAGGAGTGGAGTACTTATCTTTCAGTCCTGATAGTGAAAGAGTTAAACTTATCTATTTGGATGAAAGAATGCTGAGAAGTTCTATTGAAGATCTGAGAGCGGCAATTTATCAGACAGACAAGGATGATGAAAGTCTGAGGAAGCTGAGGAGAAAAATGATTGACTTGTTATTAGAAAAAGATGATGAGTTGATGAAGCAGTTTCTTCAGAAGAACATGGGGTTCATAAGAGTGTCTGATTGTGAAGAATATCTGAAACAAAATCCTTATCTTAAACCTACTAGTATTTGATTGAAGTTTTGGCATCATTAAATCCAGAGAATTTATGCTTTATTTCAGAAAGTATAAATTGGGGGAGATTGTTGGAAGATGATGATTTAATGAGTGCATCAGGATCGGGTAGCATCAGTATTTGGAGCATCAGGAGATGACGTCTGATGATGTCATCATTAGTGGCAAGACAAGTCGACAGTTAGTAATTGATACTATTCCGCAATTTCAGGAGAGGATTGATTTGCAAAAGATATACTTCATCGAAGCTGTTACAGAAGATAAGCGACAAGAAGATCAATCTAATTGAATGTAGATTATCTTATGTAACAGAATGTGTAGTTGTGTGTGTATATAAACACAAGATAGGTTTTACGAGAGTAATAGCTTTTCACGAGTATTTTTGTAAACCTAGCAGCTCTTAAGAACTCATAGTTTCTTGAGAGAGTTTGTATCAGTTTTTATAAAGGTTAATAAAAGTTGATATTGATTGTTTTATATTTGTTTATTTCAACCCCCCTTCTATAATCGATATCTACGACCTAACAGAATTAGAAGTGGATTAAAATTAAAGATAATTATATAATTTAACTTTAGAATAAAATTGTATTAACAGGCTGTACTAATTTAATTTGGTTGGGCTTTAGTTTAATTGAATGATTTTGATTAACCCAAGTTAATTAAATGGACTACTATATAGATACAAACGTAGGTAATTTGTAAGCGGGAAAAAAGAAGACAAAACCCTAGAAAATACTAGAGCACAGCAGCAAGAAAAAAAATGTTGAGAGAGAGAGGAGAAGAAGAAGAAGACGAATAATAACATGAAAAGAGGAAGATTTGTGTCAAGTTTAGAAAAAGGGGTAATGATTCTTGTACTATTTGTATATTTTTGTAAATTCATGTATATGATATTATGTGTAAATCATATTTTATTGATTATTTGTATAGGTGATAATGTTTTGGTATATAATATGATATATATCTATGAGTTCTTTGTTTTGTGTATTGTGTTCGTATGACTACTCTGATTTTGTATGTATACTCTAGAAAGTCTGAATTCTTGTAAAACTCATATTTGATTCGTTATTTGTCGTAATTTTATGATATTAGACTTTCTGAAAAGGTATTTAAATTATCTACGACTTTGATTCTTTGTGTTTTTCGAAATTAGGTCTGTAGATATGAGTTTTGCTGGGATTTATTGACCAGCCAGTATGTTTTTTAAGCTGAGATGTCTAACTTTGAAAATTCGTAGTAAATTGAGTTTTCATTCTAATTTAATGAGTAATATCAATATGAAAAGGTATTTTCGTGTTATGTGTTTTTTGTTAACACTCTGCTGCTATATTATGTGATTTGGATGTTGTAAATAGCATAACACTAAAGAAATCAGGGGCTGATTCTGTTCTGCAGTCCACAAATGTCCATGCTTTGAGTTCGTTACTTGTCCGTTTTTAACGAGCCTTATCATTCTGGAAAGGTCTCAGAATTTCCTACATTTTCGTGTTTTGTGCGTTTTCAGATAAAATCATTTTCATAGAGTAAATTGCCAATTTTCAGAACTGGTCAGGATTGAGTTTGTTAACAATAGTCTATTTTGCAAGATATTTTGATGTTTGAAGTTTGGAATCTTCTTTGAGTAAATTATATGTGTTATGGAATGAAAAGTAGATTTAGATGTTGACGGCTGTATTCAATGAATGATGGTGGACAATCGTGTCTTTATGGCTGCTCTCGTGGTTCGTGACTAAACAGGTCCTCACAAGATGCCTACGTATCTCTGTTATGTAGAGAATCAAGCCAAAAAACGTAGTTCTTGGTGTTGCCCTCGGGGCTATGGCGGCAGGGGCACACCAAGGACGTAGTGACTTGTATGTCCTTATTCGAGGATGAAGTCTAAAACGTCCTTCTGATTGTAGGATCAGGGTCCTTATATAGGCGTCAGGAGCCTTACATTTAGAATAGAATTAGGTGACTTGGGGGCCAAGTCGCCTTCTTAGATCAGGATTGTGAATCCTATTTCGTAGGAGGCTGACTCCTAGTTGGTTTGTGTGTCTTGATTGCTGATTCTTGAAGAATTTAATATGCTTTGGACTCATTTAATGAGCTGGTAATTTCCCTTATTTATTAATTACGAAATTAATAAATGATTAGGGTTTCGGGCCTTTTTATCGGGCCTAATTCTTGGACCGAACTAGGTCTAATTAATATATCATTAATTACATATCTAGGGTTATTTTTAGCCCATATCATTTGCCCCCCAATTTCTAGGAAAACTTTTCAAGTTTTCGTAGAAATTATATTGACCTTTTTCGAGATTCGGGGTCTTTTTATCCTTTACCTAGGACCTTATTTACACCAGTGTTTCACAAATATCGCCTTATTGCAAAGTGTGGAGCGACCTACACATTTACGACGATTGTTGCCTTATTCGAGGCTAATTTGACATTTATATGAAATATTCCTAATATTTAAGGAATTTCCATGTACCCACAGGTATTTTTAATAATTATTCCTAATATTTTAGGACTTTTCATGTACCCACAGGTATTTTTAATAATTATTCCTAATATTTTTAGGAATTTTCATGTACCCACAGATATTTTTAATAATTATTCCTAATATTTTTAGGAATTTTCATGTACCCACAGATATTTTTAATAATTATTCCTAATATTTTAGGAATTTGCATGTACCCACAGGTATTTTTAATAATTATTCCTAATATTTTAGGAATTTTCATGTGCCCACAGATATTTTTAATAATTATTCCTAATATTTTAGGAATTTGCATGTACCCACAGGTATTTTTAATAATTATTCCTAATATTTTAGGAATTTGCATGTACCCACAGGTATTTTTAATAATTATTCCTAATATTTTAGGAATTTGCATGTACCCACAGGTATTTTTAATAATTATTCCTAATATTTTAGGAATTTTCAGAGTATTTTCGATCAGAAATTAAGCCAATTTCGACCAGGAAGTCAAGTCAATTTCGACCAGGAAGTCAAGTCAATTTCGACCAGGAAGTCAAGTCAATTTCGACCTGAACTGGAATGAGGTCGATCAGTTCGACCAGGAAATTTAGGTCTTTTTCGACCTCAAATTTTCGACCTCATCTCTTTGCATTTTCGAGCAGGAATTTTCGACCTCGTTTCTTTGCATTTTCGAGCAGGAATTTTCGACCAGAAATTAGTATTATTTCGATCTGGATTTTTCGACCAAGAATCCTAGGTCATTTTCGACCAGGATTTTTTGACCAGGACTGGGGTGAGGTCGAATGGTTCGACCAGGAATTTTAGTATAAATTCGACCAGGAATTTTCGACCAGGAATCCAGGCTATTTCGACCTGGATTTTTCGACCAGGACTGGGGTGAGGTCGAATGGTTCGACCAGGAATTTTAGTATAAATTCGACCAGGAATCCAGGCTATTTCGACCTGGATTTTTCGACCAGGAATCCTAGGTCATTTTCGACCTGGATTTTTCGACCAGGAATCCTAGGTCATTTTCGACCAGGATTCTCCAGGCTATTTTCGACCAGGAAGGGGGACAAGGTCGAACATGTCGATCAGGAATTACAGTGTATTTTCGAGCTCAAAGTTTCGACCTCAACCTCGTGTAATTTCGACCAGAAACTTTATTCAGTTTTTCGACCTCAAACTGTCTTCAGATCGAACATGTCGAACTCATTTTTTAGTTCGTTTTCGAACAGGTTTGTTCGACCAGGATGCAGTGTAAATTCGACCTGGAATTTGGGTCGTGTGTATACTGATACATGATTTTGCTTGTATTCTGATACATGATTTTGCAAAATTTTCCGCCATATGCTTTGTTTTAATTTGTGCTTGTGACATATGCTTTGTTTATTTATTATTCATGATTGGATCATGAAAAGTAATAAACACATTGAGGGGTCTTCATGAACGAAGATAGACATAACATTTCACTCGTTTCTTTAATTTTGAGCTTCCAGTATATCGAATCGAAGCTCGTTCTGAGCTATACTTTCTCGAATTTTCAGGGGTTTCAACCCTTCGGGGTTCGTTGTATTCAACTCTATTTGTGTAGTTGACATGCATATTTTGTATGTTTTCCTTTGCAATAATTTGTAGTTTGTCTTGGCAAAGCTTTTGAGGATGTTTCTACCCATCAAAACGGGCTCAATCCTTCATCTGCTTTCTAGGAAGATCATGATTTCAAGTTTGAGGCATGCCAAGTTTTTGGCACCTCATGCCCTTCGAGGGTTTCTAGCTTTTACGAGCCTCGTTCAAACACGTTCTTAACGTGATATGGTCCTTCCCAATTTGGGGCCAACTTGCCTTTTTTGTCCAACTCCGGATGCCTCAATCTTTCGGAGGACTAAGTCTCCTTGACTGAAGAATCTCTCTTTAACCCTTAGGTTGTAATAGAAAGATGCTCGTTTCTGATGCTAAACTATCTTGGCATTTGCCTCGTCTCTAACTTCATCAATTAGATCTAAAGCTAACCTCAAGCCTTCTCCATTTGTCTCTGGTTCGTAATCCTCAACTCTTGGAGACGTGTGGGTAATCTCTACTGGAACCATTGCTTCTGCCCCATATACCAGCAGAAATGGGGTTGCTCCAGTGGTGACTTTACATGTAGTACGATATGCCCAAAGTATGGGGAGTAATTCGTCTACCCAAGTGTTTCTGGAGTGTTTAAACTCTTTTCTTTAGTCCATCTAGGATAATTCGATTTGCAACCTCATCTCGCCCATTTGTTTGAGGATGAGCAACAGGAGTGAAGCGTAATTGGATATCATTCTCTTCATAATACTTCTTGAACTCATCATTGTTAAACTGAGTTCCCTTGTCCGTAACCAGGATTCGTGGGATTCCATATATCATATTACACTTTCCCAGAAGAAGTGCATCACTTGTTTGGTGGTTATCTTGGCTAAAGGTTTAGCCTCAATCCACTTAGTGAAGTAGTCGATTGCCACTATCAAGAAATTTCTTTGAGCACTCGCCATTGGAAATGGCCCAAGTATATCCATTCCCCACATAGCAAAAGGGATAGGAGAGTTAATGGATGTCATCATCTCAGGTGGTTGTCTAACCACTGGTGCATGTTTCTGGCACCGTTCACATTTTCTCACATAGCTTTTAGCATCAGCAAGTATGCTTGGCCAATAGAAACCTAGACGGGTGACTTTATGTGCAAGGGCTCTGCCCCCCAAGTGTTGCCCACAGATTCCTTCATGTACTTCTTTTAGGGCCAATTCTGCCTCTTGGGGTCTCAAACACTTCCTATAAGGAATGATGAAAGACTTTTTGTATAGGATTCCCTCAATTAGGGCATACCTTAATGCTTTGACGTATAGCTTTCGTGCTTCTGAAGTGTCGTTGGGCAGCCACCCAGTTTCCAAATGAGCTTTGATGGGATCAATCCAACAACTGGAAATACCAATGGGTGCTACCAACTTTTCGTTGATGCTTGGGGTCTTCAAGACTTGGAAGTATACACTCCCTGCATAGTTTTCAATTTCAGAAGAGGCAAACTTAGACAAGGCATCAACCTTCACGTTTTCCTCCCTCGGAACGTGCTCTACGTAGCATTCATCAAACTGAGTCATGATGGCCTTAACAAGTTTTAAGTACTTGGCCATGACTTTATCTGTGCCCTCAAATTCCCCATTTACTTGGGAAACCACTAGCCTCGAGTCTCCACCTACTTTCAGGGTTTTAACTCTCAATGCTCCAGCCAGCCCTAAGCCAGCTATCAGGGCTTCGTACTCAGCCTCATTGTTTGTCGTTGGGAAGTCAAGTTTTAGTGTATACTCTATGAAAAATCCATCAGGACTTTGTAACACTAAACCTGCTCCGTTTGATTTTGTTTTTGATGGTCCATCAAAATAGAACACCCAACTTCGGGTATTCATGGAGTATTATCTCTTGCCCCCCGACTTCTTGGTTGTTAATGGTAAATTCAACCACGAAGTCAGCTAATGCCTGGGCTTTAATAGCCGTTCGAGGCTTGTATGAGTCCGAGACCACTGATGACTTCATAGAGGACTTAGATGCCCCTCGTGGGGATGCCCTTGTTCCTGACAAGGACCCGCTAATGACTTAGAGTAGATTTTATTGGCCCTGCGTGGCTCTCTATATCTTGTTTTTATTTAAGGTCCTTTTATGGACTTTAAGATTTTATTTGGCGTTTGTAACATAACTCTTTGATCCTTCGGGACCTTCCATCCATGCATGCTATTTATGTTATATCTGTTTTGTTTGCTCACTTATCTTTATTTAACTTATCTTTTGTAAGGCAATTCCTAGTACTTGGCCTCTTGAATGGGCTGGCACTTTAATCAAATGCTATTGGTACAACTTGCTCTTTAACAAAACGATAAGGAAATGCTCAAACACAGATAAGTAATAAAATAGTGAAAAAGAACTTGAATATTTTCTTTAAAAAAGAGGGTTCAACCCTTACATAACTTTACTTCCTATTAAGAGCTGAAAAGCTCATAATGGTTTCGTCGACCTTATTACTACTTGTACTATTAGGAAACAATTAAACATAATAAACTTTCAAATTTGGGGCATGCCATGTTCCTGGCATCTCAGTCCCTTATTTCTTCGTTATCTCTTGAATCCATAACCTCGATTGGGAGAATCTGCCCCCCGACTTTATTAGGCCTTAACGTAGCAGCTGGTCCTCCATATATCATATTGATAACAGGCCCTCGGGGCTTAGGATTATGATCTTGGTCGTCGTCCCTCGTATCATAATTTTTCCTTTCATAGTTTCCATGCTGATTTCCTCGATTCCCATCCTTAGTGAACTTATCGAGTTTTCCTTTTCGGATTAAGAACTCGATCTCATCCTTGAGTTGCCTACAATCATCAGTATCATGGCCCAAGTCTTTATGGTACCTACAGTACTTGTTCTTGTTTCGCTTCTCAGGATCTCCCCTTAGTGGCTTCGGCCATCGAAAGTCCCTATCTTTCTCAATGTCAAAGAGGATTTGACTCCTTGGAGCATTCAACCTTGCATATTCGGTAAATTTCCTGTCTGAATCAGAGTCTCTAGTCGTACGAGGATATTTGTCCTTGACATCATACTCTTGCTCCGTCTTTCGCTTATTCGAGCCACCATTATTTTCACCACCTGTGTCAATTTTCTTCATGCTTTCCTCAGCTTTGATGTACTTTCCAACCCTTTGTTGGAGCTCAGTCATGCTCTCAGGGGGGTGTTTAGCCAAGGACATCTTAAAAAAGACATCTGTGGTTCCTTGTTGAAGGGCTATCATAGCTACCTTGTTATCTAGATCAGGTATGTTTAATGTCTCCTTGGTGAAACGTTTGAGGTAATCTCTCAACGTCTCGTTCTTTCCTTGAGTTAAGTTCATGAGTGAAGCAGAGCTTTTTTCATGTACCCGTCCACTAATGAACTGACTGATGAAGGCCGTGCTCAAATCTCTGAAACAACTGATAGAGTTGGGCGGCAAGCGGCTATACCATCTTTGGGCCATGCCAGCCAGGGTTTGAGGAAACGCTCTACATTTAAGAGCATCAGTGACTGGTTGCAGCAACAGTGCATTCGAAAAAGTCCTCACATGGGTTGCGGGATCACCCGTTCCGTCATATGCCTTGATAGTAGGCATCTTAAATTTCCTTGATACATGAGCGTCCATTACC
The DNA here is from genome assembly GCA_030848705.1 of Heracleum sosnowskyi. Lineage (NCBI taxonomy): Eukaryota > Viridiplantae > Streptophyta > Magnoliopsida > Apiales > Apiaceae > Heracleum > Heracleum sosnowskyi. Next base: position 2,568,351 of record JAUIZM010000016.1, on the reverse strand, counting down.
TCTTCAGTAAAAGGTGGAATAGGATCGTCTGGGTCACCCAGCTGTGTCAAAACACGGGGATCTGACCTGGGAATCTCCGTCCTTGGAGCCCTAGCTCCTTCTTCCCTCCTTGAAGGTGTTCCTAAATCAATTAGGGGGACATCTCCTGCCCCTTGGTTCGAAGGCTGAGTTTGCCTCCTTTGTTGCTCTATCTCCATGTTTTTCTTTAGTTTCTGGATCTCGGCCTCATGAGCCCTTATCCTTTCCATGGTAGTCATAGGTGCCCTTGTAGTTGCCCCCCGATTCTTTCTTCCAAGGGGCTCTTTGCTGGCTCTTCTTCTTCTGGGTGCTCGATCTCGTCCTTCATCAGACGAGTAGTCATCAGAGTAGGGCCCAGAATAATCCAAGTATCTTCCTTCAGGGACAGGTCCCAATCCTCGAATGTAGGGTGGTTCGTATGGGGCATGGCCACTCCTTCCGGCTTCAGGGGGATAGTTGGGCAGTCCGTATGTTGGATTTATGCTCATAGGAAGCACGGTTGTGGAGATCTGTGCTCCATGGGGAAGGTTATGGTCGAGGGGCGAGACAACCATCTGAAGAGGGTTCGTCTCGTTCTGAGGTATGGAAGCTTGGGGATACGTCCCTTGTGGTTGAGGCACCACCTCTGTGGTGATGGGCAACGTCCCTAGTGGTTGAGAAACCACTGTCGTGAGGGGTAACGACCCTGGTTCCGTGGTGGTTGGAACAGTGGTGGTGACAGTTGATTCAGTAGTGGTTGCTGTTCTTCGTGTTCTAGCCATGGTTGATGTCGTCTTCCCACAGACGGCGCCAAATGTTATGGAATGAAAAGTAGATTTAGATGTTGACGGCTGTATTCAATGAATGATGGTGGACAATCGTGTCTTTATGGCTGCTCTCGTGGTTCGTGACTAAACAGGTCCTCACAAGATGCCTACGTATCTCTGTTATGTAGAGAATCAAGCCAAAAAACGTAGTTCTTGGTGTTGCCCTCGGGGCTATGGCGGCAGGGGCACACCAAGGACGTAGTGACTTGTATGTCCTTATTCGAGGATGAAGTCTAAAACGTCCTTCTGATTGTAGGATCAGGGTCCTTATATAGGCGTCAGGAGCCTTACATTTAGAATAGAATTAGGTGACTTGGGGGCCAAGTCGCCTTCTTAGATCAGGATTGTGAATCCTATTTCGTAGGAGGCTGACTCCTAGTTGGTTTGTGTGTCTTGATTGCTGATTCTTGAAGAATTTAATATGCTTTGGACTCATTTAATGAGCTGGTAATTTCCCTTATTTATTAATTACGAAATTAATAAATGATTAGGGTTTCGGGCCTTTTTATCGGGCCTAATTCTTGGACCGAACTAGGTCTAATTAATATATCATTAATTACATATCTAGGGTTATTTTTAGCCCATATCAATATGTAAACTCCGCATGAGTTCTATTGAGTTGTGTGCTTGTTTGCTTTATTTGACTGTTAATAGATTATAAGTTAATATTAAGGATTTGCTGTGATTTTATTTTCAGGGTGCGACATCGGTATCGAGGTAAGTGATTTTTCGTTGCTCACTAATATTATCAAATCTGTTTTTATTTGGTTATCTTATTATATTCGAAATGTTTGATTTTGAAACTTTTGATATCGAAAATAGATTTTAGAAAAGATTTTTATAGAATTCCCCAGTTTTAGTTGCGCATCGAATCATAGAATCCGGTCACTGGATAGTGTGACATATTGAACTAGTTTACGCACGTTCCGGAACACATAGATACCTCGTTGAGTTTGTCTTATTGAGGGACGTAAACTGGCCCCCATCAAATCATCGAACTATAAAAGCCGTGTCACTAGCATAGTGTGACCGTGATTTAGAACTATGGGAATTAAATGTGATTTTATTGTTAAGATTATATTATCGATTTAAAGTTAAGAAATTATGTTTTAAATATTACTTTGAGCCGTTGGGCGATAGTTATTTGCTGTACTTTGCAGCTCATTGTTTTAATATATTTCAGGTTCGGACTTTTGGAAGCTAAGTAAGAATAAAGATGTGGAGTTATGGATTTTGTGCTATGTGATTTTATATAAGACTATTCGAACAATTTGATTATCTGTTAGACATTGAATATTGTTGGATTTATGGAGCTGTGTCTCCGCTTTTATGTTTTGAATTATTGTTAAGTTTGACCGCTGCTTTGACTTTTGTGTAATTTCGTATTTATTAAATAAAAAAAATACTTTTATTTAAGTTTTGAATTTAGAATTAATAGTCCGAAAAGTCGGGCTCTTACAGTTGGTATCAAGAGCAGGCTGTCCTTCAGAGTGTGTTATGTATGGGACTAGTACACTCTCTAGGGTGCGATCTTGTGGACCGTAGATTAAGTTTGACTTGTAGGTGAGTATTGGGTAGATGTGTCTCGAACCTTTGGGAGTATAAAATTGTTGTGAATTTGGGGACAAAATTATTTTTAAGGAGGGTAGTATGTAATATCCCTGATTTTTCTTATAATTTTAATAGATTTTGATTTGCTAGAAATTAGGATTAGAAGTGGATTAAAATTAAAGATAATTATATAATTTAACTTTAGAATAAAATTGTATTAACGGGCTGTACTAATTTAATTTAGTTGGGCTTTAGTTTAATTGAATGATTTTGGTTAACCCAAGTTAATTAAATGGACTACTATATATATACAAACGTAGGTAATTTGTAAGCGGGAAAAAAAAAAGACAAAACCCTAGAAAATACTAGAGCACAGCAGCAAGAAAAAAATGTTGAGAGAGAGAGAGGAGAAGAAGAAGAAGAAGACGAATAATAACATGAAAAGAGAAAGATTTGTGACAAGTTTAGAAAAAGGGGTAACGATTCTTGTACTATTTGTATATTTTTGTAAATTCATGTATATGATATTATGTGTAAATCATATTTTATTGATTATTTGTATAGGTGATATTGTTTTGGTATATAATATGATATATATCCATGAGTTCTTTGTTTTGTGTATTGTGTTCGTATGACTACTCTGATTTTGTATGTATACACTCTATAAAGTCTGAATTCTTGTAAAACGCATATTTGATTCGTTATTTGTCGTAATTTTATGATATTAGACTTGCTGAAAAGGTATTTTAATTATCTACGACTTTGAGTCTTTGTGTTTTTCGAAATTAGGTCTGTAGATATGAGTTTTTCTGGGATTTATTGACCAGCCAGTATGTTTTTTAAGCTGAGATGTCTAACTTTGAAAATTCGTAGTAAATTGAGTTTTTATGCTAATTTAATGAGTAATATCAATATGAAAAGGTATTTTTGTGTTCTGTGTTTCTTGTTTACACTCTGATGCTATATTATGTGATTTGGATGTTGTAAATAGAATAACACTAAAGAAATCAGAGGCTGATTCTGTTCTGCAGTCCGCAAATGTCCATGCTCCGAGTTCGGTACTTGTCCGTTTTTAACGAGCCTTATCATTATGAAAAGGTCTCAGAATTGCCTACATTTTTCGTGTTTTGTGCGTTTTCAGATAAAATCATTTTCATAGAGTAAATTGCCAATTTTCAGAACTGGTCAGGATTGAGTTTGTTAACAATAGTCTATTTTGCAAGATATTTTGATGTTTGATGTTTGGAATCTTCTTTGAGTAAATTATATGTAAACTCCGCATGAGTTCTATTGAGTTGTGTGCTTGTTTGCTTTATTTGACTGTTAATAGATTATAAGTTAATATTAAGGATTTGCTGTGATTTTATTTTCAGGGTGCGACATCGGTATCGAGGTAAGTGACTTTTCGTTGCTCACTAATATTATCAAATCCGTTTTAATTTGGTTATCTTATTATATTCGAAATGTTTGATTTTGAAACTTTTGATATCGAAAATAGATTTTAGAAAAGATTTTTATAGAATTCCCCAGTTTTAGTTGCGCATCGAATCATAGAATCCGGTCACTGGATAGTGTGACATATAAAACTAGTTTACGCACGTTCCGGAACACATAGATACCTCGTTGAGTTTGTCTTATTGAGGGACGTAAACTGGCCCCCATCGAATGATCGAACTATAGAAGCCGTGTCACTAGCATAGTGTGACCGTAATTTAGAACTGTGGGAATTAAATGTGATTTTATTGTTAAGATTATATTATCGATTTAAAGTTAAGAAATTATGTTTTAAATATTACTTTGAGCCGTTGGGCGATAGTTACTTGCTGGACTTTGCAGATCATTGTTTTAATATATTTCAGGTTCGGACTTTTGGAAGCTAAGTAAGAATAAAGATGTGGAGTTATGGATTTTGTGCTATGTGATTTTGCATAAGACTATTCGAACAATTTGATTATCTGTTAGACATTGAATATTGTTGGATTTATGGAGCTGTGTCTCCGCTTTTTATGTTTTGAATTATTGTTAAGTTTGACCGCTGCTTTGACTTTTGTGTAATTTCGTATTTATTGAATAAAAAAAATACTTTTATTTAAGTTTTGAATTTAGAATTAATAGTCCGAAAAGTCAGGCTGTTACAGTTGGTATCAAGAGCAGGCTGTCCTTCAGAGTGTGTTATGTATGGGACTAGTACACTCTCTAGGGTGCGATCTTGTGGACCGTAGATTAAGTTTGACTTGTAGGTGAGTATTGGGTAGATGTGTCTCAAACCTTTGGGAGTATAAAATTGTTGTGAATTTGGGGACCAAATTATTTTTAAGGAGGGTAGTATGTAATATCCCTGATTTTTCTTATAATTTTAATAGATTTTAATTTGCTAGAAATTAGAATTAGAAGTGAATTAAAATTAAAGATAATTATATAATTTAACTTTAGAATAAAATTGTATTAACGGGCTGTACTAATTTAATTTAGTTGGGCTTTAGTTTAATTGAATGATTTTGGTTAACCCAAGTTAATTAAATGGAATTCTATATAGATACAAACGTAGGTAATTTGTAAGCGGGAAAAAAAAGACAAAACCCTAGAAAATACTAGAGCACAGCAGCAAGAAAAAAAATGTTGAGAGAGAGAGAGGAGAAGAAGAAGAAGAAGACGAATAATAACATGAAAAGAGAAAGATTTGTGACAAGTTTAGAAAAAGGGGTAATGATTCTTGTACTATTTGTATATTTTTGTAAATTCATGTATATGATATTATGTGTAAATCATATTTTATTGATTATTTGTATAGGTGATAATGTTTTGGTATATAATATGATATATATCCATGAGTTCTTTATTTTGTGTATTGTGTTCGTATGACTACTCTGATTTTGTATATATACTCTAGAAAGTCTGAATTCTTGTAAAACTCATATTTGATTCGTTATTTGTCGTAATTTTATGATATTAGACTTTCTGAAAAGGTATTTGAATTATCTACGACTTTGATTCTTTGTGTTTTTCGAAATTAGGTCTGTAGATATGAGTTTTTCTGGGATTTATTGACCAGCCAGTATGTTTTTTAAGCTGAGATGTCTAACTTTGAAATTTCGTAGTAAATTGAGTTTTTATGCTAATTTAATGAGTAATATCAATATGAAAAGGTATTTTCGTGTTCTGTGTTTTTTGTTTACACTCTGCTGCTATATTATGTGATTTGGATGTTGTAAATAGCATAAAACTAAAGAAATCAGGGGCTGATTCTGTTCTGCAGTCCGCAAATGTTCATACTCTGAGTTCGTTACTTGTTCGTTTTTAACGAGCCTTATCATTATGGAAAGGTCTCAGAATTGCCTACATTTTTCGTGTTTTGTGCGTTTTCAGATAAAATAAGTTTCATAGAGTAAATTGCCAATTTTCAGAACTGGTCAGGATTGAGTTTGTTAACAATAGTCTATTTTGTAAGATATTTTGATGTTTGATGTTTGGAATCTTCTTTGAGTAAATTATATGTAAACTCCGCATGAGTGTGCTTGTTTGCTTTATTTGACTGTTAATAGATTATAAGTTAATATTAAGGATTTGCTGTGATTTTATTTTCAGGGTGCGACATCGGTATCGAGGTAAGTGACTTTTCGTTGCTCACTAATATTATCAAATCCGTTTTAATTTGGTTATCTTATTATATTCGAAATGTTTGATTTTGAAACTTTTGATATCGAAAATAGATTTTAGAAAAGATTTTTATAGAATTCCCCAGTTTTAGTTGCGCATCGAATCATAGAATCCGGTCACTGGATAGTGTGACATATAGAACTAGTTTACGCACGTTCCGGAACACATAGATACCTCGTTGAGTTTGTCTTATTGAGGGACGTAAACTGGCCCCCATCGAATGATCGAACTATAGAAGCCGTGTCACTAGCATAGTGTGACCGTAATTTAGAACTGTGGGAATTAAATGTGATTTTATTGTTAAGATTATATTATCGATTTAAAGTTAAGAAATTATGTTTTAAATATTACTTTGAGCCGTTGGGGGATAGTTACTTGCTGGGCTTTGCAGCTCATTGTTTTAATATATTTCAGGTTCGGACTTTTGGAAGCTAAGTAAGAATAAAGATGTGGAGTTATGGATTTTGTGCTATGTGATTTTGCATAAGACTATTCGAACCATTTGATTATCTGTTAGACATTGAATATTGTTGGATTTATGGAGCTGTGTCTCCGCTTTTATGTTTTGAATTATTGTTAAGTTTGACCGTTGCTTTGACTTTTTTGTAATTTCGTATTTATTGAATTAAAAAAATACTTTTATTTAAGTTTTGAATTTAGAATTAATAGTCCGAAAAGTCGGGAACACCTATTCTACTTATAATATGCTAAAGAATATTTTTTGAGTTATTAGTATTTAAAACTAGCATTGAAACCCGTGCAAGGCACGGGCACGCAAGTTTACGTGAAGTCGGTTTTTATTCGATAAGAGGAATGGGTGTTTATGTTCTACAGTCTGAATGAGAGTTGGTAATGACATTGCACTCGCTGAGACGTTTGTGTGTTCCATCAAGACATATATGCTTAAATGACAAATGATGCATATTCCTGATAAGCTTTAACTACTTTATTTATATACTAATATGAAATACATAGTAAACAGATATTTGCATCTGAGAAAATAATTAGGTCATCATTATCAGCAGTTGAGGGTGGAGTTTGTACTCAATCGAAGAAGTTTTAGTGAAAATTTGACATTGTAAGATGAATTTTATGCTTATGCAAGAAAATTTCATGTTTGAAACAACATTCTGATTTTTAAGATAAACTCAATTTTAAAGTAGATGGTAAAGAAATTAAAACATCACCGAAATTTAGCATGCAAGTAAAAGAGATTCCAATGTAGGAAGGCTCGCAAATGTTGTAAATGTCAAAGATGACACTTAAATTATATTAGTTTGTTCATAATAAAGGAACAGTTTGGCCATAGTAGTGTCTATTAGTCCGGTGATCCGGGGTGTACGTTTTAATTGTAGATAATAGTTAGAACCATTTTATGATAGTGGTTCTGCAGCCTAAGCAATGTGTGGCCTTTTTTGCTGTCATTCCATCGTTGTCCACGACAACCTCATTGACCGCTGGTTCAGATTCTGATAGCTTGACAACCGTGTTTTTCTCATATCGCAGGTTGGTGTTGAAGTGATTAATCTTGATATTATGTAGGTCATAATTCAATTATCATAAAATTTTACAATTAATAGGTGTTGGGATTTATGGGTGATAGCATAGAAACAACTTAACTTTGAATGCACTTAATTCTTTAATTAAGTAGAACATACTGTCACAACCAAAGTATGTTCTTGTAATCAGTATGTAATGTCATTTTAGTTGTGTAATTTGAAAGAAGTTCACTTGCTGTGTTCAAGCCTCAAAGAATGCATATTAGATGACAACATGAATAAAGGTTACTGTCATAAGCATTGACAGTAAGATTACAAGAAGACAGAATGTTGCAAGTCACGACAACATATTCACTCTGACAGCAACATTGGCGGAAGACTACGCGACAGCAACTTTAGCCCTCGATAGCAAGTTTGGAAACCTCGACAGTACTCTATGCGGGGAACTCATACTGTCACCAAAAGAACATTCCTGTGACAACAAGCTTTGTGGCAAAAGTAACTGTCTCGAGAAAGATCCTTGTTCTAGGTATCTTCTCAGTCAAATCACGTGGCAGTCTTAATGTTCAAGAAACAGGCGTGTTGCAGTATCCCTAAGTTGCACCAAGTCTGCAAGACTACGACAGAAGCTTCAAGCACTACAAAACAAAAGCGAATCAATTCAAGAGCAAGGTCAAGTCTCTATTTGCTGAATTGCTTTAGCTGGAAATAGAATGAATCTAGGTTGCTTTCTTTGTAATGTATATCTGACATGTTAGCAATTTAGGAAAGTCACATGGGTAGACAATATGTAAGAAGCTGCCACTTGATAATGACAGCAGCTTCACAAACCCGTGATTGACAATGATAGGATTAGTTTTATACTTAGACTATCAACTCATTCTAGGTATGTAACGAAGACAAGTAAGTGTCTTGAAGAAAACAGAAGCTCAAGAATTCTCTCTTGAGGTTGTAGCAACACTTTGCAAAATAAATAAAAACATTTATTTTGTGAAACTTGTCTTTAGAACATACTGTTTGTGATTGCATTCATATTACTGATAACATTAAATCTTAGTTTTGGTTGTTGAAATTGAGATTGAATTTTATCAGTATTGCATTCATCCCCCCCTTCTGCAATACACGAGGACCAACAACTGGTATCAGAGCCTTCAGATTAACATACATATCTGAGATCACGACGACAATGCAGAAATCAAACAGTATCAAGATCCCAGCTTTTGATAAAGAGAACTACAGCATTTGGAAAAGAAAGATCTTGTTGTTTATCAAAGCTGCGAATCCACTGTACCCAGGTATACTCGAGAATGGTCCTTTCATACCAAGGAAGGAAATTGAAGCCACAACAGTAAATGGTGAAATCATTCCTGCACATTGGGTTCCCAAAGATCCCTCAGAAATTTTGGAACCTGAGAAGGAGAAAATGGTGCTAGATGATCACTTGCAACTCATCTTGCTCGATTCTCTCACGTTGGATAAGCCATGTGTGGAAGTGTGATAAGCTGCACATCAGCCAAGGAGATGTGGATCAGGTTAGCTTTACTATGTGAAGGAAGTGAAGAAGTTAAGGGCAACCAAAGGCAAATACTGATATCACAATATGAGGCATTCATGGCCAAGCCTGGTGAAGACTTAACTTCCATGTTCGAAAGGTTCAGTAAGCTCTTAACTGAACTACAGATACATGGCAAGTACTATGACATAAAAGAATTGAATGTCAAGTTCCTGCTTACACTGCCTGATCACCTTGAACACAAGACAACAGCCATACGAGAAGGAAGAGATCTCAACAATATAACCTTTGAGACACTTTATGGCATTCTGAAATCCTATGAACTTGAACTCTTTCAAAAGAGAGCCATACAAAGTGGAACAAGGAATAAGATGGCTAATATGTCAAGTGCCCTAGTAGCACATGTGCCAAGGATCACACAGCCAAGTGAAGTACTACAAATCACACAACCAACCCCTGCACAATCCTTGAAGATAGAAGAGGTGGTTGAAGATGATGAGAAAGTAGTACTACAGCTCAAGGATGTGGAAGATGAAGGCTTCTACACAATAGAGGAACTGGAAAGCATGGACAATCCAACTATGGCTTACATGGCCAAAAAGTTCAAGAACTTCAGGTTCAAGAAGGATAGGTCATACAAGCCCCAAGGCCAAGCATCCAAGTGCAACAAGGGAAGTTCATCAAAGGCTGCTGTGGGAAGTTCAACCAAAGAAGGATACAAGACTGGATTTGTGGATAGGTCAAAATTCAAGTGTTACAACTATGGTGAACCAGGTCATTTTGCTACTGAATGCAAAAGACCCAAACAGGTTCAAAGGTATGAGAAAGGAACTGGTGGATACTCTAAGAAGAGTCAAGGTAGAGCCTATGTGGCTGAAGGAAAGTGTTGGGATGATTCTTATGATGAAGAAGAAGAAGAATATGTCAACCTAGCTCTCATGGCTAGCACTGATGAAGTAGCATCAACATCTTCAAGTCAGGTACCTTCACTTGTCTTACTTGATATGTCCATTGTTGAGTATAAGAAAACCATTAAAGACTTAAGTGCTGAAATGTTCAATGTCTATACTAGCTTATCTGCTGCTAATGAGGAAATCACTAGGCTAAGTAAGCTAAATGAAACACTAAAGTCTGAAAATGAATCTCTTGTTCTCAAAACCAGTTCACTAGATTCTTTAGCTCAGGAGAATGCTAAACTTAAAAATGAATTAAAATGTGCTAAAGAGGTTGAGGAATTCCTGAGGAATGAGATTGCTGAAAATGAATTCAAGATTAAGGCTTATAAAAACTCATCAAAGATAGTTCAGGATTACAATGATAAGCATACAGAAAATCAGTCAGTTGGTATAGGTTTTTCATATGGTAGAAGACCTGGAAAGGAAACTGTACATTCAAGATTGTTCTGGAAATGCTGATGTCAAACCCACCATTCTCAAGAAGGTTAAAACTCCTATTTTCAAAGCTGCCGAAATTGAGTTTGATGAAGAAGCCATGCTCATCAAACAAGAAATTCTTGATGAGGATGAAGGTGTTGACAGCACATCCAAGGATGGAAAGGATACTGTCACAATCCCCAAGACAGTAAACTTACCATGCAATCAGACAGTAAGTTCAAAAGATGCTGTCACAGTTGGCAAGACAGAATCTTCCAAAGATACTGTCAAGAATGTTTCCAAGACAGTAAATTTCAAACCTTCTGTCAAGACAGTAGGAATAAAAGATACTGTCAAGGAAAGTTCGACAGCAACTTCTGAACATACTGTCAATCCAGTAACTCCCAAGTCTAAGAATAGGAATGGTAAGGTAGGTGTCAATAAAGGAAATGGATACACTAATGTTGGAGGTGCTTCTAGGAAACTATGCAATAATTATGGATCTACACATCATTTAACACATGTTTGTAAGAAACCAATTGAGGATAAGATCAATGCTACTGAACTCAATGGTAACTTACACAGAACCCCCCTTATGCATAGAACTATGAGTGTCTGTAATAACATTGAATGTATGCCATGCAAAATCACTGCCATGAGTACATGCTTTAACTTACCTGTTCTCACTACTGAAAAATGTTCATACATGAACACTGTTGAGACTTCTGAGCCTGCTGGCAACAGCAAAAAGGCTTCATCCACTAAGAAAAGGATCAAGTCCAATTCTAAACCTAAGTGGGTGAAAAGAGAAGTCAAACAAGAGGTTTTTGATGATGCTTGTGATTTTATGACTGGAAGAAACTCAGGAGACACTGAAACTGCAGGACCCAATAAGGATTGGGTACCATATGCAACTTAGAAACATTCTGTTTTGCAGGGCAAGAAGAAAAATCAAGTCATGTGGATAATTGACAGTGGTTGCTCAAGACACATGACATGTGATAAAGCCCTGATATCACACTATGTAGAGAAAGCTGGCCCAATCATAACCTTTGGAGACAACAGCAATGGTTACACAGTGGGATATGGCTGTCTGGAAATTGGAAATGTTGTCATTGAAGACATTGCTCTTGTGGATGGATTGAAGCACAATCTACTCAGTGTCAGCCAATTCAGTGACAGGGGATTCAAGGTTGATTTTGATATGATGATGTGCAACATCTATCACAAGAAGGATGGAAGCCTCTCTTTAAAAGGGGTCAGAAAAGGAAGCTTGTTTGTTGCTGACTTAAACTCAACAAAGAAGGATAAAGTTTACTGTTTTTACAGTAAAGCAACTGTTGGTGACAGTATGCTTTGGCACAGGAAGCTCTCACATCTCAACTTCAAGACAATGAATATTTTGATGAAGAAGGAGTTAGTGAGAGGTTTGCCCCAACAGGAATTCTGTCAAGAAGGACTGTGTGAAGATTGTCAAATGGGCAAACTAAGGAGAGCTGTACACAAATCCAAGCAAATGAACACCAACATAGAAGCACTCAAGTTGATTCACATGGATCTTTTTGGACCAGTCAATGTACCATCTATGGCCAGAAAGAGATATGCCTTAGTAATGGTGGATGATTACTCAAGGTACACTTGGTTGAAATTTCTTGAATCCAAAGATGAAGCTGCTCAAGTGATTATTGATCAAGTCAGAGTTCTTGATAGAACTCCAAACTCAAAAGTACAAATCTTGAGGAGTGACAATGGTACAGAATTCAGGAATGCCACACTTGGAAATTTCTGTAAAGATGAAGGAATTGTACAACAATTCTCTGCTGCAAGGACTCCACAGCAGAATGGAGTTGTAGAAAGAAAGAACAGGACTCTCATTGAAGCAGCTAGAACTATGTTGCATGATGCTAAACTACCAACATATTTCTGGGCTGAAGCTATCAACACAGCTTGTTATACTCAAAACAGAACCATGATTAACAAAACTCATGCAAGTACACCTTACTGTCTGCTAACTGGAAAGAAACCTACTATCAAATACTTTCATGTGTTTGGAAGCAAATGCTTTATGATGAAGGATAACCATGAGAAGAAAGGAAAATTTGACACCAAGGCATTTGAAGGACTATTCATGGGTTACAGCACAGAAAGGACTGCCTATAGAGTTTATGTTATGGAACACAGGATTATTGAAGAAAGTGTTAATGTCACATTTGATGAAACCAAGTTTCCAGGACTGCATGAAGAAGGAAAAATGTAGACATTCAGATTTGAGAATCAAGGATACTTGGAAGCTGAGGAAATTGTTGATGAAGAACCTAGCTTCACTCAAACTGTTGAAGTTGACAAAGATACTGTCAATACCATTAATGTCAACCAAACTCCAGCTCAATCACAAACTATAACTTCTAACATTCATAACAGTGATGACTCTGGAGACAATGAAGAACATGGTGAAGACAATGGAATTGGTGAGCATTCAACTCAACAAACTAAAGCAACTGTTCCTGTGCAATCAAGTAGCTTGCCCAGAATCACCAAGTGGAACAAGGATCACACAAATGACCTTATCATCGGTGACCCTAATTCTGGAGTGAGGACAAGGAACAAAGTCTCTGCTGACAGCATGTTTTCATGCTTCCTGTCTCAAATGGAACCCAAGAAAACTGATGAAGTATTGTTGGATTCTGACTGGGTGATAGCCATGCAAGAAGAGCTAAATCAATTTGAAAGAAACAATGTATGGAAGTTGGTTCCAAGACCTAAGGGAAAGTCAGTCATTGAGACCAAATGGGTTTTCAGAAACAAGCTTGATGAAAATGGATCAGTGACAAGAAACAAATCAAGGCTAGTGGCCAAAGGTTACTATCAACAGGAAGGAATAGATTATGATGAGACATTTGCACCTGTTGCAAGACTTGAAGCTATAAGAATCTTTCTAGCCTATGCTGCACACTGCAACTTCAAAGTATTTCAGATGGATGTCAAAAGTGCCTTTCTAAATGGAGAATTGGAAGAAGAAGTGTATGTTGAACAGCCACCAGGGTTTGAGGATGCTGAAATGTATGATTTTGTGTACAAACTCTTCAAGGCTTTGTATGGATTAAAGCAAGCACCCAGGGCCTGGTATGACACACTTTCCACCTTTCTTTTGGAAAATCAGTTTACTAGAGGAGTTGTGGACAAGACACTTTTCTACAAATATCATGGCAAGGACATCATTCTGGTACAAATCTATGTGGATGACATCATTTTTGGTTCTACAAATGAGAAGCTATGTAAGAAGTTTTCCTCTCTCATGAATAACAAATATGAGATGAGTATGATGGGAGAATTGTCATTCTTTCTGGGATTACAAATTCTTCAACAACCTGATGGAATCTTCATTTGTCAAGCTAAATACATCAAGGAACTTCTCAAAAAGTTCAACTTAGAAGACTCATCACCTGCAAAGACACCAATGTCCATATCAACTAGTCTGGATCTTGACCCTAAAAGAAAGAAAGTTGCCTCAAGCACCTATAGAGGCATGGTAGGATCTCTCCTATACCTAACTGCTAGCAGAACTGACATCATGTTTGCTACATTTCTCTGTGCAAGGTTTCAAAGTGATCCAAAGGAATCACACTTAGTAGCCATCAAGAGAATCTTTAGATACTTAAAAGGCACTCATAACCTAGGCCTTTGGTATCCTAAGAACACTGGATTTGATCTAATTGGCTACTCAGACTCAGACTATGCTGGATGCAAGATTAACAGAAAGAGTACTACTGGTAGCTGTCAATTTCTTGGTGGAAGATTGGTCTCATGGTTTAGCAAGAAGCAGCATTCAGTTTCTACCTCAACTGCAGAAGCTGAATATATCGCGGCAGGCAGTTGCTGTGCACAAATTCTATGGATGAAGAATCAACTTCTGGATTATGGTCTAGTGTTAAGAGACATTCATATTTACTGTGACAACACTAGTGCCATAGCCATTTCAGACAATCCAGTTCAACACTCTAGGACAAAGCACATTGATATAAGACATCACTTTATCAGAGAGCATGTTGAACAAGGAACTGTGAAGCTGATCTATGTCCCAACTGACAAGCAACTTGCTGACATCTTCACTAAGCCATTGGATGAAGCAACCTTCAACAGGTTGGTAAGTGAATTGGGAATGCTGAATCTGGTATGTTGATCTACTAAGGTTCTAAATTTTCAATTTTTAATGAAGCTCGTGACAGCACCTTCAAACCTGCTGTCAAGAGAAGTTACTGTCTACTTGGTCTATGTTTGTTATGTGACAGCATGTTTTGATTTGACTATTCATGTCTGTATTTTGTGCCAGTCTCATACTTTTAGACCCTGTATGACATTAATGTGGTTATTTGTTTAGTTTGAGAGATAAATATTTGTTCCATAGGACTTTCACACCTTTTTGCATTAATCTGTAGGATTAAAGGAGGACAAGACCATTAATTACTTTTGTGGTAGTTGTATGGGTACTCTAACTGTTGACCATTAGACTTTAATCCTTAGACGGTTTTGCCTATAAATTAACCTTAGGTTTCACCAGTCCGCTCTCAGTTTTAAAGTAAATCATGGAAAACAAAGTAGGAATAGAGTACAGGCCTAAAGTCTCGTGTGATTCTCCCCGTCGCAAAGAAGTAGAAGTCCTGTTTGATGAACTTGAAGACTTGCTTCATAAGGAAAATGAACAGTCTCAAGTCACTCAAGCACAGGAAGAAGCAAAATGGAAGATTCAAGAGGAAGAACTTCAGGCACTTCTCAAGGAAGAAGGGTGCAATGAAGAGTCGATTAAGAAAGAAGTCTTAGAATTAGTTAATAAAATCAAAGAATGATGTAATCAATGTTATGATTGAATGATTTTATTAATAAGAATAAGGTTTCTTGCTTTTGTGTTTAGTGAGTCTTTATTTTTTTTGTTAACTGCATAGCATCTGTGTTTAAAAGATTAAATTGCTAAATCCATACTCTGTTAATTTTAGGTTAAGTGTATGAATAAAGCCTTCTGATAAGTTCCTGACAGAAACAATTTCCCAACTAAGTTACTGTCACTAAGAAGGATACTGTCTTGTTCTTCTTGACAGCAACTTTCTTGACAGTAGGGAAAGACATTCTGTCAAGACTTTTAAAGGATACTGTCATTCAAATGCTTAACGGTGACAACATGTTTTTGCGCAATAGTTGCTGTCGCGCAAAACCTACTGTCACCACCGCTTATTACTGACAGATTGTTTCTAGCGCACAGGTTACTGTCAACAATAGTGGACCGTTGTAATTGGATATTAATCCCACGTTTGACAGTGAATAACGGGCAGTAACTCACGTGTTGAATGAGTGGGTTAAGACACGTTCTTTAATTCCACTTTTTGTGCACAAACGTTTGAGATACCCCTTTTATTCCCCAGTTACTCAGACATATCATTCTCATCAAACTCAAGGCAAAATACTTTTCTTCAAGCAAAAAGCTACTTTCTTACTTTCTTCTTTTCTTGAATCTCCATGGCCCCCAAACAGACTCTCTCTCAAACAAACTTTGTTGGCATCTTTCCCCCAAATGATGTTGGTGAAGGTTTCAAAGGACTAGTGTTTTTCTTGAACAAGTCCTATCTTGGTTCTGCCATTACCTCAACACCCATTCTCGACTTAGACAGAATTGAGGCATTTTGGCAAACTGCTGTTGCTCAAACAGAGGGTAAAAACCCAGCTATTCAATTCACACTCAATGGGCAACAATACATTCTCACAGCTGAGGTCATCAACACTGCTCTTGGAATTACACTTCAAGCAGGCCAAAACTTTGCTCAACTTGCTAATGATGACACTCTAAAGAAGCTCTTCTTGAAGATTGGGTATGCAGGCCCTATTCTCGAAGAGGGAACAACCAAATGGTATCCGTCTGATGAAATGGATAGGAAGTATCTGAGAAAGGAGTGGAGTATGATATTTGATATCATGGTCAAGGTGTTCTCTACCAAGTCCACTGGCTGGAATGGAATACCCTCCTACATCAAGAAACTGACACATTCTCTTGTCCATGGATACAAGGTGAATGTTGGAGCTCTCCTCATGGCACACCTCAGGGCTGCCATAGGTAAGAAGGTATCAATCTACCCTCGCTTTCTTATGTTGTGCATTAACTCATTCTGTGATTTTAATAATGATGCCCCTCGTTTAGAGGCTTGCTCTGTCTTGAAAAAGAACACACACACACACACACTATTATCATCACAAAATCTCAATGCACATATTCCACTTTGTTTCACTCAGCACATGGTTGATCAAGTGTCCAACCTTGATTCTCCATTACCTTCTGGTTATGACTCTTTTACTCTTGCGAATGAAACTGAATTAAACCCAAATTCAGTTAACCCACATTCCACACCATACACTCAGCCTAGGCCCTCTAGACTTCTCAAAGCCCAAAGAGAAGCCTTGCAAGAATCCAGAAAACGACCCTTAGAAGCTGGTGTTGGTGGTAGCTCTGTTAGTCAAGAGGGAGACACTGCACCTAGTGCAGCAAATAAGGAAGGTAGTCAAGCAGAACCCCCAGTGGTTTCCCCTGAGCCTAAGAAGAAGAGAGCTAGGAGGACCAAAACCACTGTTAGCCAAGCTGCAGTTTCTCAACAAACTATGGTTACTGAAAGGGATTCAAACACCTCCCTAGATGTGCCTTCTCAACAAGGTGCATCTATTGAAATTGGCCTGTCTCCCAAGGCACCCTGTACAGAGTCTGCACAAACTCATGGTTCACAACCTGAGGAACCCCCACTTGAAGAAACACAGTGAGTTAGGGCACAGTGAGGATTTCTCTACTCCTATTGATGGTTCACATGTTTCTCCTGTGAATCAGCCCCAACTCTCTGCTACACTTTCACCTTCTTCCTTCCCTATACATTCTTTTGTTTCTTCTCCACAACCTAGAGAAGGGGACAGTCCCAACCCTTCAGGTTTTGATCATCCATCTTCAATCATGGATGAGCCCCCATCTAGTGGTCCACAAGAACCCATTTCTCAAAGTGAAATGGATACCACTCCTCCACACACTGCACAAGGACAAAGTGGTATTTTGTTAGAAAATGAAACAGCCAACACTTTGTCTGAACTCCAAGGAGCATCTTACCTTCAGGGAGATGCTATCACAGCCTCTGTTGCTGTCAAAGACACTGGAAATGTTGCTGTCTTGGACACAACTGCTGTCATGAGTGGAGAGAAAGCTACTGTCAAACAGAACCTACTGTCACTCCACATCCCAAAGATGTTGTCATGATAGAACCTGCTGTCCACGCCCCAGCTGACAGTAACATTCCTGCCAAAGATGTTGTCCAGTCCTCTCAGCCAGATTTTGATGCTGTAATCATTGAGGATGCCTCTAATGATGATCTACCTCTTGCCAAACTCTTGAAGGTACATTCTAAATCTTCTACTTCCATGCATGATAGTACTGTTCATACCCATGCATCTAGGTTGAGTGAGGGTGTGCAAAAGAAAAGAGAGATAAAAGAAAAGAGAGGTGAGCATAAAAATGAGAAGCAGCCAAATGAGCTGGGAAAAGGAGAGGGACTTGAGCATGTCCAGAGAGATCTTGAGGGAGCCCACACTATTCAGGCATTAGGCCTTGAGAGTCAAACAGTGAGGAGTGATGAGATCACTCAAAAACACCCTGAGAGTGTGAGAACCCCCATAGCCTCCAAGCCCCTTTCTTTTCCTTCCCCTCAAAGAAGGTTAAGGATTGGTGGCCCCTCTGCAAATTTTGGTAACAGGATTGCAGCTCTGGAAGGACAGTGTGCTACTTTGAACTCCAAACTGGACTCTCTCTCTTAACTGGTGGTTGATGGTTTTGCTGCTACTCAACTCTTTATCCAGTTCCTTACTGACCTAGTAGCTGCCAACTCAACTAAGGGGGAGAAGGTAGCAAGATCAGAATCTTTATCTATTCAGGAATCAGGTGGAACTCAGGGGGAGCCAGTAACTGTGAAGACCAAAGGGGGAGCAAAACAAGTTTCTGGAGTTAAGAGGAAAGCAATGACAAAGGGGGAGCAAGTCAAACCAAGCAGTGGACAACCACAGGATAAAGCTGAAGATCTTGTTGAAGTTGAATTTGATGGTGAAAAGGTGTTAATGTCTAAGGCAACTCAAGGTGCAATGCAAAGAAGATCTGCATCTAGACACCCAATTCTACCTCCTGTGACAATTAGAGAACCAACTTCAGCAACTCAAGAAACTGCTCTACAGAAAAGATGGAGAGAAATGGAGGAACAAAACAAGCTTGGGAAAGGTAAAGGGAAACTGCCTGAATCCATCCAGAAGGGAAATATTTGGTCAAATGGTGCTGAGTTTGATCAAGAAGAAGACAACATTATGATGGTGGATTACAGGGAGATCACATTACACAATCATGACACTGAATTTAGCAGTCTGGTGGAAGAAGCAATGAATGCACCAAGCAACAGTCCAACCAACACCTCAAAACTGTTAAAGGATCAAATCATCAGTGTCAGTGTAATGGTGAATGATGAGAAAAGATGGGCTGTAAGTATCTATTTCACTTCTGGCTGATCCTATTTCATTACAATGAAACTATTGCAGAGTCTGCCAGCAAAGGTGTTATGTGCTATGAAGGGAAAGATCAAGGCAACTCAAACACCATTCAATGAATCATTGAATATGCAAATCCAGAACATGATCACACAGAAGCTACCTGAAGTCTACACAACTCCACCATGTGTTTTCTACAGATCTATTACAAAGGATGGCACAAGAAGGAACAACTACATGAATTTGATCAGTCCATCCAGGATGCAAACTGAGTCAATTCTGAAAGTGTTGAATGGAATACTCAGCTCAAATGCCAATCCAGGAAGAGTCTATGATATCCAAGAGATCTACAAAATACTGGTGTTGAGAGACAAGGCACTGGGAGCTACAGTTAAGGAGCTAATCACTAGAGCCAATACCAAAAGAGCTGATCAAGGTGGAAGCTGCCTCTATGATATTCCTGTTCATGATGATGATGATGATGATGATGATGATGATGATGAGATTGGAGGTGGTGAAGCTTCTGGAAATGCAGGTAATGCTGGTGGAAGTAATTCTGGGAATACTGGTATTCAATCTCAGAATGAAGGCAATGAAGAAACTCCTAATCAGGAAAAGAAAGATGATGGTGCAACAGATGAAGAGGAGTCAAGAATACTAGAAGCTTTGGAGGCAAGCATTCTTAGATGTGCTATTGACTACATAAATGCAGAAAAAGATGCTGTCACCAAAGGTACTGTCGACAAGGAAACTGTCAAAGAAGATGCTGTCATAGAAGATACTGTCGACAAAGGTGCTGTCAAAGAAGATTATGTCAAGGATGAAGCCAAAGCTACTGTCAAGCCCAAAAGACTGAAAGCTAAAGCAAAAGCATAGTTTTCTAGACAGAAACCTAAAGGAAAGCACAAGTACTCAGGAAAGGAAAAGGCCACTGGACTTGGCAGAAATCTTAGGATGCCAATCCAATCAATACCTCCTAACAGTCTTAAGATACAACAGATGCAATCTAAGGAAATCAAGAGTGTTGAGGTTAAGCTGAATGCGAATCAAGAGGTCACTGAGTACATTCTGTGGTGAGAAGAATCAAGATCTGCCAAGGTTGATAAGGACTTCTATCTGGTAGCCACATCAACCAAGGGTAGCATGACAACCATAGATAAAAGGAGAATTGACTTCTTCTACCTGGAAAGAATGGTGGAGTTGCTGGAGAGCTATGATAATGTTTCAGAGTCTGTCATGGAACATATTCTGAAATATCAGGCAGATAGGGATGCTGAATTCTATCAGAAATTTGGCTACATTTTTGCATATTTTGATGATGCTGATATTCTAACTGATCTACCAGCTTCTCCTATACCATATCACTGGTACTATGAGTTTGATGATTTACCCACAGAAGAAGGGCAAACCCAACCAACTCAGGAAGGGCAACCCAAGCCAAGCAAAAGACCTGAATCTTCTCAATATTCTCAATATCAGTCAGAACTTGATAAGAAGGAAGCTGAACTACTGGAAAGATGCAAGGCTTCCAACAAGGCAGAAAGTGAAGCTCCAAATTATCAAACATATATGCTGGAAAATCCCTTAAGAGTCAAGTTCCTAAAAGAAGAAATCTATGTTTGCAGCTTGCACAAGCTAAAAACAACTATTCTGAAGGATTTACAGTATATGGTAGCTGGATCAATTCATCCCTTGGAGCAGATTTGTTCTGATGAGATAGAGAAATTATTGGAAAGGAGAAAATGGGAAGATTCAAAGCTGGACAAGCAAAGGAGGATGTCTCTCAATGCTTATCCTGGAAGTAGATTCAAGCTCATTCATGAAGAACTCCACTTCAGAAGCTATCCATATGATCTAGAGCAATGGTTGAATCTCAGGGATGCTAGTTCTCTTCTCTCTCCTACTATCAAGAAGATCATTGAAGAAATAGAGGATGCTGCAGTTACTACTGCTGAAATCTCTCTTGTAGAAGGTCTAAGAGGCTGCTTGGTAGAAGCTCTCAAAAGAGAGGATGTAGCAAGACAGAAGAGGAAATCTCAAGCTAAGTAAAAAATCTTAATCCATTCTGATCTTGTTAGTTAAGTTGTCAGCACATATTGTAAATTTGTTGTAATTTTCCATAAAAACAAATTGGGAGAGATTGTTGGGATTTATGGGTGATAGCATAGAAACAACTTAACTTTGAATGTACTTAATTCTTTAATTAAGTAGAACATACTGTCACAGCCAAAGTATGTTCTTGTAATCAGTATGTAATGTCATTTTAGTTGTGTAATTTGAAAGAAGTTCAATTGATGTGTTCAAGCCTCAAAGAATGCATATTAGATGACAGCATGAATAAAGGTTACTGTCATAAGCATTGACAGTAAGTGTAACAGCCCCAGATCCGGGGTCGGAGATCTGGTCGTTACAGTCATTATTCCATACATCATGCTTGACTTAAATCAATATAAATAAATAACATGCTATGACCCCGCAATCTAGGCTTACACATAAACAAGTTATAGTCCCAGAGATGAACTTGAAATAAGTACTGCTGACAGGATCCACATACATATCATAAGTGTTTACAAGCCCAAAATATAATTTACAAGTTTATGTTTGTTGCCAGTTCTTTAAGTTACGTCATACATATAATTAAAAGCTGAATCCAACTACCAGTCTATATCACTAGTAAGTTCTACCTCAGCTATGGCGGTAAAAGTGTCAGGAGAGAGTCCTCTGGGTACCCGCGCCCTCTTGCGCATGGTGGTTTCGGTACGAGCCATCTGGTTTATCTGCTGTGGTGATATATATAAAACAAGCAAGGGTGAGCAACGAGGCCCACCAAAATAATACTGAACTGATAAACAATATATATCCAAGTATCATCTTTCACAATAAACATTTACTTCATGTCATAATCTGGAAATAAAGACAATCTAAAATATTTCCAATCCATTTTCGAAACTCAACTGATTCCATATACCCTTTTTCAAAACAATCATATACCTTTCGTAATTTCATATGCTTTCTCATAACTCATATACTGGAATAAACTTGAATACTCTTGAGTAAACTTTCTTTTTCTGAAAGCTTGCATAAAACTGAATAACTTGAGTAAACTTTCTTTTTCTGAAAACTTGCATAAAACTGAATAACTTGAGTAAACTTTCTTTTTCTGAAAACTTGCATAACACTGAATAACTTGAGTAAACTTTCTTTTTCTGAAAACTTGCATAACACTGAATAACTTGAGTAAACTTTCTTTTTCTGAAAACTTGCATAACACTGAATAACTTGAGTAAACTTTCTTTTTCTGAAAACTTGCATAACACTGAATAACTTGAGTAAACTTTCTTTTTCTGAAAACTTGCATAACACATGCTCTTTCATGGATGATGAACTCTACATGGAGATTCTGGGCGCCGAGGATACCCCTACGATGATCAGTCGCAAGCTGTATCCCCCTGGTCTTTTTCTACGTAGAAGGGAAGATAATCAGTCTCACACCGACTTACCTCCCCGCCTTCGGTTGTAGGTAGGAAGAACAGACACGTTTCACCAGTCCGTCGGCCTGTTACTCTCCTATGAGGAAGAACAGACCCGTTGTAATAGTCCGTCAGTCTGTTACTCTCCTCTTATCATACGGTCGGGCACTTACTGATAAACTAAGGGAAGAACAGACCCGTTACAATAGTCCGTCGGCCTTATTGTAATTCCCTTAGGGGACCGGCGCTACTCAGTCCCTTACATATTCTCCAAGTTCGAGTAAATCCATAACACTGAAACATAAAGTTCCTTTCCCTTTTTCCCCAAGTATACAACTCCACAAAGTAGTCATATCTGGTTGGAAAGGAAAATTCACCCATATTTCCCAAGTTGACGCTTGTTAATGGATACAACTGATTCCACTGATCTTACTCCTCGAGTCTTGAGGAAGTAATCAAAATCATTTTGATGGTAGCATACGAAGCTGTTAAATTAATAGTTTCAAAAAGATTTAGGACCGGGCAGTCCACTTGAAACAACATAAAATCTTGAGAAAGGTTCCATGCATCTTTGTAGTTTGAGCGAACATTTAAGTCTTTCTGAATATAGACTTAAAAGGGAAATAGATTTGGGAACCTTCTCTAATTATATTTATAATTGACTGAATAAAACTTTATTAGCTATCTAGGGTTAAAGGATAGTTTTCACAAAATACTTCCTTAAGAAGTAGGGCTTTAAATAATTAATGAAAACTATATTTAATAAAGAATATTTATTTAGAAGAAATTTCCAAATACTTTCTTAACAAAAGGATTGATAATAAATTAATCACCTTATACTTAGGTACATTCTTAGCAGTTAAACCCCAAATAATCCTCAGTTTATAAATCATTTAACCAGATTAATTATAATAATATAATAAAATAACCCTAGATAGCAACTGATACCATTCTCGGTACGTAGTATAAATACAGAGTATATATAATATAACTCTAGATACAACTGATACAAATAACTTCTACTTAGCATCATAAGTATCATTTTGAAATTATGAACAGATAGCATATATCTCAAAATCTTTTGTTTATCACCACAACAGTTTATAGAGGCATAGGTTTGAAAACTTGTCTGATCTCTGCGTCTGAGGGTGCTGTCTTGCAGTGGTCCGACGATCTATCAACAATAAAATTACCTTTCATCAATAACTTATACTTAGGAATCAAACAACGACTATTCTTAAACTTAAACACCACATCAATGCAACCATATGTTCATAAACCCCTTTCAATCTCTATTAACATCTTATAATTAGGTACTTGTTTGTTATCAAGGGACGTCCTCCCAACTTGCCCTTGATCTGACTTGATGTTATAAATGCTCTAGAGTCGACCTCTTATGATCCATTTCAAGGTTTTTGATTCGTTTCTCAAAGTGTTTCTAAAGTTATGTCCAAGTACTTGTTTTAAGGGGTTTCTCGCACTTAGCCTTACTTCAAACATTTTTATAAAATCGAAAAACGATCTTTTTCACACAAGGTCTTCTCCCACACTTTCCTTACTGTCTCTAATATTTAATTATCAAGATCAACCCCTGCTATAACCGAGTTAAGAAAGCTCAATTTCAGTTACGAACGTTTCCTCTCGTTTTAGAACCACTTTTACTAATTTGGCGGTATCTCCTAAACCGTAAGTCGAATAGCTTCGATTTTTGCGCCAAAATGATCTACGTTCAAAAATCTATAAGTACAAGTCATATACTCCTCAAGGTCAGAGACCTATCCCGACTGTTAAGCTCTGTTTCTAAAGGTTTTAGAAATTTCGACATTACGACGGCTATAAATCGGATAATCCCAAAATTCAAACCATTCAATTTGCTCATCGATCACTCCACTCAACATATACATCTTATTCAACCAAGAACTGAGGCCAAGCAATGCCTTTACATTCTTAAAACTCAATATAACTTATAACAAAGCCCAATCATAGCTACTAAGATCATAAGCATGCTTTTACACCATTAAAGCTTCAAAAATCACTTAATACATTCAAGGGTTCAAGGTTCATACCTCCTCCAAGCTTGTTTACTTCCAATACACCTATATAAACTTAGATCCTTGCTTGATATAACCTTTAGAAGTCATAAATTCAAAATCAAAACCAAACAAAAACTTGGTTACTATTCATTCATCATCTTCATCCATTTATTTGAACATGAAATACTTAAAGGATGGCTATAAGATTCATGGCTCACCTTGTACTACTCACTAGCTTTGATTTAAGCTCTAGATTGAAATTGTTGGTGGAAGAAATCTCCAAATCCCCTTCCTCCTTGAAGCTTGGCCGAGAGCTCCTTAATGGGGTGGTGGTGGTGATGCTTCTCTTTTTCACTTTATTACATGTTTTATTATGTATCTATCCTTACTTTTTCAAGACTAAATGCTAGCCTTTGGATTAGATTTCCACTTTTGTGTTGGGTTCATCTTGGCCATCCACTTGTTGGCTTGTCCTTGGTTGCTTTTACTTTAGCCATTTTGCATCCTAGTCCTTCATCTTTTAGTTGACTTACACTTTGGTCCCTCTTGAGTTTCCTTCTTTCACCAACTAGCTCCTCTTTTATTCTTGTAACAAAATAATGTTATACTTGTACGTCGCATTTATTTATTCGTATTTTGTTGATCCGGTACTGCTCTGCTTCGTAAATGTTTTCAGTGGTTTTTCTATAATCCCTTTGAAATGATTTCTCTGAATGTCCTGAGTATCTTAAATAAAATCTTGTATTATAATTCCATTTGTAGCCTCGTATATAGTGTGATGTGATCCCATTCTTATCTTAAGGAATCTACTATTCACCATAATCATTTGGATCACTACCAGTTCCAATATTCCTGGTTTATTTCCTCTTTATTTCTTGCACTTATAAAATGTTCTAATGCTTCCTCGGGCACACGTTATCTTGTTTACGGAGTTGTCGGATGCGTACCAGATATCGATTTGGATGACATAAAAATACTTTTCTTCCTTGGGGTGTTATATTCTTATTTTCCAGAGAGATTATTCTTATCTAAATGGTCAGTCCATTCTCACTATTCACTAAATACTTGAAAACTGAAATCCATATTCATTTCATAACTTGATTCTCAATTCATTACCACTATTCGTATATACATCAACATAAAATAAAAGTTTTAATTCTACCCAAAATCTGGGGTCTTACAGTCTCCCCTCCTTAAAAGGATTCCGTCCCGGAAGCACTCTGAAAACAAATGGGGATATCTTTCTAGCATTTCGTTCTCTAGCTCCCAAGTTGATTCTTCCACATTATGATTTCTCCACACCACTCTGACTAGTTTGATGACCTTGTTCCGGAGCACTTGTTCCTTTCGATCTATAATTTCCATTGGTTGCTCCACATAGGTCAAGTCGGGTTGCATGTCTACGTGCTCGTATTCCACTATATGCTTAGCGTTTGACTTGTAGGGCCTTAGCATCGAAACATGAAACACGTTGTGGACTTGTTGCAAATATGGGGGTAGTTCCAGTTCATACGCTAGCTTTCCAATACGCCTCAAAATTTCAAACGGCCTAATGTATCTAGGGCTCAACTTTCCTTTCTTCCCAAATCTCATCAACCCCTTCCAAGGAGACACTTTTAAGAACACTAGGTCTCCTACTTCATACTTTTTGCCCTTCCGAGCCAAATCTGAATACTTCTTTTGTCTATCCTGGGCTGCTACTAGCCATCCCCTGATTAGGTCAACTACGTTCTTTGTCCTTTGAACCATTTCCGGTCCTAGCAACTTACGCTCACCAACTTCATCCCAATACAAGGGAGACCTGCATCTTCTTCCATAAAGGGCCTCATAAGGTGGCATTCCGATGCTCGCATGGAAGCTATTATTATAAGAGAATTCAACCAATGGCAAGTGATCATCCCAACTTCCTTTAAGATCTAGGGCACAGAACCTCAGCATATCCTCAAGGGTTTGGATGGTCCTTTCACTTTGCCCATCTGTCTGAGGGTGATAGGCAGTACTCATATTCAGCTTGGTTCCGACACATTCTTGAAAGCTCCTCCAAAATCTTGAATTAAATCTGGGATCTCGATCCGATACAATGGTCACCGGGACTCCATGCCGGGCCACAATCTCCTTCACATAGATGTCTACTAGTTTGTCAACAGTGAATCTTTCATTAATTGGTAGAAAGTGGGCTGACTTCGTTAGTCGGTCTATTATCACCCATATGGCGTCATGATTGGCCTTGGTCCTTGGTAAACCCACAACAAAGTCCATTGCTAAATGATCCCATTTCCATTCGGGAATTTCCAGAGGTTGTAGAAGTCCACTGGGCCTTTGGTGTTCAGCTTTTACTCTTTGACAGGTCAGGCATTTGCCTACCCATTCCGCCACGTCTCTTTTCATGTTAGGCCACCAGTAATACTCTTTCAAATCTTGATACATCTTATTTCCTCCTGGGTGAATTGAGTATCTGGTATTGTGAGCTTCATGCAGAATCTCATCTTTTAGCTCTGGGACGTTAGGAATCCAAATTCTATAAGTATATCTCATTATGCCCTGGTTGTCTTTCTCAGTCTTCGTCTCTTCCCCCGTCAGGGATTCTCTTTCTTCTTGGAGCATTCGCTCTTGGCACAACTTGATCTTTTCTAACAATGGGGGTTGGACCTGAATTTCCATTTATTTTTCTTGACCATCTCCCGGCATTCTGATCTCAATTTCCAACTTCTCCATATCCCTTATCAGTGTTTCCTCCAAGGTCATCATCTTAAGCCTCTCCTTTCTGCTAAGGGCGTTAGGCACCACATTGGCTTTACTCGGGTGATAACGAATTTCACAGTCATAATCTTTAATCAGTTTTAGCCATCTTCTCTGGCGCATGTTAAGCTCTTTTTGGGTAAAGATGTACTTGAGGCTCTTATGATCAGTGTAGATTTCGCATTTTTCCCCATACAAGTAATGCCTCCAAATCTTTAAGGCGAAAACTATCGCTGCCAATTCTAGATCGTGAGTTGGGTATCGAATCTCGTAGTCCTTTAGCTGCCTTGACGCATACACGATTACTTTATCATGCTGCATAA
Organism: Heracleum sosnowskyi; assembly: GCA_030848705.1. Lineage (NCBI taxonomy): Eukaryota > Viridiplantae > Streptophyta > Magnoliopsida > Apiales > Apiaceae > Heracleum > Heracleum sosnowskyi. The sequence goes on along the minus strand of JAUIZM010000016.1, from coordinate 2,540,825 downwards.
GCACACACCTTAATCATTTGTGCGAAGCATCACTGTAAATCACGAAGTCTCCTTTTCCATCAGGCAACGCCAACACGGGGGTCGTCACCAACCTTCTCTTCAGCTCTTGAAAGCTTTTCTCACATTTATCTGTCCATTCAAACTTCTCCGTCTTGCGGGTAAGTCGTGTTAACGGGGCTGCTATCTTTGCAAAATCTTGCACAAATCTTCGGTAATACCCTGCCAGTCCGATAAAGCTCCTTACCTCTGTTGGGGTGGTTGGACCCTCCCAATTCGAAACTGCTTCTATCTTGGAGGGGTCAACCAACACTCCTTCTTTATTAATTACATGCCCTAAAAATTGCACTTCCTCCTTCCAAAATTCACACTTCGAGAACTTGGCATACAACTGCTCTTTCCTGAGAACTCCTAGGGCTATTCTCAGATGCTCAGCGTGTTCTACTTCCGCCTTAGAATAGATAAGAATGTCATCAATGAAAACTATGATGAATTTGTCCAAATATTTCTTGAACACTCTATTCATCAAGTCCATAAAGGCTACGGGGGCATTGGTTAATCCAAACGACATCACCAAGAACTCGTAATGTCCATAACGGGTACGGAATGCAGTCTTAGGGATATCCTCGGGTTTAATCTTCAACTGGTGATATCCAGTTCTCAAGTCAATCTTAGAAAAGTATACAGCATCTTTTAGCTGATCAAACAAATCATCGATTCTTGGCAAAGGATACTTGTTCTTTATGGTTAGCTTGTTTAATTCGTGATAGTCGATGCACAATCTCATACTCCCATCCTTCTTCTTAACAAACAACACTGGTGCACCCCAAGGCGACACACTAGGTCTTATAAAGCCTTTCTCTAACAGTTCTTGCAACTGGGTAGCCAGCTCCTTCATCTCTACTGGGGCTAGTCTGTACGGGGCCTTGGACACGGGCGCTGTTCCTGGGGCTAGCTCAATCGCAAACTCAATTTCTCTGTCGGGTGGTAACCCTGGAAGATCTTGGGGAAACACATCCTCGAATTCATTGACTACTGGAATATCTTGCAGATTGGGTGCCTCCTTCCGAAAAGCCCGAGGGCGAAGGGTCCTCCTGACACGCTGGAGCCTAAGCCTCTCAGTCCTCTCTGCGGCGAGCTGTAGCCGAGACTCTGCCAACCTGGCCTCTGCTACTGTCAAATCTGTAATCATCCTGCTCACCATCCATCCATGCACAGAAACCGGTATACCCTCTAGGGGAACATGGGGCGGAGTGACCGGGCTCGCTGGCGGGACATCCTCTGCCTGAGTGGGCTTTGGGGTCTGCTCCTCATGATCCTCAGGAGGACTCAGCGGGAGAGGTGGGGAACTAGGGGGACTAGGGGGAAACGGAGGTAAGACAAAAACTGGACTCCCCGAATCATCCCAACCCTGCTCCTCAGCCTGAGCCTCACCCTCCATCTCCTCCTCTGGATCTACCTCAACAACAGGAATCTCCTCGTCGAACTCAGTGGCCGGAGCCCACTCTGGATCCACCTCTGGATCCTCCTCTGGGTCCTCCTCCAGATCCTCCTCCTGGTGCTCATCTCCTGATCTCTCATAGTGTGGGTCTGAGGCCCGGAATGACTCCTCATCATGCTGCCGCTCAAACGCCTCTAGGTCTGGGATATCGCCCGCCTACACAATAACGAACTATATTACTATCATGGTATTTAAGAGTTCCCATAAGGGTTTTAGGTGAACCTGGCAAGGGTTCTTATTATCTTAGTCAGTTTATAATTATAATGTCTCATCATCTCTGGGATGTCTAACTCTGCTCTGATACCATCTCTGTAACAGCCCCAGATCCGGGGTCGGAGATCTGGTCGTTACGGTCATTATTCCATACATCATGCTTGACTTAAATCAATATAAATAAATAACATGCTATGACCCCGCAATCTAGGCTTACACATAAACAAGTTATAGTCCCAGAGATGAACTTGAAATAAGTACTGCTGACAGGATCCACATACATATCATAAGTGTTTACAAGCCCAAAATATAATTTACAAGTTTATGTTTGCTGCCACTTCTTTAAGTTACATCATACATATAATTAAAAGCTGAATCCAACTACCAGTCTATATCACTAGTAAGTTCTACCTCAGCTATGGCGGCAATAGTGTCAGGGGAGAGTCCTCTGGGTACCCGCGCCCTCTTGCGCATGGTGGTTTCGGTACGAGCCATCTGGTTTATCTGTTGTGGTGATATATATAAAACAAGCAAGGGTGAGCAATGAGGCCCACCAAAATAATACTGAACTGATAAACAATATATATCCAAGTATCATCTTTCACAATAAACATTTACTTCATGTCATAATCTGGAAATAAAGACAATGTAAAATATTTCCAATCCATTTTCGAAACTCAACTGATTCCATATACCCTTTTTCAAAACAATCATATACCTTTCGTAATTTCATATGCTTTCTCATAACTCATATACTGGAATAAACTTGAATACTCTTGAGTAAACTTTCTTTTTCTGAAAGCTTGCATAAAACTGAATAACTTGAGTAAACTTTCTTTTTCTGAAAACTTGCATAAAACTGAATAACTTGAGTAAACTTTCTTTTTCTGAAAACTTGCATAACACTGAATAACTTGAGTAAACTTTCTTTTTCTGAAAACTTGCATAACACTGAATAACTTGAGTAAACTTTCTTTTTCTGAAAACTTGCATAACACATGCTCTTTCATGGATGATGAACTGTACATGGAGATTCTGGGCGCCGAGGATACCCCTACGATGATCAGTCGCAAGCTGTATCCCCCTGGTCTTTTTCTACGTAGAAGGGAAGATAATCAGTCTCACACCGACTTACCTCCCCGCCTTCGGTTGTAGGTAGGAAGAACAGGCCCGTTTCACCAGTCCGTCGGCCTGTTACTGTCCTATGAGGAAGAACAGACCCGTTGCAATAGCCCGTCAGTCTGTTACTCTCCTCTTATCCTACGGTCGGGCACTTACTGATAAACTAAGGGAAGAACAGACCCGTTGCAATAGTCCGTCGGCCTTATTGTAATTCCCTTAGGGGACCGGCGCTACTAAGTCCCTTACATATTCTCCAAGTTCGAGTAAATCCATAACACTGAAACATAAAGTTCCTTTCCCTTTTTCCCCAAGTATACAACTCCACAAAGTAGTCATATCTGGTTGGAAAGGAAAATTCACCCATATTTCCCAAGCTGACGCTTGTTAATGGATACAACTGATTCCACTGATCTTACTCCTCGAGTCTTGAGGAAGTAATCAAAATCATTTTGATGGTAGCATACGAAGCTGTTAAATTAATAGTTTCAAAAAGATTTAGGACCGGGCAGTCCACTTGAAACAACATAAAATCTTGAGAAAGGTTCCATGCATCTTTGTAGTTTGAGCGAACATTTAAGTCTTTCTGAATATAGACTTAAAAGGGAAATAGATTTGGGAACCTTCTCTAATTATATTTATAATTGACTGAATAAAACTTTATTAGCTATCTAGGGTTAAAGGATAGTTTTCACAAAATACTTCCTTAAGAAGTAGGGCTTTAAATAATTAATGAAAACTATATTTAATAAAGAATATTTATTTAGAAGAAATTTCCAAATACTTTCTTAACAAAAGAATTGATAATAAATTAATCACCTTATACTTAGGTACATTCTTAGCAGTTAAACCCCAAATAATCCTCAGTTTATAAATCATTTAACCAGATTAATTATAATAATATAATAAAATAACCCTAGATAGCAACTGATACCATTCTCGGTACGTAGTATAAATACAGAGTATATATAATATAACTCTAGATACAACTGATACAAATAACTTCTACTTAGCATCATAAGTATCATTTTGAAATTATGAACAGATAGCATATATCTCAAAATCTTTTGTTTATCACCACAACAGTTTATAGAGGCATAGGTTTGAAAACTTGTCTGATCTCTGCGTCTGAGGGTGCTGTCTTGCAGTGGTCCGACGATCTATCAACAATAAAATTACCTTTCATCAATAACTTATACTTAGGAATCAAACAACGACTATTCTTAAACTTAAACACCACATCAATGCAACCATATGTTCATAAACCCCTTTCAATCTCTATTAACATCTTATAATTAGGTACTTGTTTGTTATCAAGGGACGTCCTCCCAACTTGCCCTTGATCTGACTTGATGTTATAAATGCTCTAGAGTCGACCTCTTATGATCCATTTCAAGGTTTTTGATTCGTTTCTCAAAGTGTTTCTAAAGTTATGTCCAAGTACTTGTTTTAAGGCGTTTCTCGCACTTAGCCTTACTTCAAACATTTTTATAAAATCGAAAAACGATCTTTTTCACACAAGGTCTTCGCCCACACTTTCCTTACTGTCTCTAATATTTAATTATCAAGATCAACCCCTGCTATAACCGAGTTAAGAAAGCTCAATTTCAGTTACGAACATTTCCTCTCGTTTAAGAACCACTTTTACTAATTTGGCCGTATCTCCTAAATCGTAAGTCGAATAGCTTCGATTTTCACGCCAAAATGATCTACGTTCAAAAATCTATAAGTACAAGTCATATACTCCTCAAGGTCAGAGACCTATCCTGACTGTTAAGCTCTGTTTCTAAAGGTTTTAGAAATTTCGACATTACGACGACTATAAATCGGATAATCCCAAAATTCAAACCATTCAATTTGCTCATCGATCACTCCACTCAACATATACATCTTATTCAACCAAGAACTGAGGCCAAGCAATGCCTTTACATTCTTAAAACTCAATATAACTTATAACAAAGCCCAATCATAGCTACTAAGATCATAAGCATGCTTTTACACCATTAAAGCTTCAAAAATCACTTAATACATTCAAGGGTTCAAGGTTCATACCTCCTTCAAGCTTGTTTACTTCCAATACACCTATATAAACTTAGATCCTTGCTTGATATAACCTTTAGAAGTCATAAATTCAAAATCAAAACCAAACAAAAACTTGGTTACTATTCATTCATCATCTTCATCCATTTATTTGAACATGAAATACTTAAAGGATGGCTATAAGATTCATGGCTCACCTTGTACTACTCACTAGCTTTGATTTAAGCTCTAGATTGAAATTTTTGGTGGAAGAAATCTCCAAATCCCCTTCCTCCTTGAAGCTTGGCCGAGAGCTCCTTAATGGGGTGGTGGTGGTGATGCTTCTCTTTTTCACTTTATTACATGTTTTATTATGTATCTATCCTTACTTTTGCAAGACTAAATGCTAGCCTTTGGATTAGATTTCCACTTTTGTGTTGGGTTCATCTTGGCCATCCACTTGTTGGCTTGTCCTTGTTTGCTTTTACTTTAGCCATTTTGCATCCTAGTCCTTCATCTTTTAGTTGACTTACACTTTGGTCCCTCTTGAGTTTCCTTCTTTCACCAACTAGCTCCTCTTTTATTCTTGTAACAAAATAATGTTATACTTGTACGTCGCATTTATTTATTCGTATTTTGTTGATCCAGTACTGCTCTGCTTCGTAAATGTTTTCAGTGGTTTTTCTATAATCCCTTTGAAATCATTTCTCTGAATGTCCTGAGTATCTTAAATAAAATCTTGTATTATAATTCCATTTGTAGCCTCGTATATAGTGTGATGTGATCCCATTCTTATCTTAAGGAATCTACTATTCACCATAATCATTTGGATCACTACCAGTTCCAATATTCCTGGTTTATTTCCTCTTTATTTCTTGCACTTATAAAATGTTCTAATGCTTCCTCGGGCACACGCTATCTTGTTTACGGAGTTGTCGGATGCGTACCAGATATCGATTTGGATGACATAAAAATACTTTTCTTCCTTGGGGTGTTATATTCTTATTTTCCAGAGAGATTATTCTTATCTAAATGGTCAGTCCATTCTCACTATTCGCAAAATACTTGAAAACTGAAATCCATATTCATTTCATAACTTGATTCTCAATTCATTACCACTATTCGTATATACATCAACATAAAATAAAAGTTTTAATTCTACCCAAAATCTGGGGTCTTACAGTAAGATTACAAGAAGACAGAATGTTGCAAGTCACAACAGCATATTCACTCTGACAGCAACATTGGCGGAAGACTACGCGACAACAACTTTAGCCCTTGACAGCAAGTTTGGAAACCTCGACAGCACTCTATGCGGGGAACTCATACTGTCACCAAAAGAACATTCCTGTGACAGCAAGCTTTGTGGCAAAAGTAACTGTCTCGAGAAAGATCCTTGTTATAGGTATCTTCTCAGTCAAATCCCGTGACAGTCTCAATGTTCAAGAAACAGGCGTGTTGCAGTATCCCTAAGCTGCACCAAGTCTGCAAGACTACAACAGAAGCTTCAAGCACTACAAAACAAAAGCGAATCAATTCAAGAGCAAGGTCAAGTCTCTATTTGCTGAATTGCTTTAGCTGGAAATAGAATGAATCTAGGTTGCTTTCTTTGTAATGTATATCTGACATGTTAGCAATTTAGGAAAGTCACATGGGTAGACAATCTGTAAGAAGCTGCCACTTGATAATGACAGCAGCTTCACAAACCCGTGATTGGCAGTGATAGGATTAGTTTTATACTTAGACTATCAACTCATTTATTTTGTGAAACTTGTCTTTAGAACATACTGTTTGTGATTGCATTCATATTACTGATAACATTAAATCTTAGTTTTGGTTGTTGAAATTGAGATTGAATTTTATCAGTATTGCATTCACCCCCCCCCCCCTTTTGCAATACACGAGGACCAACAATAGGTGTATTATCTTTTAATATATACTATTGTGAAATTTAACATTTTTTTATATTTGCCATAATTAAATAATAAATTTCCATTATCTATATTATTTTTTTAGGTTTTCGAAAAATATTATCTTTTAATAAAAAATTACTATTAACTGTAAGTTGTAAATACAATTAAGTTTATAATAATTCTATTATTAAGATTCTACTTTAAATTACATTAAATATAATATTAATAACTATTATAGATTTTTCTTCTTTAGCAATTGTGGGTCCCGGTGCACACTTGATGATTTTTGTATTCTTTTAATATAAGCTTATGTTGTTCATAAATTTTTAATATTAATATTTTAGCAGAATTAAGTTGATGGAATTTATGTATATTTATTATTAATATTTTTTAATAATGATATATTTATGTTGTTGTAATATATAGTTTTCTTTTTAATTTTTTTGTAATATATATATATATAAATATATAATCTTTGATTATACTTTGGTATGTTGTAATAATAAAAATGGAGTTGTTTTTCTATTAGTATTAATATTTAATAATTGAGTGTACATTATACTTTTAATATATATGAATACTATTGTGAAATTAAACATTTTTTATATTTGAAATAATTAAATAACAAATTTATATTATTAATATTATTTTTTTAAATTTTCTAAAATTATTACTTTTTAATCAAAAATTTGTTATAACGTATAAATACAACTATATTTATAAGCATTCTATTATTAAGGTTCTATTTTAAATTAAATTAAATAGAATATTAATAATTATTATAAACGAGAACCCTTTTACTTTAATTATATACTAGCTTATATCCCGTGCGATGCGCGGTTTTCTTTAATATTTTATTAATAATATAAATAATTTAATTTAATAAATTATTGACGTAATCTTTAGTATATTTTTAATTCGAATATGAGTTATTTTACTTAAAAAATATAAAACAAACAATGTCCTTAAAAAGATAGTTAGTTACTTATTAATAATTATATAAAATTATATTACATTTATATATGTGTTGCCCATGTTACTTTTAGAAAATTAGTTGTTTAAATTAGAAAATATAAAATTATATTACCTTTTTATATATATGTTTCTCATGTTACTTTTAGAGAATTAGTTGTTTAATTTAGAAAAAAATAAAAAAGATATGTGTTTAGCTGAAAAGGTTAGGTGGTTATTTATTAATAATTATATATAACAATATTACCATTACATATTTATTTTTCATGTGTTATGTTTAGAAGATGAGTTGTTTTAGTTAGAAAATGTAGAATAGATAATGTTTTTTTTGTTGAAAAAGGTAATCAGTTATAAATATGTAATAATATTATCATTTTATATATATGTTACCTATTTTATTTTTAGAAGATGGGTTGTTTTGGTTAGATAAATAAATAAAATAGGTAATGTGTTTTAGCTGAAAAAATATAAAATTATATTACCTTTTTTATATATATGTTGTTTGTGTTACTTTTAGAAAATTCGTTGTTTAAGTTAGAAAAAAATAAAAAAGATTATGTGTTTAGCTGAAAAGGGTAAGTGGTTATTTATTAATAATTATATATAACAATATTACCATTAAATAATGTGTTTTTGCTGAAAAATGTAATCAGTTATATATATGTAATAATATTACCATTATATATATATATATTACCTATTTTATTTTTAGAAAATGAGTTGTTTTGGTTAGAAAAATATATAAAATAGGTAATATTGTGTTTTAGCTAAAAATAATATTTGGTTATAAATAAATTGATTATAGATAGTACCGACCCAAATTATAGATAGGCCCGGCCCAAATACCGACCGACTGACCAAAACTTTTAATGTTTCGTCTTTAATAATATAGTATAGATAGGTGTATAATATATGTGGTCGCAGTTCACCTGTAGACACAAGAAATAAACTTGAAGTCATAATCGTTCTGTAGAGTTCAAATATAAATGTAAGGAAAATCAAGATGTGGAGGTCAAATATAATTCAAAGTATTAGGTTTGATATACTCCCGCGTATCCTCCTTTATATATATATATATATATGTGTGTTACTAAGGATGAAATATTAATAATTTGATAATTGATAGGTACAGTATCACTTACACATAATTATTGTTATTAAATTAGATATAACTAGCTTTACGGTCCGTGCGAGGCACGGGCATGCTCTAGACTCACATGTTACTAAAGTGTATACATATTGTATTGTAAGATGCAATTTCTTCTTCCATTTTGTACATGGACTTGTCGTGCTAATGAATAACGTTAGTTAATGATATACCTTGAAAACGTTTTAAAGTTTTGAATTCTACAGTTGATGTCACTAAGCACATACATTTATTGGTTTGGCAAGATCCAGTTAGTGATAAACGACAAGTTTATGCAGATATTGTTTAAATACTGCTATTAAAATTATGTTTTTAGTCCTATATACGGGCATGCTCTAGATACAAATATATTTATTATTCTTGTTTCAAAATATATTGTACACCTAAACCTTAAATGTGCGCTAAATCAATTATATGATAGTTAATATTGACATCAGTATTGTCGTGAAGTTAACGATCCCTGATATGGGTTGAAATATAACCCTAGACATAATTAATGATATATTAATTAGACCTAGTTTGGTCAAAGAATTAGGCCCGACAAAAGGCTCGAAACCCTAATTATTTATTAATTTCGTAATTAATAAATAAGGGAAATTATCAGCTCATTAAATGAGTCCAAAATATAATAAAATCTTCATAGAAGGATCCAGAATCCCAATCAAATAATATGATGAGTCATAACACTTATCAGATAAGGATAATACTTGCCTGCCAAGTAATATACTCCTAATCAGTTATCAATTACAAATCTTATCAGTTTAGTCTCCTAAACTTACTCTAAATACAAGGCTCCAAACGCCTATATAAGGACCCACGTTCCTCAATCTAGAACTACGTTTTATTGACTTGATTCTCTATACAGCAGAGATACGTAGGCATCTTGTGAGGACCGATTTAGTCCCGAAACACAAGAGCAGTCATTAAAGCTTGAACGCTCATAAACCCTAGCATTTAATTTACAAGGTACGTTTTTTAATCCATAACATTTGGCGCCGTCTGTGGGAAGAAAACATCAACCATGGCAAACACCCGAAGAACAACTCGAGCTTCTGAAGAACTTCCTATCACCTCCGGGGCTGATACTCACGGAAGTCAACCACCACCAGTTACTAGTACTGAAGGGACGAATATCCCCACCAACACTCAAGGATCAGAGATCCCAATTGAAGGGACGAATCCCCTGCAAGTGGTCATTCATGGATCTAATTCACAAGAGACCACTCACCAGGAAACAATCACAACCTCCCCACTACTCATGAGTGCCCCGAGGGGCCTTCAACTACACACTACTGATCTCCCTCAATATGTGAATCAGACCCTGGGGATGCCTACCCATACCAGGCCCCCTCGACCCCCGGTGGGCGGTAGTGGTACCACTCTGGTACACCATGAGGCTTACGTGCCCCCTTACATCCAAGGTTTGGAACCCCTGAACCGACAAACCCAAACTCTTCAAATGTTTCGAGACGATTTCTCTGGGCCTTACACTGAGGATGAAAATTATAATACTGATGATGACTATCCCCCGCGAAGGAGACGTTCTGCAAACAAGGAGCCAACCACTCAGGAAAGGATTGCAGCCCATGAGGCAGAGGTTGCAAAACTCAAAAAGAAGTTAGAGGATGAAGAGGCTGCAAGAGCAGCCGGGAAGACTCCGGTAATTAATCTGGATCCTACTCCTCCGAGATCCAGAAGGGTTGAAATCCCAAGAGGAGATCCTACTGTATTGTTGCCCCTAGGAGATCCTGACGATCCTACACCACCCTTCACACAAGAGATAATGAAAGCCACTATATCCAGGAAGTTTAAAATGCCAACCATCAAAGCTTATGATGGAACGGGTGATCCCGCAAATCATGTAAGAACCTTCTCAAACGCACTGCTGTTGCAGCCTGCCAATGACGCTGCAAAGTGTAGGGTGTTCTCACAAACTCTAGCGGGTATGGCTCAACGTTGGTATAGTCGCCTTCCGCCCAATTCTATTGGATCCTTCAAAGAGCTGAGTAAGGCATTCATCAATCAATTTGTTAGTGGGAAGATACATGAGAAAAGTTCTGCCTCTCTTATGGCGATTCGACAAGGCAAGAATGAAACATTGAGAGAATACTTGAGTAGATTCACTAAGGAGGCTATAAAAGTCCCAGATTTGGAAGATAAAGTGGCTATGATAGCCCTACAGCAAGGAACTACCGATGACCACTTCAGGAGGTCTTTGGCCAAACATCCCCCCGAAAACATGTTGTCACTACAAGATAGAGCTGGGAAATATATCAAAGCTGAGGAGAGCATGAGAAAGTACGAACCCATTGCTATTGGCAATGGAAATTCAAAAAAGAGAAAGGATGCTCCAGAATATGATGCAAGAGAGAAGTATCCTAGGACATCAAAGGATTCAGATTCACCACCCAAGAAAAGCAATTTTGGACCAAAGTTCACAGAATATGCAAGATTGAATACTCCCAGGAGTCAAATTCTGATGGAGATAACAAAGGAAGAAGATATCAAATGGCCGAAGCCTATGAGGGCCGATGTGTCAAAAAGAAATCAAAACCAATACTGTCGGTTTCACAAAGAAGTTGGCCACGAGACAGATGACTGTAGGCAGCTGAAAGATGAAATTGAGTTCTTGATTCGAAGAGGAAAGCTTGGTAAGTACACCAAAGATGGAAACCAGGGAAGTTAGAGAGGAAATTATGAAAGGAAAGACTACGATAGACGGGACAATGATCAAGACCGAAATCCCAAGCCTCGAGGGCCTGTCATCAATATGATATTTGGAGGGCCAACTGCGGCCGGACCTTCCAGAAACTCCAGAAAAGCTTATGCCCGTGAGGTAATGACTGTGGTTGGAGAAGCACCGAAGCGTGCCAAGACTGAAGTATCTTTGAATTTTGACGATTCAGACCTTGAGGGAGTGAAATTTCCCCATGATGACCCTCTGGTCATAGTACCTGTGATTGGGAACTCAGAAACGAAGAGAGTTCTTGTTGATAATGGAGCTTCAGTGGACATCTTGTTTCATGATGCTTTCATCAAGATGGGTTACACTGACTCTCAGCTAACACCCTCAAACATGCCCATATATGGGTTCAATGGAGTAGAATCGAAGGTAGAAGGCACGATTCAACTCCCAATGACAATGGGACAAGGTTCAAAGACATCTACTCAAATGCTGAATTTCATAGTTATTAAGGCAACTTCAACCTACAATGCAATTCTGGGAAGAACGGGACTTCATGCATTCAAGGCTGTTGCCTCGTCCTATCATTTGAAGATCAAATTCCCTACAAGGAATGGGATTGGTGAAGAAAAAGGTGATCAGAAAATGGCTAGAAGCTGTTATGTAGCCGCGTTAAGGCCTGATGGAGTTGGGGGGCAGGTTCTCCCAATTGAGGACATGGACATCAGAAACGATGAAGAAAGAAGAGGAAAGCCAGCTGAGGATCTTGTTCCCATCCCCTTGATCCCAGGAGAACCAGACAAGGTCACCTACATTGGAGCTTTACTACCTGAATCTATGAAAAGTAAGTTGACATCCTTTCTTCAAGAAAACAGTGATGTATTTGCTTGGACAGCAGCTGATATGCCAGGGATTGATCCCCAATTAATAACCCACAAATTGAATGTGGATCCTGAAAGGAAGACAGTGAAACAAAAGAAAAGAAATTTTGCCCCGGAAAGGCAAGAAGCTATCAAGCAAGAGGTAGAAAAACTCTTGGAAGCAGGCTTCATTGAAGAAATTCAGTTCCCTGAATGGTTGGCTAACCCAGTGATGGTCAAGAAGGCTAATGGAAAGTGGAGAATGTGTGTAGACTTCACCGACTTGAATGATGCATGTCCCAAGGATTGTTTTCCCTTACCGAGGATTGATGCTTTGATAGATGCCACTGCTGGGCACGAGATGCTAAGTTTCATGGATGGCTTCAGTGGATACAACCAAATCAAGATGCACAAGGGCGACATCTCCAAGGTATCGTTCATCACCGACTTTGGTGTTTTCTGTTATTTGGTAATGGCATTTGGACTTAAGAATGCAGGGGCAACATATCAAAGATTGGTGAACAAGATTTTTGAACCACTGATTGGTAAAACAATGGAAGTTTATGTGGACGACATGCTAGTCAAGAGCCTCGACAAGGCAGACCATATAAAGCATCTTCGAGAAGCATTTGAAGTGCTGAGGCACCACAAGATGATGTTAAACCCAGCGAAGTGTGCCTTCGGGGTTGGCTCAGGAAAGTTTTTAGGTCTGATGGTCTCCAAGAGGGGAATCGAAGCTAACCCCGACAAGATCAAGGCAATCCTAGATATGGAACCACCCAAGTCTGTTAAGGATGTGCATAAATTGACAGGAAGAGTTGCAGCTTTGGGAAGATTCATCTCCAAGTCAGGAAAAAAATGCTTACCTTTTTTCAAAGCACTCAAGAATGTGAAAAATTTCGAATGGACACCTGAAAGCCAAGAAGCCTTTGAGGCCCTGAAGAAATACATGGCTGAAGCACCACTATTGGCAAAACCAAAGCCAGGAGAAATCCTCTATCTGTACTTAGCAGTATCCGACACTGCCCTTGGAGCTGTTTTGGTAAAGGAGGAATTGAAGGTTCAGAAACCCATTTACTATGTGAGTAAGATCCTGCATGGGGCAGAAATAAACTACTCTACCATTGAGAAGTTTGCCTTAGCCTTGATAATGGCCTCAAGAAAGCTACGTCCGTACTTCCAGGCGCACAAGATAGAGGTTTTGACTAATGAACCTCTAAGGAACATTCTGCACAGCCCTCAGGTTAGTGGAAGGTTGATCAAATGGGCTATTGAGTTGGGAGAATTTGATATCAAGTATAAGCCTCGTATGGCCATTAAAGCTCAAGCACTCGCTGACTTCATGGTTGAATGTACCATTGACAACCAAGAAGTCGGGGGGCAGGAGGTAGTAGTGGAAGACAGCAAAAATGAAGACATGGTGTCCAAGGAATGTTGGGTGCTCTATTTTGATGGAGCATCAAAAACAAAATCAAGTGGAGCTGGTTTAGTGCTGCAAAGTCCTGATGGATTCGTAATAGAGTACGCACTAAAACTTGACTTCCCAACGACAAACAATGAGGCTGAGTATGAAGCTTTAATTGCTGGCTTAGGGCTGGCTGGAGCCCTGAGGGTCAAAACTCTGAAAGTCTGTGGAGACTCAAGGTTAGTTGTTTCTCAAGTAAATGGAGAATTTGAAGCCAGAGATGAAGTCATGGCTAAGTATCTGAAACTTGTCAAAGCCATCATGACTCAGTTTGATGAATGCTATGTGGAGCACGTTCCGAGGGAGGAAAATGTGAAGGCTGATGCTTTGTCCAAGTTTGCCTCTTCTGAAATTGAAAATTATGCAGGGAGTGTATACTTCCAGGTCTTAAAAACCCCAAGCATCAACGGAAAGTTGGTAGCACCCATTGGTATTACCAGTTGTTGGATTGATCTGATCAAAGCTCATTTAGAAACTGGGTGGCTACCTAATGACACCACAGAAGCACGAAAGTTATACGTCAGAGCACTAAGGTATGCCCTAATTGAGGGAATTCTATATAAGAAATCTTTTGTTATTCCATACCTGAAGTGTTTGAGACCTCAAGAGGCAGAATTGGCCCTGAAAGAAGTTCATGAAGGGATTTGTGGACAGCACTTGGGGGGCAGAGCTTTGGCCCATAAAGTTACTCGTCTAGGTTTCTATTGGCCAAGTATGCTTGCTGATGCAAAAGGTTATGTGAAGAAATGTGAACGGTGCCAGAAGCATGCACCAGTGGTTAGACAACCACCTGAGATGTTGACATCCGTAAACTCACCTATCCCTTTTGCTATGTGGGGAATGGATATACTTGGGCCATTTCCAATGGCAAGTGCACAGAGAAAATTTCTGATAGTTGCAATTGACTATTTCACTAAGTGGATTGAGGCCAAACCTTTGGCCAAGATAACCACCAAGCAAGTGATGCACTTCTTTTGGGAGAGTGTGATATGCAGATATGGAATTCCACGAATCCTGGTAACGGACAATGGAACTCAATTCAACAATGACGAGTTCAAGAAGTATTGTGACGAGAATGATATCAAGTTGCGCTTCACTTCTGTTGCCCATCCTCAGGCAAATGGGCAAGCTGAGGTTGCAAATCGAATTATCCTAGATGGACTGAAGAAAAGAGTTGAGCGCTCCAGAAACACTTGGGTAGACGAATTACTCCCCATACTTTGGGCTTACCGTACCACTTGCAAAGTCACTACTGGGGCAACTCCATTTCTACTAGCTTACGGAGCAGAAGCAGTGGTTCCTTTAGAAATCACTCATGCATCTCCTAGAGTTGAAGCTTATGAGCCAGAGGCGAATGAAGAAGGCTTGAGGCTAGCTTTAGATCTAATTGACGAAGTTAGAGATGAGGCGAATGCCAAGATAGTTGAACATCAAAAACGAGCATCTTTCTACTACAACCTAAGGGCTAAAGAGAGATTCTTTCGTCAAGGGGACTTGGTCCTTAGAAAAATTGAAGCATCTGGAGTTGGACAAAAGGGAAAGTTAGCCCCAAACTGGGAAGGGCCCTATCGGGTCAAGAATGTGTATGGACGAGGCTCATACAAGCTGGAAACTATGGAAAGGATTGAAGTGCCTAGAACTTGGCATGCTGCAAACTTGAAAGTTTATTATGTTTAAGTGTGTCCTAATTGGACTCACTATCAGGATAAGTAGAAATAAGGTCGATGAAACCAATCCAAGTTTTTAAACTTGAGGTAGAAGTAGCATACTATGTAAGGGTTATACCCATTTCTTCAATTTAAATATTCATTCAGCAATTTCAAGAATATTCTACAAAGCATGGCATCTTGATGTTTATATGGTTCAAAGTACTAATTAAGTACGCAAACATAAAACATTAAAAGACATGAAGAAAATAAATGACTTTCAATAAAGTTAAAAGTTATGCCCAAAGGCAGAATTACATAAAATAAATAAAAGCTACAGATAGCTATGGTTGAGCACCATCCCCTCCTTGCTCATCCTCAGAAGCCTCCTCCTCACCGAACTCTTCCTCTCCAGAATCCTCCTCCTCTTCACCAGACTCCTCCTCACCGGAGCTAGATTCCTCTAACTCTTCACCAGGCTGGGAGGCATGTTCAGGATTGAGAATCCTGTCATCCTTATCCATATCATCCACTCCAGCCAAGGCCTTCTTCAACTGATTAGGAGCATGGGGGCTGGGGAAGTCGGAAATAGTAAGGGATCCAGGAATTCTCCTCGATACCTCAGCCAAAGCCTCATCCCATCCTTGGGTGAACTGGACGGGGAAAAGAAGATCATCATGCTGAGTAATGATCTCCTGATACTCAGCAGAATCAAAGTACTCATCAATGATGCGATCCTTCCCCTTCCTTAGCTCGACCAGCTCAGCTTGAGCCTCCAATAGCTCCTTATCCCTTCGATCCAGGGAAGCTTTAAGAGAACCAACCTCCACCTGGGCTTGATCATACTTAGCCTTGTTGGCCTCAGAAGATGAGCGCCAGGCTTTGGCTTGAAATAAAGCCCCTTGGAAATTTGCATTAGCCTACAAATACAACACAAGTTAGAACTAATAACTTGGGGCATAAAAAAGAAAGAAAGAAAAAGAAACTTACAGCAGCAAAGGCCTGAGCACCTGCACACTCTGCCCCTTCCAGGGTGGAGTTAGAAACAAAATCCTTGTAGTCACAAGGAGTCAATGAATGGTGTGACCATTCAACAGCATGAGCAGACACCCCCACTATGGTGTCCTTTTTCCTTATCCCCCAGTTGGGGCGCCATACAGAACTCTTAGTTGAGCCCTCGACCTCATCTACCTCAGCCACGTGAGGCCTCAAAATGGCAGGGCCTTTCTCGATCAACCTAGGATCCTTCAAGCAAGCCCTCTTGATCCTTGCTGTCTGCCCGCCTTCTGGCTCATTCTGCTTGTTGATAAACTCAGCAGCTGCAAACAAAAGTCGAGGAAAACAATTGGTATAAGGCAATCTTGATACAACTATAAGAAAATAAGAAAAAGAATTACCCTTTTCAGAAACTCTTGAAAGTTCCAGAGACTTAAGTAGAAACTCGTCCAGGAGCTCCCAAGCCATGGTGGCATAGTTATCCTTGGTGAGTTCAGCATAGGCAAAGGCCTCCTCCTCAGTCAGAACTATGTCACCAGGACTACCATCCGAAACTTTACTAAAAGAGCTTTGGAATAAGGTGCCCCGGTCCCCTCCATCCCAGACCAAATACATAAATTCATTTCTCCACTTGGGATTGTTGTCGGGAATGGATTTTGGGTGAAAGATGGGGGGTGTTGTGGGTCGATGATTAATATATACCCAACCCAAAGTTTTGGAAGAGCTGTTTTTAAATTGAAAAATCCTTCTAAAGAGAGCAACAGAAAGAGGGAAATTGTTTTTCAAGCACAAAACAATAAAGCACATAATAAGTCTCCAAGCATTGGGAGGGAGTTGACAAGGATTGATTCCTACATCAGCTAGAAGTTCAGGAATGAAAGGATGGAATGGGAATCGAACACCTGCGGCCAGGACCCCCTTGTAAATGCAAAGAGCATTTGGGCGCCAATGGCAGGAACGATCCCCAGGTTCAGCTAGGACTAACCTATAAGGTGGCCTAATTCTATACATATTCTTGTAATTAGCAATTGCATCAGCATCATTAAATCTGTTGCTATGGTTAAATGAATCTAAATGCGACACTGAGGGATATACATCACTACGTTCTAATATCATATCTTGCAAAGACATAGTGGGAGAACGAATGATGATACCTCTTTTGGACGCTTGATTCATTTTCTAAAGACGGCTAGCAGAACGATCGGCCATTCCTAAAATCTTCAACAAAAACTCAGGAAATCTTCTTGGGAAGAATATCAAAACCCAGAAACCTTCTTGGGAAGAAGATCAAACCCAGAAACCTTCTTGGGAGGGAGATTGGAACCCAGAAATATAAGAACACCGCCACAAAAACTCGCCGGAAATCGCCTGACTACGGAGAAAAAGAGAGAAAAAAGAGAGAAAGACAGTGAGGTTTAAGGAAAGAAATTTTTGGAAAGATTCGAGTGGGAAGTAAGAAGTGAAACCTCACTCTTTTATAGGCGAAGTGACTGGAAACTCAGCCGGTTAGGGAAGACTAACCGGTTGCAGCCAGTCAAAGCCCACAATTACTCTTCGGGCTTCTGAAATTAAGGCCCAAAGAGTTACGAACGATAAAAGACAAGGCCCATGGCCCAAATAAAAGAAAGGCTTAAAAATTTAAAGAGGGCCCAAGGCCCAATATAAAATCAAGGCCCAAAAGGTTGACAGCTTCGGAAAATTCTAACTTAAAGTTTAGAAATAATTCTAAGGCAATAAAGTGAACTCCTGGTCGAAAATAGCTTGGATTCCTGGTCGAAAATTCCTGGTCGAATTCATGCTAGAAATCAAGGTCGACATGTTCAACCTCACTCCACTTCCTAGTCGAAAACGAATACTGGGAATGAGATCGAAATAATACTAACTCCTGGTCGAAAATTTGAGGTCGAATAAGACCTAAACTTTCTGGTCGAAGTGTTCAACCTCAATACTGTTCTGATCGAAATTAAGCTATAGATCCTGCTCGAAAATGCAAAGGAGTGAGGTCGAAATTTTGAGGTCGAACTTGACCTAAAATTCCTGGTCGAAACGTTCGACCTCATTCAAAATCTGGTCGAAGTTTCTACTCGAAAATGCATAGAGATCCTGATCGAAATTCCAGGTCAAAACAATGCAAAAACCAAGCACGAAAAATCCTATTCGAAAAATAGCTAGAATTCATAGTCGACATAGTCGACCTCGCCATCTTTTCCTGGTCGAAATCGACCAGGATTCCAGCTCGAATTTACACTGCATCCTGGTCGAACAAACCTGTTCGAAAACGAACTAAAAGATGAGTTCGACACGATCGATCTGAAGACAGTTTAAGGTCGAAAAACTGAATAAAGTTTCTGGTCGAAATTACACGAGGTTAAGGTCGAAACTTTGAGCTCGAAAATACACTATAATTCCTGGTCGATGTTGTCGACCTCGTTCCCATTCCAGGTCGAATTCGACCTCGACTCCTGGTCGAAAATGACTTGGAATCCTGGTCGAAAATGACCTGGATCCCTGGTCATAATGACCAAATTCCACGACAATTTGAGGTTGAAAAATGCCTTGAAAGATAAAAAATTTCTGGAAAAATATGAAATAAATTTCTATTAAAATCTCGATTGATTTTCCTAGAAATTGGGGGGCAAATGATATGGGTTGAAATATAACCCTAGACATAATTAATGATATATTAATTAGACCTAGTTTGGTCAAAGAATTAGGCCCGACAAAAGGCCCGAAACCCTAATTATTTATTAATTTCGTAATTAATAAATAAGGGAAATTATCAGCTCATTAAATGAGTCCAAAATATAATAAAATCTTCATAGAAGGATCCAGAATCCCAATCAAATAATATGATGAGTCATAACACTTATCAGATAAGGATAATACTTGCCTGCCAAGTAATATACTCCTAATCAGTTATCAATTACAAATTTTATCAGTTTAGTCTCCTAAACTTACTCTAAATACAAGGCTCCAGACGCCTATATAAGGACCCACGTTCCTCAATCTAGAACTACGTTTTATTGACTTGATTCTCTATACAGCAGAGATACGTAGGCATCTTGTGAGGACCGATTTAGTCCCGAAACACAAGAGCAGTCATTAAAGCTTGAACGCTCATAAACCCTAGCATTTAATTTACAAGGTACGTTTTTTAATCCATAACAATCCCCTAATTTGTTGAAGTGTTATGCTTATATATATAAAAATTTGATAATTGTAGTCTCTATCCGAGTTTAAGCTTAATAGCACATATAGTGAATTCGATAATTGTATAATTGTGAATATACTTTATTTTATAAAAATATTACTTATATATCTCAAAAAGTTGGTAAATTGATTCGTGATAAGTTACTCGCTTTACCTTACAATTGCCACTTGACACACATAATTTAACATTTAATACTTTTAATATTTTATCATAAATATTCGAAAATTTTAAATCGAGATTAGTTTATATTTGATTTAGTCATACGATGACAACCTCAACTTTCTTGTAAAAGCCTCCTACAAATTTTTTTAATAGTATACAAAGAGAAAAATCTTTTCAAGTTTTCAGGTTATATACTTTGGTTCAATACTTTATATACTGGTATGTCAAGATCCAGTTAGCGATACATGACAAGTTTATGTAGATATTGTTTAAACATTACCATTAAAATTATGTTTTTAGTCCTACGTACAGGCATGCTCTAGATACGAACATATTTTTTTTCTTTTTTTCAAAATATATTGTATATCTAAACGTTAATTGTGCGATAAATCAATTATATGATAGTTATTATTGACATCAGTATTGTTGTGAAGTTAACGATCCCCTAATTTGTTAAAGTGTTATGCTTATATATATAAATTTGATAATTGTAATCTCCATCCAGGTTTAAGCTTAATAGCAGACATATTGAATTTGATAATTGTACAATTGTTGACATGCTTTATTTTAGAAAACTATTACTT
The DNA here is from genome assembly GCA_030848705.1 of Heracleum sosnowskyi. NCBI lineage: Eukaryota > Viridiplantae > Streptophyta > Magnoliopsida > Apiales > Apiaceae > Heracleum > Heracleum sosnowskyi. The sequence goes on along the minus strand of JAUIZM010000016.1, from coordinate 2,520,337 downwards.
TAATCTCTCAAAAATTGGTAAATTGATTCGTGATAAGTTACTCGATTTACCTTACAATTGCCATTTGGCACAAATAATTTAACATTCAATACTTTTAATATTTTATCATAAATATTCGGAAATTTTAAACCGATGTTAGTTTATATTTAATTTAGTACGATAACAACCTCAACTTTCTTGTAAAAGTCTCTTGCAAAAACTTTTTTATTAGTATACAAAGAGAAAAATCTTTTTCAGTTTTCAGATTCAATACTTTATATACTGGTTTGGCAAGATCCAGTTAGTGATAAACGACAAGTTTATGCAGATATTGTTTAAACACTGCCATTAGAATTATGTTTTTAGTCCTACGTACAGGCATGCTCTAGATACGAATATATTTTTTATTTCTTTTTTCAAAATATATCGTATATGTAAATGTTAAATGTGCGATAAATCAATTATATGATAGTTAATATTGACATCAGTATTTTTATGAAGTAAACAATCTCCTGCTTTGTTGAAGTGTTATGCTTATATATATAAACAATAGATAATTGTAATCTCCACCCGAGTTTAAACTTAATAGCAGACTTACTGAATTCGATAATTGTACAATTGTGGATATACTTTATTTTAGAAAATTATTACTTATATCTCTCAAAAAGTTGGTAAATTGATTCTTGATAAGTTATTCGCTTTACCTTACAATTACCAATTGACACAAATAATTTAATATTTTAAAATAAATATTCGAAAATTTTAAACAAATATTAGTTTATATTTGATTTAGTAGTACAATGACAACCTCAACTTTCTTCTAAAATTCTGCTACAATTTTTTTTTGATTAGTATACAAAGAGAAAAATCTTTTCCAGTTTTCAGGTTCAATACTTTATAGATGAATAGTGTAGTTTTCGAAAATAATCAACATATAATTTTTATTTATTGAAGACGAAAATTTAAAAAATGGATCTGCAATTATAAGTTGTTAATGTCTAATAATGAAAAAGATTTAAATGTAAAATAATAGATAAAATTCGTTTTATGCTTATTACATATGAGAATATAATTAGAAAGGAGTAAATATGTTGATAGTTTTAAATTTTAAATTAAATATTAAAGAAAAATATAGCAAGTGATATTTGGTTGACATTAAAAAATTTCAATATTGTAGTAATGGCAGATGTTAATATCGAATTTGTATTATAAAAATTATTGGTACTACTCTAAAAAAATATTACGAAACATAGAACAAGTGATTTTCGTGAACATGAGGTTAATAATTTTTAAGTTGTTATTCAAGTATTGAGATGGTGTAGTGGATACATATGTACACATTTGTCACACCTAAGTACTAGGTTCAATTCCTATGAAGAACAATTTTTTTATCATTAATATAATATAAGAGGGGTAATATAGTAGTTTCAAAATGATTAAATATTCTCACTAAACCCCCTAGTTGCTCTATTATATATATAATAGATAGATTTTTTAATCTAACTATATATTAAATAATATTTGTGTATTTATTTATTTATTTATTTTATATTTTCATTTTAATTATAGATTTAATTCTCTATAAATATTTTAAAATACTTGTTATGGATTAAAAAACGTACTTGATGAATTTAATGCTAAGGTTTAATGAGCTTCGAGCTTTAATGGTTGCACTCGTGTATCCGGACTAAATGGGTCCTCACAAGATGCCTACGTATCTCAAATCGTTATTGAGAATCAAGCCAAAGACGTAGTTCTGATTGTAGGATCAGGGACCTTATATAGGCGTCTGGAGCCTAGTATTTATGGTATGTTTGGGAGACTTAACGGATAAGTCTTCTTTTTGATATTGGATAAGTATTGTATTTCTTGCTGAAGAATTCGTTTCCTTGTTGATAAAGGTTATGACTCATTGATTGCCTTTAATTGGGATTCCAGATCCTTCTTTGACTAATTTTCCATAATCAAGGCTCTTTTCATGAGCTGTATATTTTCCCTACTCATTAATTACGAAATTAATGAATAATTAGGGTGTCGGTCCTTAAATACCGGCCTTTTAATTGAATCAGCAATTATATTTCTATAATTACTTTTCTGTCCATATCATTTGCCCCCCAACTTCTAGGAAAATCAATCTCGGATTATCGTAGAAGTTATTTTATTCGGGATTCACGAAATTTTCTTCCGTATTGTGACCTGGTTTGACGAACATATAGTTCTAAATCAATTTTAAAACAGGAATCGGGATTTTTCATCAATTCCATAGAAGATAAATCAATTTTTGATTTTTCAGTTTATTTTCGACCAGGATCCTGGTCGAATTCGACCTTGATTTTAGCTCCTGGTCGAACTCCTTCGACCAGGATTCTGGTCGAAATTTGCTTCCATTTTGCATCCTGGTCGAATGATTTCGACCAGGTTTCTGGTCGAATACTACTGTCAGTTTGCCTCCTGGTCGAATGCTTACGACCAGGTTTCTAGTCGAAGTAAAGCCTCATTTCCCCTCCTAGTCGAATAATTTCGACCAGGATTGTGGTCGAACAGGACTTTCATTTTGCATCCTGGTCAAATGATTTCGACCAGGTTCAAGGTCGAACATGGCTTTCATTTTGGTGCCTGGTCGAATGATTTCGATCAGGAACATGGTCGAACGTGACTTCAATTTTGGTGCCTGGTCGAATGATTTCGACCAGGAACATGGTCGAACGAGACTTCAATTTTGGTGCCTATTCGAACTCATTCGACTAGGATTCTGGTCGAATACTTGGTTCGTTACAGACTTTTAGGGCCCACATATATTGGGCTTCATTTGGGCCCACATATATTGGGCTTCATTTGGGCCCAAGGATTTTATTTTAGCAATTGGGCCTTCATCTTTTTATTGGGCCTTTAGCCTTTTTTAATAATTGGGCTTTTAGCCTTTCGACGAGATTTTTGGTCGAATACAAGAGCCATTTTGGGCTTTATTCGAACTTATTTGATCAGAACTTTGATCGAAAATGTGGTTTGTTTTTTGTAATGGGCTTAGTTGGGCCCAAGGCTTTCACTGTTCAAACTCAGTGATTCGGGCCTTTATCAACAAGACCAATGAGCCCAAGGATGTAGAGACATCCAGGATGAAAAGGGCTAGGATTGGGGATGATCCAAGGGGGAAAGCCAGTGCTCCCAGCTTCTTGATCCCTTCTGTGGATGAGGTGGACATTCCTGTGTCTGCCAAGTCCTCAGTGTGGCGCCCCAACTGGGGTATCAGGAAGAAGGACACCATTACTGGGGTGTCCAAACATGCTGTGGACTGGTCGTACCACTCTCTTACCCCTTGTGATTACAAGGATTTCGTTGCAGATTCCACCCTTGAGGGTGCTGAGCATCTTGGGGCTCAAGCTATTGCTGCGGTAATTTTCTTTACCTTAGCTATTTCTTTGAAGTTTCTGCTTATATTTTTCTAACTTTTATCTTTTGGCAGACCAATGCCAACTTTCAGGGGGTATTGTTCCAAGCTAAGGCTTGGCGTACCTCCTCTGAGGCCAACAGAGTCAAGCTGGAGAGGTCCGAGGAGGAGGTGAAGTCTCTTAAGGAGACTCTTGCCAGGAGGGAGAAGGAGCTTGCTGACGCTCAGGCTGATATTGTTGAGCTGAGGAAAGGCAAGGATGATTGCATTGATGAGTACCTTGACTCTCAGGAGTACAAGGACTTGATCGAGAAGCATGACGAGGTCCTTTTCCCAGTTCAGCATACTTCAGGATGGGAGGATGCTGTTCAGGCTATCTTGGCCAAGCATCCTGGAGTCTTTGATGCTGCTGACTTTCCTGCTCCTCACCCTCCTACTCCCTTGGAGCGTATCTTGGCTGGAGTAGATGACATGGAGGAGGATGATGCCAGGATTTTAGACCCAGGACATTCATCACCCCTCGGTGACACTTCTGCTGATGACCATGATGCTGATGAGCATTCTTCTGGCTCTAGCTCAGGGGAGGAGACAGATGCGGGAGTCAAGGATGGTGACGCGCAGCCGTAGTTTGTAGTTTCTTTATGGCCATTCATGGCTTTGTATTTTCTTTCTATGTATTTCCAGCCTTTGGGCTTAACTTAAACTTTTGTAAGTTTAGTTTTATTTATATTTTGTGGCCATTCATGGCTTGTGTTGTTTTCTTGCCTTTTGCACGTTTAGTTAGCATTTTGTACATATCTATCAGTATGTAATGCATTCAAAACATGATGAATAGGAGTATATAATTCATAACTTTGAAGAATGGGCTCAACCCTTACATAATACTCAAGTTTTAAAAACTTGGTTTGGTTTTATCAAACCTTATTTCTAGTAGTGAATCCACTTAGGAAACACCTTAAACATAATAAACTTTCAAGTTGGAGGCATGCCAAGTTCTTGGCACCTCATGCCCTTCAAGGGTTTCTAGCTTGTATGAGCCTCGACCAAATACGTTTTTGACGCGATATGGTCCTTCCCAATTTGGGTCCAACTTCCCTTTTTGTCCAACTCTGGATGCTTCAATCTTTCTGAGAACCAAGTCTCCTTGACGAAAGAACCTTTCTTTAACCCTTAGGTTGTAGTAGAAAGAGGCTTTCTTTTGATGTTCAACTATCTTGGCGTTTGCTTCATCTCTAACTTCATCAATTAGATCCAAAGCTAGCCTCAAGCCTTCTTCATTCTCTTCTGGTTCATAAGCCTCAACTCTTGGGGAGGTGTGAGTAATTTCCACTAGGACCACTGCCTCTGCTCCATAAGCCAATAGGAATGGAGTTGCCCCGGTGGTAACTTTGCAAGTAGTACGATATGCCCAAAGTATAGGGAGTAATTCGTCTACCCAAGTGTTTCTGGAGCGTTCAACTCTTTTCTTTAGTCCATCAAGGATGATTCGATTTGCAACCTCAGCTTGCCCATTTGCTTGAGGATGGGCGACAGAAGTGAAGCGCAACTTGATATCGTTTTCATCACAATACTTCTTGAACTCATCGTTGTTAAACTGGGTTCCATTGTCCGTGACCAGGACTCGTGGAATTCCATATCTGCATATCACATTTTCCCAGAAGAATTGCATCACTTGCTTGGTGGTTATCTTGGCTAATGGCTTAGCCTCAATCCACTTGGTGAAATAATCAATTGCTACTATCAAGAACTTTCTTTGAGCACTTGCCATAGGAAATGGCCCGAGTATATCCATTCCCCACATAGCAAAGGGGATAGGTGAGTTAATGGATGTCATCATCTCTGGTGGTTGCCTAACCACTGGTGCATGTTTCTGGCACCGTTCACATTTCTTGACGTAGCTTTTAGCATCAGCAAGTATGCTTGGCCAATAGAAACCTAGACGAGTGACTTTATGAGCCAGGGCTCTGCCCCCCAAGTGTTGCCCACAAATCCCTTCATGCACTTCCTTTAGGGCCAATTCTGCCTCTTGAGGTCTCAAGCACTTTAAGTACGGAATAACAAAAGATTTCTTGTATAGGATTCCCTCAATTAGGGCATACCTTAGTGCTCTGACGTATAGCTTTCGTGCTTCTGAAGTGTCATTGGGCAGCCACCCAGTTTCCAGATGAGCTTTGATGGGATCAATCCAACAACTGGTGATACCAATGGGGGCTACCAACTTTCCATTGATGCTTGGGGTCTTCAAGACTTGGAAGTATACACTCCCGACATAGTTTTCAATTTCAGAAGAGGCAAACTTAGACAAGGCATCAGCCTTCATATTTTCCTCCCTTGGAATGTGTTCCACATAGCATTCGTCAAACTGAGTCATGATGGCCTTGACAAGTTTCAAGTACTTGGCCATGACCTCATCTCTGGCCTCAAATTCCCCATTTACTTGAGAAACCACTAGCCTCGAGTCTCCACATACTTTCAGAGTTTTGACTCTCAAGACTCCAGCCAGCCCTAAGCCAGCTATCAGAGCTTCATACTCAGCCTCATTGTTTGTCGTCGGGAAGTCAAGTTTTAGTGCATACTCTATTAGGAATCCATCAGGACTTTGTAGCACTAAACCAGCTCCACTTGATTTTGTTTTTGATGCTCCATCAAAATAGAGCACCCAACATTCTTTGAAGGTCATTTCCTCATCTTTCTTATCTTCTACTATTACTTCCTGCCCCCCGACTTCTTGGTTGTCAATGGTGCATTCAACCATGAAGTCAGCAAGTGCCTGAGCTTTTATGGCCGTTCGAGGCTTATACTTGATGTCGAATTCGCCCAATTCAATGGCCCATTTGATCAATCTTCCACTAACTTGAGGGCTATGCAAGATGTTTCTTAGAGGTTGATCAGTCAAGACCTCTATCTTGTGAGCCTGGAAGTAGGGGCGTAGCTTTCTTGAGGCCATTATCAAGGCTAAGGCAAACTTCTCAACCATTGAGTAGTTTATTTCTGCCCCATGTAGAATCTTGCTCACATAGTAGATGGGTTTCTGAACCTTCACTTCTTCCTTTACCAAAACAGCTCCAAGGGCTGTGTTAGAAACCGCCAAGTATAAATAGAGAATTTCTCCTGGCTTGGGTTTTGCCAACAGTGGTGCTTCAGCCATATATTTCTTCAGGGCCTCAAAGGCCTCTTGACTTTCAGTTGTCCATTCAAAATTCTTCACTTTTTTGAGTGCTTTGAAGAAGGGTAAACACTTCTCTCCAGACTTGGAGATGAATCTTCCCAAAGCAGCCACTCTTCCCGTCAGTTTCTGGACATCCTTGACAGTCTTTGGTGGTTCCATGTCTAGAATCGCTTTGATTTTGTCGGGATTAGCCTCGATTCCTCTCTTGGAAACCATCAGGCCTAAAAACTTTCCCGAGCCTACACCAAAGGCACACTTGGCTGGATTCAACATCATCTTGTGGTGTCTTAGCACTTCAAAAGCCTCTCGGAGGTGCTCAATGTGATCGGCCTTATCAAGGCTCTTGACTAACATGTCATCTACGTAGACCTCCATGGTTTTTCCAATCAGGTGCTCAAAGATTTTGTTCACCAACCTTTGATAGGTTGCTCCAGCATTCTTAAGCCCAAAAGCCATGACTAAGAAACAGAAGACACCAAAGTCAGTGATGAACGACACTTTGGCGATGTCATCTTTGTGCATCTTGATTTGATTATATCCGCTAAAGCCATCCATGAAACTTAGCATCTCATGCCCAGCAGTGGCATCTATCAAGGCATCAATCCTAGGTAAGGGGAAACAATCCTTAGGACATGCATCATTCAAGTCGGTGAAGTCGACGCACATTCTCCACTTCCCGTTAGCTTTTTTGACCATCACAGGGTTAGCTAACCATTCTGGGAATTGGATTTCTTCAATAAACCCAGCTTCTAAAAGCTTATTTACTTCTTGCTTAATGGCTTCAAGCCTCTCTGGAGCAAAACTTCTTTTCTTTTGTTTCACTGCCTTCCTTTCTGGATCCACATTCAATTTGTGAGATATTAGTTGGGGATCAATCCCTGGCATGTCAGCCGCTGTCCAAGCAAAAACGTCATTGTTCTCTTGAAGAAAAGATGCGAGTTTGCCTTTCAATGGTTCGGGCAGTAGTGCCCCAACATAAGTCACCTTCTCTGGTTCATTCGGGACTAAGGGAATTGGGATTAAATCCTCAGCTGGTTTCCCTCTTCGGTCCTCATTGTCACTAGTGTCCATATCTTCAATGGGGAGAACCTGCCCCCCAACTCCATCAGGCCTCAACGCGGCTACATAACAGCTTCTAGCCATCTTTTGGTCTCCCCGTTCTTCACCAATCCCATTCCGAGTGGGGAATTTGAGTTTCAGGTGGTAAGATGAGGCAACAGCCTTAAACGCATGAAGACCCGTCCTCCCAAGGATCGCATTGTAGGTTGAGGTTGCCTTTATAACTATGAAGTTCAGCATCTGAGTGGATGTATTCGTTCCTTGCCCCATGGTCATTGGGAGTTGGATAGTGCCTTCCACCTTTGATTCCACTCCATTGAACCCATATATGGGCATATTAGAGGGTGTCAACTGAGAATCAGTGTAACCCATCTTGATAAAGGCATCGTGGAACAATATATCCACTGAGGCTCCATTGTCGACTAGGACTCTCTTTGTTTCGGAGTTGCCTATCACAGGTACTATGACAAGAGGATCATCGTGGGGGAACTTCACCCCTTCCAAGTCTGAATCGTCAAAACCTATTGACACTTCTGTCCTGGCACGCTTCGGTGCTTCTCCAGCCACAGTCATTACTTCTCGGGCATAAGCTTTTCTTGAGTTTCGGGAAGACCCAGCAGCAGTTGGCCCTCCGAATATCATGTTGATCACTGGCCCTCGGGGCTTGGGATTCCGATCTTGATCGTTGTCCCTTCTATCATAATCCTTCCTTTCATAGTTCCCTCTTTGGCTACCTTGGCTTCCATCCTTAGTGAACTTGCTGAGTTTTCCTCTTCGTATCAGAAACTCAATCTCATCTTTCAATTGCCTACAATCGTCGGTGTCATGACCGACTTCTTTGTGGAACCGACAAAACTGATTTTGGTTCCGTTTGGACAAATCAGCCCTCATTGGCTTTGGCCATTTGATATCTTCTTCCTTGGCTATCTCCATCAGAATTTGACTCCTGGGAGTATTCAATCTTGCATACTCCGTAAACTTTGGCCCAAAGTATTCAATCTTGCATACTCGAGAATTCTTTGATGTTCGGGGAAACTTTTCCTTGACGTCGTACTCCTGAGTTTCTTTTCTTTTCTTTGATTTTCCACCGTCGCCAGCGGTGGGTTCATACTTTCTCATGCTTTCCTCAGCCTTGATGTACTTTCCGGCTCTATCTTGGAGCTTCAACATGCTCTCTGGTGGATGTTTAGCCAACGACCTCCTGAAGTGGTCATCAGTGGTTCCTTGTTGCAGGGCTATCATAGCCACTTTGTCGTCTAAGTCCGGGACTTTCAAAGCCTCTCGAGTGAATCGATTAATGTAGTCCCTTAGGGCTTCATTCTTTCCTTGACGTATTGCCATGAGTGATGCAGAACTTTTCTCATGCACCCTTCCACTAATGAACTGATTGATGAAAGCCTTGCTTAGCTCCTTAAAGGACCCAATAGAGTTGGGAGGTAGACGGCTGTACCAACGTTGAGCCATACCTGCAAGAGTTTGGGGAAACGCCCTACACTTGACCGCATCGTTGGCTGGCTGCAACAGCAGTGCATTGGAGAATGTCCTTACATGATTTGCGGGATCTCCCGTTCCATCATAGGCTTTGATCGAAGGCATCTTGAACTTTCTGGATATAGCCGTTTTCATGATGTCTTGAGTAAACGGTGGTGTAGGATCATCAGGATCTCCTAGGGGCAACAGATTACTAGGATCACCCCTTGGGGTTTCAGCCATCTTGGTCCTTCTTGGTGGATCCAAGTTGATTATCGGGATTCCTTCAGTCGTTCGGCCCCGAGTTTGAGCGGCCTCTTCTTCAGCAAGGAGTTTTTTGAGCCTTGCAGTCTCTGCCTCATGGGCTGCAAGCTTCTCCTTAGTAGTTTGGGGTGGCTCCCGATTTGTCTGTGAAGAACGTCTCCTCCTTGGGGCGACATCCTCCCCAGTTGTATAACCCGCATCCTCAGTGTATGGGCCAGAGTAATCTTGAATGAGAGGGGTCTGACGAGTTTGTTGATTTTGGGGTCCCAGACCTTGAATATAAGGAGGCACATATGCCTCATGGTAGATTGGATTAGTTCCACTACCGCCCGCCATGGGTCGAGGGGGCATGCCATAGCTTGGCATCCCCAATGTCTGATTCGCGTATTGAGGGAGATCAGTAGTATGGAGTTGAAGGCTCCTTGGTGCACTCATGAGCAGCGGGGAGGTCGTGATTGGTTGCTGGTGAATGGTCTCTTGTGGATTAGATCCATGAATGACCATCTGCAGGGGATTCGTTCCTTCAACCGAAATCGGGATTTCCGGTCCTTGAGTACTGGTGGGGATATTCGCCCCTTGTGTGACGGTAGTCGGCGGTGGCTGATCAGCCTCAGAGGTGAGGGGGCGATCGTCGGGAGTCTGAGTATCCCGAGCTGTTGTTCGTGTGTTTGCCATGGTTGATGTTGTTTTCCCACAGACGGCGCCAAATGTTATGGATTAAAAAACGTACTTGATGAATTTAATGCTAAGGTTTAATGAGCTTCGAGCTTTAATGGCTGCACTCGTGTATCCGGACTAAATGGGTCCTCACAAGATGCCTACGTATCTCAAATCGTTATTGAGAATCAAGCCAAAGACGTAGTTCTGACTGTAGGATCAGAGACCTTATATAGGCGTCTGGAGCCTAGTATTTATGGTATGTTTGGGAGACTTAACGGATAAGTCTTCTTTTTGATATTGGATAAGTATTGTATTTCTTGCTGAAGAATTCGTTTCCTTGTTGATAAAGGTTATGACTCATTGATTGCCTTTAATTGGGATTCCAGATCCTTCTTTGACTAATTTTCCATAATCAAGGCTCTTTTCATGAGCTGTATATTTTCCCTACTCATTAATTACGAAATTAATGAATAATTAGGGTGTCGGTCCTTAAATACCGGCCTTTTAATTGAATCAGCAATTATATTTCTATAATTACTTTTCTGTCCATATCAATACTTATTAACTATATTTATTTTATTATTGATATTTTAATGTCGACCATGTTTCGCACCCATTTTCGGCTAATAATTTTTACATACATAAAATATTTATATTGTACACGTAAAGTGCTTTTAATCTAAATCAAAGGACATTTTACGATTACTTCTATTTTTAATTTAAAGTCACATATATATAATAGTGGTGAATACTTACATACATGACATCAAAATTAGGGTTAAATTCATATTTTGAATACATGATACTAAATTATACCAACGAATCATTCACCTTTCGAATATACGAATGGCACTAAAGTATACGATTTAGTTGATTAAATAAAAACAACAATTTATAATATACATTAAAAATCTTTATAATAAAAGTAGCTTTATTTATATTACACATTTAACGTTAATAATAGAATTATATGAATAAAATAGATATAATATCAATTAATAGATATAAATAAACAGTAATCAGTATTAAAAAATTATAAATAATTAATATTTTGTTTTTCTTTCTATATATTTGTTATATATCATGCATTTTCCTATGGCATATTTTATGTTATTTTATATCCTTTTGTGTTATTTTCGTATTTAGAATTCATTTAGGCGAAATAATTTTAAAGTACAAGCACGCGGAATGGGGGCCGTGTCTTGGTGGGGGAGCGTATTAATTTATCACCGGACCTCCTGATTGCTGCAGTCCTAATGTATAATTTGGTCGTGATTTATTATTAGTAAAAATCTAGTTATAGTTAAAAAAATTTAAAAACTAATTTTCCTATCAGAAAATTAAATTTTAAATTTATTATTATATGAAATTAGTAATAAATTTTTTTATTATTAAAAATAAAGGTTTATGTATAATTTGATATATATCTTGTATTTGGTATAGATTCTTGGTGCAAATTAAGTTCTATTTGTATTACAATAGCAAATTTAAATCAATCAAAGGAATAAATTATAATAAATTAAATATTATTCACCAAGAAATATTAAATATTAGATATAAATTATATATACTTATAACGTAAAAATAAAAGCGATCTAGAAATCATTTATAAAATAAAAATCCATTATGTCATTTATAAAATAAAAATCCATTAAAGAAATAAACATTGTATATTTTATTTACATATTAAATATATTTTTATTATGTCTTTAAGAATTTTTCTAAATTATTATTTCATACAAGGGACCGACTGAGCATGGACTGTATTAGTTGACATTAAGCATGACAACAAATAATAAAAATAATAAATTTAAGCCCAAACAAAAACCCATAACTTAGACAGTGCGCGGCAGTTTTCAAAATGTGCGATATTGTCGGGGCTAAGGCCTAAGAACCTCATATTTAGAATCATTGGGCTTGTTGGGGGTCTACAGTTTAGAGGTAGTATCTGTCATCTGCCCCACTACCAGTTGTTTATTTAAATTATTTTAAGTACTGGTCTTTTTCGTCCCAACCATTTTGTTTGGGAGTGTCTTATCTCATGGTCGCTTTTTTGTAACTAAGCTTTGTAACCCCGAATATTTATTTTATTTTTAAAAAGTATTTTCTTGCTATACAGAATGTGTTATATTTCTCAAATTCTTAGATTTTGTAATTTCTAATGATTATTTATATAATTTTGATGAAATTTTGTATTATTTCATCACACTATTATTTTCATGAGCGCATCTGATCCTTGAATACTTTAAAAAATATAAGAACTAGTAGAGAACTCGAGTTCTACTGGTCACATATTCTACTGGCACCTTGAGAACACGAAACACGAGCCCTCGCAAAAGGAATCTGCGACAATTCTTGTAAATGCTCTGGAGATCAATTCAACCTCCACCAAAATATCCATTCTTCCAGATATTAGTTTTACATATATATTAGGGCTTTTTTCATAAATACTCTATGCGAGAAATATTTTTGCAAAAATACCTTTTAAAAAAAAACAAATTTGCAAAAATACCATCTTATTTGCTAAAATACCTTCTGCAACCAAATCAATTGGATGCAACAGTAGGGAACCTGTTTGCAACCACATATGCAACTGTATGCAAACTGCTGCGCAGCCACATATGCAAATTCAATTTTAAAATTTTTACAATCCACCAAAATCAACTAAATTATATCAACAGATTGCATTTGGTTGCATTTAGTTGCATAACGTATTTTTGCAAAATATTTTTAAAAGATGGTATTTACGCAAATTATTTTTAAAAAAAAGGTATTTTTGCAAATATTTTGAGAAGATGGTAAAATCGCAAAAAAACTTTAAAAAGATGGTATTTTTGATAAATATCCTATATATTATTATTTCATTAAAATCATATTAATTTACATACGTCTATGTTACATACAGACTTTAGACTAAAAAAATTTAAGATGTAATCACAGTATAATTTTACGTACGTGATTAACTTTATATTTTATTTACAAGTATATTGTTATTTCATTAAAAACACAATAGTTTAGATATATACGTCCATATCATATATGGACAACTATACTAAAATAATTGTTATTATATCTAATTGTTGAATTTGAAAAAATGCATTTCATGACATTTAAACTAAATTAATATTTTGGCAAATGAAAATAATATTTTGATCTTTATTTTCTAGATTTTTTTCCAAATTTTATGAAATCTTATTAAATTTTTAAAAAAATGTTAAAAAACTTCTATACAAATATAAGATAAATTCAAAACCAATTTTAATTACAAAACTGTTTCTATATATATACATTTTCGTGCGAGAAATTATTTTAGTAAATAAGCAGGCTTCACACGGCTCTTTTACGTTAGTTTATACTTTTTTTTTTTTACGCTAGTTTATAGTTAAAACTCAAAAAAATGATACAAATTGCCGGGACCCCGGGTCCTAGCAGGATCGTATGAATCTATCACTGGACCTCCCTGTGACGGTTACAGGAATCCATCTTAACCTAATTAGAAGACTCTTGATGTTTCTCAGTGCTCACTACCCAATTCCATGGTCTGTCCCCATACAGATTATATTTTCATACCTTCAGCAGAAGCAAAAGTAAAATGCAGTAAATAGAGACGCATGTCTAACATGCATTGCTGAATTAAATAAATTGAATTTAGTAAATGCAAGAACTTGCATTTGGGTGCTAAATTAGAACACTATCTTTGATTCTATGTTAAATTTTTGGGTATTCGGCTATTTGCGAAAAAGCGTAAATACCCTTTGCGTTTTTAACTGTGCTTCTCAGTTTGTGAAGATCTACTCCCGTCAATGTCACGGTTATAAAACGAACGACGGGCACCCATTTTTTTTTTTTTTTTGTCAAGAACGACGATGGGCACACATATTATTGGTGGTCACAAACGATAGATTCTAATATGAGGCAAATTAAAATGCGATTTAATTTTTCGTAGGTGGATCAGGTTTCCTATATAAATAACTCAGCTGCATGCTCAATCATTGCAAACAGAAATAATATAACAAAAGAAAACATGGAAGCCAACAGTAAGCCTCATGTCTTGTGCATTCCATTTCCCGCACAAGGTCACATTAATCCAATGCTAAATCTAGCTAAACTTCTTCACCACAAAGGATTTCATATCTCATTTGTAAACACCGACTTCAACCATAACCGTCTGATCCGATCGAGGGGTCCGAATGCCCTCGATGGCTTGCCAGACTTCAGGTTTTACTCCATACCTGATGGCCTACCACCCTCAAATCCTGATGCAACTCAAGACATTCGTACCCTGTTTAAGTACACTCCAATCAACTGCTTAGCTCCTTTTAGCAACCTTATTTCCAAACTCAACGACTCTTCGGTTTCCGGGGTGCCGCCAGTGACATGTATTGTTTCTGATTCGATCATGAGCTTCACCCTGAAAGCTGCTGAACAGTTCAATATTCCTGAATTGCTGTTTTGGACGGCAAGTGCTTGCGGCCTCGTAGCATATATGCAGTACCGCCAACTCGTGGAAAAAGGCTATATACCACTACCAGGTAAAATTTACATTTGATTAAGATATCGTGAATTTTTTTAGACTGGCATTTTATTTGCGATCCTCATTATGAAGTAAATAATTAAATTTAATAAGTTTATATACTACATATTTAACTTCAAAATTTTAATGGTTTGCTATGCAGATATGAGCAATGGAACAAATGGATATCTAGATACAAGTATAGATTGGGCTCCTGGATTGAAAGGCATGACATTGAAGGATTTTCCGAGTTTCATCAGAACTACTGACCCTGATGATATCATGCTTAACTTCTTTATACATGAAGTTGAACAGACTCCTAAAGCTCGGGCAGTTATCATAAACACATTTGACGCCCTTGAACAGGATGCTTTGAAAGTAATATCCGCCACTCAACCAAATATCTATACCATTGGTCCGATGCACTTTATTACCAATGATCAGATCCAAGATGAAGCACTTAAGTCCATCAGCTCAGGTTTGTGGAAAGAAGAGGATAGCTGCATAGATTGGCTTGACACAAAAGAAACAAATTCCGTTGTTTACGTGAATTTTGGTAGTATCACTACCATGACTGCTAAACAGCTCACAGAATTTGCATGGGGCCTAGCTAATAGCAAGAAGCACTTCTTGTGGATAGTTAGGCCTGATATAATTGGTGGAGACACAGCCAAGGTACCTCCAGAGTTTGTGTCTGAAACTCGAGAAAGAGGCAAGCTGGCAAGCTGGTGCTCTCAAGTAAGAGTCCTGAAACACCCTGCTGTCGGAGTGTTTTTGACACATAGCGGGTGGAATTCGACAATTGAGAGCATTTCAAGTGGCGTGCCAGTGATCTGTTGGCCATTTTTTGCTGAACAGCAGACGAATTCTAAGTATAGTCGCGTGGAATGGGACATTGGAATGGAGATTGATAATGACGTGAAGCGAGATGAAGTCGAGGTGTTGGTGAGAGAGCTGATGGATGGAGATAAGGGAAAGAAATTCAGGAAGAATGCATTGGAGTGGAAAAAGAAAGCCCAAGCAGCTACTAGCCCTAGTGGTGGTTCTACAACAAATTTGGACAAATTGGTTGATGAGGTGCTACTACCAAAGTAGTAGAAATCTGGTAGCAACAATAAGGATATACACCAGAAGCTCCAAACTTGTAGATGCATATATCTACAGATCATTTTTTACTTAATCCAGTTCAAATTTCCATAATTAAGTTTATCTTTCTGTTGTTTAATATTGCTACGAACTTTGTATTTCTCTATGTATGAATAAAGAATTTGCTTGTTTGTGTTTAATTTGTTCATCTCAGTCAAGAAATGGATATTAACTATTTATAACTGCTTATAATTGCTGATAAGAAACGGTTGTTGTTCCCTCACATGTTCACAATCGCCAAAAATTAATAATATCACTAAAAATTAAACACTATAAAATAAAAGTAAACATAAATAGAGTATAGTGTTCAGCCAAAAATGTAATGTCGACTTTAAAGAAACAGTATGTGTGGCAGTTTTCAAAATGAGCGATATTGTCGGGGCTAAGGCCTAAGAGCACCTCCAGTGCTAGGCCAACTCGTCATCGGGACACGCGAAACGGTAAATGGGAAGAATTTTTTTTACTTTTTGCATTGCATGGCCAGGAAAGAAAGTGGGCAAGCCCGGCGAAGTGGCCACGCCCGGCTCTAACTTTGTGATTACTTTTTAATATTTTAACCTATCACTTTATGCATTCACCACAAATCTGTATATTGCATGCTTTTGAAAAATTGTAACGGTTATATTAAAATGTATATATTGCTAACGTTAATATTATTAACGGTAATATTTTTTTCCTATATATACCTAAGTTTCATACTCTTATTTTTCATATTCTTTTCTCCTTCAAAATTTTAGTTTTTTTCAATCAAGAGATGAATTCAAATAATCCCCCACCTTCAAATTCTCAAAATCCAAACCCTCAATTTCCATTTCCATATCCATATCCAAATTCTTATTTTCCAAATCCACCGAATTTTAATATTAATTCTCAAGTTCCGAATTCTCAATACCAATTTTCACAATCTCAGAATTCTCAATTTCCATTTTCATATCCTCAAAATTCTCCATACCAATTTCCTTTTCCTCCATTTTCAAATCCACATTTTGAAACCCAACAATCACCTACTCAAAATTCCCCACATTCACAAGTGCCAGCTTTTAGTAGTCCAAATGTTTTTTATCTTAATGATGAATTTGAGGAAAGTGAAGATGTACGAGAAATTACTGGGCAGTGGAAGTGGGTTGAAGACAAGCTCTTAATAAGTGCGTGGTTGAATGTGTCAATTGATCCACTAGTCGGTACTGATCAAAAAGCCGAGGCATTCTGGGATCGAATTCGTCACTATTGTGAAGAAGATAATCCTGGTATCATTAGGAGGGGAGTTGTGGCTATGAAAAAAAGGTGGCAACGTATAAACGAAGGTGCTCAAAAATTTGGAGCTTGTTATGAAGAGGCGCAAAATACAATCGGTAGCGGTTCAAACTTGGATGACATAAATGAGAAAGCTCATATTCTTCATTCAGCTAAATACAAAAAGAAGTCTAACTTTGATAGGCACTGGTTTGAGCTTCGTAGACAACCCAAGTGGAGAACTCCTAGAACTAGTGAAAGTTCAAAAAGAACTAAACTAAGCAATTCCGGAAATTATTCATCATCGGGAAACAACGATACACCAACAAATGAAAATGTTGTTGAATCTCCGGTTCGTCCTAAAGGTACAAAAGCGGCTAAAAGGAAGGGAAAAGGAAAGGCAAGAACTGTAGAAGCATCTGATGAGTATGAGGAATTACGAGCTAGTGCATGTAGAAAGTTGAACTTGATGGAAGCATTAAATGAAACTCGTCAACTAGAAATCGAGACTCGACAAAAAGAGTTAGATGCAAAGCAAACCGATTCTACTTGAAGCGGTTGCTAAAGCATGGAAGGGAATGTTCATGAGCGGTCACAAAGGAGTTGCAACAATTCTACTTGAAGCGGTTGCTTCTTCTGATTTATGGATATGGCATGCATTTTTCGGAGTTGCTGGATCAAATAATGACATAAATGTTTTAGATCGGTCACCTGTGTTTGATGACATGCTACAAGGTCGTGCTCCAGAGGTAAATTATACTATTAATGAAAACAATTATAATATGGGATACTACTTAACTGATGGGATATATCCTGAACGGGCAACATTTGTTAAAACCATACCACGTCCACAAGGTGAGAAAAGAAAATTATTTTCAAAATATCAAGAAAGCCAACGAAAAGATGTCGAACGAGCGTTTGGTGTACTACAGTCCCGTTTCGCAATTGTACGTGGTCCGGCACGCTTTTGGGACAAATCGGATCTTGGGAGGATTATGAGAGCATGCATCATAATACATAATATGATTGTTGAAGACGAGAGGGACACATATGCAACTCAATTTGGTCCCCTACCAACTTATGATGATGCAACAAATGGTTTATCAGAACCAAATTTAGGCGAAGAACCTCCGGTCCAATACGAAACGTATATTCACAACACTCTACAGATACGGACACATCGCCAACTACAAAATGACTTGGTTGAGCATATCTCTCAGTTTCATAATAATCGTTAATTTTTTCATTTTGTAATGTTTTAAATTTAATGTTCTCTTGTGTGATGTTTTTAATATTATATTTTCTCATGTAATTTCTTTTATTAATAGTATGATGTATTTTTATTATGTGACGTGTCTTTTATTTTACCGATTTTTAAAAAAAATAATCATTTTAGTTTGATTATTATAAATTTAATATTATTAAATTAAACTAATTTTAAACGTTATATTATAATTTTATAAGAAGTATTGTGAAAGTAAAAGTAAAATAAAGTTAAATGGGACCCATTTGTAAGTGGAAATGGGCCTGTGCATTGGAGGGAAGTGGCCACTTTTTCAAGGAAGACCACTTGGTGCTTATGTGGCAAAAAAATGACCCCCCGTGTAAGTGGGTTGGTCCTGTGCACTGGAGATGCTCTAAGAACCTCATATTTAGAATCATTGAGTTTGTTGGGGGGTCTACAGTTTAGAGGTAGTTATTTATTTAAATTATTTTATGTACTGGTCACATATTCTCATCCCAACGGTTTTGTTTGGCCGTGTCTCATCACATGGCTGCTTTTTTGTTATTCATGTGTTCAAAAGAAATGCAAATCCCTTTCTTTGAGGGGTAGAAAACGCAAACTATTTATTCTTGATAATATACTCTCTATGTTCTTTTTATTTTTTTTATAATTTTTCTTCACTGTTTATCACATATTTTAAGATTGATATAAAGTATAATTTCATTACTTTTTAAAAAAAATTCGATTGAATAAAAATATAAACAATAAATTTTTATTCACAGAGAAAAAAAATTAAAATAATTATAAAATTATATTGTATAAGAGTCTTAAAATCATATAAACCCTCTGCCGCGGGTATAAAGAATCTAAAGGGAGAGAAGAAGTAATAGAAATGATAGAATGCCAGCAATTATTTCATGTCGTAAACAAACTACCAACTATGTTTTTTATGTTAACTAATAGGCATATTTATGATTTTTAGTTTCTTTTAATGTTTCTCATCTCTTTAATTATCAAGTTAATTTGGTGCATTTATTTTAACTAGCTTTATAATTTGTGTGAGGAACAAATTTGATCTAAATTTATATTTTGCTGGACTTCTTAAATGTTTAAGAAATGAACTATTTGTTATTTTAAATATATATTTTTTCGATTTGCAATAGGACCTGACTTTGTTTATTAGAAATTGTAAAATGGAAGAATTTTGAAGTTTTGAATTTCGAATTAGTCGTTCATCGGTTTGGAAGAGATTATTAATGAATTAAGAAAAAATTGAGTTGATTTGCATTAGTTGCCTTAAATTAGATGTTGTGTTTGTAATATATACGCTAGCAGCTGTCTCTTTCATTCATTTCATCAAATGCGTGAGAGTCAGCTATCTGTATTGTTCAGAGCGTATATTTTTTGGTTTTGACGTAAATAAGGTGTAACGAAGGACCAAAGTATATAGACGACAAGACTATATAGATGTTGATGGACATAAACACATGAACACACGCTTAATCCGATAATCATGGTTAACGGTGAACCAAAGTTGTTAATTTAGACACTATGTTAAAATTTTATTTTTGAGTCTTATATATTGCGAAGATAATCTTAATTAGCGAGATAATTTTGGTAATTGTTATCAATTGACCCTATTGGTTGCGTGTTATTTTTTGTTTCAAGCGATCTTTTGTTTTTTTTTTCTTGAACCTGCCTCATCATTGGGAGCAGGAACTGGCGTTGTAGATGTTGAGTTGATGTGCGCTATAGTGTATTTGTGATGTCCATCTTGATTGTATGACGTAATTTATACTTCGAATAAATATTTCTTGCCTACGATGTTGTTGACCATTTGAGGAATATTCTCGGTGATTTTTTCCTACGTGTTGACGGGTGTTTATTAGTTTAATCATCATGTTCAATTTATTAGGGAGTGTAGTATATTATTTTCATAAGTGTTAATGCAACTATGTAATAGTAAGACGTGACCAACTTAAAATATGATGCTTTTAATTGGGACATCTACAAATCGCTCGACTTCCTTCTTGAAAAAGGTGAAAGTGGTTATTTAAGTATTTTTCATGCCTATAGTTTTCCTACTAAAAGTACATATGTAGTTTAGGCGGTATGCCGAATATAATGTTTGTACTCTCTTTCATTTTTACTTAATTTATGAATACCTAATTTATTAATTAGGTCATCCGACATGTACTCAAATATCTGAAGTGTCTCTTTCTTTCTTTTCACACAATAACATATTACTCCTTTTAGCATCAATTGATCAAAATTGCACTCCGATCCTCAGCTTCATTTAGCTAATTAAAAAATAGGTTAATTTCAGTAACCAAAAGCACGAAAATACTCTAAATTTGCAAATTTTATTAGATTTTATGAAAGTTTTTATTGTCATGTGTGTTTAAGGTGTGATAAATTAGTTATTCGAATGTTGACAAAAGTATGTGTTGTCATCAGTTAATTTGTTTAAGTGTTATAATTTAAGTAAATATTCATTTTTATATGTGTATGTGCAAATTTAAATCCATTTTTATTATAAATGTAATATTAAAAGTTTGATAGACAATACATTCAAAAATTAAAAGTCCGGCATGATTGATAATTTTTTAACATTTCAAGTATAACAATATAGTTTAATATATATATATATTGGAATATTAATTTTGAAATATTATTAAGTAATAATGAGTTAGATATAATTATAGATATTAATTATCTAATCATTTAAGTATTAGTAGATAGATAAATATAATTATAAATTACTATATTTAATAAATAGAGTAATGAATACAGAGGTATTAATGATGATTAATGAATTAGATATAATTAATATATGTATTATTATAGAATTATTATTATATAATAAGTACATATAATTTAGTAATTTCAAACCGAATAAAATGTCTCAAGCAACCTTTTGTTGCTCTATTATATAGATAATAGATAATAGATAGGTAATAGAATAGAACCGGTATTCAGGTATTAATCTTAGGAAAGAGTAGTGTTAGGTACCTAAAAAAATTTCGAAATTTTTACCAAAAGACATAGCATGACAAATAACTGTTTTTGATTCGTTGGCGCATATATATGCACGCGGACTCCACCTATTATTACTAGTAAAGTTACCAATTTTGCAGTTAATACGTCATTATCTTGTAATAATTTTGGGATCAATTTCGGAGCTTCTAGCATTTTTTCTTAGAAAATTATCAACGGAATTTTAACACAAAGCATATTTGAAAAAAGAAATATAAAACAAATATTCCAAGAAATCTACGTAGGAAATTTTATATGGAAAACATGTGTAGTTAATTTTATATGGAAAACATGTGTAGTTAATTTTATATGGAAAACAAATATTCCCTCAGCAATCTTCAACGGAAAACATGTGTAGTTAATTCGTAAACAATAAGTTATGACAACGGTCGGTGTTTAGTCCCCCTTGGAGTGGTCAACATGAAAAAAAAGTATTGTTAAGTTGTTGTAATTCTGTTGGTAGATTGCCGACAGATGTAAAACTTTCGTCGCTAATGCGTCATTTCTTGTAGAGGGGATAATAAGCTATAATGAATAATAAATGTTTCCATACTTTGTTAATATTACATGATCACTTTAAATTTTTGTCAATATTTTTTTATATTCATCCCATCCACATGTGCCGATATAAGAGGATACTAGCGTAACAACCCATGTAATCTCTACGCAGCTAATTTATAATGTTAAAAGGACTTGAGTTTGGTTAATATGTAAATGCTCTACACTGGTAATTGTTTGAGCCTACCAGGAGTGATGCACCTTGCTAAAAGATGTACGTGATCACATGTAACAACAACAGTACAAAGTACATTATTTGAACTATGAATATAGAAGACCCAGATTTTGCAATTCCAAAGAGATTTGCTTGAGTTAATTTGTGACCCTAAAGTATGTTATATATAAGATGTAGTTTGTTCTTAGTCAGGGAAGCTTGTGTAGTATATGTTGGGAGTTGTCTCACGTCGTCGTTTGTGGGAGGGGTAGATTGCTAGTTAATAAGCAATCAGTTAGCTCCATTAGTATTAGGCCTTTTGAGAGTGACCCAAATATAAATCCGTGCAGACCTAGCCTTTTGAGAATTAAGGCTTGCTAGCGGCCCAATAAGTGGTATCAGAACTATGGTTATAACGGTCCATAACAATCTCATATGGGCTTCCAGATTGGGCTACCCAGGTTGGGCTTAAGAGGGAGGCAGGTGGACCTTCGAGTATGGGCTTAGGAGGAGCCAGATAGTCATGTGGACTTCCCGTATGGGTCAAAGGGGAGCAAAATCACTTAGAATAGTGGCAGATTCGGCAGATGTCGAGCCCGATGTAGCATAGAAAAGTATGTGGAGAGAGCACAAAGCTGAATGTAAAAACTCTTAGGCTCTCTTCCATCATCTGTGTAAGTAGCTGGAGTTTGTTGAAAAACAAAACCAGAGAATTCTTCAATATACACCTCAGGTGGGCTTTTTCCGAGAAACCCACCTGAAAAGTTTAAAAAGTCTGCTTATCTCTTGCATTTCTTTTTAACTCGAAGAATTCATTTATGTTCATGGCTTGTCTCAATTCTTAGTTAATTTACCAACACATATATTCATACTGTAAAAGGTTTGGAAAAGTTTTGTAAAATTAACTAGATTGTATTCAACCCCCCTTCTACAATCTAGGTTGCATTGTTCTGGGAATAACAACATCCTTTACCAACTTGTCTTGCTTGCATCTTTGAGATGTGGAAGGAGCAACAACATCAATTCTCCTTCCCAAAGCATCCTTCACCCCATCCAGATGGTTCTTGATGTCATCAGTGTTGGCTCGTTATTGCAGGATGTGGGCTTGATGAAGCTGAAGTGATGCCACAAACTTCTGAACTATGGTGGCATGCTGTGGATTTGATGTTTGAGCTTCATCATGTGCCCTTTGATAATTCCTGAGAATGACTGCCTTGGTGTCATTGTGGACATAGAAGTTGGAGAACAACCAAGTAGGCATCTCTTGGAGAGTGGAAGGGTCTTCATCTCCTTCTTCACCACTCTCAGAATCATCACTGTTTTCATCATAGCTGAAATCATCACCAGCTCCTGGAGGCAGATTCTGAATAGCTTCTTTTGCCCTAGACATTGATTCAGTTGTGTGTACCAAATTCAACATCCTTTCTGCCTCCACATTGCCCTGTCCAACCAAGACTTGATAGGCTGGATCAGGATGAGTAAATGTCTCAGCGTTCAGGTTGACTTGATCCAACGCATTTTGATATTCAAGTTGGAACAGTCTTTCCATGTCTGTATCACTGACATCCATTGACTCACTTGCAATGGCCGAGTCTTCCATCCTTATCTCTCCTGTACCTGCTTTTCTCTCATTTTATCTCTTTTCTTGCATCAGGGGCTCCCCTGGCTCACACCTCTCACACCCTCACCTTCACCTACTAAGGTGGTACTCTCAGTGCTCACTTTTACCAAACTGGAAGAAATAGTCTGTCTCTCTTGCTCTTCCTCTCCTTTTGCCTGGTTGCAAACTAGCCTCTCACTCTCAGTGGCTTCACTCCCTTCCCTCAAGCCTAGAAGTGTTTGAACTACTGCCAACTCATACACACTTGAAGTAGAAATACTTGAACTTTGAAGTGCAAGTGTGGAAGGAGTATCCGTAGAGGTAGTAGAAGTATGTGTCAACGGATAGCTGATTTGAGGCATATCCGTAGACAGACAAACACTTATCAACGGATGAGAGATATCCGTAGATGAAGGAAAAGAAGTAGCTCTTGAAATTGAGACTAAGGCTGAATCTGTGGAGATTGATTTGAGATTTAAAGCCACAGATGGAGCCAAAGTCTGAGAAATGATAGATTGGTGGTCCAACAAATCATCAATAAGATGATGACCACCAATTTCAGAGTGGGGCTCCTCCAAGAAGGTTAAAGATGGAGAATCAGGAAGTGATGTGTGAATCATATCCACATCCAGAGAGAGAGTAGGTGAGCTTGGTGTTTCTGTTTCAGTTTGAATGATTAGAGAATGGGGCTGTGACTCCACATTTACTGGAGCCACATCTAACTGAATTTGAGATGGTGTCTTTGACACTGTGTGTGATCCCTGTGCATCCCCAGATGGTTTAGACCTTTTTCTCCTTGTATAGGCCATGGTTGTATCTGTGGGGCTACTGGTGTCCCTATCCTTCTTGTGTTGTGTCCCTGGTTGGGGACTCTTTTCAATAGTAACATCCTTTTGGGAGGATGCCACTAGGGATGTGGTAGTTTCCTTTTCAACCACTGCATCTTTTTGAGAAGATCCAGGGTGGCTAGGCTGGGACACACTTATCTCACCCTCCTTGTTCTTGGGATTTCTTTTTTGTTCACCTCTTCCCTCACCTCTCACTACCTCCTTCACACTCCCCTCAAGGGCTTGGGTAGTTTTTGCAACAGGTGCCTTTTGAGAAGCACCTGAGGTTGGATTTCTAGATTTGGATTTTAGGAATTCTAGAGGTGACCACTTGGGTAGGAGGCTGTTGGACAGTTCCAGCCTCCATTGTGGTACTGGAAATCAAAGAAATGACAACAGAGGTAGGAACAGTTGAGGAGATTACCTGACTCACCTGTGCCGTTTGAGCTGCATTGAAAATTGGTGGATACACCAATTGAACTTCCCTGTTGTGGTTCAGTCTATTCAAGTCCTCAAGGACTCTCTTATTCTGAACCCAACACTCCTTGGAGTTTGCAGGGAATTGGATCACCAGGTTGCTTTCTACATGGTTAGCCAGCAACATAAAGAATCTAGCATAATAGATATTCTTACTTCTAGATGCTTTATTCCCTAATTTAGCGCCTAGTTCATAAAGAATTAGGGAACCTAGGTAGCTTCAATTACCTCGAAATAAAGAGTGGGGGCTTCGAGCATAGCTTTGGAGAGCTTGCAGTTCTGGAGGAACCTCATCATAGTGTGATATGATGCGTTCTTCTCCTCGAAGTCCACCAGAGCTGTGAAATTGTTCTTCTCGTATGTGAACCCAATGAGTGACATTGTTTTGCTGGTAGGTGCCAATGATGAAAGCTTTGAACTTGCAGAGAGAAATTAGTCTTGAGAGAAAAGAGGGTTTCTTGCCTTAGAGAATTTTCAGAAAATGATAGAAAAGATGAGGTGATAGTAAAATTTAATTTATACTCCCCCAAAATAATTCACTAAAACAATCAGAATAATTGAAAGAAATTATCTGATTGGGCAAGAAAGTAACCGTTTGAATGTAATGGATTGAAAAGTAAAGCCACGAATTTACTGTAATTACATACACGTACTATACGCAGGTAACTACGGATAAGATTGTGACTTTAACGGTTACGATTAAACAAAACTATCTACGGATAGGATTTTATCTTGGGATTTGATATCCGTAAAGGTGTAAAACCTACATCCGTAGACAAGGAAAATCCAGTGTCATAAATGACCATCAACGGATAGGGGTATCCGTAGAAGGAGAAATTTTGACTTAGACAAAATTCTTCTTTTTCAGAGAGTTTTAATTCTCATTAAAATCATGTTGACACTGGTTGCATTACAAATCATCAGACATTTAAATAAATTGTAATATCCCAAAATTTTGTAATATTTTGAAACCCTGATGAATAGTAAATATTGCTGATGAAAAATATTTTCAGACCACCCTATATGGAAGACATGGAATGAATGTTTCGAGGTTATATTATTGATGTAAAGGAGAATAAGTGAATGCAAACGCAATCAGAATCGGGAGATTTCCATTCGAGTTTTAAATCACTATTCATTGGAGAATCAAGGATGTATGGGATTGATCACTTTGAGGAAGTATATAGAATAAGAAATCCATCATCACATACTAAGCCAAGGTAATAAAAAGGTCAAGAAAGTATCCCCTAGCAGTGGTACAACGAAACGTTTTCAAAACCACTTGAACCTATATCAAAACTTAGCAACAAAGCGAAAGCGTAACGAATTATGGATTAAACCCTAACCAAAGGGGAAGTATCATATAAGATCATCAAGTGCAACATATAAGAGGATTGATGACACAAATCATGACATAATCATGACACAATTTGATGACAAGGTGATGACAAGGTGATGACAAGGTGAAGAATCACCACCTTGTCACCATTTTCAACACAAAACTTGCCAATGGTTGACATGTGGCATTGGGTGACTAAACCACTTCTTAAACCACACAAATAAGAAGCATGTAATTAGTTTTATTTGACAAAAGAAAGAAAAGAAAATCAAGAAAAAAATACCAAGAAACCAAGAGAAACATTCAACCATTTTATTTCTTCAAGCTTAAGAAAAATTTCTTCAAGTTCCACTCCACCAAAAATCAAGCTTATGGATTCTAAAGCTTCCTTATTCCTAGACTAAGGTAATTGATCCTATATTCATCCATTACTGTTATCATGATCAAATCATGAGCTAAAGATGATGATGAATAGTGAAGTGAATAGTAAACTCATGATTTCTTGTTTTGATCTTGAAGTTTAAGGTTTGTTAAGGATAATTAAGGAGCAAGGAAGAGCATACTAGCTATTGATAGTCCATATTAAGTACCAAGGAAGGTATAAACCCTCTCACACTTTTATTTATGCTTTGATATTAGTGATTAAATTGATGATGTTTAGTGATAGTATGGTTTAGAAGTTGAATATTTGATAATGGTGATTGTTTAGTGGTTAGTTGATGGTTGAACATGTGAACAATGATATGAACTTGTTTAGGCAGAAAATAAGTTGGTTGAGATGAGTAATTAGAGTTATGATTGATTGGTTGTTGATTGGTGGATTGATGGAGTGTTTTAAACACGGGAATCTTGATTAAGCGTCGTTACCATGTCGGATTTTTATTAGAAAGATTAGACAGAAACGTCGGATACCTTCAAGACATGACAAACATACTTACTGACCATGATCATGTAGGTCTTGTGTTTTAGTTTATTTTGGCGAAAGAATCGTATCGTTTCGATTTACGGTTTAGGAGAAACACCCATTTTAGTAAAAGTGGTTTCGGGTAACTAAGTAGTTCACTATATGAACTTTGAGCTAATGATCAAACCCCTTAAAAATGAAATTAGGTCATGATATTAAAGTGGATACTAGCATAGGCAGTTAGGAAGGGAACTGAGAAGGTTTCGTGTTAAAAAGATAATTTTTCGATTTTATAAAAATGCGGGAACAAAAGTTGCGCAAGTGAAATACCCTTGAGGGGATAGTTAAAACCATGAGTTTAGTAATGGTAAAGTACTGGGGTTTTGTGAATGGATTACTACCCAAGATTTTGACTTAAGAGTTTAAGGTATATCATGAGGTTATAAGTGACCAACAACGAGACATTTGATTTTCATTAATAGAACGTTAGTGCTTAAGTTAATGGCACATTAATTGGTTCTAGGGGACTGATTGTGTATTGTGTATCATATTATAGATCGACGAGCACACTCCCAAGCCCCCACTACCACTTCACCAAGACACCCATGCAAGTTTTCAAACCCTACATCTTATATAGATGCTGTTGTTATAAACTGTTGTGATGATGATATAAACTGTTTTATTACTGTAAAGGATTTACGAACTTATATGGTTTATATGCTATGAGTATATTAGATATAAACCGAGTTTTTATAAAGGCTCTAAGCGTAGAGCACTTGTGTGATGGTTTTAAAACTTAGACCGGGAGTCAAATAATTATTTTGTTTTGACTGTACTGTCATAAGCTGGAGGATTCCAGAGACAGCTATATTTTAAATATTGATTAAATATTCCAATATTAATATCATTGGATATTTAATGTGAGATATTTAAATAATATTATTATAAATATTATTTGAATATTTATTTAATTAAGTAAATATTATTTTGGAATATTCATTTAAGTAAGATTTTATTGAATAATGTATTCAATATTTATTTTAGGAATATTTATTAAATATTCCAAATATGATTTAAAAATCATAGAACCTTATTTATATTATTACTTAAGGTTCCAATATTTATTCAAATATTTTCTGATCTTCAGAAAAATTAATTGAATATAGTAAGGGTTCCCAAATATTATTTCCGAGTTTATTAAATTATTTAAAGGCGATTAAATATTTTCTAACTCATCAAAAATTGGGAATCCAGTTCAAAGAGTCGAGAAAATGGTTTTACTTCCTCTATTCCTCGAGAATACTCATATCTGGGGATGACTACCCTATCCAATCAAAGTATTTCAATCTCGATAATTTCAGAAAATTCCGATTAACTCCCAGGTCGAAATTTTAAAAAGTTCATGACATATTCCCTGTCAGTTGACAAGAGTCAACCCACATGTTGTGATTACTTCCTCAACATTTCTGGAAGTAAGTATGGTAATGAGTTAAACCTATCAACGAGCTAGCATGACGCTCGGGGAACGACGATTAAGTTCGGCTCCAGATATAATGATGGGATTCATCAAGGGACTGGAGGTGTTATATATAGCTCAGGCATTACGAGTACCGGGACGCACATGCAAACTTAGCAGAGGTACTGCGAATGCTGGGACGCAACTTTAGCTGAGGTACTTCGGGTACCGGGACGCTAATGATAGCCCGTATGCGGCTGGGGTGATAACCATAAAAGGGTTTTCGTCCACTACTAGTAGAAAGAAATGTTTTGCGATACAGCGACTGATCATCGTGTATCGTGGTGTGCTCCAGAATGTCCCCTCCCTCCACTTGGAGTTGTGTTGCACATTGTAATGAAAGCCTAGGTGCTAAGTTACCGATAATGTGACAGTGATTGAACAATGATGTTCCTGGTACAGTATTTGAACTGTATGGCATGTTTTGACAAAAAGAATATTTCAATATATCATTCTGTATACGAATGAAGTTTTAAAAGCTTCCAATTATGATATAAGCTTTCGTATATGAGTATGCTGCTTTATATTATGGCTGGGCTTAACGCTCACTCTTGTTTCTTTTATATCTATCACATCACAACAGCTAGAGTAGATGGCCAGGATCCGCCATACCGCTCGAAAGCGCGTCTGGGACGTGCAGACCGCCCGTAGGATGGTTGTTGCAGCACCTCAGGTAGAAATACTGAGTTGGTTCGGAGTGCAGTTCTTGTTGCTCCGGTTTTATTATAAGTATCACCTATGTGTATTAATGAACAAGAACAAACATTTGCGCTGCCTTTCTGGTTTCAAGTAGAAATCATACTGGCAGTAGGTTTCAAGCATTTTACTTTTGGGTTGTAATAACTTTACTTTGTGGATCATATGACTACTGTGTTTGCAATTTCGTTTCTGAGACATAACTGGGGTGAGTATATTGATGGTGGGGTCACCATGTGTGTTGATTTATTATTATTGTGATTCGAGTATCAAGTGTTGTATGGATTAAGGAGTGTGACAACCTAGATCTCTGACCCCGGATCTGGGGGTGTTACATAAATCAAGTGCAGTTAAGCATACCTAGCTCACTTACCAACCTTGAGAATGTTGATTCATCAAGTGGCTTGGTAAAAATGTCTGCAATTTGCTGCTCACTTGGAACAAAATGAAGTTCCACAGTACCATTCATCACATGTTCCCTGATGAAGTGATACTTTATGTCAATGTGCTTGGTTCTTGAGTGTTGCACTGGATTCTCAGTTATGGCAATTGCACTAGTGTTGTCACAAAATATTGGAATCTTATTAACTGTTAGACCATAGTCTGTCAGTTGATTTTTCATCCAAAGTATCTGAGCACAACAACTTCCAGTAGCAATGTATTCTGCCTCAGCTGTAGAGGTAGAGACAGAATTTTGCTTCTTACTGAACCATGAGACAAGCTTGTTTCCTAGAAATTGACAGGTGCCTGTTGTACTTTTTCTGTCAATCTTGCAACCTGCATAGTCTGCATCTGAATAACCAATTAGATCAAAACCAGATTCTCTAGGGTACCAAATGCCAAGGTTTGGTGTTCCCTTGAGATATTTAAAAATCCTCTTGATAGCAATTAATTGAGACTCTCTAAGATCAGCCTGAAATCTAGCACAAAGACATGTAGCAAACATAATATCAGGTCTACTAGCTGTTAAATATAGAAGTGAGCCTACCATGCCCCTATATCTTGAAATGTCCACAGATTTTTCCTTAGTATTCAATTCAAGCTTGGTGGCAGTTGGCATGGGTGTTTTAGCAGGAGAGCAATCCATTAGATCAAACTTTTTCAATAAATCAAAGATATATTGAGTTTGACTAATAAAGATTCCTTCTTTCACTTGCTTAACTTGTAAGCCAAGGAAATAGGTAAGTTCACCCATCATGCTCATTTCATATTTACTTTGCATAAGTTTGGCAAACCTTTTGCAAAGCTTCTCATCTGTAGACCCAAAAATTATGTCATCTACATAATTTTAACAAGTATGCTAGAGCCATTAACATTTCTAAAGAAAAGAGTTTTGTCAACAGTACCTCTAGTGAAGTGATTCTCTAAAAAAAATTGTGATAGAGTGTCATACCAGGCTCTAGGTGCTTGCTTCAGTCCATAGAGTGCTTTGAGTAGGTAGTAGACAAATTCTGGATAATCTGGATCTTCAAAACCAGGAGGTTGACTAACATACACCTCCTCTTCCAGTTCTCCATTCAAGAAGGCACTCTTGACATCCATTTGATAGACTTTGAAATTGGCATGGGCTACATAGGCTAGGAATATCCTTATTGCTTCCAATCTAGCAACAGGGGCAAATGTTTCATCATAATCTATTCCTTCTTCTTGAGAATAGCCCTTAGCAACCAATCTAGCTTTGTTCCTTGTGACAATGCCATTTTCATCAATCTTGTTTCTGAATACCCACTTTGTACCTATAACACTTCTGTCCTTAGGTTTGCGTACCAGCTTCCACACTTTGTTTCTTTCAAATTGGTTTAGCTCTTCTTGCATGGCTAATACCCAATCTGGATCTAAAGAGCATCCTCAACTTTCTTTAGTTCTTCTTGAGAAAGAAAGCTGATGTATAAAAATTCATCCTGAGTAGCTCTTCTTGTTTGGACATTTTCGGATGCATCACCAATGATCAGTTCAAAAGGGTGATCCCTTGTCCATTTTCTTCTTGTAGCAGGTGCAGGTCTTGAAGATGCAACATCATTCTCATCAGCATGATCATGTGAGGTTGATCCTTGACTCAGAGAAACTCCCCCTGAATTTGTTGGGGTGGTAGCTATGTGTTGTGATCCACCTACGGATGCTCCAATTTGGCTTCCTACGGATGCTCCAATTTGGCTTCCTACGGATGCTCCACTTTGGCTTCCTACGGATGCTCCATTTGTCCTACGGATAACTCAACTAAAACAAGAAAAGATAAGACTTTTAAGAGCCAATCAAATAATAAAAAGTTCTGGATTAAATATAACAATTTCCAGATTCAAACAGTAAAGATAAATACAAGATAGATGTTCCTCTAGTCTGAACAAATGATACATTTTCCTATCTTGATTTACCTAGCTCTAAACATATAAAATTTACAAATTGAGCTAACTACATCATGCCTTAATCTCTAATTTCACCTTCTTCAGCTTCTTGCAAAGTGTATAGCAGATCTTTGTCGAGGACACGATCACTTTCTGAAACCACACCACTTGGCATTACTGGTTGAGTGGTGATCTTCTTCAATCTGTTCTTCATCTGAGCATACCTTGGAACTTTCTCCGTGCAGTAGTCTGAAGTCATATCAGCAACTTCAGACTTATCTTCAGTGGTAAACCCAGAAGTTCTCAGAAGATTCTTCAACTTCACCAGTTGCATTGCAGTCTGTAGCTTCAAAGAATCAGGATCCAGCCTCACAGTCTCTAAAGTTGTACCTCTGTAGATTTTAACTTCATAAGGAAAGTGCACAACTTGAGGGCTGGCCTTCATAGCAGAATCTCTCAGCCGGTCATACAAAAGCTCATTCAAGCAAGAAGATCTCTCTACCTTACTCATAAGAATCCACAAATCAGAGAGAGATCTTCTTTGTAGGAGGTCAAGAGAAATGGTGAATGACCCTTCAAGAGCACTTGAGACATAGATGTACAGTTCTTGCCTCACTTGATCAAATGCAGATGTAATCCTTAGGATATCTTCTTTCAATGCCTTCATATATAATGAGTTGTCCGGATTAACAGTTCTGATCTTCTCAAGCAACTTCAGAAAAGTAGCATCATTGTTTGTGCCTCTCTGAGGGATATCAAACATCTCCCTTCCCTTGTCCCATTTGATTCCTTGCTTCATCCTAACATCCAATCTCCTTTCTTTGACATGAATACTATGAAGACGTTGTTTGTCTTCATGTTCAGCCTTTTGAATTTTCAGCTTCTGAGAAATGATGTCGGAGACCTTGGCATTTTCATCTTCCTTTCTCCTTAGATCTGCCTGTTGCTTCTTCAACTCCTTCTGAAACAAAGGGTCAGGTGTGTATAGATCAGCTTCATCTTCCCAATCCTCAAAGTTGGCTGCCTCTTCAACCTCCTCCTCACCAAAAGCTTCTTCAGGTATGGTCTTCCCAAGATCACCAGATGTGTCAAATTGGAAGTCATCCTGTTCACCGTGGTAGTAGTAGGCATCATCAAAGACAGTCTCCTCCAATGATTGTTTCCCTTTCCCCTTATCTTTTCCAACTCCAGAAGCTCCTCCAGCTTCTCTTTCTTCTCCTTTCTTCTCCCCCTTAGTTGAGGAATCCTCTAAAGTTTGAGCTGTGGAAGCCCTAGGATTCACCTCAGATGTTCTCCTTATCTCTCCTTCTTCTCTATCTCCTCCTTCATCAGCATCATCATCCTCATCTTCATCATCTCCCTCAAAGAATGTTCTTTGTTGTGCTGTAGGTTGATGTGAGTTCTTTATCATATTGTACAAGTGCTTCATACCTTCATTAAGATGCTCCATACCTCCTTCTATCCTCGACATCCTTTCTTCATTAAACGTTTGATTTTCATCAGCTGTTTGCAGAATAAAGTCCACTTTGGTAGAAATAGAAGCAATCTCCTTGACACTCTCCGATATCTGAGCATTTGACGTTGTAAGATCAGAGATGTTTGAAGCCACCAGTACTTGAGATTGTTGGATTGAATTCAGCCTCGGGAGAAGATTATTCTTCAGTCCTTGCAAGTCATCTTTAACAGTACCCAGCTGATTAGATACAGAGGTGGAAGATTGTGCAACCACTTGTGCTTTCAGAAGATTGTTCTTAGCCTGGGTTTTTTGTAACTTTTTCTATAGATCAGCTAGCTGGTTCAACAACAAAGCAGTGTTTGTGTCAGTGTGTGCACTCACTTCAATTGCTCTCAGTGGTGTTTCACTCAACTCACGTGCTTGTGTATCACTCTGTGTTTGACTCATATCTCTCACAACTAACTGTCTGTCTAAGTTCTCAGTAGATGTACCTGCATGAAAAATCACCCTAGCCCCTTCAAGAGAGGTCAGTGGTGGTGCAATGGGAGTTCGTAATTCCCGATCCCTGGTTGAGTCTGTCAAAATATTTGACATTGTAAACTGAATTGCTTCAGTGACAGACTCACCAGGTTGTCTTTCACTTTCTCCAGTATAAACTGCGAGTGAAAAATCCCATAGGGGAGCCAGAGATGTTCCCTCTGGGAGGGGAGAAAATGATTCTATTATTGGTGGCGAAGAATCAGATTTTCCCTCCGATGCCTGTGAAGGCACTTCTACCGTAACTATGGTAGGCACTGTTTCAAATTCAAAATTAAAGTGCTCTCCTTGCATAGTGTCCTGAGTGTCATCTATATGGATATCTTCTCCCATTGTGAGTAATGGGAGAGTGCTTGACTCAGTACAGGATGCCATGGCCCGATGGCGAAATTCAATAGATTCATCCTGTTGAGAGGATGTCTCCAGAGACTGTTCAGTGGCCATATCTATGTCCATATCCTGTTGAGAGGATAAAGATGGGCTTACAGATGCCTCCCTATAGGTTTTTCTTTTCTTTAAAGGTGGAGATAGAGCTATGGGAGCACTCATTTCAGCTATTTCATTAACTTTTCTTGAACTGGTTTGTACATTAGGCTCAGGTTGTGTATCAGGAGTGTTTGACTCTCTGTTTGGCTCTATGACCTGGGTCAGAGACTGTGGTTCTACAATCTCTGGGTCAGCCCTAACAACCACTTGGGTTTGAATTACTGTACCAGAAGAAGATCCAGGGTTAGGAATAACTACCTGTAGTGGAACTGGATGTGGCTCAGGAACTTGTTCACCAAAGATAGAAAGATTAATGAATTGACTCATCAATGGTGAAACAAGAACAGGTATGGTTGGAAATTTGGATGATACATCAAGTCTGGTGTAGAATTTAGTGTCTGTGGTTGGAGAGGTTTCAAATCTTGTTTCTCTAAACAGTTCTACCTGCTCAGCAGTGAGAAGATGATTAATGATAATAGTGAGAAAGCGAGGGTACCAACACTTCACTTTCACATGATTATCAGAATCTCTCCTAGAGTGAGCAAGCCTGTTAAGCATTATGTTCCACAGAATCTCAGCAAAGTTTAATCTACGACCAAATACAATAGCATAAGCAATATACTGATTAAGACTGGTAATGCAATGAAAATTTGTTTTTTTGCAGTTACCAAATACTCTTGCTCTTGTATCAAAGAACAGATCCCATTCCCTTACAACAAAGCTCTTAGACAATTTGACCATTTGTAAGGGACCCTGATAAAGAATATTCACAAAGAACTTTGATAACTCATCATCAGTGGGTAAGGGATCAAACCTGTCCTTTGGAAAATGTAAAACATCACAAAATAACTCAAAAGTGACTGTATATTGCTGGTTTAAAATATTAAAAGAAAAAGATTTTGAATCTTCAGCAATAACAGCACTTGAACATAAAAACCTCAATGGATCAATTTTAAGAAGTGCAGTGGCACAAATAGCATGACTGACACATGTATTGCTATTTAAAAATTGAATCCAAGGTTTAAAACGTTCCACCTTACATTTAGACGGATCAAAATACCCAACAAAGTTATTTAAAACAAGTTCAAAATTAGGATCCATTTTAGTAAAACAAGAAATTTTAATCAATTTAAAATAAAATTAAAATTTTAGGGATTTTTAGAATTAATTAAAATTAACTAAAATACAAAAAATTAAAATTTCACCAAAATTAACCAATTTTAAATTTAATCCTAAAATTCGAACTAAAACACCTTTGAAATTCAAAATGAAAGGGGTAAATGATCTAAAGCACACAAACAGTTAAACTAGCACAGAAACACAAAGATTACTCAAACACAAGACCTACTTAGCAATACAAACTCAAAAGTCGAATGATTTTGATTTTAAGAAAAAAAATTGAACAGCAATTCGACTAAAGAGCTTGTTTTTTAAGAACAAAGTGAGTTTTGCTAAGTAAAAACTTGAGCAAGTATGAACAATGAGCAATGATTTCTGCAGAAGTGATTGGATTCGAAGGGGTTTTTGAAAGACTGATAAGAAAACGATTCAATAAACTGCTAAGGCAAAAAAAAT
This sequence comes from Heracleum sosnowskyi, assembly GCA_030848705.1. Classification (NCBI taxonomy): domain Eukaryota; kingdom Viridiplantae; phylum Streptophyta; class Magnoliopsida; order Apiales; family Apiaceae; genus Heracleum; species Heracleum sosnowskyi. The sequence continues at coordinate 2,484,728 of JAUIZM010000016.1, read as the reverse complement.
GTGCAGTGTATGTAAGCAGTGTATGTATATATATATTTAGAATAAAAATAATTGTTAAAATGAAAAGAAATAAACGAACGGTTTTTTTTTAAATTGTACTAGGAAGACAATCGGGAAGACTTGGGATAGTCTTCCAGGTAGTCTTCCTAATACAACTTAGAAAGTTTTTCGGAAATTAAATAAAACAAAAACAGAAAATAATATAAGTATTTCTAAGTCTTCCCGATAGTCTTCCTAGTTCAAAAACTGGGAAGACTTAGGAAAAGACTTAAAAATAAAATGGAAAAAACAAAAAAACAAAAAAAAAACAAAAAAGAAAAAACCCTTGTTTTCCCGGTAGTCTTCCTAGTACAAAACTGGGAAGACTTAAAGAAAACTCAGAATTAAATTAAAATAATTACAGAAAAATGCAGAAAAACTATAAAAATGCATGAAAAATATATAAAAGCCTAGAAAAATTCACAGAAAATTCCATAAATCCTAGAAAAATATGCAGAATAATATAGAAGTGCAAAAAAATAATATAAACTTGCAGAAATATTTAAACAAAAATATTTACAATCTGAGAAACACCTAAATAATTCTAAATAAATATATTTTCAATAAAAATACATTTCTCCACTTAAAAAATATGAGAAAAATATTTTTTAAAGAAAATAAATTATTTAGAAATATTTAAATTTACAAGCATGTAATATTAAATGAGACTTGGCAATAAATATCATTTAAATGACAATAGAAAATGGATTTTTGAAAGAACAAACATGACAGAGATATTGTTAATCACTAAGACTGTTTAACATACCCAATTTACCAACTAACTTGATAAATGTGGATTCGTCGACAGATTTGGTGAATATATCTGCAGTTTGTTCTTCTGTGGGTACAAAGTGTAACTCCACAGTTCCATTCATGACATGCTCTCTGATAAAATGATACCTGATATCAATGTGCTTCGTTCTCGAGTGCTGCACAGGGTTGTTGGAGATTGCTATGGCACTTGTATTATCACATAAAATAGGAATTTTGTCTAATGCAAAGCCATAGTCCTTTAATTGATTCCTTATCCATAAGATCTGAGCACAACAGCTTCCAGCAGCAATATATTCAGCTTCTGCTGTTGAATTGGAAACTGTTTGCTGTTTCTTGCTATACCATGAAATCAATCTACCTCCTAGGAATTGACAAATTCCAGAGGTACTCTTTCTATCCACAACACTACCTGCATAATCAGAATCTGTATATCCAACAAGATTAAAACCAGAATCTTTAGGGTACCAGATACCTAAATTAGGTATACCCTTAAGATATCTCAAGATTCTTTTAACAGCAACGAGATGTAAATCTCTAGGGTCCGCTTGGAACCTTGCACACAAGCATGTAGCATACATAATATCTGGTCTACTAGCAGTAAGATAGAGTAAGGAGCCAATCATACCTCTGTAGCTTGTAATATCTACCTTGATAGAGTTATCACAAGCTCCCAGTTTGACTGCTGTTGAAGATGGAGTCCTTGCTGATGCTGAATCCTCCATGTGATACTTCTTGAGGAGTTCTTTGAGATACTTGGATTGACAAATAAATATACCATTTGACCTTTGACTTACTTGAAATCCAAGAAAGAACTTCAGCTCACCCATCATACTCATTTCAAACTTACTCTGCATTAGCTTAGCAAATCTCTTACAGAGATCATCATTAGTAGACCCAAATATGATGTCATCCACATAGACTTGGACTAATATCATATCACTTTTGTGTTTCTTTGAAAAAAGAGTTTTGTCTATGATACCTCTAACAAAACCATTTTCTAAAAGAAAACCAGAGAGAGTGTCATACCATTTTCTTGGGGTTTGTTTGAGACCATAGATAGCCTTGAAGAGAAAGTACACAAAGTCCAACAACTCCTGATTTTCAAAGCCAGGGGCTGTTCCACATAAACTTCTTCATCAAGCTCACCATTCAGGAATGCACTCTTAACATCCATTTGATAGACTTTAAAATTGGAGTAAGCTGCAAAGGCTAAGAACATCCTGATGGCCTCAAGTCTAGCCACTGGTGCATAGGTTTCATCATAATCAATGCCTTCAGCTTGTGAATACCCTTGTGCAACCAGTCTTGCCTTGTTCCTTGTAACAATGCCATCCTCATCTAGCTTGTTCCTGTATACCCATCTTGTACCAACTACTTTCTTGTTCTTTGGTCTGGGTACCAGTTTCCAGACTTGCTGTTGTTCAAACTAATTGAGTTCATCTTACATAGCAATCACCCAATCTGGATCAGTCAGTGCTTCCTCAGTTTTCTTTGGCTCCATTTCAGATAGAAATGCTGAATAATGACATTCATTCTGAGTTGCACTTCTAGTTTTAACTCCAACATCTGGATCACCAATGATCAGCTCAAAAGGATGAGCTCTATTCCATACAGTCTGTCTTGGAAGATTTGATCTTGATGATTCGCCTTGAAATTCACTTTGATGTTGTGAGTGACTAGATGATCCTTCATTTGCTCCCCCTGAGTTGTTGCTTGATTGCCTTGATGATTCTTCTCCAGTGTTGGTGGTATCTCCATTGTTACCAGTGTTTCCACCACCACCACCATGATCATTATCATCAGTGTTATTATCATTACCAGCAATAACTTCAGGTGGGGCTACATCATCTGATTCTGAGTCTGGCAAGTTATCAAACTTCAGCTTTTCAGATGAGTCTTCTTTTTGGATACTAGGGAGCTTAGTGTCATCAAAAGTAACATTGACACTTTCCTTTACTGTGTGACTGCCAACCAAGTAGACCCTGTAAGATCTTCTGGAATAACCAACAAATATAGCTTCTTGTGCCTTGGCTTCAAACTTGCCACGTTTAACATTGTCATCTTTAAGCACAAAGCATTTTGCTCCAAATACATGAAAGTACTTGACAATTGGTTTCTTGTTGTTCATGATCTCATAAGGAGTCTTCATTAAGTCCTTGTTGATTAAAGTTCGATTCTGAGTATAACAAGCTGTATTTGCTGCTTCAGCCCAAAAGTACATTGGAAGTTTAGACTCACTTAACATAGTCCTGGCAGCTTCAATCAATGTACGATTCTTTCTTTCCACTACTCCATTTTGTTGAGGAGTTCTAGGGGCAGAATACTGTCTTGTTATTCCTTTATCAGCACAAAAGTCATTTAGGACTGCATTCTTGAATTCAGTTCCATTATCTGACCTTATGGCTCTAACAGGGAATCTAGAATCCAGCTCAATCAACTTTATATGGTCAATCACCAGGTGTGGGGTCTCATCCTTGGAATGTAGGAATAAAACCCATGTATATTTTGAAAAGTCATCACCAATCACAAGTGCATATTGTTTCTTTGACATAGACATCACATTAACTGGACCAAACAAATCCATGTGCATTAGGTGAAGTGGTTCAGTTATTGATGATGTGTCAGTGCCCTTGTGAGAAGCTTTCTTTGACTTTCCTTTCTGACATGCCTCACACAGTCCTTCCTGTGTAAATTCCATCTGAGGCAAACCTCTAACCAATTCCCTCTTGACTAAAGAGTTCATGGTTTTGAAGTTAAGGTGAGACATCTTCTTGTGCCATAGCCAACTTTCATCTGATGAAGCTTTAGCATAAAAACAATTAACTTCATCTTTGGATCCAGAGTGCAGATCAGCTATGAACAAGTCACCTTTCCTTACTCCTTGAAGAGCAGGCTTTCCATTCTTCTTGTGAAGGATCTGACACTTCTCTCTTTCAAAGGAAACAGCATATCCTCTGTCACAGAAATGACTGATGCTAAGAAGATTGAACCTCAGACCTTCCACAAATGATACATCTTCAATGATAACATTTCCAAACTTCAAACAGCCATATCCTTTCGTAATACCCTTGCTGTTATCTCCAAAGGTAACTACTGGGCCAGCTTTCTCAACCAAATCTGATAGCAGGGCTCTATCTCCGGTCATATGCCTTGAACAGCCACTGTCAAGAATCCACATAACACGGTTTACCTGTTTAACTCCATGCAATACCAAATTGATTAGTCCTTCCTCGGAACCCAAACTTGATTGGGTCCGGCATACTTAAAGAACTGGCCTTTGTCAGGCAAAACAACCTTTTTAGCTACAACTACTTCAACCTCTTTCACAAAAGAGCGTTTCCATTTATACCCAGCCCTAACACATTTCTGAGTAGGCTTAGGGATAAATGAATCCACTCTAGTCTTAGGAGGACTCGTGGTCTTAGCTCTAACATGCTTCTTATTATTAACATGTTGACGTGGAACAGTCTTATCATTAGATACATGCTTACTATTAAAATAAGCATACATAACATTGAAAGCACACGACATGCAATTAATCACACCACATGCTTTATGAGAAGAATTAACAACAGGCATGTTAGTTCTACAGTTGTTTTGATCCAACTTATGGATATTTGATTTAGTCTCTGTTGTTGAAACAACTTTGACTGGTTTATCAGACATACACTTGTTGGACTGTTCAACTTCAAAAGCAAGATCTTCTTCACGTATCTCCTCTGCAATGATGATAGAGTATTCATTCAGAGGATCTGCCTAGGACTCTCTAAAGAAAGGTTTGTCAATACCTTTAAGCACATCTGGAATACCCCTTTCTTCAGCACTAACTCTATTAGGGGTATTTATGCTTAATTTACCAATAGACTCCTTATAGTCATAGCCTATGCCAACAGACTGACCAATACTTTGTTTATTGATAATTTCTTTAGCCGTCTTACAAGAGTTGTAATAGGCATTAGCTTTAATCTTAAGCTCACTATTCTTTTCTTTGAGAATGGTTTCCAGTTGAATATAACATTTAACCCTATTCTCAAGAAATGCTATTTTCTCAGTAAGTTCATTCTGATTAACATGCACAAGTTTTAATTCTTTTATCTCCTTTTCAAGAGCTGTGTTCAAAAGAATTATTCTATCATTTTCAGTGCGTGCACAAGAAATAGTACCACCAGGATGATAGATCATTTCAGCATCAGTGAACTTTACCTCTGACATGTATGTAGATGAAGTGCTTGCTCCACTAGCCACTAAGGCTAAGTTTCCAATTTCTCCAGCTTCTTCATCACTATCAGTGTCATCCCAACTCTTTCCTTCAGCAACATAAGCTTTCCCAATTTTGTTCTTCTTGCTAGAATCAAATGTGTTCCTTGTCACTTGCTTTGGCTTTCTGCATTCAGTAGCAAAGTTACCTAACTCATTGCAATTGTAGCACCTGATTGTGCTCCTTTCCACAGTTCCAGTTTTGTAGCCACCCCTTGTGCTACTTGAAGAGGAAGATCCACCTCTCTGAAATCTGGGCCTGAACTTAAGATTGGGATTCCTTTTGAATCTGAACTTCCCAAACATCCTGACTATCAAAGGCAAATCACCATCCTCCAGCTGATCAAGTTCCTCTAAAGAATAGAAGTCACCACCAGATTGATCTATGGATGTTAAGCCATATTCAGCATCAATAACATTCATGTTAAAACTGGAAGGTTGAACAGCCTTCACTTCCAGTTTCTGTGGGACTTCAGCAGTCAATGCAGTAGAAGTACTAACTATCTTCCCAGTTCCATACAGCTCCCTTTGTTGAATCTGCTCCAGCTCATAGGTCTTCAGAACACCATACAGTCTTTCCAAAGCAATCTCTCTCAGATCTCTTGCTTCTCTAATGGCAGATATTATGTGTTCCAAATGAGGTGGAAGTTTAAGTATAAACTTCTTGTTAATTTCCTTGATAGTGTAGTGCTTCCCATTGAGATTCAGATCATTGATTAATTTGTTGTATCTCTCAAAAACCTCAGAGATACCTTCACCAGGGTTTGATCTGAAATGCTCATATTGAGAGGTGAGAATTTCCAGCTTATTCTCTCTAACTTCCTCTGTCCCCTCATTGATTATCTCTATAGTGTCCCAAATGTGTTTGGCAGTATCACAGTTTAGGACATGATTATGCATGATACGATCAAGACAATCAACAAGGATCAACTGTAGACAGGCATCCAAGGTAACATCCTCTTTTTCATCAGGAGTGTAATCCTTGGGATCCTTAGGGTACATCCTAGCAGCCCTAGTAACAACCTCATTCTCTATTAGTTCTCCCTAAATAATCATAGGGACTTTGGGACCATTCTTCAGCACATCAATGTATTTAACATTAGCAACTTTAAGAAATAGGAGCATTTTCTTCTTCCACATAGGATAATGCTCCTTGCTGAACATTGGGATTTTGACTTTACCCACTTTCTATGTAGTAGACATCTTTTAAGATTTTTAGGAATAATAAAAATTTCAGAGTTTAAGAAAAAATCTCAAAACAATTGGATCTTTGATTTGTATATCAATCAAAAGGCTCTGATGCCAATTGTTAGGTCCTGATAAGTTTGTAGAAGGGGGGTTGAATACAAACGATACCGTTTAATCGAATTTGTCCTTTGAATAATTTAACAATTAAGAACAAATTAATGCGGAATAAAACTGAAACAATATTCAAGTTAAATAAAACTCTATTGAACTTGAAGGGTGTTACAATTTTGATCACTGATTACAATGAACTTGATAAAACAAACCTAGAATAAATTCGACATGAATTTATCTATTTTTGTAATAAAAAGGATCGAATACTAAAAAGTAGTTCGATATAAAATCTAGGGATTATGATCCGCTAGAAAGCTAAAGCAGTACAAGTGAAATGATCCTTATGAATTTAATGTAATGATCAAGTCAAGAATTAATTCACTTGATGAAATTTAATGCCTTTGCAGTTAAGTGAAGTAAAGACAGAGAGAATGAAAAGTTATGTTGCTGTGTCTTTTGTTCTTCAGTTGTAATTGTAATATGTCTTCTGTCTTCTGCCTTGCTTTAAATACAAATACACAGCCTTTCATTTAATCCCACGTGCAATGCCTTTAACAGAATTGCCTTAGGAAGACTATCAGAAAAACTAAGCATTTGTTCTTGGAAGACTCTCGGGAAAACAACATTTGTTAATGGAAGACAATCGGGAAGACAATAGATTGGCCTAGGAAGACAATCGGGAAGACTCACTTGTGAGTCTTCCTAGTTCATTTAACTAAGTCTTCCTAGTTCAAACCTAAGTCTTCCTAGTTCATTTTTATTCTAATTTAAATAATTAACTAAATAAATTATGTATTAAATTAATTCTTTACAGAATTAATTTAATAAATAATTTACTTAATAGTATTAATTATTTATAAGAGAATAAATAGAATTAGTTGTCTTCTCAAACAATTCCAGAATCACTTAAAACTTAGATAAATAACAAACACAATAGTATGTTGACACTCAATGCACTGTCTGGTTCATTAGTGACAAACGGCAATGTTTGTTCTTTATCTATTTGACTTTAAGCAGTGATTCACTTCCTTCTCATTCAAGAACTCCGTAATCAGTATCTTTTGTTGTCACTACTTGAAATCTCTGTCACTTTAATAAATCCACTGAGCTTGAATACTTCATTGAGGCTTGATCAATAAATTGAGCTTCTTTCAATGTAGAATCACTTCAAGTCTGTAGATGACTTTAATCTCCATTCTTTGACAGATATAATCTTCTAAGATTCCTGTGACATTTGATTTTTATTATTTACTTATTACATCTTAATTAAAGTTGAGTAGAATCCTCGGTGTTTACAAATAGGCCTAGACATATGCCTTTCAGTATCCTATCAGTGTGAAGTCTGATGCTCTGGGATACCACAAACCAAGATTTGGTGTCCCTTTAAGATATCGAAATATCCTCTTTACAGCTATCAGATGCGGTTCTCGTGGTTGGGACTGAAATCTTGCACAGAGACAAGTTGCGAACATAATATCTGGCCTAATGGCAGTAAGATAGAGGAGAGAACCAATCATTCCTCTATAGATTGTGATATCCACTTCAATTCCTTCCTTAGAGTCAAGTTTGGTGGCAGTAGCCATGGGAGTACTGGCAGGAGCACTGTCTTGCATGTTGAATTTCTTAAGCAAGTTTCTGGTGTACTTGGACTGATTGATAAAAATCCCTTCATCAGTTTGTTTTACTTGCAACCCCAGAAAATAGCTCATTTATCCCATCATGCTCATCTGATATCTTGACTGCATCAATTTAGCAAACTTCTGACACATTGTAGCATTAGTAGATCCAAAGATTATGTCATCTACATATATCTGGACTAAGAGCAAGTCTTTGCCTTTTTGGATATAAAACAGAGTTTTATCAATGGTGCCTCGTGTGAATCCACTATCAAGAAGAAACTGAGTAAGCGTTTCATACTAGGCCCGTGGTGCTTGCTTGAGTCCATACAGAGCTTTATCCAGTCTATACACATGATCTGGATATTTGGAATCAACAAACCCTGGAGGTTGCTCAACATAAACTTCTTCCTCCAGTTCTCCATTTAAGAAGGCACTCTTAACATCCATCTGAAAGACCTTAAATTTCATATGTGCAGCATATGCTAGGAATATTCTGATGGCCTCCAATCTGGCAACTGGAGCAAATGTTTCGTCATAATCTATGCCTTCTTGTTGAGAATACCCTTTTGCTACAAGTCTGGCCTTATTCCTTGTGATTACTCCATCAGAATCAGTTTTGTTTCTGAACACCCATTTAGTTCCCACAATAGATCTATCTTTGGGTCTTGGAACCAGTTTCCAGACTTCATTTATTTCAAACTCGTTGAGTTCCTCTTGCATTGCTGTTACCCAATCAGCATCTTTCAAAGCATCTTCAATTTTCTTTGGTTCTTCCTGTGAAAGAAAGTTATGAAACAGACACTCATTCTGAGTAGCATTTCTTGTTTGAACACCAGCATCAGGATCTCCAATAATGAGATCAGGAGGATGCGCTTGTGTCCATCTTCTTGCTGAAGGTAACTGAGTTCTTGAACTTGATGCTCCCCCTGCATCAATGTCTTCCTTAAAAGAACTTTCTTGAGTTGTATGAGAAGCTCCCCCTGCATCAGTGTCCTGATAAGATTCGCTGGAATTGGAGTTTCTCTGATGGATATCTCCTGATGTACTATCAGTACTTGCATCAGTGTTGTTATCAGTACTTCCATCAGTATCTGTAGAAGAGTTATTCTCAAGAGATTCATTTGTAGTATTATCAGTAGTATTTATGATATCATTAGGCTCCCCCTCAATATCATCACTACTGATTTCAATTTCTAGTTCATCCCCAAATATCAATTCTTCATGAGTATCTTCATTTATTCCAGTAATTTTCCTGTCATCAAATGATACATTTACTGAGACATTCACAATCTTAGTTATCAGATTATATACCTTGAAAGCTTTTGTCGAATCAGGATATCCAATAAAAATTCCTTCATCTGCTTTTGTCTCAAACTTTCCAAGCTGTTCTGGATGTGTCCGCAAAATGAAGCATTTACACCCAAACACGTGCAAGTGTTTTAAGCTTGGTTTCTTTCCCTTTATCATCTGATATGGAGTCTTGCCATGTCTTGTGATCAGAGTACAGTTCTGAGTATAGCATGCAGTGTTGACAGCTTCTGCCCAGAAGTAAGTTGGCAGCTTTGCTTCTTCCAGCATTGTTCTTCCAGCTTCAATTAGAGTTCTGTTTTTCCTCTCAACTACTCCATTCTGTTAAGGAGTACCAGGAGCGGAGAATTGCTGCACAATTCCTTTTGATTTACAGAATTCTTCCATTGTTGAGTTTTTAAACTCAGTTCCATTATCACTTTGAAGAACTTTGACTTTGTTGCTTGATTCGTTCTCCAGTAATTTGACATGCTCTATCAGAATCTCTGGTGTTTCACTCTTTTTATGCAGAAAGTATACCCATGTGAATCTTGTATACTCATCAACAATTACCAGAGTATACCTTTTCTTGTTAATAGACATTACATTCACAGGACCAAAAAGATCCAGATGTAGCAGGTGATAAGCCGTGTCTATTGAGTATTCTGATTTACTTTTGAAGCTGATTCTCTTTTGCTTTGACTTTTGACATGAGTCGCAGAGTCCATCAGGGGAATACATCGCTTTTGGGAGACCTCTCACTAAGTCCTTTCTTACTAACTCATTGATGTTATTGAAATTCAAATGAGAAAGCTTCTTATGCCAGTTCCAACTCTCATCTACTGATGCCTTTGATAGAAGACATGTCGTTTTCCCATTAGTAGCAGAATGTAAGTTGGCTTCATATATGTTACCACGTCTATAACCCGTAAGAATCACTTTTCCATCCTTCTTAATTGTTATTTCACAGTGAGATTCATAAAAATTGACATGATAACCTCTGTCTGTAATTTGACTGATGCTCAAGAGATTGTGCTTCAGTCCTTCTACCAGAGCTACGTTCTGAATGATGACATTTCCAATTATAATGTTTCCATATCCCAAAGTATGTCCTATATTGCCATCTCCATAGGATACCTTTGGTCCAGACTTCCTCTCAAAGTCTGACAGCAGAGCCTTGTTTCCAGTCATGTGTCCTGAACATCCACTATCCAGAACTAGAACATTTTTCCTGTTGCCCTGCAATCATTTATTCAATCAGTTAGAATTTTTAAGAACTCACACTTGTTGGGTCCTGTTTTTCAATTTCTTGTTAAGATTTGTAGCGGAATTTTTCTTTAAATCATTTTCAACTGAATTAGCTCCACTTGAACTTGATTTAACGGAGTCTTTCTTAACATACACATTTCTAGTTAACAAAACCAATCTATCACTAGAATTTGCACCTTTATTGAATTTAGGCAAAGGAACATAATTATCATGGTACAAATTGTGATAACTAGTACATGTGTAAACTGAATGCCATTTGCTACCACAGTGAGAACAAGGATTCTGTTGTTTATAATTAACATTTCTACTCCTAACATCAGAAATAGAAATTTCAACTCTCCTCTTTTTATTCTTCCTGCAATCAATGGAAAGATGATTAGTATTACCACAGGTATGACATGTCTTTCTTGGAGCATTAGGAATATATTTATAATTGATAGACTTGTCTATACCTAGTTTTCCATTCCTATGCCTTTTGGGAATCTTCTCATTTTTCTTACCTGTCACTGCATTAATCTTTTTCTTTAACTTACCAGAGGAGAGATGTCCTATGTTCTTTTCTTTTGTGATTCTTTTCTTGACAGTCTCAGTGCAAATTTTAGCATCAGTCTTAACAGAAGTTTTAGTGCTGATTTTAGAACAAAGTGTATTAGTAGATTCAGTTTCTGTAATTGACTTAATTTCTCTATCAGAAACAGTTTCTATTTCTTCCTCAGAGATTAATTCAATATTAGAACTTGATCCTTTCTCAAAGGTAGAATTGACTTTCATGTCACTCGCAGGAACAAACTTTATATGAGTGGATAAGTTGATATTTTCATCTTCTTTTGTCTTATTCTTCTTGTATCCAAGACACTCTTTCTAGTTTCTATCATTTATAAGTAAATGAGTTTGTTTACCAAAATGAGTCCACACTCTTATTTGTTCTCGTTCTTTCTTCAACTCTACTTCTAGAGATTCTATTTTTAACATCTGTTCTATCTCTATCCCTTTAAGTTTGTCACACAAATTTTGAGTATTTTTTAGAATAACTATCTCAACCTCTAAATACTCATTTCTTTTCTTTATATCAGCTGCTTCTTTTAAAATCCTGATGTTCTCCTTAGACTGATTATTATAACTAACGTGCAAGTTTCTAAGAAAGGATTTTAATTCACACATGTTATCAGTATCAAAAGCATAAGCAGTTTTAGGTACCTTTTCAGATGCCTCTTCAATTTCAGTCATCAGTGCATAGTTTGTTTCTTCTTCTTCTTCTTCTTCAGAGTCAGAAGAATCCATCCATCCTTTGCTTGATGTGACAAGCGCCTTTCCAGCAGATTTTCCAACTTTGGGTTTCTTGCATTCAGTTGCATAGTGACCCATCTTGTCACAATTGAAACATTTAATCTTTGAGAGATCAATTTTCTTCTGTTTGCTTTTCTTGTCAGAATATTGATCGCCTTTTGACTTTCTTCCATCTTTCCTGAGTTTGCCCTGCTTCATCTTTCTGAAACCTTTAACCATCATAACCATCATCTGCACCAGTTCTTTGTCAGAATCATCATCTGATTCCTCATCAGTACTTTCATCAGTATCAGCATCAGTGTCTGACTTCATTACGACATGAGCTTTAGCCTTCATTTTTCCTTGGTGCACACGCCTTTCTTTTGATTCCACTTTCAAAGCCACAGATTTAGGCTTTGATCTTGTACCTTCCTTTTGCTTGATCTCCAGATCATATGTCTTCAGCATTCCATAGATCTCATCAAGTGTCATCACGTTCATCCTATAAATGTGCCTTATAAGATTCTGTTGAGTTATCCATTCCATGGGTAAGGATCTTAAGAACTTGACGTTTGAGTCCTCAACGTCATACACCTTTCCCACCAATGACAATTAATTTAGCAAAGTAAGAAATCTATCATAGATTTCTGTTATGTCCTCATTGTGCTTTGCCTCGAATTGCTCATATTCTTTAATAAGAATACCCCTCCTGTTTTTCTTGATTTCTTCAGTTCCTTGGCATTGAACTTCCAAGGCATCCCATGTCTCTTTAGCAGTCTTACAAGCAATAACTCTGTTAGATAAGACAGTATCTAAACTATTGTGTAAGATGTTTCTAACCTTTGCATCTTTAATCATTTCATCTTTATCTTCAGGCGTCCATTGACTATTTTCTTTTATTACCAGCCCTGCAGGAGTTGTCTCAGTTGCTGCGACTGGTTCTGATGGAATGAATGGTCCATTGTTGTTAGGAATATGTTGTTCTTGATGATAATTATAAAAACACTTAGTAGATTTTGTATTAAGTCATTTTGTAGCTGTCAACGAAATGGCATGCTTTGCAGCATTCCGTTGACAGGAAGCTCATCAACGAAATGAGTGATGTAGCAATTGCACTGTACAATACTTCACAGTTTGATATGCATTTTGTTGTATGTACTAGATAGGTTTTCTAAGTCATGTTGACTAAATGATAGATAGGCAAAATAGGTTGGTTAATTGTAAATATCTTGTGCCTTGTAATTTTGCCTAAGTGAAGACATGTCAACGGAATGAAGATTACCCATCAATGAAACGAAGTTCACTCATCAACGAAATGGAGAATAAAGCTATCAACGAAACACATCTCCCTGCTATCAACGAATCATTATTGCTTTTCTGAATAGTTGACAAAGTGATAGTGACAGGTTACTGAACAGATCTAAAGGTGATGTGGAAGTGTACTTTGCATTGGAAACCATTAAAATGGACATGAGGAATAAGGAAACATCCCAGTTTCCAATTGGGCTCTTGGGAGTGATCATAATAAGCATGACCTTGACCCTGGGTGTTGACCTCTGAGAGACAAAATGTTGAGGATGTTCATATGCAAACATGTTTGACGCAGGCATTTGTGCACTTTGTGCATACATAGCATTCATGTGTGGCATGCTCCATGTTATTTGTGGCATTATGAATGCATTCATATGAGGATTTGAAACAAATGACATGTTAACATGCAAATTTGATGCTTGATCAGTATGTGCAAACATGTTATGCATAACAGGCATATGCATATTGAGCACAGGCATTGGCAATTGAACAGATGGAGTTTTAACAGATTTGCAGTTTGTAGATACATGATTAACACTACCAAACTTTACACAAGTTTTCCTAGGGGCATACTTGTCAGGAGTATAGTTGTTGTGTTTGTTAATCCCTACATTTCCATTTCTATTCTTTTTCTTTTTAACCTCAGTTTTAACATTTATATTCTCAACCTTGTCCTTCAATTGCTTGTTGGACAAGTGACCTATGTTGACATACTCAGCTTTGGTTTTGCTACCTTTTCCCTGAACAAAATTCTTGTTGGTTGGACCATACTTTTTGTTCATCTTCTCTAGTCTTTCTTGACTAACAATAGATGTACACTTCTTTGGACAAGTCACTTCCGTAGAGGTGTTGTCCATCAACGGATGCTTGCTATCCGTAGAGGCATTACCGTAGAACGGATGCTCACTATCCGTAGAAGTGTCATCTCCTAGACTCTCAACATCTAGTTTCTTTTTATCTTTTCTTGTTGATTCCTTGTAGAATGTATCCACACCTTGAGCCTTAATAATGTTTGTGGCAACATTCCTGGAATCAGTCAATCTTGCTATTGTTTCATGTTCTTTAGCTAACTGTGCTTTGATAGATTCTTATCTTTTAAGCACAATTAGTAAATCATCCTTGGCAACTTGACACTCTACTCTCATTTTCTCAAACTCAATATATTGAGTTTCCAGAAGAGCATTCCTATCACTTAACAACTGATTAGATGTTTTAATCCCGGTGTTCTCATTAGTAAGTGATTTAAGAGAAATACGCATATGATACAATTCAGTAGACATATCATTAATTGCACTATTGCATTCCTCAGTAGAAAGCTTAGAGAGATTGGTGGTAATTACCTGATTGGATGATAAACTGGCCTCCTGCTCGCTTGAATCAGCCATCAGTGCAAGGTTCACAAATTCAGTGTCCTCCTCAGGTTCATTCCCGTCTTCAGCCCAGTCATAGTCCTGTGTAATGAATGCTCTACCCTTTTGCTTGAGAAGATCAAAGTATTTCTTCTTGTAGTCAACAAGTTCAAACTTCCTGTCACTATTCTCAGCCTTTGGTTTCCTGCACTCATTGGCAAAGTGACCTCCCATTCCACAATTGAAACATTTAAATTTGGACCTCTCAACAAAGTCCTTCTTGAATGGTTTGGACACATCAGGGTTTCTCTTGAACTTGAGCTTTGAGAATTTTCTTGACAGAAAGGCTAAATGTTCATCTAGCTCATCCATCTCCTCTTGATTGGAGGGCTCACTTTCTTCAATCATCTTACCTTTACACTTTCTTGATTCAACTCTACCTTCACAAGCACTTTGGCTTGGTGTAGTCTCAACAGCTTCTTCTTTCATGTCCTCAGCCTTTTCAACACTTGTTACTAGAGCAACAGATCCAGTTTTCTTTTGGACCTTCTCAATTTCTTCATCCTACTCTATTTCCAGCTCATATGTTTTTAGGGTTTCATACAGCCTCTCAAGAGTAAAATCCTTATACTCTTGAGTGTTTCTCAAGGAGACAGTCATAGGCTTCCACTCCTTTGGCAAGGCTCTGAGAAATTTAAGATTTGAATCCTTGACTTGATACACTCTTCCATACAACTTCAATCCATTCAGCAGTTTTTGAAATCTACTAAAAGTATCATTCAAAGATTCTCCACTCTTGAAGTGAAAGTGTTCATATTGTTGTATGAGGAGTTGCATCTTGTTTTCTCTCACCTGCTCAGTCCCTTCACATATGGTTTGGACAGTGTCCCAAATCTCCTTAGCTATAGAGCAGTTAATAACATTGTCGAACATATCTGAATCAAGACCATTGAAAAGAATATTCATGGCCTTCTTTTCTTTATGAACTGCAATGATGTCCTCAGGAGTCCATTCTGAATGCAGCTTTGGGATTGTGCTTGGAGCTCCTGCAGGTTCCTGAGCTATTGAGGTGTTTGGCTTCATAGGTACATGAGGGCCATGTTCTATGCACTCTACATAAACTTCATTCATGGACATAAGATGTAGGCGCATTTTTACTTTCCAGTGAAATTAATTTTCTCTATCAAGAACTGGTATTTTTACTCCATGATCCTTCTGACTCATGATTCAATTGTCTTTGATCTTTAAACTTCTTGTATGTTAGAAGCTTGCTCTGATACCAATTGTTATTCCCAGACAATTAATCAAGATTGTAGAAGGGGGGTTGAATACAATCTTTAAAAATCTTCTTGATTCTTGATAGTGAAAATAAAAACAAGAACATAAACACAAATAAGATAACACAAGAATTAAAAATTCAGGTGGATTGTTTTTGTCCACCTTAGAGATTTTTATTGAAGAAATCTCTGTGATGTTTATGAATAAACACACAGCTGCAAATACACAACTCTAGCTTCGGCAATTTACAAGGATATTGCTTTATGCTCTCTAAATTGCCTAACTTGATTTCTTAGTTCTAGAGTTATGCTACTACTTGGTTATATAACCCAAGTTTACAAAGATATTTGAACAGCTAATAATACAAAAAGTACATCTGTTCAGAATCCTTGTTTCTCCATTCCGAGCAGTGGTCCATGTCTTGGTAGCTTGCCCTTCTTGGCTGATTGTCTTTTATAGAAATGATACCTTTGACCATGCAAACAGAATGCTGCTTTCTTCTCGTGACCTTTCCAGACAAAATGGCTTCCATGCTCTGTGTAGTTTGTCAACCCATGTGCTCTGACTTAACTGTCCCTTTCACAAGTACAGTGTGTATCCGTAGAGGCTACTTGAGTTGTATCCGTTGACAGTTTCTTGATCAACCAGTACTGCTATCCGTGGACAGTACGATGTCCATATCCATAGAAGGCTAATTAAGCTATCCGTAGATAGTCAATTTCACGTATGCAGAATTACAAGGTATCAACTATTTACAATTAGCCTCCCTATTCTACATATCTATTGATAGTCAACATGACTCATTTAACCTATCAAGACTACTTCAACTTCAACATCATAAATACACAAGCATGTTACATTGAGTCTTATCAGTAGATAAGCTTCCCATCTACGGATACTGCAAAAGCATACTATCCGTTGATAGCTACATTTAATTATACAATTTTTACTAAGTTAATTTGGTTATCATCAAGAAACAACATAGTTCCTAACAGATCCACTTCTTTAGCTGGACCACCTTTGACTTCTCTCTATGAGCTGCTCTGTAGACTTCCCATGCGCTTTTGCTTAACACATAGCCCATTTTTTACTACTCGAGATGATTAGGTATATTCCTATCCTAAACACAAATTAACAAATATGTTAATCTCAAGTTATATTGATTGGTTCTAAATTCGGGCTATCTCAGCATCACCCAAATTAATAAATCAATCTCAAAGTTAATTACTCTTTGAGAAGCATTACACCCAAATCAATATAATCAACCATAATGAACATAAAAGAGAGATAGAAAAGAACACTTATATAAAAGCTCAAGAATCCATTAAAGCCCTAGAATAACAATTAGTTCAACATTTTAAAGCAAAACACAACCAAGAAATATAGAAGATGAAGAAAAGATCAAACTCGTTAATGGCTTCAATCTTCCATCTCCCTGCCTTGTGTTTTCTCTCAGTGTTTCCTCTATTCTTCTTCTCTGTCTTGTGTCTAAAACTACTCTACGTGTCTACTCTAACTCTAACTGCTGTCTAATGTCTATAATATCTGATATGTTTAATGTATATACATGTGTTTTTAATGATTTAATAGAAAAACAAGAAATTCCTAAATAAAAAGTAATTTTAAATAGGAAATTCGAACCCTGCTGTTCCTAAATTTTTCTGGATAGTTGAGGGCAGAATTAAATTCTGAGCCCAGAATAGAAATATTGGTCTTCTTCCGAGCTTTCCAGTGACTGTTTACGGGCCTCAAACGGACTTGTAGAACTCCTGATAGAGCCAAAATAGCAAAGAATGCGACAGGTGTCCAAAAATCCAAATTTTCTATGAGTTAACTCCAAAAATTCCAATTTAAGCTCAAAACCATTATTTTCTTGATTCTTACAATAAAACATTAAAACACACTAAATAAAATCCAATTCCATGCAAAAATAACTAAAAATATAGGGATAAACTAATAATAAATAACTACTTATCAAATATCCCCACACTTAAGGTTTTGCACGTCCTCGGGTAAAAAAAGAAAACAAAAGCTACATCCTAATTTATTAACACCACTTTCGTAGGTGACACGATTGCATTGAGCATATGCAACAAGCCGTTAAACCCCTAGGCATCCCTAGTAGGACGAGTTGTGTCTCGTGAGGGCCTATAGCGAATGTACCCACAAAATCCATCTAGCTCATGTAACCAATAAAGATGATGATGATGATGATGATGATGATAGCAATAAGTAAATCTGATCTATCAATTATTTGATGCATGCCAAAGTAACTCCACACAAACAAGATCACTCATGTTATCTCAACTCAAGAATCAAGGTGCAAATGCTAAGTCTTGGTGTCAAAAGTACAAGTATCCACATAGTATCAACTCCATGAATGTGCATAAGTACTCAAAAGACCATGTCAAGTGAAAAATAGAGTTAGTAATCATGTTAGGCATACAAGAGTACACTATCAATAAAACTTGGGATTTTCATATGTCAAGAAATACCTCACCTTTCACTCACAAAAGAATCACGCTCAAGAATAGGTTAAGTGTATCACTCATTCCAATCATCTACATAAACACACTTAACACTTGACATCGATTCAACTAAAAACACAACATGCATGAACAATTATAATCAAAAGGACTTTTATTCGGGTTGTAATGGGGCTAGGGACAAGGTATGTCAAGAAAATCCAAATGGGGTGAAGTGTCAAAAGCTAGTGATTCTCCATAATCAAGCACATAATCCCCCATATGTCCTCCCCACACTTAGACTATTAAGTACATATAACTTGTTTAGATTGAGACGAAGGATCATAAAACATAACTAAAGAAAACAAAAGAAAATGCTCTCACATGAATAATTTCTTCCTTTTTTTTTCAAGGCATTTATTTTTTTATGGCCTTGCATTTTTTTCATTTTTTTTTTCGAGAGCTGCAAGCAAAACACTAACATATATACAACCACAATGATCCTCTATCAAGTGCACTTATATGTACTCAAAGCATTAAAATCAACTCATCTTGCACATATCTTATGTCCTTTTCATTACTCAAGATATTTGAGGAATTTACTAGCTTCAACTTGCAAGTGAAAGTGTGTGCAAGAGCATAATATAACACCTTTCAAACAAAAGTTTCGACAACAAGAAATCACTTAGCATGCATGGATCATTTAGCTAAACTTCCAACAAGCAATACATCAACTACTTGACAAACAACTACTATATTTCACCATCTCGTCTATATCAATTCACAAGGCTAGAATTATATTTGGATTTTTTAAGTTTTTTAATTTTTTTTCTTTTTTTTACTATCGAGAACACCTCCCCACACTTAAGTGAGGCATTGTCCGTAATAACTCTAAGTGAAAACAAAATAAACACTATGACGCCTACAAATAAATATAAAAAAACACAAAATAGAACTAATCTACAAAGAAAAGAAAACTCCCCTAGATGTCAAGGTGTTTGGTGTGGAAGGTGTCACTGCTAGCTTCATGAAAGTCAACATGTATGTCATCTGCTTCTTGATTTTTATAAGAGCTGCAGTTGGCTTCTCGGTGTCTCAGCCTGGCCTTTTGTTGCTGAAGTCAGCTTCAAAGCAGTTGAACATACAAACAAGGCACCACCGTGAATGGACTTTCTGGTGACAAATTTATTCTCAATCAATATTAGTCTACATCATTTTGATGTACTACTCTGTTTTTCTTAAAGGTCAATGTAACAACACACGCATTGCCTATTAATGTAGATGGAGGGCTGCTGCTGACAAGTGGTAGCAAATGAATGCTGCTGGATAAGTGTAACAGCCCGACTTTTCGGACTATTAATTCTAAATTCAAAACTTAAATAAAAGTATTTTTTTTATTCAATAAATACGAAATTACACAAAAGTCAAATCAGCGGTCAAACTTAACAATAATTCAAAACATAAAAGCAGAGACACAGCTCCATAAATCCAACAATATTCAATGTCTAACAGATAATCAAATTGTTCGAATAGTCTTATGCAAAATCGCATAGCACAAAATCCATAACTCCACATCCTTATTCTTACTTAGCTTCCAAAAGTCCGAACCTGAAATATATTAAAACAATGAGCTGCAAAGCCCAGCAAGTAACTATCGCCCAACGGCTCAAAGTAATATTTAAAACATAATTTCTTAACTTTAAATCGATAATATAATCTTAACAATAAAATCATATTTAATTCCAACAGTTCTAAATTACGGTCACACTATGTCAGTGACACGGCTTCTATAGTTCGATGATTCGATGGGGGCCAGTTTACGTCCCTCGATAAGACAAACTCAACGAGGTATCTATGTGTTCCGGAACGTGCGTAAACTAGTTCTATATGTCACACTATCCAGTGACCGGATTCTATGATTCGATACGCAACTAAAACTGGGGAATTCTGTAAAAATCTTTTCTAAATTCTATTTTCGATATCACAATTCTCGATAGTTAAATCAATCAAATATTTCGAAAGCGAATAAAAAAATATTTGATAATATTAGTGAGCAACGAAAAGTCTCTTACCTCGATACCGATGTCGCACCCTGAAAATAAAATCACAGCAAATCCTTAATATTAACTTATAATCTATTATTACTCAAATAATGCAAACAAATACACAACTCAATAGAACTCATGCGGAGTTTGCATATAATTTACTCAAAGAAGATTCCAAACATCAAACATCAAAATATCTTGCAAAATAGACTATTGTTAACAAAATCAATCCTGACCGTTCTGAAAATTGGCAATTTACTCTATGAAAATGATTTTATCTGAAAGAGTACAAAACACAAAAAATGTAGGCAATTCCGAGAGCTTTCCAGAACGATAAAGCTCGTTAGAAACGGACAAGTAATGAACTCAGAACATAGACATTTGCGGACTGCATGACAGAATCAACCCCTGATTTCTTTAGTGTTACGCTCTTT
The DNA here is from genome assembly GCA_030848705.1 of Heracleum sosnowskyi. Lineage (NCBI taxonomy): Eukaryota > Viridiplantae > Streptophyta > Magnoliopsida > Apiales > Apiaceae > Heracleum > Heracleum sosnowskyi. Next base: position 2,464,036 of record JAUIZM010000016.1, on the reverse strand, counting down.
ACGACATCCAAATCACATAATATAGCAACAGGGTGTAAACAAGAAACACAGAACACGAAAATACCTTTCAATATTGATATTAGTCATTAAATTAGCATAAAAACTCAATTTATTACGAATTGTCAAAGTTGGTGACTCAGTTTTGAAAACACCCTGACAAGTTATCAAAATAGCAGAAAAAAACTCTTACGCGCAGAATTTCAGAAATGTTAAAAAACAAGAGTTATAGGAAATTCAAATATCTTTCCAGGGACACCAAGATCACCATCATACGATAAACAATGAATTTTATACATATTTTACAAGAACTCAGCATATGTAGAAAATCAAATACGATAATCTATTGAAATCAAAACATTACCACATCAAAACTCAAGAAAACTACGAAGAACCTTAACATAATCAAAATCAATTAAATACTATATTTCGATTTCGTTAATTAAAAAATCTTTACCCCATGTTCTTGAACTTGTTACGACTCCCTCCTTCTCTCGTGTTCTTCTTCTTCCTTTTCTTCTTCTCTCTCTTTCTCTCTCTCTCAGCTTCTGTCTCTCTTCTCTCTTACCGTTCTTTTTTTTACACAACTATTTGCTAGGGCTAGGGTTTTTTTTTCACACGCTTGCATCTAGCTATGTATTGGTCCATTTAATTAACTTGGGTCAACCAAAATCATTCAATTAAACTAAAGCCCAACTAAATAAAATTAGTATGACCCGTTACTTCGATTTTTTTCTAAAGTCAAATTATATAATTATCTTAAATTTTAATCCACTTCTAGTTCTAATTTCTAGCAAATTAAAATCTATTAAAATTATAAGAAAAATCAGGGATATTACATAAAGCTAAATCAGGGATACCAACTGTAACAGCCCGACTTTTCGGACTATTAAATCTAAATCTAAAACTTAAATAAAGTACTGTACAATGACAATTACATACGGAAGCGTGACAAAAGTTCTATTACAAAAATAATTATGACAAAAGCGCATCTAATGATGATCCAAAAGTCAAACTACTCCAAATCTAAGCTCTTCAAACTAAAATGCTAATCCAGATCGATCTTATAATGAACCTGAAAATTGTAAGGAATGAGCTATACAGTCCAGCAAGAAACCAATCGATCCAACTAGTCGGGCAAATAACATGTATACATACAAGATAATACGATATTCAATACGATACAATAACGATACACAATACATAACTTTCAATTCACATATTCTTATTCTTATTCGATAAATACGATACCACATAACAACAATAACTTGAAACCCACAATTCATGCCACGACCACTACAACCCGGTGATAACGGTCCTAAATTTTCAGAAAACTGTCACTATAACCCGGTGACTCGGTCCTTATTCTTATTCGATATTTTCACAAACCATGGCACAAATCAGAATTTCAAGACTATTATTGCTTACACATAACACATATCAAATAAACACATCACTAATTCAAAATATAATCTCACTTAGCCCAAGTTGTATAAGCAAATATATACATACAACACATAATTTCGAAAACACTAGGAAAATCAATCGGAAACTTACCTCAACGCATCCTAGATCATATATTCAATTCTGTCCAGAATTGTATTTACTCTTTTTGACCCTCTAAATGACGTTTTCTTGGAAAACTCAAAGGACAAAAGTCGTAGAGAATTAAAAGACCTTTCTGAAAAGATATGACTCATCAAAATCGGACTTATAACGAATTGGGAATTGAATAAAACGTCCGGTGAATTTAAACAGAAACAGAAAAACAAGATCTGTTTGTGTTTTGTGATTTTAAGAACCGTTCAGAGCATAATATGGAAAACCACTATGAAATAGAAGTTGTAGGAAATGGAAATAGCTTTCAGAAAAGTCTAGAATCATCAAATTCCGACTTACGATGAATTTTCTACGAATTTTACAAGACTGCTGATTTTTAATAGAAAAAGACCTACGAATTTTGACTAAAAAGATGAGGAATGAGAACATAATGTTTATATAACGATACAAAACCCTAACTTCAGACCTACAAATTAACTGTATCCAAATCTGATCCATATTTTAGGCCCGTCAATCTAATTCAATTTTAAATCTTATTCTTTTTTAAGTTTTAATCCTTTTTTCTATTTTCTAATATTATTATTATTCTAAAAAAATTACGGGATATTACATACTACCCTCCTTAAAAAGAATTTGGTCCCCAAATTCACAACAATCCTATACTCAAAAGTTCGTGAAACGTCTATTCCAAAAGTCAAGTTCTAAACGACTCTAAAGGATCGCATCCTAGGGAATGTATTAGTCTCATACCTGACACACTCCGAAGGACAGCCTGCTCTGATACCAACTGTAACAGCCCGACTTTTCGGACTATTAATTCTAAATTCAAAACTTAAATAAAAGTATTTTTTTATTCAATAAATACGAAATTACACAAAAGTCAAAGCAGCGGTCAAACTTAACAATAATTCAAAACATAAAAGCAGAGACACAGCTCCATAAATCCTTAATATTAACTTATAATCTATTAATACTCAAATAAAGCAAACAAGTACACAACTCAATAGAACTCATGCGGAGTTTGCATATAATTTACTCAAACAAGATTCCAAACATCAAACATCAAAATATCTTGCAAAATAGACTATTGTTAACAAAATCAATCCTGACCGTTCTGAAAATTGGCAATTTACTCTATGAAAATGATTTTATCTGAAAGAGTACAAAACACAAAAAATGTAGGCAATTCCGAGAGCTTTCCAGAACGATAAAGCTCGTTAAAAACGGACAAGTAACGAACTCAGAACATAGACATTTGCGGACTGCATGACAGAATCAGCCCCTGATTTCTTTAGTGTTATGCTATTTACGACATCCAAATCACATAATATAGCAACAGGGTGTAAACAAGAAACACAGAACACGAAAATACCTTTCAATATTGATATTACTCATTAAATTAGCATAAAATATCAATTTATTACGAATTGTCAAAGTTAGTGACTAAGTTTTGAAAACACCCTGACAGGTTATCAAAATAGCTGAAAACACACTCTTACGCGCAGAATTTTAGAAAGGTTAAAAAACAAGAGTTATAGGAAATTCAAATGCCTTTCCAGGGACACCAAGATCACCATCATACGATAAACAATGAATTTTATACATATTTTACAAGAACTCAGCATATGTAGAAAACCAAATACGATAATCTATTGAAATCAAAACATTACCACATCAAAACTCAAGAAAACTACGAAGAACCTTAACATAATCAAAATCAATTAAATACTATATTTCGATTTTGTTAATTAAAAAATCTTTACCCCATGTTCTTGAACTTGTTACGACTCCCTCCTTCTCTCGTGTTCTTCTTCTTCCTTTTCTTCTTCTGTCTCTTTCTCTCTCTCTCAGCGTCTGTCTCTCTTCTCTCTTACCGTTCTTTTTTTTACACGACTGTTTGCTATGGCTAGGGTTTTTTTTTCACACGCTTGCATCTAGCTATGTATTGGTCCATTTAATTAACTTGGGTCAACCAAAATCATTCAATTAAACTAAAGCCCAACTAAATTAAATTAGTATGACCCGTTAATTCGATTTTATTCTAAAGTCAAATTATATAATTATCTTAAATTTTAATCCACTTCTAATTCTAATTTCTAGCAAATTAATATCTATTAAAAATATAAGAAAAATCAGGGATATTACATACTACCCTCCTTAAAAAGAATTTGGTCCCCAAATTCACAACAATCCTATCACATGACACGTCTGTCCACTAATCTCCTAAAAGTCAAACTTAAACTATGGTCCACAGAATCGCATCCTAGAGAATGTATTAGTCCCATACCTAACACACTCCGAAGGACAGCCTGCTCTGATACCAACTGTAACAGCCCGACTTTTCGGACTATTAATTCTAAATTCAAAAATTAAATAAAAGTATTTTTTTATTCAATAAATACGAAATTACACAAAAGTCAAAGCAGCGGTCAAACTTAACAATAATTCAAAACATAAAAGCAGAGACACAACTCCATAAATCCAACAATATTCAATGTCTAACAGATAATCAAATTGTTCGAATAGTCTTATGCAAAATCACATAGCACAAAATCCATAACTCCACATCCTTATTCTTACTTAGCTTCCAAAAGTCCGAACCTGAAATATCTTAAAACAATGAGCTGCAAAGCCCAGCAAGTAACTATCGCCCAACGGCTCAAAGTAATATTTAAAACATAATTTCTTAACTTTAAATCGATAATATAATCTTAACAATAAAATCACATTTAATTCCAACAGTTCTAAATTACGGTCACACTATGCCAGTGACACGGCTTCTAAAGTTCGATGATTCGATGGGGGCCAGTTTACGTCTCTTGATAAGACAAACTCAACGAGGTATCTATGTGTTCCGGACGTGCGTAAACTAGTTCTATATGTCACACTATCCAGTGACCGGATTCTATGATTCGATACGCAACTAAAACTGGGGAATTCTGTAGTTCTAAATTCTATTTTCGATATCACAATTCTCGATAGTTAAATCAATCAAATATTTCGAAAGCGAATAAAAACATATTTGATAATATTAGTGAGCAACGAAAAGTCACTTATCTCGATACCGATGTCGCACCCTGAAAATAAAATCACAGCAAATCCTTAATATTAACTTATAATCTATTAATACTCAAATAAAGCAAACAAGTACACAACTCAATAGAACTCATGCGGAGTTTGCATATAATTTACTCAAAGAAGATTCCAAACATCAAACATCAAAATATCTTGCAAAATAGACTATTGTTAACAAAATCAATCCTGACCGTTCGGAAAATTGGCAATTTACTCTATGAAAATGATTTTATCTGAAAGAGTACAAAACACAAAAAAATGTAGGCAATTCCGAGAACTTTCCAGAACGATAAAGCTCGTTAAAAACGGACAAGTAACGAACTCAGAACATAGACATTTGCGGACTGCATGACAGAATCAGCCCCTGATTTCTTTAGTGTTATGCTATTTATGACATCCAAATCACATAATATAGCAACAGGGTGTAAACAAGAAACACAGATCACGAAAATACCTTTCAATATTGATATTACTCATTAAATTAGCATAAAAACTCAATTTATTACGAATTGTCAAAGTTAGTGACTCAGTTTTGAAAACACCGTGACAGGTTATCAAAATAGCAGAACACACACTCTTACGCGCAGAATTTCAGAAAGGTTAACAAACAAGAGTTATAGGAAATTCAAATACCTTTCCAGGGACACCAAGATCACCATCATACGATAAACAATGAATTTTATACATATTTTACAAGAACTGAGCATATGTAGAAAACCAAATACGATAATCTATTGAAATCAAAACATTACCACATCAAAACTCAAGAAAACTACGAAGAACCTTAACATAATCAAAATCAATTAAATACTATATTTCGATTTTGTTAATTAAAAAATCTTTACCCCATGTTCTTGAACTTGTTACGACTCCCTCCTTCTTCTCTCTCTTTCTCTCTCTCTTAGCGTATGTCTCTCTTCTCTCTTACCGTTCTTTTTTTTACACGACTGTTTGCTAGGGCTAGGGTTTTTTTTTTCACACGCTTGCATCTAGCTATGTATTGGTCCATTTAATTAACTTGGGTCAACCAAAATCATTCAATTAAACTAAAGCCCAACTAAATTAAATTAGTATGACCCGTTAATCCGATTTTATTCTAAAGTCAAATTATATAATTATCTTAAATTTTAATCCACTCCTAATTCTAATTTCTAGCAAATTAAAATCTATTAAAATTATAAGAAAAATCAGGGATATTACAATAAGCTGAATGATGCTAGCTGCTGACTGATGTCAGGTTCTGGAGAAGCAGAATTTTTGCACCGGAGTGACAACTTTTTGTCATGGCAGTGATTCATTTCTGTTTTTTTTTCCAGTCCATCTCATTCCAAACTCAATGTTTTATACCTGAAACACTGCTCCTGAATCATGTTTTTGTTCTTTTTGGAAGCCTGGTGTCTTGACTCTTAATGCTAGACTCAGGGCAGTTAAAAATGCAAGCTGTTGTTTTGACCCTTTGCCAACTACCTTCAAATTGCTATAACATCCCTTCGATTTAAATTGCAGCTGTAGCTCGACAACTGCCCTGGTGATTTACACAACATTTCTGTAACCTGCCTGCAGAGTTATACAAGCTATTGTTCTTCAAATTTAACACAAGAATCCAAAGCCGGAGAATGCAAAAGGAGGGCTCCGCATTGTACTGTTGGTATGTTCATGCGCTGAGGGTAACCACTTTTTCACACGTTAAAGGTGTTACCATACACGTTTATGACCTGATGACAACTCGGTTCCGTTTAATTTGTAGTAGCCTGCAAGCTTAAGGTGAAATCCCCAAAATTAGTATCTTGAGTATCAGTGGAAGAACACGTTAGTAGATTACTGTAGGAGGGATGTTTGCTTGTTGCTCTATTTTTGTTTTCTTTTAAGAACCAAATCTCTCCGCTCAATGTTGCGGTAACCGCTCGCGTATAAACCCTAGATCCCTCGAGTGTATGTGTGAATGTGGCCATGGAACTAACCAAAAAAAAAAAGATAAAAAAAATTATGTATAAAATATGTACAATACACAATATAATATATACACAACACGTACATGACTAAAACTAAAAATAAGAAAATATAAACAAATAATAAATATACAAAACATATAGTATGTACAAGAATTATATAATGTAAAAATAATATAAATACATTTTATACATAAAAAAATTAAAATTAAAATTAAAATCACAAAAACAATGAAACAAAACAAAAATAAATAAAATATAAAAATATAAAAGAAACTATACACATATACATGTAATAAATAAATAAAAAGAATATCAACATATATATCTTCTTCTATATATTAAAAGCCAACAAAGGGCAAAATATGTCAATAAAATGACTGTGAAATTACAGATTTACCTTTATTTATCATATAATTACAAAAATGCCACCCCTCTATAGTTTATGCAAAAATTATATGAAATTTTGTTACTTTCAGGATTCGAACACAAACCTTCCACTTACAAATAAAGTATCATAACCATTGTGCTACATCAATTTTTGAGTTAACTTTAAAAATCTTATTAGATAAGCTACAGGTTCCCTTATAATCCTATTTTCTCTTTTTTACTTTACTTTTTGATTAAATATATTGTTGGTTTATATTTCTTATAAGAAAGAAATTCTAAATTATTCATAAATGTAACCAAATTCAAATTGGGAAAATATGAATTTGTTAAAATTCGTCTCTATGTATATATTAGATTATTGGATAATAATAGGATAATATTTTAAGAAAGATAAATATTTCATTTACGTGTGGATATAATTGCATCATATAATTTTTAGATATATAAATTTAAAGTTGAGTTAAAAAATAATTCTACATCATAATATAAAATATGTTTCAATTTACTTCATTTCTAAACTAGGCTGTTAGATAATGTGTGTAATGAATAATAGACTTAAAATAGATAGTTGAATTTAAAATTATATAAATACGAAAATATATATATATATATTGTGGATTAAAAAACGTGCTTGTGAATTTAATGTTAAGGTTTAATGAGCTTCGAGCTTTAATGGCTGCACTTGTGTTTCGAGACTAAATCGGTCCTCACAAGATGCCTACGTATCTCAATTATTACTGAGAATCAAGCCAAATTAACGTAGTTCTTGGTGTTGCCCTCGGGGCTATGGTGACAGGGGCACACCAAGGACGTAGTGACTTGTATGTCCTTATTCGAGGATGAAGTCTAAAACGTAGTTCTAGGGGTGCCTTCGTGGCTTGTTGCGCCTTCGAGGCGTTGTGACGTATGGAGCTGTGCCCAAAACGTAGTTAAATGTTGTAGGATCAGGGTCCTTATATAGGCGTCTTGAGCCTTGTATTTATGGTATGTTTAGGAGTCTTAGCGAATAAGTCTCCTTATTGATAATGGATAAACATTGTATTTCTTGTTGGAGAATTCGTTTCCTTGTTGATAAAGGCTATGACTCATTAATTGCCTTTAATTGGGATTCCGGATCCTTCTTTGATGAATTTACCATATTTTGGACTCTTTTTATGAGCTGTATATTTTCTTTATTTATTAATTACGAAATTAATAAATAATCTGGGTTTTGGGCCTTAAATACTTGGCCTTTCCAAAGAATCAGCAATTATATTTCTATAATTACTTTTCTATCCATATCATTTGCCCCCCAACTTCTGGGAAAATCTCCTTGGGGTTTCGTAGAAGTTACAACTTGTTTTTCCCAAAATTTTCCATTTTTAAGGGCATTTTCGACCTCAAATTAGGTCATTTTCGACCAGGAATTTGACCAGAGATTAGGTCATTTTCGACCAGGAATTAGGTCATTTTCGACCAGGAATTCGACCTCGATTGGTCCCAGGACGATGGATTCGACCTCGACTTTCCAGTCATTTTCGACCTCGGTTGTTCGACCATCCAGCCTTTTTTCGACCTCGATTTACGACCTCGATTGGTCCCAGGTCGATGGTTTCGACCTTAATTTACAGATCATTTTCGACCTCGGTCATTCGACCTCGATTCCTCATACTTTCGACCTCATTTTCTGGGCCATTTTCGACCTCGGTCATTCGACCTCGATCCGGGATCTTTTCGACTTTAGATTTTTAATTTTTGTGCCTTATTTCGGTATGAGATTGATGGATACGACCTCGATTTCTCGTGTATTTTCGACCTTGGTCGTGCGATTTTGTTTTAGGGTCTTTTCGACCTTGATTCCTCATACTTTGTTTTTGCCTTGGTTTTATTCCAAATTTCATTCTTTCTTGGGCCTTAACTAGCCCAATTTTCAATTGGACTTAAATTATTCCAGCCGTGGACCTTATTGGGCCTTATTGTTTGGGCTTCGAATTTGCCTGAGACCCAAATTATGTGGGCCTTAACTGGCTATAGACGGTTGCCCTTCCTCAACCGGTTGGGTTTCCAGTCACTTCGATTATAAAAGAGTGGGATTTCCACTTTATTCTTCACTTCATACATTCAATTTTCTAAAAATTTCTCTCTAGTATTCTTAGTTTTTCTCTCTTCTTATTCCGTAGTAAGGCGATTTCCGGCGAAGTTTCCAGGGCTATTTTCCTGATTTTCTGGGTTCAATCTTCATCTGTTGAAGATTTTCTGGGATTTCTTTGAAGATTTGAACATTTCTGGGCTTTTTCTGGGTTTAAAATGGCTGATCGCGCTTCCCAACGTCTATGATAATGCACTAGGATTTCATAGAAGTTATACCGGTCTTTTTCGAGACTTGGGGTCTTTTTATCCCTTACCTGGGACTTACTACCCTTTTTTTGGGATTTTAATATACACTAGTATTTCACGAGTATCGTCTTGGTGTAAAGTGTGGAGCGACCTACACATTTACGACGATTTTGCCTTATTCGAGGCTAACTTGTCATTTGCATAAGCCTCTTATGTCTTATACCATCTTGTTTTGGCTTCAAGCCTTTCATTGAGCATATCGAATGATGGGGTTTGGACTGAATGTCTTAGGTTTATGGGGTTTCAACCCTTACATATATTCAAGTTTAAAAACTTGGATTTGGTTTTATCAAACCTTATTTCTAGTAGTGAGTCCATTCAGGAAACACTTTAAACATAATAAACTTTCAAGTTTGCAGCATGCCAAGTCCTTGGCACCTCAAGCCCTTCGAGGGTTTCTAGCTTGTATGAGCCTCGACCAAATACGTTCTTAACGCGATATGGTCCTTCCCAATTTGGGGCCAGCTTGCCTTTTTGTCCAACTCCGGATGCCTCAATTTTTCGAAGAACCAAGTCTCCTTGTCGAAAGAACCTTTCTTTAACCCTTAGGTTGTAGTAGAAAGATGCCTTCTTTTGATGTTCAACTATCTTGGCGTTTGCCTCATCTCTAACTTCGTCAATTAGATCTAAGGCTAGCCTCAAGCCTTCTTCATTTGTTTCTGGTTCGTAAGCCTCAACTCTTGGAGACGTGTGGGTAATCTTCACTGGAACCACTGGTTCTATCCCATATGCCAGCAGAAATGGGGTTGCTCCAGTGGTGACTTTGCAGGTAGTATGATATGCCCAAAGTATGGGGAGCAATTCGTCTACCCAAGTGTTTCTGGAGCGTTCAACTCTTTTCTTTAGTCCATCTAGGATAATTCGATTTGCAACCTCAGCTTGCCCATTTGCTTGAGGATGAGCAACAGAAGTGAAGCGCAATTGGATATCATTCTCTTCACAATACTTCTTCAACTCATCATTGTTAAACTGAGTTCCATTTTCCGTAACCAGGATTCGTGGGATTCCATATCTACATATTACACTTTCCAAGAAGAAGTGCATCACTTGTTTGGTGGTTATCTTGGCTAAGGGTTTAGCCTCAATCCACTTAGTGAAGTAGTCGATTGCCACTATTAAGAATTTTCTCTGCGCACTTGCCATTGGAAATGGTCCAAGTATATCCATTCCCCACATGGCAAATGGGATTGGTGAGTTTATGGATGTCAACATCTCTGGTGGTTGCCTAACCACTGGTGCATGTTTCTGGCACCGTTCACACTTTTTCACGTAGATTTTAGCATCAGAAAGTATGCTCGACCAATAGAAACCCAGACAGGTGATTTTATGAGCAAGGGCTCTGCCCCCCAAGTGTTGGCCACAAATTCCTTCATGTACTTCCTTTAGGGCCAATTCTGCCTCTTGGGGTCTCAAGCATTTCAGATAAGGAATGATGAAAGACTTCTTGTACAAAATTCCCTCAATCAGGGCATATCTTAGTGTTCTCACATATAGCTTTCTTGCTTCTGAAGTGTCGTTGGGTAGCCACCCAGTTTCCAGATGAGCTTTGATGGGATCCATCCAACAACTAGCAACATCAATGGGTGCTACCAACTTTCTGTTGATGCTTGGGGTCTTCAAGACTTGGAAGTATACACTCCCTGCATAGTTTTCAATTTCTGAAGAATCAAACTTAGACAAGGCATCAGCCTTCATGTTTTCTTCCCTTGGAATGTGCTCTACATAGCATTCGTCAAATTGAGTCATGATTTCTTTGACGAGCTTTAAGTACTTGGCCATGATTTCATCTCTGGCTTCAAACTCCCCATTTACTTGGGAAACCACTAACCTCGAGTCTCCACATACTTTCAGAGTTTTGACTCTCAAGGCTCCAGCCAGCCCTAAGCCAGCTATCAGAGCTTCATATTCAGCTTCGTTGTTTGTCGTTGGGAAGTCCAGTTTTAGTGCGTACTCTATGAGGAATCCATCAGGACTTTGTAGCACTAAACCGGCTCCACTTGATTTTGTTTTTGATGCTCCATCAAAATAGAGCACCCAACATTCTTTGGAGACTATTTCTTCAACTTCCTTGTCTTCCACCGTCACTTCCTGCCCCCCGACTTCTTGGTTGTCAATGGTGCATTCAACCATGAAGTCAGCAAGTGCTTGTGCTTTTATGGCCGTTCGAGGCTTATACTTGATGTCGAATTCCCCTAGTTCAATGGCCCATTTAATCAGTCTTCCACTAACTTGAGGGATGTGCAAGATGTTTCTTAGAGGTTGATTGGTCAAAACCTCTATCTTGTGTGCCTGGAAGTATGGACGTAGTTTTCTTGAGGCCATATTCAAGGCTAAGGCAAACTTCTCTATCGTGGAGTAGTTTATTTCTGCTCCATGTAGGATCTTGCTCACGTAGTAGATGGGTTTTTGAACCTTCAATTTTTCTTTTACCAGGACAGCTCCAAGGGCAGTGTTGGATACTGCCAAGTATAGATAGAGAACCTTTCCTGGTTTTGGTTTGGCCAATAGTGGTGGCTCAGCCATGTATTTCTTCAAGGCTTCAAAGGCCTCTTGGCTTTCAGTTTTCCATTCAAAAAATTTCACATTCTTAAGTGCTTTGAAGAAAGGTAAGTGTTTCTCTCCTGACTTGGAGATGAATCTTCCCAATGCTGCCACTCTTCCCGTTAGTTTCTGGACTTCCTTGATAGTCCGCGGTGGTTCCATGTCTAGAATTGCTTTGATTTTGTCGGGATTAGCCTCGATTCCTCTCTTGGAAACCATCAGGCCTAAAAAATTACACGAACCTACACCAAAGGCACACTTAGCTGGATTTAACATCATCTTGTGGTGCCTAAGCATTTCAAATGCCTCTCGGAGGTGCTCAATGTGATCGGCCTTATCGAGGCTCTTGACTAGCATGTCATCTACGTAGACCTCCATGGTTTTTCCAATTAGGTGTTCAAAAATTTTGTTCACCAATCTTTGGTAGGTTGCTCCTGCATTCTTAAGTCCAAATGCCATGACTAAGTAACAGAAAACACCAAAGTCAGTGATGAATGATACCTTGGAGATGTCATCTTTGTGCATCTTGATTTGGTTGTATCCGCTGAAGCCATCCATGAAACTTAGCATCTCGTGCCCTGCTGTTGCATCTATTAGAGCATCAATCCTAGGTAAGGGAAAACAATCCTTAGGACATGCATCATTTAAGTCAGTGAAGTACACACACATTCTCCATTTCCCATTGGCCTTTTTGACCATCACTGGGTTAGCCAACCATTCTGGGAATTGAATTTCCTCAATGAACCTGGCTTCCAGAAGTTTTTCAACTTCTTGTTTTATGGCTTCAAGCCTCTCTGGAGCAAAACTTCTCTTCTTTTGTTTCACCGTCTTCCTTTCAGGATCCACATTCAATTTGTGAGTTATCAATTGGGGATCAATCCCTGGCATGTCGGCCACTGTCCAAGCAAAAACGTCATTGTTTTCTTGAAGAAAAGACGTGAGTTTGCTTCTTAATGGTTCGGGCAGTAGTGCCCCAACATAAGTCACCTTCTCTGGTTCACCTGGGACTAAGGGAATTGGGACCAAGTCCTCGGCCGGTTTCCCTCTTCTATCCTTTCCCTCTTCTGTCCTCATTGTCACTTGTATTCATGTCTTCAATGGGGAGAACCTGCCCCCCGATTCCATCAGGCCTTAACGCGGCTACATAACAGCTTCTAGCCATCTTTTGGTCTCCCCGTTCTTCTTCAATCCCATTCCTCGTTGGGAACTTGATTTTCAGATGATAAGATGAGGCAACGACCTTAAACGCATGAAGACCAGTCCTTCCAAGGATCGCGTTGTAGGTTGAATTTGCCTTTATGATTACAAAGTTCAACATTTGAGTAGATGTATTAATCCCTTGCCCCATGGTCATTGGGAGTTGGATAGTGCCTTCCACCTTTGATTCCACTCCATTGAACCCATATATGGGCATATTCGAGGGTGTCAACTGAGAATCAGTGTAACCCATCTTGATAAAAGCATCGTGGAACAAGATATCCACTGAAGCTCCATTGTCGACTAGGACTCCCTTTGTTTCGGAGTTGCCTATCACAGGTACGATGACAAGAGGATCATCGTGGGGGAACTTTACCCCTTCCAAGTCGGAATCATCAAAACCTATTGACATTTTTGTTCTGGCACGTTTTGGTGCTTCTCCAACCACAGTTAGTACCTCTCGGGCATAGGCTTTTCTTGAGTTTCGGGAGGACCCAGCAGCAGTTGGTCTTCCAAATATCATATTGATGACTGGCCCTCGGGGCTTGGGGTTACGATCTTGGTCGTTGTCCCTTCTGTCGTAATCCTTCCTTTCATAGTTTCCTCGTTGGCTCCCTTGATTTCCATCCTTGGTGAATTTACTGAGTTTTCCTCTTCGTATCAGAAACTCAATCTCATCTTTCAGTTGCCTACAATCGTCGGTGTCGTGACCAACTTCTTTGTGGAACCGACAAAATTAGTTTTGATTTCGTTTGGACAGGTCAGCTCTCATTGGCTTCGGCCATTTGAGATCCTCTTCCTTTGCTATCTCCATCAGAATTTGACTCCTGGAAGTATTCAATCTTGCATACTCTGTAAACTTTGGGCCAAAATTGCTTCTCTTTGGTGGAGAATCAGAGCCCTTTGATGTTCTAGGGAACTTTTCCCTAACATCATATTCCTGGGTTTCCTTCCTTTTCTTTGACTTTCCACTACCACCAGTAGTGGGTTCATGCTTTCTCATGCTTTCTTCAGCCTTGATGTATTTGTCGGCTCTATCTTGGAGCTTTAACATGCTCTCGGGTGGATGTTTTGCCAATGATCTTTTGAAGTGATCATCAGTAGTTCCTTGTTGTAGGGCTATCATAACCATTTTGTCCTCCAAGTCTGGGACTTTTAGAGCCTCTCTAGTAAATCGATTAATGTAATCTCTCAAGGCTTCATTCTTTCCTTGCTGAATTCCCATGAGGGATGCAGAGCTTTTCTCGTGCACCCTCCCACTTATGAATTGGTTGATGAACGCCTTGCTCAACTCCTTGAAGGATCCAATAGAATTGGGAGGCAAACGGCTGTACCAACGTTGTGCCATGCCCGCTAGGTTTTGTGGAAACGCTCGGCACTTGACCGCATCATTGGTTGGCTGCAACAGCAGTGCGTTCGAGAAGGTTCTCACATGGTTAGCGGGATCTCCCGTTCCATCATAAGCCTTGATTGTCGGCATCTTGAATTTTCTAGAGATGTTGGCTTTCATGATGTCTTGAGTGAAGGGCGGTGTTGGATCATCAGGATCTCCTAGGGGCAACAAAACAGTGGGATCACCCCTTGGGGCCTCAGCCCTCTTGCTTCTTCTAGGTGTTGGATCCAAGTTGATTATCAGGACTCCTCCCGTTCCTTGGTTTTGTGTCCTTACGGCTTCTTCTTCGGCCAATAGCTTTTGAGCCTTGCAATCTCGGCTTCAAGGGCCGCAAGTTTTTCCTTAGTAGTTTGGTGTTGTTCCCGATTGTTAATTAAAAAATCTGTACCCCATGTTCTTGAACTTGTTACGACTCCCTCCTTCTTCTCTCTCTTTCTCTCTCTCTTAGCGTCTGTCTCTCTTCTCTCTTACCGTTCTTTTTTTTTACACGACTGTTTGCTAGGGCTAGGGTTTTTTTTTTCACACGCTTGCATCTAGCTATGTATTGGTCCATTTAATTAACTTGGGTCAACCAAAATCATTCAATTAAACTAAAGCCCAACTAAATTAAATTAGTATGACCCGTTAATCCGATTTTATTCTAAAGTCAAATTATATAATTATCTTAAATTTTAATCCACTCCTAATTCTAATTTCTAGCAAATTAAAATCTATTAAAATTATAAGAAAAATCAGGGATATTACAATAAGCTGAATGATGCTAGCTGCTGACTGATGTCAGGTTCTGGAGAAGCAGAATTTTTGCACCGGAGTGACAACTTTTTGTCATGGCAGTGATTCATTTCTGTTTTTTTTTCAGTCCATCTCATTCCAAACTCAATGTTTTATACCTGAAACACTGCTCCTGAATCATGTTTTTGTTCTTTTTGGAAGCCTGGTGTCTTGACTCTTGATGCTAGACTCAGGGCAGTTAAAAATGCAAGCTGTTGTTTTGACCCTTTGCCAACTACCTTCAAATTGCTACAACATCCCTTCGATTTAAATTGCAGCTGTAGCTCGACAACTGCCCTGGTGATTTACACAACATTTCTGTAACCTGCCTGCAAAGTTATACAAGCTATTGTTCTTCAAATTTAACACAAGAATCCAAAGCCGGAGAACGCAAAAGGAGGGCTCCGCATTGTACTGTTGGTATGTTCATGCGCTGAGGGTAACCACTTTTTCACACGTTAAAGGTGTTACCATACACGTTGATGACCTGATGACAACTCGGTTCCGTTTAATTTGTAGTAGCCTGCAAGCTTAAGGTGAAATCCCCAAAATTAGTATCTTGAGTATCAGTGGAAGAACACGTTAGTAGATTATTGTAGGAGGGATGTTTGCTTGTTGCTCTATTTTTGTTTTGTTTTAAGAACCAAATCTCTCCGCTCAATGTTGCGGTAACCGCTCGCGTATAAACCCTAGATCCCTCGAGTGTCTGTGTGAACGTGGCCATGGAACTAACCAAAAAAAAAAGATAAAAAAAATTATGTATAAAATATGTACAATACACAATATAATATATACACAACACGTACATGACTAAAACTAAAAATAAGAAAATATAAACAAATAATAAATATACAAAACATATAGTATGTACAAGAATTATATAATGTAAAAATAATATAAATACATTTTATACATAAAAAAATTAAAATTAAAATCACAAAAACAATGAAACAAAACAAAAATAAATAAAATATAAAAATATAAAAGAAACTATACACATATACATGTAATAAATAAATAAAAAGAATATCAACATATATATCTTCTTCTATATATTAAAAGCCAACCAAGGGCAAAATATGTCAATAAAATGACTGTGAAATTACAGTTTTACCCTTATTTATCATATAATTACAAAAATGCCACCCCTCTATAGTTTATGCAAAAATTATATGAAATTTTGTTACTTTCAGGATTCGAACACAAACCTTCCACTTACAAATAAAGTATCATAACCATTATGCTACATCAATTTTTGAGTTAACTTTAAAAATCTTATTAGATAAGCTACAGGTTCCCTTATAATCCTATTTTCTCTTTTTTACTTTACTTTTTGATTAAATATATTGTTGGTTTATATTTCTTATAAGAAAGAAATTCTAAATTATTCATAAATGTAACCAAATTCAAATTGGGAAAATATGAATTTGTTAAAATTCGTCTCTATGTATATATTAGATTATTGGATAATAATAGGATAATATTTTAAGAAAGATAAATATTTCACTTACGTGTGGATATAATTGCATCATATAATTTTTAGATATATAAATTTAAAGTTGAGTTAAAAAATAATTCTACATCATAATATAAAATATGTTTCAATTTACTTCATTTCTAAACTAGGCTGTTAGATAATGTGTGTAATGAATAATAGACTTAAAATAGATAGTTGAATTTCAAATTATATAAATACGAAAATATATATATATGTTGTGGATTAAAAAACGTGCTTGTGAATTTAATGTTAAGGTTTAATGAGCTTCGAGCTTTAATGGCTGCACTTGTGTTTCGAGACTAAATCGGTCCTCACAAGATGCCTACGTATCTCAATTATTACTGAGAATCAAGCCAAATTAACGTAGTTCTTGGTTTTGCCCTCGGGGCTATGGTGGCAGGGGCACACCAAGGACGTAGTGACTTGTATGTCCTTATTCGAGGATGAAGTCTAAAACGTAGTTCTAGGGGTGCCTTCGTGGCTTGTTGCGCCTTCGAGGCGTTGTGACGTATGGAGTTGTGCCCAAAACGTAGTTAAATGTTGTAGGATCAGGGTCCTTATATAGGCGTCTTGAGCCTTGTATTTATGGTATGTTTAGGAGTCTTAGCGAATAAGTCTCCTTATTGATAATGGATAAACATTGTATTTCTTGTTGGAGAATTCGTTTCCTTGTTGATAAAGGCTATGACTCATTAATTGCCTTTAATTGGGATTCCGGATCCTTCTTTGATGAATTTACCATATTTTGGACTCTTTTTATGAGCTGTATATTTTCCTTATTTATTAATTACGAAATTAATAAATAATCTGGGTTTTGGGCCTTAAATACTTGGCCTTTCCAAAGAATCAGCAATTATATTTCTATAATTACTTTTCTATCCATATCAATATATACATGGAAAAAAAGAGCAGGACAATCTAAATGTATAATTTTACATACATAACCAATTTTTTTTAAAAATCTACTTTTATATATTAAAAGATCATCAGAGGCAAAAAGAACCCAAAAAGTGTTCATGAAATTACAACTTTACCCTTGTATTTTTAAAATTACAAACATGTCACCCATTTATTACCGAAGATAGAAAATGTCAAATTTGTGTGTAAACATCGAGAATCGAAATGTTGGCCTCCTCGTAACAGTTTCATGTCATAATCGAGTGTCCTACATTGAGTTTTGAGTTTATTTTAAAATTATTATTAGATAAAGTATATTCGTTCATCATATTATCTTTTATTATTTCAACTTTTGAGTAAATAATATGTTGTTTTATATTATTTATACAACATGCTTATTCATTTTTTTAATAAAAAAATGTTAGTTTATATTATTATATAGCTCCATTTTTTTTAAGTTTTCGTAGTTTTAATATATAATTATGTACTTCTTTACAAATTTTATTATTTCACCCTTAATTTTTTTGATTAAATGTTAATTGTTATACGATTTATATTTTTATACAATACTATGTCACTTATTAGCTTTATACGAATTATTCAAGTATTGGTAAATCTATAATCAAAATTTTATCTAAAATAAGTAACATATCATAATTAACTTTTATATTTTAGAACTATAAAAAATGGGAATCATAGTTAGGGGTGTTGATGGGTTAGGTTGTCGGGGGTTGGAAGCATTTTTGCAACCCAGTCTAATTAAATAAGTTTGAAATTTTTTAATCCAACTCACAAAAAATTAATTCATGGCCCAACCGTACTTATCATCCTTAAGTTTGTACCGGGTTGGGTTGGTTTGAATGTGTTAGATAATTTTTATAAAAAATAAATATTACACAATATCCTCATTTCAAAAATTCAAGTAAAGCTAAAATACGTATAACTTACGATTTTAGTGCTAATATTTTTTTATTAACATAATAATTTTAGTTATGTACACGCCTATAAATAATATGATATACTGTATTATATAATGTACAATTACATATAATATATATATATATATATATATATATATATATATATATATATATTATCGAACAAAATTTTTAATTTAAATAGGGTTGGGTTAGGTCGGCTGAAATATATAAAACTGATATGCAACCATTAAAATCGGTTTGAAATATTTTTAGACCTAATTAAGTATCGGGTTTTCTTTGTCGTCTTGGTTGGTTGAAAAAGGGGATGGGTATATTTTTTTCATTTTAATCGGTTCGTAAGCCAATTTTCGACCGATTAAACCAATTTGTGCCCAGTTAATCTAAATTATATGATTTCTAGATCGATTTCTATAAAAATTGGTTTTCCGATCCGATTTTAACACATTCGGATTGATTAGTCACCGTCTAGCGGTTAATCGCCAGTGTTTAGAACATATATTATACACATAAATACAACTGAGTCTACACATATGTTAAATTATTTAGGTATATTATGATTCATATAAGATCAAACACAAGATAATTTATAATTCAAATATTAAAATCGCATGGGATAGAATTTTATGGTTGTGTTAAAAAAAATGATTCTAAATTACATATATATAAATTTTCAATTTGTGTAATTTTTAAACTACGATCTTAGATATTTTATAATTAATACTAGACTAAACATATACAATTGAGTTTAAAAGGGTACAAATATGTACATATGAAGGAAAGAGTAAGACAACTTCAAGATTGACTTTTACATAAAATAAAGAAATTTTATAATGTGTTCACTCTATAGTCTTACCTGAATGACCAATTTTATATTTTATAAATATACTTTTATTTCATTAAAATTATATTACTTTACATACGTCTTATACACGAAATTAAAAATAAGAAATTTTATGACGTATTTAAAGTATATTCGTACATTTGTGACCAATATTATATTACAAATGTATTGTTATTTTATTAACAATACATGAGTTTACATACATTCATTTTATATACGGAGAACTCTGATAAAATAACCATTTAAATTATCTTGAATTTTTAAATTTGATAAAATTCACTTCACGAAATTCAGAACTAAACTAATATTTTGAAGATTAAAAAAAATCATTTGATCTTTATCTTATAGACATTTATCCAAATTTTATGAAATCTTATTCAATTAGAAAATATATATATATAAATTCAAAATACTATCATTTACCATATTTACAAAATTATTTTGATATGTATATATATTGATGCGAATTTATTTGTTCAGTATATAAACAAGCCCGTGTCTCGCACGGTCTTTTACGCTAGTATATATATATAGTCCAACTCAATTAAAATATATATATATATATAGTTCTATTATATATATATAATAGAAATCAATTTAAAATAACAATTAGAAACTGCACCACACACAATTAAATACACCCTCTCACACACAACCCCGCATAATCCCCTCCATTCGTAATTATATTGTTTCTGTTAATTTGTGATCTTTTTTTGAAATCTGACTTCATTGTATTTTTCTTCATCGGGCAACAATCAGTTTGCATACCATATTTGAAATATTCCGACGATAAATCACTATTTATGCTTGCGAGAATCACTAAAATATTGGTGATTCCTGTAAGAATAAATAGTGATTTCTACGTAAATGTAGTGATTTTTTTTCCAGATCTATACGTAAATTACAAATTTTGTACCGTAAAATCACTAAATTTATACGTATATAAAAATAAATCATTAGATTTATGCTGAAATCACTATTTATTCTTACAGAAATGACTAAAATTTTAGTACTCCGTAATATAGCACATATGGTATGCATATTGATTGTTGGAAGATGGAGAAAAATATAGTGAAGTCAAATTTCAAAAAAAATTCACCGATTCACGGGAAAAATCAAATTAAAAACGAAGAAATTAGGTGGAATTGTACATACACATGTGATGATATATTTTAACTGTGTGCAGTAGAGGGCCATTAAATTAGATTAATCTAAGAGCATCTCCAACCATATAGACCCCTTGGCTAAAATTGAATAAAACTTACCATAAATAATAATTATAGAGAATATGTAAAACTTTCTTCACTCCAATGGGTCATTTCTGTTATCTAAAATTTTAGCCAACCTATGCATATTGGCTAAATTTGTCCAACCTCTAGAGACCTGTAGTAAAAAGCCATGTCATCTATTTCCATATTCAAACAGTATATTCTATTTTTAACAACTTAAAATAATAATAACATTCTATTTTTAAAATATAGCCAACTCGTATAGCCAACTCCATTGAAGCACAACACCTTACAGGTTCAACAAATTTTATATAATCAGTATTTTATATGATTTTAGCCAACGATTTTAGCCAACACCGTTGGAGATGCTCTAAGGGTTTAGATTAGTTTCTAGTTTCTATTTTAATTTTAGTTTTTATTTGATCACCAAATAGAAACCAAAGTTAAAATACAAACTAGAAACTAATTTAAGTTTATTATATCAATCTTATCTAATGGCTCCCTAGAGGCACACACACAATTAAAATACATCTTCCCATGCATAATCTCACTTAATCCTCTCCATTTTTAATTTGATTTTCCTCGTCAATCGGTGAGTTTTTTTTTAAATCCGACTTCACCGTATTTTTTCCCATCTTCCAACGAACAATTTGCATATCATATGTGCTATATTTCGACGCGATTTAAGATAATATAGATTTTCTAGCCTAAGAGTGATTTTTATTGGAGTAAGACTCATATATATAATATACATATAATAATATAAATATATAATTTGGATTTCTTTAAGATAATCAAAGTGTTGGAACCAGATTTCTGATGGGTCGGACTCCGAATATCTCTTCGGGTTCACCTGCAAAGTGAAAAGAATGTGAGGGGTCGGGCCCCCGATTCACCTCCGGTGTGAGAATAAATTAAAAGGTTCCGGTGAGTATAAGTTGAACGTGCAAGTGCTTGTGTGTATTCTGAATTAAGTATTAACTGAATATGAAACCTGAAATGAGCTTTTTATAAGCACAGTTGTTACCGTTCGCCCGAAATCCTCGGAGCCATTCGTCATCGTGCGTTGTCCGTTTCACCCGCCTTGGAAATCGGAAGACTCAATCCATTCTACAATGGTCATGTGTAGATGACCGGACCGAAGTAATGGGTCTGACTTATCCAACAAACCTGTTCGGCCCAATTACTATTTGGCCCAATTAAACTTGAGCTTCCAACATGTCCTTGGGCTTTGATCGAATGTCCACTTCGATCGGAGTCCTAACCCTGTACTCCTCTTCGGGATAACCCTTAGACAGATCTTGCGTTTATCCATTCAACACGTCATGACACATCACCTAGGTGAACGTGTTGTATTAATCATGACCACTGTCGTTTCTTGAGACATGCGCCAGATCTCAACCGTCGAATTTCAAATGACTTAATCACACCGTTGAATATGGAATGTTTCCAAACGTTGCTTCACCAGCGTATAAATATTAATTTCCCCCCCCCCCCCCAAATGTCTTTACGACATTCTCAAAAACGCTCCTGATATCTTCCACGAATCCAGCCGTCAGTGACATCAATATCATTTCTTGCCTCAGTCTCTGTTATCTCTCCCGTCTCCATTACAAGTAAGTTTCTTGAATCACTTTCTCTTTAGCTATTCAATTTTGTAAACAAATGCTTGTTAGAAAGTGCGATGCGTATCTTATCCCCTGCGACTGTAGCCATAATACTTAGGATTGTGACTGTAGATATCTAGAACCCTTCGCCTAGAAATGCATATTATTTATTTATCATATTTATTTAATTTTGGATTCGGATATTACCGGATACGGATGCGCCTATATCCATATTCGTATACGCAACTACCGAATTCGAATACGGATAATATCCGCTTTATTTCAGATACGGATAAAATCCGTTTTATTTCGGATACGAATACAGATATTTCGGACGAATATCGGATTTTTCGAATTTTTTTGACAGCCCTATGTGAAACCTTTAAAAATAATTATTATATAAACATGCACGTGCTGTTGTTTAAAATAAATTAGGCCTAGTTTATATACAATTTAGACGAGCGGTTAGAAGTAGAGGACAAACATGAATATGTCTGACTACTAGTATCCACTACATATGTGTAAAGGTAGAAATTACGATTAATCAATCGGTGCCCAATTATGATATTAGAAAACAAACAAGCCAAATATCACATGATATCATGCGAAGGTGGAGAGAAAGAAATACACATGACATGTCTTGTAGAGAACATAAACAAATCAACAATTATCTGACCATGGAGAACACACATGTACAGTTAAATAATCAACACTAAAACATCCTATAAAGGCGGTTGCAAATTAAACAAAACCACTGTACTCCCGTGAACAAAATTCAAACAAATTAGTTTATGAGTTAAACTAATTCATATGAATTATGGGATCTATTTTAAGTTTGTAGGAAGTATAGAGTAAGAAAATACCTGAAATCAAGATTATAATAAGAAAATACCGAAAATGATTCAAGGCACGTGAAAACCACGCTATCCTTAAAACAGATAAGCCCCTTCAGTATGGTAACATATACGCCCTTTCCGTATGGTGCTCAAAGGTGTGTTGTACCTTCGTCTCTGAGGACACAACGAATCGAGGTGAGCTAGAGATCCGTCTCCTACGAACCAAACAAATACCGCTACTATCTCACAGAAAATGAAATGTAATAATATTTTTATTCAAAAATAATCGAACAATTAATATGTAGTTTTAGTCGATAATTAACACTTAAATATAATACTACCTTTTTTTATTTGAAGGGTTTGAGGGTAAACACGTAAGTTAGTCAAAATTTTAAATTATACACTTTTACTACACAACAAATATACCAATATAAAGGATGACAAAATTACAAGAAATAATAAATTATTTCGGGAAATTGTTCATGTTATAAACAAATAAAGTGCTAACTTCATTTATTAAATTTACCTTACGAATATGATTAGAATTAAATTTGAGGTTGTAATTTATTTAATAAAAATGTTGATTTATAGGTAGTTAAATCATGTTGTCTATATAATTACTATATTTTATGAATTCTTTTAATTAATATACTTTTTAATTTATATTTTAGCTTAAGATATCAACTACTTGTGGTTGTATGAAAATTTTAATATGAATAAAGTGAAAAAATTATTATATGTCATTAGAGTGATTTACAAAATTTGTAGTTGAAACTTATTATAAAAAAAAAGTGTAGTCATACAAGGTGAACTAGGTATTCCTAACTAAACCTATTAATATAAAACTACATATGATTTAATTTACATTTCGTTCATATTTTAT
Organism: Heracleum sosnowskyi; assembly: GCA_030848705.1. Lineage (NCBI taxonomy): Eukaryota > Viridiplantae > Streptophyta > Magnoliopsida > Apiales > Apiaceae > Heracleum > Heracleum sosnowskyi. Next base: position 2,440,055 of record JAUIZM010000016.1, on the reverse strand, counting down.
AAATAGTAATCTTTACTAAATTAAAAAAGTTTAGTTAGTTAGTTTTTTGTAATAAAAGTCAATTACTTTTTATTATTTCAACATGTGAAATATAATAAATTAAACAAAATAGATGAATAAAGGTCATGAATTTTTTAAATTTTATACAATTACATGTTAATGTAAAAGGATATGTATAAAATTTATAAACTCACAAAAGTAGAAAATTAATCATGTTCTATTTGTATGTTTGGAACACATTTTCTAAGTTTTTATTTATTTTCTAAGAAAATAGAAAAATAGAAAAACAGAAAATTTCAAAAAAAATCAAAAAAATTGGAAAAAGAAAACTGGAAATTTTTTCAATAAGTAAACAACCCCTAAACAAGAAACTACTATGATGGAGTGAAGCCATGTTATTAGAAAGGGACCCGTGAGAAAAACAAAACAAAATGTACTTTGAATCTTCGATGAATAAAGGCGGAAGAAACAAAAGAGATATGGAAGTAAATCATGTGAGGCCGGGGTGAATTAAAGAGATATGGAAAAAGACTATAGGACCTGTTTGGCTGTTCTTATAAGTTATAATTTATACATTATAAGTTGATAAGAGGTTACGAGAGATATTTATGTACGCTTATTTGATAAGTTATAACTTATAAATTGATAAGTTGAATGTTAGAAATCACCAACATTTTACTTAACTTATCAATTTATTTTTTGATTTCTTTATTTTTTTAAATTTTTTATATTTTTAAATTTGTGTTTTTAAATATTTTTTTAATTTAAAATACAAGTGTTGAAATCATTGTATTTAAAAATTATTTTTTTAAATTTAATTTAACAAAATTTTCACTAACTTATACACTTACTCATTTTAAACTCTAAATCAATTTTTTTGTAATACCTTAAACACGCACTATGTTTATGTTTGGGTTATTTTTAGTCCAAATATATGGACCAACAAGTCCGGTTGAACTTGTTAACATCCGTTTGGTTAATTAGATCTGGGATGCCCCAAATGATGAATTGGTGGGAGGGAAAAGGACATGGGAATTATTCTTCTTTTTCTGGGATGCGTTTGTTGTAAAAAAACGCGAATGGTCCACATATTAATTAAACAATGAGAAATTAATAGGAATGATGATTGGTTTATTTATCAAAATCAATTTAGTATTATTTTTTATAAAATTATATTATTTATATAATTGTTTTGTTATTTTAATTATACATATAATACAATCATGTGTTTATGCAAATTAATTAAAAATATTGTATGATTGGAATAAATAAAATTTTCAAGATTTAATTTTTAAGTTAGGGATCAATTTGAGAGGAAAATTAAGAGAATTATGATTTATAAATCTAAAATAAAAACTAAGTGTACGAAAATAATATTTTTTTTCTTATTGTTTTACTCAAGTTTATTCCTTTTCAATTTTTATTTTTTAAAATATTAACTATTTTTTAATCAATTAAGTCGAGTTTTGACAGATTTTAATCATTTTGACGGTTTTTTAGAAAAACTAATTTTTTGCTAATAAGTTCGGTGACTCGTCGAAGACTTTTAGAACACATGTGTCCACAAAGGCACCTTCCCTTAAAAAATCAAGTTCGTGTTAAAATGCATAAATCAATTTCTATATTTTGAAATTAAAAATAATTTTTATATTAAAATATAATTTGTACCCTAATTCAGAGTTTTATAATAGCACCAAATATATGTCAATGATGTTATATTTCACCTATTAGTAGACCTGGCAATTGGACCGTGTCGTGTACTTTCGTGTCGTGTACTTTCGTGTTTTCATGTACTTAATGTAAAATCCATATCCGACCCGTTTTGGATTCGTGTACTTAATTTGAAACACATATCCAATTCAAAACGTGTCGTGTACTTTACGTGTCGTATTCGTGTATATTAAATAAAAATATAAATTTAATTAAATTAAAATTTATATATTATAAAACTATTTTAATTATGTAAATTTTTATGAAATGTGTATTAAATATGTAATACATACAATTTTACAAAAATTTGTAAATATAACTTATATATATAAATATATAACTTACTGCTAATTAGTCATGAAACTTTTATTTATTGTTCATATGTAATTCCTTATATATTTTCTAAATATTCAATACTATAAATAATATAGATATTTTAAAATTATTTATTTACTTCATTAATTCGTGTACTTTCGTTTCGTGTCGTGTACATATTGTGAAAACCCAAACCCGACACTAATTATATTCGTGTTTTTTCGTGTTCGTGTACTTTCGTGTTCGTGTACCAAATTTTTGCACCCAAACACTAATTATCCGTGTCGTGTTCGTACCGTGTTCACGTGTCGTGTATCAAATTGCCAGCTCTAATTAAAAGTACGATTACGTTTTTCACTATTATTTTAGTAATTTATCACCCTCATCTTTCAAATTGCATTCTTGTGTGAAAATATTTAAATTTTACTATATCTATACTATTATATCAAACACGAAACATTAAAAGTTTTGTAGTCCCGTCATGAAAGTTTTTGTAGTCTGGTCACTCCATTCATAGCCGTTAGATATTTTTGATCAAATCGATGAGAACCGTTAGATAAAATATTAAAATTAGTATATAGAATATCTTTTCTATTTTTCCTAACTAAAACATCTCATTTTCCAAAAATATCACGGGCAGTTTTATTTAATAAAATAACATAATAAGGTAATAATTGCTAATAAATAACTCATTACCATTTTTAGCCAAAGTATATATTCTTTTTTATATTTTTTAACTTAAATTTCTACTTTTCTATTTTTCCTAAATAAAACCTCTAATTTTCCAAAAATATCACGAATAGTTCTATTTAATAAAATAAAATAATAATATTATAATTATAAATGACTAACCGATTAGCTTTTTTTGCAAAACGTATATTATTTTTTATAGTTTCTAACTAATATTTCTCCTAACTAAAACCTCAAAAATATCACGGGCTATTCTAAAGGATAAAATATCACAGCCTATTCAAAAATATTTTAGTAGCATAAAATACTAATATTATGAATATATCTCTCTATCTATACTATATTATTAAAGACGAAATATTGAAAGTTTTGGTACCTGTTTTTTGATACGATGCTTGCCTTATTTAATTATTTATTTAATTATTATGATCAATTACCCTTTTAATTAAAATATATTACCATTTCTTTCTAAAATAACCACGGGTAATTTCCTTTTCAGCTAAAACATGTTACTTTTTCTATTTCCCTTGCTAAAATCCCTCATTTTTCAAATATATCACGAACAAACCCTTACATATTTACTTTAAAATCTATTTTAATACTTTTAATTGATAATTACCTTTTTTAACTAAAACATGTCACATTTTATATTTTTCTTACTAAACCCCATCTTTTTTCAAAAATATCACGGGCAAATCGTTACTTTTATATTTTAAAATTCAACGAAAACATGTTACTTTCTATTTTTCTTACTAAAACCCCTCTTTTTCCAAAATATCATGGGCAAACCGTTACTTATTTATTTTAAAATTCATTTAAATACTTTTAATTATTTTAAAATATTTAACACGCCTACTTATTTTTTTAAATAAATGCAATTAATAAAATATATAATATAAATAATAAAATTAACAATTATTAAAAATAACTCGTGCATCATACGGGTTTTAAGCTTTATTAAAGACGAAACATTAAAAGTTTGGTAGTCGGATAGATGGACGGTCGGTACTTAGTGATTTTACTTAATTACCCTTACTTATTTTTTTTTAAAAACTATCACTAAATAATAACATTATTTATAACCAATTACCTTTTCAGCTAAAATACATTACCTTTCTTTATTTTTTTCTTACAAAATCCTATCTTTTTCTAAAAAAAACACGGGCGATTATCTTTTTTAACAAAAACATGTTACTCTTTCTATTTTTCTTTACTAAAACCCCTCATTTTCCAAAAATATCACGGCAAACCCTTACTTATTTATTTTAAAATATATTTTAATAATTTTAATTATGAACATTTTTTCAGCTGAAACGTGTTACTTTTTCTATTTTTTCATTTTCTAAAAACATTATTATTAAATAATAACACTTTTATAACCAACTACATTTTCAGCTAAAAAACATTATCTTTTCTAACAAAATCTTCTCTTTTTCTAAAAAAATCACGGGCAATTATCTTTTTTAACTAAAACATGTTACTCTTTCTGATTTTTCCTTACTAAAACCCTCATTTTTCAAAAATATCCCAGACAAATCCTTACTTATTTATTATGAAGTCTATTTAAATACTTTTAATTATGGGCACTTACCTTTTCAGCAAAAACATGTTTCTTTTTTTATTTTTCCTTACTAAGACCCCTCCTTTTCCAAAAATACTTTTAAAAACTATTTTAATACTTTTAATTATTTAAAAAAGTTTAACACGCCTACTTATTTTTTTTAGCAAATGCAGATTAATAGAATATTAAAACATAAATAATAAAAATAATAATTATTAATAACAATTCGTGCATCGCACGGGTTTTAAGCTAGTATCAATATATATATACTAGCTTAAAACCCGTGCGATGCACAGATTGTTAATTGTTATTTTATTATTATTTTATTATTATTTTATTAATTGTAATTGTGTAAAAATAAGTAGGCATGTTAAAATAGCTAAACACTTTTAATTAATTAAAAACATTAAAACAGATTTTAAAATAAATAAGTAAGGGTTTGCCCGTTATATTTTTGGAAAATGAGGGGTTTTAGTAAGAAAAAATAAAAAATGTAGCATATATTTAGTTTAAAAAGTTAAATGCCCGTGATATTTTTCGAAAATGAGGTTTTAAAAATTAATAATTAAAAGTATTTAAATACGTTTTAAAATAAATAAGTAAATGGTTTCCTGTGATATTTTTGGAAAAAGAATGGATTTTATTGTAAAAAATAGAAAAAGTAAATTGTAAAAGGCAATTTCCCGTGATATATTTAGAAAAGGATGGACTTTGTTAGAAAAGATAATTGGTTATAAATAGGTATTTGATTATTTATATTTTAATATTTTTAGTAATTGCATTTGTTAAGAAAAATAAGTAGACATGTTAAAATTAGGAAAACTTTTAAAAAAATAATTATAATATTAAAATAGGTTTAAAAATAAATAACTAAATGTTTGTCCGTGATATTTTTGGAAAAAGAGGGATTTTAGTAAAGAAAAATAAAAAAACAAACATGTTTTAGTTAAAAAAGGTAATTGTCCGTGATATATTTGAAAAATTAGGGGAATTTGTTATAAAAAAATAGAAAAAATAGAAAAAATGATGTATTTTAGGTGAAAAAAGGTAATTGGTTATAAATAGGTAATATTATTATTTAATAATATATTTCTATAAATAAGTAAGGTTAATTAAGTAAAAACATGAAGTACAATTAATTAAGGGCAATTAAGTAAAATCACAACGTACCATACCAACCAACTAAACTTTTAATGTTTCGTCTATTATATAATAGTATTGATATATATATATATATATATATATATATATATATATATATATATATATATATATATTATATATAAAGGAAAACCCCCAGGAGCTCTCAGATCGTCGGAAAGCTATTTATCTATTTTTCTAGAGCTTCTGAATTTTAATTCAATAAAATTAAATTTCCTTATTTAACTTCAAATTTATATATAGGATACAAATATATATACAATTTAAAATATATTTACTAATGGAGGAAACTAAATATACAATTTTAATATTCTTTCCTTTAAAATCTTTAATAATGGAGGAAAGTAAATATATTATTTTAATATTCAACATCTTTATCTTTTTATCTTACCAATCTTTATCTTATTTCTCCTTTTATTTATGTTCTTCTTTATATATATAGGCAATTTTTTATTTATCTTCTTCTTTTTATATATAAGGAAAACTTGGAGTCAATACTATTATTGAGGAAATAGGACTTAATTTAGGAGTCAATCTCTTTATTTTCACCAACTTTCTTTTAAAGTCGATACTTTTATTAAGGAAATATATATCTATATAAACCGATCTAAGTTATAACACTCTTTGATTTCAAAAATTTCGTTAACATGTTTTTTCTTCTCCATTACGTTTCTTAGAGTTCGTATACATATCTTTGTTTTCATCTCTGTATAATAATCTCCGACTATAAGCTAATATTGACGTATAATAGTGATAAATCTTTTTTTTTTTTTTATGTACAGTTTGCATGACTAGGATATTACACAAGTGGTGTTGGAAGAGAAGTAACCGGGACAAATCAAAGGTTAAATTCTATGGATCTACATCAAACGGCCACTTTTCTAACACAAACATATTGCATATATAAAGCTTTTGATTATATTTTTTTTTGTTAGGGACACTAATGACATGTTTTTACAATTTTTATTTCGATCACTTGTGTTCTATTATATGATACAAATTCACTTAGCAAGAAAGATCAAGAATGACAAATTATAAGAACCTTGATCATCTATTTTGTTTGTAATGTAAAATGTCATAGCGGGATTTAAATATGTATGGGCATAATTTTTCTTTAATTAAGGCATTTTGCACGATTTTTCAAATTTTTACTAAACAACTTTTGCAGCTATATAATATGTTCTGGTTTTGCGCTACCTTCTCCCAGTATTATTATTGAATTTTCTATTTCACATGTCATTCTTTATACTTTTTTTTTATAATTCATAAAATTTGTTTGAGTAGATTCAAAAGATTCAAAGAAAGAGCTGAAATAGAGCTTAAGGTTTCTGCTTACAAAAAATTTCAGGACTCCAAAGCAGAGGAATCTACTTGATAAGAGGTCGGTTACCTAAATTTTTTATTCAACTCACTCATTCATCAGTTTTTAATTAATTTTTATTGTTTATTTTTTACGGGAACATATCTGGCCAAATTAATTGTCTTAATTTCAGTTTAATGAAACATACGCATGCATATATAAGCCTTTTTCGTATAGACAAGATCATTAACTTTTGTGGAAGTATTGTATTCTTTTTATTATTCTGACGTGAACAATTAATATATTAGATACTTCAAATTTGTTACCAAAACTTTTATCAAATGATATGGCATAAAATATTTTTTTTATATTTAAAGGAAAACTATTTATCTATTTATCTCCAGGAGCGTTAAGATCGTTCAAAAAATATTTATCTATTTTTCTAGAGATCCTTAATTTTATTTCAATTAAATTAAATTTTCTTATTTACATTCGAACTTTTAGGAAAAACATTCCTTATTTACACTCAAATTTTCAGAAAAATCAATAAATATATAAAAGTCAATCCTATTTAAAATTTAATTAAACAACTATTACCTTCTTTTCTCAACTAACTTAGATCCTATTTAAGTTTTAATCTATTTGTTCAGAGTTTCATTATTTTAATTCAGTTTGAATTTTTAGCGAAGATAATAAATATATAAAAGTCATTTTATTTAAAATTTAATTAAACAAAATTAACTTATTTTCTCAACTAAATTAAATAAGAATTTTTTATTTAGAATTTATAGTTCGAATTTATAGGAAAGATAATATTTTTTATAAAATTCAATTATATTTAGAATTTAATTGATGGCAATCAAAACTAAAAATTAAAATCTATTTAGAATTCGTATGGAAGTTGATAACTAAAATTTTCAACATGAAAAAGTATATAAATAAGACTAGCTTGATATCAATTTTCATGTGCAAATTTTGACCATAAATTTATTATGATTGGTTTTGGTCGACCTGTTTGTATAGGAGCATACTCCATGAATCAACTTTATCAACGTCATTCCATTATCAAGGGTTGTTTGCACCACTCTCTCAATTTTTTACTTATCTTTGCCTAATCATTCATGTTTATATTTCATATGCACATTTTCAACTATTTTAGAGATCTTTTTTTAATTTTGAAAAGATCAGTATTTCAATTATTTTGCTCGGCATGTCTTTTGTGTTTTAGTAGTGTTGGTATTTGCTTTTTTTTTTTATCATGTTTTTGTACATGTTTAATTTGCTATTTTTGTGATTTATATTAAATATTTCACCTATGAATTTAGATTTCACCAATGAATTTTGGGTTGTTACTTCCTTCATAGTGGTGGTTATTCAAAGTGCTATATTTTCGATTTTATTTACTATCACAATTAACTGTAATCAGTTGTTGGGATATTTTTATATATTAACAACTGTGCTTTTGGATTTTTTCTATAAACTATATGATTATATATTAGATTTTGAAAGATGCTCATCGCACAAGACTTAGCGATTATAGATTTGAAAGGTTTTGAAAGGTTGGGTGCAGGTAACTAAATTTTTAGTTTTTATGCATACTATAAATAGGATATACATGCATAAATAGAGATTATATTTGTTTATTATATTTTTCACGGGAAGTGATAGTTAAGTTAGAATAAAAAAAAATATCAGGCTTCAAAGATCTATAATGTTTCTGCAAATTTATATTGCAAATCTTCTATTGTGTTATTTACAATTTTTATTTTCAGTTTCTTATTATTATTATTATTATTATTATTATTATTATTATTATTATTATTATTATTATTATTATTATTATTATTATTATTATTGTTTTTGTTGTTATTATTATTTTTAGTATTTATAATTATTATTATAATTTATATAAAAGAGATTATGTGTGAGTTTGTATCTCTCCGATTATTTCTACTTGATTTTTTAGTGTTCTCAAAATTTTCAATTAATAAATTACAAAAGTTAAAATTTTGGATTATTTTAGAAAAAAAATTATTTACATAATTTTTATATTAGATAAAGGAGAATACCAAGGATTCCAGTCCCGATATTATTTTCTTTCTTAAATTTCTCTAATTAACTTATTATTATTATTATTATTATTATTGTATAAAGGAGGTGACGCTTTGAGTTGATATCCCTAGAATTATTTCAATTTAACTTTTGAGTGTTCTCAAATTTTTAAGTTAACAAATTACAAAATTAACAAATTTAAATTTTTTTTGAAAAGATTTTATTTACTATTTTTTTATTTATATTTTATAAATGGAATACCAGGAACTTGAGCCCGGATACTATTTTCTTTCTAAAATTTCTCTAATTCAAATATAAAAAGTAATTCTTTTTTTTCAAAATTTTAAGGAAAAAGATTATTATAAAAAATAAGAATTTGGAATATATATTAAATATGTTCCTACAATGGCCAATACGAAGAGAAATTTTCAACTTACATTCCTAAATTTTTGTATCTCTAATTTATTCACAAATTAAAGAATTTCATATATTCCTTTTTATTACCTTTTAAATTTCAATTATATTTATCACGAAAAGTCTTTTATTTATTTATTTATTTATCTATCTATTAAGACGGGTGTCGGATTATAAAAATGTGACATAAAATCTGTTAGGCTCAAGACATGTCTGAATACCACTATTAACAAGCCTACACTATGTGACTATGTCACATTACATGACCTAGTGATTTCTATCACTGGGATATAGTATAGGTCTCTATATGTACTTGTCTTGTTCTCATGAACATTAGCTTGATCATGTATGCTCAGACTTATAATGAGCTTAGTAAAGTTTCTTGCATCTAGATTGTATATAGGCCATTGAATAATTATCCTGGTAGAAGTTCAGAAGTGTTCATGCAGCAGGATAGAGTTGAATAAGGCTATGAAGAAATAAGTTGCAGGAATTTGTCTAAGGCATTATATAGCAAAGTCAAAAGAAAGCTATGTCGTGAAGTCACCAATATCCATGTCGTGAAGTACTATATCGCATAGTCCATTTTGTACTATGTCGAGAAGTCCTCAAGACACATGTCGTGAAGTGTTGAAGTCAGCAAAGTCAAAGGAGCCTAGATCGTGAAGTCCTCAGAAGCCCTATGTCGCATAGTCATCAAATGACCTATGTCGCATAGTCATCAAATGACCTATGTCGCATAGTCATCAAATGACCTATGTCGCATAGTCGTCAAATGACCTATGTCGCATAGTCGTCAAATGACCTATGTCGCAAAGTCTTCAAAGGCTATATCGCGTAGTCCTCACAAGGGAGATCGCGAAGTCAGGGATAAAGTGGAGTTCACGATATCAACACTTAGCCTTTTATAACAAGACAAATCAAGGTACAGAACCAAGAATCAAAGGAGACAAATACTGAAGCATTTGTTCTGGCAAGGTGGTCCAAAGAACAGATGGCAAATCTACAGCTAAACTTGGAGAGAAAGATAAGAGACAAGCAGCTACAGAAACGGGAAAGACTCCGAAAAGCAGGTGGTCCTTCCTGACACAGTGAACTTCTTATGGCAGGACAAGTTGGACTTTCAGAAGGGGTAGCTGTGTAATATTGTGTGTGCCTAGTTTGTATAGGTGAATATATATATCGTGCACACACAACTGTAAGCTGTAAGAGAGATACACATAGTTATTTGCTAAGCTCTTTTCTCTGTAAGCAAGCAAGTTCAAACTGTTCTTGTTTAGAAGCCAGAAATTCGATTGTGAATTTCCTGGAAAGCTGTAGTATTTAATTTGCTTATACAAAGTAGATTAAAGTGATTGTGTGTGTTATTTACTTTCTGCATATTACATATCATAATCATATACAGTTGTTTACTTAGTTTTCAAGAATCGAAAAATATACCAAACTATCCATTCACCCCCCCCCCTCTGTCTAGTTTCTAGTAGTATTCATTTCTAACAAGTGGTATTAGAGAGTAGGCTGTTAACGTACAAACAGGAAAAGATCAAGAATGAGTTCACAGAAACTAAGCAGTATCAAGATTCCTCCCTTTAACAAGGAGCACTACAGTTTATGGAAGAAGAAGATGTTGCTTTTCATCAAAGCTTCTAACCCCATGTATTTAGATATTCTAAAGCATGGTCCCTTCATTCCAATGATCGAGATTGGTGAAACAACCAGTGGCACTGAGATTGTACCAGCAAAACATGTGCCCAAAGATCCCTTAAAATACACTGATCCTGAAAAGGAAAAAGTAGCATTGGATGGACATCTTCAACTTATCATTTGTGAATCTATGGACTTCAACATGTATGGCACTGTTGCTCATTGTACTAGTGCCAAGAAGATGTGGGATCTTATAGAAGTGCTCTGTGAAGGAACTACTGAGGTAAGAAAGAACAAGAAGCAGATTCTTGTTTCACAGTATGAAGCCTTCATGGCTCAGCCAAAAGAGGGAATCACAGAAGTGTTTGAGAGATTCAACAAGCTGATAAACGAGCTCAAACTCTATGACAAACACTATGAAACAGAAGAGCTCAATATGAAGTTTCTACTAACTCTGCCAGATCACTTGGAACCAAGAATCTCTTCCCTTAAAGAAAGAGATCTGACAAAGATTGGTTTTGATGTGTTGTATGGTGTTTTAAAGACATATGAGTTAGAGCTGTTTCAAAAGAGATCTATTCAAGCAAAGCAAGGATTAGTGGCTAATACTTCCTGTGCACTTATTGCTGACAACCTAAGTCAAAGAATGGACTCTCTTAAAATCAGTCAGGTCAAGATTGAGGAACTGGAAGATGAAGACACTGGTGATGAAACTCAGGTTGTGTATGATTTACCTGAAGAGGATGAGTTCTATAGTATAGATGAGCTGGACAAAATGGAAAACAAATCTTTTGCTTATATGGCTAGGAGGTATCCTAACATAAGGTTTAAAAGAAAGCAGCCATTTAGGTCCAAGTTCAATAATGGAAACACTGGTGGATCTAGTGGCTCAAACACCTTCAATAAAGGGAAAGGGATTGCTGGTGCTGCTAAAGGTGGATACAAGACAGGAAGTGTGGATAGGACCAAAATAAGGTGCTATAATTGCAATGAACTTGGGCATTTTGCCACTGAGTGCAAAAAGCCTAAACAAGTCAAGAAGGACAAAGCATACTTAGAGCTTGAAGCTAAGTATGAGGCTCTACTCAAGAAACAACAGGGCAAAGCTTTTATTGCTGAGGGAAAATGCTGGGATGACTCTAATGAAGAAGAAGAACAAGAGTATTCAAACTATGCCTTGATGGCATTTTCTGATGAAGGTGATTCAAGTCAGGTACCTATTCTTACTTCTCTTGATATGACTCCCCTTCAATATAAGCAAACTGTTGAAGATATGAGCACTGAAATGTTTAATATTCATACTAGCATGTTAGTAGCTAATGAAGAAATTGACAGACTAACTGCTAAGAATGTTGAGCTTACAGAAAAGAATGAGCAACTTGAGTTAATGGTTGTGAACCTGGATGGTTTGAAAAATGAGGCTGAGTATCTTAAAAACAAAGTGATTTGTGCTGAGCAGATAGAGAATGCCCTTAGAGAACAAATTGCTGAAACTGAACTGAAACTAAGAAGCTTCAAAAACTCCTCTGAACTTATTCAAACCTACCACAAGGAACACACTGAAGATTGCAAGGTTGGAGTTGGTTTTGACTATGATAATGACAAGGGAAGGAAGAAAGTCAAGGGCAAAGGAAAGGAAACTTTTACAAACAAAAATGCCCCAACCATTCTGTCAAGTGTTGAACAGCCCATCTTCAGGAAGAGTGTTGTTGAGTTTGATGAGGAACTACTGATCATCAAGCAACAACTACTTGAAGAAGATGAGGCTACTAAGAACACTTCTTCCTTTCCTAAACTTGTCAATCAGAAAGAGACCAAAGACAATCTTGTCAAGAGTCCTAAAGCAAAGAAAGAAGTTGTTAAGAAAAGGAAACAAAACAGAAATGGTAAAGTTGGTGTTAACAAAGGAAACAACTATGCTTATGTGCCAAATGCTCCCAGGAAACAATGTCAAAAATGCCTATCTGTTAATCATTTGACTCATAAGTGTAGTAAGCCTGAAATTGTTGAAGTTGATAACCTAAGTAACCTTTCTGCAAGCATAAATTCTAGTCATGATTCTTTCTGTGGTAAGCCAAACTGCATGACATGCTATGTGACTGTGATTGCTAACTGTTTATCTCTTAAACATAAACTTGACTCTGCACAATCTGGTGAATCACACACACACATACATTCTCATAGGACAGGGTCCCCAATCAGGGTTGAGAGGGTGAAAACTTCATGTGAGCCTAAGAGTGTAAACTCCAAAGCCACAGAAAAAGTGAAGTCTCCTACTATGAGAAATGCAATTTATGACAGAAGAATTATTAATCAAAATGTTTCTAAATCATATGGACCCTACCAAGTGTGGGTACCAAAAACAACTTAGTCACTTTGTGAATGCAGGGCAACAGGAATAAAAGAGTCATATGGATCTTGGACAGTGGATGCTCAAGTCACATGACTGGTGATATGGCCCTGCTATCACATTTTGAGGAAAAGGCTGGCCCATCAGTAACCTTTGGAAATGACAACATTGGTTATACAATGGGATATGGCAGTGTTAAATCTGGAAATGTCATTATTGAAGATGTAGCATTTGTTGAAGGACTGAAGCATAATCTCTTGAGTATTGGACAGTTTACCAACAGAGGCTTCAAAGTGGAATTTGATGAAGACCTTTGTTCAATCTCAAAAAGGGAAAGTGGTGAAGTTGTTCTAACTGGTGTGAAGAAAGGAAGCTTGTTTGTAGCTAATCTTAAGGCTGCAGATAAGGGAGAAATTTGTTGTTTCTACACAAAAGCCACAAATGAGGAATTCTGGCTGTGGCACAAGAAACTGTCTCACTTGAATGTTCAGGCAATGAACTCTCTAACCAAGAGAGAACTCATCAGGGATTTGCCTGCCTTGGAGTTTGTGCAAGATGGAGCATGTGAAGCTTGTCAGAAAGGGAAGATTAAAAGATCAAGTCACAAGAACAAGTTGCTCAATACAAACTCAAAACCTCTGCAACTAATTCACATGGACTTATTTGGCCCTGTGAATGTAATGTCCCTCTCCAAAAAGAAATATGCTCTAGTGATGGTAGATGACTATTCAAGATATACTTGGGTGGAATTCCTATTCTCCAAGGATGAAGCACCCCAAGTCATAATAGAGCATATCAAGAGAGTTGATAAAGAAGCACAAAGCACTGGTTCCTCTGTAGTTGCTTTGAGAAGTGATAATGGGACTGAGTTCAGAAATTCAACATTGTATGAGTTTTGCAAAGATAAAGGAATTTCTCAACAATTCTCAGCTCCTAGGACACCTCAACAAAATGGAGTAGTTGAGAGAAAGAATAGAACTCTCATTGAAGCTGCAAGGACAATGCTGCTGGATGCAAAGCTACCCACTAGCTTTTGGGCTGATGCTGTTAACACAGCATGCTATGTGCAAAATAGAACATTAATCAATAAGAAGTCTGGCAAAACTCCTTACTCATTAATGACTGGAAAAAGAGCATCCTTCAAGCACCTGCATGTGTTTGGAAGCAAGTGTTTTGTGATGAAAGATACCTCTGAGCATGTTGGAAAGTTTGATGCTAAAGCATTTGAAGGTATCTTCATTGGATACTCTCTGGAAAGGACAGCATACAGAGTGTTTGTACCTGAGCAACACAAAATCATGGAAAGCATGGATGTTACCTTTGATGACAAGAAAACTCCAGGACTGAAAACAAGTGATCAAGACAGTGTGCTATTGAGATTTGAGAATCAAGGTTATCTTGAGGATTCTGAAAATGAAGATGAACCCCCTGTTCAAACTGTTCTAGAAAATGAAATTCTTGAAGTTGACAATCTTCTTCAAACACCTGTGCAAGGATTCACAAACACAGGGGGAGAAGAAGAGAATGCAACTGTCAACCAAAATGAGATTGGAACAGATCAAGGAAATGAACAGGGGCACACAAGGAAATGGGACAGAGCCCACACTAGGGATCAAATCATTGGAGATCCTAGTGAGGGAGTTAGAACAAGAAGGGCAACAATGAATACATGTCTGTATAGCTGCTTTCTGTCACAAGAGGAACCTAAACTTATTGAAGAAGCTTTGAAGAATTCTGATTGGATTGTTGCCATGCAAGAAGAGTTGAATCAATTTGAGAAAAACAAGGTATGGGAACTAGTGCCACCTCCAAAAGGAAAGAATGTTATTGACACCAAATGGGTGTTCAGGAACAAGATGGATGAAGAAGGAGTGGTAGTTAGAAACAAAGCAAGGCTGGTTGCCAAAGGATATTGTCAGCAAGAAGGCATTGACTATGATGAGACATTTGCACCTGTAGCTAGACTAGAAGCCATAAGAATCTTCCTGGCTTTTGCAGCTCACTCAGATTTTAAGGTGTATCAAATGGATGTGAAAAGTGCATTTCTCAATGGTGATCTTGCTGAGGAAGTTTATGTGTCTCAACCACCTGGCTTTGAAAGTGAAGACTTCCCAAACTTTGTGTATAGACTGCTCAAGGCACTCTATGGACTCAAACAGGCACCAAGAGCCTGGTATGAAACTCTATCTCAATTCCTTCTTGAGCATCAATTCACTAGGGGTACAATAGACAAAATCCTATTCTTCAAGAAGCATGGAAATGATATCATTCTTGTTCAAATCTATGTGGATGATATCATCTTTGGCTCTTCAAATGAAAAACTCTGTGAAAGGTTCTCTAAGTTGATGCAAAGTAAATATGAGATGAGTATGATGGGAGAGTTAACCTACTTCCTAGGCCTGCAAGTACATCAAAGGGAGGATGGCATCTTTATAAACCAATCTAAGTATGTTAAGGATCTTTTAAAGAAATATGGTTTAGAAGAGTCATCCCCAGCTAAAACTCCTATGTCTACTGCAATCAAGCTGGATGAAGACAAGAAAGGCAAGAGAGTTGATATCAAGGTCTATAGAGGAATGGTTGGATCCCTACTCTATCTCACAGCTAGCAGGCCAGACATCATGTTTGCCACATGCCTTTGTGCAAGGTTCCAGTCTGATCCCAAGGAATCTCACATGATGGCCATCAAAAGAATTTTCAAATATCTGAAGGGGACTCCTAATCTTGGGCTATGGTATCCAAAGGGCACTGGGTTCAACCTGGTTGGTTACACAGATTCTGATTATGCTGGATGCAGGATTGACAGGAAGAGCACCTCTGGAAGCTGTCAATTCCTAGGTCAAAGGTTAGTGTCCTGGTTTAGTAAGAAACAACAGTCCACAGCAACATCCACAGCTGAGGCTGAATATATTGCTGCTGGAAGTTGCTGTGCTCAATTGCTTTGGATTAGAAATCAACTCATGGATTATGGGCTAGTGTTAGAACACATTCCTCTAATGTGTGATAATACTAGTGCAATATCCATAGTTGCCAATCCTGTTAATCATTCTACTACAAAGCACATTGAGATCAGGTACCATTTCATTAGGGAACATGCTGCAAATGGTACCATAGAAGTCTCTTATGTTCCAACTGAGAAACAACTAGCTGACATATTTACTAAACCTCTGAATGAAGCAGTCTTCAACAGACTTGTGAGTGAAATTGGAATGCTCAATCCTTCATTTAGTTGTTCCAAGTAAGTATGCTAGGTAATTGTTGCAGCAGTAAATTTTCACTGTATTTAAATGATCTATTTGTTTGGAGTGAAAATTAGCTGAGATATGATTTATAAATATTTCAGTATTTTACTGCATATTTTTCAAAATCATATTAGTTAGTGGAGTTGTGAGCTTTTGAGACATCTCGATATAGATGATTTTCAGAGTTCACGACATAGTTCAAATTAAACAGACTTATATCGCAAACTGTTGAGATTGTGAGACTTCGCGACATAGTTCATTTCATGAGTTTGCGACATAGTTAATTTTATGACTTCGCGACTTAGAATAACTATGTCGACAAGTCTCCATAGTTGACAGAATTTTGATTTAAATTAATTTTATTTCAAAATTTGATAAAAGTCTGACAAATTGCTTCAAATTCCTAAAAGAGAGCTTTAGACAGGGTATTTCTACTATATCGCAAAGTCTCCCCAATACTTTCATCTTGAGGACTTTGCGACTTAGTTCATTCTTAAGACTATGCGATATACTTTGCAAGACTTTGCGGTACATGCCTTTTCTGACTTCGCGACATACAGATAGACTGTACACATTCATAACTCCATATCGCAGTGTCTCTATCATATAAATACCTTTTTCTAACCGTTTGCAACTTTTCATCTTGTCTATTGCTCTCAAACTTTCTAACCTAAGCACAAATTCTCTACTCTCCTTCTTACTCTCTCTCTTGAAATGGCACCCAAATCTCAAACAGTATCATCCTCTATTCCTTTAACCATCCCCAAAGAAACAAATCTTCTCACCATTCCCTCTGAGGCTGAGGCTAAACCCAGGTACAAGTGTTTTGTACGGTTCCTGAACGATTCCTACCTCAGCCAAGCCCTAACCTTGAACCCCACGTTGTATGTTGATGTATTGGAAGGATTTTGGCGAACGGCGTTGGTTTCTACAATGGCCAGGGAAGATGGAACTTCGTTCCAGGAGATAGCTTGTTCAATTGGAGGCAAACACTTCCAGTTTGGGGAGAAGGAGATAAATGAAGCATTAGGGTTCAAGGTGGAGGGTCATGACCAAGAAGCTACAGATGCTCAAATTGTAGACTTCATGACCTTCATTCGGTATGCAGATGAGATAGATACCGGAAAGCTGAACAAGAAATTTGTAAGAAGGGAGTGGTCATTCCTATTTGATGCACTCCAGAAGGCGTTCCTTTGCAGAAAGACAGGATGGGACCATATCAGTCACATTGCTGTGAAGCTGGCCTATTCCCTAGCCCACAATCAGGAAATCAATGTTGGAGCAATAATCCTCAAGGAATTGGCTCAAAGGCTAGGGAGGACAGTCCGTGGAAGAGGTAATGACATCTTTTACCCTCGCTTTCTTCAAGTTATTTTAAATTATCTTGATGCTAATGTCCATGACTTGGAGGGTATTGATAAATCAAAGTTGGCTTATTCCAAGTCCATGTCCAAGATTCTGTTTGGTTCATTGGACACAAGGAATCAAGTGGATGTGATCTTGAGTGTGACCAAGCATATGCAGGACACATTCGAGTCTTATCCACTTGATAAGCCCATATACCATGCTCTTTCCTGGACAGGGGAGGCTGAGACTGAAGGAGCTTCACAGTCTAACCCAAGCCTCCCTATCCCATCCAGCAACCCCACTGTAAACACCACCATAGAGGCTAGTCAGCCAAGTGCATCAATCTCTCAAAAGGTTGATGTTCCTAAAAAGAAGAAGAAGAGAACCCTAGCTATTATCCATGAATCTGTAGAGCTAGAAAGTGAGATTCCTGAGTCACCTCTCACCAGACCAAAGAAGAAATCAAAATCAAAAACTACCACTGAATCCTCCCAACAGGATTCAGATGTGGAAAAAGGGGTACACCTGCTACTGTCTATGGCCTCTCAACAGGTCATGGGCATTGAAAAGAGCAACCTCCCCACTGCAAGTTGTAAAGAGTCTGCACAGGGTCAAGACCTCACTCTTGACCCTAGGAGTGATAAGGGTGATCAAACACTAAGTGGAGAGCACATCAATGTTGAAACTCCTCCTATTTCTCAGGGGGAGTTGCCAAAATCTAATCTGAACCCCACTTCTCTCTCAGATTCTTCCACTAAAATTTCTTCTGAACAAGAGAGTCATTCTCATGACAATCTTGCCCTTGATCAATCACAATCCAGCCCTGTGATTGAGCCAACTTCAAGTGACATGGTGCTTGACACTGTGCTCACCACTCAGGACCCACATTTGGTTGGTCAGGGAATGCATGCTGAGGCATATCCTAATGACACCAACACAAACATGGAGGATTCACCAGTTTTCACTGGAGACTCTGTGCCAAATTCTCCCATCCTTAGGGATGTGGAAATGTCTTCACAGACAAATAGGGCTGATGTTGTAACACATCCCATTTCAATGGAGACAACATCAGACCCTACAGCCATTCCAAGGCTGGAGGAGACTCAAACTCACACATCTCATGAAGTGCCTAGCACTAGCTCTCACTTGGCTCAGGCCACAATGTCAGAATGGCTGAAGCCTGTGCAACATGACAGGCCTTCAGGATCATCATCTGTGCCTTCCAAAATGACAGAAGAAGCCATACAGGATCTCCATGTGGCACAGATTGATGAGTTCTCAAAGATAGCTCAACATCTCCTCACCTCCAACCTTCCAAATGCTGATTATGAAGCTATCCTGCTATGCCATAAGGAGGATGTTGAAGCTCAACAGGAGAAGATTGTGGATACAGCTGAACCAGAGGGGAATGTGGATGCCTGGTTGGATGCTAAGAGGACTCTCAAGCTCAAGGATGCCCTGGCTTTTGTGAGAGAAGAATACCTCACCTCTCTGGGCTCCAATGCTAAGGATCTTTCTCCTGTTGCCATCTATGAGGCTTTCAATGATGTGTACAAGAACCAGTTGAAGGCTCTGCATTATCTTGGGAAAGGGCTTCAATCAGAGATTTCTTCAATTCAGGAGGAGACAGACAGATCCCTCACAAAGCTTAGAAACTCCTATATCTCTGATTTTCCCAAGGTGGATGGTATCCTCAAAGAAGTCCAGAAAACCTCCACAAATGTGTCCATGATGGATGTGACTCTTGCCATGGTCACAGACAACATCAAGAAACTGGCTTCTACACTGGAAAATCAAGCAAAAACTACCATCACCACCAATGCTATGTTGAATGTCATGTGGAAAAATCAGTATGGTGATAAGCTGGTGGATGAGGTCCCTCTGTCAGACATCTCCAAATATGACTTTGCCAGGGTCAAAGATCAATCTCTAAACTCCTTCAAGTCTCAACAATTATTCTCTAAGGTGGATGGCTTAGAAAAAGAAGTGGCCTCTCTCAAGGATGAAAACAGAATGCTATCTACATCTCTAAGCCAACTCAATGACAAGCTAGATGCTCAAGGCAACAACACAACAAACATCTTGCTGGTGCAGCAACAAATGCTGACCTCAATGATGAAATCTTTGAACCTGCCTATTCCTGGGGAAGCTCAAGACATCTTGTCTGATCCCAAGCCTAAGGGGGAGAAAGGAAAGGAGGTCAATGTGAAAAAGAAAGGGGGAGCACCTGCCAAGCAGTCTAAACTTAAGGGCAAGCTCATTGAAGAGACAATAAAGCCAATCAATCTTCCCCCTGTAGAGGTCATCAATGCACAAGGTCAGAAAAGCACAGTCACCACAACATTCTATCCATCCACAATGCCTAAAAACATCTCAACCCCTCAACCTGCTATACCTACTCCAATTGCTAAACCTACCCAAGCTACACTTATCACAGAGGCCAAGCTACAGGAAGTTGCCAACTCTAACATCTATCATGATGAGGCATTCCTGGAGTTTCTGAAAGCCACCTACAAGAATGCTCAAGGAGATGCACAAGTGTACAGAAACAAGCTCAGGGAAAGTATCAAGTACTTCACAGTTGCAGTAAAGAAAATCAGGGATGTTTATCTGAGAGAAATAATCATGGTGTGCAAGGACAACTGCTTGTGGCACTTAGCATTTAAAACTCTAGAGAAACTGAGGTTTACTGAAGTGTCAATAATTCTGGAGTTGATTGAAAAGAGTGGGGCTAACAATGAAAGTCTTTATAATGACTTGGAGATGGACCAAAATCAAAGACTGCCTGAGGTCATACCCAAGCCAAGGACAGTAATTTTTCAAAGTCTATCCAAAGTCAGAAGTATTGACCAACTAGTCATTCCCAAAGATCTGCAAATGAAAAATAATACAAAGATCAATCAGGTGCTGCAAATGCTGAGAGCAAAGAAAGGAGTCAAGACAGCAGAGGAATTAGAGATGATTAACATTCTACAATCTTTTCTGATTCATGGTGTTTTGCCAGAATCTGTCAAAGAAAAGAACAAGAAGAAGGATGGGGAGGATGATGATGAGGAGAAAACCTACAGGAGGAGATCTCATTCAAGGAGTGATAAGGATGAACCAAGTGACAGCAGCAGGAGCAAATATCCCAAGAAATCTAAAGATGCTGGTGATGACAGAAAGGGGGCAAAGGAGACAGTGAAGAGAACTAAGAGTGGAATTCAGCAAGTCAAGGACATTGCTAGTAGTACTTTAACCACAACACAAGACTCTAAGTCTAGGGTGGGTACTGTTAGCAATGATCCTCCAAAATCATTATCCATGACTTCTGAACCTGAATTGCCACAGATGAAAGATGAAGCCACTAAAATAATTTCAAGAAAACACTTCCACAAAGTCACAGCTAGTGGAGTGTTACAGTGGATGAAGGGGAAAGGAATGAAGCTACTTCCAAGTGATGTGGCACTGAAGACTAATTCTCCTTGTTCCAGAAAGGTATCTCTTGTGAAGCATTTGAAGATCAAGAGTGTACCCAAAAGGATAAGGATAACAAAGAAGACTGGAAAACTCACAAATGTTATTGGCATCAATGTGCTTCCACTAGATGAGGACTATGATGAAGATGCCCTAGCATTTTTGAGGGCTCAAAGGATCTTTGAAGTCAAAGTGAAGTTGGATCATCTAGATATCAAGTACACTGATGGAAGAGAAAGGATAATGAAGCAAGGAAGCTGGCAATATTTCTATAAGTATGAGCTTGAAAGGATAAATGCCTTACTGAATTTTGAAGAAAAGGATGAAAGGACATGGAAGATAGATATTGCCAGGTACTTGAAAATGCATGCTGATTATGAAGAAAACATGAGGAAAGAGAATGAAAAGAAAAACATACAGAAAGAGAAAGAAATGGCTGAGATGGAAGAGAGGGCTAAGGAGCTAAGGCAGAAAGGGATGTGCAGGGTCAAACAAAATCCTTACATTGTGGAGTACAAAAACTCACATGGAGGCCAAAGCAAAATAAGGATGGAGTTTCTGGACTCATATGTAGAAAGTGCACTCAAAGCTGCAATTGATGACTTGGAAGGCTCACCTCTCATTGAAGAACTGATTGCAAGAGAAGAAATTCAAGAAGCCATCATTGACATGAAGAGAAAAGAAGAAATAAGGAAAAAGAAGATATATGATGATTTGCTAGAGAAGCAATTGGAAGCTGAAGCTGCTGAGCAACAAAAGTAATCTGTAAGCTTTCAATGTTTCTATGTAATCAAATTTCTGAATCTCAATGTTCATGAATTGTCCTCTCTGTTACTAAATTTCCTTTTATGTAAGTTAGGCTTGTTATCAGACATGAAATTGTGCCTAAGGATCTTACTCACAATTTGGGGGAGATTGTTAGGCTCAAGACATGTCTGAATACCACTATTAACAAGCCTACACTATGTGACTATGTCACATTACATGACCTAGTGATTTCTATCACTGGGATATAGTATAGGTCTCTATATGTACTTGTCTTGTTCTCATGAACATTAGCTTGATCATGTATGCTCAGACTTATAATGAGCTTAGTAAAGTTTCTTGCATCTAGATTGTATATAGGCCATTGAATAATTATCCTGGTAGAAGTTCAGAAGTGTTCATGCAGCAGGATAGAGTTGAATAAGGCTATGAAGAAATAAGTTGCAGGAATTTGTCTAAGGCATTATATAGCAAAGTCAAAAGAAAGCTATGTCGTGAAGTCACCAATATCCATGTCGTGAAGTACTATATCGCATAGTCCATTTTGTACTATGTCGAGAAGTCCTCAAGACACATGTCGTGAAGTGTTGAAGTCAGCAAAGTCAAAGGAGCCTAGATCGTGAAGTCCTCAGAAGCCCTATGTCGCATAGTCATCAAATGACCTATGTCGCATAGTCATCAAATGACCTATGTCGCATAGTCATCAAATGACCTATGTCGCATAGTCGTCAAATGACCTATGTCGCATAGTCGTCAAATGACCTATGTCGCAAAGTCTTCAAAGGCTATATCGCGTAGTCCTCACAAGGGAGATCGCGAAGTCAGGGATAAAGTGGAGTTCACGATATCAACACTTAGCCTTTTATAACAAGACAAATCAAGGTACAGAACCAAGAATCAAAGGAGACAAATACTGAAGCATTTGTTCTGGCAAGGTGGTCCAAAGAACAGATGGCAAATCTACAGCTAAACTTGGAGAGAAAGATAAGAGACAAGCAGCTACAGAAACGGGAAAGACTCCGAAAAGCAGGTGGTCCTTCCTGACACAGTGAACTTCTTATGGCAGGACAAGTTGGACTTTCAGAAGGGGTAGCTGTGTAATATTGTGTGTGCCTAGTTTGTATAGGTGAATATATATATCGTGCACACACAACTGTAAGCTGTAAGAGAGATACACATAGTTATTTGCTCAGCTCTTTTCTCTGTAAGCAAGCAAGTTCAAACTGTTCTTGTTTAGAAGCCAGAAATTCGATTGTGAATTTCCTGGAAAGCTGTAGTATTTAATTTGCTTATACAAAGTAGATTAAAGTGATTGTGTGTGTTATTTACTTTCTGCATATTACATATCATAATCATATACAGTTGTTTACTTAGTTTTCAAGAATCGAAAAATATACCAAACTATCCATTCACCCCCCCTCTGTCTAGTTTCTAGTAGTATTCATTTCTAACAAAATCAATATTAAAAAAATATGTTAAAATTTGTTTTATTGTTTATATGGAATTTGTACAATATTTTATAAATTAATTAATATAATATTAAAAATATTTTTTCTTAAATATTATTTGAAAATAAAAAATATATGTTATAAAGCGCTTAGTGGACTATCTTTGTTTTTATCTTTATATCATAGAAAGAAAAATTCCCGAAAAATCAAAACTTCTAAACCGTATAAGAGATTATTATAGTAGAAATGTCAAAACTTTTTTCTTTAGGTTTTCTTTTTGAAAAAGAAAACTCAATTCTATTTTTTAATTTTCTTAAGTATTATAATTTTAAATTTAATAAGTAACTTTTCTTCTTTGATATATTCGAAGTAAAAAAGAATATATAAAAATTTTAATTCAAATTTACAAAATCATTGAGGAAACTCTTTCTTATATATGTTTAATAAAATATATATACACCCATTAATAAGTTATTCACTTATGGTAGTATTTTTTTTTTTAAGAATGTAATTTTTCTTTGGTAATCCTTGCTTGCTAGATCCAATAACAATACATGAAGAGTTACAAATCAAGCAACAACTTGGTGCCTGATAATCAAATTTGAAAGTTTTAACATAAACCATTTACATGAAACTAGGGCAGACTGGCCCTTCGAGAGAGTCTAGGAAGAACTTTCAATCCATGATGCATGTCATCAGCAGGGCGTAGTGTCTCCGAGTCACGTGGATCATTGAGGTAATCTTCAACACCAAAGTTCTCTAGGTCTCCCAAACCCAGCAATGGTATATGGTTAATATGAATACCCAATCCTGCATCTTGAATCTATATATACATAAGGTTATTCACACTTTTCATAAATATTATACTCAACAAATTAATTTTTTTGAGTATTTTTTGGTGTATCTATCTCAGAATTATTGTATATACTCAATGTTATTATCGTCTTGGTCACAATTAAGTTTAAATTTCAATTTAGAAAAATAAATTTTGAAAAAAAAAAAGGTTATGGAGTCGTATATTTCGCACTAACTGCCAAAATTAGAGCAGGGACACGTACACGAAGTATTATATTGTCATTTCAAAATTGCTCTAATTTATTTTTCTATTTTTCAAAATTTTAAATTTTAAGCATCAAGAAATACATAAGAAAAACTCGGTTACATTGTATTTTTCTCAACTTTCTTCATAAATCAAATTATCATCTTAATTTTCTACTCAAATTTACTTACAAATCAAATTACATATTCAAAATAGAAAAACATTCAAAATTGTAGAGAAACAAAATTTGAATTTATATTAAAGACATATGATTAGTTGTTTTTCACTTATTCGAAATAGAAAAGTATTATTAATAACTAAAACTTCTTCTAATATTTTTGAAATAAAAAAAAAACATTCAAGTTTAAAAGGAAAGAGAATTTGAATTTTTAAGAAAAACATAATAAAATTGTCTTTAACATATTACAAGTAGAAAATGAACGGAAGTTATATTATCGAATTTTTTTGAAAGACGCGTGTAATTAAAATTTTCTTTAACATAATTGAAGCATAAAAAGGATCTTAAATCATAACTATCATTTCATTAAATTTCTAAATTTATTTTACAAATTATGATGATGTATAATGTACGTGTTTGAAATTTATTATTACATTACAAGATATTTGAAAATTTAGTACATTTTAGATATTATATATGGCAGAATTTTTAGGCGATTTTAGTATTTAAATTTTTATTATGTTATATTGTTAGTTTTTTTTAATATTATTTCAACGGCTATCAGCCTATCAAAACATAACACAAAATTTGTATAAATGAATATGTGAATAGTTTCTTTTATTGTATGCATATTTTAATTTGTACAATATTGTGTTCACCCATTTATATGATAATAAATGTTTTTTCTCAACTTTTTTCTTAAATAAAATATATTTAGAATTTTTTAAATATATTTGATAGAGCCGCTGCGAAGCACGGCTTAGTCGACTAGTATATATATAAAGAATGATATGCGGGAGGTTATGTGGCGCCTCTAAAATCGTCTCAATCTATTTTTCTAATTTTATAGAATTTTAGAATTTTAAATACTAATAAATAGAAAAATATCCTTTAATCTATTAGAAGTAAAATAGGTGTTCGAATTTATTAAGGAAAAAAGTTCAAATTTATAGGGAAGACATATAAATAAAAGTTTGATTTGAAGTAGAATAAGTGTTCGAATTTATAATGAAGAATAATTTGAATTTGTAGGTAAAACATAGAATTAAAAATTCTATTTAAACATAAGTTAAGTTCATAAGTTGAGTAGACAAATATTTTTCATAATTTTTTTTGTGAATTAAACATAAGATGGTCATTAATTATTGATGAATTGGTGGGACGGAAAAGGACATGGGAATTATTCTTCTTTTTCTTGGATGAATTGATGTGAGGAAAACTGACATGGGATTTTCTTTCTTTGAAACCAAAAGGAACGGTGACGGTGTTTGAAGCACTTACTTTAGAGATCTCGGTTCAGATCTGCTTGGATAAACAACAACGAAAGGTGCAGGAGGTGGGTTTGCTAATCAGTTCGGTCGAAGACTTTTAGAACACATGTGTCCACAAAGGCACCTTCCCTTAAAAATCAAGTTCGTGTTAAAATGCATAAATCAATTTCTATATTTTCAAATTAAAAATAATTTTTATATTAAAATATAATTTGTACCCTAATTCAGATTTTTATAATAGCACCAAATATATGTTAATGATGTTATATTTCACCTATTTACTTTTTAAAAGTATGATTACGTTTTCACTATTATTTTAGTAATTTATCACCCTCCATATTTCAAATTGCATTCTTCTGTGAAAGTATTTAAATTTGACTATATATTTAATATTAAATATAACATTTTGCTATTATATATATACTAGCCTATAACCCGTGCGATTCACGGATGAATTTTGAATTTTTTATCTTACTATATGTATTTTGATTATATGATTTTATCAGAAGAAAATAAATTTTTAAAAATTAATAATGTATGTATGATGTTATTGTAAGCATTTGTTTGTATTTTGATGATAATTTTTTTAATATATAACGAGAATAATATCTTGAACTTCTGAATGTAACTTAAAAAATAGGTAATATAAATATTTAATAATAGCATGTTGTTGACGGGATTCGAACTTTGATGAACATTTTGAATATGAAGAAAGAAATATTATTTTAACATTACATCCAACGGTTCTTCTTTTATCTATCTTTCAATCTAACGATTGTTATTTACTACCAACGAATAGAGGCTAGTTTACCTATAATAATATAGTATAAATTTGCTAACTTGTTGAAATGAATTTCTAGCCCTATATGGAACCTACTCCAAGAATAATTGAAAACCGAAAAAGAAGAAAATAATACAAACATAATTAAGCAAGAAACTTCTACGATGGATGGAAGACATGTTATTAGGAAGGGACCCGTGAGGAAAAGAAAACAAAATATACTTCGAAGCTTCAATGATTAAAGACGGAAGAAACAGTAACAGAAGAGGTGCGACATAACCATGTGATGTGAGAGGCCGGGTGAATTATATATATGGAAAAAAAGTCTAAATGTGTAAGTCTCGGTTATCTTTAGTCCACATGTTTACAATACTAGTACCTTTTTGTCCACAAGCCACTTTATATATCTACATCTCTCTAGTTTAGATACCTATAGCATGTTTGGTTCGGCCGGAGATTAAAATGATTTTTGTTTTTAAGTTGAAAAATATTTATTTGTGTAATAAATTATAAAATAATTTAAAATTAAAAAAATAGTTTAAAGTCAGTGTGAGGTACTCTTTTGTGCAACTATATTATTTTTATAATTTTATTTGATAAAAGTTAATATTATCATTCAAAAATATTATTTATCAAACTTATTTTTATTATTACATTTTTAATAACTTACAAGTTACCTATAATCCAAACAGATATTAACTTAAAATTCATTTTTAAATTGTCTCACTTTAAATCATAAACTATAATTTTAAGTTTATCCAAACAAGCTGTATGATTTCCTAACCTTAATCGATGGTGGCCATCAATTATCTAGCAATTAGATATATTTAAAACTACTCCAGATAATAATGGAGAATTTTTAAATATATCTAATTATTTTTAAATTTATATTATAATATAATAACCAAAATATTAGGAGTTGGTTTTGATAGTTGATTAATTCCTTATTTGCACAGTAAAACCTCGATAAATTAATAATCTCGATTAAATAATAATTTTTTGCGACTTGGGTCAATGTGATAAATTAATATTATCGCTAAATGTATAAGATAATATTTTTTGTAAAAGTTTTTAAAAGCCCACTGAAAATGTATAATAATAATTCATTAAATATAATAATATTTTAATATATTATATATTGCACATAATATTTGAATATTAATTAGACAACTTTACTAAAATATGAATCAGTTGACTGTTTTCTCTTTTCTATAAGAATCAAATGCAATTTGGTCTTTGATTTTGTGAAGGGCATAAAAATGTTAATATAGTTTTTGGTACATTTAACCAATTAATTAACTATTTTTTGGTATATTAAACTATTAATTTTGATGTATGTATCAATATATATTTGAATGGTTGTGATTGTTTGTACAATATATTGGATAAGAATGTTATTTAATATAAAATATTGTATAAATTAATAAATATTAATATATCGATAAAATAATAAAATATTCATTAATCGATAACCTAATAATCTCGCTAAAATAATAAAATTTTCCGGTACCAAAGTTATTAATTTATAAAAAATTTACTGTTTATCAATCAATCGATTTCGAACTTCAAGTTAAAACATAGTAATAATGTACTTACTTTATCAAACAATTGAAATTAATAACTTGCCTGTCACTTATGTACGGCATAGCATTCTCAATGAGATTGATTAAATTGATTGATTATAATAATATAAAATATTAATTGATTAAAATATGATCAAGTAAAAATCATTGGCTATAATTATGACTAAAGGGAACGGGCACAGGCTACTTTTGAGAAGTTGGCTATTTCAGCAACTATTCATGTCAGAGAACCTACACGGGTTAATTTATATATATAGGTTTTGATAATTTTGACAATATTAACATTTTTGTTAGCATCTTCTGGGATCAATGTTTTCAAAGTCAGGAATCGATCCAACTTAGTTTAGTTAGTAAAATGAGTAATCAAAAATGGGCTAAGTACTCCCAATGGATACTCGGGCAATTAAATTATTTTTATAATTTAATAAAAATATTAAATTACATGTTAGTTACTAACAATTCAATATAATTAATACTAAAATTATACTTAGAATATTTTTCACAATATGTACCAGCAATAGAAATATTCAATATTAACACTACCTATCAATACAACTAAAATAAATTATCATGATCAAATATTACATTTTGTAACAACATGACTTAATGTAACTATAAAAAAGAATAATTCAAAATCAAATTTAACTTTGAGTAATCGGGTTTTCAACGAATATTGATTTAGTGATTTTAAGAACACTTCCCAGGATACATGAAATTATTAAAATTTGAGGATATTGAACTTTTACGCACCTTAACTCGTTCTTTATTTATATAATAAGATTACACATGAAACAACTGCGCGCGAACAGAGATTTAAAAAAGTACAGATATAATAAGATTACAAACATGAAACAACCGCGAACAGAGATATTGAAAGATCACTAACGACATTTAAAACGTTATTAGGCTGAAGTGCCACTTAACCACACAATGAACTAGGAACCATGGAAATGAATTGCTGGATGGTTCGCATACAAGATATGTGGCCACCTTGTTTTGATCAGATCAAACCCTTATCTTTGCATGATTCAATAGTTTCAGCGCACAGGTCACCAGCATCTTTGTGTTCGTGTGCAAACTTAAACCCGAGGTCCACCAACTTCTTGGACGAACAAGGGAGGGCAAAAGTTTTGTCTAAGACCCCGAATCTATTCAAAATCAGAATGAAAATTTTCTCAGAAATTGCTAACACGATAGTGAAAGATTAATATATATAGGCACTAACTCAAAATATGACATTAAGGTACGTACTTGTTTGGTATATCTATGCTTGGGTACTTGAGGCTAAGGGAATGGGCAATATCAGAGATGTTAAAACTCTGAGAGGAGCAAATGTATCTTCCCTTGGCTAGAGGATTCTCAAAGAGATAAATATGAGCGTTGCATACATCATCCACATGTACAGCAGTTATCCCATGCAAGCCCTTGAGAGAACCCATGGCAACTTCGTCTTCTGTAATAAGATCAAGTGTACCGGAAATAAGGTCTATACTCTTGCAGATCAATACATATAAAAGATGCACACACATTTAATATTCCTTTGTTGATTATTATCTCTGAGATTGAAGAACTCTAGGTAGAATTACATATTAAACTTACGAGTATATAAGGAAGTTGCGGCGTCAATACTAAAACTTGTGCAAGGAGTAATGAAATGCCCAACAACAAGAGCAGGATGAACGGTGACCATATCAATCCCATTTTCTTCAGCATATTTCCACCCAGCTTTCTCAGCACTCGTTTTTGCGATAGCATACATCTGCAGTTTTGGGGTTTACATGGGGTTTACCTATCAGGCTTTAGAAATATTTTGCTGCAGTTGGTGTGCACGAAAAAGACAATAGGTAAGGAAAAGCTAGCTCACGTACCCAGCCAAACATCTTACGATCAAAACAGAAGTCAACATCGGACCAGTTGTCTTCTGTGTACTCGTCAAATAGTGAGGGTTCAGGCTGCATAGCAACGGTGTATACAGATGCTGTGTAGATGAACCTCTTCAAAGTTTTGGCCTTGGAGCAGGATTTCATTATGCTTAGTATCCCATTCACAGTTGTTGATTTTATCTCATCCATCTGTCCATATATATATATATCAACAAATAAAAATTATCAGTATTTGAGCAGCATATTAAACAACCTACAAAAAAATCAGACCATGGAGATAAATTATTATTTAAAATGATAATAAATGCGGCCAATGTTAAAATACTCTCCGCCAAAGTGGTTCAGAAAAATGAAGATGTTTAGATACCCCAGCATTGTCTTTGAGAAGTAGCAGTTCCATGGGGGTGGCAACATGGAAGACACCTTCACAACCTTGAATTGCATCATCGAAACTGCCTTCCTCCGTTAGATCTGCCTTCCACAAGCTCAAGTTTGTACTTGCATTCGGCAACCCTAACAGATGATTCACCTTCTTCTTGTTTCCTGCAGTGCTCAACCATTAAATTATAAGGAGTATTAATTGTCAAGTAACCAAGTAACCGGCTCTAGAACTTAAAATATTAAAATTTTACACTGTACATATAATTTTATTGTCTGAATAAAATTTTATATAGCTAGGATACGCATGCACGAGACATGCATAAGTGAAGAAGACTTATATACCAGGGTCCCGAACAGTAGCCCTAACATGGTATCCTCTCTCCAGAAGTCTCTTGACTAGCCAGGAGCCAATGTACCCTGATGCTCCCGTCACACACACCGGCATCTTCCCCTCCATGCTAATTGTTTGGGAATTTAATATATCTAGTATAAGAGAATTTCTTAGATGTGCTTTGCTCAATGTACAGATGATATATTTATAGCTAGATATGCAGATGTCTGACAACGTCACAAGCGAGTAGTAGGTTGCATGATGACGTAGTAGCTGGCATGATGACGTAGTAGCTGGTAAGGGCGAAAATTTTATGGCCACTCAATAGTAGTGCCATGGGGACTTAAGCTGACATAGGTCACATGCAAAAGAACGTTAAGTCAAAATTTTATGGCCATTATCTCTGTGTATGAGTTTTTTCTAATATCTATAGAATTTTTTTTCATTAAATCTATGAATTTAAGCATATGATCATAACAGGAGATTGAAGGAAAACAAATAAATATAAACATAAAAGAAAACTATAATTGAACAGGTAATTTAGCTTTACATTGATATGATTTCTTTGATTAGTTGATCATTGGTTTAACCCCTATATTTTATATATTGCAACTTGACCGGGGTGCTTTAGATGTTGATTTTAAACTTTAATTGAAGAATAATATATTTTAGTTAAAAAAATATAAAATAGGTCATCTTTTTACTCCTACATATTAATTGTTATATGAATATTATTAATTAATCAGAAAAACGAGAGGAACAAAAAATCAACAAAGTTGAACTTTTAGAATTCATCTGTTGGTTTTTACATGTCTCTTTCCAAAGATTTATTTCTTATTATATTTGCATTTCAACTTTAATTTTTTTTTTAGAAATAAGCTTTCAAACTATATATCCTTGTCTTTATGTTTGATATCTTTAAAAATTTAATTAAATTATCAAATTTTCAACACACACTAAGAAAATCTTACAGTTTAAATTTTACCGACTTATTTCCTACTAGTAATTTACTATTAATTCTTGGTTAATGGAATATTTCGTACCGCACCTAACGGGGGAATCAAATGTTAGGTCGGGGACTACACATATACACATGTTTGAGATTCACAACACACCTACAATAACACATTCAAACAATAACACCTCAGTGGTGTCCCAACTGATACTTGAGCCAAACAATGCTCAAACATCTTCCAAATAATACCTGAGACGATTACATTTCTTAAACATTCACATATCAAACATAATACGACTATGTTTATATAACCATCCAAAACTTAGCCACTTATCATACTTAACTACTACAAAAGTGAACTAAGGAGACACCACTTATATAGCAGTTTTTAAAAAGCGTTATGCAAGGGAGTCACTTATGTTACACTTCAAGTAAAAACGCTGTACAAACGCTATCCAAGATATTATTTAAAAAACTGAAAATGAATAAAAAATAAAAAAAATACTTGCATAGCCTTTTTTTCTGTGAACGCTATGTAAATTTCAACCATCTTAGCGTTTGTTCAAACGCTATCTTACTTAACGTTTTCTTAATAATATTTTTTTTTTAATTTTAAGCTTTTTTTAAGCACTTTAATAGCGAATTCATAAACGTTACGAAAGTTTGGGGTACTCTAACCTGTAATTTTATTTTTCATATATTTTTTTTTCTGCTTAATTAAACACTTAAAAAGTTAAAACACGTATCATAATCTCAGATCTAACCGCTTTAGTCATTCTCGTTGTTCAATGGTTCAACCATCGTCTTCATGTACGTTGTTCTATTTATATATAGATAAACATCTTGTTTGGGTGTTGACCACCATCTTCAATCGAGCCTATATATACAGTCCAACACGTGGTTTGGGCAAATAAGAGATTTAATTGGGCTTCAATTGGTACAAATGGAGTCTGCAACTTCATTGATTCAAATTTACTATTGAAATTTCATCTCTCCCGGTCTTGAATTTGAGATTGAATGTATTTCAATTTCTTAGAGAAAATTCATCAGTATATTCTTGACTCAATTTAGGGTTTGCTTGAGTTCTTATTTGCTTATTTGACTAGTGTTAGTGTCAATTTACTTTTTATCTGTTTTACGTTTTACATTTCATTTTTCTTCGATTTTTAACTTGTAATTATTTGTGACATTATAGGATATTTCATGGAAAATTTGGAATGAATTTATGTTAATACTTTTCAATAGTGAATGATATGATTCTGACTACTTGGTGCCAAATGTTTTGATTCTTCGATCTTATTTATCTGTGACATGCTACAACCACCCCCAAACAATAATGAGTATATATAATGCCTTAGTTATCATTTACACATAAATAGATGTACCTCTCCAACATGTAATTCTTTCTGTATCAGGACTTCTATAATGGTATGGGTTTCAGGAAAGCAAGTAAATTTATATAGATCAATCTATATAATCTCTCTATATATGGAATGCCTTTTCTCAGTAATGTTGCACATTATTTATTAAGGACGTTGAAATTCACAATTGTGACACATCATTTTTGGAGAACAGTGATAATGGGCCTGTAACTTTTACGAGAAGTTCTCAAGTGGTATGAGCTCTGTTCTTAGACAGTTTGGTCGGTTTTTGCTTTTGTATTGGGTTCTTCATATTCCTTGCAGATCTTGCTCATCACTTGTACAATTTTACAGGCGGATACAAGGCTGCTTAACAAGGTACAAATTGTATGATACGTGAACTTTTCATTGATTTGATTTTATAGCAGTTGCAAAGACGGCTGACACAAGATCGTGAAGCAGCTCATAAAATCGTCTACGCCAAAAGGTACATAGGAGTGACGCTTGTTATAAGTAAAGGTATATATGTTGAGATGTACTAAAAGACCACTTTGCTAGTTACATCTCTGTTTGTTTCCCTCTAGGCATGTGTTCAGCAACTCGAAAGAAGTCGTGTAAAGTTGGCAAAACTGGAGCTAGAAGTTGATAGAACTAAACAGGTTAGATTATTTAAATTATAACATGAGTGTTTTTATTTACATGAACATGTTTATCTGTTGCTTTTTGTTTGTATCATGAATCAGCAAATGCCTGGTAACAGGGTTTCTACACTAGGATTCCTCCAAGTGCTGGCCATTCTGGAACTACTAATTCTGGTCTACGCTTTCATGTGCCGCTACTTTTTAATTTTAACTCTATTTTTCCATTCTTTTTCACTTCTTTTTTGTCATTCAGTATTGCGATGACTGTGCTGAATAGAGTTGTGCTGGTTTTTTCTGGTACTGAAAAGGCAGCCCCATTAAGTTCTATGATGTTCAAGTAACGTATGAAACTTTTTTGTCCCTCTATTTTATAATCCCTATTTAAAATGTTGTAATACACTCTTCCAAAATGCTATTAAATAGTATCTAACTTTGTCCATTGTTGGTTCCAGCATTCGAACTTCAATTTCAATGGCTCTCCATCTTGACTTGATTCAATGTGATAGACGACTGAAGATGCTAAAATTTTGGTTCAGTTGCTTGATCAGCCATGGAAGAATACAATTTTTCCCAAATGCCTTGGTTGTAAACTTTGTTTAGATAAAACAAAGTACATTGATTTGGGTGTATCAATATGTTTACTGCTACTTTTACTTAGATTTTACTCATGTGATGTAAAATAAATTGTTGTCTTTTGACAGCTTGGTTTTCATTAATTGGTTGATTTTTGTAATTTATTTGGTTCTTGGCATGTTCAATTCTATTTTAAATTGTGCAATTTTCTGTTTTTCAATTGTATTTATAAACTTTAAGGAGTATTCCAGGTAAATAAAAATGACAAATATAATTAAATTATGAAATTTAAAAAAATTAATACTTAGATAGCGTTTATTAAGTGCTATTGAAGGGAGATTACAAAAACACTATTCAAAACATATACTTAGATAACGCTCACTTGCATAGCACTTTAGAAAGCGTTATAGAAGTACAATACTTGCATAGTGACTATAAAAGCGCTATCTAAGTTCTAGGTAAGAGCATATTGCTTCTTTGACATAGACATCACATTAATTGGACCAAACAAATCCATGTACAGTAACTGATGAGGTTCAGTTATTGAAGATGTGTCAGTGCCCTTGTGAGATGCTTTCTTTGACTTTCCTTTCTGACTTGCCTCGCACAGTCCTTCCTGTGTAAATTCCATTTGAGGCAGACCTCTCACCAATTCCCTCTTAACTAGGGAGTTCATTGTTTTGAAGTTGAGGTGAGACATCTTCTTGTGCCATAGCCAACTTTCATCTGGCGAAGCTTTACCATAGAAACAATTAACTTCATCTTTGCATCCAGAATACAAATCAGCTATGAACAAGTTTCCTTTCCTTACTCCTTGAAGAACAGGCTTTCCATTCTTATTGTGAAAGATCTGGCACTTCTCCTTATCAAACGAAACAACATATCCTTTGTCACAGAATTGACTGATGCAGAGAAGATTGTGCTTAAGACCTTCCACAACAAATACATCCTCAATGATAACATTTCCAGCTTCTAGACTGCCATATCCTTCAGTTATACCTTTGTTGTTATCTCCAAAGGTAACCACTGGGCCATCTTTCTCAATCACATTTGATAGCAGGGCTCTATCTCCGGTCATATGTCTGGAACATCCACTGTCCAGAATCCACACAACTCGGTTCACCTGTTCCACACCCTGCAATATCAAACTGATTAGACCTTCTTCGGAACCCAAACTTGATTGGGTCCGGCATACTTAAAGAACTAGCCTTTGTCAGGCAAAACAACATTCTTGATTTTAACCACTTCAACCTCCTTAACGAAAGAGCATTTCCACTTATAACCAGCCTTAACAAATTTCTGAGTAGGCTTAGGTATAAATGTGTTCACTCTAACTTTAGGAGGACTAGCAGTCTTGGATCTAACATGCTTCTTGTTATTAACATGTTGACGGGGATGAGTCTTATCATTTGATGCATGCTTACTATTAAAATAAACATACATTACATTAAAAGCACAAGACATGCAATTCACAAGACCACATGCTTTATGAGATAAATCTACACTAGGCATGTTATGCATGTTAGACATATTGTTTTGTTCCAACTTATGAGTTTCTTGAATGATGATAGAAGATTCAATCAAAGGTTCTGCTATAGATTCTTTAAAGAGAGGGTCTTTAACACCCTTAAGCACATGTGGTATACTCCTTTCTTCAGCACTAAATCTATTAGGGGTATTAATGCCTAATATTCCAACAGCCTCGTTATAGCCAAAACCTATACCAACAATTTGACTAATAGCTTGCTTGTTGAAAATCTCTTTAGTTGTAACACCCCCAGATCCGGGGTCAGAGATCTAGGTTACCACGCTTTCTTTTTCCAGCTTAAAAACTTGATACTTGAATCATAATAATAAATCAACACACAATGTGACCCCGCAATATATATACTCACACCAGTTATAGTCTCAGAAATGAAGTTACATAAATAGTAGTCATATGATCCATAATGTAAAGTTATTACAACCCAAAAGTAATTGCACTAGAAACCTGCTACCAATATGATTTCTACTTGAAATCATAAAGGCGGCGCAAACGTTTGTTCTTGTTCATTAATATACATAATTCATACTTATAAATAAACCGGAGCAACAAGAGCTTCACTCCGAACCAACTCAGGCATCCTTGTTAGATCAGGATTCAATGATCGTCAGGATCTGGACAACTAATCAGGATTGCTGACGTCATCAGTATTGCACGAGCGTCAGTATCAGGATTGCTATCAGGACTGTGATCAGTATTATCATCAGGACTAGAAGCTGATCAGGATTACTATCTCAAGATAACTATCAAGTTCAGAAAATAAGAAAAGATGATTTGTCGGTTATTAGTTTATGGAATGAAGCTGTCGGTTAAGATATGTATCAATATTGTTTGTAATTGATTTGGACTTATCTTGTAATCGATAGAGCAGCTGTGTGTACTATATAAACACAGTTTAGGTTTTGATTTTATATCAATCGCATACACGAGTATCATTATACCTAGCAGCTTTCAAGAACATAAGAATTTCTTGAGAGAGTTTTGTAACAGTTTTATATCAGAATTAATAAAGCTGTTATTATTCATATTTGTGTTTATTAAAGTCGAGAATCTTATACAATTGTATTCAATCCCCCTTATACAATTGTTAATTACAGGGCAACAATCCTACCTGCGGTGCTGCAACAACTCTACGGAACGTCCGCACGTCCCTGACGCGCTTCCGAGCGGTGAGGTAAGTCCTGGCCGTCTACCCTAGCTGTTGTGTTGTGATATATATAAAAGAAGCAAGAGTGAGAACTATAGCTCATCAATAATATAAAGTAGTTTAAATAAACTCTGTAAGCTTTTTATATCATTTGAAAGATTTGAAATCTCATTCGTATGTAGAATGATGTTTTAAAACAATCTTTTCGTCAAAACATTACCATACAGTTCAAGTACTGTATGAGGTATAATACTTGTTAAAATATTATTAACAATATCCGTAACCGGTATCTGACCAAAGTTACAAAGCATTACTGAATTCCAACTGGAAAAGGGGAAACTATATAGGGACACGCATTTCGGTATACTATGATCACTCATATAACCGCTTAACTTCTCTACTAGTAGATGGATAATCCCGAAGGTCATTACCCTTAGCCGCATTTGGGCTTTTAATTTGATTGGACCGGTGTCAAACCAGCCTCTTACGTACTCATGGCGACATCAAGGTCATATCTAGCTGGATCGCGCTTTGCTTGGCCACTTCCGCTAGCTGATTTCATTACCACTAGACCGGTGTCAACCCAGCCTCATACGTATACATGGCGACATCAATGCCATAATTAGATAGACCGTGCATTACTCGGCCACTTACACTATCCGCTTTCTGGTTTCCCGAAAGAATCCTATCTATAACTGGAACAGATGTTACTCGAAGTTCCCCAAACATATGCTTGTTGATAGGTTTTTATAAACAATATCCTTACTGTAATAACCCGAATTTTTGGTAAAATTAAAACTTTTCTTATTATGATTAAGTGCATCAGTGAATAGTGAAATTGGTGGATGAATAGTGATTTTGAGGATTAAGAAAAAAATTTCATGCCACCTATGTACGAGACGTAGTGTGGATATTCCGAAGTCATATTAGTGATCTATATACGGAGTAAATAAGTGTAGCAAAGACGATCGGAATTCAGAAATTCCAAATTTTATTTTGGTGTAGTATTTGACCGGGCAGTGAATTATATATTATTATAATCAAGAAATGAGATATTAAATTTGAGGATTTGAGGATTTAATATTTTGGAATTTTATTATATTTGATTTGAGAATTTAGAACGAAAACCGCTGATACTTTATAACGAGATTAAACGATTAAGCAAATGAATCATGGATTAAGGATTGAAATTATGACAAAATTAAATATCCTACATGATCATCAAGAGAATTATATCAAGTGGATTCAAGGATTTAAACAAAAAGGAAGCTAACCAAGAGTTAAGGAACTCTATAAAAAGAGATTGAGAATATTCGAAGAAATGCGAGAACATTTTCTAAGAACAAGGAATAAAGAGGGAATAGAATGCAACATATAAGCTGTAACGTATTGATTTTATTAAAAGGACACCAAGACGATCCAATTGGTGGAAGAAGAAAAACCAAGGTGTCATGCATGAAAGTCAACCAAAAAGCTAATGGTGTATTTGCAACATTGGCAAAAAGGGAGTTGTTTGATGAGAGGCCAACACTTGGACTAATGAGAGAGCAACAAGTAGACCAATGGGTGGTTAACAACACAAAAGAAAAGATGCATCCAAGTTGAAAAACAAAACAAAAGTAAGATGAGCAGAAGCTCTCAAATCTGCCAAACAAGAGCACAACTCAAAGAAAAATTCATATCTCCACTTCTATCCATCCCTAAATCACCAAATGTTTACCGTAGCTTCTACACTCCATGGGTAAGGTTCGTTCAAAATTTCATGGCAATCCAAGTAGTATAGCTTAGTCAAATCCATGCTCAAAGTTGGGGCTGAATAGTAACTCCGAGATTGCTAAATTGTTTTCTTGTTTTGTTCTTAAGGTTTAAGCTATATGAGGACTATCTAAGGCTTGTTAAGTGTTTGTAAACACTTGGTAGTGTTGCTAGAGCTTCCAAGAAGGTAAAACCCTAACCCGCCTTTGAGTTTTATAAGAGTTTTGAAGTGGTTTTGATGTTCATGTAAAGTTAAGATCATGATTAAGTGATTTAGTGATTATTTGGCTTTGTTTAATGTGTAAAATGATGGGTGTTGGATTTGAGCCTCGCCACTGATCTTAGAGGTGTATGATGGTTGTTTGTTGGTGTTAAGGATGTATGGTATGTCGTAGTGATTGGTTTGGAGTGTTCGTAAAATGGAAATGCTCGAATTAGAGCCGTCGTAATGCCCATTTTTTTTGTACTGCCTTGACAGTAGCCACCCGAGACCATAACTGTGTCTAAAGAGTAAGCACTGCATATTATTGTGTAGATATTGTTGTCTAGTTTGTTTTTCCGCAAGAATCATGTCAAAAGAGTTTACGGTTTTTGAGTTATGGTCGTTTTAGTAAAAGTTGTTCGAGAAATGAAATTGCAGAAACACATCAACTTCATGACTGTGTTTGAGACCCTTACAAGTGATTATAAAATATGAGATTTCGTGGTAAAGTGCTAAGGTCAGTTGGAAAGAGGTGTGCGAAGGTTTCGAGTCCAAAAGATTATTTTTCTATTTTATAAAAATGCGACAGCAGAGGTTGCGCAAGAGAAAACCACTAAGAACCCGACTTAGAAACCAATGTTATAAATGGTTAAGTATAACTTGAATTTGAGGATCGATTTCGAACCAAACTTACGACTTAAGTATTTGACGAGTAGCATGGACCTAGTACGAGGCTAGATTAAGCCATTAAGTGCTATGATTGTGATTCGCTTACGTGTTTAAGCATTAAGTTATAAGTGGATTAATTAGGGGATTAATCGTACGTTTTCTTTGACTTTGTCTAGATTGTCCGACATCGTCGTGAACCCCTACCACTTCTCGAGCATCAGGCAAGTTTTCGAAACCTATGCTTACTGTTATTGTGATAATAAACTGCTTTCATATATGATATGCAAATGAATAGTATACATGTTTTATTCCCAAGTACATTGCGATATATAAATTGCATGCTTGTCTCCGAACTGCTATATATAGTGATACTCGA
This sequence comes from Heracleum sosnowskyi, assembly GCA_030848705.1. Lineage (NCBI taxonomy): Eukaryota > Viridiplantae > Streptophyta > Magnoliopsida > Apiales > Apiaceae > Heracleum > Heracleum sosnowskyi. The sequence goes on along the minus strand of JAUIZM010000016.1, from coordinate 2,399,931 downwards.
GGTTATGATTTGATTATGGGTTTCTAAGCTAGATATGAGATATTAGTTAGAAGACAGGTTTTTATAAATGCCCTAGGTAAATGGCGTATGATTTTTATTCTTTAGGCCAGAAGTAGTTATATTTTCTGTATATGTTAAAGATTATTTTTCCGATAAAGATATCGGGTAACTGTTATTCGATGATTATTTATTTAATGAATATTATTTTTGAATATTCATTTAAGGCTTATTTATTTAATGAATATTATTTTGAATATTCATTTAATCCTTATTTATTTAATGAATATCATTTTGAATATTCATTTAATCATTATTTATTTAATGAATATTATTTTGAATATTCATTTAATCATTATTTATTTAATGAATATTATTTTGAATATTCATTCAAGGTTTATTTATTTAATGATTATTATTTTTAATATTCATTTAATCACTATTTATTTAATGAATATTATTTTTGAATATTCATTTAAAGTTTATTTATTTAATAAATATTATTTGATTATTTATTAAATACTTTTAACACATTTTTTTAAATTGAGTTGTATTATTTAAAGTTATTCTTGACCTTCAACATTTATGAAGGATATTCTAAGCTGTATTATTAATTATTTTAAATCAAGGAGAGGTTCCCAAAACACGGTTTTCCATTTGAATCTATCTTTTTGAAGAGGATTTAAATACTCGCTCAACTATCCAGAATATGGGAAACCTGATTAAAGTGACTGCTACTCATTTTAAACTCTCAACTCAAAACTGTCAGGGGACAGATATTTTCTCTGAGCAATTTAATTGCTGCAAGTCAAATGTTGTGTTATTACCTCAACGATCGAGGAGTAAATTGATGGAACAAGTCGATATCCATTAACAAGCAATAGCTTGGGAAATATTGGTAAATTTTCCTTTCCAATTAGATATGACTACTTTGTGGAGTCCTATCAACGAGTAATATACTTGGGGAAAGGAGGACGAACATTACGTTTCAGAGTCATGGATATTATTCGAACTAGGAGCCGAGTAAGTGGCTGAGTGGCGCCGATCCATCAAGGGCCCAACCGTTGGCCGGGTGGTTCCAGAGGGCGGTGGAAAAGTAAATCCGTCGGTTCTTCCTTCTACATGTAGAGAAATAAATGGTGAGATGCACAACGTACGACTGATCATCGTAAAGGTTGTGGCTTCTGCGCGACAATGCTCCAGTATTAGTTCATCATCCAGTTATGGATAATTCTGCAACATGTATTGAAAGGTTTACCGATCATGTTGGCAGGGAATTTGAAAAATGTTCAAAAAAATGAAGTTACAATAAATCCTTGCAACTTCATCTTTTATTTTATGAGTTATGACTCTGATAAAACCTTACTCAGATTATATACGCATAAGTGGATTTTGGGTTACGGAACATTATATGAAATTTTCCCCGTAACTTCATCTTTGTAAAGCATAATGTAACATAAGATGTAAAAGAGATAACTACAACTCAACAAAGGACAAGACAGACAATAGTATTGACAGAAGCACAGGAATCCAGAATCAAAGAAGAAAAGGTAAACTCAAAAAATCAAAATACGGTATGTATTCTTGAAGTCCGTAAACAGGTCACGGAAAGAAGTTCATGAAAATGTTCAAGCCTCAGTGACAGCAAAAGAAACAAGACTTTCAAGACGACAGAAGTATGTGAATGAGTTAGGGTTCAGTACCACGGGATTCCAGTGATTTAATCGAAGCAACCAGAACGACAAAGGACTTATCAGCAGCATTGAATTGAAGATATAAAAGAAGAATTGATCAAGTGTTATTCATCTGTGAACCAGACCAGTTGCACTAGGTGACGGCACTGAAAAAATCAAGTTGTTTTATCGTCTCAGAAGGAATTGATACAGTCTAAAACTTAAACACCCTGAAACTTTTCTAAAAGGCTAATAATAGAAAAGGATTCGATAGTTTTCTAAATTAGAAAACCATCGAATGAAAAGCTTAAAGTGAATGAAAACTTTAATAAAGTAAAAGTTCCATTCGATAGTTTTTATTTTAAAAACCATCGAATGTAATTATTACTTTATTATTCGATAGTTTTCAATTCATAAAGTGGGTGAAAAGTTTTATTTGTTTAACCGGTTGATGAAGATCCAACGGCCAAGTTTAATTTGATTAAATTGGTTCGATGGTTTTTCTAAAAACAAAGACTACAATTACAACAGAGGAAGTGTGTCTTCTTCAGTCAGGTTATTTCATAGTAGCAATTACAGAGAGAGAAGTTTGATCCGGAGAAGATCAGAAAATTTATAGTGCTCAGAATTCTATCAATGTATTGATTGTGAATAACCTAGAACTCATTGAAGTTAATCTATGGATTAGAAATTGTAGCACCCCTCGAGGTTTATATTTATAAAAAGATATATTCCCCGAAACTTGATTTGGTTTGGTGTGTTTGATTTCGTTATAGAACTGAAAGATTAATCCGCGAACGAAATTGAATTATTTGTGAGTATCGTATTCAACCCCCCCCCCCTTCTACGATACTTTGGACCTAACAATTGGTATCAGAACTTGTTGATCGATATACAGATCAGATCCGGTGGTTTAGACCAAACAGTCAAGTTCTCAGAATTTTTGGATTTTTTTAATTTTCAAAATTTTCATTTCTTGAAATTTTTGAATTTTAAATAATTTGAATTTTATTCTTGAAATATTTTTATTTTTCAAAAAGTTCGAAATTCTTGGAATTTAAAATATTTCATATCCTAAGCCAGGGGTTCTCAAAAGATTGTTAGATTCAAGATTCCTCCGAGCGGTAAAGATGATTTTAATCTTTTGAAGAAAAAGTTTAAAGAAGCTGATTTCAGAACCTACTGAAGAAAATTGTGAAATTTCCTCAAAGGCTTACTCCATAGGATCCCACTAGATTTTCAGATGCAGGAAAGGAAGAAGTTTCTACGGATACAATTTTTCAAGAGATTTTTAATCAACTCTATTGATTCAGAGATACACAATCACAAAGTGAATTGTACCAATGCTACATTTATTTGCGAATCAAAAGAGAATATAAGGAAATGAATTGAGGAGGTTAGAGACAATGGAATGGACATTCAAATATCTCAGTAACATACATTAATGCTGGAACCTCAGAACAGAATAGAAGAATTACTAGTAGCTGAATCTTAGGAAGCTCAGGTAGATGGAAGTGACTTGTACACTTTAGAAAACCTTGAGAGACTGGACTACAGATCAGTGTTTCACATGTCAAGGAAGTTTAGTCACATTAGATTCAGAAGGAGTACAAACGCTACATCCAAGGAACATGCCTTTTTATTCCGAAGCAAAGACTCTTCAGGATTCAGTTCAAGAGGTAGTTACAAGACTGAGATGGTGACAAAAACAAGATTGATAGTTTCAACTATGGTAAGAACTATGTTACAAGAAACTATCAGGGTTTGCTACACAGTACAAGGAGCCTGACAAACAAAGAAGAATAGGGACTCAGTTAATGAGCTGAAACAAAAGTGGAATGCTTTGTTGAGGAAGCATCGGGACGAAACTTATGTTGCTTAAGGAAAGAGTTGGGATGGATCAGATGACGAGAAGATCATGGATATCTTGCTTTCATAGCAATCTCTAAAGATGATTCACCTAGCATATCTCAGGTATCATTTCCTTGAACTTTCTTAAGAAACAACTCTTACTTTTAGGGGTTAAGTTTCTGGCATATAAGACCTTCGTTAAGCTAAGTTTCAGTATCCCTAGTTGAACAAGATTTGCTCATTTATTCTGAATTGTTTGTTAAGGGATAAACAGTTTAAAAGATGGAAGAATTACCTTTAGTGTCAGTAGAATCTGTAGAACACCAAGCTATATCTAAAACTGACTTAGGTAATAGAGAAAGTTAGATGACATACAACAACAGAATGGATTAGATAGAATTAGTGATCTAATTGTTAATTCTTTTATTCCATGTGTATTTAGAAAATTATTGAATACCTGTAAATCTACTTTCTACCTATTACACTTGTGTATATTGGTTAAAGTAGAAAGTACTGAATTTTCTAAAATGCCTAATTTGCACATTTCTTATCTGCAATGTCATAATGCTAAATGTATGCCATGTATTCTTATTAACATGCCTTCTTATTTAAATGTTATGAATGCATCTCTTAGTACTTGCATTAATCATAGAAAAAGCATGCTTAAGAATCACATTAGGGCAAAGACTGCTGGTCAGCCAGAGATAAAAATAAGCATGTAAAGGTTGAAGCTGTTGTTACCTTTGTTAAAAGCAAAATCTCTAATCCATCTGGACCCAAGCAAAGAAGTTGGGTACCAAGAACTTTTAATCCATTTATGAGTGCAGGGCAAATCAGGTTAATCGATTTATATGGTTTCTTGGTCATTACTACTGAAGACATATGATCGAAGAAAGAACTTGCTATCAAATGTGATTGAGAAAGATGTTCCGTCAATAATCTTTGGAGATGACAGCAAAGGTTTTCATCACGGGACATGGCAACGTTGGAAAAGGAATGTCATCATGTTTACAATAATTGGTATCATTGATAACAACTAATAATTGGAGTCAAGGATAACAATTAGAAGCATCTTTCTTGTTGAAGGATTGAAGCACAATCTTCTAAGTATCAGTCAGTTCTGTGATAAAGGCTACACTATAGATTTCAGAAAGGACAAGTGCTTGATCACCAACAGGAAGGATGAGAAGCTTACTCTACTGGGAGTGAGAAAAGGAAACCTGTTCATAGCTGACTTAAGTTCTATCAGTGAAGGAGCAATTACATGTTTCTATGGAAAGGCATCTTCAGAACAAAGTTGGTTATGGCACAAGAAGCTCTCACATTTGAACTTTAAAACTATGAACTCTTTGATAAAGAGAGAGTTAGTGAGAGGGTTGCCCCTGATGGAATTCAATCAGGAGGGACCATGTGAAGCATGTGAAAAAGGGAAGTCAAAGAAAGCATCACAAAGAAGCAAAGAAATGACAAGCATTGTTGAACCATTACAACTGATTCATATGGATTTATTTGGCGCAGTAAATGTTATGTCACTTTCAAGAAAAAGATATGCATTGGTGATGGTGGATGGCTACTCCAAGTACACGTGGGTGTTGTTCGTACATTCAAAAGATGAAGCAACACAACTAATCATTGATCACATCAAAAAGATAGAAGTGGAAGCTAAGCTACCTGTACGGAAAATCAGATCAAACAATGGAACTGAATTCAAGAATGCAGTTCTAAATGATTTCTGTTCAGAGAAAGGAATATCAAGACAGTTTTCAGCACCAAGAACTCCACAACAGAATGGAGTAGTGGAAAGGAAGAACATGACCTTGGTTGAAGCAGCAAGGACCATGTTGAATGAATCAAAACTTCCCACTTACTTTTGGGCTGAAGTAGTGAATACAGCTTGCTACACTCAAAATCGAATCCTGATCAACAAAGATCATGAAAAGACTCCGTATGAGTTAATGGCCAACAAGAAACCAACACTGAAGTACTTTCATGTGTTTGGTGCAAAGTGATTTGTACTTAAAGATGGAGAACAACTTGGCAAGTTTGATGCCAAAGCAGATGAAGGCATTTTCTGGGCTATTCTCTGGAATCTAAGGCTTTCGGGGTATATGTGATTGAAGATAAGAAGGTGTTGAAATCTTTAATGTAACATTTGACGACACCAAAAGACCAGACCTGCAAACTGGAGAGAACTCTGAATCCTTGGTATTTGAAAATCTATCAGGAGATCTCTCTGACAATGAAGAAGTACCTGAAGTTGTTAAAGTCATTAATAATAATCATAATGATAATGATTCTGGACAAAGTGGTGACCAAAGTGGAGATCCTCAACATTCTACAGGATCCACTAGTTAGTCAACAGAATCATCAGATCAAACCGTCAACAACTCAGGGGGAGCAGGAGAAGGATCAACTAGTCACACTCCACAACTTCTAGAACAAAGAGAATCATCAAGATCGCATCTGCCAAGACAAAGGGTATGGAATAGAGATCATCCCTTTCACTTGATCATTGGTGATCCGGACACAGGAGTGAGAACTAGGAGAACATCACAAAATGAATGTCACTATTCTGGGTTTCTTTCAGAAACAGAACCTAAGAAAGTTGAAGATGCTCTAGATGATCCAGATTGGGTGATTGCTATGCAAGAGGAACTCAATTAGTTTGAAAGGCAAAAATTTTGGAAGCTGGTACCCAGGCCTAAGGGAAAATCTGTTATTGGAACACGATGGGTATTCAGAAATAAGTTGGACGAAGATGGCATTGTAACGAGAAACAAAGCCAGACTGGTTGCTAAAGGTTACTCTCAAGAAGAGGGTATAGATTATGATGAAACCTATGCACCAGTAGCAAGACTTGAGGCCATCAGAATGTTTCTGGCATTTGCTGCACATTCCAATTACAAGGTATATCAAATGGATGTGAAGAGTGCTTTTCTGAACGGGGAGTTAGAAGAAGAAGTGTATGTGGAACAACCTCCAGGTTTTGAGGATTCAAAACTGGCAGACTTTGTGTACTTTCTATTCAAAGCTCTCTACGGACTCAAACAAGCTCCAAAGACATGGTATGACACTCTCTCTGAATTCTTACTTGAAAATGATTTTACAAGAGGTGTTGTAGACAAAACTCTCTTTGTCAAAAGAATAAAAATGATTTGATATTGGTGCAAGTATATGTTGATGACATAATATTTGGTTCTACTAATGATGATCTATGCAAGAGATTTGCTAAGTTAATGCAGAGTCGTTATGAAATGAGCATGATGGGTGAATTGTCATTCTTTCTTGGACTGCAAGTATACCAAAAGCAAGATGGTATATTCATTTGTCAGTCCAAGTACATCAAAGATCTTCTGAAGAAGTATCAAATGGAAGACTCATCTACAGCAAAGACTCATATGCCAACTGCCACTAAGCTTGATAAGGATGAAACTGGTAAGAAGGTTGACATCACAGGCTATAGAGGTATGATAGGCGCATTACTTTATCTCACTGCAAGTAGACCAGATATAATGTTTGCAACATGCTTGTGTGCTAGGTTTCAGTCTGATCCTAAAGAATCTCATCTAATAGCTGTTATGCGAATATTTAGATATCTTAAGGGGACCCCAAATCTTGGAATTTGGTACCCTAAAGATACAGGATTTGATCTTATTGGATACACAGACTCTGATTTTGCAGGTTGTAAGATTGATCGGAAGAGTACTTCAGGAAGCTGTCAGTTTCTTGGAAGAAGGTTAGTTTCCTGGTATAGCAAGAAGCAGCATTCAGTTTCCACATCAACAGCTGAGGTTGAATACATTGCTGCTGGAAGCTATTGTGCTCAGATCTTGTGGATGAGAAACCAACTCCGTGACTATGGACTTTTGTTGACAAAGATTCCAATATTTTGCGACAACACAAGTGCCATAGCAATCTCAAACAACCCAGTGCAACACTCGAGGACGAAGCACATCGACATCAGGTATCATTTTATCCGAGAGCATGTCATGAATGGAACTGTGGAGTTACATTTTTACCCACAGAGGATCAAATTGCAGACATCTTTACTAAACCGCTTGATGAATCCACTTTCAATAAGCTGGTTGGTGAACTTGGGATGTTAAATCTTTCTAATTGATTTTGATTAGAAGTCAGTAACTGCAGATAGTCCTGGTAAATACATGAGTTTAAGAATTTCTATATCCTTAGGACTCGTGAGTTTATTTTCTGGAGCAATTCTCGTAGTTAGGATTATTGTACTAATTTTATGTCATAATTATGGATGATATATCTTCTGGCATTTAATTAGTTATTAATTCTAAAAATTATTTAAGTGCTAATATTTGTTCTAAATATTCAAGCATTTATTTAATTTGAATTAATTTACTCTGTTTTTAACATTGTAGATTAATGCAGCATAATTGATTGGATTTTAATTGATTAATATCACTTAATGATATTTAGTTGATTTTATTCTGAGAAAATTGTGAATTTTCTGTTAAGAATTGATTTTGTTAAATTTGAAAAGATTCATTAAAATTAAAACTTGGCAGGAAATAAAAAGTCGGAATTCTAAAACAAGAACAAGTTTTAAAATTTGGACAGAAGCAAAAAATATCGAATTTAGAAAATTCGATAGTTTTTCTAAGTACTATAAGAAATCTATCGAAAGTAATTTTCGATGGTTTTTGGTATAGGAAAAGAAAACTATCGAATACAATTATCGATAGATTTTGAAACTGATTTGAAAAAGCATCGAATTGAATTTTATTAATCTTTATCTAAATTCTCGATGGTTTTTTGAAATAAAAAAAAAGGAAAATCTATCGGAGAGAATTAATTTTTCCTTTATTTTAATTCTCGATAGTTTTTCAACAAAAGGTGTTCGATAGTTTTTGTATTAAACAACAAAGACATTCGAGGCCGAGGAAGCCAACCAGGAGTGAATGAGAATGAAGAGCAATGCAATAACCGCTCTGATAAGGAAGAACAACTATCTTCCAGGGGTACCCACTGTTCTCACTGAATATCTAAGAACGGTGCCCCTACCACTTCTACCCCCAGGGGAACAGGTAAATGAAGTTAACATTCCTCAACCTGAACCTGAAATTGGTCCTGAACCAATGGATGTAGATCCAGAGCCCTCAGTGGCCATTCCTGACCAGGAGGTTGCAAACCCACAACCTCTAACCACGGTCGAAGAGCCTTTGGACGAGCCAAATGAAAACATAAACGAAGCTCCTTCCCCTACTATACCCAGTATACAGACATCCGTGAGTGTAGAGGGAGATAGTGCCTTAGCAGCACCACATAAGGAGATACACCCTTCAACAGCAGCTCTGCCTATCTCTAAAAGGAGAAGAACAGAAACCGAGGCAACTGTTGATACTTCATTTCTCTCATCCAAAGAACCCTTCACAGATTTTTCTGATTTTGATTGGGCAATGCTAACTAAAGCCATATCTGAACCCATTGCTGAATCAAGTAAGGAAGAATTGACGGAAGAAACTGGTGTTCCGACCATATTACAGTCAGGTTCACTGGTTGAAGGTTCTAAGAACCAAGGGTCTTCACAGACGTTGAGAGAAGGCTTTGACCTAAATGCACAATCTAAAGGGTCATTGTCTACCTCCCCAGATGGAACATATCTGGATCCTGCGGGTAAAGGGTCTGACGTAGGTGCAGATCGGCAACTCGGTGACCATGAATCAATTACTATTGAGGAGTCAACTGAGGTAAAGTCTTCACAGACTATCGGGGAAGATTCGGGATCTCTGCTGTTAAAAGAGCCTGTTTCTAACCCCCTAGAGATTCAAACTCTAGATCCTTCAAAGGATATATCATCTAAGGATGATCAGCAACTTGGTTTAACCAAGGACGGGGACTTGCGAAGCCCCATTGCACCACCGGTGACCTCCTTAAGGATGGCTACGGTGTTTTCTTCTACAGGTACATTGAGCACAAAGGGAATGAGTGAAACAAAAACACTTACACCTGGCCTGAGTGGGAAAGGTAATATGAGTGAAACACTGATAGAAACGTTGAGTGTACACCCAGAGCCAAACGTGAGGAGTGACACCCTAACCCTTCCAAATATTGATGATTTGCTATTACCGAGAGGTACATGTTCAATCCACCCTCAAGGAGATGATAGTTCACGACAAACAAGGAAATCTACTATGGAAGAACTGGTCGAATTGAGGACTGATGTCAAAGAGAGAATCAATGTGACGGGGTACAGTCTATTTGGAATATGTTGAGGAACCAACAACCCGGACCTTCACAGCAACAACCTGATCCTTCTACTACCTTTTATGCTGAGGATGCTTTTATCGAGGATTCCTCAACTAAGGGGGAGAAAGTTGGAGGAGGGGAAACAAATGAAGTGACTAATGAAGGTTGGCAAACAACTGGATGGGGAGTTTGGGAAACCAATGAAGCTATTCCAGTTAGATAGTACTGGATTGAAGACATTGTGCAAGAAGAAGAAAGTGAGGAGGAATTTGAGATCATGCAAAAGCAACCACTACAGGAGGAGCATGAGCCATATTATCCAGAGCCAATAGAACATCCTATCTTGGATGATGATATGGAAGAAGAAGCAAATTCTCTATCACTGAAAGAAGAAGCTGCCTTGGAGATGGTGAAAGCCCAGGCAAGCTGAGAGAGAAAGACACCAAGCAGTTTTGAGGAAGAACTGCAGGTGATACTCATCAAGATTCAAAGGACGACAAGGCTAAATGAACTGCTTTGTGAGCATGTTATAGAGATCTTGATGAAAGTCGGTCCAGAGAGTACTTAAGATCCCCCAATGGTTAGATTCATGACGAATGACTTGTTCAGAATCTGCTATTCGACTGAGGACAAACTGAGAGACTACCCAAGCAACTATCTAATCTCAGTTGAGAAGTATCTTAGATCCACTGGATTCTCATCAACGGAGAAGGACAAAGCAGCAGACACTCTTAGAAGATTTCTAATGGAGAATGTTCCTTACTATAGGAAAAGAGTGGAAAGAGGATTGGAAGTGCATACCAGATTGCCAAACATGCCAACGCTAAACAAGAAAGATGTTAACATTGCATGGTTATGGGCTGGAGTGGGTCAAGAGGTTGAATATATTGGAAGACACATCCAAGGAGCAATCCTTAAACCTGGAGAACCACTGCACTATCTATCAGTGATTGATTATCAAGCTGCTAACTCCGATCCAATGATTGAAGAAGGTGAGATTGGAATGGACTGAAGATTGAAGCAAAGAACAAAAGAACTATCAGCTCAGACTAGAGGAGCAACTTCATTGTATAAAGTTTAATTGTTTTTTGATTTATGAAATCTGGAAATGTATATATATCTGATCCAGAATGTATTTAATATTATTACGCTGTCTTACTTTAATTAGGTTAATGTTTCCTTAGTTAGTTGAGTTATCCTCGAAGTATTTGCTTGTCGAACTCTATCCAATCAAATAGGGGGAGATTGTAAAGCATAATGTAACATAAGATGTAAAAGAGATAACTACAACTCAACAAAGGACAAGACAGACAATAGTATTGACAGAAGCACATGTTAGATATAATTGCTGACGTTTGTTTATCAGTGTTTAAGCAACAGGTACTGACCAGAGTTTATCAGAAGCCAGTCAGAGTTTAATTAAACTCTGACAGAGTGAAGAGTTTAAAGGAAGCCGGTCAGAGTTTATTTAAAGTCTGACAAGGTGATAGTTGAATTAGCTGTCGGTGCTGAATTGAAGATTCTAGAAGCAATATATTCTGAAGATGGAAAGAAGCAGAATATATTGATACAACTAAGGAAACAGAATAGAAGATAAGAAGCAATCCTTAATTGATAACAATTGTATAGCTAATTTGTAGGAATATCAATTAGATAAGGATTGTGTAACTGTGTACTATATAAACACAGATAGGTTATCCCTAGAAGGGATGCGATCATTGAATATTTTATTCTTGTAACCTAGAAGCTCTTTGTGATGCATTAACATCACCAAGAGAGAATTATTTAATATAATTCAGTTTGTTGATATACAAACCTGTGTTCTTAATTGTTATTCTCATACCTACTTGATTATATATTGTGTATTCGGCCTAACAATTGGTATCAGAGCCAAGGCTGTTTAATATATACAGTTTTACGATTCAAACACAGTATTAATCATGTCTGAAGAAAATCAAACTGCTCCTAAGGCTGAACAGGTTAAGCCCAATTCTGTGAGTCGATATGAAACAATCAGGGTTCCAATTCTCAGGCCAGTAGAGTATCCGATTTGGAAGGTTAAGATGACCATGTTTCTGGAGGCTACAGATCCAGAATATCTTGACAGAATCAATGATGGTCCTCATATGCCAACTAAATTGTCCCCTGTTGTTGATGGTCAAGAACAAAAGACTGTTCCAAAGGAAAAGAAAGATATGACTCCTGAGGACATCTCATCAATTGCAAAGGATGCAAAGGTTAGACATCTTCTCCACAGTGCTTTAGATAATGTTATGTCTAACAGAGTAATTGGCTGCAAAACTGCCAAAGAGATATGGGATGCTTTAGAAGTCAGATGCCAGGGAACAGGTGCTATTAAGAAGAACAGAAAAACAATACTCACACAGGAGTATGAGCACTTTGATTCAAGAACTAATGAAACCTTGACTGAGACTTATGACAGATTTTGCAAACTGTTGAACGATCTGTCTCTGGTTGATAAAGAATATGAACTTGAAGAGTCTAATCTCAAGTTTCTGTTATCTCTACCTGAAAAGTGGGATTTAAAGGCAACAACAATCAGAGATAATTATGATCTTGCTGATACAGATCTTGATGAGATCTATGGATTGTTAAAGACTCATGAACTTGAGATAGAACAAAGAAACAGAAGATCCAGTAAGAAGACAAAATCTGTTGCTCTCAAAGTCGAGGAGAAGCCCATTAAGAAGGAATCATCAAGGAAGAAAGCCAAGTGAAAGGCTTTAGTCATTAAATCTGAGAGTGAGTCATCAAACTCTGATGATGATTCAAACTCTGATGAAGCTTCTGACTCTGAGGATGATGAAGAACAAATGATGCAAATGGCTGCATTGATGGTGAAGACCTTCAAGAAGATGGGGTTCAAGAACTTCAAGAAGGGAAAGAGATTCTCAAGGAGAGATTCAAATTCTGAGAAGAAGAATTTCAGAAAGTCTGATGGAAGGGATACCAAGTCTGGAAAGAAGGACAAATCTGAGATCCAGTGCTACAAGTGCAAAGAGATGGGTCACTATGCTCCAGAGTGCAAGAAAGGCAAATCTGAGAAAGCACTCATCTCTAAAGGCAAAGACTGGGCAGATACTTCAGACTCTGATGATGGAGAAAACTATGCTCTTATGGCAACTGTCAGAGATGAGACTGAATCGTCTGAAAATAAGGTACCCCTAACTACTTATGCTTATGATACTGATAATATATCTGAGTTAAGAGTATATCTGAAAAGTGTTCATGTTAGTTATAGGGATCAGACCTTAGAGAATGAGAGAATTAAAGCTGAGAATCTTAGTCTTAAAGATAGAAACAAGTTTCTTGAAGGAGAACTTGAAAGAATGAAGCAGATTCAAAAAGAAAGAGATGATGCTGTTTATGTAGAACAGGAGTTGCTGAAAAGATATAAGCAATTAGAATCTGATTTAGAAAAAGAAAGAAAAATAATCAAGACTTGGACAGATTCTGGAAGAGACACTCATCAAGTGTTTCAGACTGATTCTGTAGGTTTAGGTTATTGTGAAAATGATGAACTTAGGTTTAAAGACAAGGTTAAGGTAAAACCACAACTTAAACCTGTGAAATTTGTTCCAGAAGCCAAGAAGTTAAAATCTGTTGTAATAAGAGAAGCTGATATGGAATCAGGTGAAGCCTGTGAAAGACAGGAAAATATTAAAACAGAAAAACTTAAGGAAAGAGAAACTGTTAGAAAGCCAGTAAAAACTTGTGAAAAACAGGTTAATGTTGGTTTGATGACAGGGAAACAGTTTAATCATAAGCTGAAAGAGATAAAATCTGCCATGAAACCAAAAGGGTCCAAGAAGAATAGGAATGGAAAGATAGGCATAAATAATAGAAATAATCATTTGCCTACTGGTGCTGCTCCAAGGAAAACATGTTATAATTGTGGTAGTTCTAATCATCTTGCTAGATTTTGCACTAAGAACAAACATATTAATTCTTTATCTTCTACATCAGGAGTAAAGAATGATTATGTAAGGGTTAAACCACAAACTTTATGCACACACTGTGGGAGCACTTGGCATTCCATTTATACTTGCAAGAGTTATCATGCTATTTATCATAACTATTATGAGCTAAAACCCAATCTGAAGTGGGTTAAAGCAAACTCTGCAAGTGTAATGTCTGACAATGTGAGCTTAAACTCTGTTGATAGTAATTCCGCTGCAAAAGCTAACACTGTTAAGAAAGACAAAGGATCCAAGCAAGTCTGGGTCCTTAAAACTAATACTTAGTATTTGTTTGTGATTGCAGGGTATAATAGAGAGCACACTTATCTTGGACAGTGGATGCTCAGGACATATGACTGGAAATAAAGCCCTGCTATCAGACTTTAAGGAGAAGGCTGGCCCAAAGGTTTCCTATGGAGATGGCAACATAGGACACACTCTGGGATATGGCAATATCAATCTTGGAAGTGTCATCATCACTAATGTAGCTCTAGTCTCAGGACTCAAGCATAATCTGCTATCTGTGAGTCAAATCTGTGACAGAGGAAACCATGTAGATTTTCATAGTGAATACTGTGAAGTTATCAGTAAATCTACTGGAAAAGTTGTTCTAGTTGGACACAGGCGCAACAACATTTATGAAGCAAGTTTGGTAACAAACTCTGATGGAAAAACAGTGTGTCTGACAGCCAGAATGTCAAATGAAGAGAGTTGGAACTGGCACAAGAAGCTCTCTCATCTCAATTTGAACAACATAAATGAGCTAATAAGAAAGGATCTTGTAAGGGGACTTCCAAAATCTATACTCAGTCTAAATGGCTTGTGTGATTCTTGTCAAAAAGCCAAGCAAAGGAAGTCATCTTTCAAGAGCAAATCTGAATTTTCAGTAGTGGAACCTTATCATCTTCTTCATGTTGATCTCTTTGGACCAGTGAATGTGATGTCCATGGGCAGAAAGAAATATGCTCTAGTAATTGTTGATGAATATACTAGATATACATGGGTGTATTTCTTGTCAAAGAAGGATGAAACTGCTCAAACTCTGATGGATCATGTAAATCTACTGGACAAAGGATCACAGCACAAAGTCAAAATTATAAGGAGTGATAATGGAACTGAATTCAGAAACTCAATTATAGAAGCTTTCTGCAAGGAAAGAGGAGTGAAACAAGAATTTTCTGCACCTGGAACTCCACAGCAAAATGGTGTAGTTGAAAGGAAGAACAGAACTTTAATTGAAGCAGCCAGAACTATGCTTGATGAAGCAAAATTACCAACATACTTCTGGGCAGAAGCTGTTCAAACTGCTTGTTTTACTCAAAATGCAACATTGATCAACAAGCATGGGAAAACACCATATGAGATGGTGAAAAATAAGAAGCCAAATTTGAAATATTTTCATATATTTGGATGCAAATGCTTTGTGTTGAAGACTCATCCTGAACAGTTGACAAAGTTCGAGTTAAAAGCTGATGAAGGAATCTTTGTTGGCTATCCATTGTCAACAAAAGCATTCAGAGTTTATAATCTAAGAACTAAGGTGATCATGGAATCTATACATGTGTCATTTGATGACAAGAAAATAATTGGACTTGAAGACAAGGACGGATATGATCAACTGCGTTTTGAAAATGAAGATCTATTCTCTGATGATATAAACTCTGATGAAGCAGGGTTGACAAACTCTGACGAAGCATACTCTGAACCTCTACTGGTAAATACTGGAGAAACTGGAAATTCTCAAATTGAACAAGATAGAGAACCAGTTGAGGGGGAGCGTGAAGAAGCTCAACAAGACACAACAAATGAGTCAGTTGAGGAAACTGATTCAAACTCTGCAAGTTCAAACTCTGAGCCATCCAATTCAGGGGGAGCCTCAGATGCTGCAGAAAGTCAACATATGAATCAGGAGAGCATGGATCAAGGGGGAGGATTCAATAATGATGCAAGAAACCACTTACCAACAGCAAGAAGGTGGACACAGGCACACACACCTGATCTCATAATTGGAGATCCTGATGCTAGTGTGAGAACTAGAAGTGCAACAAATAATGAGTGTCTGTATCATGCTTTCTTGTCTCAAACAGAACCAAAGAAAGTGGAAGAAGCTCTTCAAGATGCTAATTGGATTACAGCAATGCAAGAAGAGTTAAATGAGTTTGAAAGAAATGAAGTCTGGACACTTGTACCTAGACCAAAGAATAGATCAATAGTAGGTACAAAGTGGGTTTTCAGAAACAAGACTGACAGTGAAGGTGTGATTACAAGAAACAAGGCTAGACTTGTGGCAAAAGGTTATTCACAACAGGAAGGAATTGACTATGATGAAACCTTTGCTCCTGTTGCAAGATTGGAAGCCATAAGAATTTTTCTGGCCTATGCTGCACACAAGAAGTTTAAAGTCTTTCAGATGGATGTAAAGAGTGCTTTTCTCAATGGGAAGCTTGAAGAAGAAGTGTTTGTTGAACAACCACCAGGATTTGTAGATTCCAAGCATCCAGATTATGTCTACAGGCTTGACAAGGCATTATATGGACTAAAGCAAGCACCAAGAGCATGGTATGAAACTCTCGCTCAATTTCTTTTAGAAAGTGGGTTCACAAGAGGTACAATTGATAAAACCTTGTTTTATTTCAATTCTGGTGATGATTTGCTTTTAGTTCAAATTTATGTAGATGATATTATTTTTGGATCTACTAATGACAAACTCTGTAAGAAGTTTGCAAAGCTTATGCAATCCAGGTACCAAATGAGCATGATGGGAGAGCTTAGTTATTTTCTAGGCTTACAGGTCAAGCAAACAGATGATGGGATTTTTATCAATCAAGCAAAATATACCAGAAATCTTCTAAAGAAATTTGGTATGCTTGATAGTTCATCTGCTACAACTCCCATGGCTACAGCAACGAAGCTTGACAAAGACACAGGAGCCTCAGTAGATATGACTAACTACAGAGGAATGATAGGGTCTCTACTGTATCTTACTGCAAGTAGACCTGATATCATGTATGCAACATGTCTTTGTGCAAGATTTCAAGCAGATCCCAGAGAGCCTCATCTAACAGCTGTAAAAAGGATTTTCGAATATCTCAAAGGAACCATAACCTTGGGTTTATGGTATCCTAGAGAATCAGAGTTTAAGCTAATTGGTTACTCTGATGCAGATTTTGCAGGCTGTAAGATAGACAGGAAAAGTACAAGTGGAAGCTGTCAATTTTTAGGTGACAGATTGGTTTCTTGGTACAGTAAGAAACAGAAATCAATTTCTACATCCACTGCAGAAGCAGAGTATATAGCAGCTGGTAGCTGTTGTGCACAGATTTTATGGATGAAGAATCAATTGCTGGATTATGGGTTAAGGTACTCTAGAATACCTATTTTCTGTGATAACCAAAGTGCTATTGCTATGACAGGTAATCCAGTACAGCATTCCATGACCAAGCACATCAGCATAAGGTATCATTTTATCAGAGAACATGTGGAAGAAGGAAACATTGAGCTTCATTTTGTGTCTACAGACCAACAACTTGCAGATATCTTCACCAAACCTTTGAGTGAAGCTACTTTTACAAGATTGGTAAATGAACTTGGAATGATCTCTGGTTCTGACTAGAGATACGGGTTAGACTCACTTTTTATGTTCATGATCTCTTACATGTGTTAACTGTTATGTGAACCAGCATGTTCAACTCTGATAATAAACTCTGTGAAGTGTCAGTCATACTCTGAAAGTAAACTCTGATGTTAAACTCTGTTGGTCATACTCTGGTAGTTACAGTTTAATGCTATTCTCTAATTGTAATTTTGTCTGAAACATATGGACCAATGAAGAAATTTGTATGAAGCATAATTCTCAGTAAGTAATTATGAATCCTTAAGAGTTGTATAGATTCTGATCTCAAACATGTGCAGTAAGTTAACACAGCATGATACTGTCTCTGTATTTATACCATCTCTTAGTTTATTGATCCTATACACTGAGTCTGTATTAGCTGTTTGCATTTTCTCTCATAAGTTAATTATATCTACTGATGAAAAGTCTAAACTCTGATTCTTAATTGAAAATAATTCACCCTCAAATCAAAAGATGCCAAACAGAGCACAAATTCCTTTGAGATCATGTTGTGCCTAGGAAGATCCAGGAACTTATTGTATGAAATAAGGGCTAAAATCTTTGATTTTTGGTGACTAGTGCCAACCACTGATTACTGGAAAAAAAAAAAAAAAAAAAAATATATATATATATATATATATATATATATATATATATAAAGGGGGTGAAAAATAAAAGACATATCCAAATGAAAGGATATCAGTATACAGAGTTTAGATATAAAATCAGACTTTATGTTATACATGAGAGTTTAGGCAACCAGTTTTTACTACTTTAGTTTGTGGATTTTATGCACTTTGAGATGATCTAAATATTGATTACGGTAAACTCTGCTATTGCACACACATATTTTCACACCTGTACAGTTTGAGAAAAGAGTTTATTGACAAAGAAGGAAAATGGTAAACACTGATGTATTGTGTGACATATGCCGAGGTAACTTTGTTTTAATCTCTAATGGTTAAAATAATTTCTTTGTTTCAGACAGTTTATAATTTTGAGATTAGACATTTGTTTTTCGACAAAGTATGATTGGTTACGAATATATTTTACAATCAACAGAGAACAGAAAGAGTGTGTTTGATAAGTTCTGATGGTGATTAGTAGCGCTGATGAGTATGTTAGTTTATTGTTTAAAGTGATATCATTTCTTTCACTCTACAATTACTATGAGATACTGATATGTAAAACAAAACAATGGATTTTTCTCATTAAATGATTCAAACTTTGTTTACATTCAGACAACTTTATACTCTTGTCTAGCTACTGTTCGATTAACAGGCTACTATAACATCTGGGATTTCCAAGGCTTGACAACCCCCTGATGTTGAATCATCATCATCATCCTCTCGACTTCTCTTTCTGGTTTGCAGCTTGCAGGATTCCAAGAAGACATTCTTTTTCGAACCCTTCAAGTAGCTCTGATAGAAGAGCATCATACAGATCTCCACAGCCTCATCATCTGCAAGGATGGGCACATCATATGGTCCAGGACGGATGATGTGCACATAGGGGTTGGAGATAGGCCCTTCCGCTATTTCATCCTCAGCGATGAGCCCTTCATCATTCAGAAATGACAACACAAGAAACTCATCAATGATATAGTTTGCTTGTTGACGCCAGTTCAAATCCAAGAATGATTCTACATCCATGAATTCAAAGGTTCCTGCCATTTGATGTATGGTAATTTTTTTAATATGTGTATTGCCTGTTGTTACAATGCTCCAGCTTTTATAGCATCCAACAGGGCAACTGAAGGGTTTTGCGTGGCTCGAAGCTATGGGAACAGTAAAGTGCGGAGTTCCAAGACAGTCATTATTCTTCTGACTGTTGAGTTACTTCGTTATTATGTTTCTGAGATATTAAAATTGATAATTTTATTATTATTGATTTTTTTTTTGCCAATAAGCGGGTATGTGAAGCAGGTGTCTCCTCGTCTGCACGTATGTATTGGAAGTTGTTCAATACAGCTGTCAGCGTCTGTACGTTTGCCATGTGTCCCACTCACATGATTATAGGAGTAAGACAGTTGTGTATTAATGATTAAAAACTCTTCAGTTTTTCATCTTTAATTTTCTTTTAAATACAATACACACATCTTCGGTTAAACTTTTCACATCTTACTCATTTACATCTATTATCACATACACATATTCACAAACACCTTTCTACACATAAACTCTGTTATTTCTTCAAAATCTTCTAATGGCAACCACAGCTTTCGTTTCGTCTGGGTTAGAGTTCGTTCCAAACAACTATACCGCACCACTAAACACTGCAAACGCACCAGAAGCATTTCATATGATTCATAAGTTTCTTGCTCAGTCAGCAATTGGGCGTGCTTTAGTTGAACCAGCCACACTTTCTGGTTTACAAATCAAGGCGTTCTGGGAGACAGGGGTTTATGATGATGGTGGTGAAACTGGGAGCCCATCCATAATCTTTGAGATTGACGAAACAGAGTATGTTATTACTGCTGGTACTATTCGCGCTGCAATGGGGTTTCCTGAGTATTCTTCTTACACTATTGGAATGGGTGATGAGGATTTAATTCGAATGATGCGAGAGATTGGCTACTCTGGGCCGTTGACAAAGATTGGGCAACTCAAAAGGCCGTTTCTGCGCTCCAAGGCAAAGCAGGACAAGAGTAAACTCTAAAAAGATAAACTCTGGTGGCCAATCTACTTCTGGTGGCCAATCTACTTCAAATCTCAAACGTTTAGTTGTTTCAACTAATCCATCTACTGATGAAGAGATTGCTGCTAAGATATTCATAAAAGAGCATGGAAAGAATGTAACTATTGAAGATATCTAGGCTGAAGAGCAGATGCTTGCTGAGGAACACAAGAAAAATCTTGAAGCTGGAATCTACAAGAAAAAGGAAATCAAGGCTCCTAGAAAGAAAGAAGTTGGTATTTCTATCAAAGAGAATACTCAACAGAGTATACAATATACAAGGAGACCTGTGATTGGAAACACTGATAAGGGTAAAGGCATA
The DNA here is from genome assembly GCA_030848705.1 of Heracleum sosnowskyi. NCBI lineage: Eukaryota > Viridiplantae > Streptophyta > Magnoliopsida > Apiales > Apiaceae > Heracleum > Heracleum sosnowskyi. The sequence continues at coordinate 2,379,603 of JAUIZM010000016.1, read as the reverse complement.
ATGATTGAAGAGCCTAACCTGAAAAAGAAAGATAATTCAACCTCTGACATTGCTCAAGTTGAAACAAGATTAGCTAAATCAACCTCTGACGCTGCTCAAGTTGATGTTTCTATTGAAGATATGACAACCTCTGACGTTGCTCAAGTTGTACAGAAATCTACACTACTTCCAGGATTCAGCAAACCAAAAATTTTTGAAGACTTAAAGCTTGAAGCTGTGAATTTCTCGGAAACCAGAACAGTATTGGGAAAAGAAGCCTTTGACAAATCTGGACTGGGTTCACACAGAGAGAGAAGAACTAATAACAGATCTCAAGACAAGTTTTCATTGGCAGAATTTGGAGTTGGAATTACTCAAGAAGGCCTTGACAAACTAGAATCTGTACAGATGATTTTTCACAAAGGAATCAAAAAGGAATTCTTGTTATATTTTATGGCTGATGGCAGAGTGTATAGATTTGGTGAATTTGATATCCAGTTAAAACTTTGGGAAGAGCTAGAGTATGTTCTATATCTACTTGAAGTAAAGAATAGGAGTACTTATGATGCTGCTCGAGTTTTGAAGGAAAGGATGATGAAATCCAAAGTTTTGAGTGGAGCTGGAGTATCAAGTGCATACATTCCTAAATACAGAGATGCACATGGAAAGTTGGTAGAAATGAAAAGGAATAGTGCTAGGTTCAGAACTGCACTAAATAAAAAGGTTCTTGAGTTCAATCTAGAATCTGATAAACCTTTTTATATCAGACTTGGCAATGAAATGAACAAAAACAGCATATATTCTTTGAGGGCTGCCATTTATCAAATTGGTGAAGATGAACCAGAAATGAAGGAGCTAAAGAAGATTATGATTGCTGAATTGAATAGAGCTGAGAAGAAACTAATGTTAGATTATATCAGGACAGTGCCTGATATTCAAGAGATCAAGTAAAGTCTGACTGTAAGTTTTTTAAGATATTTTCTATTCTAAGTCAAATTTAAACTCTATTTTAAATTAAACTCTGTTATATGTTAAACACTGCATTTGTTAAATGTTTTTGACATCATCAATTATATGTTTAACTTGTACATTTTATTATGAATAAGTTGGGGGAGATTGTTAGATATAATTGCTGACGTTTGTTTATCAGTGTTTAAGCAACAGGTACTGACCAGAGTTTATCAGAAGCCAGTCAGAGTTTAATTAAACTCTGACAGGGTGAAGAGTTTAAAGGAAGCCGGTCAGAGTTTATTTAAAGTCTGACAAGGTGATAGTTGAATTAGCTGTCAGTGCTGAATTGAAGATTCTAGAAGCAATATATTCTGAAGATGGAAAGAAGCAGAATATATTGATACAGCTAAGGAAACAGAATAGAAGATAAGAAGCAATCCTTAATTGATAACAATTGTATAGCTAATTTGTAGGAATATCAATTAGATAAGGATTGTGTAACTGTGTACTATATAAACACAGATAGGTTATCCCTAGAAGGGATGCGATCATTGAATATTTTATTCTTGTAACCTAGAAGCTCTTTGTGATTCATTAACATCACCAAGAGAGAATTATTTAATATAATTCAGTTTGTTGATTTACAAACCTGTGTTCTTAATTGTTATTCTCATACCTACTTGATTATATATTGTGTATTCGGCCTAACAGCACAGGAATCCAGAATCAAAGAAGAAAAGGTAAACTCAAAAAATCAAAATATGGTATGTATTCTTGAAGTCCGTAAACAGGTCACGGAAAGAAGTTCATGAAAATGTTCAAGCCTCAGTGACAGCAAAAGAAACAAGACTTTCAAGACGACAGAAGTATGTGAATGATTTAGGGTTCAGTACCACGGGATTCCAGTGATTTAATCGAAGCAACCAGAACGACAAAGGACTTATCAGCAGCATTGAATTGAAGACATAAAAGAAGAATTGATCAAGTGTTATTCATCTGTGAACCAGACCAGTTGCACTAGGTGACGGCACTGAAAAAATCAAGTTGTTTTATCGTCTCAGAAGGAATTGATACAGTCTAAAACTTAAACACCCTGAAACTTTTCTAAAAGGCTAATAATAGAAAAGGATTCGATAGTTTTCTAAATTAGAAAACCATCGAATGAAAAGCTTAAAGTGAATGAAAACTTTAATAAAGTAAAAGTTCCATTCGATAGTTTTTATTTTAAAAACCATCGAATGTAATTATTACTTTATTATTCGATAGTTTTCAATTCATAAAGTGGGTGAAAAGTTTTATTTGTTTAACCGGTTGATGAAGATCCAACGGCCAAGTTTAATTTGATTAAATTGGTTCAATGGTTTTTCTAAAAACAAAGACTACAATTACAACAGAGGAAGTGTGTCTTCTTCAGTCAGGTTATTTCATAGTAGCAATTACAGAGAGAGAAGTTTGAGCCGGAGAAGATCAGAAAATTTATAGTGCTCAGAATTCTATCAATATATTGATTGTGAATAACCTAGAACTCATTGAAGCTAATCTACGGATTAGAAATTGTAGCACCCCTCGAGGTTTATATTTATAAAAAGATATATTCCCCGAAACTTGATTTGGTTTGGTGTGTTTGATTTCGTTATAGAACTGAAAGATTAATCCGCGAACGAAATTGAATTATTTGTGAGTATCGTATTCAACCCCCCCTTCTACGATACTTTGGACCTAACAATATTTTATATCATATGACTCTGTGGATACCTTACATAACATGAGTTATGGTAAGGGAGTTGTTTATACTGAATCACCTTATAACTTCATCTTTTAAGTTATATGTTGATATTCTGCTTACATAGCAGATATTTTTTCGGAAAGGTTATATTGGTTTACTTTGAAACCTCATCTTTTATATTATATTAGAACTTTGTTCATAATATAGTAAAAGTTTGCAGAAATATTATGAAAATGATATTTGAAATACAACAATGGTACTATTTTTGGAATACATTCAGATAAGGAAATAATTTCAGTATCGAGATATTTTGACAAATTATTGTCTTATACCCGCTTTATTCTGGGTTGAGTTAAAGGCAGGATTATGCCATACTTTTATTACCTTGTTGAGCTATCGCTCACTCTTGCTATTGTTTTATAAATATTATATAGCAGCGAAGCAGGATACCAAGGATTCGACGCACATCCCTCAAGCGAGTGGTAAGCGCAAGACATTCTCATGAGCAGTTTCTAGCAGTGATCCTGGAAGTAGTGTGAACCAGTCAGATCAAGCTGAAGCTTTTGGTATTCATCTTATGTATAGATATGAATGGTGTGAGAAGGTGGTGAGTATTACAAGGCTAAGTTGGTAATGTACCATTACTTAGGAGTTGTATCAGTAGCAAATTCAAAAGACATTTGGGTATTGTAATAAAGATTATTTATTCCGCAATTATGGTATTTGTGTTGTTTCTGAGACTCTAACCTGTGTGTGTGTGTGTGAGAGATATATACATTGTGGAGTCATAAGCAGATGAATTGTGTCTATTGTGAGTAAAGCAGGCAAGGCAAGAAGTAAGTGGATCGTGACTACTCTAAATCCCTGACCCCGGATTTGGGGCTGTTACACTTACTTCCGGAATAATATTGGAAGTAGGTCACAATGTGGGTTGACCGTTGTCAACTGACGTCGATTATCGAGTATAGTTCTTTGAAATCACGACCTGGGAGTTCATTGTAAAATATCTTTAGTTCTGATAAGTCAGAAACCCAAAACATAATTGCTTTCGATGAAAGAGGCAAGTGAAATCATCTGTTCACTTCCTGGATTTGATTCCCAATTTTTAATAAGTCAAAGGAAATTTATTCGCTTTCGAAAGAATTTATTAAATTCAAAATAAAATATTTGGGAACCCCTACTATATTCAAATAAATTTTATGAAGGTCAGAAAATATTTTAAATAACTATTAGAACCTTAAATAATATTTAAATACGGTTCTATTATTTTTATATCATATTTGGAATAACTTATAAATATTCAAATAATAAATATTGAATCACTATTCAATTAAATCCCTATTTAAATGAATATTCAAAATAATATTCACTTAATCAAATAAATATTCAAATAATATTTTAATAATATTATTTAAATATAACTCGCCTTAAATATCCAAGATATTATTTTTGGAATATTTAAATCAAAAAGTGAAATATAACTGTCCCTGGAACCTCCAGCTTTTTATGACAGTAATTCAAAACAAAATAATAATCCGACTCCCGGTCTAATTTTGAAAATACACTACAATTACTCTACGCTTAGAGCCTTTATACACCTTGATTTATATCTAATATACTCATAGAATATAAACCGCAAACTGTTATGAAAGATTTAAATCAGTATATAAATCAATTCGTAAAACATTTAAAACATTTAAACAGTTTATATCACAATCACAACAGTTTTCAATACAACAGCATCTATATAAGATGTAGGGTTTGGAAACTTGCCTGAAACTCCTAAAGTAGTGGTAATGGGGGCTCGGGAGTATGCTCGACGATCTATAATAAGATATACAAATTCCAATCAGTCCCCTAGAACCATTTAATGTTCTATAAAACCTAAGCACCAACGTAACTCTTAACGAAAATCAAATGTCTCGTTCTTGGTTAATTATAACCCCATGATAGTCGTTAAACTCTTAAGTCAAAAGTTTGGTTGCTAATCCATTCACGAAACCAAAGTACTTTAACGTTTCTAAGTCCATGGTTTTAACTATCCCCTTAAGGGTTTTTCACTTGCGCAACTTTGGTTCCCGCATTTTTATAAAATCAAAAATTTTCTTTTTAACACGAAACCTTCTCGGTTACCTTTCTAACTGTCCATGATATTTTTCACCTTAGTTTCATGGTTTATATCCATTTTTAAGGGGCTTGACCATAGGTTCAAAGTCCACATAATGGACAACTTGTTTTCCCGAAACTACTTTTACTAAAACGGGTGTTTCTCCTAAACCGTAAATCTGATCGATGTGATTCTTTCGCCAAAACAAACTACAAGACAAGATCTATACTAACATGGGCAGTTGGTATTTTTGTCATGTATGTTTGGAACCCGAGGCTACTGTCCAAACATGGTTAAGTAAATTTTGACATTACAACAGCGTATACCTAACGTTTCCCAATTTATACTACTCCAACCAATCATTTAACACAACTCAATCATCAATACTTCATATACATCATCTAAAATAACTCATGATATTTAATCAACAAGTCAAAACCAACATCGACAAGATCATCCATCAAAACAATCACTAAACATCCACCAAATCCAAAGATTCAATCTTTCATTCAACTAACACAAACTAACACCAAACTAATCATAATAATCAAAGTATAACTAATGGTTTGAGATTTTTATACCTTCCTTGATGTTTGGTATACACTAAAAATAGCTTAACTATCCTTTCTTGAGCTTTATACAACCTTAGCTTGCTTAAACTTCAAGAACAAAATCAAGAACACCATAAATTTCTATTTAAAACACTATTCATGCTCATCTTACACTCAAGATTTGAACATGATATCATCCATGGATGAAGCTAGGATTTAGAGGATACCTTAATTAAGAAATGTAGGAACTTTTGAATCCATCCTTGCAATTTTTGGTGAAGGCTAGATTATAGAAATTGTTTCTAATCTTTGGTAGAAAATATGGGTCGAATATGATGAAGAAATAGGGGGGGGGGGGAAGAGCTTGCCTGGTTACTTGCTTTATTTTCTATTCTTTTTGCCTAATAAAACTCAATTAATACACTTAATATATTGTGGTTAAAATGCTATTAAGTCACCCAAGGACACTTGTCAAGCATTGGATGATTACTTGATCAAAAATGGTGACAAGGTGGTGATGCCTTGAACTAAATTGGTGACAAGGCGGTGATTCATCACCTTGTCATCACTAAATCACTTCTCTTTTCTTGTTTAGTTTCACATCGATGCTCTTATATGTTGCACTTGATGATCTTGCATGGTACTTCCCATTGGTTAGGGTTTAATCCATAATTCGTTACACTTTCCTTTGTTGCTAAATCTCGTTATAAGTTCGAGTGATTTCGAAAATGTTTTGTTGCACTAGCTAGGGGATATTCTCTTGATCCTTTATTGCCTTGGTTTAATATTTGATCATGGATTTCTTGTTTTATTTACTCTCATAATGATCAATTAATAAATCCTCGACTGTCCGATGAATAGTGGAATAAAATTATAGTTGAAATCTTCAAATTCTGATCGGGTTTACATTCACTTATTCCCCTCACACATCAATAATATAACTTCGGAATATCCATTCCCATTCTCATATATATGGTGGTCTGAAAATTTTCTTAGTCAGCAAAATTCACTATTCATCAAGGTTTCAAAATATTACAAAATTTGGGGTTATTACATCAGTGATCTTATATTTAAGAATGGTTTATAACTGTTTGTAACAATTAACCCTATTCTCCAGAAAAGCTACCTTTTTAGCAAGTTCATCTTGATTAACATGCACTAGTCTCAATTCTTTAACTTCTTTTTCAAGAGAAGTGTTCTGAAGAATTATTCTATCATTTTCACTACGTGCACAAGATAATGTACTACTAAGATGATAAATCATTTCAGAGTCAGTGAACTTTACCTCAGACTTAGCATCTTCCTCATCACTATCTGTATCATCCCAACTCTTGCATTCAGCAAGATAAGCTTTCCCAGTCTTGTTCTTCTTACTTGAATCATATGAGTTCCTCATTGCTTGTCTTGGCTTTTTGCATTCAGTAGCAAAGTGTCCCAACTCATTACAATTAAAGCATCTAATTGTGCTTCTATCCACTATTCCAGTTTTATAGAGCCACCCTTTGTGCTATTTGAGGAAGAAGAACTACCTCTCTGGAATCTGGGTTTGAACTTAAGATTAGGATTTCTTCTGAATCTGAAGTTCCCAAACTTCTTCACTATCATTGCCATTGATTCATCTTCCAGCTATTCAAGCTCTTCCATGGAATAGAAGTCACCATCAGATTGACTTGTGGATGTAAAGTTGTGTTCAACTACAGTCACATCCTTGTCAGAATTGGAAGGTTGAACAACTTTCTCTTCCAGTTTCTGTGGAACTTCTGCCACCAATACAGTAGACGTACTGACCACTTTACATGTCCCCTAGATTTCCTTCTGTTGAATCTGCTCCAGTTCATAGGTTTTCAAAACACCATAGAGTCTTTCCAGTGAAATCTCACCTAAGTCCCTTGCTTCTCTAATGGCTGAAATCCTGTGCTCCAGATGAGATGTAAGAGTTAGAAGGAACTTCTTGTTTATCTCCTTGATGGTGTAATGCTTTCCATGAAGATTCAGATCATTAATCAATTTATTGTATCTCTCAAAAACATCAGAGATTCCTTCACACAGATTAGATCTAAAGTGTTCATATGAAGAGGTAAGAATTTCCATTTTATTTTCTCTGACTTCTTCTGTCCCTTCATTGATTATCTCAATCGTATCCCAAATGTGTTTAGCATCTACACAATTTAAAACACGATTATGCATGATTGGATCTAGACAATCAACCAGAATTAACTGTAAGCTTGCATCCAGAGAAGCATCTTCCTTTTCATCAGCTGTATAGTCTTTTGGGTCTTTGGGATATATCCTAGAAACTTGAGTAACAACATTATTCTCAATATGCTCTTCTTCAACAACCATAGGAATTTTTGGTCTGTTCTTCAATACACCAAGATACTTTGGATTTTCCACTTGAAGAAATAAGAGCATCTTCTTCTTCCACACTGGATAGTGCTCTTTACTGAATATAGGAATTTTGACGGCTCCAACTTTTTGAATAGTCATCTTGATTTTTTTTAAGAAAAAAATGTGAACGTTATTGATAAATCACAAAAGTATGGATCTTGATTTGTGCGTCAATCAATTAGCTCTGATACCAATTGTTAAGTCCTGATAAGTTTGTAGAAGAGGGGGGGGGGCGTGATTTAACAATTCAAGAACAAATAAGTGCGGAATTAAATGAAACAAAATTCAAGTTAAATATAACTTATATTAAACTTGAAAGGTATTACAATTATAGTACATATTACACGGTTTGAATCTCAAACTATTTAAAACAAATCTAGAATAAATTCGACATGAATTTATCTATTTTTGTAATAAAAAGATCGAATACTAAAAAGTAGTTCGAGATAAATTCTAGGGATAATGATTCGCTAGATAGTCAAAGCAGTACAAGTAATTGATTTCTAGTGGTTTAGATTGAAGAATGATTGCTAGAAATAAATACTCTAATAATTTAAGCTTGGACAGTTGGTTCTTCAGTTAAGACAAAGATGAACTGATATAACTTTTATGTTTCTGTCTTGAATGAATGTTATTCAATTTCTGTCTTCTTTTTGATATATTGTATGCCTACTTTTTTGAATGACAATGACTATCAAAAGACTTGGCATGACTGTCCAAAATGACTATCGGGATGACTACCACTAAACTACAATGACTATCCATTTGAACTACAATGACTCTCGGTATGACTACCTGAGATAGTCATTCCATTTTATTTCCTTAGTCATATAAGATTAGCATGACTATCAATATACTGGGATGACATTCGGTATGACTATCCTTGATAGTCATGCCAATACATATTTCATTGTCATTCCAGTACATTACTAATTCTAATTTAATTAATATTATAATTAATTTAAGGAATAAATTAATTCTTGTTGAATTAATTTATTGAATAAATTAATTAATTGAAATTAATTTATTGAATAAATTAATTAATTGAATTAATTAATTAAAAGAGAATTATATACTTCCTTGATAGCAGAAACAATTCTTGAATCACTGAGATTAATGACGAACTTCCACTGAATGGTGTTGACACTCGATGTACTGTCTAGTTCATGAGTGACTAACTGCAATGACGGTTCTTCATCTTTTGACTTTAAGAGGTGGTTCTTTTTCTTTTCCCTTTATTAAACACTATAACCTATACACTTACTGTCACACTGTAGAAATCTCTGTCAATTTAATAGATCCACTTTATTGAATACTTCACTGAGGCTTGATCAAATAAATGAACTTCTTTCAATGTAGAATTACTTCAAGTCTGTAGATTGACTTTAATCTTCATTCTTTTGACTGATATTACCTTCTGAGATTCCTGTGACAATTGAATTATTATTTACTTGTTACATTCTTGTTTAAGCTGAGTCGAATCCTCGATGTTTACAAATAAGCCTATACATATGCCTTTCAACTCTTTGGTAGAGTAAACCTTGTCACTCAGCTGAAGGTCATTAATGAGTTTGTTGAACCTTTCAAACACCTTAGTGATTCCTTCATTTGGTTGAGCCATGAAGGCTTCATATTGAGATTTATGGATCTGTTTTATGTTCTCCCTGACCTCCTCAGTCCCTTCACGTAACACCTCTATCCTTTCCCACATATCCTTGGCGGTTGTGTAGGCTGAAATACTCTCGAACATTTATAGATCCATGGAGTCAATGATGATGAGCTGTAGATGACTGTCAAGGGCCACCTTTTCTTTCTCAGATTCATTCCATTTGGGTGGATCTTTCGGAATAGTTTTACCAGGAGTGATGGTTGTCCCTTTAGTGACACTATCAAAGTGTTCCATAGGAACAAAAAGGCCATGCTTTAAAATCTCAGGATAAAAAGGGTTTGCAGCTTTGATAAACATGAGCATCTTTACTTTCCACAAGTTGTAGTGCTCTTTATCAAACTGAGTGATCTTGATACTGCAAGTCTTTTGTGCACTCATCTTGATCTTTTACTATTTAAAACAACAGCTTGCTCTGATACCACTTCTTAGATATGAGTGCGAACGAAAGATAATACAGAGGAATGGTGAATGTATTATCACCGCTTTCTTGAACCAACAACAACAATTAACTCTGTGTGTGATAGTGTGTGCAGAAATTTGAAGAACAACAGAGATTACTTTTCAATCTAATGGTGTTTTATTAGATTGTGTGTTGTTACAACCTATGAATACAAATGTATTCTCAGCTTCGTTTTTCTCAGAGAGATAGTTCTGTATTTACACTTGAAAAACGTTAACAGCTAAAGTGTGCGACCAGTGCACTTATAGGGACATCCACAGTTCACTTTTACAGATTAGGAATATGACAAACTGTCCTAACCTTCTATGTCTAACCAAAATTTGCATAAGAGATTCTTCGCTGACATAGATCCTATTATTCCCAGACAATGAATCAAGATTGTAGAAGGGGGGGGGGGGTTGAATACAATCTTTAAAAATCTTCTTGATTCTTGATAGTGAAAATAAAAACAAGAACAGAAACACAAATAAGATAACATAAGAATAAAAAATTCAAGTGGATTGTTTTTGTCCACCTGAGAGATTTTTATTGAAGAAATCTATGTGATGTTTATGAATAAACACACAGCTGCAAATACACAACTCTAACTTTGACAATTTATAAGGATATTGCTTTCTGCTCTCTAAATTGCCTAACTTGATTTCTTAGTTCTAGAGTTATGCTACTACTTGGTTATATAACCCAAGTTTACAAAGATATTTGAACAGCTAATAATACAAAAAGTACATCTGTTTAGAATCCTTGTTTCTCCATTCCGAGCAGTGGTCCATGTGTTGGTAGCTTGCCCTTCTTGGCTGATTGTCTTTTATAGAAATGCTACCTTTGACCATGCAAACAGAATGCTGCTTTCTTCTCGTGACCTTTCCAGACAAACTGGCTTCCATGCTCTGTGTAGTCTGTCAACCCATGTGCTCTGACTTAACTGTCCCTTTCACAAGTACAGTGTGTATCCATAGAGGCTACTTGAGTTGTATCCGTTGATAGTTTCTTGATGAACCAGTACTGCTATCCGTAGACAGTACGATGTACATATCCATAGAAGGCTAATTAAGCTATCCGTAGACAGTCAATTTCACGTATGCCGAATTACAAGGCATCAACTATTTACAATTAGCCTCCTTATTCTACATATCTATTGATATTCAACATGACTCATTTAACGTATCAAGACTACTTCAACTTCAACATCAGAAATACACAAGCATGTTACATTGAGTCTTATCCGTAAATAAGCTTCCCATCTACGAATACTGCAAGAGCATACTATCCGTTGATAGCTACATTTACTTATATAATTTTTACTAAGTTAATTTGGTTATCATCAAGAAACAACATAGTTCCTAACAATCTCCCCCAAGTTACTCCTGTTAAATCATCTAAACCTTCAGGACCCAAACAATTTTGGGTACCAAAGTCCGCTTAATCAATCTGTGATTGCTGGGTAAGGTTAAAAGCTCAAAGGTTGTGTGGATTCTGGATAGTGGCTGTTCTAGACACATGACAGGTGAAGAGTCCCTGCTTACAGAGGTGGTTAAGAAGACCGGCCCGATTGTAACCTTTGGAGATGACAACAAAGGATTCACTACGGGATATGGTAAATTGAAAGCTGGAAATGTCATCATTGAGAACATCTCTCTTGTTAAAGGATTAAAGCACAATCTTCTAAGTATCAGTTAGTTCTGTGATAAAGGCTACAATGTAGATTTCAGAAAGGACAAGTGCTTGATCACCAACAGGAAGGATGAGAAGCTTACTCTACTGGGAGTGAGAAAAGGAAATTTGTTTATAGCTGACTTAAGTTCTACCAGTGAAGGAGAAGTTACATGTTTCTATGCAAAGGCATCTTCAGAACAAAGTTGGCTATGGCACAAGAAGCTCTCACATCTGAACTTCAAAACTATGAACTCTTTGGTAAAGAGAGAGTTAGTGAGAGGGTTGCCCCTGATGGAATTCAATCAGGAGGGACTATGTGAAGCATGTGAAAAGGGGAAGTCGAAGAAAGCATCACATGGAAGCAAAGGAATGACAAGCATTACTGAACCATTACAGCTGATTCATATGGATTTATTTGGTCCAGTTAATGTTATGTCACTTTCAAGAAACAGATATGCATTGGTGATGGTGGATGACTACTCCAAGTACACGTGGGTGTTGTTCATACAAACAAAGGATGAAGCAACACAACTAATCATTGATCACATCAAGAAGATAGAAGTGGAAGCTAAGCTACCTGTGCGGACAATCAGATCAGACAATGGAACTGAATTCAAGAATGCAGTTCTAAATGATTTCTGCTCAGAGAAAGGAATATCAAGACAGTTTTCAGCACCAAGAACTCCTCAACAGAATGGAGTAGTGGAAAGGAAGAACAGGACCTTGGTTGAAGCAGCAAGGACCATGTTGAGTGAATCAAAAATTCCCACTTACTTTTGGGCTGAAGCAGTGAATACAGCTTGCTACACTCAGAATCGAACCCTGATCAACAAAGATCATGAAAAGACTCCGTATGAGTTAATGGCCAACAAGAAACCAACACTGAAGTACTTTCATGTGTTTGGTGCAAAGTGCTTTGTACTTAAAGATGGAGAACATCTTGGCAAGTTTGATGCCAAAGCAGATGAAGGCATTTTTCTGGGCTATTCTCTGGAATCTAAGGCTTTCAGGGTATATGTGATTGAAGATAAGAAGGTGTTGGAAAGCTTTAATGTAACATTTGACGACACCAAAAGACCAGGCCTGCAAACTGGAGAGAACTCTGAATCCTTGGTATTTGAAAATCTATCAGGAGATCTCTCTGACAATGAAGAAGTACCTGAAGTTGTTACAGTCATTAATAATAATCATAATGATAATGATTCTGGACAAAGTGGTGACCAAAGTGGAGATCCTCAACATTCTACAGGATCCACTAGTCAGTCTTCAGAATCAACAGATCAAACCGTCAACAACTCAGGGGGAGCAGGAGAAGGATCAACTAGTCACACTCCATAACATCTAGAACAAGGAGAATCATCAAGATCGCATCTGCCAAGACAAAGGGTATGGAATAGAGATCATCCCTTTCACTTGATCATTGGTGATCCGGACATAGGAGTGAGAACTAGGAGAACATCACAAAATGAATGTCACTATTCTGGGTTTCTTTCAGAAACAGAACCTAAGAAAGTTGAAGATGCTCTAGATGATCCAGATTGGGTGATTGCTATGCAAGAGGAACTCAATCAATTTGAAAGGCAGAAAGTTTGGAAGCTGGTACCCAGGCCTAAGGGAAAATCTGTTATTGGAACACGATGGGTATTCAGAAATAAGTTGGACGAAGATGGCATTGTAACGAGAAACAAAGCCAGACTGGTTGCTAAAGGTTACTCTCAAGAAGAGGGTATAGATTATGATGAAACCTATGCACCAGTAGCAAGACTTGAGGCCATCAGAATGTTTCTGGCATTTGCTGCACATTCCAATTACAAGGTATATCAAATGGATGTGAAGAGTGCTTTTCTGAATGGGGAGTTAGAAGAAGAAGTGTATGTGGAACAACCTCCAGGTTTTGAGGATTCAAAACTGGCAGACTTTGTGTACTTTCTATTCAAAGCTCTATACGGACTCAAACAAGCTCCAAGGACATGGTATGACACTCTCTCTGAATTCTTACTTGAAAATGATTTTACAAGAGGTGTTGTAGACAAAACTCTCTTTGTCAAAAAGCATAAAAATGATTTGATATTGGTGCAAGTATATGTTGATGACATAATATTTGGTTCTACTAATGATGATCTATGCAAGAGATTTGCTAAGTTAATGCAGAGTCGTTATGAAATGAGCATGATGGGTGAATTGTCATTCTTCCTTGGACTGCAAGTATACCAAAAACAAGATGGTATATTCATTTGTCAGTCCAAGTACATCAAAGATCTTCTGAAGAAGTATCAAATGGAAGACTCATCTACAGCAAAGACTCCTATGCCAACTGCCACTAAGCTTGATAAGGATGAAACTGGTAAGAAGGTTGACATCACAGGCTACAGAGGTATGATAGGCTCATTACTTTATCGGGAAAAATATCAAAGTCATCACTCATTTCATTCAAATATATCAAATAAGTCACTCATTACAAAAATGACTCAATTTAGTCACTAATTGTAAAATTCGTATCAAGAAGATCACCTGGGAATGACTAGATTGATACAAAATTTCAACTTTTAAATGACTAAATTGATACAAATTTTCAAATTTGTGACTAAATTGAGTCATTTTTGAAATGAGTGACTCAACTGATGTATTTGCATGAAACGAGTGATTACTTTGATATTTATCCCTTACTTTATCTCACTGCAAGTAGACCAGATATAATGTTTGCAACATGCTTGTGTGCTAGATTTCAGTCTGATCCTAAAGAATCTCATCTAATAGCTGTTAAGAGAATATTTAGATATCTTAAGGGGACCCCAAATCTTGGAATTTGGTACCCTAAAGATACAGGATTTGATCTTATTGGATATATAGACTCTGATTTTGCAGGTTGTAAGATTGATCGGAAGCGTACTTCAGGAAGCTGTCAGTTTCTTGGAAGGAGATTGGTTTCCTGGTATAGCAAGAAGCAGCATTCTGTGTCCACATCAACAGCCGAGGCTGAATACATTGCTGCTGGTAGCTGCTGTGCTCAGATCTTGTGGATGAGAAACCAACTCCGTGACTATGGACTTTTGTTGACAAAGATTACAATCTTTTGTGACAACACAAGTGCCATAGCAATCTCTAACAATCCAGTGCAACACTCGAGGACGAAGCACATCGACATCAGGTATCATTTTATCCGAGAGCATGTCATGAATGGAACTTTGGAGTTACATTTTGTACCCACAGAGGATCAAATTGCAGACATCTTTACTAAACCGCTTGATGAATCCACTTTCAATAAGCTGGTTGGTGAACTTGGGATGTTAAATCTTTCTAATTGATTTTGATTAGAAGTCAGTAACTGCAGATAGTCCTGGTAAATACATGAGTTTAAGAATTTCAATATCTTTAGGACTCGTGAATTTATTTTCTGGAGCAATTCTCGTAGTTAGGATTATTGTACTAATTTTATGTCATAATTATGGATGATATATCTTCTGGCATTTAATTGGTTATTAATTCTTAAATTATTTAAGTGCTAATATTTGTTCTAAATATTCAAGCATTTATTTAATTTGAATTAATTTACTTTGTTTTTAACATTGTAGATTAATGCAGCATAATTTATTGGATTTTAATTGGTTAATATCACTCTATGATATTTAATTGATTTTATTCTAAGAAAATTGTGAATTTTCTGTTAAGAATTGATTTTGGTAAATTTGAAAAGATTTATTAGAATTAAAATTTGACAGGAAATACAAACAGTCTAATTTTTAAAACAAGAACAGGTTTTAAAACGAAGACAGAAGCAAAAATTTCTAATTTTTAGGAAATTCGATAGTTTTTCAAGTACATAGAAAATTCTATCGAAATTTATTTTTCGATAGTTTTTGAAAAGGAAAAGAAAAACTATCGAAATCAATCTTCGATGGTTTTTGAAATTAAAATGAAAAATATATCGGGAGGATTTATTTTTTCAATATTTAAACTCCTCGATAGTTTTTTCAACAAAGAAAAACTCGATAGTTTTTCAACAAGTTCGATAGTTTTGGATTAACAAAGAAATTATGTTCGATAGTTTTTCAGAAAACTTTTTAACTTCTAAACTCTCATAGACTTCGATAGTTTTTGAGAAAACCATCGAAGTCCAGATGACAGTTTTACCCCCAGCTGAAAACCATCGAACATACATTTAAAAAATATCGAATACTATAAAGACAGTTTTACCCCTGTCATTGTTAAATGTATAAAAGCGTGCCTTAGACTTTTTCCTTCATCATTCTTCACAAATCTGAGAAAGTGGCCGTTTTTATATATACTTACATATATTCTACAGTTTCAAGAACATATCTCGATAGTTTCTTCGATTTTAAACCGAGTAAAACTCAAAATTATTACTGTTCTTCACTGTTGATTATCTTTTGACAGTGAGTACTTGTTTGTTTTTGAGTTTTGAAAGATAGTAAAGGAGAAACCATCGAACCAAGTTTCGAACCTCAAGTCGATTGTTAAACAGAACACTCTTTAGAAGTCAATTGCTTAAACAATTGAATTCTTTTGATTTTGTTGGATAGTTGGTTTTAACAATTAGGGTTCTTAATTTTGATAGTTTTCGAAATTGTGTTTTAAAGTCAAAAGGGGTAATTTTGTTAAGGGTTTGATTAATTAGAAATAATTAATTAAATTTCAAAAAAAAAATAGTTTTGGTTTATTTAAATTTTCTGGAAATTTAATATGGCTGGAGAATTTATTATTACCAAGACTAATCATGTCTCATTTCAAAACTTGCAATCCATAACGAACTTACAGTTTCGTGCATGGGCAGAGTTTTTGAACACACGTTCATTAGTGGCATATGCTGTAAGTACTCCCGTGGTCCTTTGCATCGATCAATTGACTGCGTTGTACACAACCGCCACGGATACAAGTGAGAATAACGTAAGGTCCTTCAGTTTTGTTGTGCCAGGGGGCAGAACAATAAGGGTGACGGAACATGATTTTAATCGAATCTTACATTTTCCTACAGAAAACCTTGTTCCGGATCCCACAACTGAGGAGATACATGCTTTCTTCACTCTCATTAGAAGTCAACAACCTAACTTCTTTGTGGGAGAGTTCCTTAAGCATTACTTGCCAAAAGAATGGAACTTTTTCTTTCATACCCTAATCCATGTTTTTACTGCCAAGCTAACAAATCTGCATGGTATTCCCTTGTTCCTTCAAAAGATAGGGTTTGCCATTGCCAACAATAGGCATATTAACATTGGACGGTTACTGATTGATCAAGTAATCATATGCATGGGACCATTGGATGAAAGAACAGGCATAGATGATGTGCTTTGTTTCTATCCTAGGTTCCTACAGCTAATTCTCAATGATGTCTTAACAGATGATGAACGGGAGACATTTGATGGTGAGGAGAACCAGGATTGTATGAAGATGAAGAGCAATGCCATAACCGCTCTGATAAGGAAGAACAACTATCTTCCAGGGGTACCCACTGTTCTCACTGAATATCTAAGAACGGTGCCTCTACCACTTCTACCCCCAGGGGAACAGGTAAATCAAGGTAACATTCCTGAACCTGAACTGGCTCCTGAACCACAACCATTGGATGTTGATCCAGAGCCCTCAGTGGCCATTCCTGACCAGGAGGTTGCAAACCCACAACCTCTATCCACGGTCGAAGAGCCTTTGGAAGAGTCAAATGAAACAATAAACGAACCTCCTTCCCCTCATATACCTAATATTCAGACATCCGTGAGTGTAGAGGGAGATAGTGCCTTAGCAGCACCACATAAGGAGATACAACCTTCAACAGCAGCTCTGCCTTCCTCTAAAAGGAGACGAACAGAAACCGAGGCAACTGTTGATACTTTATTTCAAACTTCCAAAGCGCCCTTTATTGATTTTTCTGATGCTGATTCGGCTACGCTAACGAAAGCTATATCTGAACCATTAGCTCAATCAGGTAAGGAGGAATTGACGGAAGCAACTGGTGTTCCGACCATATTACGGTCAGGTTCACTGGTTGAAGGTTCTAAGAACCAAGGGTCTTCACAGACGTCGAGAGAAGGCTTTGACCTAAATGCACAATCTAAAGGGTCATTGTCTACCTCCCCAGATGGAACATATCTGGATCCTGCGGGTAAAAGGTCTGACGTAGGTGCAGATCGACAACTCGTTGACAATGAATCAATTATTATTGAGGAGTCAACTGAGGTAAAGTCTTCACAGACTATCGGGGAAGATTCGGGATCTCTGCTGTTAAAAGAGCCTGTTTCTAACCCCCTAGAGATTCAAACTCTAGATCCTACAAAGGATATATCATCTAAGGATGATCAGCAACTTGGTTTATCCAAGGACGGGGACTTGCGAAGCCCCATTGCACCACCGGTGACCTCCTTAAGGACGGCTACGGTGTTTTCTTCTGCAGGTACAATCAGCACAAAGGATTTGAGTGAAACAAAAACACTTACACCTGGCCTGAGTGGGAAAAGAAAAATGATTCAAACACCGACAGAAACGTTGAGTGTACACCCAGAGCCAAATGTGAGGAGTGACACCCTAACCCTACCTAATATTCATGATTTGCTGTTACCGACAGAAAGAGAGCTACAAGTTCAATCTACCCTCAAGGAGATGACAGTTCGAGACAAAGAAGGAAATCCACTATTCAAGGTTCCACTGCGACCTTCCTTTGACCAAGGGATCTCCTCTAGTCAAGCCAATGCTTCTTTAAAGAATATTCAAGAGAAGGTTGACTTGGCTGCGGCTGATTCCAGAAGAACATTCAGGGTCATTGGTAGTGCATCTGGCACTATAACAGGTACGAAGCAGGCAGTGGACTCCTTAAAGAAGGAAGCTATGGACGAACTGATCGAGTTGAGGACGGACGTAAAGGAACTTAAAGATGGTTTCATGAATGAAGTGGATGCTTTGCAACAAGGACAAGAAGCTTTGAAAGAAGACGTTCTGGTTATCCGGGATGGTCAAGCTAGGGTAAAAGATGCAATGAACACCCTTTCTAGAGTGGAGTTTAAGCTGAACCAGAGATTGGACAAGATTGAGAAGACTACCAACTCCAGATTGGATGACATTGACCTGAAGCTGGCTTCTATGCAAGAGATGAATAGGGATCTGCTAGATTTCATGGAAAATCAAAGTGATGGAGTACAGTCGATTTGGACTATGCTGAAGAACCAACAAACTAGCCAACCTGGTCCTTCAAATCAGCAACCTGATCCTTCTACTACCTTTTATGTTGAGGATGCTTTTATTGAGGATTCCTCAACTAAGGGGGAGAAAGTTGGAGAAGGGGAGAAAGAGAAGCCTAAGGATGGATGGGGAGTTTGGGAGACAGGATGGATGGGGAGTTTGGGAGACAGTTGAAGCTATTCCTATCAGACAGTACTGGATAGAGGAACTTGTAGAAGAAGAGAAGGAGAGTGAAGAGGAATTTGAGGTCATGCATGAGCAACCTAATTAAGAGGAGCATGAGCCATATTATCCAGAGCCCGTTGAACATCCAATCTGGGAGGATATTATGGAAGAAGAAGCAAATTCTCTATCACCTGAAGAAGAAGCTGCCTTGGAAGCAATAAGAGCTCAGAGAGCTGCAGTAGATGCCAGGCAAACTGAGAAAGAGAAACAGCAAGCAATTCTGAGGAGTGAAAAACTGAAGAGATTCAAAGTGTATAATGAAGTGAGGAAGAAGAAGATGATAGATCTGGCAAAGAAAGATGGTACTGAATGGGAAATGGCTTACAAAACCTTTTGCGGAGTTGAAGAAGGATTAGAAGTCAACGACAATGCTGAGGTGGAAGTTATTATTCAGGACATCAGAAGTGCTAATCTTGAAGATCAGACCTACTTTAAAGCACTTAGAAGCTCTATAATCTGTCTGAATGCTGGGGTTAAAGCAAATGGTGCCTGGAGCTTATTAATCAGTTTTCTGGAGAAAGGTACATTTGTGATTTCCACTAAGTTTTTAGAACAGAGGACATATACATAATTGCAGGCTATACTCATCAAGATCCAAAGAACTACAAGGCTAAATGAACTGCTCCGTGAGCATGTTAAGGAGATCGTGATGAAAGTCGATCCAGAGATTACTGAAGATCCTCCAATGGTTAGATTCATGACGAATGACTTGTTCAGAATCTGCTATTTGGCTGAGGACAAACTGAGAGACTACCCAAGCAACTATCTAATCTCAGTTGAGAAGTATCTTAGATCCACTGGATTCTCATCAACGGAGAAGGACAAAGCAGCAGACACTCTTAGAAGATTTCTAATGGAGAATGTTCCTTACTATAGGAAAAGAGTGGAAAGAGGATTGGAAGTGCATACCAGACTGCCAAACATGCCAAAGCTAAACAAGAAAGATGTTAACATTGCATGGTTATGGGCTGGAGTGGGTCAAGAGGTTGAATATATTGGAAGACACATCCAAGGAGCAATCCTTAAACCTGGAGAACCACTGCACTATCTGTGATTGATTATCAAGCTGCTAACTCCGATCCAATGATTGAAGAAGGTGAGATTGGAATGGACTGAAGATTGAAGCAAAGAACAAAAGAACTATCAGCTCAGACTAGAGGAGCAACTTCATTGTATAAAGTTTTATTGTTTTTTGATTTATGAAATCTGGAAATGTATATATATCTGATCCAGAATGCATTAATATTATTACGCTGTCTTACTTTAAGTAGTTTCATGTTTCCTTAGTTAGTTGAGTTATCCTCGAAGTATTTGCTTGTCGAACTCTATCCAATCAAATAGGGGGAGATTGTAAAGTATAATGTAACATAAGATGTAAAAGAGATAACTACAACTCAACAAAGGACAAGACAGACAATAATATTAACAGAAGCACAGGAATCCAGAATCAAAGAAGAAAAGGTAAACTCAAAAAATCAAAATACGGTATGTATTCTTGAAGTCCGTAAACAGGTCACGGAAAGAAGTTCATGAAAATGTTCAAGCCTCAGTGACAGCAAAAGAAACAAGACTTTCAAGACGACAGAAGTATGTGAATGATTTAGGGTTAAGTACCACAGGATTCCAGTGATTTAATTGAAGCAACCAGAACGACAAAGGACTTATCAGCAGCACTGAATTGAAGACATAAAAGAAGAATTGATCAAGTGTTATTCATCTGTGAACCAGACCAGTTGCACTAGGTGACGACACTTAAAAAGATCAAGTTGTTTTATCGTCTCAGAAAAAATTGATACAGTCTAAAACTTAAACACCCTGGTACACAGGAGCTTTTCTAAAAGGACAAGGACAAGAAAAGTATTCGATGGTTTTTCTATTTAGAAAACCATCGAATGAGAGTTATTGAAAACTAATGTTAATTAATGTTTCATTCGATAGTTTTTAATAAAAACCATCGAATGGAATATTAACTTTACCATTCGATAGTTTTCAAATTGGAGCAGGTGAAAAGTTTGTTTTGTCTTATATGGTTGATGAAGATCCAACGGCCAGGATTGATTCTTCAAGTTTGGTTTGATGGTTTTTCAAATGAAGTCTACAATTAATACGAGAGAAGATAGTGTCTTCTTCAGTTAAGGCATTCAACACAGAAACATTACTGAGAGAGAGAACTGAGCCGGAGAAATTATCAGAGAATTAATAGTGCTCAGAATTTGATCATTGTTTTGTATTTGTGTAACCTTAAACTCACTGAAGCTAATCTACGGATTAGAAATTGTAGCACCCCTCGAGGTTTATATTTATAAAAAGATATATTCCCCGAAACTTGATTTGGTTTGGTGTGTTTGATTTCGTTATAGAACTGAAAGATTAATCCGCGAACGAAATTGAAATATTTGTGAGTATCGTATTCAACCCCCCCTTCTACGATACTTTGGACCTAACACATCTTATCTCCAAGTTCGCCAATGTGAAGTTAGTGAAAATCCCGCGGGGGGAGAATGAACAGGTAGATGCACTTGCAAAATGGGGGTCACAAAAAGATGTGAGTGTGTTAGGTGCCATTCCTTTGGAGATATTACAGGAACCAAGTGTGCGGGAAACTGAAATTATACAAGTAGAGGAGGACGAACGTGTGACATGGATGACACCAATCTGGAGGTATATTAAAGAAGACTGGTTGCCTGAAAACATAATCGAGGCAAGGAAACTCAAGTACAAGGCTGCAAGGTACGTGGAGTACGATGGGATGTTATACAAAAGGGGTTTTAATCAACCGTTGCTGAAGTGCATTGATGGTGATGAATGTAATTACATAATCAGAGAGGTTCATTAAGGTATTTGTGGTAATCACTCAGGGGGTGGATCCCTGGCATTGAAGATCTTGAAGCAGGGATATTATTGACCTACCATGAAGGAAGACGCTTACAAATTCTCTAGCGCATGTGATAAGTGTCAGAAGTTTTCAAACTACACTCATAGCCCTGCTACTTCCCTGACATCTTTAATGAGTCCATGGCCATTTGCTGTGTGGGGAATTGATTTGATTGGAGAACTCCCAACAGCTAAGGGATGGGTAAAATATGCAGTGGTGGCCGTGGACTATTTCACTAAGTGGGCGAAGGCTGCCCCGCTGACTACTATAACTGCAAAGAAACTAAGGGATTTTGTTTTTAATTCTATTGTGTGCAGGTTTGGAGTTCCTTACAAATTGATCTCTGATAATGGGAAACAATTTGATAGCAAGGAGTTGAAAAGTCTTTGTGAGGAGTTACACATCAAGAAGGATTTTGCAGCTGTATATCATCCACAAAGCAATGGGCAGACTGAGGCAGTGAACAAAATTATAAAGCATACCTTGAAGACGAAGCTGGAGAATAGCAAGGGAAGCTGGCCAGAGGAGTTGCCCATGGTGCTTTGGTCTTACAATATAACTCCAAGAACCACGACGGGGGAATCTCCCTTCATGCTCGCTTATGGTTCAGAGGCTATGGTTCCAGTGGAGATTGGTGCAGGATCATTCAGAAGGGATAATTTTGATGAAAGAGCAAATCAGGTCAATCAAAGGCTTCATCTAGACTTGCTGGAAGAAGAAAGAGAGAATTCTCAGGTCAAGCTTGCAGCTTACCAGCAGAGGGCAGCTAGGTTCTACAACAGCAAGGTGAAGGTTAGTTCTTTTAAAGTTGCTGACTTGGTTCTTAGAAAGGTACTGCCGAATACCAAGGTTGTAGCTCATGGGGTTTTTGGAGCGAATTGGGAAGGCCCCTACAAGGTCAGAGTTGATCTTTGGGGAGGAGCATATTACCTGTCAGACTTGGATGACAAACCAATTCCAAAAGCTTGGAATGTCATTCACTTGAAGAAATATTACCAATACGAGAGCTTTCGAGCCTCTTGTAGTTCTTGAAACTAGCAACAAATAATTTTTTTCCTAGCCTCTGGGGGGTAGTAGTTATACGCTTCCTTGAGCTAGTGATCGCACTGTTTCTATTTTTATGTTTTTTGTTAGGCTACGAGCCTTGATACCGGCAATGCCGAAGGCAATTTATTTTCAGTACTCATCGTGCTATAAGCCGTGAGTGCATTTTTTATTTGCAAGTTATGAAAATTCAAAGACCTTTTTTAAAGATGGTTTTAAGGATGAACTCGTTCATTTTCTTTACTATTTGATACAGGAAAGGTTTTCCGCGCCTTGATATTTGGCGCGCCTATCACTGTATCCCGGTTAGTATGCATGTGGCAAACCTATGAGGGAAAATGATGTTACCCACCAAGGGTGTAGAAATAAGTTCAATACCAAAAGGAAGTTAGAGTTACAACTTTTCAAAGTCATATGACTTGCAGATCAAAAGTTTAGAATGTTTAAGATAAAACTAAAATCAAGTTGCAGTATTTTCAGCATTCTCTATGTTGGCAGCATTTGAAGCGCCTGCATCAGTGGTGGCATTTTCCACATCATCCTGAGGAGCATCTTTTTCAGGATTGGCATACTCAGTATCTTGGCGCGCCAAGTTATCTGTTTCAGCAACCACAACCTCTTCAAGTGCCACCCTCGTTTCAACAATAGCCTGGGCTTCTTTATGAGATAGGTCAGTTATGAAGTTGGCCATTCCCGCGCCAAACTTAGGGCGCCAATCATAGTCAGGCTCGCCTTCAAGAAAGGTGATGCAGTAGGTTTTGATTCCATCATCAAAGGACTCTTTAGCAAGTTTGTCCTTTTCAGCTGCCCAACCAGAGTCTTTCTCTTCCTCAAGTTCTTCTAATTTCAACTGAAGGTCATCAGTCTTTTCCTCTAAGGACTGGATAAAGATGTCTTTGTCCTTCACCAGCTGGGATTGGCGCGCCAACTTAGCTTCAAGAGTGGAAATAGAAGAATTGTCTGCTTTCCTCTCAGTCTCAGATTTGTTTAACTTGGAGTTGAGGGCCTTCACATATGTCTTCAGTTTCCCAACTTCAGCTTCAAGCTCCTTCATGCGTTCCAGGTTCTCTTCTTTATTCTTTTCACACTCAGAGTTGAACATGAACAGGTCAAGGGAGGCACGAGTGGAAATTCTCTATTTGTCAGCGTCTGACCTAGCCATCCACCTCTTGTAATCAACCTCAGAAATAAGGGAGTCCCCAAGATGGCCAAAGGCATTGAACACCTGCAGTGAAGAGCAATTTGGCGCGTTGGGTTCAGTAGGCGCGCCAATCTCATCACCCTGATTGTCCACCCCAGCCTTTTCAGCTTTACCAGTGTTTTGTTTCTTGCTGGGAGGAGGTTGAGAATCCTGAGGCAGGTCCTGGATCTTATTCTTCATGGCAGCATGCTTCTTGTTTGAAACATGAATAGTGACAATTGATGCTTTTTGTTGAGTGGTGGATGTGCCTCTTAGCGCGCCAAAAAGGTTTGGGACTCCAGTCATATCTGTGAAAAGAAAGTTAAACATGTTAGCAAAAATGATATGGGCGAGTTGATAGAAATAATGCCAACAAAGTTCAATTAACATTTAACAGTTTAAATCAACATTGCTATATCATATAAAAAGTATATACTAAACAATGAATTCAGGGTATGGAAATGTGCATTGGTAAAGTTGGGTGTTTGGCGCGCCAAAATCCTAGTCCTTACCTTCATCCTCACTGTCAGAAACAACCTGTTTCCCTTTATTTTTCTTGCTTTTCCCCTGTTGAGGAGAATCAGAGAGACCAGCAGGGGGAGGGAGGAACCCATGTTTATTTAAGTTATCGAAGGTAACTAGAGCATTAAGTTTCCTTCCCGATTCTAATAATGCTAGAACTTTAGAACATTGTGTTGAAAGGGGAGTTTCTAATGCGGGTTTTGGTTGCTTCACTGAAAAAGGAATTTTAGCTAGGGTAAGTACATGAGATAAAATGATAAGGCAAAAAACAAAGGTTTGGAGCGCCAATCTATAATTGGTGCGCCAAAGAAAAATACGTACCACCAACTTTGAATTCAATTGGTTGTCTGGCTGTGTTATAAAGGTAGAAGAATCTTTCTTTCCAATCCTTTATGTTACTAACTTTGCCGTCATTGATGCCTTTCCCCATATGATCTCTCTAAGGTACTAGGAAGTAATAGCCAGGAATATTGGATTGGAGGCTAAAGAACCAACTCAATTCTGGCATGGTTGGTTCAGGGTATTCAAGTTCGTTGTACATTATATAAAGTCCCAGAGCCATTCTATAGCTATTTGATGATAGTTGGATGGGTGCTATCTTATACCAGTCCACTATTTGGCGTAGCCAAGGATGAAGTGGCGCGCCAACTCCAAGTGGGATGTGTCTATCTGTAACAACGGCTCTAGGAACCCTAATGTTGTCAATATCAAATCTATGAGGACGCATATCAGGATGAGGCTTGGCATAGCTACCGTCTTGAGCATAGAACTTCATAATTCTTTTTATGTCCTTTTCAGGTATGGTGGAGGACATGTTCACACAAGAGAATGTTCCAGTATCTTTCCTGACATGGCCCATTTCTTTCTTTGATAAAGGACCGTGTTTAGACCAATCCATGTCCACATCTTGAGGCTTTAGTGGAAAAGGAAGAGTTTCTTCAGGGGAAGACTCAGGAGAGGTAAATTGGTCCTCCTCCTGAGTACCTTCAACTGTTGGAGCGCCAACATCTACGCTCTCGGTTTTCTCAGAGTCCTCTACTAAATCATCAACGATGGAGGGGTTGACGTGTAATTCCTCGAGTAACTCATCCTCGTAGTCACTCTCCTCCACGATAATCTTTTTCTTTTTCTTTTACTAGTGGTATGGCGCGCCACAGAAGGATTGGTAAGAGGTGGCTCGACCCATTTTTCAAATTCAGAATCGTAGTCCATCGGGCGAGGAATGGGTAATGGATTGGTTATATTTTCAACAGGAGATTCAGAGGATTGAATTGAGCTAGACTTTGATGATGGGGACATGGTTAAAAAATGTGGGTCAGATTTATGTAGTGCAAGTAGGCGCGCCAAGTCTGAGGGTTTGGTCCTAGAGTACTAGTAAGAAGGATAGTGGAATGGTGTTGAGGGAAGACCAACCCTCCTGTTGAAATCTTTGAATGGATGGAAGGGAGATGATGCAGATGCGTTCCCCCTACTAGCCAGCTGCAAGCCAAGAAGAAGAGAAGATAAGCGGGGAACACATCTTTTCTGTAAAGGGTTGCCGCGCCAACTTTGATTGTCTAAATGGTATAAGTAACTAACAAGGGGGATTGATATATCATCTACAGATACATATAAACTCTATAGGGTTGCCACGCCGAATTAATTAGCGCGCCAGGAAGCATATAATCAGTTATTAGCCAAGAACATATTTCGAAAAGCATGACATAGAAAAAGTAGATCAAACAAATATACATAAAGCAATATACATATGAACACACGAAGAATACGAAGAGTATGAAACTTAAAACACTTAGATCTAAAAAAATACATGGTGAAAATCTACAAAAAAGGGTTCGAAACGTACCTTGAGTAATGAAGATTAATGAGTTACAATCGATTTGACGAATGATAAAATTTGAGGCTGTTTTGAACGAAAAGGCGATTGGATTTCTTGAGAGTGTTCTTGAAGAGAGAGAAATTGAGAATAAAATGAAAAGGGGGGAAGACGGGGTTTAAATACTCCTGAGAACGTACCATATAAAAATACGGGCATTCGTACATGTATTTGTATTCTGGAGTTCCTTTGGCGCTCCAAAGTCGTATTGGCGCGTCAAAGGACTTTGGAACGTCAACATTGATGAGCCACTCTATAAATTTTTGGTTTTGATTTATGAAAGTCTCTTTCCATTTTTCAAATACAATAGAGACTTAGGGGATAGTTGTTATACCCAAAATCTATACAAGGAAAGGGTTGACTATCTGAAGATGGTCAACAGCTAGGATGCCATGATTGTAGGGATATGTTAATATAGATAAAAATAGAAGATGAGCTTGGAGCTCCGAAACAGGAGTGGACACACATTGGAGCGCCAACCAGGGCCAGGACCAAGGTTGGAGCGCCAACCAGGGCCAGTACCAAGGTTGGAGCGCCAACCCTGGGCGAGGCACAATCTGGCGCGCCAACATGCTATGGAAGGCCAAGTGGGCACCAACTTGGAGGTGACATGGAGAGGGGACAAAATATTATTTAATGAGTGACATGCCTTGAGGATTTATAGAAGACCATAAAATGAAGGCCTGATTATGTATTCTAATAAGTTGTCCTTTTTGGGGAATTTAGGTATGATTAAGCTTGTCTATGCACTCAAAGGGTCTATTCTTGTATTCTAGCAAGTTGTCCTTGTTGGGGGAGTAAGATACACCTGGTGCGACGGTAACTTTGGAGAACTTGCCCTGTAGTCTGGTGGGTTATCTTCATCGGGGGGGGGGGGGGGGTAAGGACCAACTTGTGCATTTGAAGTAAGTCATGACTTGTTGTTAGGGTTGACCGATTTGGAATGATGATAACAAAATGCTCAAGACAAGAATTTGATTTTGACACCGAAGCTGATTATCAAAAAGCTAGTTCACAGAAGCTGATAAATCAGGAAGCTAACTAGAAGGCACTTTATCTATCCAAGGTCTAAAAGCCACATCAAATGATTGGAGGATATTCTGTCATCAAGTTAGGAAGCATTTCAAAAGCAACCCAATGGACGTCTAATCAAGCACCAAGTGTTTCAGTGGTAAGTCTGCCTAATCAACTCAGTAATGGTGAATCAATAAAGATGACAAGGTGTTTTATCTAAAGATGAAGCTAAGAGTATCCTTTCTACGGATCAAGCTATGAAATCTCATTTCATCTACGGATACAAGCTGAAAACATCATATGCCATCAACGGATAGAAGCTGAGGACATCTTATCTCATCAACGGATAGAAGCTAGGAACAACTTATCTCATCTACGGATAGAAGCTGGGGACATCATATCTACGGATAAAAGATGAAGGAAGTTGATTATTAGAAACAACTAAGGATGTCATGTTTTATCTATGGATGCGGTTAAGGAGGTCATGGTCTATCTATGGATGCAGTCAAGAATGTCATGTCTCATCAATGGATACAGTTATGGAATATTACTTCTATGGATATTCTGAGATTACTTTTCTACGGCTAGTTGACGTAAAATAGCAGTATACAGATATGGAATTAATACGCCTACTGATGTTCATCTCATTCAACATGGAAAACAAATCTATGTAACGGAATCTTTTGGAGGTTTCTTTATTGTAGCAGGTTGAATGGAGGACAGTCTCAGAGATCATCATTACACACCCGTGACTACAAGATGCTGGATGACGATGCAAAAGATGTATGGAATAGGGAGTCAAAATTGTAAATATTCGAAGGCTCAAATTCCTACAAATGAAATGTGAAGTCATCTATTGTCTCTTATGTCTTGATGGATAAATAAGAGTTAAGGCAACTACCTAGAAGTTTAACTTCTAACTGGACACAAAGGAAAAGCTCGACAAGCATGAAGACCTATTTGAATACTACAAGTTCACTTATCTCAGTTGATAGTGACTTGACATGCAGATGTCATGTCTATTGCATGGACTTAGTAATTTTTGAAGAGAGCAGCACACTCAATCAGAAAGAACCATTTGGGAGTATACAAGTTTATCTTTGATGCCAGCCAAGGCATTTCCCGAATAGGATAGTTTCTGATACGAGTATGTGAATAAGCAGAACCAAAATGTAATATTTTATTATGTTGTAGGTTTTGTTTGTAACACACAATCGATGTATATAAGACTGTGTGAAGTAGCATAGAAATGTATGTGGAGAGAGCACAAAGCCAAATGTAAAAACACTTAGGCTCTCTTCCATCATCTGTGTAAGCAGCTGGAGTTTGTTGAAAAACAAAACCAGAGAATTCTTCAATATACACCTCAGGTGGGCTTTTTCCGAGAAACCCACCTGAAAAGTTTAAAAAGTTTGCTTGTCTCCTGCATGTCTTTTTAACTCGAAAAATTCATATATGTTCATGGTCTTGTTTCAATTCCTAGTTAATTTACCAACTCATATATTCATACTGTAAAAGGTTTGAAAAAGTTTTGTAAAATTAACTAGATTGTATTCAACCCCCCCTTCTACAATCTAGGTTGCGTTGTTCTGGGAATAACAATTGGTATCAGAGCAAGCTTCTAACACACAAGAAGTTTAAAGATCAAAAGCAACTACAACCATGGAAAGAGGTGACAATGAAGAAGCTGGGAATGAGTTGTCGAACAAAGACTCAAAGTTGGAGTTTGCAAACTCTTTACCCAGAAAATGGAAGCATATCTCTGGATCTACTCCTGAACCCAAAGATCTAAATCTTAGCAGTCTGTTAAGTACTCTTGAGTGCTCAAATCTTAAGGCTATGCAGGATGCAAAGATTATCAGTGAAGAAGGAGGAACAAAAACAAGAGATGTGGTCATCTCCAACCAAGATTTGGAAGAAGAGGAGAGAACAGAAGCAGCAAGCTCAACATTCAAATTGAAGATCTGTGAATGTATCAAGACCATAAAAGACAAGGGCAAGGAAGGAACGGCACTGGAAGATGAAGTCCTTTTTGAGCGAAGGGTTTCAACTGAAGAGAGTTGTTCTACATCAACAGAGGAATCTATCAACCTTGCACCCACAACCTATGACAATCAAGAAGCAAGTTCAACCAGAAATCAGGTATTTTCTGTGAAGCCAACTAAGCATGTTAAAGAAGTATGTTACAACACTGCAATGAATTTAATTGATGAATTACATGTTGTGCGTATTTCCTTTAACAATCTCATTGAAGAAAATGTCAGACTCAAAGCAACTAATATTATGCTTAGTGAGATAAATGCTATGTTGGAAACTCAAGTCTCTGAGTTTAAGGAAACACTTGTTGAAAGCATGAATGCTAAACATGAACTTGAGGTTGTCTTAAAAAGAGACTGCTCCAAAGATGGTAAAGCCATTTAGGAGTAATCAGACTCTAGAGAAACTGAGCAATATGGTTGGACCAAGTTTCAAGAATCAGGTTCAATCACTAAGAAGCAAAACCATCAAGGAAGAAGAGTCAGATGCAGATGAAGAGGAATGCTTGAATGAAACAACAAGGATTGACTGTAGCAGCAACTACCCATCAGAAGAAAGTGTTTCCAGAAGGCCCTGCATTCGATGTGGTAGAGTTAATCACTTGTATACTTCTTGCAGATTTGTTCATACAAGATCTACTCAACTGCCTATGACTGATATGCCTGTCATGCATCACATTTTTGCTCACAATGCTCGAGATTCAACAAGATATGCGAACATGCCATTTGTTCCCCATCCATATTGGTATGAATT
This sequence comes from Heracleum sosnowskyi, assembly GCA_030848705.1. Taxonomy (NCBI): domain Eukaryota; kingdom Viridiplantae; phylum Streptophyta; class Magnoliopsida; order Apiales; family Apiaceae; genus Heracleum; species Heracleum sosnowskyi. The sequence continues at coordinate 2,349,411 of JAUIZM010000016.1, read as the reverse complement.
CAATATGCCTCAAATGTAATGGAGCATGCCTGACTTGAATGATTTGTATGCTCAAACATTTCCTTACCGAGCATCAAATTTTGATATTACTGAGCAACATGTGAATGCTAGTTTCTCAATGTCGGAACCAAGGGATGAGAAGGGGTCAAATCCTTTGAAGCTCAAAGCTCAGAAAGAGAAGATGACAGTCATAAAAGCTAAAAATCCAAAGCTCAAGGAAACTTGGGTACCTAAGCCAGCTTGATGTGGTTTTGAAAGTGTGCATGAGAAAGATACAGAGCTTTAGCTTCCTACTAGAGTTTCTGTCCTGTTCACTAATTGCTCAGAGGATCGTAGCCCCTCTACTGATAAGTAGAGATGATATTTGTAGTCATGATAAAGTAATGAAGCATGACTTTGGCAAATAATATCATCAGTTAGGGTTGAAGCACTAGCTGATGGATATAAGCATAACTTGCTATGTATCTATCAAGCATGTGACAAAGGAAACTTTGTATTTGTAGCTTGCATTTTCCATCAATAGAAAGACAATGAAGTGGTAAACACTGGACACTTGTTAGAAAAGTGTGTGTAGCTGATTTGTCTACTGCATTGGAGGATTGCATGTTTTTGACCTCTTTGTGATAAGGCAAAATCAGAATAAAAGTAGCCAGTGAATAAGAAGCTGTCTGAGTCATGATTAGAGGAACCCCAAGTCTTGCCAAGGATGGGTTAAAGGATGCATGCCATTGAGAGAAGCAATAGAAGACCTCTATCAAGAACAAGACAGATCATACATTTGATAAACTCCTTCAGCCACTGCACATGAAATCTCGCCAAAGAATTTAGCTCAAGAATTCAGTGTGAAGAGGTCTTATGAAACAAATGACAAAATCTGCAGAGACTTTGCTTGGAAAATCTGGATAACTGTTTGAGTTCTGGAAAGTTGTGGTTGGTGCTACTTATTACAGCTAGAATGTTTTCTTGATCATTCAAGCACCTGAAGGAGGGATCATCAAATTGTGTGTATTAGTGTAGCCAACAGTTTTCTCTTTTCACATTCCTCAGCCAAGGAAGTAATAGAAGCTTAGCTAAAGGAGATAAGGGAATCTGTGTGGGAATTGATTGAAGAACATTAAGTCCATGATCGAATACTTAACCTTTCACATTGGTTAAGTTTAACTGACATCTGGATAAATATTCTCAAGAAATAAATGATTGAAAGAGAAGATCTTTACTAAGAGGAAGTAGAAGTGTAGCTGGGAGTGGTGGTTTCTTCTACGTGCATTTCTGACTATCTTTCATAAGAAATGACACTCGTGTGTGGGGGAAAGTAAGTAGCCAACCACAGTATTTTGTGTTCTTCTCTGAAGGGTTTTCTGCTTGGAACATCTACTCAGGGGGAGCATTTCTCAGAAAGTGTTAATCTACTTCTGCAACTTCAAGAAGACATCCTGTCAAAGATCTGATCTTTTATCTACTCAGAAACCCAGGATGGGTATGCAACTCATAAGGAGTGCATGTAGCTGGAAAAGCCCACAAGGCTTTAAGTCAATGAATCAACACTGTTATGGAGTCTAAACAGGTTGTTTCTAATGATGCCAGATAAATCAAGCTTATTGATGAGAGATTTTCTGGAATTCTCAGATTTAGGTTTGAAATGGAAGGTGGTTTTGGTATGAAGAAGATGATGATTATGTGGATGGATCAGTATCTCCATGGGTTTTCTTCTAGACTATGAATGATTCAAGTCCAAATGAGTCATCCATAGGAAGGTTAAGTGGAGTATCTGATTGGAAGCCAGAATGGAGTATCCGTAGGAAGCCAGAATGGAGCATCCGTAGGAAGCAAGTGAAGCATCCGTAGGTGGATCACAACTCTGAATTATCACCCCAGTGAACTTAGGGGGAGTTTTTCTGAGTTAAAGATCTACCTCACATAATCATACTGATGGGAATATTCTTACATCTTCAAGACCTGCACCAACCATAAAAAGCTTATTCCAAAAATCCAGAAGAAAGTCCTCTTGAAGACAATTTTCGGGTTGAAAGAATAAGGTGTTCACTTGGATCAAGGCAAGATCTTCCAGCTCCCACAAATCTGCATGTCTACTTCCTGGACATCAAATCTTTCTCCTTGAAGTTAAAGTCCTGGTTAAAGAAATGAGTGGAACATCTGCCTGACAATTCTCTAAATCTACTGTGCTAAGATCAGGTTCTTCAAAGATTTTCTGAAAAGGGATTCTGTGTTGGACAGTGCAGTGGAAATACCTATGATCCAAGTGTGACTAGTAAAGAAGACATCAGTACCAAGCTGCTTATCAAATATCCTCTTCAGAATGGTAAGTAAGTGAAGTACGAACAAATTTCAATATTTTTCTTGATGTCTTATATGTAGCCAGTGTTTAAATGACCTTCTTGAAAACTAAGTTTTCCAGAAGAAGTGAAAATTTTGTCTAAGTCAAAATTTACTTTATTGATGGATATCCTTATCCGTAGATAGTCATTCATAACACTGGATTTGTTTCTTTGCTTTGTCTATGGATACTGACCATCCGTAGATAATTTTCTAAACCTATGGGTACTATTTTTGCTCTTCTATGGATAGTGAAAAAAGACAGTGTCTATATCTGTAGAAATTTGTAAATCTAAATCTCAGCCCTTGCATGTCTTATCCTTAGCTGAGATACGTATAGTTTACATAATATCTAACATCACTGATCAGTAGCTTTGCTATTATGCTGAAAAGCTCATGCAAAGAAGTTTTGAGGAGATAAGTGAGTATTCTTCTAAGAATTCTCATACCAAGTATTGACATTACTGAATTGAATACCTTGGTAGGAAATTTGTGTTTTGAAAAGATAATTGGTGATCTTCCTCATGACTAAGTAACAGAATGCTAGAAATTATGTTAACCACCTGTTTATGTTCTAGTACCTTACCTTTTCTTGGAATTCTTGTGGTATCTCAAACGATTATAATTCATTCAGTAATTGATAATCCAAGAGATACTTGCTATGCTCTAATTGGTTGTCTAGATGTTGATACTTGCAGGATAAATTCCTAATCAAGAAGACATAGCACAATTCATGCTAACCCCAAGAAAGAAGGTTCAGGTCATGGCTCAGAAGAAATGCTTAGCTTAATGATAAATCAAAAGATGCAGCTGAAGCATTTAAGCATTTCTCAAAAGAGTCAAGCACATAAACCTCATGCATCATGCTATTGGAAGAAGTGTTGTGCATGTTGTAGTGGAACTACACTGTGTTCCAAGGGAACAACATTTAACCAGATATCTTGCCAAAGCTTTCAATGCAGCAACTCACTTGAGTTGATAAATGAATTTGGCAGGTAATGATTTCTTATTCTCTTACATATCTGTGTTAAATGCAAGCAGCTAGTGATTTCAATCTTTGGATCTATGTGTTTATTTTTTGTGTTTATTTGTTTGTTTTTTTTAGTTATCATGACAAGTCAATATAGTTGAATGATGTTATGCACTAAGTAAAGTCGTCTAGAAATGATCTTCTGAGTAATATTCAATGAGATAGCAAGCTACTTTTCTCACTGATATTAAATAGTTGATCATCTCTAGACATTAACAAGCTAAGTGCATTGCTGTACTTTGAATTTTCTATAGATCAATGTTCAGGGATATCATTTGTCAAATGTCATACATTTAATGAATGATGTCAGCTGAATAAGTATCTCAAAAATTCAAATAATCTGCATGTTACATTATTCAAAAGTATTGATATTCTTAATTCTTCTTGTCTAGAGATTTCAGTTTAATATTATTTAGCTAAACATATTTATATGACCAGCTATTTAGTTTTATTCTCATCTTTATTCATAATATATGTGCCATGTTAATCCTTTTTGTAATCTGAGCTGAGACACATTTTTCACTCTAGGAACTCGAGTAGTCTCTTCGTTTACTCTAGGGTGATTTAATGCATGTCTCTTTAGCTTTTCTAACCCCCGTTTAACCCTAGTTAAACACAAGGGTTATCTTGTAGCTCCCTGCCTATTTAAAGGCAAAGGTTGAGCTCTCATCTCTTCATCTAAATCTCTAAACACTTCTCTAAATGGCTTCAACAATTTTTGACATTATTCCTGAGGAGTTCAACCGCTTGTCTACCATGGACAAAATCTCCTTGCTGCAAGATAAGATTGACCTCCTCATTAGGGAGGAGAAGGACGAGATTCGAAGGGTGAGAGCTGCTCTTGATGCTCTCATGGCTCGTAACCGCTGGGGAGGTCCTGATGGAGGCCCTGAAGGAGCCTCTGGGGAGGCTGCAGCAGCTGCTTAACAGCTGTCTGTTTGTCTCTCCGGGGAGAGGGCACGGGATATGGGGGGGGGGACTGGGATGTTTTTCCAGTCCTTAATGTTTTTTTTTTGTTTTTTTTAATCAATGTAATTTTTTTTATTTAATGAAGTTTGGGGTTTTCCCCCATTTTTATTAAGATTGTTGTGTGTGATGTGCATGTTTAATTTTCTTTAGTTTTTGCATTTGAATCCATTTAACCTGTTAAAAATTGGCTTGCATGTTAATTGGACTCATTTCCTTAAATAAAAAGAAAAACATCTCAAAAACACCAACAATAAAATTTAATTACATTGTTTTGTTTTGTTTCGATGAATTAATCAAAGGTTAATCTATAAAATCTATCCGTTTAAGGATAACTTTGATTAATTTATCAAGAAGCCCTAATTGTTCAACTAACAGAATAGTGAGCTCTTTGAGCAACACAAAAACTGTTTCATTTTTGCATGAACTCACTGAAGAAACATCAGAAGAAAAACTTGAAGGAATTTGAAAGAAATTGACAATCTATCAAGTTAAGACTTTTGCAGCTTCTGATGATCTCGATGAGGATGTTGAAACAATTAACGAGAAAGCTGGCAATCTTGAACTTTAGGAGAATAAACCTTCAATGGAGAAGGCTCTTAATAGTTCATCATTGATAAAGGAAAGGTAATCATCTTATCTTTATCAAACTCTCACTTACTAAAATCTAAATCATTTTTCTTTGCCTTTTCAAAAACTGAGATGAGAACTGTTTGGAATGACCCCCAAGTTCTCTACCCTATCAGTTACACCATAATTGTGATAAAGAACTCCTAACCCCCACTACAGTTTCTCAACAAACTGTAGTTGCAAAAATCTAGAAAATCTTAACCATTGGGGAGTGATGAAGGAGTTAAGTGAGGGTGAGGGCAGTGGTGAATATCAAGAAACCACTAGAAGAAAAGGTGAGGGTGAGATTACCAGCCAAACTGCCTTATGTCTTCTCAAAAAGGCATAATGGTCAAAAAGGATTAGCTCATTTCTGGTTGTAGTCTCCCAAAAGACTATGATCATTGAAAAATGCTCGGATCCAGGAGCACTAATGAGGGATTGGGACACTATGTGCATAATGTGGATTGTTAACCTTTCTGTTTCTGAAGTAGAAAGAAAATATATGCACGGGCATAGGGGGAGCACACACTATTCTTAAATTCAGTTTGATGCATCTTCTTCAAATGTGAGGATGTAGTCCCCAGTCCATTTCATCTCATTAAGTGATAATTGCAGCATACAACTCATCTGTACTTGATTCTCCATTTTCTGAACTCTTGGAGAAGCTCCATTCACCTAGTGATCATTCTCCTTCAGAGAATTCGTTGGATCACTAGTCTCTTTTTGATGATCTTGATGTAAGCACTGTGCACTTAAATGTCACATTCAATCTTCACAGAACTTACATTGTTGCCCAGTAATAATCTATTGTAGAAGGGGGGGTTGAATACAATAGTGTAAGATAATCGACTTCTTAATGTATATATCACAAATATGAAAAGAAAGATAACAGCTTTATTAAATCTGATATAAAACTGTTACAAACTCTCTCAAGAAATTCTGATGTTCTTGAGAGCTGCTAGCTTACAAAAACTCTCTCAAGAAATTCTATGTTCTCGAGAGCTTCTATCTTGATTCGCTCTAGAACCAAAACCAAAACTGTGTTTATATACTACACAGCTTCTCTATCAATGATAAGTCCTAATCAATTACAAAGATTGAAACCTATCCATAATTGATAGCTACATCCTACAAACCAGTAACCGACAGAATAAACTTCCATGTTTATCTAGACTCCAAATATAACTCGAAGTAGGAATCCTGATCAGCTTCCAGTCCTGACGATCAATCCTGATCTCAGTCCTGATATGCATTCTGATCCTGACGACCATGTAATCCTGATGACGTCAGCAATCCTGATCAGTTGAGTCTAGATCCTGACGATCATTGAATTCTGATCTAACAATCTCCCCCAATCTCATACTTTGTGAAATAAAGTATAGATTCCAAATATTCAATGATGTCAAAACATATATACAAAATGTACAGAATCTGCAGCAACAACTTATCTGTTTAGACTCTTTGATAGAACAAATTCATCTTCAAGAAGTTGGATAACAGATTTTCTTCTTTTTCTTCAAGAATATGAATCAGTCTTTCCTTAAGATTTCTGAGTTCTTCATCTTCCTCATTAATCTGGTAGATAGCTGCTCTGAGATTCAATATGGAGTTCCTTTGAAGACTATGCTCTTCTAGCATAAGATAAACAATTTCCTTCCCATCAGGACTGAGAGAAAGATGAGTCATGCCAAAATTTACTTCTTTAACAGCAGTACCCCTTTGCATTTTCACATCCTGACCTCTTTGATTTAAGTACATGGGAATGTAATTACCATTGAAATTACTGTTTCCATCCAGTCTTCTTCTTATTGTTGACAAAATCATGTCACTCCATTCTTTGCATATTTGATTCTTCGATCTCAAAAGATAATGAACATATTTCAGTTCCTGTGTAGTTTTTATCAGCAGATCTTGAATAGATAAAATCTTCACACTACCATCTTTCATGAAGTACAGAAGCTTTTCTTTCTTGTCAAAACCATCATGACAATCTATAACTATATCAACAGCTATTAAATTGTTCAGGTTTTCAGAAGTTAAAGTAACTCCAATTTCAGTCAAGGAGTAAGGATCAACATATGACATATTTAGATATTCAGCATCTCTGTGTCCAATACCTCCTCTTGAATTGCTTGACAATTGCTTCAGATTTGAAAACATCCTTAACCATAGTGCTTTTGATCTAACCATATCAAATAAATCAACAACACTTGAACCACTTGTAATAATTCCACCATACTGAAAATTGATAAGTGTATCACACCTCAGTGTACTTATGTGTTTCCACTTCTTGTCTTTTTCCTTTTCAAAAGCATAGCTTCTTTCCAGTGAAGATTCTTGTCTGCTTGGGTTCCTCCACTTTCTTTCATTCGAAAGTTTAAGCCTTTGTAAATAGAGATTGAAATCTCTACTTGTTCTTCTTGTAATTTCTCTTCTTCTGGCTTCTTCTTCTTCATCTACTTCCTTGTTGTGAGAATCAACCACAGTAGATAAGATTATCAAATCAATCTCTTGCAGAATTTCAGAATCATCAGGATCTTGAATATTATCAGGAACAACATCAGGATTAGATTCTTCAATTTGATTTGTATTGCAGAGAGTTGATTTTCTTGATTTTCTTCTCAATTCAGGTTCTTCTTCAATATTTCCATCATCACCAAAAGTAGATCTGTCAGGAACTACTAGAGTTTGAGTAGGTTCAGGAATTTCTTCAATTCTTAACCCTGTAGACCTTGTCTGTCTAGGTACTGTTTGAGTTGAAGAACCTCTTCTACTTCTTCTAGCACCTCTCCTACCTCTGCTTCCTCTACCTCTAGCAGGAGCAGTATAGCTTTCCATTGTCTCTCTTTGTAGTCTCAAAAATTCTTCATGTGAGAGATCTGGATATTCTTCACTTGCTGTAGAGAGTGCTTTTCTTGCATATAATTGTTGAACTCTTTTATCAGTGTGATATAGAGTAACAATTCTGCCATCTTTTGTAGAAAACTTCTGGAATAAATTTGATGCTTCTTCAGGATTATCAATAATCACATCTTCATCACCTTCAGGAATTGTAGCAAGAGTGTGTCCATGACCAGGTGTCAGGATTTGTTCTTCCGTCAGGATCTGAGACTGCATCAACGTTCTTACTGTCTTAACTCCAGAATCAGAAACATGAGTTGACTGTGTTGTTTGACTTTGTGAAGTTTGAATTGTAGACTTCATAACAACAGCATCAGAGGTTTCTCCTTGAATCACTTTGTCACTACCATCATCTCCAGTATCATCATCATTATTCCTTAATACTAGATCAGGTGTACATTTTGTCCGACTAACCTTCTCCCCCTTTTTGACATCAGGATTTGACAATAAATTCAAAATTAAGGAAAGAGAGGCTTGAATGTCAGTTACCTTACTATCCAGAGAATCAATTCTTTGATTGATTGAGGTTTGTTCTGAAACAACAGATTTCACTTGGGATTCTACTACCCTCAATTGTAAAGCAGTAGGCACCTTTGTAAAATTATTAAAGATATCAGTCCTCACTTTATCAGTTGAACCCTTGATAGAATCAATCTCACTTTTCAGGCTCTTGGATAACAGAGTTGAAGCCTTTAGATGATTCTTCAAGTCTTGATTCTCTATAGATTTCACTACATGATAGGCATGTCCAATAGCAGAAGAAAAACTGATAGATTCATCAGAATTGTGCCATGAATTGTTCCATTCATTCTGTCTAAATGCCTCAGCAGGATCAAAGGAAGGAATAGAAAAATCTTGTCTCTGATCTTTCCCAGTATAAGCATTGCCAGCCATATATGTACTCGATGAACCACAATTAGTTCCAAGACTAATTTTGAGTGCTGTAGCAAGCTATTCCTTCTCTTTTCGATTCTCATCATCATCACTATCATTAGAGTCATCATCATCAGTACTATGAGTAACATCAGGATCAGGAATTGCAATACCTTTCAATTTATCCTGTGATTCTGAGATAGGATGATCCATTGGTCTTGAACGAAGTGGCTGTATCAAAATAGGCTCAATATCAGGAGCACCACTAGCGTCAGGATGAACATCGTCAGGTTTTGATATGCTTGCATCAGTATTTTCTACCAATGGTTCTTGTGGAGCTTGAGGTTCAGAAGCTGCTTCAACACTTTGAGCTAAAGGTTCTTGTGTGCTTCCCTCATTGACAATGTTCTCGACCAATCTTTCAACAGAAGCTGTAGCTTTGCCTGCATCTTCACTTTGAGAAGATGGTTCTTGTGTAGCTGGAATGTTGATGTCTTCATTTTCCCTTTGAGAAAATGGTTCTTGTGTGACCATTCCACTAGCTAAGCCTTCACCCAAACTTTGATTGAGTGGTTCTTGTGTGGCAGGATCAACAGTAGCTGCTGAATTACTCTGAAATTCAGGTTCTTGTGGGCTTGATCCTTTCAGCTTCTTTTGTCTCTGATAGACTAACTCCTCTGCATTCCTCTTTTTCTTTGAGTTTGGTGTAAGACCAACCAAGGAAGCAATTTTAGAAACCTTTTCCCAAGAAATTTCTCTAAACTGAGATGGAGAGGCTGGAGAGTCTGATATAGAGACCACTTTTGTTGTTGCATCAGGAATACTAACATCAGGATTTGCTAGAGCATGAGGAGTAGATGACTCATCAGGATTTGATGTCTGAATATCAGTATCCTTCATTTGCACTGTCAAAGGAATATGATACCTGCTTTTTATAATTTCCTTTTCTTTTGTGGTTTTGACGAAGGTACCACAGCTTTAGTAGCAGTATCAGCAACTTCCTTGTTCACATTCATCACAGAGGATATAGGTAAATCATCCTCTGAATCACTTTCATCAATCAACCTTAACTTCCTTCTCACAGAAACATCCTTAACTACCTTATCAGCTTTCTGCACTAGGACCCCATGTACACCCCCTTGTAACTTCTTTTTAGTGAGTGGTGTAGAGGAAAAATCCTTTGAACCTGATTGCCTTCCAGACACATCAGTTCTAGCTGATTTCTTTGATTTTACAACTAAAGTCTGTTGAGAGACATTAGAGGTGGTTGTTAACTGTTTAGACTGTTTAGGTTGCATGCTTGTGTCAGAAACAAGGTGGGTTGAGCCTTGCCCCATAGCATTAGAAAGTAATCCATAACAAGTAGGCATTTTCTGATGTAAGAAAAACCTAACCTCATCAGGAATAAAAGCATTTCCTATAAAACCATTTGCCTTAAAAATCATTTGCCATATCAGGATTGTAAAAAAAATAGTCAATAAGATTAAAATAAAATTTTATTTAAGAAAACAAAATTTATTTTAACAATCCTGAATAACGATTTTTGTTTTAAAAAAAAAACCAAATTAATGGCATAGATATCATTAAAACATGCTGACCAGCAAACGAGGCAAAAATATTTATGGAAAACCGAACCGTCTCCTTGAGATTGTAAAAATGACCTGCATTCTTAAAACACATTCTCTATAAAAGAGAACTGTTAATCATAACAGCATCTATCTAACAAAAACCCTCTCTAAAGAATAAAAACTTACCAAAAACTTTCCACCTTCTTCATTTTTCAATGGCTGCCAACAATCAAAACAACATACCTGATGAAGAGCTTGACTTGATTTGGCAGGAGATGGATGAGGTTCTTGCTGAGATGGAGCCACAACCAGTTCCTGACCCTCAGGAATATGAAGCGTTTATAAACGCTATGGTTGATGTGGTGTGACACGACTTTGTGCAAGCCAATCCTGACTGGAATCCTCTTGAGAATCTCATCTATGAAGAGGATGAAGACGATGAGGATGATGAAGAGGATGAGGACCTCGTTGAAGAACGAGAGAGGAGAAGAAAGAAAATGCTTGATGAAAGTGCTTCATGCACGGTGGAGGCAAGAAAGCATCCCGGTGATCACGACGACGATCCGCCTTCAAGTGCATCAGTTCCTCTTCTTGTCCTTTAAGGATGGACATAGAAATCTTCCAATCCTGATGGACTGTTAAGCTTCTCAGGAGCATTCATGCTAATCTGTAGGGCACGTGTTCCTGAGTAGAAAAGTAGACTAGGAAAAGAATATGTAATTTCCATTTTCATTTGTAAAGAATCTTCAAGATTTAATGAAAACTATCAATTTTCTCAATTGTTCTTGTCCTTCTCACTTTTCCTGCACAATTTGTTAGTAACACTACATTTGATACATAATATAACGAATAGTAATCTCTGACAAAAATATAACTGTAACTGAAAATTAAGACTTAATAACTTAATCAAAGACTAAGTAATGATCTTATTTGTCAGAGTTTACCAGGAGTGTTGTTGACAAATTGACTTGGAACTTCTGGTTTTCATACCAGCTTCAATATCTGAGCATCAGGATTTGACCAGTTGACTTCCTGTTAGGATTCCATCCTATCAGGATTTGATCAAAGATAACATACCTTTCTGAATAACCATCAGGATTTGACAGTTATCAGGATTTCCTCTCTGTAACCTTCTTCAGAAATTCTCAAAGTTCATCATTCCAAGTTCATTCACCAATTTATTGAAAGTAGCTTCAGGTAGTGGCACTACGCCATAAGTGGGCAACTGTAACGCGCTCCTACAGTTACAATAGGCCTAAAATCCGTTACATTAGGGCTAATGTAACGGTAGGGGGGGTTACATCTGCGGCCGCTACATTAGGCCCCTAATGTAACGTTTTTAGGATCCTATTGTAACTGTAAGAAACTGTTACATTATAAATCTAATGTAACCACAAATCAACCTACTGTAATGCTTTCCAGGGTTACATTAGACAATTACATATCAGATAAATATTTACACGTGGCAAGCTAATGTAGTGACACGTGGCATCCACGTGGCATCCACGTGGCATCTACGTGGCATCCACGTGGCAGCAAGTGGGGCCCACATGGTCCCACGTGGCAGTGCCACGTGGTGCTTGTGGGCCCCACTGCTGCCAATACCAGATATTTGTAATACTCGGCTCAATATTTATGTATACATAGATATTTGTACCTGAACTTCCCCATCCGACCAATACTTTAACAACATTTTAAATTCCTCGAGTGGAATTTGATCAGGCCTGTTCTGGATCCTCTCCTCATCATTGTCATATTTTGAAAAAAACCTCGTCTTCGTACGGGACTTGTGTGTTTTCCATAATGAATTCAGCGTCTTTAACACCCACTTTTCCCCTTCTTGCGGAATAACATACCTTTGCTGCAATGTATCATGATTGTAACGCTTTAGTCCATGCATATATGTGAAAAAGCATTGGTAAATTTAAGTTAAGGTAATAGAGGTCACCAAAGTATATTCCAGCATCCACTTCTTTAGTTCTTCTGGAACAACATGCCAATTAACGTAAGTAATCGTCACGTGATCCTTGACTAGTGTCCCCAAGAAATTGCTCAACTCAGCCTTAAGCTTCCTGTCCCCAATTGGTTGACCTTTTTTATTAACCTTAATGACTACCTTTTCATTCACAGTCCTAGCATGAACTTTTAACATTTTTGATCGTCCTCTGCGTTTTTTAGGACCTGTCGAGGCATACAAAACATAAAGGAACATTCAATGTATCGCATTACTACATTAATTCTAATAATCATATTAATATAAAGTTCATGAGGCATACACATGCATTACCTGCTTCAACAACTTCATCTGCAGGTTGTAAACTCGATTCACCAACGTCGTTCTCTATCATTGGATCAGCTTCAAGGTTCTGCTTCTGACGTTCCCGAAGCGCAATATAAGCAGCAACTGAACCACTTGGTACAGAATTGTCAGCTGCTTTTAACAGTTTGCTACACGTCGGCTTTAAAATTTTAGCAGTGTCAACTTGCTTTCCTTCTTTCTCAATAGCATTCCGCATGTCCTTATCTCCTAAATCCGTAGCATTAGCACGCGAACGAGTTCTAGGACCAGGTTTACTGATCCTTTCCTTGATAGATTTAATTCTCTGTAGTGAACATAAATATAACATTAGCTAAACACAAAAAAAAAATATGCTTAGGAACAAGAAAACAATAGAACCTCGTCTTCAGTTTCAATCTCGTCTTCGATTGGGACATATTCATCATCTTCCTCCCCATTTTTGTTCTTTGTTTTACTTTCTTCAACGCTAGGCTGACTTGGATTAGAAGCATATTTTCCCAACCCAAGTTCGTTAAACTTTTCTTTATTTTGTTGCACACGATTCAGCCTAGCCAGCTCGTATGGATTCATTGGCTGCTGCAAGTGCAAGAAACAAAGATGAGAAGACAATAATTAGCAGAAAAAGAGTAAGGGGACAATAGTACCTCAACATTAGTATTCTTTGATAGATCCAATTTCCTTTTCGTCATTCCTCTTGTATTCACGGGTTCTGGTCTTGTATTCACGGGTTCTGGTCTTGTATTCACGGGTTCTGGTCTTAGCTCTTGCTCTTGTATTTAAACCGTATGCTTTACTGACCATTTCTATCATTAATCACCATGTAATACTACTTGAGGTCAATTTTTCAAACAGGATTACACAGCCAAGTGTATAATAAAATATAGCATATATAACACAAATCAATGGAAATAAAATTTCAGTTACAACATATATTATCAAATATAGCATTTTTAGCATTTTATTCAATGGAAATAAAAATTCAGTTACAACATATATTATCAAATATAGCATCAAATCAATTAAAAGTTACAACATATATTATCAAAGCGGGTGAGAGAGAGGGAGAGAGAGAGGGGGAGAGAGAGGGAGAGAGAGACAGAGAGTGGGTGAGAGAGAGGGAGAGAGAGAGGGAGAGAGAGAGGGGGAGAGAGAGAGAGAGAGGGGGGGAGAGAGACAGAGAGCGGGTGAGAGACAGAGAGCGGGTGAGAGAGAGGGAGAGAGAGGGGGAGAGAGACAGAGAGGGGAGGGAGGGAGAGTGAGAGAGAGAAATAAACCCCCAATTTTTACCTTAATTTGAAACCCTAATTCGCCAGCTATCTTCAGATTCTTCAGATTGTTGATATATCTTCAGAGTGAGAGAGGGAGAGGCGTAGAGAGAGAGAGAGAGAGGGGAGGGGGGGAGAGAGAGAGGGAGAGGGCGGCGAGGGGCGGCGAGAGAGAGAGGTCGTCAATTAGGGAAATGTTAGATGTGAATTAGGGAAATGCCGCTCATGAGCCTCAATTATTTTCATTTTGGGGGGAAAAATGCCGCACTAATTTCATTTTGGGGGAGAAATGTGAGCCCACTTGTCACTTAATTAATTAATTGTTAATTTAGTTATTAATTATTAATTATTATATAATTAATTATTAATTAATTATTAATGTGGGCCCACTTGTGGGGTCCACTTGTGGGATCCACTTGTGGGGCCCACTTGTGGGGCCCACTTAATTATTTATTTATTATTTATTAATTAATTATTAATTAATTAATTAATTTTTAATGTGGGCCCATTTGTGGGGCCCACTTGTGGGGCCCACTTGTGAGGCCCACTTAATTATTTATTTATTATTTATTAATTAATAATTAATTAATTTTTAATGTGGCACACATGTTGGGCCCACTTGTGGGCCCACTTAATTATTTATTTATTATATATTAATTAATTAATTAATTTTTAATGTGGTCCCACATGTGAGGCCCACTTGTGGGGCCCACTTAATTATTTATTTATTATTAATTAATTAATTAATAATTAATTAATTAATTTTTAATGTGGGCCCACATGTGGGGCCCACTTGTGAGGCCCGCTTGTGAGGTCCACTTGTGGGGCCCACTTAATTAATTAATTAATTATTTAGTTATTAATTATTAATTATTAATTAATAATTAATTAATTAATGTGGGAACCACCTCCACCTCGTGCCACGCAGGAGTGCCAAGTGGCATTAATAATAATTTATTATTTATTTAATTGATAAATACGTCAACTGTAACACTACGTAGTAACTAATGTAACTGTATTTGAGTAGTGTTACAAAATGCCATCTACCGTAACGCTTGTTTTTTGTAACACTTCAAAAAGCGTTACAGTTACCCACTTATGGCGTAGTGTGGCTTGGTGAATATATCATCTAGTTGTTGATCAGTAGGAACAAAGTGAAGTTCAATTGTTCCTTCCAGAACCTGTTCTCTTATGAAGTGATATCGAATACTGATGTGTTTAGTAAGAGAATGCTGAACTGGATTTCCTGTCATTGCAATAGCACTCTGGTTATCACAATAAATAGGGATTTTTGAGTATGACAGGCCATAATCTAACAACTGATTTCTCATCCACATTATCTGAGCACAACAACTTCCTGCAGCAATGTACTCAGCTTCTGTAGTTGAAGTGGAAATAGATTTTTGCTTTTTACTGAACCATGAAACTAGTCTTCCACCCAAAAACTGACAACTTCCTGAAGTACTTTTCCTGTCTATTTTGCATCCTGCAAAATCAGTATCTGAATAACCACACAACCCAAAATCTGATTCCCTTGTATACCAAAGGCCAAGTGAAGAAGTGCCTTTGAGATATCTGAAAATTCTTTTGACTGCAATCAGATGGGGTTCTCTAGGTTTTGCTTGAAATCTTGCACACAGACAGGTTGCAAACATGATATCTGGTCTACTTGCAGTGAGATACAATAAAGAGCCAATCATTCCTCTGTAGTGAGTTACATCTACCTCAACACCTTGATCAGGATCAAGTTTGGTAGCTGTAGCTATGGGAGTTGAAACAGGAGTACTGTCTTGCATGTTAAACCTTGTCAATAAGTTCCTTGTATATTTAGACTGATTGATAAAAATCCCTTCATCAGTCTGTTTAACTTGAAGACCAAGAAAGTAACTCATTTCTCCCATCATGCTCATTTGATATCTTGACTGCATAAGCTTAGAAAACTTTTCACATAGCTTATTGTTTGTTGACCCAAATATGATATCATCAACATAAATCTGAACTAACAGCAAATCTTTACCATGATTCAAATAAAATAGAGTTTTATCAATAGCACCTCTTTTGAATCCACTTTCCAGTAAGAATTGAGCTAAGGTTTCATACCATGCTCTTGGAGCTTGCTTTAGTCCATAAAGTGCCTTATCCAGTCTGTAGACATGATCTGGATATCTAGGATCAATGAAACCAGGAGGTTGCTCAACATAGACTTCTTCCTCCAATTCTCCATTTAAGAAAGCACTTTTAACATCCATATGGAAAACCTTGAATTTCTTATGAGCTGCATAAGCAAGAAATATCCTGATGGCTTCTAGTCTTGCAACAGGAGCAAAAGTTTCATCATAGTCAATTCCCTCTTGTTGGGAATACCCCTTTGCAACTAGCCTTGCTTTGTTTCTGATTATGACACCATCAGAATCAGTCTTGTTCTTGAAAATCCACTTTGTACTAACAATTGATCTATCCTTTGGTCTTGGTACCAGTTTCCAGACTTCATTCCTTTCAAATTCATTCAATTCTTCTTGCATTGCAGTTACCCAATCAGCATCTTTAAGTGCATCTTCAACTTTCTTTGGCTCCTCCTTGGATAGAAAGTTTTGTATATACATTCATTCTGAGTTGCACTTCTTGTTTGAACACCTGCATCAGGATCTCCAATTATCAAATCAGGAGTATGATCTTTTGTCCATTTCCTTGCTGGTGTCAAATTGTTCCTTGAAGTAGATGCTCCCCCTGGATTGGTGTTATTTTGATTGAAAGAATTTGCTTGATTTGAAGCTCTCCCTGAATTATTGTTATGTCCTCCTGATGTGTTATCCGGATCATCACTTGAATCAGTATCTGAAGAATTCTGTCCCGATGATTGAGTTGACTCTGAACTTGTAGTTGAATGCTGTTGCTCCCCCTCAACATTAGCACTACTAGTTGTATCACTATTGTTTGCATCATCAGTATTAGCACCATCAGTATCTGGTGTGTCATCAGGATTTGGTGACCCATCAGGATCTGATGTATTGACAGCTTCTGATTCATTTCCTTCAGGTTCCTTGGAAGCTTCATTTTCAAAAATCAATCTATCATGTGAGTCTTCAATGATTCCAGTTATCTTCTTGTCATCAAAAGATACATGTATTGACTCCATGACAGTCCTTGTTCTCAAATTAAAAACTCTGAAGGCTCTTGATGCAGGATAACCAATGAAAATTCCCTCATCAGCCTTTGTTTCAAATTTTCCTAGCTGTTCAGGATGAGTTCTGAGAACAAAACATTTACAGCCAAACACATGCAGATGCTTCAGACTAGGTTTCTTCTCCTTGAGTGACTGATAAGGAGTAACACCATGTCTGTTTATCAATGAGAGATTCTGTGTATAGCAAGCTGTGTTGACTGCTTCTGCCCAGAAATATGTAGGTAATTTAGCTTCTTCCAACATAGTTCTGCCAGCTTCAATAAGAGTTCTATTCTTCCTTTCTACTACTCCATTTAGCTGAGGTGTGCCAGGAGCAAAGAATTGTTGAATAATTCCTTTGTACTTGCAGAACTCTTCCATCTTTGAATTCTTAAATTCAGTACCATTATCACTTCCTAGAATCTTGACTTTGTACTTTGTGGTTGTCTCAATCATTCTCACATGATCCAACAGAACTTCAGGAGTTTCTTCTTTTCTATGCAAAAAATACACCCAGGTGAATCTAGAATATTCATCAACAATTACAAGAGTGTACCTTTTCTTACTGATGGTCATGATGTTGACTGGACCAAATAGATCAAGATGTAGCATGTGATATGGTTCTTCAATAGAGGATTCTGATTTACTCTGAAATGATGTCCTTCTTTGTTTTGCTTTTTGACATGCATCACAGAGTCCATCAGGTGTATACAAGACATTAGGTAATCCTCTTACTAAATCTTTCTTAACCAACTCATTGATGTTGCTGAAGTTGAGATGAGAAAGCTTCTTGTGCCAATTCTAACTTTCATCTACTGAAGCTTTACTGATGAGACATGTAGGGGAGCCATCAGTATTTGAGAGAATGTTGGCTTCATATATGTTACCATGCCTGTAGCCAGTTAGAGCTATTTTTCCTGTTGATTTACTGACTACTTCACAATGTGTGGAATAGAAATTGACATGATAACCTCTGTCAGTGATTTGACTAATACTCAACAAGTTGTGTTTTAGTCCCTTCACTAGAGCTACTTTTTCAATGATGACATTTCCAATGATTATATTGCCATATCCCAAGGTTTGTCCAATGTTGCCATCTCCATAAGACACAGTTGGGCCAGCTTTTTCCTCATATTCTGATAACATGGCTTTGTTTCCAGTCATGTGCACAGAACATCCACTATCCATGACTAACACAATTTTCTTTTTACCCTGCATCAGAATAGAAACACACTAGTTAGAACACTTAGGAACCCATACATGTTGGGTTCCTTTTTCATGCAATTTATTAATTTTCACAGCAGAAGACTTTCTAACCTTAGCAGTCCTGACAGGTGCTACTCCATCAGGGTTTGCTTTGTCAGCATCAGTATTAACAAAAGCATGCTTCACTATGACATTTTTAGTTCTATCAGACTTTGTACTACTTTCAAACTTAGGCAATGGATCATAAAAGTCATAGTACAAATCATGATACTCTTTACAGGTATAAATAGAATGCCATAGACTACCACAATGAAAACAGGAATTCTGTGGTTTATAACATACTGATCTATTCCTAACATCAGACTTAGGAATATCAGGAATTTTCTTCTTACTCTTTTTACAATCAATAGCAAGATGATTAGAGTTACCACAGTTAAAACAACTCTTTCTAGGTGCATTTGGGATATACTTATAACCATTTTCTTTATTGATCCCAACTTTACCATTCCTGTTTCTTTTAACAGTAGCTTCCTTTTTCTTATCTGTAACCTCACAGATTTTATCCTTAAGCTGTTTCTGAGACAATAGACCTACATTCTTAATGACTTTATTCAAGACAGGTTTAGACTTAATGATTTTAATTCCTTGAGTAGAGGTAGATCCCTTTTCAAAAGTAGAATTGGAATCCTTACCAAAAACAAAATTAACAGGAGTAATCTTAGATTTGGTTGAGTCTATAACATGTCTATAGGTCTTTGGACTGACTGTCTCATCAATGACAATTTTCTCTTTCAATTTATTATCCTCATCTGACTTATATCCTAGACACTCTTTCCAATTCTTAGAGGTATTAATCTCATGAAATTTCCTGCCTGAGTCTGTCCAGGTTCTGATTTTCTCATTAGCATATTCAAGTTCTTTTTCAAGGGAAGTACATTTAGATATCATCTCTAAGTGCATGTGTCTAGCATTATCACATTCTTTTTGTACTTCTTGCATACGAGAAAATTCAGCTTCTAGTATCTCATTCCTTTTTCTAAGTTCAGACATCTCAGATAAGATCCTAGTATTTTCAGCAGTTTGACTTCTAAAGCTAATATGTAGTGACTTTAGAAAACGTCTTAGCTCAGAAGCATTGTCAGTATCAAAATCAAAGATAGTATTTAGTACCTTATCATCAGGAGCAGCATTTACATCAGCATTGGCCATTAACGCATAGTTGACTACCTCAGTATCAGATTCTGAGGAAGAGTCCATCCAATCCTTGCTTGATGTGATGAGTGCCTTTGTCTTGTTGCATTCAGAAGCAAAGTGACCCATACCATTACACTTGTAGCATCTAACCTTTGACTTGTCAAATTTGCTACCCTTGCTGTCCTTTTTGATATACTTGTCTTTGTCTGCTTTGAAGGTCTTTTTCTGAAAGTTGCCTTGTCTTCTATTCTTCCTGAACTTCATCCTTCTGAAGTTTCTGACAATCATAGCAACCATCTCTTCCATGTCTGAGTCAGAAGAATCATCACCAGTATTGGCATCAGGATTGCCATCAGTATCTGATGAAGAGTCGTCAGGATCTGACTCAGCTACTCTTGATTTACTTCTAGAGACCTCCATAGCTTTTCCTTTTGATTTAGCCTCTGCTTTCAAAGCAATTGATTTTGCCTTGCTGCTTTTCTTGTTCTTTCTCTGTTGAACTTCAAGATCATGAGTTCTTAGCATCCCATAGATCTCATCAAGAGACACAATGTTTAGATCATACTGGTGTCTGATGATTGAGGTCTGAGTATCCCATTCTTCAGGTAAAGCTCTTAGAAACTTGGTATTCGAATCTTCAGTTTCATATACTTTGTCAACTAAAGATAAGCTATTCAGTAGTGTCAGAAATCTATCATATAGATCAGTCAGGCTCTCTTCAGGTCTTGCATCGAATTGTTCATATTCTTGAATCAAAAGAGCCCTTCTGTTCTTCTTAACAGATGCAGATCCCTGGCACTGAGTTTCCAAAGTATCCCAGATTTCTTTTGAAGACTTGCATGCAATCACCCTGTTTGACATGACAGCATCAAGACTATTATGCAAGATATTCTTTATCTTTGGTTCCCTGAGTACATGAGCTTTTTCTTCTGGAGTCCATTCAGATTTAGCTTTGACCACATAATGTTATGGTACTGTATCTGTTCGTTCTACGAACTTTGTTGGTATAAATGGTCCATCACGAATCCTGTCCAAGTAGTCAGGATCCATAGCCTCCAGGTACATCAGCATCTTTACCCTCCATGTAGGATATTCTGATATCTTTAAGATGGGAATCTTCATGCTTTCATACTTGATTGTCGACATCTTAGATCGTCTCTGATTCACAAATAAACCAGTTTGCTCTGATACCAATTGTTGCCCAGTA
Source organism: Heracleum sosnowskyi (assembly GCA_030848705.1). Classification (NCBI taxonomy): domain Eukaryota; kingdom Viridiplantae; phylum Streptophyta; class Magnoliopsida; order Apiales; family Apiaceae; genus Heracleum; species Heracleum sosnowskyi. The sequence goes on along the minus strand of JAUIZM010000016.1, from coordinate 2,328,793 downwards.
ATAATCTATTGTAGAAGGGGGGGTTGAATACAATAGTGTAAGATAATCGACTTCTTAATGTATATATCACAAATATGATGTTAGATATAATTGCTGACGTTTGTTTATCAGTGTTTAAGCAACAGGTACTGACCAGAGTTTATCAGAAGCCGGTCAGAGTTTATTTAAAGTCTGACAGGGTGAAAAGTTTAAAGGAAGCCGATCAGAGTTTATTTAAAGTCTGACAGGGTGATAGTTGAATTAGCTGTCGGTGCTGAATTGAAGATTCTAGAAGCAATATATTCTGAAGATGGAAAGAAGCAGAATATATTGATACAGCTAAGGAAACAGAATAGAAGATAAGAAGCAATCCTTAATTGATATAACTTGTATAGCTAATTTGTAGGAATATCAATTAGATAAGGATTGTGTAACTGTGTACTATATAAACACAGATAGGTTATCCCTAGAAGGGACGCGAACATTGAATATATTATTCTTGTAACCTAGTAGCTCTTTGTGATTCATTAACATCACTAAGAGAGAATTATTTAATATAATTCAGTTTGTTGATTTACAAACCTGTATTCTTAATTGTTATTCTCATACATACTTGATTATATATTGTGTATTCGGCCTAACAATTGGTATCAGAGCCAAGGCTGTTTAATATATACAGTTTTACGATTCAAACACAGTATTAATCATGTCTGAAGAAAATCAAACTGCTCCTAAGGCTGAACAGGTTAAGCCCAATTCTGTGAGTCGATATGAAACAATCAGGGTTCCAATTCTCAGGCCAGTAGAGTATCCGATTTGGAAGGTTAAGATGACCATGTTTCTGGAGGCTACAGATCCAGAATACCTTGACAGAATCTATGATGGTCCTCATATGCCGACTAAATTGTCCCCTGTTGTTGATGGACAAGAACAAAAGACTATTCCAAAGGAAAAGAAAGATATGACTCCTGAGGACATCTCATCAATTGCAAAAGATGCAAAGGTTAGACATCTTCTCCACAGTGCTTTAGATAATGTTATGTCTAACAGAGTAATTGGCTGCAAAACTGCCAAAGAGATATGGGATGCTTTAGAAGTCAGATGCCAGGGAACAGGTGCTATCAAGAAGAACAGAAAGACAATACTCACACAGGAGTATGAGCACTTTGATTCAAGAACTAATGAAACCTTGACTGAGACTTATGACAGATTTTGCAAACTGTTGAATGATCTGTCTCTGGTTGATAAAGAATATGAGCTTGAAGAGTCTAATCTCAAGTTTCTGTTATCTCTACCTGAAAAGTGGGATTTAAAGACAACCACAATAAGAGATAATTATGAGCTTGCTGATACAGAACTTGATGAAATCTATGGGTTATTGAAAACTCATGAACTGGAGATAGAACAAAGGAATAGAAGATTGAGTAAAAAGACAAAATCTGTTGCTCTCAAAGTCGAGGAGAAGCCCATTAAGAAGGAATCATCAAGGAAGAAAGCCAAGGGAAAGGCTTTAGTTATTAAATCTGAAAGTGAGTCATCAAACTCTGATGATGACTCAAACTCTGATGAAGCTTCTGACTCTGATGATGATGAAGAACAGATGATGCAAATGGCTGCATTGATGGTGAAGACCTTCAAGAAGATGGGATTCAAGAACTTCAAGAAGGGAAAGAGATTCTCAAGGAAAGATTCAAACTCTGAAAGGAGAAGTTTCAGAAAGTCTGATGGAAGGGAGACCAAATCTGGTAAGAAGGATAAATATGAAATCCAGTGCTACAGGTGTAAGGAGATGGGTCACTATGCCCCAGAGTGCAAGAAAGGCAAATCTGAGAAAGCACTCATCTCTAAAGGCAAAGACTGGGCAGATACTTCAGACTCTGATGATGGAGAAAATTATGCTCTTATGGCAACTGTCAGAGATGAGACTGAATCATCTGAAAATAAGGTACCCCTAACTACTTATGCTTATGATACTGATAATATATCTGAGTTAAGAGTATATCTGAAAAGTGTTCATGTTAGCTATAGGGATCAGACTTTAGAAAATGAGAGAATTAAATCTGAGAATCTTAGTCTTAAAGATAGAAACAAGTTTCTTGAAGGAGAACTTGAAAATATGAAGCAGATTCAAAAAGAAAGAGATGATGCTGTTTATGTAGAACAGGAATTGCTCAAAAGATATAAGCAATTAGAATCTGATCTAGAAAAAGAAAGAAAAATAATCAAAACTTGGACAGATTCTGGAAGAGACACTCATCAAGTGTTTCAGACTGATTCTGTAGGTTTAGGTTATTGTGAAAATGATGAACTTAGGTTTAAAGACAAGGTTAAGGTAAAACCACAACTTAAACCTGTGAAATTTGTTCCAGAAGCCAATAAGTTAAAATCTGTTGTAATAAGGGAAGCTGATATGGAATCAGATGAAGCCTGTGAAAAACAGGAAAATATTATAACAGAAAACCTTATGGAAATAGAAGCTGTTAGAAAACCAGTAAAAACTTGTGAAAAACAGGTTAATGTTGGTTTGATGACAGGAAAACAGTTCAATCATAAGTTGAAAGAGGTAAAATCTGCCATGAAACCAAAAGGGTCCAAGAAGAATAGGAATGGAAAGATAGGCATAAATAAAAGAAATAATCATTTGCCTACTGGTGCTGCTCCAAGGAAAACATGTTATAATTGTGGTAGTTCTAATCATCTTGCTAATTACTGCACAAAGAATAAAAATATCAATTCTTTATCTTCTACATCAGGAGTAAAGAATGATTATGTTAGGGTTAGACCACAGACTTTATGCACACACTGTGGGAGCACTTGGCATTCCATTTATACTTGCAAGAGTTATCATGCTATTTATCACAACTACTATGAGCTAAAACCCAATCTGAAGTGGGTTAGAGCAAACTCTGCAAATGTAAAGTCTGACAATGTTAGTTTAAACTCTGTTGATAGTAATTCCGCTGCAAAAACTAACACTGTTAAGAAGGACAAAGGATCCAAGCAAGTCTGGGTCCTTAAAACTAACACTTAGTGTTTGTTTGTGATTGCAGGGCATAAAAAAGAGCACCCTTATCTTGGACAGTGGATGCTCAGGACACATGACTGGAAATAAAGCCCTGCTATCAGACTTTAAGGAGAAGGCTGGCCCAAAGGTTTCCTATGGAGATGGCAACATAGGACACACTCTAGGATATGGCAATATCAATCTTGGAAGTGTCATCATTACAAATGTAGCTCTAGTCTCAGGACTCAAGCATAATCTGCTATCTGTGAGTCAAATCTGTGACAGAGGAAACCATGTAGATTTTCATACTGAATACTGTGAAGTTATCAGTAAATCTACTGGAAAAGTTGTTCTAGTTGGACACAAGCGCAACAACATTTATGAAGCAAGTTTGGTAACAAACTCTGATGGAAAAATAGTGTGTCTGACTGCTAAAATGTCAAATGAAGAGAGTTGGAATTGGCATAAGAAGCTCTCTCATCTCAATTTGAACAACATAAATGAACTTATAAGAAAGGATCTTGTAAGGGGACTTCCAAAATCAATACTCAGTCTAGATGGCTTATGTGATTCTTGTCAAAAAGCCAAGCAAAGGAAGTCATCTTTCAAGAGCAAATCTGAATCTTCAGTAGTGGAACCTTATCATCTTCTACATGTTGATCTCTTTGGACCAGTGAATGTGATGTCCATGGGCAGAAAGAAATATGCTCTAGTAATTGTTGATGAATATACTAGATATACATGGGTGTATTTCTTGTCAAAGAAGGATGAAACTGCTCAAACTCTGATGGATCATGTAAATCTACTGGACAAAGGATCACAGCACAAAGTCAAAATTATAAGGAGTGATAATGGAACTGAATTCAGAAACTCAATCATGGAAGCTTTCTGCAAGGAAAGAGGAGTGAAACAAGAGTTTTCTGCACCTGGAACTCCACAGCAAAATGGTGTAGTTGAAAGGAAGAACAGAACCTTAATTGAAGCAGCCAGAACTATGCTTGATGAAGCAAAATTACCAACATACTTCTGGGCAGAAGCTGTTCAAACTGCTTGTTTTACTCAAAATGCAACATTGATCAACAAGCATGGGAAAACACCATATGAGATGGTGAAAAATAAGAAGCCAAATTTGAAATATTTTCATATATTTGGATGCAAATGCTTTGTGTTGAAGACTCATCCTGAACAGTTGACCAAGTTCGAGTTAAAAGCTGATGAAGGAATCTTTGTTGGCTATCCATTGTCAACAAAAGCATTCAGAGTCTACAATCTGAGAACTAAAGTGATCATGGAATCCATACACGTGTCATTTGATGATAAGAAAATAACTGGACTCGATGACTTAAATGGATATGATCAACTGCGTTTTGAAAATGAAGGTTTATTCTCTGATGATGTAAACTCTGATGAAGCAGTACCGACAAACTCTGATGAAGCGGTTCTGACAAACTCTGACGAAGCATACTCTGAACCTCTACTGGTAAATACTGGAGAAACTGAAAATTCTCGAGTTGAACAAAATAGTGAACCAGTTGAGGGGGAGCGTGAAGAAGCTCAACAAGACACAGCAAGTGAGTCAGTTGAGGAAACTGATTCAAACTCTGACAGTTCAAACTCTGAACCATCCAATTCAGGGGGAGCCTCAGATAATGCAGAAAATCAACATATGAATCAGGAGAGCATGGATCAAGGGGGAGGATCCAATAATGATGCAAGAAACCACTTACCAACAGCAAGAAAGTGGACACAGGCACACACACCTGATCTCATAATTGGAGATCCTGATGCTAGTGTGAGAACTAGAAGTGCAACAAATAATGAGTGTCTGTATCATGCTTTCTTGTCTCAAACAGAACCAAAGAAAGTAAAGGAAGCTCTTCAAGATGCTAATTGGATTACAACAATGCAAGAAGAGTTAAATGAATTTGAAAGAAATGAAGTCTGGACACTTGTACCTAGACCAAAGAATAGATCAATTGTAGGTACAAAGTGGGTTTTCAGAAACAAGACTGACAGTGAAGGTGTGATTACAAGAAACAAGGCTAGACTTGTGGCTAAAGGTTATTCACAACAGGAAGGAATTGACTATGATGAAACCTTTGCTCCAGTTGCAAGATTGGAGGCCATAAGGATTTTTCTGGCCTATGCTGCACACAAGAAGTTTAAAGTCTTTCAGATGGATGTAAAAAGTGCTTTTCTCAATGGGAAGCTTGAAGAAGAAGTATTTGTTGAACAACCACCAGGATTTGTAGATTCCAAGCATCCAGATTATGTCTACAGGCTTGACAAGGCATTATATGGACTAAAGCAAGCACCAAGAGCATGGTATGAAACTCTTGCTCAATTTCTTTTAGAAAGTGGGTTCACAAGAGGTACAATTGATAAAACCTTGTTTTATTTCAATTCTGGTGATGATTTGCTGTTAGTTCAAATTTATGTAGATGATATTATTTTTGGATCTACTAATGACAAACTCTGTAAGAAGTTTGCAAAGCTTATGCAATCCAGGTATCAAATGAGCATGATGGGAGAGCTTAGTTATTTTCTAGGCTTACAGGTCAAGCAAAACAGATGATGGGATTTTTATCAATCAAGCAAAGTATACCAGAAATCTTCTAAAGAAATTTGGTATGCTTGATAGTTCATCTGCTCCAACTCCCATGGCTACTGCAACAAAGCTAGACAAAGACACAGGAGCCTCAGTAGATATGACAAACTACAGAGGAATGATAGGGTCTTTACTGTATCTTACTGCAAGTAGACCTGATATCATGTTTGCAACATGTCTTTGTGCAAGATTTCAAGCAGATCCCAGAGAGCCTCATCTAACAGCTGTAAAAAGGATTTTCAAATATCTCAAAGGAACCATAACCTTGGGTTTGTGGTATCCTAGAGAATCATAGTTTAAGCTAATTGGTTACTCTGATGCAGATTTTGCAGGCTGTAAGATAGACAGAAAAAGTACAAGTGGAAGCTGTCAATTCTTAGGTGACAGATTGGTTTCTTGGTATAGCAAGAAACAGAAGTCAATTTCTACATCCACAGCAGAAGCAGAGTATATAGCAGCTGGTAGCTGTTGTGCACAGATTTTATGGATGAAGAATCAATTGCTGGACTATGGGTTAAGGTACTCTAAAATACCTATTTTCTGTGATAACCAAAGTGTTATTGCTATGACAGGTAATCCAGTACAGCACTCCATGACCAAGCACATCAGCATAAGGTATCATTTTATCAGAGAACATGTGGAAGAAGGGAACATTGAGCTTCATTTTGTGTCTACAGACCAACAACTTGCAGATATCTTCACCAAACCTTTGAGTGAAGCTACTTTTACAAGATTGGTAAATGAACTTGGAATGATCTCTGGTTCTGACTAGAGATACGGGTTAGACTAAAAAACTATACATGTTTGCTTTTTATGTTCATGATTTCTTACATGTTAACTGTTATGTGCACCAGCATGTTAAACTCTGATGGTAAACTCTGACAGTTAAATTCTGTCAGTAAACTCTGTGAAGTGTCAGTCATACTCTGTCGGTTAAACTCTGATGCTAAACTCTGTTAGTCATAAAATGTTGGTCATACTCTGATTGTTACAGTTTAATGCTATACTCTGATTGTAATTTTGTCTGAAACATATGGACCAATGAAGAAATTTGTATGAAGCATAATTCTCAGTAAGTAATTGTGAATCCTTAAGAGTTGTATAAATTCTGATCTCAAATATGTGCAGTAAGTTAACACAGCATGATACTGTCTCTATATTTATAGCATCTCTTAGTTTATTGATCCTATACACTGAGTCTGTATTAGCTGTTTGCATTTTCTCTCATCAGTTAATTATATTTACTGATGAAAAGTCTAAACTCTGATTCTTAATTGCAAATAATTCACCCTCAAATCAAAAGATGCCAAACAGAGCACAAATTCCTTTGAGATCATGTTGTGCCTAGGAAGATCCAGGAACTTATTGTATGAAATAAGGGCTAAAATCTTTGATTTTTGGTGACTAGTGCCAACCACTGATTACTGGAAAAATAAAAATAAAAAAAAATAATAAATAAATGGGGTGAAAAATAAAAGATATATCCAAATGAAAGGATATCAGTATACAGAGTTTAGATATAAAATCAGATTTTATGTTATACATGAGAGTTTAGGCAACCAGTTTTTACTGCTTTAGTTTGTGGATTTTATGCACTTTGAGATGATCTAAATATTGATTTCGGTAAACTCTGCTATTGCACACACATATTTTCACACCTGTACAGATTGAGAAAAGAGTTTATTGACAAAGAAGGATAAATGGTAAACACTGATGTATTGTGTGACATATGCCGAGGTAACTTTGTTTTAATCTCTGATGGTTAAAATAATTTCTTTGTTTCAGACATTTTATAATTTTGAGATTAGACATTTGTTTTGAAAATTTAAAAAGAGTATGATTGGAAAGTTGTTCAAGAATGTTTTAAACAGAGGAGAGAGGTTAATTGCATAGAAAAGTGTAACAGGCGGTAATTATTGCTGTTTTTACTGCGCATGCGTATTGGAAACTGCCAATTATTTGCTGTCAGTAACTGCATGTGTGACACGTGTCCCATTCACATGATTACATGAGTAAGACAGTTGTGTATTAATGATTAAAAACTCTTCAGTTTTTAATCTTTAATTTTTTTTTAAATACAATACACACATCTTCAGTTAAACTTTTCACATCTTACTCATACACATCTATTATCACACACACATAGTCACAAACACCTTTCTACACATAAACTCTGTTAAGCTTTCGCATCAATTACTTGTTCTTTCTTCAAAATCTTCTAATGGCAACCACAGCTTTCGTTTCGTCTGGGTTAGAGTTCGTTCCAAACAACTATACCGCACCACTAAACACTGCAAATGCACCAGAAGCATTTCATATGATTCAAAAGTTTCTTGCTCAGTCAGCGATTGGGCGTGCTTTAGTTGAACCAGCCAAACTTTCTGGTTTACAAATCAAGGCGTTCTGGGAGTCAGGGGTTTATGATGATGGTGGTGAAACTGGGAACCCATCCATAATCTTTGAGTTTGAAGAAACAGAGTATGTTATTACTGCTGGTACTATTCGAGCTGCAATGGGGTTTCCTGAGTATCCTTCCTACACTGTTGGAATGGGTGATGAGGATTTAATACGAATGATGCGAGAGATTGGTTACTCTGGGCCATTGACAAAGATTGGGCAACTCAAAAGGCCGTTTCTGCGCAAGGAATGGAGTTTCTTCTTCGATTGCATCACGAGGAAATTTGGAAAGAAATGCACAAATTGGGATGCTATTCCCACAGACAGTCTGCAAATCGGGTATTCTTTATTATATGATAATCATTTTGATTTTGCACGACTTGTTTTGACTAACTTAGGGGAGAAGATGACAGAGAATAGAGGAGTTGTTTATTTTTCTAGATTCTGTCAGCTTTTGTTTTCTTATTGTGTTGAAGGAGTAAATGTAGTTGAAGCAGATGTTTCTTGTTTTAAATTACATAAGAGGGTATTTACTGATCTAGTAAATAAAGATGTTAAGAAAGGAGTTGTTGGAGATTTGTTGCTACCTGCCTCAATGCAACAGTTTTTAAATGCTCAAGTCAATTCATCAACTCAAGAAGTACCTTCTTTAATTTCTGTTAATCCTGCAAGAGGTGGTAGAACTAAGCATATGGGTTCTAAGCCAGCTAGGATTTCTAAACCATCTTCTGAAGATGAACCTTCTGTGTCTCCATCACAAAGGTTAAAGAAGTCCAAAACCAGAGCATTTAAAAGAAAAGTAAGGGCACAAAGACCTCGTTCTGAAGAAGCAAGAGTATCTGATAGTGAAGATGAAATAGAGGATTCTCAGACTCTGAGCAAAAGAAGAAAGCTTGTAGCCACTTATCTTTTTGATGAGGAGGAAGAAGCTGAATTGCCTGTAAACTCTGAAGTGGTAATTCAGGAAGCTGTTCTAAGGGAAACTACTATGCTCTCAGAGGATAGAGCGAATCTTGATGAATCTGAAGCTCCTGCATCAGAGAATGAGGAGATTGTGACTGAAACTGTTCCTCAAGATACTCCTGCAATTGTTGTTGAGGAGGATATTCTAAATGCTAATGAGGACAGAGTGTTTGTAAACACTGAAGCTCATGAAGTGTTTGTTCAGGAGGATGCTGCAAATACTGAAGCTGTCAATCTAGACAGGATAAATACTGATGCTAATATGATGGATTTGGATTTAGAAGCTCTGTTAGGCCGAATACACAATATAATCAAGTATGTATGAGAATAACGATAATTAAGAACACTGTTTATGAATCAATAAACTGTATTTATATTAACAGCTTCTCTCTTTATGATGTTAATGAATCACAAAGAGCTTCTAGGTTACAAGAATAATATATCAATATTCGCGTGTCCCTTCTAGGGATAACCTATCTGTGTTTATATAGTACACAGCTACATACAATCCTTATCTAATTGATATTCCTACAAGTTAGCTATACAAAACTTATCAATTAAGGATTGCTTCTTATCTTCTATTCCGTTTCCTTAGCTGTATCAATATATTCTGCTTCTTTCCATCTTCAGAATATATTGCTTCTAGAATCTTCAATTCAGCACCGACAGCTAATTCAACTATCACCCTGTCAGACTTTAAATAAACTCTGACCGGCTTCAATTAAACTCTTCACCCTGTCAGAGTTTAACTAAACTCTGACTGGCTTCTGATAAACTCTTGTCAGTACCTGTTGCTTAAACACTGATAAACAAACATTAGCAATTATATCTAACAATCTCCCCCAACTTGTTCATAATAAAATGTACAAGTTAAACATATAATTGATGATGTCAAAACCATTTAACAAATGCAGTGTTTAACATATAATAGAGTTTGATTTAAAACAGAGTTTAAATTTGACTTAAAATAGAAAATATTAAAAACTTACAGTCAGACTTTACTTGACTTCTTCAATATCAGGTACAGTCCTGAGATAATCAATCAGCAGTCTTCTCTCAGCATTCTCAAGTTCAGCTATCATAATCTCTTTCAGCTCCTTATACTCTGGATCTTCTTCATCAGTTTGATATATGGCAGCCCTCAGAGAATAGATACTGTTCTTCTTCATGTTATTCCCTAACCGAATGTACTGAGCTTTATCTGACTCTAAGTTGAATTCTAAGACTTTTATTCCAAGTGCAGTTGTAAACCTAGCACTGTTTTTCTTCATCTTCACCAACTTTCCAGCATGATTTCTATACTTTGGAATATAAGCATTTGAGACTTCTCCTCCTCCAAGCATCACTTTTGATCTCAGCATCTTTTCTCTTAAGATTTGAGCAACATTATGGGTGTGTTTGTTCTTAACTTTCAACAGATAAAGTACATATTCAAGTTCTTCCCATGATTTGAGATTTACATCAGATTCTCCAACTCTATAAACACTTCCATCACTCATGAAGTATAACAGAAACTGCTTCTTCAAGATTCTGTGAAAAATCAACTGAACAGATTCTAACTTATCAAGATTTTCTTGTGTATCCCTAATACCAGATCCTGCCAGTGAAATATTGTCTTGAGATCTGTTATTTATTCTCTTCTCCCTATGTGAACCTAAACCAGACTTATCATAAGATTCTTTTCCAAGTACAGTCCTGGTTTGAGAAAAATCCACAGGTTGAAGTGTCAGAGTTTCAGAGAGTACAGGTCTTAAGAAACCTTTGAGTTGAGGAGCTAGCTGAGTTTGCACAGCTTGAGCCTTGTCAGAGGCTAGCTTAACTTCAATAGTATCATCAACTTGAGCAGCGTCAGAGGTTGATTTTGCTAATCTTGTTTCAACTTGAGCAATGTTAGAGGTTGAATAAATCTTCTTAGGTAACTGTTCTTCTTCTACCAGTTTACCTTTTCCTTTGTCAGCATTATTAATCACAGGCCTCCTTGAGTACTGTAAACTCTGATCAGAGTTTACATTCTCTTTGATAACAATTCCTTTTTCTTTCTTTCTAGGAGCCTTGATTTCCTTCTTTTTGTAGATTCCAGCTTCAACATTCTTCTTGTGTTCCTCAGCAAGCATTTGCTCTTCAGCTTGGATATCTTCAATTGTAATACCTTTTCCATGTTCTGCCATAAACATCTTAGCAGCAATTTCCTCATCAGTAGATGGTTTATCAGAGATTATCAAACTTTTATATCTTGAACCACTGGCAGAGTTTACATGTCCCTTTCCAGAGTTTGATCTTTTATCAGAGTTTGATCTTCTTGAAAGTAATCTTCTATCATCATTTGATCTTAAGCTCTTTCCATCTCCTCCCTTGTTTCCACCATCATTACCATCATCCCTCCGTCTCAGAGTTTGAGTGTCTTTGCATTTGTCACTTGGTACACTCTCCCCCTTTTTGACATCATCAGAAAGTAGTACTGATGTCAGCAATTCAAGCGCAGTAGAAATGGAAGTCAGTTGAGCAGACATAGCATTCTGGTTGTCCTCAACTGTCCCAAGCCTCTTCTTGATTTCTTCAGAATCCCTGGCTTGCTGCTTGAACATGGCATAGTAAGAAGTTCTGTCAGTCTTTAAAGTAAGATCCCTCAGACTTACTTCATTCCTCAATTTTGTAAGCATTTGTTGATTCTCATCAAATCTATTATTGAGAGATTTGACTTGAATAACAGTTGCCTGTAAGCTCGTAAGGACATCAAGATTTGTAATCTTCTTAACAGAATCAGATAGAAAATCTGCAGCCCGTTGTGCTGGAAAGACACAATCTGCATTAGCCCATGCATTGTAGTACATATTCTGAAAATGCTCAGAAGCAGCCCTTTGAACTTCCCTCTCTTCAGTAGAATTTGCTTGAAGATCAGAAACTTCCACTTGAATATCAGAGTTTGAATGAGCAGGACTAGCTTCAGCATTGTCATCCTCTCTGTGAATATCTTCAAGCACATTTTCAGCAGTGATTTCATCAATTAACTGTGCAGTGGCATCAGGTACTTGATCTGCTACAGTTTGAGGAACATCAGAGTTTGCTGGAGCAGTAACCTCTGCTTCTCTCTGAACAATCTCAACAACTGATTGTTGCAAAGTTTCAAGGAAAACAATATCCTCATGATCATTATCTGTTGCATCAGCATGTACAGCAACAGCTTCTGGAACTGGATCAACTCGAATCTGATCAACTTCCTCACCTTTCTCAAAATCAAGAGAAATGATTTCTGTGTGAGAAGCAATAGGTTCTACTAATTCAGTAGTAGCTTGATCAGCTTCCAGTACAATATCGTCATGATCCACAATCCTGCTGTCAGAGTATGCAGCAGCTTCCTCAACTACATCATCTGCTTTTGATGTAGGAGCTTCTGGTTCAAAATCCATCATAATAGGTTCAGGATTAGCAGCATCTTCAGCAGTTAGAATATCCTCCTCAACAACAATTGCAGGAGTACTTGAAGGTACAGTTGTAATCACTATCTCCTCAATCTCTGATGTAGGAGCTTCAGTGTCCTCAGGTTCTTTGTCCATATTGGCAATGATATCACCAAAAAGTTGATCAGCAACTAGTCTTCTCTTTCTCTGATGAAGAGTCTCTTCATCAGCTTCAGTTTCTGAGTCTACATTAGAATCAGTAGCAACAGACTTTGCCCTTTGGGCTCGCCTTTTTTTCATTCTTTTTCTCTGAGGCACAGCATCAACATTTGATACCTCAGTTTCAGTTTGTTGCAAACCAGACTTAACTGCTCGAACTTTGGATCTCTTTGACCTCTGTGGTTGAGACTCAGAAGGTCCAGCTTCAGCAGTTGAGACTTGTTGTTGTTGTAAGTTGTCAAGAAATTGTTGCACGGATGCAGGCAACATTAAAGGACCAACTTCTCCTTTCTTGTTGTCCTTGTTGATAAGGTCAGAAAATATACGTTTGTGCAGTTTAAACGAAAGGATAACATCATCCTCTACTATCTCAACATTTGGACAGCAAAAATTGAATATCAATTGACAAAACCTAGAGAAATAAACAACATTTCTATTCTCTAGCATTTTCTCACCAATATTAGTTAGAACTAATCTAGCAACATCAAAATGACTGTCATAGAGAAGAGAATACCCGATCTGTAGACTATCCGTGGGAATCGCATCCCAATTGGTACACTTCTTTCCAAAAGCACGAGTAATGCAATCGAAAAAGAAGCTCCACTCCTTGCGCAAAAATGGCCTTTTGAGTTGACCTATCTTTGTCAAAGGTCCAGTGTAGCCTATCTCGCCCATCATCCTGACTAGCTCAAAATCTCCAACAGAGATTGTGAATGCATTGAAATCTTCAAGACCCAAAGCATCACGAACAGTAGTAGGAGTAACAACAAATTCATCTCCTTGAAACTCAAAAATTATAGATGGCGATCCAGACTCTCCTCCATTATCATAAGTACCTGTCTGCCAAAAAGTTCGAATTTGAGTCGCAGACAGCTTCAATGGTGCGGTTAGAGCAGTACCGATATCAGAGTGTAACAAGAACCTCTGAATCAAATGAAACGCCTCCGGTGCGTTCTCATTTGCTACAGGAGCAGAATAATTGTTGGGAACAAATTCTAATTCAGAAGCAATAAACGCTGTAGTTGCCATTAGTAAGATTTGAAAATAAGAAGAACTGGGCTTTGAAAGTGTTTGAGTGTTTGTGTGTGAGTAAAAGCTTATGAAAAGATGAGGTGCGTAAAAGATTGAATCGTGTGTATGTAGTGTATTAAATAATAACTGTAAAGATTAGAAGTATGTTAGTGGGACAGATGTCAGACGTGGATACACTGACAGCTGTATCTAACAACTTCCAATACACACGTGCAGACGTGAAAACACCTGGCATCACATATAACACTCAAAATCTCCGCTTAAAAGAAAAAAAAAATTAATAATAATAAAATTATCAACTTTAATAATAAAGTACAAAGGAGCTCAATAGTCAGAATAATAATGACTGTCTTGAAACTCCGCACCTTATTATCCCAAGCGCTTCGATTCAAGTAAAAACCTTTCAGTTACCCTGTTGAATGCTTTAAAAACCGAAGCATTTTAACAACAGGCTTCATATCTTAAAATTACCATACACCAAATGGCAGGAACCTTTGAATTCATGGATGTAGAATCATTCATGAACATGAACTGGCAGCAACAAGAAAACTATATCATCGATGAGTTTTTTGTTCTGTCTTTTCTGAATGATGAAGGTCTTATAGCAGATGATGAAATAGCGGAAGGACCAATCTCTAATCCTTATGTGCACATCATCCGTCCCGGTCCATATGATGTGCCCATCCTGGCAGACGATCATACTATGGAGATTTGTATGATGCTCTTCCAGCTGAGCTTCCTGATGGGTACTGAGGAGACAATCTTCTTGGAATCCTGCAAGCTGCAAAGCAGAAAAAGAATCCAGGAAGATGATGATGATGATTCATCTTCAGGATGTTGGCAAGCAATCCCAGATGGTATAATGATCAGTTAAACAACTGGGTAGCGATCATCAGAAGTAGTAGAGCACAATAACTTCTGGCTCTAGCTCTTCTGCTTCAGATGTAGCATTCAGATACTTGTCCTGGTTAAATAGATCTTCTCTTTTGTAACCATAGTGATTAGTATGTACCAGAAAGTTTAGCTAAACATGAGTATGAAATAGTCTGAATGTAAATTTGAATCAATTAATGAAAAAAAATTTGTTTCTTTACATATCAGTATTATCGATTTTGCATAGTAATTGTAAAGTGAAAGAAATGATATCACTTTAAACAATAAACTAACATACTCAGCAGCATTCTGAATCACTATCAGGACTTATCAAACACACTCTTTCTTTTCTCCGTTCAATCATACTTTTTCCGAAAAACAAATGGCTAAACTCAAAAATTATAACATGTCTGAAACAAATAGATTATTTTAACCATCAGAGATTAAAACAAAGTAACCTCGGCGTATTTCACACAATACATCAGTGTTTACCATTTGTCCTTCTTTGTCAATAAACTCTTTTCTCAATCTGTACAGTTGTGAAAATATGTGTGTGTAGTAGCAGAGTTTACCGAAATCAGTATTTAGATCATCTCAAAGTGCATAAAATCCACAAACTAAAGTAGTAAAAACTGGTTGCCTAAACTCTCATGTATAACATTAGACACTGATTTTTCTATCTAAACTCTGTATTACTGATATCCTTTCATTTGGATATGTCTTTTATTTTTCACCCCCTTTATTATTATTATTATTATTTTTTTTTTTTTTTTTATTTTTCCAGTAATCAGTGGTTGGCACTAGTCACCAAAAATCAAAGATTTTAGCCCTTATTTCATACAATAAGTTCCTGGATCTTCCTAGGCACAACATGATCTCAAAGGAATTTGTGCTCTGTTTGGCATCTTTTGATGTGAGGGTGAATTATTTGCATTAAATAATCAGAGTTTAGACTTTTCATCAGTAATTATAATTAACTTATGAGAGAAGATGCAAACAGCTAATACAGACTCAGTGTATAGGATCAATAAACTAAGAGATGCTATAAATATAGAAACAGTATCATGCTGTGTTAGCTTACTGCACATATTTGAGATCAGAATCTATCAACTCTTAAGGATTCACAATTACTTACTGAGAATTATGCTTCATACATATTTCTTCATTGGTCCAAATGTTTCAGACAAAATTACAATCAGAGTATAACATTAAACTGTAACTATCAGAGTATGACCAACAGAGTTTACCATCAGAGCTTACTTTCAGTGTATGACAGACACTTCACAGAGTTTATCATCAGAGTTTAACATGCTGGTTCACATAACAGTTAACATGTGCAAGGAATCATGAGCATTTAAACAATCAAACATGGATAGATTTTGAGTCTAACCCGTATCTCTAGTCTGAACCAGAGATCATTCCAAGTTCATTTACCAATCTTGTAAACGTAGCTTCACTCAAAGGTTTGGTGAAGATATCTGCAAGTTGTTGGTCTGTAGACACAAAATGAAGCTCAATGTTCCCTTCCTCCACATGTTCTCTGATAAAATGATATCTTATGCTGATGTGCTTGGTCATGGAGTGCTGTACTGGATTACCTGTCATAGCAATAGCACTTTGGTTATCACAGAAAATAGGTATTTTAGAGTACCTTAACCCATAATCCAGCAGTTGATTCTTCATCCATAAAATCTGTGCACAACAGCTACCAGCTGCTATATACTCTGCTTCAGCAGTGGATGTGGAGATTGACTTCTGTTTCTTGCTGTACCAAGAAACTAATCTGTCACCTAAAAATTGACAGCTTCCACTTGTACTTTTTCTGTCTATCTTACAGCCTGCAAAATCTGCATCAGAGTAACCAATTAACTTAAACTCTGATTCTCTAGGATACCACAAACCCAGGGTTATGGTTCCTTTGAGATATTTGAAGATCCTTTTCACAGCTGTTAGATGAGGCTCTCTGGGATCTGCTTGAAATCTTGCACAAAGACATGTTGCATACATGATATCAGGTCTACTTGCAGTAAGATACAGTAGAGACCCTATCATTCCTCTGTAGTTAGTCATATCTACTGAGGCTCCTGTGTCTTTGTCAAGCTTCGTTGCTGTAGCCATGGGAGTTGTAGCAGATGAACTATCAAGCATACCAAATTTCTTTAGAAGATTTCTGGTATACTTTGCTTGATTGATAAAAATCCCATCATCTGTTTGCTTGACCTGTAAGCCTAGAAAATAACTAAGCTCTCCCATCATGCTCATTTGATACCTGGATTGCATAAGCTTTGCAAACTTCTTACAAAGTTTGTCATTAGTAGATCCAAAAATAATATCATCTACATAAATTTGAACTAAAAGCAAATCATCACCAGAATTGAAATAAAACAGGGTTTTATCAATTGTACCTCTTGTGAACCCACTTTCTAAAAGAAATTGAGCAAGAGTTTCATACCATGCTCTTGGTGCTTGCTTTAGTCCATATAATGCCTTGTCAAGCCTGTAGACATAATCTGGATGTTTGGAATCTACAAATCCTGGTGGTTGTTCAACAAACACTTCTTCTTCAAGCTTCCCATTGAGAAAAGCACTTTTTACATCCATCTGAAAAACTTTAAACTTCTTGTGTGCAGCATAGGCCAGAAAAATTCTTATGGCCTCCAATCTTGCAACTGGAGCAAAGGTTTCATCATAATCAATTCCTTCCTGTTGTGAATAACCTTTAGCCACAAGTCTAGCCTTGTTTCTTGTAATCACACCTTCACTGTCAGTCTTGTTTCTGAAAACCCACTTTGTACCTACAATTGATCTATTCTTTGGTCTAGGTACAAGTGTCCAGACTTCATTTCTTTCAAATTCATTTAACTCTTCTTGCATTGATGTAATCCAATTAGCATCTTGAAGAGCTTCCTCCACTTTCTTTGGTTCTGTTTGAGACAAGAAAGCATGATACAGACACTCATTGTTTGTTGCACTTCTAGTTCTCACACTAGCATCAGGATCTCCAATTATGAGATCAGGTGTGTGTGCCTGTGTCCACTTTCTGGTTGTTGGTAAGTGGTTTCTTGCATCATTATTGAATCCTCCCCCTTGATCCATGCTCTCCTGATTCATATGTTGACTTTCTGCATTATCTGAGGCTCCCCCTGAGTTGGATGGCTCAGTGTTTGAGCTGGCAGAGATTGAATCAGTTTCCTCAACTGACTCACTTGCTGTGCCTTGTTGAGCTTCTTCACGCTCCCCCTCAACTGGTTCTCTATTTAGTTCAATTTGAGAATTTCCAGTTTCTCCAGTATTTACCAGTAGAGGTTCAGAGTATGCTTCGTCAGAGTTTGTCAACCCTGCTTCATCAGAGTTTATATCATCAGAGAATAGATCTTCATTTTCAAAACGTAGTTGATCATATCCATCCTTGTCTTCAAGTCCAATTATTTTCTTGTCATCAAACGACACATGTATGGATTCCATGATCACCTTTGTTCTCAGATTGTAAACTCTGAATGCTTTTGTTGACAATGGATAGCCAACAAAGATTCCTTCATCAGCTTTTAACTCGAACTTGGTCAACTGTTCAGGATGAGTCTTCAACACAAAGCATTTGCATCCAAATATGTGAAAATATTTCAAATTTGGCTTCTTGTTTTTCACCATCTCATATGGTGTTTTTCCATGCTTGTTGATCAGAGTTGCATTTTGAGTAAAACAAGCAGTTTGAACAGCTTCTGCCCAGAAATAAGTTGGCAATTTTGCTTCATCTAGCATAGTTCTGGCAGCTTCAATTAAGGTTCTGTTCTTTCTTTCAACTACACCATTTTGCTGTGGAGTTCCAGGTGCAGAAAATTCTTGTTTGACTCCTCTTTCCTTGCAGAAAGCTTCCATGATTGAGTTTCTGAATTCAGTTCCATTATCACTCCTTATAATTTTGACTTTGTGCTGTGATCCTTTGTCCAGTAGATTTATATGATCCATCAACGTTTGAGCAGTTTCATCCTTCTTTGACAAGAAATACACCCATGTATATCTAGTATATTCATCAACAATTACTAGAGCATATTTCTTTCTGCCCATGGACATCACATTCACTGGTCCAAAGAGATCAACATGTAGAAGATGATAAGGTTCCACTACTGAAGATTCAGATTTGCTCTTGAAAGATGACTTCCTTTGCTTGGCCTTTTGACAAGAATCACATAGACCATCTAGATTGAGTATTGATTTTGGAAGTCCTCTTACAAGATCCTTTCTAATAAGCTCATTTATGTTGTTCAAATTGAGATGAGAGAGCTTCTTGTGCCAATTCCAACTCTCTTCATTTGACATTCTTGCAGTCAGACACACTGTTTTTCCATCAGAGTTTGTTACCAAACTTGCTTCATAAATATTGTTGCGCCTGTGTCCAACTAGAACAACTTTCCCAGTAGATTTACTGATAACTTCACAGTATTCATTATGAAAATCTACATGGTTTCCTCTGTCACAGATTTGACTCACAGATAACAGATTATGCTTGAGTCCTGAGACTAGAGCTACTTTTGTGATGATGACACTTCCAAGATTAATATTGCCATATCCCAGAGTGTGTCCTATGTTGCCATCTCCATAGGAAACTTTTGGGCCAGCCTTCTCCTCAAAGTCTGATAGCAGGGCTTTATTTCCAGTCATATGTCCTGAGCATCCACTGTCTAAGATAAGTGTGCTCTCTATTATACCCTGCAATCACAAACAAACACTAAGTGTTAGTTTTGAGGATCCAGACTTGCTTGGATCCTTTGTCTTTCTTAACAGTGTTAGTTTTTGCAGCGGAATCTGTATTATCAGAGTTTAAACTAACATTGGCAGATTTTACACTAGCAGAGTTTGCTCTAACCCATTTCAAGTTGGGTTTTAGCTCATAATAGTTATGATAAATTGCATGATAACTCTTACATGTGTAAATAGAATGCCAAGTGCTCCCACAATGTTTGCATAAAGTCTGTGGTCTTACTCTAACATAATCATTCTTTACTTCTGAAGTAGAAGATAAAGAATTAATATGTTTGTTCTTAGTGCAAAATCTAGCAAGATGATTAGAGCTACCACAATTATAACATGTTTTTCTTGAGGCACTAGCATTAGGCATATGATTATTTCTATTATTTATGCCTACTTTTCCATTCCTATTTCTCTTGGACCCTTTAGGTTTCATGGCAGACTTAACCTCTTTGAGCTTATGTTTAAACTGTTTTCCTGTCATTAAACCAACATTAACCTGTTTCTCACAGATTCTAATTGGTTCTTTAACAGCTTCTAGCTCAACAAGCTTCTCTGTTTTAGATTCAATATCTACTTGTTCAACACAAGCTTCAACTGGCTCCATAACAGCTTCTTTCACAACTACCGATTTTAGCTTGGTGGATTCTGGAACAAATATCACAGGTTTAAGTTGTGGTTTAACCTTAACTTTGTCTTTAAACCTAAGTTCATCGTTTTCACAATAACCTAAACCTACAGAATTAGTCTGAAACACTTGATGAGTGTCTCTTCCAGAATCTGTCCAAGTCTTGATTATTTTTCTTTCTTTTTCTAAATCAGATTCTAGTTGCTTATACCTTTTAAGCAACTCCTGTTCAACATAAACAGCATCATCTCTTTCTTTTTGAATCTGCTTCATATTCTCAAGTTCTCTTTCAAGAAACTTGTTTCTTTCTTTAAGACTAAGATTCTCAGATTTAATCCTCTCATTCTCTAAAGTTTGATCCCTATAACTAACATGAACACTTTTCAGATATACTCTTAACTCAGATATATTATCAGTATCATAAGCATAAGTAGTTAGGGGTACCTTATTTTCAGAAGATTCAGTCTCATCTCTGACAGTTGCCATAAGAGCATAGTTTTCTCCATCATCAGAGTCTGAAGTATCTGCCCAGTCTCTGCCTTTAGAGATGAGTGCTTTCTCAGATTTGCCTTTCTTGCACTCTGGAGCATAATGACCCATCTCCTTACACTTGTAGCACTGAATTTGAGACTTATCCTTCTTGCCAGACTTGTTCTCCTTTCCATCAGACTTTCTGAAACTTCTCCTTTCAGGGTTTGAATCTTTCCTTGAGAATCTCTTTCCTTTCTTGAAGTTCTTGAATCCCATCTTCTTAAAGGTCTTCACCATCAATGCAGCCATTTGCATCAACTCCTCTTCATCATCCTCAGAGTCAGAAGCTTCATCAGAGTTTGAGTCATCATCAGAGTTTGATGACTCACTCTCAGATTTAATAACTAAAGCCTTTCCCTTGGCTTTCTTCCTTGATGATTCCTTCTTGATGGGCTTCTCCTCGACTTTGAGAGCAACAGATTTTGTCTTCTTGCTGGACCTCCTGTTTCTTTGTTCTATCTCAAGTTCATGAGTCTTTAACAATCCATAGATCTCATCAAGATCTGTATCAGCAAGATCATAATTATCTCTGATTGTTGTTGCCTTTAAGTCCCACTTTTCAGGTAGAGATAACAAAAACTTGAGATTGGACTCTTCAAGTTCATATTCCTTATCTACCAGAGACAGATCGTTCAACAGTTTGCAAAATCTGTCATAAGTCTCAGTCAAGGTTTCATTAGTTCTTGAATCAAAGTGCTCATACTCCTGTGTGAGTATTGTTTTTCTGTTCTTCTTAATAGCACCTGTTCCCTGGCATCTGACTTCTAAAGCATCCCATATCTCTTTGGCAGTTTTGCAGCCAATTACTCTGTTAGACATTACATTATCTAAAGCACTGTGGAGAAGATGTCTAACCTTTGCATCCTTTGCAATTGATGAGATATCCTCAGGAGTCATATCTTTCTTTTCCTTTGGAACAGTCTTTTGTGCTTGACCATCAACAACAGGGGACAATTTAGTTGGCATATGAGGACCATCATTAATTCTGTCAAGGTATTCTGGATCTGTAGCCTCCAGAAACATGGTCATCTTCACCTTCCAAATCGGATACTCTACTGGCCTGAGAATTGGAACCCTGATTGTTTCATATCGACTCACAGAATTGGGCTTAACCTGTTCAGCCTTAGGAGCAGTTTGATTTTCTTCAGACATGATTAATACTGTGTTTGAATCGTAAAACTGTATATATTAAACAGCCTTGGCTCTGATACCAATTGTTAGGCCGAATACACAATATAATCAAGTATGTATGAGAATAACGATAATTAAGAACACTGTTTATGAATCAATAAACTGTATTTATATTAACAGCTTCTCTCTTTATGATGTTAATGAATCACAAAGAGCTTCTAGGTTACAAGAATAATATATCAATATTCGCGTGTCCCTTCTAGGGATAACCTATCTGTGTTTATATAGTACACAGCTACATACAATCCTTATCTAATTGATATTCCTACAAGTTAGCTATACAAAACTTATCAATTAAGGATTGCTTCTTATCTTCTATTCCGTTTCCTTAGCTGTATCAATATATTCTGCTTCTTTCCATCTTCAGAATATATTGCTTCTAGAATCTTCAATTCAGCACCGACAGCTAATTCAACTATCACCCTGTCAGACTTTAAATAAACTTTGACCGGCTTCAATTAAACTCTTCACCCTGTCAGAGTTTAACTAAACTCTGACTGGCTTCTGATAAACTCTTGTCAGTACCTGTTGCTTAAACACTGATAAACAAACATTAGCAATTATATCTAACAAGCTCCTACATCAAAGGCTAATGATGTAGTTGAGGAAGCTGCTACTCATTCTGATAGCAGAGTTTTTGATTTTGAAGCACACACCTCTATACATTCTGATCATTATACAGAGGGTGTGGAAGCTGATCAAGTAACTGATCAGATAGAAGAATCTCTGGCCACTCACACTGAAATTATTTCTTGTGATCTTGACAAAGGTGAGGAGGTTAATCAGATGATAAAAGTCACAAAGACAATTCTTGATGACGCTGTGATAGAAAAGGAACAAGAGGCTGCTGATGAGCTAAACTCTGAGAATATTATTCTTGAAGCTTTGCAACAATTTGTTGTTGAGATTGTTCAAAGAGAAGCAGAGGTTTTTGCTCAGGTTCACTCTGATATTCCTGAAGCTGTAGAAGAGGAGAAAATTGATGAAGCTGCACAGTTTACTGCTGAAAATATTCTTACTGAAAATGAAGCAGACAATAATGAAGACGCTGGAAATGATGCTGAGGGTTCTCATTCACACCCTAGTATTCAAGTTTCATTGGCTGATGATGTCAATAGTGATGAAGCAAGGGAAGTCAATAGACAGACAAATGAGCATTTCCAGAATATGTACTACAACAAATGGGCTGATACAGATTGTGTCTTCTCAGCACAAAGGGCTGCAGATTTTCTATCTGATTCTGTCAAGAAGATCTCAAATACTGATGTACTTACAAGCTTACAGGCAACTGTTGTTCAAGTCAAATCTCTTAATAATAGATTTGATGAGAATCAACAAATGCTTACAAATCTAAGGAATGAAGTCAGTATGAAGGATCTTACTTTCAAGTCTGACAGAACTTATTATTATGCTATGCTCAAGCAGCAAGCCAAGGATTCTGAGGAAATCAAGAAGAGGCTTGGGAAAGTTGAGGAAAATCAGAATGCAATGTCTACTCAACTGAATTCCATTTCTACTGCCATTGAATTGCTGACATCAGTACTACTTTTTGATGATGTCAAAAAGGGGGAGAGTGTATCTAAAGACAAATGCAAAGACACTCAAGCTCTGAGACGGAGGGATGATTCTACTGATGGGGGAAGCAAAGAAAATAAAAGAAAGATTTTTGCTCAAAGGCAAAGAAGGACAAGAGTAAACTCTGATAGACAAACAAACTCTGACAAGATAAACTTTGGTGGCCAATCTACTTCAAAACTCAAGAGTTTAGTTGTTTCAACTAATCCATCTACTGATGAAGAGATTGCTGCTAAAATATTCATGAAAGAGCATGGAAAGAATGTTACTATTGAAGATATCCAGGCTGAAGAGCAAATGCTTGCTGAGGAACACAAGAAAAATCTTGAAGCTGGAATCTACAAGAAAAAGGAAATCAAGGCTCCTAGAAAGAAAGAAGTTGGTATTTCTATCAAAGAGAATATACAACAGAGTATACAATATACAAGGAGACCTGTGATTGGAAACTCTGATAAGGGTAAAGGCATAATGATTGAAGAGCCTAACCTAGAGAAGAAAGATAATTCAACCTCTGACATTGCTCAAGTTGAAACAAGATTAGCAAAATCAACCTCTGACGCTGCTCAAGTTGATGATACTACTAAAGTTATGACAACCTCTGACGTTGCTCAAGTTGTACAGAAATCTACACAACTTCCAGGATTCAGCAAACCAAAACTTCTTGAAGATTTAAAGCTTGAAGCTGTGAATTTCTCAGAAACCAGAACAGTATTGGGAAAAGAAGCCTTTGATAAATCTGGACTGGGTTCACACAGAGAGAGAAGAACTAATAACAGATCTCAAGACAAGTTTTCGCTGGCAGAATCTGGAGTTGGAATTACTCAAGAAGGCCTTGACAAACTAGAATCTGTACAAATGATTTTTCATAAAGGAATCAAAAAGGAATTCTTGTTATATTTTATGGCTGATGGCAGAGTGTATAGAGTTGGTGAATTTGATATTCATTTAAAACTCTGGGAAGAGCTAGAGTATGTTCTATATCTATTTGAAGTAAAGAATAGAAGTACTTATGATGCTGCTCGAGTTTTGAAGGAAAGGATGATGAAATCCAAAGTTTTGAGTGGAGCTGGAGTATTAAGTGCATACATTCCTAAATACAGAGATGCACATGGAAAGTTGGTAGAAATGAAAAGGAATAGTGCTAGGTTCAGAACTGCACTAAATAAAAAGGTTCTTGAGTTCAATCTAGAGTCTGATAAACCTTTTTATATCAGACTTGGCAATGAAATGGACAAAAACAGCATATATTCTTTGAGGGCTGCAATTTATCAGACTGGAGAATCTGATCCAGAGTTGAAAGAAGTGAAGAAGATCATGGTGGAAGAGCTAGAAAGAGCTGAAAAGAAATTGCTATCAGACTATATCAGGACAGTGCCTGATATTCAAGAAATCAAGTAAAGTCTGATTGTAAGTTTTTAATATATTTTTTATTCTAAGTCAAATTTAAACTCTGTTTTAAATTAAACTCTGTTATATGTTAAACACTGCATTTGTTAAATGTTTTTGACATCATCAATTATATGTTTAACTTGTACATTTTATTATGAACAAGTTGGGGGAGATTGTTAGATATAATTGCTGACGTTTGTTTATCAGTGTTTAAGCAACAGGTACTGACCAGAGTTTATCAGAAGCCGGTCAGAGTTTATTTAAAGTCTGACAGGGTGAAGAGTTTAAAGGAAGCCGGTCAGAGTTTATTTAAAGTCTGACAGGGTGATAGTTGAATTAGCTGTCGGTGCTGAATTGAAGATTGTAGAAGCAATATATTCTGAAGATGGAAAGAAGCAGAATATATTGATACAGCTAAGGAAACAGAATAGAAGATAAGAAGCAATCCTTAATTGATATAACTTGTATAGCTAATTTGTAGGAATATCAATTAGATAAGGATTGTGTAACTGTGTACTATATAAACACAGATAGGTTATCCCTAGAAGGGACGCGAACATTGAATATATTATTCTTGTAACCTAGTAGCTCTTTGTGATTCATTAACATCACTAAGAGAGAATTATTTAATATAATTCAGTTTGTTGATTTACAAACCTGTATTCTTAATTGTTATTCTCATACATACTTGATTATATATTGTGTATTCGGCCTAACATATGAAAAGAAAGATAACAGCTTTATTAAATCTGATATAAAACTGTTACAAACTCTCTCAAGAAATTCTGATGTTCTTGAGAGCTGCTAGCTTACAAAAACTCTCTCAAGAAATTCTATGTTCTCGAGAGCTTCTATCTTGATTCGCTCTAGAACCAAAACCAAAACTGTGTTTATATACTACACAGCTTCTCTATCAATGATAAGTCCTAATCAATTACAAAGATTGAAACCTATCCATAATTGATAGCTACATCCTACAAACCAGGAACCGACAGAATAAACTTCCATGTTTATCTAGACTCCAAATATAACTCGAAGTAGGAATCCTGATCAGCTTCCAGTCCTGACGATCAATCCTGATCTCAGTCCTGATATGCATTCTGATCCTGACGACCATGTAATCCTGATGACGTCAGCAATCCTGATCAGTTGAGTCTAGCTCCTGACAATCATTGAATTCTGATCTAACATACATCAATTTCTACTTCACAAGCCCAATCTTCAAAATCCTCTACGGATATCCTTCATCCGTAGAAAGGTGTCTTTCAATCTACGGATAAGCTTAACCAGCGATTATCCGTAGACCAACAATGTTGAATTCCATGATTTTTTCTTGAAAAACTATTCGGCTCATTCTGACTGAGTATCAAGGAATTCAACATAGTTGAGACATCTATAGGTTTGTGGGAAGGGAGTTAGTGGAGTGGCTGGCTTGAGACCAGGCAAAAGGAGAGGGAGAGAATGAGAGGCATGCTATTTCTTCCAGCATGGCAAAAGGAGAGATTTTTCTTTTGAGTACCCCCTTTAGTAAGGGAAGGTGAGACTGTAATAACCCGAAGTTTTGGAAAAATTAAAACTTTTCTTATTATGATTAAGTGCATCAGTGAATAGTGAATTTGGGGGATGAATAGTGATTTTGAGGGTTAAGAAGATTTTCAGACCACCCTATGTACGAGTCGGGATAATGAACTTTCGAAATCATATTAGTGATCTACTATGAAAATGAAGGAATGCAAAAGCTGTCAGAATCGGAAAAAATAGCATTTCTGTTTTCTCCGAAATTTCACCACTAACGGATGGATTAATCATTATTTGAAAATATTGGAGGATTTAAATTATCAATTCCATGGATATGGATTAATAAAAGAGTTAGAGATATCAAGAACGTTTACGGTAAACTACTTCGATAGAACACTTAAGAAACCCTGCGAACATTTTGCGAGATTAAGCGGTGACGGACCAATGCGACATTTACAGGATTAAATATAGACATGGAAGTAACATGTAACAAGATTAATTCGAGGAATGCAACATTTGGATCATCCATGTGAAAGGAAACAAAACCAGTAAAGCAAACCAGTAAAGCTACTTTATCCAAACTCATGCATGTCCGACAAGTGTCCTATGACTAAGCAACAAAGGTGATGACTCATCACTTTCAATACAAAATATCTCATTTCTAGCAAAGTAACCAAGGAAAAAAGAAAAACTCTCCCCACCCCCATTTCTTACAATTCTGCCCAGCAGAAACGGAGCTCAAAGAAAAATTCATATCTCCACTTCTATCCATCCTTAAATCACCAAATTTAACCATAGCTTCTCCACTCCATGGGTAACATTCGTTCAAAATTTCATGGCCAACAAATGGGTGTAGCCTAGTCAAATCCCTTCCCCAAGTCGGAGAACCGAAACTGTCCGGCCTTTCCCAGTTTTGACCACTCACCTTAGAAAGCCAATAAGTCGAGCTTCAAGCATCCCCTGGTGATGAGATAGGACTCAAAATAAAGCCCTTGAAGATTAGAAGGTGTGGTAAAAAGTTGAGAACCAAACTCTTATGTTTCGATTTTATATGGATCTTACAAAGTGATGATGAATAGTAACTCCGAAATTTTATTAGCTTGTTTTCTTGATTGAATCTTAAGGTTTAAGCTTTGTAAGGAGTATCTAAGGCTTGTTGAGTAATTGTGAGCACTGGTTAGTGTTGGTAGAGCATCAAGCAAGGTAAAATCTTTGAACCACCTTTGAGTTTTATAGAGTTTTTGATGAGATCTTAAGTTGTTTACAAGATGAGTTCTTGATTAGTGTTTTAGTGGTTGATTCAAGTTTGTTTGTTGTGTATATGTTGTGTGGTGGTCATGGGACCTTACCACTGGCCTTATAGCCTCTTGACAGTAGTAATTTATGTTGTTAAGCCATGAGTTGCTTTGATGTTATGCTTGAGGCATGTACGAATTTGGAATGTTCGATTTATAGCCGTCGTAATGATGAAATTTTGTTAACCCTTAAAGACAGTATCAAACCGAGACCTTCACTTTGTTTAAGGAGTAATCACTGCATATGGTGGTGTAGATATTATTGTCTAGTTTATTTTGGCGCAAGAATCATGTCAAAAGAGTTTACGGTTAATGAGATATGACCATTTTAGTGAAAGTGGTTCAAGGAAGGAGATTGCAGAAATGTACCAACTTTGTGGCTATGTTTGAGACCCTTAAGAGTTGTTTTAAAATATGAAATTTTGTATTGAAGTGCCAAGGTCAGTTACGAAAGTTTTTACGAAGGTTTCGAGTCCAAAAGATTATTTTCCGATTTTATAAAAATGTGTTAGCCGAGGTTGCGCAAGTGAAAACCACTAAGAGAACATGACTTAGAAACCAATGTTGTAAATGGTTAAGTATAACTTGTATTCGAGGATCGATTTCGGACTAAACCTACGACTTAAGTAATTGTCGATTAACATGGACTTAGTATGAGCCTATAACGAGCTAGTAATGCTTTGGTTGTGTTTCACTTACGTGTTTAAGCATTGAGTACAAGTGGATTATCCAGGGGATTAATCGTGCGTTTTCTTTGACTTTGTCTAGATTGTCCGGCATCGTCGCGAACCCCTATCACTTCTCGAGCATCAGGCAAGTTTTCGAAACCTATACTTACTGTTGTTGTGATAATAAACTGTTTTCGTATATGATACGCATTGCGATATATAAATTGCATACTTGTTTTCGAATTGCTATGTATAACAATACTTGAGGTTATGACTTGAGGTTGGGGCTTATAAGTTAGATATGGGATATCAGCTATAAGCCAGGTTTTTTATAATTGCCCTAGGATAAGGGCGGGTGATTTTCTCTAGATTAGAGGTAATTATATTTTCTGTATTTATTAAAGGTTATTTTCCGATAAAGATATCGGGCAACTGTTATTCAATCCTTATTTATTTAATGAATATTACTTTTGAATATTCATTTAAGGTTTAATTATTTAATAAATATTATTTTCGAATATTCATTTAATCCTTATTTATTTAATGAATATTATCTTTGAATATTCATTTAATCATTATTTACTTAATGAATATTATTTTCGAAAATTCGTTTAAGGTTTACTTATTTAATAAATATTCTTAATTATTTTCAAATCAAAAAGAGGTTCCCAAAACACTGTTTTCCATTTGAATCTGTCTTTTAAGGAGATTTAAATGCTCTCTCAACTATCAAAAATACGGGAAGCCTGATTTAAGTAACTACTACTCTTTTTAAACTCTCAATTCAAAAACTGTCAAGGGACAGATATTTTCTCGGAACAATTTAAGTGCTGCAAGTCAATTGTTGTGTTACCACCTCAACGATCGAGGGGTAAATTGATGGAACTAGTCGATATCCATTAACAAGCATTGCTTGGGAAATATTGGAGAATCTTCCTTTCCAACCTAGATATAACTACTTAGTGGAGTCGTATCAATAAGTGTTACACTTGGGGAAAGGAGGACGATCTTTACGTTTCAGAGTCATGGATTTCACCTGAACTAGGAGTGGTGTAAGTGGTCCAGTTGCGCCGACCCATCCAACTTTTATTGCCCCAAATGGGCCGGGAGATCACCGGAAGGCGGTAGGCAATGTCAGGCTGTCGTGATTCTTCCATCTACATGTAGAAAACATATTTGAGCTGTACGACCTGCTACTGATCATAGTAAGGTTGGGTATGGCGGGCGCGGTAGCAACTCCCGTATTGGTTCATCATCCAATTTGGATATTCCTGCAACATGTATTGGGGTGAAGAACCAATCATGTTGGCAGGAGGTCGAAAAGTGTTTGGAAATTAAGTGACAATAAATTCATGCAACTTCATCTTTTACTTTATGAGTTATGACTCTGATAAAACCTTACTCAGAATATATATGCATAAGTGGATTTTGGGTTACAGAAACATTACATTAATTTTCCTTGTAACTTCATATTTTATATTATACTAGAACTTTGTTCATAGTATGAATATCGAAGGTTTGCAGAAATATTATGGAAATGATATTTGAAATACAACAATGGTACTGTTTTTGGAATACATTCCGATAAGGAAATAATTTCAGTATCGAGATATTTTGACAAATTATTGTCTTATACCCGCTTTATTCTGGATTGAATTAAAGGCATAATTATGCCATACTTTCATTACCTTGCTGAGCTATCGCTCACTCTTGCTATTGTTTTATATATATTATATAGCAGCGAAGCAGGATGCCAATGGGACGGCACATACCCCGCAAGGCGTTCCATAAACAGTTTCTAGCAGTGATCCCGAGAGTAGTACGAACCCATCGAATCAGGCTACAACTTTTGGTATTCAACTTATGTATAGACATGAATGGTATGAGAGGATTGTGAGCGTCAGAAGGCTAAGATGGTAATGTAACATTACTTAGAAATTGTATCAGTGACAGATTCAAAAGACATTTGGGTATTGTAATAAAAATTATTTATTCCGCAGTTGTTGTATCGTGTCGTTTCTGAGACTCTAACCTGTGTGTGTGTGTGAGACATATATTGTGGGGTCATGAGCAGGTGAATTATGAATGGTGTGAGTAATACAGGTAAGGCAAGGAGTAAATGGATCGTGACTACTCTAAATCCCTGACCCCGGATTTGGGGCTGTTACAGGTGAGTTGTGTGAAGTGAGCCAGGATGAGATCCTGATGAAAGAATAGAGAGATTCCTGAGAGAAATATTTCGATCCTTGAAGTGTTGGATTCCTGTACCCAGAAATCTTATTCAGTAACTCAGATTATGCCTCTTCTATCTTCATTGCTGATAACAAAAAGGGGAGAAGTTAAAGAGAAGATAGGTTGTTCTCAGGGGGAGTTAGAAGGAGATCTCAGACTTCAGAATTTCTCCTCTCTCGATTGCAATCTATTGGAACCCCTTAGAAGAAGGTATAGACTAAGTTACATGAAAGTATATGGAATCTGACAGCTTCAAGTTGTTATTTTTGTTTTTGCAGCATCATCAAATTCTGTCCAGTATTAATCTCTATCTGAGGATCAATGAGACCATTGAAGGGTTTGGTTATCATCAACTTAAGGATTTATGCCAGTTCTAACAGTCATAAATAGGGGGAGATTGTTAGGGTTGACCGATTTGGAATGATGATAACAAAATGCTCAAGATAAGAATTTGATTTTGACACCGAAGATGATTATCAAAAATCTAGTTCACAGAAGCTAATAAATCAGGAAGCTAACTATAAGGCACTTTATCTATCCAAGGTCTAAAAGCCACATCAAATGATTGGAGGATATTCTGTCATCAAGTTAGGAAGCATTTCAGAAGCAAGCCAATGGATGTCTAATCAAGCACCAAGTGTTTCAGTGGTAAGTCTGCCTAATCAACTCAATAATGGTGAATCAATAAAGATGACAAGGTGTTTTATCTAAAGATGAAGCTAAGAGTATCCTTTCTACGGATCAAGCTATGAAATCTCATTTCATCTACGGATATAAGCTGAAAACATCATATGCCATCAACGGATAGAAGCTGAGGACATCTTATCTCATCAACGGATAGAAGCTAGGAACAACTTATCTCATCTACGGATAGAAGCAGGGGACACCATATCTACAGATAAAAACTGAAGGAAGTTGATCATCAGAAACAACTAAGGATGTCATGTTTTATCTATGGATGCGGTTAAGGAGGTCATGGTCTATCTATGGATGCAGTCAAGAATGTCATGTCTCATCAATGGATACAGTTATGGAATATTACTTCTATGGATATTCTGAGATTACTTTTCTACGGCTAGTTGACATAAAATAGCAGTATAAGGATATGGAATTAATACGCCTACTGATGTTCATCTCATTCAACATGGAAAACAAATCTATGTAACGGAATCTTTTGGAGGTTTCTTTATTGTAGCAGGTTGAATGGAGGACAGTCTCAGAGATCATCATTACACACCTGTGACTAAAAGATGCTGGATGACGATGCAAAAGATGTATGGAATAGGGAGTCAAAATTGTAAATATTCGAAGGCTCAAATTCCTACAAATGAAATGTGAAGTCATCTATTGTCTCTTATGTCTCGATGGATAAATAAGAGTTAAGGCAGCTACCTAGAAGTTTAACTTCTAACTGGACACAAAGGAAAAGCTCGACAAGCATGAAGACCTATTTGAATACTATAAGTTCACTTATCTCAGCTGATAGTGACTTGACAGTCAGGTTACCGAGGAGAGGTCTCTTTCATGCAGATGTCACATGGGCTTGGAAGCTAGGTCTATTGCATGGACTTATTAATTTTTGAAGAGAGCAGCACACTCAATCAGAAAGCACCATTTGGGAGTATACAAGTTTATCTTTGATGCCAGCCAAGGCATTTCCCGAATAGGATAGTTTCTGATACGAGCATGTGAACAAGCAGAACCAAAATGTAATATTTTATTATGTTGTAGGTTTTGTTTGCAACACACAGTCGATGTATATAAGACTGTGTGGAGTAGCATAGAAATGTATGTGGAGAGAGCACAAAGCCAAATGTAAAAACACTTAGGCTCTCTTCCATCATCTGTGTAAGTAGCTGGAGTTTGTTGAAAAACAAAACCAGAGAATTCTTCAATATACACCTCAGGTGGGCTTTTTCCGAGAAACCCACCTGAAAAGTTTAAAAAGTTTGTTTGTCTCCTGCATGTCTTTTTAACTCGAAGAATTCATATATGTTCATGGTCTTGTTTCAATTCCTAGTTAATTTACCAACTCATATATTCATACTGTAAAAGGTTTGAAAAAGTTTTGTAAAATTAACTAGATTGTATTCAACCCCTCCTTCTACAATCTAGGTTGCGTTGTTCTGGGAATAACACTTGTCCCTGCAACTAGAAGACTGATGTGGTAGTTGGTAGCGGTTGATGTTAGCTCTGGTAGACTTAGTATCCTTGTTCTATTAGAACTACGTGAAGCTTGATCCCTATAAATATAGGGTACGTAGGCACATTAAATGGGTTGGACGTTGAGAGCTCAGAGAGACCACCACCACTCCTTTAATCTCAGCTTCTTATAAACACAATCACCACCATTCTCCGGCGATTAATCTGTCGTTAAACCACCGTTGTAGATCTTAATTCCGACACGTGACCTCAAATTTTGTTATCACAAATTCCTCCGTTAACAGGTAGAATTATTTTTGCGAGTCTTTTAGTTATGTTTTTAATATTCTCTTATCACTTTTAACTAGCATGACGGAAGCTCTCTTTGACATAAATCCGATCGTTATTCACTGTGGTCGGTTTAATTTGGAGACAAAATCGACCATTAAGACCGACCACTGGTGTTACTGTTCGCACAAAAACACGCAAGTGCACGTGGTCACAAGTAATATAGAGATAAGTTGGATTCGTTCCCACAGAGACTAGAATTGTTCATTTTAGTTCACTTATACACCAGATTACGATTTCTATCCACTGCTAAAACAATCACAAATTTGGGTTGATTATACTAATGATTATTATTAACTAAGAATTTACTAGCAAAATGACTTAAACAATTTTCTTATAAATAAACAAACATGGGATTTCAACTTCATTAACCACTTCATCTAGAACCTTATGCCTCTTAGCCTAGCATGTGCAAGCGATGATAACTGATTAGACACACTAAACTGACACACGCCAACTTTCGTTGTACATATATCATCCTACTGATCATCCACAATTGATAGAAGTCAAGTAGTCACCAAATATGCTTAGTCCCTATATGTCTATAGAGATTGAAAACATAATGGTTTAAAATCAAGCATCCAAATAATCACATAGTCGGTGCGAGACGGATAGAATTACACCACAAATTAATACATGCTCTTCACATGCAAAAACCTACGCTAGCATGGTATGTTCTAAACCCTAGATCCACTTTCGCAATCACTAGGATTCAACAAACAATTACGGATGTTCGCGACGCACCCATAACGAATAAGCGCAACCAAACTAGGTTAACAATGTATAAAAACATTTAATAACTAGAATCCATGGAAAACTCCATTAAAACCCCATGATAACGATTAGCCCATAACCGGACTTCTCATCATCATGGGTTCAAGTGATAACATGATTAAGAAACAAAGTATCATAAACCTAACAAATTACTGAGAAGAGTATAAGAAAACCACCAAGCATCCAACGTTAAGATGATTACAAGAATGAAAATTGAAAACTAGATCTCCGAGTTTGCTTCCTTCCTTTTTCTCCTTGCTTCTTGCTCTCCTAGATAATGTCTAAGTCTATTCTGTGATATTCCCCCTTCTAAAATTCGTCCAAGCCATCATATTAACCCATGGGCCGAACAACCAAAACCCTAGGCCCAAAATAGAAAATAGCAGAAACGAAATCCAGCAGGTGAAGCGCGGGCGCGCCTTGGAGAGCGCGGGCGCGCTTGTCTCCCTGCCCAGCAATGTAGAAAATTTCCGTGGCTTCGCGTGAGCTGTTGAATCGTCAGAATCGGACTTGTAGAACTCCAGATATGGCCAAAACCGTGAAGACTACTCAACCTACCCGGAAAATCCGAATTTTAATCAAATTAGCCTCCAACTCTTGCTATTTAAACTCCAAGCCCTCCTTTATTATATTTCCTTGATACCTACAATAAAACAATATAATTTATTAAATAAAAATCAAAATCAATACAAAATAACGTTAATTATAGGGACAAAATTATGACAAAACTCACGCTTATCACATCCCCACACTTAGCAATTTGCACGTCCTCGGGCAAAGAAAAGAAAAAAAAACTAAGTTCTAACTAACTAACTAGTACCACTTCCGTAGGTGATCACGGTTTCATTTGGCATATGCAACAAGCCCTTTAAACCCCTAGGCAGCCCTAGTGGACGAGTAAGGTCTCGTGAGGGCCTATAGCGAATGTACCCACAAAATTTATATTTTCCTACCAAGTCTCAAGCATGCCAAACTAATATGAATGCAACTACATGAATATACAAAGATTCCAATCATGCATGTGTCAACCTTATTAACATATAATCCTCAGAATATACAACAGTCTAGGATTTCACCCATCTCACATATTAGTCATGCTACTTTTCCATTGCAAATACGGTGTGCGTAGTGCGTGTTCTTCATGCTCTCTAGTGAAACACACCAAACACCAACAAATCTCAATCGAGTCTCAACCATGAGCTAATAATCAGAATAACGCTTAAACACTTCGTTACTTAGAATGAACTCTCGCTTAGGGTTGTCAGGAGTTTCCATGCCTCTCAATTTTTTTCTATTTTTTTTCTCTTTTTTTTTCTCTATTAGCTCGCAAATCAAGTCTTTCTCCAGTAACCAATGGCTAGAACATTGCTACCCAATGACCTCAAAGGAGGACGATGATATGCTACATACAAAGGTCAAGTCTTTCTCCAGTAACCAATGGTTAGAACATTGCTACCCAATGGTCTCAAAAGAGGACAATGATACCTATTGTAAAATTTCTTATTTTTTTTTTTTTTTAGAAAGGCATTTACACTCCCTCAACTTCCCCACACTTAAGCATTACTCATTCTAAACTCAAAAGGGAATACGCAAGATTCTATGTTCACTCATGGATAAGACTCAAGAATTAAGCTAGTCTAGGTCACGTCTCTAGAGCATTTTAATAGTGTTCTCAAAACAATTACCGCACAAACAACTTCTAAGCATGCACAACATCACATACGATCAAGACTACTAACCAAGACATTATGCACACAAACTCATCATAGGATATCAACTTGGTATTACACACATTCATGGAATTATGCAAATGCAACGTATACACAATGCTCTACTACACAACAATTATGTATGTAGAATTAAACAACTATATGCTCTACTTTTAATGCAGCAAACACATTTTTGAGACGAGGCATATACAATAATTTTATTAATACTATTCACGAGAACACTTCCCCACACTTGAATGGTTCATTGTCCTCAATGAACAAATAAACAATATATTAATATTAAAACTACACTAAAAAGAAAGGATAGAGAACTCCCCTACTGGCTGGTGCACTGTTCTCTGTTCTGATCATACTCAACTGATCTTCTGGACCTTCAAATCCGATCTCCACCGTTCCAAATTTAGATACTAGAGTCAGGAAGATGCTGTCCAAAATTCAGGACGATCCGACCGCTGGAACTCCGGGAAACTCAAAAACAAGACAGCTGAGTCGACCAGAATTTTTTTTTTTTGTGAACAGTACTTCAAGCGCGCCCGCGCTGCTGTCACTGTTCATCAACATTTTTTTTTTTGGACTAATTCCAGCAACTCCCTTGGTTCACCTGCATGAACTCTTTCCTGAAACACTTAACAAACTCATCAAATCACCTTGAGGGAGTACACTAAAATTATATAATATTTATTTTTCCTAATAATAATAACGATACCAATAATAATAATACACTAATAATACACTAACTTACAAAAATTTGGTTGCCTCGCAATAAGCGCACTTCTTTATTGTCTTTGGCTAGACTTATTTATACATGCAGCCTTATCAATGAGGTGAAAAAGCATATAATTTGGCAAATCTCCCAATTTTAATTAATCTAATTTTGTTAGAATATATCACACCTAAAAGAACATATAAACATTGGGAGGAAACGATAACATGATTTTTAACAATTATCGGAATGTCAAAGTACTCAAAATATTTAATACAAATATTTAAACACTGACACTCCAAAAATGACTCCCAAATTGGATCGACATAAGACAAATACACATGTTCTTTCTCAACCTTATTTAAGTCAAATTCCTCAAATTTCGGTGCTACCTTATCGATTAATTTTAATCCCACAACATCAGCATCAAAGTCTTGATCTATTATAACACATTCCTCTTCTACATCATACAATAAAGGAGAGGGATCATCTAACACATCAAATTCATTACTGGCATCAGAACCTTCAGTTATTAAAATATTTTCCTGAAAAGCAGAGGGACATATACAAGCCGGAATTTCATAATCATCATATCCATTCCTTTTTGAACTAGAATGTAAACCCAATGACTCTTCTTCATATGACACGCCATATTTCAATTCATGAAGGACATACCAACCTATTGACCCCTCGGGTAATGATGAGTCATTGTGTATTATGTAGTCAAGCATACGAGAATTACAATTTTTGACTTGATGCAAGTATGGGTAACGTTGTAACAAATCAGATGAATCAGGATAAGAGTTAGGATACATATCTGGATAAAAGCTCAAGTTGTCCTTGTCAATCCTGCGAAAACTCAACACTTAATACAAAAGAACCAAATAAACTAGAAAAAGAAAAGGGATAAGAAAAGAAGTGTCCGAGACAGTGAACCTTAACGACCACTGATGACAAGTACATAAACTAAACAAAACAATAACCGAGTCCCCGGCAGCGGCGCCAAAAACTTGTTCGCACAAAAACACGCAAGTGCACGTGGTCACAAGTAATATAGAGATAAGTTGGATTCGTTCCCACAGAGACTAGAATTGTTCGTTTTAGTTCACTTATACACCAGATTACGATTTCTATCCACTGCTAAAACAATCACAAATTTGGGTTGATTATACTAATGATTATTATTAACTAAGAATTTACTAGCAAAATGACTTAAACAATTTTCTTATAAATAAACAAACATGGGATTTCAACTTCATTAACCACTTCATCTAGAACCTTATGCCTCTTAGCCTAGCATGTGCAAGCGATGATAACTGATTAGACACACTAAACTGACACACGCCAACTTTCGTTGTACATATATCATCCTACTGATCATCCACAATTGATAGAAGTCAAGTAGTCACCAAATATGCTTAGTCCCTATATGTCTATAGAGATTGAAAACATAATGGTTTAAAATCAAGCATCCAAATAATCACATAGTCGGTGCGAGACGGATAGAATTACACCACAAATTAATACATGCTCTTCACATGCAAAAACCTACGCTAGCATGGTATGTTCTAAACCCTAGATCCACTTTCGCAATCACTAGGATTCAACAAACAATTACGGATGTTCGCGACGCACCCATAACGAATAAGCGCAACCAAACTAGGTTAACAATATATCAAACACACACCAAGGCATAAAAACATTTAATAACTAGAATCCATGGAAAACTCCATTAAAACCCCATGATAACGATTAGCCCATAACCGGACTTCTCATCATCATGGGTTCAAGTGATAATATGATTAAGAAACAAAGTATCATAAACCTAACAAATTACTGAGAAGAGTATAAGAAAACCACCAAGCATCCAACGTTAAAGATGATTACAAGAATGAAAATTGAAAACTAGATCTCCGAGTTTGCTTCCTTCCTTTTTCTCCTTGCTTCTTGCTCTCCTAGATAATGTCTAAGTCTATTCTGTGATATTCCCCCTTCTAAAATTCGTCCAAGCCATCATATTAACCCATGGGCCGAACAACCAAAACCCTAGGCCCAAAATAGAAAATAGCAGAAACGAAATCCAGCAGGTGAAGCGCGGGCGCACCTTGGAGAGCGCGGGCGCGCTTGTCTCCCTGCCCAGCAATGTAGAAAATTTCCGTGGCTTCACGTGAGCTGTTGAATCGTCAGAATCGGACTTGTACAACTCCAGATATGGCCAAAACCGTGAAGACTACTCAACCTACCCGGAAAATCCGAATTTTAATCAAATTAGCCTCCAACTCTTGCTATTTAAACTCCAAGCCCTCCTTTATTATATTTCCTTGATACCTACAATAAAACAATATAATTTATTAAATACAAATCAAAATCAATACAAAACAACGTTAATTATAGGGACAAAATTATGACAAAACTCACGCTTATCAGTTACTCGAGCCCACTATATCTTGACTTCTTTGATCAGAAGACACGTCATCTAAAACCTATTGTGTAAACCGACCACATATGTCAGTGGGGCCCACTGTGTCTTGACTTTTTTGACTGGAGAACACGTCATCTAAAATCGACTATCTAAACCGACTAACTTGATTAGTGGGGCCCGTTGTTGCTTGACTTTTTTTGACTTGCCACATCGGCCCAAACTGACCGTTCTGGCAGTCGGGTTTGTATGAAACCCATATTTTTGGTATATGATCATATGTATTATTTTCCCCCCTTTTTACTTTTATTTTCCATTTCTCCTCTCCTCTATGCAAATCTCTCCGAGTTCGAATCTCTCCTCTCCCTTGCTCTGCAAAAGCATCTTAGGTAATCTCTTATATCTCTCTTTTAGTTAAATAGATACATACACGCACTGTATATATACATACATGCACTGTATCTATACTCGATTAGGGCTTATAAATTTGGGGCTTTCGGAACATGAACCCTAATTGATTTTGTATGTTATAATTTGATTTGGGGATTTTATGGTTCGATTATATGATTTTGTATGTTACATTTGAATTTATGTTCAATTATATGATTTTGTATGTTACAATTTTGATTTGAGGCTTTTTTTTATTTTAAGTTCAATTTTGGAGTTTGTATACACGAATTGTATTTGTATGAGTTTGTATGTTGGATTTAATGGTTCGATTATATGAATTTATATACATACATTCGAATTTGTGTTCGATTATATGTTTTTGTATGTTAAAATTTGATTTGGGGCTTTTTTGTGATTTTAAGTGAATTTTTGGAGTTTGTAATTTT
The DNA here is from genome assembly GCA_030848705.1 of Heracleum sosnowskyi. Taxonomy (NCBI): domain Eukaryota; kingdom Viridiplantae; phylum Streptophyta; class Magnoliopsida; order Apiales; family Apiaceae; genus Heracleum; species Heracleum sosnowskyi. The sequence continues at coordinate 2,289,595 of JAUIZM010000016.1, read as the reverse complement.
GTTGCTAGATTATATGATTTTGTATGTTGGAGTTTTTGGTTTTTGAACATGTAAATTCTTTTTGACATACTTTTAATCACAAATCGAACCCCAAAATCAAACCCCTAAAACGGAAACCAATGTGAGCAAAGAAGCCCTTCTTTCCAAGAACCCTAAATTGATCCAGAGAACACAAAGAAGTTATCAATTAGCTTAGATAAATCGAACCTAGAGATGCCTAATTGAACCCAGAGAAGAAATCAAGAAATAGCACCCGAAAAGTTGAGTTAGCAGCAGAATGGAGAAATTGAAAGTGGATAAATCAAATATTCGTACCAGCGGAATGAAATATTGAGTAGTATTTGAGTTGTAACAGCCGTGAGTGTGGAGGTGGATGGGTTGTGCGTAGCAGTGGATTTGGGAGTCAGTTGAATTGGGGAAGACAGAGAGATGAGCGGGCATAGAGTATATGCCATTAGTCAAATTAAAACTGATGAATTTTTATATTACAAAAATATTTAAATTATATATATATATATATATTGATGTTGAAAAATTAAATAGATAAATGTGTAACTTTGTCGTAATATAAGGTAAATAATGAGGTGCAATCCGAATATAATTTGGTTTTGGGTGACACAAAAAACTTCTCCAGGTAGAGATCATTACATAAATATATATTTTTATCACATTTTTTTCAAAATAAAATCAATAAATTTCAAATATTGAACAAAAAAATGAAATTAAAATATTAAATTTTAATAAAGTTTGTAAATGATAATATTTTACATTATATCAGATTCTATATATAATTTGTGAAAAAAAATTAAAATTTAATTATGAGATTGTATAGTATGATTTTCCCCGATTATCTATATAAGAGAATTTTACCTGGAATAATGGCCATACTTTATCATAAATAATGACTCAATATATCAATGTTTGGGATTGCAGTTAAAATTTATAGAGTTGTTAGGAAAAAGTGTTGTTTCAAAAATCATATTACTGTTTGCTATTTTTTTAACTTATACATGTTTTGATGTAGAATATAAAAAAGAATATGATTTTGGTGAAATTTGATGGCAAAACTAGCGGCTACTTCCCACAAAAGATGAAAAACAGTTTTTTTTTTCAAAATAATAGGAGGTCTGCTTTCTCTAAAAGTAACTTTTAAGCCGAAACAATTTTCAGAATAGTTGCTTGTAGAATTTACTAAACAGTGTTTTGACCCCTTTTTAGCAAAAAGTCGCAACGTCAAACGTATCATTAAGAAAAAAAATTCAATGCACATTAATTATTATTGTGTAATGAGAATATTAAAATATTATTTTTCAAAATATTACATTATTCTGTAAAATATTGTATAGTTTTAAAAATATTATTTTATTTATCTATAAATTTTATTTGTAAATAATATTCAATTTAATATTTTGTTAATTAATACAAATTTTATATAGTCGGGTATCCATGGTATGAGACCGCTCAGGAAAGAATTATGAAATAAGTGTTTAACCTCAGGGCTAAATGTTAGTATATAATAAATTCAATCAATATATAACACCAAAAAATAGAAACCCTTGCTAGAAAATGACAAGGGTTCAAATCACTCTAAAGCAATTTTTTTTCATGAGTACTCCATACATCAAGAAAATAACTCAATTTACCATTTTTTTTAAAAAAGAAAACACATTTTACAACGTCGGTTCTATATAGCCGACGCTAGAAGTCCACTCTACAACGTCGGTTCTACATGGACCGACGCCGCTAGAAGTCCACTCTACAACGTCAGTTCTACATAGACCGACGCTATAAGTCCACTCTACAGCGTCAGTTTTACATATACCGACGCTAGAAGTCCTCAAAGGCGTCGTCTACCACAAGACCGACGCATAAACTCCAACAGAATTGCTAATATGCGTCGGTTAAGCTGACAACCGACGCATAAGATATGTATAGGCGACGGTTTCCTGTAGAACCGACGCTTAAAGTGCGACGCAGTAGACCTATTTTGTACTAGTGGTTCGAATAAATACATTTGAATTTATGTTCCATTTTAAGTTGAAATTATATAATTAAATGCTAGTTTTTTGTTGTTACAATTATATATATGATTTTGTATGTTGTATAATGAATTTTTTGTAATTTGTTTGTTTGATAATTAGTTTTTTTTTTTGTATATAAGTAGAGATGGATGATCAAAATGTGAAATTTCCGCGTTTCATGCCTGTCATTCCTCCCGGTCCACTTACGCTACGCAACAAAATGGTATGAGTATAGATTAATATATATATATATATATAAGAACAAGATATAAATGGTAAAAAGCAATAGATCTGATAGCAATTGGATATACAAGAAACAATATACATAATAGTCAAATAACATGATAAAAACCGACCATATAGGCGGAAACAAATGTTTAAATCTCAATTAGGGGAACCGACCATATAGGCGGATAAGGGAAATGGATAACAGTTTATAATTACTGAAAATACTTCAATATAATTGGAAGTTACTTACAAGATTAGCACTGCATATCTTGCATAGACTGGTTGGGTTCTCACTTAATTACAAGTAGTATAGTAGTAACTGGGTAGGCTTCAAGTAAACTCCGGGTTGTACTTGATGGACTCCGGGTTGATGATTACAAGCATACACTCTCTCTTCCTTAATACTGAAATGACTCTGAATTGTAAAAACAACCTGCCTAAAACATACAATGGAAGCTCATATTTATAGAGCGAAATACAGGAAAGGAATAACCTTTCAATTATTACAAAGTAAAAGTAAAAACATCTTACTTAAGTGAAAGTGATTTACCTGGGTTAAAGCAAAAGTAAAAGCAATTTACTTGGGTAACTGGTCGGTTAACTGTTGTTTTGACTGATGAATAGATAAAAAGTTTTTACTGTTCATGCATAGTAACTTGTCTGCATCTTTTACTGTTTTGGAGAATTTTCACTGCTCTTGATTTGCAATAGTTATAAGGCAAAAGGATCTTGAGCATCTTGAAATTGCTGACTATTATAAGGATCAGTATTTGATACAAAATTCTGACTGGAATCATTGGATTCTTTTTCTGAAGCTTCTTCTAGATCTGTAACTCTTGAATTAATAGCCACCATTAAAGATTTTAATTCCGCTGTAGATAACTTGCTGACTGAAGAAATGCTCAAAGAAGAAGAAGAAGGACCTTCCTTGGTTTCTTTTTCTTTAGAAAAAGCTTGAGTAGGAATAAGTGGGGGAAATTCTTTCTGCACTTAGCTAATTATTCTATTGAAATCGAATTTATCCCACCATTTGATAAAGAAAATTCTTGAAACATGACTGGCCTGACTGTGCTGACTAATAACTGCCTCGCAAGAACCGGTAGAAACAACTGTTGACTGGACTGGGGTTCTAAGGTTATATTGCCATTTTAAAATCCAAGGGATCTTATATTTACTGCAAAACTGAATTAAAATTGGGATACCATCTGAATTGGGAATAAATTTCTGTTTACTAAAATGTGTAACTTGGTCTTTGAGTTGAACAGGGATAATAACAAATGAAGCACCATATCTAGACCACCAAATTGTGAACCATAAAGGAATTTGACTTTTGAATTTTTGGTCAAACTGGATAAACCAGGAATGACTAAAATTTTGATTTTGATATAAAAATATTTTATTCCAAGCTTCAATATAATCATAATAACAAAAGTGATTATTATTGACTAAATGAAGATCAGAAGGATGATCAGAAAACTCCTTCTGGGAAATTAATTGTTTAATATAAAGAGAATGATACAAAACTTTGGTATCATCTTTTCTGTCATAAATGGGTTTGATAACTATAGAACCAGTTTGAATAAGAATATCTTTATAATAAGATAAGGATTTGTAAGGAGCAAAGGGAATAAAATGCCATCCTGGAGGAAAGAAAAGGGTAGCAAGTTTAACTGGGTCATTCTTTGGGCTCATGAATGATTCTACAAAAAATAAGTTTACTTCATAATTGACTATATATTCTGAATTTGATTGAGTAAAAGAAGGATAATATTTATGAGTTGATTTACAAATTTCAGAAGATCCGAATGGATCAAAAGAAGGGGGATTACTAGCTAAAACAGTATTGAAAGGCCTGGGTATTTGGCCTAAAACTTGAAATCTGTTTACTATGTCCACACCAGGGACTGGATTAACTGGATGAGGGATCATCGCACTTTTAGGATTAAAATTACTAACAGAAGAAGAGCTTCCTCTTCCTCCTTTACCTCTGGAATTACTACCAACTCTAATACTCATCTTGACTCTAGTGTTTGTAGAAACTCTCTGGTTAGAAAATCAGGAATAGAATTTTCACTTACTTTAATATATTCAATATCAAAATAAAAAATGCTTAATAAAGCTTGCCATCTAGCAAAAATTTGTTTGGAAGCAATATTTTTAACATCTTTTTCTAAAATATTTTTTGCAGATTTGCAATCAATTCTGACTAAAATTTTTTGATTTAATAAATCACTTTGAAATTTATTAATACATAATACTAAACTTAAAATTTCTTTTTTGATAGTTGAATAATTTTTTTGGGTACTGTCCCATGCTCCAGAATGGAAGCAAACAATTTGCTCATGGGAAGAAGGGGTTATTTTCTGTTTGAGAATACCTCCAAATCCAATTTCAGAAGCATCAGTTTCAACAATTTTAAAAGGTGAAGGATTGGAAATGCCAAGACAACGGAGAGTCTTAACATATTTTTTAATGTCTTGAACAATAGCAGTATGGATTTTTGTCCAAGGAGGAGAGTTATCTTGAAGTCTTTCAAACAGAGGTTTGCATTGTTTTCTCAAATCTTTATAGAATTCTCCTATATAATTAAGGGATCCTAAAAAACGTTGGAGCTGGGTTTTATCTAGGATTTGATCAGGAAATTTGTATGCAAATTGAATAGCTTTGTCAATTGGTTTGATTTGACCATGATGAATGTTATATGTTATGACCAAGAAATCTTAATAAGATCTTTGAATTACTATATATATGAGTATATTCGAAACACCCTCCATATTCTAAGTAGTGACATGATTGACCCTACTTTATGCGGATATACTCGGAATGTTTGATTTAGTTATACTAGTTATGTTTGTTTTAGTTTGATTTTATAGAATTGCAGGAGAGATAGGAATTTGAAACCAAAATAAACCTGGAACCAAATTTGATACCAAAGTACCATTAAAAAAGTAATTTCACTTATTTTATTTACTAATTTAAGATTACTTTAAGAAAAGTAAGAATACATAACATAAGTGATTTTGATAGATACGTTATTTATGTTAGGATTTCACTAATTTTATTTTTAATTAAAACTAATATAAAATTGCTGGGGAAATAGAGATGCAGGGTGAAACTAAAATGAGGATGAAACCCAATTTGTTACCCAAGTACCATGAGGAAATTTCTCGTGAAACTACGTGATTATACTATGTCCATGAGATGGTAGTGTTGTGTGACACATTGATGTTGATATGTTTACGCCCTAAATTAATTATTTCACATCCTTATTCATTTACTTGATTAAATCATCCTTATCTTATTTCCTTTTTTCCATTATATCCATTCATTCAACCATCTAATAAGTTAATTAGTTCACACATTTTTTAAAAGTATAATAACCCATGCGAGTTACAAATTTTCTAGGAATATACATAAATATGTAAATTATCCTCGTTCACTACATAATTTTAATAGTTTCTGAGATTTATTCTTTCATGATTATATGTTTCTTTCATTTAAATAATTATGCATGTGTCGTATTAGGATGACAAATTAGTACAAATTAATCCAACCCTATAAATACTCGATTTTGGATTTACCAAACCCAAAATTTTGGCTTTGAATTTATTTATTAAAACAAAAATACTTTGGATTTGAATTCGGATTTTAGTTATACCGATCTAAAATTCGAAACCAGATCCAAACCGGACCAAACCCGCTCGGGCCGGTAAACAAATGATAATATTATTTTAGAATTTGCAAATTATTATATATTATTTTAATTTTATTTTAGATATAAGACATATTATCTATAAATATTTCCATTATTTTATTCTCAATAAGCAATCCTAGTAAATTTATTAATTAGAAATTTTCTTTCTCGATCTCACGTTTTATTAATACTAGCTTAAAACCCGTGCGATGGACGGATTGTTAATTGTTATTTTATTATTATTTTTTTAATTGTATTTGTTAAAAAAATAAATAGGCGTGTAAAAATAGTTAAACACTTTTAATTAATTAGAAACATTAAAACATATTTTAAAATAAATAAGTAAAAGTTTGCTCTTTATATTTTTGGAAAAAGAGGGGTTTTAGTATGAAAAAATAAAAAATGTAACATATATTTAGTTTAAAAAGGTAAATGCCCGTAATATTTTTGGAAAATGAAGTTTTAAAATTTAATAATTTAAATGATTTCAATACGTTTTAAAATAAATAAGTAAAGGGTTTGTCCGTGATATTTTTAGAAAAAGAATGGATTTTAGTGAGAAAAATAGAAAAAGTAAATTGAAAAAGGCAATTTCCCGTGATATATTTAGAAAATGAGGGACTTTGTTAGAAAATATCTATAATGTGTTTTAGCTGAAAAGATAATTGGTTATAAATAGGTATTTGATTATTTATATTTTAATATTTTTAGTAATTGCATTTGTTAAGAAAAATAAGTAGGCATGTTAAAATAAGTAAACTTTTAAAAAAATAATTATAATATTTTAAAAATAAATAACTAAAGGTTTGTCCGTGATATTTTTGGAAAATGAGGGGTTTTAGTAAGGTAAAATAGAAAAACTAACATGTTTTAGTTAAAAAAGATAATTGCCCGATATATTTGAAAAAGTAGGGGAATTTGTTAGAAAAATAAAAAAAATAATGTATTTTAGGTGAAAAAGGTAATTGGTTATAAATAGGTAATATTATTATTTAATAACATATTTCTATAAATAAGTAAGGTTAATTAAATAAAAACACGAATTTAAGAAAGAGCAATTAAGTAAAATCACAACGTACCATACCGACCGACCAAACTTTTAATGTTTCGTCTATTATATAATAGTACTAGCTTAAAACATGTGCGATGCACAGATTGTTAATTGTTATTTTATTATTTTTTTAATATTTTATTAATTGTAATTGTGCAAAAAATAAGTAGACATGTTAAAATAGCTAAACACTTTTAATTAATTAAAAACATTCAAACATATTTTAAAATAAATAAGTATGGGTTTGCCCGTTATATTTTTTGAAATGAAGGGTTTTAGTAAGAAAAAATAAAAAATGTAACATATATTTAGTTTAGAAAGGTAAATGCCCATGATATTTTTGGAAAATGAGGTTTTAAAATTTAATAATTAAAAGTATTTAAATACGTTTTAAAATAAATAAGTAAAGGGTTTCCTGTGATATTTTTGGAAAAAGAATGGATTTTAGTGAGAAAAATAGAAAAAGACAATTGTAAAAGGCAATTTTCCGTGATATATTTAGAAAAGGAGAGACTTTATTAGAAAAAATATATAATGTGTTTTAGATGAAAATGTAATTGGTTGTAAATAGGTATTTGATTATTTATATTTTAATATTTTTAGTAATTGTATTTGTTAAAAAAAATAAGTAGACATGTTAAAATAGGTAAATTTTTAAAAAATAATTATAATATTAAAATAGGTTTAAAAATAAATAACTAAATGTTTGTCCGTGATATTTTTGGAAAAAAAAGGGGTTTTAGTAAGAAAAAATAGAAAAACTAACATGTTTTAGTTAAAAAAGGTAATTGCCCGTGATATATTCGAAAAAGTAGGGGAATTTGTTAGAAAAAATAATGTATTTTAGGTGAAAAAGGTAATTGGTTATAAATATGTAATATTATTATTTAATAATATATTTCTATAAATAAGTAAGGTTAATTAAGTAAAAATACGAAGTACAGTTAATTAAGGACAATTAAGTAAAATCACAACGTACCATACCGACCAACCAAACTTTTAATGTTTCGTCTATTATATAATAGTATTGATAATATATTTAAGATGAAACTTTCGTTTCTTTACATAAAAGTTTCATATGTGTTAATATATGAAATATTATTTTCGTAATATATTTAAGATTTCACTTAGTATCTCAATCTATGCAAATATTATAGTTGGCTACTTACTTTTTAATCATTTTAGTTTTGATTACTATTAGGTTCGAAAGAGTTGTAGAGAGGGAAGGTAATATAACCATATACCAATTTTTAAAACTCAAATGCAGATAAAATAAAAACGAGTAATAAAAATGGTAAACAATAGAGCTCACAAGTTTCGAGATAATTATATTTAGAAGTTGTTTGGTTGACGGGTAAATATACGGGAACTTGATCTTCCTAGGAAGTAGGGAATTAAGGGAATTATAGAAGTAGAAATTATCGAGAAGTTAAAATTCCCATAAAATGTAGTAAGTTGCTTACCCACCCTCCACTTGATAACTTACACTTCCCATGATTGATAAATTCCAACATATAACCAAACATAATTTTCAACTTCTCAGGAATTTGATTGAAGAAATTAATTACCACGGTATTAAAACTTACCCCAAAAGTGAATACTCATATACTACCAAACGAGCACTTAATGAATATAAAAACCACCAAGGTGCTTACATGAATAATCATAAAGATCGTTGTTACCGAATACAATCACTAATAACAACCAACAACTAACTACTAGTGATGTATATCACTTTGGGCCTGTTTGGCTTCTTCTTTATAAGCCGGTTTATGTATTATAAGTTGATAAGACCTTACGAGTGGTGTTTGTGTACTCAGCTTATTTGATAATTTATAATTTATAAATTGATAAGTTGAATGTTAGAAATCATTAACATTTTACTTAACTTATCAACTTATTCTTTGATTTCTTTATTTTTTTTAATACTTTATATTTTTACCTTTGTGTTTTTAAATATTTTTTTAATTTAAAATGCAAGTGTTGAAATCATTGTATTTAATAATTATTTTTTCAAATTTAATTTAGCAAACTCTTAACTAACTTATAAGTAAATTTATCCAAACACCCGTATAATTTATAAGAATCCATCAACTTATCACTTATAAAGCACTTACTCATTTTAAGCTATAAGTCAACTTTTTTATGATACGTACAAAATCAAAGGATGCTACCTACTAAAATCTCTCAAGAAAAAAAATAGCGTAACTCTCAAATATTTGAAAATGTAAAACTTGGTCCAGCTCTATGAAAGTTGTGAAAACCTCTAACTTTTTTTGATCAAGTTCTTTGCCTTTTATTTGCACTCTCGTGAATCGTGAATCAGAGATGGAAATTATAGATCAAGTCAGAATTGGAAATCAGAGATAGAGTCATCTTTTCTTGTGGTCCCCACTTGATATCGTCGCCCTTTCATCTTTATTTTAATTTTTTAGTACCCAAAGTTTGTTCTCCTTCACATATCTTGAAATAGAATTTACATCTTCATCTTCTTTATACTCATCAACACTAAGGGCCTGTTTGGGAACTAGAAAATAAGTTGACTTATGACTTATAAACTCATAAGAACTTATGAGGGGTGTTTGTGTACTCAGCTTATTTGATAACTTATAATTTATAATTTGATAAGTTGAATGTCAGAAATCACCAACATTTTACTTAACTTAAACTTATTCTTTGATTTCTTTATTTTTTTAATACTTTATATTTTTACATTTGTGTTTTTAAATATTTTTTTAATTTAAAATGCAAGTGTTGAAATTATTGTATTTAATAATTATTTTTTCAAATTTAATTTAGCAAATTCTTAACTAACTTATAAGTAAATTTATCCAAACACCCGTATAACTTATAAGAATCCATCAACTTATCACTTATAAAGCACTTACTCATTTTAAGATATAAGTCAACTTTTTTGTGATACCCCAAACACGCACTAAGGGCCTGTTTGAGAACTAGAAAATAAGTCGACTTATGACTTATAAACTCATAAGAGCTTATGAGGGGGGTTTGTGTACTCAGCTTATTTGATAACTTATAACTTATAATTTGATAAGTTGAATGTGAGAAATCACCAACATTTTACTTAACTTATCAACTTATTCTTTGATTTCTTTATTTTTTTAATACTTTATATTTTTACATTTGTGTTTTTAAATATTTTTTTAATTTAAAATGCAAGTGTTGAAATCATTGTATTTAATAATTATTTTTTCAAATTTAATTTAGCAAATTCTTAACTAACTTATAAGTAAATTTATCCAAACACCCGTATAACTTAAAAAACTTTTTGTAACAAAAACTTTTTTCACCATATCTATTTTTTCACTGTACATCATATATACTTAAAAAAACAATCTCAAGCGGAGTCTTGCTAGAGTAAGGCTCAAAGTTATTTTGCTATACCTGCAGGGTTTGCTCGAAATATAAACCAAACATAAAATAGAATTTTGTTCCAGGTGAGAAACACAATGATGAGAACTAAAAGTTCTGCTGAATAGGTTAACAAATAAAAAGTTCTGCTGAATAGAAACATGCAAAAGCTAGCTAGCTATGGCTCTCACGGATTTGTGTTTCTCCAGGATGTGATTCTGCCAACAAGAGTACATAACCCGTCATTTCAGAAAAAATAAACCCCCTCCGGCCCTCCTAGCTAGAAACCGAAATACATACGTAGCTAGAAACATCTCTTCCCATCCCTAGAAACTATTACACCCGGCATTGTCTCATTCAATCCAATCCTAACAACTCATCGTTTATGTATGGACTTGGGCAACTTGGTTTATCGTTTATCCAACCGTCCACTTCGCTGTTGGCTGTACTTTGTTGATCTTATTTAGATAGGTCGGTTTTTATCAGCCTGCTGCTTTGGAAATCCCAAACCTGAGCTCTACTGCACCTGCTGCAACCGAACCTGACCTCGTCGGACAATTTTTAAAAATTAGATTGTTGCAGCTGGGACTTGATCACACGTCCTATTGCTTGCAGAGTTATAATTTGCACGTTGAAACCACCTGTTCCGGCTTGAAGAAAAAAATGCTGCTCCAAAGGGTTTTGAATCCCTGCCCTTAAAGTGCACTAAGCTTCTCTAAGTGGACTGCTCAACCACTGTAGGATACTCATACGCTTATTTTGGAATTAAAAATGAGATGGCGTGTTTTTATACGAAGCTGGCCTGAAATTTAAATCACATGGAGGGGCCTTTCCATTACTCTGAATTTTTTTAGCGGAACTTCGTGCCAAGGCATAGGGAGCATTTCTAACTTTTCATTGTATTATATATTGGTCATTACTCCATAAAAAAACAATTTTATAAAATGAATAATAAAAAATATCATTATATCTTACATAAAATTATATTTAAATTCTAATTTTTATACAATTTTTTTTATGAATAAAAATAGAATCTAACAAAATATTATGATAAAATATAACATCATTACACATAATTTTATTGTTACAAATTAAATATAGATGTAAGCTTCTATATTGGATCCTATACGGGATTCTGTGTAATGTTTGATTTTTAAATTTAGATGAAATTCTACGTTATGTTTGATATGTTAATTTTAATATTATCGTTAAATTTTGTGATTCTAATATTAAAATATCAATTTTTATGAAAAATAAGATGTTATGATGATGTTCTTTATATAAAGTGTGCAACTCTATATTTATTATATTTTCTTATTATTCTTCCTATATATGTACATATTTTATATTTTATTCATTGAGGACAATGAACCATTCAAGTGTGAGGAGGTGTTCTCAAAATTATTAAAAATAGAAAAATAAAAAAATGAAATTGTATATAATTGCCTTGTCTCGATCGATGTATATTCGTGAGGATAATGTGAGGTTGAAAGGTTGGTGATATGGGCTGAAATATAACCCTAGAAATAATTAATGATATATTAATTAGACCTAGTGTGGTCCAAGAATTAGGCCCGACAAAAGGCCCGAAACCCTAATTATTTATTAATTTCATAATTAATAAATAAAGGAAAATACGCAGCTCATAAAAGAGTCCAAATATGATAATATCTTCATAGAAGGATCCAGAATCCCAATCAAATATTACGATGAGTCACAGCAGATAAGGATAATACTTGCCTGCCAAGCAAAACACTCCTTATCAGTTATCAATAACGAGACTTATCCATTAAGTCTCCTAAATATACTCTAAATATAAGGCTCCTGACGCCTATATAAGGACCCTCGTCCTTCATTCTAGAACTACGTTTGATTGACTTGATTCTCTATACAGCAGAGATACGTAGGCATCTTATGAGGACCGATTTAGTCTCGAAACACAAGAGCAGCCATTAAAGCTTGAACGCTCACAAACCCTAGCATTTAATTCACAAAGCACGTTTTTTAATCTATAACATTAGGCGCCGTCTGTGGGAAAACAACATCAACCATGGCAAACACGCGAAGAACAACTCGAGCTTCTGAAGAACTTCCTATCATCTCTGGGGCTGATACTCATGGAAGTCAACCACCGCCAACTACTGGCATTGAAGGGGCGAATATCCCCACCAACACTCAAGGACCGGAAGTCCCGACATCGGTTGAAGGGACGAATCCCCTGCAGATGGTCATTCATGGATCTAATCCACAAGAGACCGTTCACCAGCAACCGATCACAACCTCCCCACTGCTCATGAATGCCCCGAGGAGCCTTCAACTCCATACTACTGATCTCCCTCAATATGTGAATCAGACCCTTGGGATGCCTACCCATAGCAGGCCCCCTCGACCCCCGGTGGGCAGTAGTGGTACCAATCTGGTACACCATGAGGCATATGTGCCCCCTTACGTACAAGGTTTGGAACCCCTGAACCGTCAAACCCAAACTCATCAGATGTTTCGAGACGATTTCTCTGGTCCTTACACTGAGGATGAAAATTACAATACTGATGATGACTATCCCCCACGAAGAAGACGTTCTGCAAACAAGGAGCAAACCACTCAGGAAAGAATTGCAGCCCATGAGACAGAGGTTGCAAAACTCAAAAAGAAGTTAGAGAAAGAAGAGGCTGCAAGAGCAGCTGGGAGGCCTCCGGTAATTAATCTGGATCCTACTCCTCCGAGATCCAGAAGGGTTGAAACCCCAAGAGGAGATCCTACTGTATTGTTACCCCTAGGAGATCCTGACGATCCTACGCCACCCTTCACTCAAGAGATAATGAAGGCCACTATATCCAGGAAGTTTAAAATGCCAACCATCAAAGCTTATGATGGAACGGGAGATCCTGCAAATCATGTAAGAACTTTCTCAAATGCACTGCTGTTGCAGCCTGCCAATGACGCTGTAAAGTGTAGGGAGTTTCCACAAACCCTAGCGGGCATGGCTCAACGTTGGTATAGTCGCCTTCCGCCCAATTCTATTGGATCCTTCAAAGAGCTGAGTAAGGCATTCATCAATCAATTTGTTAGTGGGAAGATACATGAGAAAAGTTCCGCCTCTCTTATGGGGATTCGACAAGGCAAGAATGAAACGTTGAGAGAATACTTGAGTAGATTCACTAAGGAGGCTATAAAAGTCCCAGATTTGGAAGATAAAGTGGCTATGATAGCCCTACAGCAAGGAACTACCGATGACCACTTCAGGAGGTCTTTGGCTAAACATCCCCCCGAAAACATGTTGTCACTACAAGATAGAGCTGGAAAATACATCAAGGCTGAGGAGAGCATGAGAAAGTATGAACCCGTTGCTACTCGCAATGGAAATTCAAATAAGAGAAAGGATACTCCAGAATATGATGCAAGGGAGAAGTATCCTAGGACATCAAAGGATTCTGATTCACCACCCAAGAAGAACAATTTTGGGCCTAAGTTTACGGAGTATGCAAGATTGAATGCTCCTAGGAGCCAAATTCTGATGGAGATTGCAAAGGAAGAAGACCTTAAATGGCCGAAGCCTATGAGGGCCGATGTGTCAAAAAGAAATCAAAACCAATACTGTCGGTTTCACAAAGAAGTTGGCCACGATACAGATGACTGCAGGCAACTAAAAGATGAAATTGAGTTCTTGATTCGAAGAGGAAAGCTTGGTAAGTTTACCAAGGATGGAAATCAAGGAAGCCAGAGAGGGAACTATGAAAGGAAAGACTATGATAGACGGGACAATGATCAAGACCGAAATCCAAAGCCCCGAGGGCCTGTCATCAATATGATATTTGGAGGGCCAACTGCTGCCGGACCTTCCAGAAACTCGAGAAAAGCTTATGCCCGTAAGGTAATGACTGTGGTTGGAGAAGCACCAAAGCGTGCCAAGACTGAAGTATCTTTGAATTTTGATGATTCTGATCTTGAGGGAGTGAAATTTCCCCATGATGACCCTCTAGTCATAGTACCTGTGATAGGCAACTCTGAAACAAAGAGAGTTCTTGTTGACAATGGAGCTTCAGTGGACATCTTGTTCCATGATGCTTTCATCAAGATGGGTTACACTGACTCTCAGCTAACACCCTCAAACATGCCCATATATGGGTTCAATGGGGTGGAATCAAAGGTAGAAGGCACGATTCAACTCCCCATGATAATGGGACAAGGTTCAAGGACGTCTACTCAAATGCTGAACTTCATAGTTATCAAAGCGACTTCAACCTACAATGCAATTCTGGGAAGAACGGGTCTTCATGCATTCAAGGCTGTTGCCTCATCTTATCATTTGAAGATCAAGTTCCCTACCAGGAATGGAATTGGTGAAGAGAAAGGCGATCAGAAAATGGCTAGAAGCTGTTATGTAGCCGCGTTGAGGCCTGATGGAGTTGGGGGGCAAGTTCTCCCAATTGAAGACATAGACATCAGAAACGATGAAGAAAGAAGAGGAAAGTCAGTTGAGGATCTTATTCCCATCCCCCTGATTTCAGGAGAACTAGACAAGGTCACCTACATTGGAGCTCTACTACCTGAATCTATGAAAAGCAAGTTGACATCCTTTATTCAAGAAAACAGCGATGTATTTGCTTGGACAGCAGCTGATATGCCAGGGATTGATCCCCAATTGATAACCCACAAATTGAATGTGGATCCTGAAAGAAAGACAGTGAAACAAAAGAAAAGAAATTTTGCTCCAAAAAGGCAAGAAGCCATCAAGCAGGAGGTAGAAAAACTCTTGGAAGCAGGCTTCATTGAAGAAATTCAGTTCCCTGAATGGTTGCCTAACCCAGTGATAGTCAAGAAGGCTAATGGAAAGTGGAGAATGTGTGTGGACTTCACCGACTTGAATGATGCATGTCCTAAGGATTGTTTTCCCTTACCAAGGATTGATGCTTTGATAGATGCCACTGCTGGGCACAAGATGCTAAGTTTCATGGATGGCTTCAGTGGATACAATCAAATCAAGATGCACAAGGACGACATCTCCAAGGTATCATTCATCACCGACTTTGGTATTTTCTGTTATTTAGTCATGGCATTTGGACTTAAGAATGCAGGGGCAACATACCAAAGATTGGTGAACAAGATTTTTGAACCACTGATTGGTAAAACAATGGAAGTTTATGTGGATGACATGCTAGTCAAGAGCCTCGACAAGGCAGACCATATAAAACATCTTCAAGAAGCATTTGAAGTGCTGAGGCACCACAAGATGATGTTAAATCCAGCAAAATGTGCCTTCGGGGTAGGCTCAGGAAAGTTTTTAGGCCTGATGGTCTCCAAGAGAGGAATCGAAGCTAACCCCGACAAGATCAAGGCAATCCTAGACATGGAACCACCCAAGTTTGTTAAGGATGTGCAGAAATTGACAGGAAGAGTTGCAGCATTGGGAAGGTTCATCTCCAAGTCAGGAGAAAAGTGCTTACCTTTCTTCAAGGCACTCAAAAATGTGAAAAATTTCGAGTGGACACTTGAAAGCCAAGAAGCCTTTGAGGCCCTGAAGAAATACATGGCTGAAGCACCACTGTTGGCAAAACCAAAGCCAGGAGAGATTCTCTATCTGTACTAGGCAGTCTCCGACACTGCCCTTGGAGCTGTTTTGGTAAAGGAAGAATTGAAGGTTCAGAAACCCATCTACTATGTGAGTAAGATTCTGCACGGGGCAGAAATAAACTACTCTACCATAGAGAAGTTTGCCTTAGCCCTGATAATGGCCTCAAGAAAGCTACGTCCATACTTCCAGGCGCACAAGATAGAAGTTTTGACTAATCAACCTCTAAGGAACATTCTGCACAGCCCTCAAGTTAGTGGAAGATTGATCAAATGGGCTATTGAGTTGGGGGGAATTTGATATCAAGTATAAGCCTCGCACGGCCATAAAAGCTCAAGCACTCGCTGACTTCATGGTTGAATGTACCATTGACAACCAAGAAGTCGGGGGGCAGGAAGTAGTAGTGGAAGACAACAAAGATGAAGACACGATGTCCAAAGAATGTTGGGTGCTCTATTTTGATGGAGCATCAAAAACAAAATCAAGTGGAGCTGGTTTAGTGCTACAAAGTCCTGATGGATTCATAATAGAGTATGCACTAAAACTTGACTTCCCGACAACAAACAACGAAGCTGAGTACGAAGCTCTGATAGCTGGTTTGGGCCTAGCTAGGGCCCTGAGAGTTAAGACTCTCAAAGTATGTGGAGACTCGAGGTTAGTCGTTTCTCAAGTAAATGGAGAGTTCGAAGCCAGAGATGAAGTCATGGCTAAGTATCTGAAACTTGTCAAAGCCATCATGACTCAGTTCGATGAATGCTATGTGGAGCACGTTCCGAGGGAGGAAAATGTGAAGGCTGATGCCTTGTCTAAGTTTGCCTCTTCTGAAATTGAAAACTATGCAGGGAGTGTATACTTCCAAGTCTTGAAGACCCCAAGCATCAACGGAAAGTTGGTAGCGCCCATTGGTATTACCAGTTGTTGGATTGATCCTATCAAAGCTCATCTGGAAACTGGGTGGCTGCCCAACGACACTTCAGAAGCACGAAAGCTATACGTCAGAGCACTAAGGTATGCCCTAATTGAGGGAATCCTATACAAGAAGTCTTTCATCATTCCTTATCTGAAGTGTTTGAGACCCCAAGAGGCAGAATTGGCCCTAAAGGAAGTACATGAAGGAATCTGCGGACAACACTTGGGGGGCAGAGCCCTAGCACATAAAGTCACCCGTCTAGGTTTCTATTGGCCAAGCATGCTTTCTGATGCTAAAAGCTATGTGAGAAAATGTGAACGGTGCCAGAAACATGCACCAGTGGTTAGACAACCACCTGAGATGATGACATCCATTAACTCTCCTATCCCTTTTGCTATATGGGGAATGGATATACTTGGGCCATTTCCAGTGGCAAGTGCTCAAAGAAAGTTCTTGATAGTGGCAGTTGACTACTTCACCAAGTGGATTGAGGCTAAGCCATTAGCCAAGATAACCACCAAGCAAGTGATGCAATTCTTCTGGGAAAATGTGATATGCAGGTATGGAATTCCACGAGTCCTGGTTACGGACAATGGAACTCAATTCAACAATGATGAGTTCAAGAAATATTGTGATGAGAATGATATCAAGTTGCGTTTCACTTCTGTTGCCCATCCTCAAGCAAATGGGCAAGCTGAGGTTGCAAATTGAATTATCCTAGATGGACTGAAGAAAAGAGTTGAACGCTCCAGAAATACTTGGGTAGATGAATTGCTCCCCATACTATGGGCATATCGTACTACTTGTAAAGTCACCACTGGAGCTACCCCCTTCTTGCTGGCATACGGGGCTGAGGCAGTGGTTCCAGTGGAGATTACACACACGTCTCCAAGAGTTGAAGCTTATGAACCAGAAACAAATGAAGAAGGCTTGAGGCTGGCTTTAGATCTAATTGACGAAGTTAGAGATGAGGCAAACGCCAGGATAGTTGAACATCAAAAGAAAGTGTCTTTTTACTATAACCTAAGGGTTAAAGAAAGGTTCTTTCGTCAAGGAGACCTGGTTCTCAGAAAGATTGAAGCATCCGGAGTTGGACAAAAGGGGAAGTTGGCCCCCAATTGGGAAGGACCATATCGCATCAAAAACGTATTTGGTCGAGGCTCGTACAAGCTAGAAACCCTTGAAGGGCATGAGGTGCCAAGGACTTGGCATGCTGCAAACTTGAAAGTTTATTATGTTTAAGTATGTCCTAACTGGACTCACTATTAGGACAAGTAGAAATAAGGTCGACGAAACCAATCCAAGTTTTTAAACTTGAGGTAGAAGTAGTATGCTATGTAAGGGTTGAACCCATTTCTTCAAGTTATGAATTCATTCAGCAATATTCTACAAAGCATTGCATATTGATGTTTATATGATTCAAAGTACTAATTAAGTACGCAAACACGAGAAATTAAAAGGCATGAAGGAAATAAGTTAAATAACTTGCAATAAAGTTAAGTTATGCCCAAAGGCAGAATTACAGAAAATAAATAAAAAGCTACAACTAGCTATGACTAAGCATCATCCCCTCCTTGCTCTTCTTCAGAGCTAGACTCCTCCCCAGACTCCTCTCCAGAATCCTCTTCTTTCGCAGACTCTTCTTCCTCACTGGAACTGGATTCCTCAGGCTCTTCGCCTGGATGAGAGGCATGTTCGGGATTGAGAATCCTGTCATCCTCATCCATGTCGTCCTCTCCAGCCAAGGCCATCTCCAAACGAGTAGGAGCGTGGGGGCTGGGAAAGTCAGAAATAGTGAGGGATCCAGGGAGTCTCCTCGAAACCTCAGCCAATGCCTCGTCCCATCCTTTAGTGTACTGGACAGGAAAGAGGAGATCATCGTGCTGAGTAATCAAACCCTTGTACTCATCAGAGTCAAGGTACTCATCAATGTGGCGCTCCTTCCCCTTCCTGAGCTCTACCAGCTCCGCTTGAGCATCAATCAGCTCCTTCTCCCTTTGGTCCAAGGAAGCCCTAAGAGAACCCACCTCCAGCTGGGCCTTATCAAACTTAGCCTTGTTGGCCCCTGAGGATGCACACCAAGCTTTGGCTTGGAATAAGGCTCCTTGAAAGCTAGCGTTGGCCTGCGAACAAGTTATAAGTTAGGATAATAACTTGAAAAACATACTAAGGACTACAAGAAGAAAAAGAGATTAATGACTTACAGCAGCAAAGGCTTGAGAGCCCGCACTTTCTGCCGCCTCAATTGAGGAGTTGGCCACAAAATCCTTGTAATCACAAGGAGTCAAATAGTGGTGCAACCACTCAATGGCATGCTCGGCCACCCCTACAATGGTGTCCTTTTTCCTAATCCCCCAGTTGGGGCGTCAAACTGAGCTCTTAACTGAGGAAGAGCCCTCGACTTCTTCAACCTCGGCTACATGAGGCCTCAGAATAGAAGGGCCTTTAGCGCCCAACCTGGGATCCTTTAAGCAAGCCCTTTTTATTCGGGCAGTCTCCCCACCTTCCGGCTCATTTTGCTTGTTAATAAACTCCGCAGCTGCAAACAAAAATCAAGGAAAACATAATGAGTATAAAGACACTCTTAACAAGCAAAAAGAAAGTAAGAATAAGAGTTACCCTGATCAGAAACTTTTGAAAGTTTCAGAGACTTAAGCAGAAACTCGTCCAGGAGCTCCCAGGCCATGGCGGCATAATCATCCTTGATAAGCTCATCATAAGCATGAGCCTCCTCTTCAGTCAGGACTATGTCATCTGGGCTACCATCTGACACTCTACTGAACGAGCTCTGAAAAAGGGTGCCCCAATCCCCTGCATCCCACAACAAGTACATCAACTCATCCTTCCACTTGGGGTTATTGTCAGGGATGGATTTTGGATGGAGAATGGGGGGTGTTGAAGAACGGTGACTAATGTACACCCAGCCCAAGGCTTTAGAAGAGCTATTCTTAAATTGAAATATCTTTCTAAAAAGGGCGACAGAAAGAGGGAATTTGTTTTTTAGACACAAAACAATAAAACACATAATCAACCTCCAAGCATTTGGAGGTAGCTGACAGGGGTTAATTCCTACGTCGGCTAAAAGTTGAGGAATGAAAGGATGAAATGGGAATCGAACTCCTGCAGCAAGGACCCCCTTAAAAATGCAGAGAGCATTTGGGTTCCAATGGCAGGAACGATCCCCAGGACCAGCTGGGACTAACCTATAAGGTGGCCTAATTTTATACATATTTTTATAATCAGCAATTTTATCAGCATCATGAAATCTATTGCTATGGTTGAAGGAATCTAAATGCGATACAGAGGGATACTCATCACTACGTTCTAGAATCATATCTTGTAAAGACATAGTAGAAGAACGGATAGTGATACCTCTTTTTGACGCTTGATTCATTTTCTACAAACGTTGAGCAGAACGATCAGCCATCTTCAAATCTCCAAAGAATATGCAGAAAATCTTCACCAAAAACTCAGAAAACGTTCAAGGGATGAAGGTGAAAACCCAGAAATTCAAAGAAATTCCAGAAAATCTTCAACAGTTGAAGATAGAACCCAGAAAATCTTCAATGCAAACCCAGAATTCCAGAAAATCTTCAATGCAAACCCAGAAACCCAGAGAATCTTCAACGTATGAAGATTAAACCCAGAAACTGAAGGAGAATTACTAAGAAAAGATTTGGAAAGTGAAAAGTGAGAAATGAGAAGTGAAAGTGAAAAGTGAAGATTCACTCTTTTATAGAAAATTATTGGCCGGTTGACTAACCGGTAAAAGGGAAGATCAACCGGTTACAACCGGTCAAGGCCCGTAATTATTCTTTGGGCTGCTGGAATTAAGGCCCAAAGAGTTAGGCCCAATAAAGATCACGGCCCGGTTATTGAATCCAGAGAAATTCAAGACCCAAGGCCCAATATAAATGAAGTCCAAGAAATCAAAGCCCAAATAAGGGTCAAGGCCCTAAGAAAAGTACAAGGCCCAATATGGAATTAGGGCCCAAGAAATTGAAGGCCCAACAATAAGTTAAAAGGCTGGAAAAATTCTAACTCATAATTAAGTTGGAAATAAACTCTAAGTTGAGCTCAAAAAATTGAGTTCGAAAATGAACTGAAAAATGAAATCGAACCATTCGATCTCACGATAAATTGAAGTCGAAATTGAACTAAAAATCCTGGTTGAAGGGTTCGACCTCATCCCACTTGAGGTCGAAATCCCAAACTAGATTTGAGTTCGAAAATGATTTGAGTCATGTTCGAAAATCCTGGTCGAAGAATGACTAAGGATGAGTTCGAAACTATACTAAAAAGTTGAGGTCAAAAAAGCATGGGTTTGAGATCGAAAAATCCTGCTCGGAATTTCATTAAAAATTGAGGTCGACATGTTCGACCTCATCTCACCTTCTGGTCGAAATAATACTTGGAGTTTCTGGTCGAAAATACAAAGGCTCGAAGTCGAAGATTTGAAGTCGAAAAAGATCTAAAAGGCGAGGTCGAAACGTTCGATCTCGCACCAATCGAGGTCGAAATCCTAAACAAAAATCCTGGTCGAAAAGCAGTTAAAACGAGCTCGAAGAATCGAGGTCGAATTTACACTGGAAATCGAGGTCGACGTGTTCGACCTCACCCCACTTCCTAGTCGAAAACAACCACAAAAATGAGGTCAAAAATATACTGAGTGAGGTCGAAAAATCCTGGTCGAATTTGTACTAAATTTCCTGGTCGAAACGTTTGACCTCACCCCAGTCCTGGTCGAATTTCTGGTCGAAAATGACCTAGAATTCTGGTCGAAAATGGCATGGATTCCTGATCGAAAATGCTCTGAAAAAATGGAAAAATTCAGGAAAAAATGCGATAACTTCTACAAAAATCCCAAGGGTATTTTCCCAGAAGTTGGGGGGCAAATGATATGGGCTGAAATATAACCCTAGAAATAATTAATGATATATTAATTAGACCTAGTTTGGTCCAAGAATTAGGCCCGACAAAAGGCCCGAAACCCTAATTATTTATTAATTTCATAATTAATAAATAAAGGAAAATACGCAGCTCATAAAAGAGTCCAAATATGATAATATCTTCATAGAAGGATCCAGAATCCCAATCAAATATTACGATGAGTCACAGCACTTATCAGATAAGGATAATACTTGCCTGCCAAGCAAAACACTCCTTATCAGTTATCAATAATGAGACTTATCCATTAAGTCTCCTAAATATACTCTAAATATAAGGCTCCTGACGCCTATATAAGGACCCTCGTCCTTCATTCTAGAACTACGTTTGATTGGCTTGATTCTCTATATAGCAGAGATACGTAGGCATCTTGTGAGGACCGATTTAGTCTCGAAACACAAGAGCAGCCATTAAAGCTTGAACGCTCACAAACCCTAGCATTTAATTCACAAAGCACGTTTTTTAATCTATAACAGTTGGGCTATTTTTTGGTGCTAATGTGGAAAAATTTGTATAAATTTTTCTGGTTGAGTTAGCAGTTTTGTTTTTGCGTTTCCCGGATTTTCAACAGTCGGATCACCCTGAATTTTGGACAGCATCTTTCTTACACATATGTCTAAATTCTGAATGGTGGAGATCAGATTTAGAGGTCCAGAAAGTCTTTTTAATGATGTAGGGGCAGGGATTGTTGCACCACGGTAAGGAAAACCAGGCTCATGTTTACTAAGATATGTAAACAGTAGTGAATTAGCTGGGTTTTAATGATTGTGATATATTGTATACATACAAATGTAGCCAGATGCAACGCACTCTTACTGTTGCAATTGCCCAGAAAACTGTTGCACTAAGCCAAATGTAACACACATTAACCATTGCGTCCGCTAACGTTGCCTTTGCCCTGTAATGCAACGCTCAGTTTCTCAAACGTAACAGTAGAGAACTCGTTACCTTAAGGCCATAGTGCAACACTGCATTAGAATAATGCAACAGCAGTGAAGTGTTACCTCAGCTTTTAGAAAAAAAGAAAAATGTGGGGCCCACAGAACTGCCACATCACTTGTGGGCCCCACATGTGGGGTCCACAGAATTGCCATGTCACCATGTGCCACGCCACCTTGTGCCACGTCACCTGTGGGGCCCACAGAATTGCCATGTCACCAGGTGCCACGTCACTTTTAGGGCCCATGTGTGGGGCCCACAATATTGCCACGTCACCTGTGGGTCCCACTGTGCCACGTCACTGGTGGACCCCACATTCTATTGCAACACTAAATCTTTAGCTAATGAAACACTAGATATTGTTATGAATAGCTAATGTAACACTAATTCTACATACTAGGGCAACAGAAAATGAAATATTGCAACATTAGTAATAATAGCAACTGCAACACTTAAATTCAAAAATTTGCAAGATCTGGTTGGTACATAATCAGATCCCTTTAAAAATAAACCAACCAATTCAAAGTAATACAACTCCACCAATCATCCAGAACCTAACCAAAATATATTCCAACTTCACTAGTCGTCCAACACCAAAATATAATCCAACTCCTCCCATCATTCACCCTACAACTACGCCACTCCACCATAATATCATCCACCATAATTACCACAAAGTACCAAGAAACAAAAGATAGAGTACAAAATAAAAATTACGACAAAAGATAACCAAAATTTTAAAACCATGTCCATGCTACTACTGTAAACAGAGAAGCAACTAAGTGAAAGTCCCGACAGTGAACGGGGTTGGTTTTTCATCATCTTCGCTTGGAACAGTAGCACAGTAGTCTGCAATGTCCAGATTCAACGCGGGATTAGCTTCTGCTAGCTTTTTCAGCAACATCATGTTATCTTGAACTTTCTTGTTTACCTTTGCTTCCAATTCAACCTCTAGTGAACCAGCAGAGGAATTTTGTAAGAGGAATTGCTCTACCACATTTTCATTTTGAGCAACTGTTAGACTACACCAGTAATAAAAAATAGATTTAGATTTCTTGACCTTGAAAAGAAGTTCCAAATTTGGATTCAGAAAGAAATATAAAACCTGCAAGTGTTGTAGACAAGATATCCTCCAACTTTTAGCAATTTGAAACCATTTGTTAGCAGCAGCAACTACAAGGATACAAGGACAAGATGAACTTTACATAGTTATTTTCTTTCTTCCAGGAGCCCAGGACCACCAACCAGCCATTGATCAATATATGTTTGTAGCTGGTAAAGTAGCTTGTTTAACATACATGTTATCATCTTGACACTGACTCCAAGTTCGAGAGCTCTTCTAATTGTTTCTGCACTATCATGACGCACTGGATCAAAAAGAGGAAGAAGTGCAATGAACTCCCAAGGACCACCAGAACTGTCTTTGTTGCCCTCGGGTACTTCCTATAGAAAGAAACCAGAAAAAATCCATGAGTCCACCAACATAAACATGTGCATCAAACCTGTGATTGATGGATCAGCCTCAAAGGTCCTCACTTTCCAAGAAAGCTTTATGTACTGACTGTACCAAACAGTATCCTTCTAAAATAAAAAGTTCAATTTTTTTTAATCGCACTACTATTGCCAAAAAGCCTATTTTATCACTGCCACTTACAAATAACCCGTACTGATTTTATTACCACCATTCCCACTTTTACACCTCATTCTGTGATTTCTATTGACTCAGATAACTGGTTCTGCCTTGCTCGTCTACCAAAAATTGGTTTTGTTGTAACTTAAGTATCAATAGGTCCAGAGAAAATGAAAACAATATATATAGTGACGGCAGCATCACCATTAGAGAAAGTGAAGGACTAGTGTTCTTGTGACAGTATAATAAATTTTCTCTCTACCTAGGTAGTTTCCTTGTAGTTTGTTGTGGCCGACAAAATGTTACGTCCCTGAGTAAATTACTAAATTGAGGAATTTAATGTTCGAGAGAGATCTGTTTGATGTCTTCTCAGTTTCAAAGATACATAGTAAAGAAAAGAGACACGAATAAAGCAAAAGAGGCTAACAAGATGTTATTCCCAAATGACCTAACAGAATTGTAGAAGGGGGGGTTGAATACAATTCTTGATATTTTCTTAAACTTAAAACACTGATAAAATAAAACTGAACTGAATAAACAAAAACACAAGATATAAATAATTCAGTTGGATTGTTTGATGATCCAACTGAAGTGTTTTTATTGCGGAAATAATCTGTGATACAAAAGTACACAGCTGCTCAGTTACAGAGTTGTAGAGAAGAATGCTCTCAAAGATAGCTAATACAAACTATTTGTTTTTCTTCTCTTATCTCTTTCTAACTGCTACACTTGGTTATATATATTCCCAAGTTTACAATACTATTTTTGGCTACTCTAAAGTACACTAAAGATAACCGCCAATAGTTTGCTTTTCATCCCTTTGTCCAGTGGTCCTTGGAGATCCTTGCTTTTGTCTTCATGCTTATTATGATCACTCCCAAGAGCCCAATTGGAAACTGGGATGTTTCCTTATTCCCCATGTCCATTTTAATGGTTTCCAATGCAAAGTACACTTCCACATCTCCTTTAGATCTGTTCAGTAACCTGTCACTATCACTTTGTCAACTATTCAGAAAAGCAATAATGATTCGTTGATAGCAGGGAGATGTGTTTCGTTGATAGCTTTATTCTTCATTCCGTTGATGGTGTTTCTCTCGTTTCGTTGATAGAGTAATCCTCATACCGTTGACATGTCTTCACTTAGGCAAAATTACAAGGCATGATATACTTACAATTAACCAACCTATTTTGCCTATCTAGTACTTAGTCAACATGACTTAGGAAACCTATCTAATACATACATCAAATGCATATCAAACTGTGAAGTATTGTACAGTGCAATTGCTACAACACTCATTCCGTTGATGAGCTTCCTGTCAACGAAACACTGCAAAGCATGCCATTTCGTTGACAGTTACAAAATAACTTAATACAAAATCTACTAAGTGTTTTTACAATTATCATCAAGAACAACATATTCCTAACAATCTCCCCCAATTTATGACTGATAGAATAACAGCCATAAATCAAGAGCCTTGATGATAACAAAAACACTCAGACATATTACCCATGATAAAAGTAAAAATTGCATTGAGCTTCATAAAGTTTTAGACATAAAACAAGACTTACAAGACTAATGCCCAAATGTGCTCCTCTAGACTGAGCAAATGATTCATCTTGGTCTTCTTTGAGGCATAGTCTTCTTCCCTCTCCTAGAGTTGTTCTCCTCAATCTGGACCTGTAGCCTTCTGTAAAAGATCTTCTCTTCTTCATCTTGATCACCAAGCTTGGATTGCATGAACCTTAGAGTTTGATTAGATGCCTTATCCAGCTGGTCTTCCATCCTGAAGAACCTTCTGCAGTTGTCCTTGTCCTTAAATTCCATCATCCAGTAAGGTTGAAGATGGATCTTCTTTCCTGTTGAGGGCACTCTTAGCATCCTGGGAAGAGCCTCAGGCTTGTTCCAGCTAGCCTTTATTTGACATATCTTGGAGACCACCTCAGACTTGGCTGTTTTGGTGAAGCCAAAGTCTTTCTTCAAGCATCTAAACACTGTGAGTAGTGTTTGGTAGTCTTCTCCTAAAATTCTGTAGAGAGGCCATATTTGTTCTCTACCACCCTTGTATGTGAAAACCAATCTTTCAGGTAACTTTTGAGAAGCTGCAATGCCCCTTACTTCCACCAGGTTGTCTAAATCAAGATGTAAGCTGGATTCTTCCCTGATGTCAGCAATGTACATTGTTAGGTCCAAAGTATCGTAGAAGGGGGGGGGGGGTTGAATACGATACTCACAAATAAATTAATTTCGTTCGCAGATTATTCTTTTAGTTCTATAACGAAATCAACTACACCAAACCAAATCAAGTTTCGGGGAATATATCGTTTTATAAATATAATCCTCGAGGGGTGCTACAATTCTAATCCGTAGATTAGCTTCAATGAGTTTAAGGTATCACAAATACACAACAATAATCAAGTTCTGAGCACTATTAATTTCTATGATAATTTCTCCGGCTCTTCTCTCTCTCGTAGTAATGTATCTGTATTGAATGTCCTAAAAACTGATGAAGAAGACACACTTCACTCTGCATATATTGTAGACTTTAGAAAACCATCGAACTTGGAATTGCTAGGGACAATCCTGGCCGTTGGATCTCTGTCAACCATTCACAAAAGTATTTCTTTTCACCTGCTCCATATTAAAAAAACCATCGAATGAATTATAAAATCCATCGAATGAATTCAATTAATTAGTCATTCGATAGTTTTTAATTCAAAACTATCGGATGCCTAACTAATCTACTTTGTTCTTTAATAAACCATTTCACCAACTATTTGATAGTTTTTCAAATTGAAAAACCATCGAATTGCTCTCTCTCTTCTTTAGTCATAAATGATTCCACTGAGCTTCTGGGTGTTTAAGAAATAGACTGTATCAATTTCTTCTGAGACGATAAAACAACTTGATCTTTTAAGTGCCGTCACCTAGTGCAACTGGTCTGGTTCACAGATGAATAACACTTGATCAATTCTTATTTTATGTCTTCAATATAGTGCTGCTGATACGTCCCTTGTCCTTCTGGTTGCTTCAATTAAATCACTGGAATCCCGTGGTACTGAACCCTAAATCATTCACATACTTCTGTCGTCTTGAAAGTCTTGTTTCTTTTGTTGTCACTGAGGCTTGATCATTTTCATGAGCTTCTTTCCGTGACCTGTTTACGGACTTCAAGAATACATAACGTATTTTGATTTTTTGTGTTTACCTTTTCTTCTTTGATTCTGGATTCCTGTGCTTCTGTTAATATTATTGTCTGTCTTGTCCTTTGTAGAGTTGTAGTTATCTCTTTTAGATCTTATGTTACATTATGCTTTACAATCTCCCCCTATTTGATTGGATAGAGTTCGACAAGCAAATACTTCGAGGATAACTCAACTAACTAAGGAAACATGAAACTACTTAAAGTAAGACAGCGTAATAATATTAATGCATTCTGGATCAGATATTTATACATTTCCAGATTTCATAATTCAAAAAACAATTAAACTTTATACAATGAAGTTGCTCCTCTAGTCTGAGCTGATAGTTCTCTTGTTCTTTGCTTCATCATTCAGTCCATTCCAATCTCACCTTCTTCAATCATTGGATCGGAGTTAGCAGCTTGATAATCAATCACTGATGGATAGTGCAGTGGTTCTCCAGGTTTAAGGATTGCTCCTCTGATGTGTCTTCCAATATACTCAACCTCTTGACCCACTCCAGCCCACAACCATGCAATGTTAACATCTTTCTTGTTTGGCTTTGGCATGTTTGGCAGTCTGGTATGCACTTCCAATCCTCTTTCCACTCTTTTCCTATAGTAAGGAACATTCTCCATTAGAAATCTTCTAAGAGTGTCTGCTGCTTTGTCCTTCTCCGTTGAAGAGAATCCAGTGGATCTAAGATACTTCTCAACTGAGATTAGATAGTTGCTTGGGTAGTCCCTCAGTTTGTCCTCAGCCAGATAGCAGATTCTGAACAAGTCATTCGTCATGAATCTAACCATTGGAGGATCTTCAGTAATCTCTGGACTGACTTTCATCACGATCTCCTTAACATGCTCTCGGAGCAGTTCATTTAGCCTTGTAGTTCTTTGGATATTGATGAGTATAGCCTGCAATTCTGTATATGTCCTCTGTTCTAAAAACTTAGTGGAAATTACAAATGTACCTTTCTCCAGAAAACTGATCAATAAGCTCCAGGCACCATTTGCTTTAACCCCAGCATTCAGACAGATTATAGAGCTTCTCAGTGCTTTGAAGTAAGTCTGATCATCAGGATTAGCACTTCTGATGTCCTGAATAATGACTTCCACCTCCGCATTGTCGTTGACTTGTAATCCGTCTTCAACTCCACAAAAGGTTTTATAAGCCATCTCCCATTCAGTACCATCTTTCTTTGCCAGATCTATCATCTTCTTCTTCCTCACTTCATTATACACCTTCAACCTCTTTAGCTTTTCGCTTCTCAGAATTGCTTGCTGTTTTTCTTTCTCAGCTTGCCTGGCATCTATTGCAGCTCTCTGAGCTCTTATTGCTTCCAAGGCAGCTTCTTCTTCTGGTGACAGAGAATTTGATTCTTCTTCCATAATATCCTCATCCAAGATAGGATGTTCTATTGGTTCAGGATAATATGGTTCATGCTCCTCTTGAAAAGGTTGCTCTTGCATGAATTCAAATTCCTCTTCACTCTTCTCTTCCTCCACAAGTTCTTCTATCCAGTACTGCCTGATAGGAATAGCTTCAACTGTTTCCCACACTCTCCATCCATCCTTAGTTTGCTCCTTCTCCCCTTCTCCAACTTTCTCCCCCTTAGTTGAGGAATCCTCGATAAAAGCATCCTCAGCATAAAAGAGATTAGAAGGATCAGGTTGTTGATAGGAGGGGCCAGGTTGTCCAGATTGTTGGCTTTTCAGCATACTCCATATAGACTGTACTCCATCGCCTTGATTCTCCAAGAAATCCATAAGCTGCTTATTAAAGTCATTTATAGAAGCTAACGACAGGTCAATGTTTTCCAATCTTGAGTTGGTAGTCTTTTCCATATGATCCAGTCTCCTGTTGAGTCTAGACTCCACTCTTGAAAGGTTGTCCATTGCATCCTTTACCCGCGCTTGACCATCCCGGATAACCAGAACGTCCTCTTTCAAAGCTTCATGTCCCTGGGACAGTGCAGTTACTTCATTCATGAATCCACCTTTAAGCTCCCTTACGTCCCTCCTCAAATCGACCAGCTCTTCCATAGCTTCCTTCTTTAAGGAGTCCACTGCCTGCTTCGTACCTGTTATAGTGCCAGATGCACTGCCAATGACCCTGAATGTTCTTCTGGAATCAGCTGCAGCCAAGTCAACTTTCTCTTGAATAGACTTTAAAGAAACATTGTCTTGACTGGAGGTGATCCCTTGGTCAAAGGAAGGTCGCAGTGGAACCTTGAATAATGGATTTCCTTCTTTATCATGAACTGTCATCTCCTTGAGGGAAGATTGAACTTGTAGCTCTCTTTCTGTTGGTAACAGCAGATTATCAATATGAGTTAGGGTTTGGGTGTCACTCCTCACGTTTGGCTCTGGGTGTTCACTCACAGTTACTGTTAGTGTTTCACTCATTTTTCCTTTCCCACTCAGGCCAGGTGTAAGTGTTTGTGTTTCACTCAAATCCATTGTGCTGGTTGTACCTGCAGAAGAAAACACCGTAGCCGTCCTTAAGGAGGTCACCGGTGGTGCAATGGGGCTTCGCAAGTCCCCGTCCTTGGTTAAACCAAGTTGCTGATCATCCGTAGATGATATATCCTTTGTAGGATCTAGAGTTTGAATCTCTAGGGGGTTAGAAACAGGCTCTATTAACAGCAGAGATCCCGAATCTTCCCCGTGAGTCTGTAAAGACTTCACCTCAGTTGACTCCTCAATAGTAATTGATTCACTGTCAACGAGTTGCCGATCTGCACCTACGTCAGACCCTTTACCCGCAGGATCCAGATATGTTCCATCTGGGGAGGTAGACAATGACCTTTTAGATAGGGAACTATGAAAGGAAAGACTATGATAGACGGGACAATGATCAAGACCAAAATCCAAAGCCCCGAGGGCCTGTCATCAATATGATATTTGGAGGGCCAACTGCTGCCGGACCTTCCAGAAACTCGAGAAAAGCTTATGCCCGTAAGGTAATGACTGTGGTTGGAGAAGCACCAAAGCGTGCCAAGACTGAAGTATCTTTGAATTTTGATGATTCTGATCTTGAGGGAGTGAAATTTCCCCATGATGACCCTCTAGTCATAGTACCTGTGATAGGCAACTCTGAAACAAAGAGAGTTCTTGTTGACAATGGAGCTTCAGTGGACATCTTGTTCCATGATGCTTTCATCAAGATGGGTTACACTGACTCTCAGCTAACACCCTCAAACATGCCCATATATGGGTTCAATGGGGTGGAATCAAAGGTAGAAGGCACGATTCAACTCCCCATGATAATGGGACAAGGTTCAAGGACGTCTACTCAAATGCTGAACTTCATAGTTATCAAAGCGACTTCAACCTACAATGCAATTCTGGGAAGAACGGGTCTTCATGCATTCAAGGCTGTTGCCTCATCTTATCATTTGAAGATCAAGTTCCCTACCAGGAATGGAATTGGTGAAGAGAAAGGCGATCAGAAAATGGCTAGAAGCTGTTATGTAGCCGCGTTGAGGCCTGATGGAGTTGGGGGGCAAGTTCTCCCAATTGAAGACATAGACATCAGAAACGATGAAGAAAGAAGAGGAAAGTCAGTTGAGGATCTTATTCCCATCCCCCTGATTTCAGGAGAACTAGACAAGGTCACCTACATTGGAGCTCTACTACCTGAATCTATGAAAAGCAAGTTGACATCCTTTATTCAAGAAAACAACGATGTATTTGCTTGGACAGCAGCTGATATGCCAGGGATTGATCCCCAATTGATAACCCACAAATTGAATGTGGATCCTGAAAGAAAGACAGTGAAACAAAAGAAAAGAAATTTTGCTCCAAAAAGGCAAGAAGCCATCAAGCAGGAGGTAGAAAAACTCTTGGAAGCAGGCTTCATTGAAGAAATTCAGTTCCCTGAATGGTTGGCTAACCCAGTGATAGTCAAGAAGGCTAATGGAAAGTGGAGAATGTGTGTGGACTTCACCGACTTGAATGATGCATGTCCTAAGGATTGTTTTCCCTTACCAAGGATTGATGCTTTGATAGATGCCACTGCTGGGCACAAGATGCTAAGTTTCATGGATGGCTTCAGTGGATACAATCAAATCAAGATGCACAAGGACGACATCTCCAAGGTATCATTCATCACCGACTTTGGTATTTTCTGTTATTTAGTCATGGCATTTGGACTTAAGAATGCAGGGGCAACATACCAAAGATTGGTGAACAAGATTTTTGAACCACTGATTGGTAAAACAATGGAAGTTTATGTGGATGACATGCTAGTCAAGAGCCTCGACAAGGCAGACCATATAAAACATCTTCAAGAAGCATTTGAAGTGCTGAGGCACCACAAGATGATGTTAAATCCAGCAAAATGTGCCTTCGGGGTAGGCTCAGGAAAGTTTTTAGGCCTGATGGTCTCCAAGAGAGGAATCGAAGCTAACCCCGACAAGATCAAGGCAATCCTAGACATGGAACCACCCAAGTTTGTTAAGGATGTGCAGAAATTGACAGGAAGAGTTGCAGCATTGGGAAGGTTCATCTCCAAGTCAGGAGAAAAGTGCTTACCTTTCTTCAAGGCACTCAAAAATGTGAAAAATTTCGAGTGGACACTTGAAAGCCAAGAAGCCTTTGAGGCCCTGAAGAAATACATGGCTGAAGCACCACTGTTGGCAAAACCAAAGCCAGGAGAGATTCTCTATCTGTACTAGGCAGTCTCCGACACTGCCCTTGGAGCTGTTTTGGTAAAGGAAGAATTGAAGGTTCAGAAACCCATCTACTATGTGAGTAAGATTCTGCACGGGGCAGAAATAAACTACTCTACCATAGAGAAGTTTGCCTTAGCCCTGATAATGGCCTCAAGAAAGCTACGTCCATACTTCCAGGCGCACAAGATAGAAGTTTTGACTAATCAACCTCTAAGGAACATTCTGCACAGCCCTCAAGTTAGTGGAAGATTGATCAAATGGGCTATTGAGTTGGGGGGAATTTGATATCAAGTATAAGCCTCGCACGGCCATAAAAGCTCAAGCACTCGCTGACTTCATGGTTGAATGTACCATTGACAACCAAGAAGTCGGGGGGCAGGAAGTAGTAGTGGAAGACAACAAAGATGAAGACACGATGTCCAAAGAATGTTGGGTGCTCTATTTTGATGGAGCATCAAAAACAAAATCAAGTGGAGCTGGTTTAGTGCTACAAAGTCCTGATGGATTCATAATAGAGTATGCACTAAAACTTGACTTCCCGACAACAAACAACGAAGCTGAGTACGAAGCTCTGATAGCTGGTTTGGGCCTAGCTAGGGCCCTGAGAGTTAAGACTCTCAAAGTATGTGGAGACTCGAGGTTAGTCGTTTCTCAAGTAAATGGAGAGTTCGAAGCCAGAGATGAAGTCATGGCTAAGTATCTGAAACTTGTCAAAGCCATCATGACTCAGTTCGATGAATGCTATGTGGAGCACGTTCCGAGGGAGGAAAATGTGAAGGCTGATGCCTTGTCTAAGTTTGCCTCTTCTGAAATTGAAAACTATGCAGGGAGTGTATACTTCCAAGTCTTGAAGACCCCAAGCATCAACGGAAAGTTGGTAGCGCCCATTGGTATTACCAGTTGTTGGATTGATCCTATCAAAGCTCATCTGGAAACTGGGTGGCTGCCCAACGACACTTCAGAAGCACGAAAGCTATACGTCAGAGCACTAAGGTATGCCCTAATTGAGGGAATCCTATACAAGAAGTCTTTCATCATTCCTTATCTGAAGTGTTTGAGACCCCAAGAGGCAGAATTGGCCCTAAAGGAAGTACATGAAGGAATCTGCGGACAACACTTGGGGGGCAGAGCCCTAGCACATAAAGTCACCCGTCTAGGTTTCTATTGGCCAAGCATGCTTTCTGATGCTAAAAGCTATGTGAGAAAATGTGAACGGTGCCAGAAACATGCACCAGTGGTTAGACAACCACCTGAGATGATGACATCCATTAACTCTCCTATCCCTTTTGCTATATGGGGAATGGATATACTTGGGCCATTTCCAGTGGCAAGTGCTCAAAGAAAGTTCTTGATAGTGGCAGTTGACTACTTCACCAAGTGGATTGAGGCTAAGCCATTAGCCAAGATAACCACCAAGCAAGTGATGCAATTCTTCTGGGAAAATGTGATATGCAGGTATGGAATTCCACGAGTCCTGGTTACGGACAATGGAACTCAATTCAACAATGATGAGTTCAAGAAATATTGTGATGAGAATGATATCAAGTTGCGTTTCACTTCTGTTGCCCATCCTCAAGCAAATGGGCAAGCTGAGGTTGCAAATTGAATTATCCTAGATGGACTGAAGAAAAGAGTTGAACGCTCCAGAAATACTTGGGTAGATGAATTGCTCCCCATACTATGGGCATATCGTACTACTTGTAAAGTCACCACTGGAGCTACCCCCTTCTTGCTGGCATACGGGGCTGAGGCAGTGGTTCCAGTGGAGATTACACACACGTCTCCAAGAGTTGAAGCTTATGAACCAGAAACAAATGAAGAAGGCTTGAGGCTGGCTTTAGATCTAATTGACGAAGTTAGAGATGAGGCAAACGCCAGGATAGTTGAACATCAAAAGAAAGTGTCTTTTTACTATAACCTAAGGGTTAAAGAAAGGTTCTTTCGTCAAGGAGACCTGGTTCTCAGAAAGATTGAAGCATCCGGAGTTGGACAAAAGGGGAAGTTGGCCCCCAATTGGGAAGGACCATATCGCATCAAAAACGTATTTGGTCGAGGCTCGTACAAGCTAGAAACCCTTGAAGGGCATGAGGTGCCAAGGACTTGGCATGCTGCAAACTTGAAAGTTTATTATGTTTAAGTATGTCCTAACTGGACTCACTATTAGGACAAGTAGAAATAAGGTCGACGAAACCAATCCAAGTTTTTAAACTTGAGGTAGAAGTAGTATGCTATGTAAGGGTTGAACCCATTTCTTCAAGTTATGAATTCATTCAGCAATATTCTACAAAGCATTGCATATTGATGTTTATATGATTCAAAGTACTAATTAAGTACGCAAACACGAGAAATTAAAAGGCATGAAGGAAATAAGTTAAATAACTTGCAATAAAGTTAAGTTATGCCCAAAGGCAGAATTACAGAAAATAAATAAAAAGCTACAACTAGCTATGACTAAGCATCATCCCCTCCTTGCTCTTCTTCAGAGCTAGACTCCTCCCCAGACTCCTCTCCAGAATCCTCTTCTTTCGCAGACTCTTCTTCCTCACTGGAACTGGATTCCTCAGGCTCTTCGCCTGGATGAGAGGCATGTTCGGGATTGAGAATCCTGTCATCCTCATCCATGTCGTCCTCTCCAGCCAAGGCCATCTCCAAACGAGTAGGAGCGTGGGGGCTGGGAAAGTCAGAAATAGTGAGGGATCCAGGGAGTCTCCTCGAAACCTCAGCCAATGCCTCGTCCCATCCTTTAGTGTACTGGACAGGAAAGAGGAGATCATCGTGCTGAGTAATCAAACCCTTGTACTCATCAGAGTCAAGGTACTCATCAATGTGGCGCTCCTTCCCCTTCCTGAGCTCTACCAGCTCCGCTTGAGCATCAATCAGCTCCTTCTCCCTTTGGTCCAAGGAAGCCCTAAGAGAACCCACCTCCAGCTGGGCCTTATCAAACTTAGCCTTGTTGGCCCCTGAGGATGCACACCAAGCTTTGGCTTGGAATAAGGCTCCTTGAAAGCTAGCGTTGGCCTGCGAACAAGTTATAAGTTAGGATAATAACTTGAAAAACATACTAAGGACTACAAGAAGAAAAAGAGATTAATGACTTACAGCAGCAAAGGCTTGAGAGCCCGCACTTTCTGCCGCCTCAATTGAGGAGTTGGCCACAAAATCCTTGTAATCACAAGGAGTCAAATAGTGGTGCAACCACTCAATGGCATGATCGGCCACCCCTACAATGGTGTCCTTTTTCCTAATCCCCCAGTTGGGGCGCCAAACTGAGCTCTTAACTGAGGAAGAGCCCTCGACTTCTTCAACCTCGGCTACATGAGGCCTCAGAATAGAAGGGCCTTTAGCGCCCAACCTGGGATCCTTTAAGCAAGCCCTTTTTATTCGGGCAGTCTCCCCACCTTCCGGCTCATTTTGCTTGTTAATAAACTCCGCAGCTGCAAACAAAAATCAAGGAAAACATAATGAGTATAAAGACACTCTTAACAAGCAAAAAGAAAGTAAGAATAAGAGTTACCCTGATCAGAAACTTTTGAAAGTTTCAGAGACTTAAGCAGAAACTCGTCCAGGAGCTCCCAGGCCATGGCGGCATAATCATCCTTGATAAGCTCATCATAAGCATGAGCCTCCTCTTCAGTCAGGACTATGTCATCTGGGCTACCATCTGACACTCTACTGAATGAGCTCTGAAAAAGGGTGCCCCAATCCCCTGCATCCCACAACAAGTACATCAACTCATCCTTCCACTTGGGGTTATTGTCAGGGATGGATTTTGGATGGAGAATGGGGGGTGTTGAAGAACGGTGACTAATGTACACCCAGCCCAAGGCTTTAGAAGAGCTATTCTTAAATTGAAATATCTTTCTAAAAAGGGCGACAGAAAGAGGGAATTTGTTTTTTAGACACAAAACAATAAAACACATAATCAACCTCCAAGCATTTGGAGGTAGCTGACAGGGGTTAATTCCTACGTCGGCTAAAAGTTGAGGAATGAAAGGATGAAATGGGAATCGAACTCCTGCAGCAAGGACCCCCTTAAAAATGCAGAGAGCATTTGGGTGCCAATGGCAGGAACGATCCCCAGGACCAGCTGGGACTAACCTATAAGGTGGCCTAATTTTATACATATTTTTATAATCAGCAATTTTATCAGCATCATGAAATCTATTGCTATGGTTGAAGGAATCTAAATGCGATACAGAGGGATACTCATCACTACGTTCTAGAATCATATCTTGTAAAGACATAGTAGAAGAACGGATAGTGATACCTCTTTTTGACGCTTGATTCATTTTCTACAAACGTTGAGCAGAACGATCAGCCATCTTCAAATCTCCAAAGAATATGCAGAAAATCTTCACCAAAAACTCAGAAAACGTTCAAGGGATGAAGGTGAAAACCCAGAAATTCAAAGAAATTCCAGAAAATCTTCAACAGTTGAAGATAGAACCCAGAAAATCTTCAATGCAAACCCAGAATTCCAGAAAATCTTCAATGCAAACCCAGAAACCCAGAGAATCTTCAACGTATGAAGATTAAACCCAGAAACTGAAGGAGAATTACTAAGAAAAGATTTGGAAAGTGAAAAGTGAGAAATGAGAAGTGAAAGTGAAAAGTGAAGATTCACTCTTTTATAGAAAATTATTGGCCGGTTGACTAACCGGTAAAAGGGAAGATCAACCGGTTACAACCGGTCAAGGCCCGTAATTATTCTTTGGGCTGCTGGAATTAAGGCCCAAAGAGTTAGGCCCAATAAAGATCACGGCCCGGTTATTGAATCCAGAGAAATTCAAGACCCAAGGCCCAATATAAATGAAGTCCAAGAAATCAAAGCCCAAATAAGGGTCAAGGCCCTAAGAAAAGTACAAGGCCCAATATGGAATTAGGGCCCAAGAAATTGAAGGCCCAACAATAAGTTAAAAGGCTGGAAAAATTCTAACTCATAATTAAGTTGGAAATAAACTCTAAGTTGAGCTCAAAAAATTGAGTTCGAAAATGAACTGAAAAATGAAATCGAACCATTCGATCTCACGATAAATTGAAGTCGAAATTGAACTAAAAATCCTGGTTGAAGGGTTCGACCTCATCCCACTTGAGGTCGAAATCCCAAACTAGATTTGAGTTCGAAAATGATTTGAGTCATGTTCGAAAATCCTGGTCGAAGAATGACTAAGGATGAGTTCGAAACTATACTAAAAAGTTGAGGTCAAAAAAGCATGGGTTTGAGATCGAAAAATTCTGCTCGGAATTTCATTAAAAATTGAGGTCGACATGTTCGACCTCATCTCACCTTCTGGTCGAAATAATACTTGGAGTTTCTGGTCGAAAATACAAAGGCTCGAAGTCGAAGATTTGAAGTCGAAAAAGATCTAAAAGGCGAGGTCGAAACGTTCGATCTCGCACCAATCGAGGTCGAAATCCTAAACAAAAATCCTGGTCGAAAAGCAGTTAAAACGAGCTCGAAGAATCGAGGTCGAATTTACACTGGAAATCGAGGTCGACGTGTTCGACCTCACCCCACTTCCTAGTCGAAAACAACCACAAAAATGAGGTCAAAAATATACTGAGTGAGGTCGAAAAATCCTGGTCGAATTTGTACTAAATTTCCTGGTCGAAACGTTTGACCTCACCCCAGTCCTGGTCGAATTTCTGGTCGAAAATGACCTAGAATTCTGGTCGAAAATGGCATGGATTCCTGATCGAAAATGCTCTGAAAAAATGGAAAAATTCAGGAAAAAATGCGATAACTTCTACAAAAATCCCAAGGGTATTTTCCCAGAAGTTGGGGGGCAAATGATATGGGCTGAAATATAACCCTAGAAATAATTAATGATATATTAATTAGACCTAGTTTGGTCCAAGAATTAGGCCCGACAAAAGGCCCGAAACCCTAATTATTTATTAATTTCATAATTAATAAATAAAGGAAAATACGCAGCTCATAAAAGAGTCCAAATATGATAATATCTTCATAGAAGGATCCAGAATCCCAATCAAATATTACGATGAGTCACAGCACTTATCAGATAAGGATAATACTTGCCTGCCAAGCAAAACACTCCTTATCAGTTATCAATAATGAGACTTATCCATTAAGTCTCCTAAATATACTCTAAATATAAGGCTCCTGACGCCTATATAAGGACCCTCGTCCTTCATTCTAGAACTACGTTTGATTGGCTTGATTCTCTATATAGCAGAGATACGTAGGCATCTTGTGAGGACCGATTTAGTCTCGAAACACAAGAGCAGCCATTAAAGCTTGAACGCTCACAAACCCTAGCATTTAATTCACAAAGCACGTTTTTTAATCTATAACAGTTGGGCTATTTTTTGGTGCTAATGTGGAAAAATTTGTATAAATTTTTCTGGTTGAGTTAGCAGTTTTGTTTTTGCGTTTCCCGGATTTTCAACAGTCGGATCACCCTGAATTTTGGACAGCATCTTTCTTACACATATGTCTAAATTCTGAATGGTGGAGATCAGATTTAGAGGTCCAGAAAGTCTTTTTAATGATGTAGGGGCAGGGATTGTTGCACCACGGTAAGGAAAACCTGGCTCATGTTTACTAAGATATGTAAACAGTAGTGAATTAGCTGGGTTTTAATGATTGTGATATATTGTATACATACAAATGTAGCCAGATGCAACGCACTCTTACTGTTGCAATTGCCCAGAAAACTGTTGCACTAAGCCAAATGTAACACACATTAATCATTGCGTCCGCTAACGTTGCCTTTGCCCTGTAATGCAACGCTCAGTTTCTCAAACGTAACAGTAGAGAACTCGTTACCTTAAGGCCATAGTGCAACACTGCATTAGAATAATGCAACAGCAGTGAAGTGTTACCTCAGCTTTTAGACAAAAAGAAAAATGTGGGGCCCACAGAACTGCCACGTCACTTGTGGGCCCCACATGTGGGGTCCACAGAATTGCCATGTCACCATGTGCCACGCCACCTTGTGCCACGTCACCTGTGGGGCCCACAGAATTGCCATGTCACCAGGTGCCACGTCACTTTTAGGGCCCATGTGTGGGGCCCACAATATTGCCACGTCACCTGTGGGTCCCACTGTGCCACGTCACTGGTGGACCCCACATTCTATTGCAACACTAAATCTTTAGCTAATGAAACACTAGATATTGTTATGAATAGCTAATGTAACACTAATTCTACATACTAGGGCAACAGAAAATGAAATATTGCAACATTAGTAATAATAGCAACTGCAACACTTAAATTCAAAAATTTGCAAGATCTGGTTGGTACATAATCAGATCCCTTTAAAAATAAACCAACCAATTCAAAGTAATACAACTCCACCAATCATCCAGAACCTAACCAAAATATATTCCAACTTCACTAGTCGTCCAACACCAAAATATAATCCAACTCCTCCCATCATTCACCCTACAACTACGCCACTCCACCATAATATCATCCACCATAATTACCACAAAGTACCAAGAAACAAAAGATAGAGTACAAAATAAAAATTACGACAAAAGATAACCAAAATTTTAAAACCATGTCCATGCTACTACTGTAAACAGAGAAGCAACTAAGTGAAAGTCCCGACAGTGAACGGGGTTGGTTTTTCATCATCTTCGCTTGGAACAGTAGCACAGTAGTCTGCAATGTCCAGATTCAACGCGGGATTAGCTTCTGCTAGCTTTTTCAGCAACATCATGTTATCTTGAACTTTCTTGTTTACCTTTGCTTCCAATTCAACCTCTAGTGAACCAGCAGAGGAATTTTGTAAGAGGAATTGCTCTACCACATTTTCATTTTGAGCAACTGTTAGACTACACCAGTAATAAAAAATAGATTTAGATTTCTTGACCTTGAAAAGAAGTTCCAAATTTGGATTCAGAAAGAAATATAAAACCTGCAAGTGTTGTAGACAAGATATCCTCCAACTTTTAGCAATTTGAAACCATTTGTTAGCAGCAGCAACTACAAGGATACAAGGACAAGATGAACTTTACATAGTTATTTTCTTTCTTCCAGGAGCCCAGGACCACCAACCAGCCATTGATCAATATATGTTTGTAGCTGGTAAAGTAGCTTGTTTAACATACATGTTATCATCTTGACACTGACTCCAAGTTCGAGAGCTCTTCTAATTGTTTCTGCACTATCATGACGCACTGGATCAAAAAGAGGAAGAAGTGCAATGAACTCCCAAGGACCACCAGAACTGTCTTTGTTGCCCTCGGGTACTTCCTATAGAAAGAAACCAGAAAAAATCCATGAGTCCACCAACATAAACATGTGCATCAAACCTGTGATTGATGGATCAGCCTCAAAGGTCCTCAGTTTCCAAGAAAGCTTTATGTACTGACTGTACCAAACAGTATCCTTCTAAAATAAAAAGTTCAATTTTTTTTAATCGCACTACTATTGCCAAAAAGCCTATTTTATCACTGCCACTTACAAATAACCCGTACTGATTTTATTACCACCATTCCCACTTTTACACCTCATTCTGTGATTTCTATTGACTCAGATAACTGGTTCTGCCTTGCTCGTCTACCAAAAATTGGTTTTGTTGTAACTTAAGTATCAATAGGTCCAGAGAAAATGAAAACAATATATATAGTGACGGCAGCATCACCATTAGAGAAAGTGAAGGACTAGTGTTCTTGTGACAGTATAATAAATTTTCTCTCTACCTAGGTAGTTTCCTTGTAGTTTGTTGTGGCCGACAAAATGTTACGTCCCTGAGTAAATTACTAAATTGAGGAATTTAATGTTCGAGAGAGATCTGTTTGATGTCTTCTCAGTTTCAAAGATACATAGTAAAGAAAAGAGACACGAATAAAGCAAAAGAGGCTAACAAGATGTTATTCCCAAATGACCTAACAGAATTGTAGAAGGGGGGGTTGAATACAATTCTTGATATTTTCTTAAACTTAAAACACTGATAAAATAAAACTGAACTGAATAAACAAAAACACAAGATATAAATAATTCAGTTGGATTGTTTGATGATCCAACTGAAGTGTTTTTATTGCGGAAATAATCTGTGATACAAAAGTACACAGCTGCTCAGTTACAGAGTTGTAGAGAAGAATGCTCTCAAAGATAGCTAATACAAACTATTTGTTTTTCTTCTCTTATCTCTTTCTAACTGCTACACTTGGTTATATATATTCCCAAGTTTACAATACTATTTTTGGCTACTCTAAAGTACACTAAAGATAACCGCCAATAGTTTGCTTTTCATCCCTTTGTCCAGTGGTCCTTGGAGATCCTTGCTTTTGTCTTCATGCTTATTATGATCACTCCCAAGAGCCCAATTGGAAACTGGGATGTTTCCTTATTCCCCATGTCCATTTTAATGGTTTCCAATGCAAAGTACACTTCCACATCTCCTTTAGATCTGTTCAGTAACCTGTCACTATCACTTTGTCAACTATTCAGAAAAGCAATAATGATTCGTTGATAGCAGGGAGATGTGTTTCGTTGATAGCTTTATTCTTCATTCCGTTGATGGTGTTTCTCTCGTTTCGTTGATAGAGTAATCCTCATACCGTTGACATGTCTTCACTTAGGCAAAATTACAAGGCATGATATACTTACAATTAACCAACCTATTTTGCCTATCTAGTACTTAGTCAACATGACTTAGGAAACCTATCTAATACATACATCAAATGCATATCAAACTGTGAAGTATTGTACAGTGCAATTGCTACAACACTCATTCCGTTGATGAGCTTCCTGTCAACGAAACACTGCAAAGCATGCCATTTCGTTGACAGTTACAAAATAACTTAATACAAAATCTACTAAGTGTTTTTACAATTATCATCAAGAACAACATATTCCTAACAATCTCCCCCAATTTATGACTGATAGAATAACAGCCATAAATCAAGAGCCTTGATGATAACAAAAACACTCAGACATATTACCCATGATAAAAGTAAAAATTGCATTGAGCTTCATAAAGTTTTAGACATAAAACAAGACTTACAAGACTAATGCCCAAATGTGCTCCTCTAGACTGAGCAAATGATTCATCTTGGTCTTCTTTGAGGCATAGTCTTCTTCCCTCTCCTAGAGTTGTTCTCCTCAATCTGGACCTGTAGCCTTCTGT
Organism: Heracleum sosnowskyi; assembly: GCA_030848705.1. Lineage (NCBI taxonomy): Eukaryota > Viridiplantae > Streptophyta > Magnoliopsida > Apiales > Apiaceae > Heracleum > Heracleum sosnowskyi. The sequence goes on along the minus strand of JAUIZM010000016.1, from coordinate 2,247,276 downwards.
AAAAGATCTTCTCTTCTTCATCTTGATCACCAAGCTTGGATTGCATGAACCTTGGAGTTTGATTAGATGCCTTATCCAGCTGGTCTTCCATCCTGAAGAACCTTCTGCAGTTGTCCTTGTCCTTAAATTCCATCATCCAGTAAGGTTGAAGATGGATCTTCTTTCCTGTTGAGGGCACTCTTAGCATCCTGGGAAGAGCCTCAGGCTTGTTCCAGCTAGCCTTTATTTGACATATCTTGGAGACCACCTCAGACTTGGCTGTTTTGGTGAAGCCAAAGTCTTTCTTCAAGCATCTAAACACTGTGAGTAGTGTTTGGTAGTCTTCTCCTAAAATTCTGTAGAGAGGCCATATTTGTTCTCTACCACCCTTGTATGTGAAAACCAATCTTTCAGGTAACTTTTGAGAAGCTGCAATGCCCCTTACTTCCACCAGGTTGTCTAAATCAAGATGTAAGCTGGATTCTTCCCTGATGTCAGCAATGTACATTGTTAGGTCCAAAGTATCGTAGAAGGGGGGGTTGAATACGATACTCACAAATAAATTAATTTCGTTCGCGGATTATTCTTTTAGTTCTATAACGAAATCAACTACACCAAACCAAATCAAGTTTCGGGGAATATATCGTTTTCTAAATATAATCCTCGAGGGGTGCTACAATTCTAATCCGTAGATTAGCTTCAATGAGTTTAAGGTATCACAAATACACAACAATAATCAAGTTCTGAGCACTATTAATTTCTATGATAATTTCTCCGGCTCTTCTCTCTCTCGTAGTAATGTATCTGTATTGAATGTCCTAAAAACTGATGAAGAAGACACACTTCACTCTGCATATATTGTAGACTTTAGAAAACCATCGAACTTGGAATTGCTAGGGACAATCCTGGCCGTTGGATCTCTGTCAACCATTCACAAAAGTATTTCTTTTCACCTGCTCCATATTAAAAAAACCATCGAATGAATTATAAAATCCATCGAATGAATTCAATTAATTAGTCATTCGATAGTTTTTAATTCAAAACTATCGGATGCCTAACTAATCTACTTTGTTCTTTAATAAACCATTTCACCAACTATTTGATAGTTTTTCAAATTGAAAAACCATCGAATTGCTCTCTCTCTTCTTTAGTCATAAATGATTCCACTGAGCTTCTGGGTGTTTAAGAAATAGACTGTATCAATTTCTTCTGAGACGATAAAACAACTTGATCTTTTAAGTGCCGTCACCTAGTGCAACTGGTCTGGTTCACAGATGAATAACACTTGATCAATTCTTATTTTATGTCTTCAATATAGTGCTGCTGATACGTCCCTTGTCCTTCTGGTTGCTTCAATTAAATCACTGGAATCCCGTGGTACTGAACCCTAAATCATTCACATACTTCTGTCGTCTTGAAAGTCTTGTTTCTTTTGTTATCACTGAGGCTTGATCATTTTCATGAGCTTCTTTCCGTGACCTGTTTACGGACTTCAAGAATACATAACGTATTTTGATTTTTTGTGTTTACCTTTTCTTCTTTGATTCTGGATTCCTGTGCTTCTGTTAATATTATTGTCTGTCTTGTCCTTTGTAGAGTTGTAGTTATCTCTTTTAGATCTTATGTTACATTATGCTTTACAATCTCCCCCTATTTGATTGGATAGAGTTCGACAAGCAAATACTTCGAGGATAACTCAACTAACTAAGGAAACATGAAACTACTTAAAGTAAGACAGCGTAATAATATTAATGCATTCTGGATCAGATATTTATACATTTCCAGATTTCATAATTCAAAAAACAATTAAACTTTATACAATGAAGTTGCTCCTCTAGTCTGAGCTGATAGTTCTCTTGTTCTTTGCTTCATCATTCAGTCCATTCCAATCTCACCTTCTTCAATCATTGGATCGGAGTTAGCAGCTTGATAATCAATCACTGATGGATAGTGCAGTGGTTCTCCAGGTTTAAGGATTGCTCCTCTGATGTGTCTTCCAATATACTCAACCTCTTGACCCACTCCAGCCCACAACCATGCAATGTTAACATCTTTCTTGTTTGGCTTTGGCATGTTTGGCAGTCTGGTATGCACTTCCAATCCTCTTTCCACTCTTTTCCTATAGTAAGGAACATTCTCCATTAGAAATCTTCTAAGAGTGTCTGCTGCTTTGTCCTTCTCCGTTGAAGAGAATCCAGTGGATCTAAGATACTTCTCAACTGAGATTAGATAGTTGCTTGGGTAGTCCCTCAGTTTGTCCTCAGCCAGATAGCAGATTCTGAACAAGTCATTCATCATGAATCTAACCATTGGAGGATCTTCAGTAATCTCTGGACTGACTTTCATCACGATCTCCTTAACATGCTCTCGGAGCAGTTCATTTAGCCTTGTAGTTCTTTGGATATTGATGAGTATAGCCTGCAATTCTGTATATGTCCTCTGTTCTAAAAACTTAGTGGAAATTACAAATGTACCTTTCTCCAGAAAACTGATCAATAAGCTCCAGGCACCATTTGCTTTAACCCCAGCATTCAGACAGATTATAGAGCTTCTCAGTGCTTTGAAGTAAGTCTGATCATCAGGATTAGCACTTCTGATGTCCTGAATAATGACTTCCACCTCCGCATTGTCGTTGACTTGTAATCCGTCTTCAACTCCACAAAAGGTTTTATAAGCCATCTCCCATTCAGTACCATCTTTCTTTGCCAGATCTATCATCTTCTTCTTCCTCACTTCATTATACACCTTCAACCTCTTTAGCTTTTCGCTTCTCAGAATTGCTTGCTGTTTTTCTTTCTCAGCTTGCCTGGCATCTATTGCAGCTCTCTGAGCTCTTATTGCTTCCAAGGCAGCTTCTTCTTCTGGTGACAGAGAATTTGATTCTTCTTCCATAATATCCTCATCCAAGATAGGATGTTCTATTGGTTCAGGATAATATGGTTCATGCTCCTCTTGAAAAGGTTGCTCTTGCATGAATTCAAATTCCTCTTCACTCTTCTCTTCCTCCACAAGTTCTTCTATCCAGTACTGCCTGATAGGAATAGCTTCAACTGTTTCCCACACTCTCCATCCATCCTTAGTTTGCTCCTTCTCCCCTTCTCCAACTTTCTCCCCCTTAGTTGAGGAATCCTCGATAAAAGCATCCTCAGCATAAAAGAGATTAGAAGGATCAGGTTGTTGATAGGAGGGGCCAGGTTGTCCAGATTGTTGGCTTTTCAGCATACTCCATATAGACTGTACTCCATCGCCTTGATTCTCCAAGAAATCCATAAGCTGCTTATTAAAGTCATTTATAGAAGCTAACGACAGGTCAATGTTTTCCAATCTTGAGTTGGTAGTCTTTTCCATATGATCCAGTCTCCTGTTGAGTCTAGACTCCACTCTTGAAAGGTTGTCCATTGCATCCTTTACCCGCGCTTGACCATCCCGGATAACCAGAACGTCCTCTTTCAAAGCTTCATGTCCCTGGGACAGTGCAGTTACTTCATTCATGAATCCACCTTTAAGCTCCCTTACGTCCCTCCTCAAATCGACCAGCTCTTCCATAGCTTCCTTCTTTAAGGAGTCCACTGCCTGCTTCGTACCTGTTATAGTGCCAGATGCACTGCCAATGACCCTGAATGTTCTTCTGGAATCAGCTGCAGCCAAGTCAACTTTCTCTTGAATAGACTTTAAAGAAACATTGTCTTGACTGGAGGTGATCCCTTGGTCAAAGGAAGGTCGCAGTGGAACCTTGAATAATGGATTTCCTTCTTTATCATGAACTGTCATCTCCTTGAGGGAAGATTGAACTTGTAGCTCTCTTTCTGTTGGTAACAGCAGATTATCAATATGAGTTAGGGTTTGGGTGTCACTCCTCACGTTTGGCTCTGGGTGTTCACTCACAGTTACTGTTAGTGTTTCACTCATTTTTCCTTTCCCACTCAGGCCAGGTGTAAGTGTTTGTGTTTCACTCAAATCCATTGTGCTGGTTGTACCTGCAGAAGAAAACATCGTAGCCGTCCTTAAGGAGGTCACCGGTGGTGCAATGGGGCTTCGCAAGTCCCCGTCCTTGGTTAAACCAAGTTGCTGATCATCCGTAGATGATATATCCTTTGTAGGATCTAGAGTTTGAATCTCTAGGGGGTTAGAAACAGGCTCTATTAACAGCAGAGATCCCGAATCTTCCCCGTGAGTCTGTAAAGACTTCACCTCAGTTGACTCCTCAATAGTAATTGATTCACTGTCAACGAGTTGCCGATCTGCACCTACGTCAGACCCTTTACCCGCAGGATCCAGATATGTTCCATCTGGGGAGGTAGACAATGACCTTTTAGATTGTGCATTTAGGTCAAAGCCTTCTCTCGACGTCTGTGAAGACCCTTGGTTCAGAGAACCTTCAACCAGTGAACCTGACCGTAATATGGTCGGAACACCAGTTGCTTCCGTCAATTCTTCCTTACTTGATTGAGCTATTGGTTCAGATATTGCTTTCGTTAGCGCAGCCCAATCAGCATCAGAAAAATCAGTAAAGGGCTCTTTGAATGAGAGAAATGAAGTATCAGCAGTTGCCTCAGTTTCTGTTCTTCTCCTTTTAGAGGAAGGCAGAGCTGCTGTTGAAGGGTGTATCTCCTTATGTGGTGCTGCTTTGGCACTATCTCCCTCTACACTCATGGATGGTTCTTTAATGGGTATAGTAGGGGAAGGAGGTTCGTTTATGTTTTCATTTGGCTCTTCCAAAGGCTCTTCGACCGTGGTTAGAGGTTGTGGGTTTGCAACCTCCTGGTCTGGAATGGCCACTGAGGGCTCTGGATCAACATCCATTGGTTGAGGTTCAGGTGCCAGCTCAAGTTCAGGAATGTTACCTTGAATTACCTGTTCCCCTGGGGGTAGAAGAGGTAGGGGCACCGTTCTTAGATATTCTGTGAGAATAGTGGGTACCCCTGGAAGATAGTTGTTCTTCCTTATCAGAGCGGTTATGGCATTGCTCTTCATCTTCGTACACTCCATGTTGTCTTCAGCTTCAAATATCTCCCGTTCATCATCTGTTAAGACATCATTGAGAATTAGCTGTAGGAACCTAGGATAGAAACAGAGCACATCTCCATTCATGCCTGTTCTTTCATCCAGTGGTCCCATGCACATGATGACTTGATCAATCACTATCCGTCCTATGTTAATATGCCTATTGTTCGCAATGGCAAACCCAATCTTTTGAAGGAATAAGGGAATACCATGCAGATTTGTAAGCTTGGCAGTAAAAACATGGATCAGGGTATGAAAGAAAAAATTCCATGGCTTTGGTAGGTAATGCTTTAGGAACTCTCCCACCAAGAAGTTAGGTTGTTGACTTCTGATAAGAGTGAAAAAAAGCATGTATTTCCTCAGTTGAGGGATCCGGAACAAGGTTTTCTGAAGGGAAATGAAGTATTCTATTGAAGTCATGTTCCGTAACCCTAATTGTTCTGCCCCCTGGCACAACAAAACTAAAGGACCGTACATTGTTCTCACTTGTGTCCGTGGCGGTTGTGTACAACGCAGTCAATTGATCAATGCAAAGGACCACGGGAGTACTTACAGCGTATGCCACTAATGAACGTGTATTCAAGAACTCTGCCCATGCACGAATTTGAGGATTCGTTATGGATTGCAGATTTTGAAACGAGACATGATTAGTTTTGGTAACAATAAATTCTCCAGCCATTGTATTTCAAATTTCCAGAAAATAAATTTTAAACCAAAACTAAAAATCACCACTTAAATTTAATTAATTAAATTAATTAATCAAACTTTTAACAAACAATTACCCTAAACACAAAATAACCCCTTTTAACACTAACACACAAAACAAATCGAAATCTTGGAACTGATGAACCTTGAGTACTAGTAACTAATATTTAAATCCAAAATCCAAAATCGAAAATCCAACTTCGATAGTTTCTTCTCAGAAAGTGCCAAAACAACTGAAAAATCACAGTTTTCACGGTCAAAAGAGAATGAATAGTGACAAACAGTGACTTTTTGAAGTTTTCTTGCTTAAACAATGGAGAAAACTATCGAACTGATCTTTGTTTTTGTGTGTATCTTTGTAAGTATTGTAACAGACAAAAGCTTCTGAAAAAGAATTTCTGAAAAGTGAGAAGAAAAGAAGCTAAGGCCCGTTTAAATACTCTGAAACTGACAGGGGTATTTTAGTCTTTTCAGGTTTCGATAGATTTTAGAATACTCTCGATACTTTTCTGCAAGGGGTAAACTGGTCAACTTTCTTCGATGGTTTTTTGAAAACTATCGAAAATTTGAAATTTTTAAGAATTCAAACAGTTTTTCAGAAAACTATCGAGGGTTTATATTATTTGAAAACTGAAAAACTATCGAGGTTTGACTTTTGAAAAACTATCGAGGATTTAAATATTTAATTCAGTAAATCCACTTCGATATATTTTTAAAAGAATCTCAAAAACTATCGAGAAATTTTTCGATAGATTTTCTTTTTCCTTTTCAAAAAACCATCGAAATTAATTTCGATAGATTTATCATTGTACTTTGAAAAACTATCGAATTTCCTTAAATTCGATATTTTTGCTTCTGTCTTCTTTTTAAAACCTGTTCTTGTTTTAAAAATCAGACTTTTTGTATTTCCTGTCAATCTTTAATTTCAATAAATTTGTTAAAATTCACCAAAATCAATTCTTAACATAAAATTCACAATTTTCTTAGAATAAAATCAATTAAATATCATTGAGTGATATTAACCAATTAAAATCTAATCAATTATGCTGCATTAATCTACAATGTTAAAAACAAAGTAAATTAATTCAAATTAAATAAATGCTTGAATATTTAGAACAAATATTAGCACTTAAATAATTTTAGAATTAATAACTAATTAAATGCCAGAAAATATATCATTCATAATTGTGACATGAAATTAGTACACTAATCCTAACTACGAGAATTGCTCCAGAAAATAAACTCACGAGTCCTAAGGATATAGCAATTCTTAAACTCATGTATTCACCAGGACTTTCTGCAGTTATTGACTTCTAATCAAAATAAATTAATCAGAAAGATTTAACATCCCAAGTTCACCAACCAGCTTATTGAAAGTGGATTCATCAAATGGTTTAGTAAAGATGTCTGCAATTTGATCCTCTGTGGGTACAAAATGTAACTCCACAGTTCCATTCATGACATGCTCTCGGATAAAATGATACCTGATGTCGATGTGCTTCGTCCTCGAGTGTTGCACTGGGTTGTTTGAGATTGCTATGGCACTTGTGTTGTCGCAAAATATAGGAATCTTTGTCAACAGAAGTCCATAGTCACGGAGTTGGTTTCTCATCCACAATATCTGAGCACAACAGCTACCAGCAGCAATGTATTCAGCCTCAGCTGTTGATGTGGACACTGAATGCTGCTTCTTGCTATGCCAGGAAACCAATCTTCTTCCAAGAAACTGACAGCTTCCTGAAGTACTCTTCCGATCAATCTTACAACCTGCAAAATCAGAGTCTGTGTATCCAATAAGATCAAATCCTGTATCTTTAGGGTACCAAATTCCAAGATTTGGGGTCCCCTTAAGATATCTAAATATTCGCTTAACAGCTATTAGATGAGATTCTTTAGGATCAGACTGAAATCTAGCACACAAGCATGTTGCAAACATTATATCTGGTCTACTTGCAGTGAGATAAAGTAATGAGCCTATCATACCTCTGTAGCCTGTGATGTCAACCTTCTTACCAGTTTCATCCTTATCAAGCTTAGTGGCAGTTGGCATAGGAGTCTTTGCTGTAGATGAGTCTTTCATTTGATACTTCTTAAGAAGATCCTTGATGTACTTGGACTGACAAATGAATATACCATCTTGTTTCTGGTATACTTGCAATCCAAGAAAGAATGACAATTCACCCATCATGCTCATTTCATAACGACTCTGCATTAACTTAGCAAATCTCTTGCATAGATCATCATTAGTAGAACCAAATATTATGTCATCAACATATACTTGCACCAATATCAAATCATTTTTATGCTTTTTGACAAAGAGAGTTTTGTCTACAACACCTCTTGTAAAATCATTTTCAAGTAAGAATTCAGAGAGAGTGTCATACCATGTCCTCGGAGCTTGTTTGAGTCCATAGAGAGCTTTGAATAGAAAGTACACAAAGTCTGCCAGTTTTGAATCCTCAAAACCTGGAGGTTGTTCCACATACACTTCTTCTTCTAACTCCCCGTTCAGAAAAGCACTCTTCACATCCATCTGATATACCTTGTAATTGGAATGTGCAGCAAATGCCAGAAACATTCTGATGGCCTCAAGTCTTGCTACTGGTGCATAGGTTTCATCATAATCTATACCCTCTTCTTGAGAGTAGCCTTTAGCAACCAGTCTGGCTTTGTTTCTCGTTACAATGCCATCTTCATCCAACTTATTTCTGAATACCCATCTTGTTCCAATAACAGATTTTCCCTTTGGCCTGGGTACCAGCTTCCAAACTTTCTGCCTTTCAAACTGATTGAGTTCTTCTTGTATAGCAATTACCCAATCTGGATCATCTAGAGCATCTTCAACTTTCTTAGGTTCTGTTTCTGAAAGAAACCCAGAATAGTGACATTCATTTTGTGATGTTCTCCTAGTTCTCACTCCTGTGTCCGGATCACCAATGATCAAGTGAAAGGGATGATCTCTATTCCATACCCTTTGTCTTGGCAGATGAGATCTTGATGATTCTCCTTGTTCTAGATGTTGTGGAGTGTGACTAGTTGATCCTTCTCCTGCTCCCCCTGAGTTGTTGACGGTTTGATCTGTTGATTCTGAAGACTGACTAGTGGATCCTGTATGTTGAGGATTTCCACTTTGGTCACCACTTGGTCCAGAATCATTATCATTATCATCATTATTAATAACTGTGACAACCTCAGGTACTTCCTCATTGTCAGAGAGATCTCCTGATAGATTTTCAAATACCAAGGATTCAGAGTTCTCTCCAGTTTGCAGGCCTGGTCTCTTAGTGTCGTCAAATGTTACATTAAAGCTTTCCAACACCTTCTTATCTTCAATCACATATACCCTGAAAGCCTTAGATTCCAGAGAATAGCCCAGAAAAATGCCTTCATCTGCTTTGGCATCAAACTTGCCAAGATGTTCTCCATCTTTAAGTACAAAGCACTTTGCACCAAACACATGAAAATACTTCAGTGTTGGCTTCTTGTTGGCCATTAACTCATACGGAGTCTTTTCATGATCTTTGTTAATCAGGGTACGATTCTGAGTGTAGCAAGCTGTATTCACTGCTTCAGCCCAAAAGTAAGTGGGAAGTTTTGATTCACTCAACATGGTCCTTGCTGCTTCAACCAAGGTCCTGTTCTTCCTTTCCACTACTCCATTCTGTTGAGGAGTTCTTGGTGCTGAAAACTGTCTTGATATTCCTTTCTCTGAGCAGAAATCATTTAGAACTGCATTCTTGAATTCAGTTCCATTGTCTGATCTGATTGTCCGCATAGGTAGCTTAGCTTCCACTTCTATCTTCTTGATGTGATCAATGATTGGTTGTGTTGCTTCACCCTTTGTTTGTATGAACAACACCCACGTGTACTTGGAGTAGTCGTCCACCATCACCAATGCATATCTGTTTCTTGAAAGTGACATAACATTAACTGGACCAAATAAATCCATATGAATCAGCTGTAATGGTTCAGTAATACTTGTCATTCCTTTGCTTCCATGTGATGCTTTCTTCGACTTCCCTTTTTCACATGCTTCACATAGTCCCTCCTGATTGAATTCCATCAGGGGCAACCCTCTCACTAACTCTCTCTTTACCAAAGAGTTCATAGTTTTGAAGTTCAGATGTGAGAGCTTCTTGTGCCATAGCCAACTTTGTTCTGAAGATGCCTTTGCATAGAAGCATGTAACTTCTCCTTCACTGGTAGAACTTAAGTCAGCTATAAACAAATTTCCTTTTCTCACTCCCAGTAGAGTAAGCTTCTCATCCTTCCTGTTGGTGATCAAGCACTTGTCCTTTCTGAAATCTACATTGTAGCCTTTATCACAGAACTGACTGATGCTTAGAAGATTGTGCTTTAATCCTTCAACAAGAGAGATGTTTTCAATGATGACATTTCCAGCTTTCAATTTACCATATCCCGTAGTGAATCCTTTGCTATCATCTCCAAAGGTTACAATCGGGCCGGTCTTCTTAACCACCTCTGTAAGCAGGGACTCTTCACCTGTCATGTGTCTAGAACAGCCACTATCCAGAATCCACACAACCTTTGAGCTTTTAACCTTACCCTGCAATCACAGATTGATTAAGCGGACTTTGGTACCCAAAATTGTTTGGGTCCTGAAGGTTTAGATGATTTAACAGGAGTAACATTCGATTTAGTCTTACCCTGTTTGATATTCATAGTATCTGTGGATTTAACATTACTAGAGCTATTGCTACTATCAGACATCAACTTAAAATAAGCATGCATGATGTTGTACTTACATAGCAAACACTCTTTCTTTCCACAGGGCTCATGATTATCAGGCATGTTAGACATGTTATGCATTTCAGAAGTATTAGCAGTTTCTACTTTAACCTTTTTACATGCATGTGTAAGGTGTCCAGCAGAATTACAAATAGAACATAACTTCCTAGATGCAATGGGAGAAGATGGAACCAATTCCTGATTAACAATCTTTTTCCTCCCATTCCTGTTCTTTTTAACATTACTAACTAAGGAACCTACTTCAGTTTTAGGTAAATCAGGTTTAGGTAATACATTCTTTACTGATTTCCTAGGCAACTTAGTCTTTACCTCTTTTTCCTTCACTAAATCCTCCTCAAGCAATTCTTGAGCTATGAAAAGATCATCCTCATAAAAGAGAGGTGGAAACGGCTTAACAAAAACTGGACAATCAACATTCTTAAGAACATGTGGAGTATTCCTTTTGACAACTGAAGGTGTCACAGGGAATTCCAAAATCTTCTTACCAGCTTTCTTGTTATAGTCAAATCCTATAGCAGTTTTATTCTCTACGGCCTGAGTATCAATGATTTCCTTAGCCACTAGAGCGGAATTCTTAAAAGCATTCAGCTTCAAATCTAGATCTGAAATCTGCTTCCTGAGGATAGTCTCTATCTCATCATTACACTTGACCTTGTTCTCTAAGTACGCATTCTTTTGCTTAAGATCTTCTAATGTGACAGCTACAAGCTCTAGTTCTTCATTTTTAGATTCTAGTTTTTTAATCTTAAGAACTAGTTTAGCATTTTCCATTTCAGATGCTAGCATGCTTGTGTGTACATTAAACAATTCTACACTAAGATCTTGCACAGTTTTCTTGTACTCAGAATTAGACATATCAATTGTAGTTAAGATAGGTACCTGAGATGATTGAGGTGATTCCTCTGAAGAGTCAGCCATTAGAGCAACATTTACATATTCCTCCTCTTCATCCGAATCAGTATCATCCCAGTGCTTTCCCTCTGCTATGTAAGCCTTCCCTTTCTGCTTTCCAGAGAATGCCTCCAACTGCTGTTTAAGCTTGGCATTCTCCTTCTTCAACTCATCATAAGAATCCTTCTTTCCATAGACATCTTTCATGTCTCTTGCTTGACGAGGCTTCCGGCATTCAGTGGCGAAATGCCCTAACTCATTGCAGTTATAGCATCTTGATTTGCTTCTATCAATCATTCCAGTCTTGTAGCCTCCCTTAAAGCCTGTACTAGGTGTATAATTGCTCTTCTGGAATCTGTTGGTTGAGCCCTTGAACTTGTACTTAGGGTTTCTCTTGAAACGAATATGACTAAACTTTGCAGCTAAGTACGCCATGGTTTTGTCTTCCATTTGCTCAAGATCTTCTAGGGTGTAGTAATCACTTTCATCAACACCCAGATTCACAGAATCCATTTCTGCTTCTATTATCACCTCCTTTCCAGCTCTAGGGGTTTGAACCTGAATCTCAGAAGTTATTGGTTCATCCACTACAAGTGCTGCTGATCTCACAAGTGCATTGTGCTTGCTGTCCACTGTCCCTGATCCGTAGATTATCACCCTTTGTTCCTGTTCCATCTCATAGGTCTTCAACTTGCCATAGATCATCTCTAATGACATCTTTGTGAAGTCAATTCTTTCCCTAATGGATGATGACTTGTGTTCTACATGATGGGGCAGCGTCATCATGAACTTCCTGTTCGATTCTCTCAGTGGATAGGTTTTTCCTTTCATTGCCAATTCATTGAGGAGCTTAGTATATTTCTCAAAGACCTGAGTTATACTTTCTCCTGGCAGTGACCTAAACGCTTCATATTGAGAAGTCAGAATGTCCAATCTGTTTTCCTGCACGTCTTCAGTTCCTTCCATTATTAGGTTAATGGTATCCCACATATGTTTCCCGCTTGTACAGTTCATCAACTGATAGCTCATTTCCTTGTCCGCGGAGTCCGCCAATATCAACATTAAACCGGTGTCCAATCGAATCAGTTCTTTGTCAGAATCTGTAAATTCACTTATCTCCTTAGGTTGGGTGCCTGAAGGAATCCTGCTACCATCAGGAGCTGTAGATTCACTAACTGGTTTCATTGGTACAAACGGCCCGTTCTCTAATATGCCAATATACAACGGATTAGATGCCTTGATAAATAACAGCATCTTCATCTTCCACAAACCGAAATCATCTCTAGTAAACGGGGGAACTTTAATACCAGCGGTTGTCTTTGGAGCACTCATGGTTTCTGAAAATTTCAAGTTGTTTAAAATTCAAGAAATTCCAATTAAATGAAAAAATTTGAAAGTTAAAAAATTTGCTTCGTATTTTCACGCTACGTTTGATTTTGGTCTCATTCACCGGATCTGATTTGTATATCAATCAAGTAGCTCTGATACCAATTGTTAGGTCCAAAGTATCGTAGAAGGGGGGGTTGAATACGATACTCACAAATAAATTAATTTCGTTCGCGGATTATTCTTTTAGTTCTATAACGAAATCAACTACACCAAACCAAATCAAGTTTCGGGGAATATATCGTTTTATAAATATAATCCTCGAGGGGTGCTACAATTCTAATCCGTAGATTAGCTTCAATGAGTTTAAGGTATCACAAATACACAACAATAATCAAGTTCTGAGCACTATTAATTTCTATGATAATTTCTCCGGCTCTTCTCTCTCTCGTAGTAATGTATCTGTATTGAATGTCCTAAAAACTGATGAAGAAGACACACTTCACTCTGCATATATTGTAGACTTTAGAAAACCATCGAACTTGGAATTGCTAGGGACAATCCTGGCCGTTGGATCTCTGTCAACCATTCACAAAAGTATTTCTTTTCACCTGCTCCATATTAAAAAAACCATCGAATGAATTATAAAATCCATCGAATGAATTCAATTAATTAGTCATTCGATAGTTTTTAATTCAAAACTATCGGATGCCTAACTAATCTACTTTGTTCTTTAATAAACCATTTCACCAACTATTTGATAGTTTTTCAAATTGAAAAACCATCGAATTGCTCTCTCTCTTCTTTAGTCATAAATGATTCCACTGAGCTTCTGGGTGTTTAAGAAATAGACTGTATCAATTTCTTCTGAGACGATAAAACAACTTGATCTTTTAAGTGCCGTCACCTAGTGCAACTGGTCTGGTTCACAGATGAATAACACTTGATCAATTCTTATTTTATGTCTTCAATATAGTGCTGCTGATACGTCCCTTGTCCTTCTGGTTGCTTCAATTAAATCACTGGAATCCCGTGGTACTGAACCCTAAATCATTCACATACTTCTGTCATCTTGAAAGTCTTGTTTCTTTTGTTGTCACTGAGGCTTGATCATTTTCATGAGCTTCTTTCCGTGACCTGTTTACGGACTTCAAGAATACATAACGTATTTTGATTTTTTGTGTTTACCTTTTCTTCTTTGATTCTGGATTCCTGTGCTTCTGTTAATATTATTATCTGTCTTGTCCTTTGTAGAGTTGTAGTTATCTCTTTTAGATCTTATGTTACATTATGCTTTACATACATGCAGTCCTCTGGATTTGTAGGGGGTTTCTGAGATTGTGGCTTCCTCACAAATACTGGCTTTGCCTTGACAGCCCTTTTCTTTGTCTTCATTGGTTGATCCTTTTCAAATAGGAACTTTGGAAAATAGGCTTCATCAAATTCAATAGGCTCCTCCTTTGGCATGATTGGTTGATCATGAAAGTTGACAGGGTGTGCAGGGTCACAGGCCAACTTTCCTCCAATAGGTAGATCAATAGGAATTTGATGTGCACTTGTTGTGGAAGGGGCTTGAGCAGTGTCCAGAGAGTCCTCTTTTTCAAAGTTCAGATTCCTCTTAGCTCTAGCCTTTGGTTGCCTTACACTTTTCCTTGCTGGTTCAGCTTCATTAGCTCCATCCTTGGCTTTTTCTTCCTGAAAGGTCTCTTCATCTTCAAGTGCTTGAGCAACTGCCAATGCTTGCATTGCTGCCCTTTCAGATTCTTCAGCCTTGGCCTTTGCAAAATTTGGGTGACCAACCCAAATGCAGATTTCCTTGCTGTCCCTGTAGATGATGGCCCTTTGATTCCTTATGCTTGGATGATTGCTTTCCTTGCTCTCAATGATCAGCTTCCCTAGGACTTTGAACTCATCTGGCTTTGGAGCAGGATAAAATATCCTTTCAATGTTCTTGCCTTTGGGTTTGGCAGGTGATATTGGAGACATCCCTCTTGCATCCACATTCTTAAAGCATGAAGATTGACCCTTCTCATTTCTTGAATCTTGAAGGATTCCATGCTGAAGGGGCTCTATAGCATAAGAGCTCTTGAACTGTGGCTCCATTTGTACAATCACCATTGCATTTGTTGATGGCTGATCTGTCTTTGAAGATTCAGTAATGTTCTTGAACCTTGCTTCTATGTTGGACCAGTGATCTTTGATTTGTTCTGCAAGTTTCATCCTCATAGAAGCTTCCTGGATCAGGTCAATACTATCCTTATTCTTCTTTCCAAACTCCCCCATTGCTAGTGGCTCCTGTGGCAGTGAAATGGCTGGGACCAACACCTTTGTGATTTGAATGTTTAGCTCCTTAGATTTCTCCCCCTTTTTGTTAGCATCAAGAGAGATGACTGGGAGTCCTTGAGCTGCCACTAGCTGAGTGAGTAGCCGAGTTTGCTTCTCTTGTTCCTTCTGCATTTGAGAAAGTGTAGCTTCCACCTTGTCCACTCTTGTAGAGAGAGTTTTCAAGGATGTAGCCACCTCAGGTTCCTTAGAGAAAAACCTGGTCATCTTGGACACAGTGAGAAGAGGGAGCTTTTCATCCAACATCCTGTAGTTAGCATCCCTGAGATTGCTAATGGAGTCCTTGATTTCTGTAGCCTCAATCCTTGTCTGCATCATTTGTAGCCTTTGAATTTCCAGAGAATCCATGATGGCCATGTAGACTTTCTTGTCCCTTGCATTTGCAGACTCATGAGCTAGATAGGCCTCATTGTACTGCCTTGAGATAGCAGCATCTAGAGTGACTCTTCCATGCATACCCTGAGAAAGCCAGTCTGGTGTAGGAGGCACCACAGAAGTCCCAGTCTGTGAAGTGGTGGCCACCTGTAGATTATCACCATAGCTGTCCTCATCATCAGAAAACTCAAAGTCTCCACTTGCTGCAGCTCCTGGAGGTAGATTGGTCAAGGCATCCTTTGCTCTTTGCATTGATGCAGTAGTATGAATTAAGTTGAGTGACCTTTCTGCCTCCACATTGCCCTGTTGAGCCATAACATGATAGGCTGGCACAGGATGAGTAAAGGTCTCAGGATCCAGGGAAATACTATCCAGAGTTTGTTGATAATGCTCTTGGAAAGTAAGTTCCCTTTCTCCCTCACTGACCTCCATTAACTCATTAGCAATGGCTGCTTCCACCCTTATTGTTCCTGTAGTCCCTTCTCTCTCTCTCCACTCTTTTCTTGCATCATGGGCTCCCCATGGCTCACACCTCTCACACCCTCACCTTCACCTACTAAGGTGGTACTCTCAATCTCTCCTTTTGCCTGGCTGGAAGAAATAGCCAGCCTCTCACTCTCATTCTCTCCTTTTGCCTGGCTGCAAGCCAGCCTCTCAATTTCACTCCCTTTCAAACCTAAAAGTGTCTCAACTACCACCAGGTCATCTACACTAGTTGTGGAAACAACTTGATTTTCAGTAAAAGGTGTAGAATGACCTATCAACGAAATGGTAGTTTGAACTGTCAACGGTATAGGTACCGTTGATGGAGAAACACTTGTCAACGAAAGAGGCTGTTTCGTTGATGAAGTCAATAAAGCATTTTGAGAAAGTGAAATTACAGTAGAATCTGTGGTGATTGATTTGAGATTGGGGTCCACAGATTCTCTTGCAGTTTCAGAAAAACTTGGTTGATGGCCCAACAAATCACTTAATAAGTGATGACCATCAGCTTCAGAGTGGGGCTTCTCCAAGATTAGAGTTGGAGAATCGGGAAAAGATGTATGGATCATGTCCACATCTAAAGATTGAGTTGGTGAATTGGATGGAGATAAATCAAGATTAATGTTTAGAGAGTGGGACTGTAACCCCAGAGTAATAATAGGGGTTACATCAACCTGAATTTGAGAAACTGGAAGTGTTGCTTCCAGTGTGTGTGCACCCTGTGAACCCTTGGTCTTTTGCTTCACTCTCCTTTGGTATTGGGAAAATGTAGACTGTGGGCTTGAAGTGTCCCTTACCCTTTTGGACTGTGCTCTAGGTGGAGAGCTTGTTTCAATAATCACATCCTTTTGGGAGGATGCAATTAGACTTGTGTTTAAATCCATTTTACTCATTGTGCCTTGTTGGGAAGACACAATGGGGCTAGGCTGGGAAACACTTACCTCACCTTCCTTATTCTTGGGGTTTCTTTGATTTTCACCCCTTCCCTCACCTCTCACAACTCCAGACTCACTCCCCTTAGGTTGTGTGGTAGTTTTTACAACAGGTGCCTTTTGAGAAGCACCTGAGGTTGGCTTGGAGGATTTCTTTGATTTTGATTTAGTTGCTGGGGCAGGAGCCTGTTGGGTCACAGCTACAGACTCCATAGCAACAAGGTTGGAGGAGACAATAGAAGTAACAGCTATACTAACAGGGATAGTAGTAGTTACCTCAATGATTGGCAGATACACCACTGGAACATCACCATTGTAGTTCAGCCTCAGTATGTCTGTCAATACTCTCTTTTCTTGTACAAAGCACTCAAACCTGGCATTAGGGTTAGAGATAACTAATGGTGCTGGACTAACATGATTAGCCAGCATCATCAGAAACCTTGCATAATAGATATTTTTCTTCCTATTTGCCTTATCACCCAACTTAGCACCAATTTCATAAATAAGTTGGGTGCTAAAGTTGTAATATCTATCATTTAGAAGCATGGTTAGGAGAATTAACATAGAGTTAGTTAATGCATCAAAATTACTAATCTTTCCAGAAAAGACCTTAATGAATGCATCAGCTAAATAACTGTATTCCCTAACCAAACCTCTCCTAATTATTCTACCCAGATTATCAGTAGGCAAGTAGTAGTTTATAGAATTTAGCATGGTAGTTATTTCAGTGTTAGTAGGCAAAGCATCACAGTTATTATCAGGAATATGTAAACATGCTTGCAAAACATCAGAATTAACTATGTACTCATTACCTTGGAGAGTGAATTGCAGAGTGCAATTTGTTCCACTATATTCACATGAGGTCCAAATTTCCTCAATTATTTCATTGTAGATTGGTGTAGAGTAGAACATTGCATAGCTCAACTTGCAATTCTTCATGAAATCCATCATTTTGAAGAAAAGTCTGTTCGGGTTTTCCTTTGCAACAAAAGGGATGGAGTTGTTCTTCTCATAGATGAACCCTCCAGCAGACATAAGCTTGACTATGGGTGCCATTGTTGAGTGAGATAAAGCTTCGAACTGAGTTGCTTGTTAGAGAGAGAAAGAGAGAGAAAAGCCTTTGGAATTTTTGAGAGCAGGTAAAAAAGAATTAAAGAAAATAGAATTTCTTAAATACTCCCCCAAAAATTCTCAGAAAATGAGTCCAATAATAAAAGTAAATTACTGGATTGGCTTAAAAATATAACCGTTACTCTTAAAGTATTACCATGATTTATACTTACAGGGATGTATGCATAGATCGTGGTAAAAGACGTGTCAGTTTTCAACGGTTCAGATTTATAAGAGCGCTAAATCAACGAATCAGAATTGGGCGTTTAAAGTCCCGTCTGTTTCGTTGATACAGCTGTGTTTCGTTGACATAAAAGAGCTATCAACGAAACACCCAGAAAAATGCTAAGAATGTCAACGAAATGGTTTGTTTCGTTGGCATAGTTATTTTGACTTAGACAAAATTTTACTTTTTCCTGAGAAAATTAAATCACAGAAAATCATAGCAAATTTCTGGCTGCATTATGACTTGCAAATATCTCAAAAATAATTAAGAGAAATTTAGCATACCTAGCTCACTTACTAATCTTGAGAATGTTGATTCATCAAGTGGCTTGGTAAAGATGTCTGCAAGTTGTTGTTCACTTGGAACAAAATGTAACTCCACAGTACCATTCATAACATGTTCTCTAATGAAATGGTACTTGATGTCAATGTGCTTGGTTCTTGAATGCTGCACTGGATTCTCAGTGATGGCAATGGCACTAGTGTTGTCACAGAAAATAGGAATTTTCTCAACTCTTAATCCATAATCAAGTAATTGATTTTTCATCCATAAAATCTGTGCACAACAACTTCCAGCTGCAATATACTCAGCCTCAGCTGTGGAGGTGGAAACTGAGTTTTGTTTCTTGCTAAACCATGACACAAGCTTGTTTCCTAAGAATTGACAGGTGCCTGTTGTGCTTTTCCTGTCAATTTTACATCCTGCATAATCTGCATCTGAATAACCAATTAGTTCAAAACCAGATTCTCTAGGATACCAAATGCCAAGGTTTGGTGTTCCCTTGAGATATCTGAAAATCCTTTTAATAGCAACTAAATGGGATTCCCTAGGATCAGCCTGAAATCTAGCACATAGACATGTAGCAAACATAATATCAGGTCTACTAGCTGTTAAATACAAAAGTGAGCCTACCATGCCTCTGTAACTTGAAATGTCCACAGATTTTTCCTTAGTATTCAATTCAAGTTTGGTGGCAGTGGGCATGGGAGTTTTGGCAGGAGAGCATTCCATTAAGTTAAATTTCTTTAATAAATCATGAATATATTTTGTTTGACTAATGAAAATGCCTTCATTAACTTGCTTCACTTGAAGACCAAGAAAGTAAGTTAATTCTCCCATCATGCTCATTTCATATTTACTTTGCATAAGCTTGGCAAACTTTTGACAAAGTTTCACATCTGTAGACCCAAAGATTATGTCATCTACATAAATTTGAACAAGTATAGTTGAGCCATTCACAATCCTGTGAAAAAGAGTTTTATCTACAGTACCTCTAGTGAAGTGATTCTCAAGAAGAAACTGTGAGAGTGTGTCATACCAGGCTCTAGGTGCTTGTTTCAAACCATAGAGTGCTTTGAGGAGGAAGTATACATATTCTGGAAAATCATCATCTTCAAAACCAGGAGGTTGACTTACATAGACCTCCTCTTCCAATTCCCCATTTAGAAAAGCACTTTTCACATCCATTTGATAGACTTTGAAATTGGCATGGGCTGCATAGGCTAGGAAAATCCTTATTGCTTCTAGTCTTGCAACAGGAGCAAATGTTTCATCAAAATCAATTCCTTCTTCCTGTGAGTAGCCTTTTGCAACTAGTCTTGCTTTGTTCCTTGTGACTATGCCATTTTCATCCATCTTGTTTCTGAACACCCATTTTGTGCCTATTACACTCCTGTCCTTAGGCTTGGGCACCAGCTTCCAAACATTGTTCCTTTCAAATTGGTTTAGCTCTTCTTGCATAGCCAAAACCCAATCTGGATCTAGAAGTGCATCCTCAACTTTCTTTGGCTCATCTTGAGACAGAAAGCTGCTATATAGACATTCTTCTTGAGTTGCTCTTCTAGTTTGGACTTTTGAAGAAACATCACCTATAATAAGTTCAAAGGGATGATCTTTAGTCCATTTTCTTGAGGGAGGTAGATTTGCTCTAGACGAGGTAGCTTCATGATCATGATTGCCTTGATTGGATATTTGTCCTTGAGAAACTCCCCCTGAGTTTGTTGTCCCTAAATGATCACTTCTTGAGACATTTCTATGACCTTCAACGGTATGACTGTTTTGGCTGTCAACGAAACGCTCATTTTGACTGTCAACGAAACCACCATCTTGACTGTCAACGAAATGACCATTTGGTCTACTAGCAGCTATTCTTTTCAATCTTAATGCAGCAATTTCATCTTCACTGCTGCTCTCATCTGTGCTAGATACAACAACTTTAGGCTGTTTCTCAGTAGTCTTAACATGATTCATTCGATCTCCTTCCTCATTCTCAAAAGAGAGACTTTCATGGAAACCTTCATCACAGAGACCTTGAATTTTGAGATCATCAAAAACAACATGTACAGATTCCATAACAATGTTGGTTCTGAGATTATAGACTCTGTAAGCTTTCCCTGCTGCATATCCCACAAATATTGCTTCATCTGCCTTTGCTTCAAATTTCCCCAAATGCTCAGCTTGATTTCTCAGAACAAAGCACTTGCATCCAAAGACATGAAGAAAATCCAATAGTGGCTTCTTTCTTTTGAGTAGTTGATAAGGGGTCATTCCCTTGGCCTGATTAATCAAAGAAATATTCTGAGTGAAGCAAGCTGTGTTAACTGCCTCAGCCCAAAAATAAGTTGGTAACTTTGATTCATCTAGCATTGTCCTGGCAGCTTCAATAAGTGTTCTGTTTTTCCTTTCAACTACACCATTTTGCTGTGGTGTCCTTGCTGCTGAAAACTCATGCATAATACCATTTTCTTCACAGAACATCTTCATGCTTGAATTCTTGAATTCTGTCCCATTGTCACTCCTGATCCTTCTTACTTTCAAGTCAGGATGATTGTTTACCATCTTGATGTGATTGATAATGATTTCACTTGCCTCATCTTTAGAATGTAAAAAGAAGGTCCAAGTAAATCTAGAAAAATCATCAACAATCACAAGACAATATTTCTTCTTTGAAATAGACATGACATTTACAGGGCCAAACAGATCCATATGAAGTAACTCAAGCTGATGGACAATTGATGACTCTGTCTTGCTTTTGAATGATGCCTTCTTTTGTTTCCCTTTTTGACAGGCATCACACAAACCATCCTTGGAAAACTCCACCTGTGGAATTCCTCTAGCAAGATCCTTCCTTACCAAATCATTCATAACCTTGAAATTCAGATGAGATAATTTCTTGTGCCATAGCCAACTTTCATCCTTGCTTGCTTTGCTGAAAAGACAAGTGATGGTGTCTGGACTTGTGCTACTAAAGTCAGCAATGTACACATTCCCTCTTCTGAATCCAGTCATTACCACATTGTTGTTTCCTCCTTTAGAAACAACACAGGCTTCTTTTAAAAAAGTAACTAAAAATCCTTTGTCACAAAGTTGACTGATACTAAGCAAATTGTGCTTAAGACCATCCACCAATGCAACCTCATCTATGATGACATTCTCTTTTGAAATCAAGCCATATCCCTTTGTGTAGCCTTTGCTGTCATCTCCAAAAGCAATACAAGGGCCAGCTCTTTCCTGAAACTCTATGCGCAGGGTAGAATCACCAGTCATGTGTCTTGAACAACCACTATCCAAGTACCAAAGATTCCTTTTGTCTCCCTGCACACAATGAAACCAAATCAAGTTGATTTTGGTACCCAAGTTTCCTTGGGTCCTGTTTTGTTAGCCTTTGCTTTTCCTTTTATATCATTTTTCACCTTGGGCTCAGATTGATTTAAATCAACTTTAATCTTGGTGTTGATTTCTGATTGTTGCTCACATTTTCATTTACAGCATGCATATTTGAAGGAACACACATATTATTCATATTCCATGGCATTTGTGGCATACTAAACATATTCATGTATGGATTAGGCACAAATGGCATGCTGGCATATGGATTTTGAAATTGTGCATATGGAGCAAACATGTTAGGCATAACAGGCATTGTAGGCATAGAACTATTCATTGCAGGCTTGGGAATTTTCATTTTAACAGTCTTCTTAACAGATTTGCAGTTAGTAGATAAATGACTAACACTTCCACAATTGACACAAGTCTTTCTAGGAGCATATTTATCAGGTGTGTAATTGTTGTGTTTGTTAATTCCTACTTTGCCATTCCTGTTATTCCTTTTATTTCCCTTAGCCTCAATTTGAACATTCTCTATCTTATCTTTCAATTGCTTGTTGGACAAGTGACCTACATTAGCTCTCTCAACAGGCTTCTCAACTTTCTTTGATTTACTAGACTCACCTTGAACAAAGCTCTTGGTGACAGGACCATACTTATTATTAAGTCTAGTGAGTTCATCTTTTCTTTTCTCTGTCAACGAAACACCCTGATCGGTTGATGGTTCATGTGTCAACGGAACATCGCATTCCGTTGACATATCAACCTTCAACAAATGATCATTGTTGTTTGTTGACTCTGTTTCTGAATCTAAGGCTTCACAAGCATACCCTAGTTTCTCTTTGTTCTTTTTCCATGATTGTTCACAGAAAGATTCCATACCTTGAACATTAATGATGTTGGTAGCAACATTCCTGGCATCTTTCCATTTAGCAATCACACTCTGTTCTATTTCTAGTTGTGTCTTAAGAATTTCTTCCCTTTGTAACACGTTCTCAAGTTCCTTCTTAGCATCCCTACTAACACATCTCATTTTCTCAAATTCAATGAGCTGTGCTTCTAACATTGCATTCCTATCACTTAAGAGCAAATTAGTCTCTTTAATTCTTGAATTCTCTTTGGTAAGTGATTTAAGAGTAACACGCAAATTATATAATACAGTAGACATTTCATTTACTGCACTATCGCATTCCTCTTTAGAAAGCTCAGAAAGATTAGTAATTGTTACCTGGTTGCTTGAGGAGCTTGCTTCCTGCTCATGATTGTTAGCCATAAGAGCCAAGTTGACATATTCAACATCATCATCAGAATCTTCACCATTACCAGCCCAATCATACTCCTGAGTCATGAAAGCCTTTTCCTTTTGCTTGAGAAGTTCAAAGTATTTCTTTTTATAATCAACAGGCTCAAATTTCCTGTTGCTCTTCTCAATCTTGGGTTTTCTGCAGTCTCCAGCAAAGTGACCAAGCATTCCACAATTGAAACATTTAGATTTAGACTTTTCAATCCAGTTACTTTTGTTAGGTTGAAAGTCTCTCCTTGGTGGCCTTGCTTCTGAGTTTCTCTTGAACTTGAACTTAGAGAATTTTCTTGATAGAAAAGCAATGTGTTCATCAATCTCATCTAAGTCATCCAAGTTGGCTGATTCTGGTTCTTCTTCTTCTGTCATCTTACCTTTACCCTTGCTGACATCACTTCTACAACTAGCTCGACTAGTTGTGGCCTTTGCAGCTTCTTCAGTGTCATCTTCCAGTTGGTTCACAGATGCAATCAATGCAATGGATCCACCCTTCTTCTGTACCTTTTCAATTTCCTCGTCTTGCTCCATTTCCAGCTCATAAGTCTTCAATGTTCCATACAGCCTTTCAAGAGTGTAATCTTTGTACTCTTGAGTGTTTCTTAGAGAAACAGTCATAGGCTTCCATTCTTTTGGAAGAGCTCTTAGAAATTTAAGGTTTGAGTCCTTAGTTTGGTAGATTCTCCCATACAACTTTAATCCATTCAGAAGCTTTTGAAACCTACTAAACGTGTCATTTAGGGTTTCACCAACTTTAAAGTGAAAGTGCTCATATTGTTGTATAAGGAGTTGCATTTTGTTCTCCCTTACTTGCTCAGTTCCTTCACATAGTGTTCTGACAGTGTCCCATACTTCTTTGGAGGTTGTACAGTTTATGACATTATCAAACATCTCTTGCTCCAAACCATTAAACAGAATGTTCATGGTTCTCTTATCTTTATGGATTTCTGCAAGATCTTCAATAGTCCATTCTGAGACAAGTTTTGGAATTTCTACGTCAGGAGCATCATCTGGCACTCCAACTCTAGATGCAAACTTCATGGGAACGTGTGGACCTTTCTCAATGCAGTCTACATATCTCTCATCCATAGACATGAGATGTAAATGCATCTTTACTTTCCAGTGAAAGTAATTGTCCTTATCAAGAACTGGTATCTTCACACCTGCATCCTTCTTCACCATGGTTTCTGTTTTGGTCTTGATCTTTAAACTTCTTGTATGTTAGAAGCTTGCTCTGATACCAATTGTTATTCCCAAATGACCTAACAGAATTGTAGAAGGGGGGGTTGAATACAATTCTTGATATTTTCTTAAACTTAAAACACTGATAAAATAAAACTGAACTGAATAAACAAAAACACAAGATATAAATAATTCAGTTGGATTGTTTGATGATCCAACTGAAGTGTTTTTATTGCGGAAATAATCTGTGATACAAAAGTACACAGCTGCTCAGTTACAGAGTTGTAGAGAAGAATGCTCTCAAAGATAGCTAATACAAACTATTTGTTTTTCTTCTCTTATCTCTTTCTAACTGCTACACTTGGTTATATATATTCCCAAGTTTACAATACTATTTTTGGCTACTCTAAAGTACACTAAAGATAACCGCCAATAGTTTGCTTTTCATCCCTTTGTCCAGTGGTCCTTGGAGATCCTTGCTTTTGTCTTCATGCTTATTATGATCACTCCCAAGAGCCCAATTGGAAACTGGGATGTTTCCTTATTCCCCATGTCCATTTTAATGGTTTCCAATGCAAAGTACACTTCCACATCTCCTTTAGATCTGTTCAGTAACCTGTCACTATCACTTTGTCAACTATTCAGAAAAGCAATAATGATTCGTTGATAGCAGGGAGATGTGTTTCGTTGATAGCTTTATTCTTCATTCCGTTGATGGTGTTTCTCTCGTTTCGTTGATAGAGTAATCCTCATACCGTTGACATGTCTTCACTTAGGCAAAATTACAAGGCATGATATACTTACAATTAACCAACCTATTTTGCCTATCTAGTACTTAGTCAACATGACTTAGGAAACCTATCTAATACATACATCAAATGCATATCAAACTGTGAAGTATTGTACAGTGCAATTGCTACAACACTCATTCCGTTGATGAGCTTCCTGTCAACGAAACACTGCAAAGCATGCCATTTCGTTGACAGTTACAAAATAACTTAATACAAAATCTACTAAGTGTTTTTACAATTATCATCAAGAACAACATATTCCTAACACAAGAGTTGACTGATATTACATTTGTATTGATAATTCTATCAGCTCTAATTAATTAGGAATAAAATGATGAGCATCATATATCTTCTTATCATGTACATCAAGACAACTAAAGTATACTCGTTAACCTTTATTTCTTCATTTAGGTTCATGCATACAAGTGATTTTTTCATCTGTGAACTAAGATTATGTGCGACCAGCACAAATTTATTCTGGATTTTTTCATCTGTGCATCAAGAACTAGTTCTCAAGAGAACTACTATGTTCTGTACATTACATGTGTCCTATACAACACATGTATCATGTATGTGTTCTGCAGACATTTTTCCACTAATTTATTTATCACAGTCAAACCCAAACTATTATCTTCTCATAATTTTGTTTTAAAGATTATCTTAAACATAATCTTACTAGAACACAAGCAAGTTCGAATTAAGGGCCCTCGATTTTGGAATTTCAACCTGATAATGCCATCTAACATTCAAGATCATTTTTAATAATTGAAACATATATGGTACCTGATGCCCAATGTCTTATGCAACATGACTGGTTTACAGATTATTAATAATTTATTAATAAATTTACAGATTATTAATTAAATAAATCATGGGTTTTTAAAAACTCAACCAAATGACTTACCTGAATGACATGGTTCTTGAAATTAACATTTTCTATCTCCTTTCTGCTTCTATACTCAAGGTAAAGAACACTGATCAGATAAGCTGTCCAGCTACCAACAAGTCCATAGAATATTTGAAACAATATTCCTGATAGAAAACCAAGCTGAGAGAATGAGTATGGCAGTGTCAATAGCACTTGAGCAACCTGCAATAAAACACACACACAACATGGTCAAAAAAAATCTTGAAATGTGAACAAAAAAAAGTTCAAGTTTTTATTTTCTTGGTTTGTTTTTACATACTTGATTAGAAGCACAACTGAACCAAGCATCCCAAGCAGACCCTCCATGCCAAAGAAAGCTCTTGAGATTCAAAGCAGAAGTATCTTCAACTTCTTTACTCTCCTCTCTATTTGCTTCATGTTCTGTTTCATTCAACAATAGCTTCCTCTGCTTGCTTATTACCCAACATTGTCTTTGATATCAACTAAAACACACTTCTCCAAGCCTTACAAAGATCTCTAAAACACAAAACATAAACAAAAAAAACACTCAATGAGACAAAAACAAACACAATCACATGAACCAAGAACCATTTAGGCCATTACCCAGATCCAAAGAAAACCAAAAAACAAGATCAAAGTTAAAAAAAACATACATACATGTATGAAAGTATATGTTTATATGTAAAAAAACTAAAAAAACTAAAAAAACACACTACTCCAACAAAAACAAGCAAACTAGTAGTAAAAAAACAAAAACAAGTACACTAAAGAAACTGAATGAAAGCCAAAAAGTAAGAGAGTTTTAAGAATCCTTGGTTCCAAGAATTGACAGAAATAAGCAACACATAACCAACTTTAAATGCTTTCTGCAAACTTAATGGCATTTACAGAAGAAACGGCTACAGAAAATCTTGAAAAAATTAATTGTTTTAAGAAAAGAAAGTAAACTTAAATGCCTGTTTGATGTTGCTAATTCATAAAGGCAGCTAAAGGGTGGCTAAAAATGTGTGTTCTGCAGCTACTACTAGTAACAGCTCCTCTCAGCTTAATTACAGTACAAACAGATTACAATTACTGCTAACATCCAAAATTACATTACAAGTAAGTTTTACTAAAATATTGGTTAAATCAACATCATAACAATGAGCTCACGTCTTCATATAATCAGGACATCAAAATTTCAAACACACGCACACAAGCACGTAATCACACACAAATAAACACACAAACGCACAAACAAACACACACACGCAGAGAGAGAGAGAGAGAGAGAGAGAGAGAGAGAGAGAGAGAGGGGGGGGAGAGAGCTTACTAAGAGAATCGAATCAAGCTCGGTGATCTCCGCTTCCTTGAGTTTCTGTGCAACAACCTAAAATTCGAGAGAAAAATTCAATACGGTGAGATCAAGAGAGAATAAACAATTGCACGAAATACAAAAACGAAACTCATCAAAATTACAAACAACATATGTACAACAAAAACATATACTCTCACCATTATTAATCTTCGAGAAGAGAGTGGGTATGATTTCAAATTTAGAGAGAGAGAGGATGAAATGAACAAGTAACAAAATCGAAAGCCCCAATTTTAAACCCTAATTGAAATCCCCAATCCAAACCTTAATTGAAACTCCCAATCGAAACCCTAATTAAAACCCCCGATTGAAACACTAATTAAAACCCCCAATCGAAAGCCCAAAATCAATGATGAGAGGGAGAGTGAGTGTGTGTGAGAGGGAGAGTAACGAGAGAGAGAGAGAGAGGGTGTCTGAGCGTTTTTTTGGTTTAAAGGGAAAGTCTGCTTCCAACAATTCACTTTGGGGGGAAACTTCCCGCCTTGTGTTTTTCTGTCGTGTGTACATATTTGTTAAATTTTTATAATTTAAAATTAAATAAATATCATGTGTAATTACATAATATAATTAAAAAAAAATTTAATATACTATAAATGATTTATAACAGTAAAAAATAATTCAAAATTCAAATGTTACTACAACATTTTTAATACTTTTAAAAAGATTATTCGGTGAATCTGACACATGTCCCGTTCCCGGAAGCAGTACTATTCCAATATTTCTGGAAAGATGCGGCATAACCGGACCTTTATATTTTTTTTTTATTTTTTTCCAACACTAGAATGAGTACCAATTCACATCCGTACGGTTGGATCGTCGAAGAAATCAATTAAAAAAATTATTCACTGAATCTGACACTTGTCCCATTCCCGGAAGCAGTACTATTCCAACGTTTCTGGAAAGATGCGACATAATCGGACGTCAAAGTTTTTTGATTATTTTTTCCCAACACTATAATGAGTACCGATTAACATCTGTAAGGTTGGATCGTCCAAGAAATCAATTGAAAAAATTATTCAGTGAATCTGACACATGTCCCGTTCTTGGAAGCAATACTATTCCAACGTTTCTGGAAAGATGCGGCATAACCGGACTTTTATATTTTTTGATTATTTTTTCCCAACACTAGAATGACTACTGATTAACATCTGTACGGTTGGATCGTCCAAGAAATCAATTGAAAAAATTATTCAGTGAATCTGACACATGTCCCGTTCTTGGAAGCAGTACTATTCCAACGTTTCTGAAAAGATGCGGCATAACCGGATTTTTATATTTTTTGATTATTTTTTCCCAACACTAGAATGACTACCGATTAACATCCATACGGTTGGATCATCCAAGAAATCAATTGAAAAAATTATTCAGTGAATCTAACACATGTCCCGTTCTTGGAAGCAGTACTATTCCAACGTTTTTGAAATATGCGGCATAACAGGACTTTTATATTTTTTTATTATTTTTTCCCAACACTAGAATGACTACCGATTAACATCCGTACGGTTGGATCGTCCAAGAAATCAATTAAAAAATTATTCGGGTTTAGGGTTTAATTGGGCCCAATTGTGGGGCCCACTTTTTTAATATTATTTTTAAGTAAAAATTAATTATTAATTAAAAATTAGAATAATTAGTGGGGCCCACTTGTGGGGCCCAATTTTTTAAATATTATTTTTAAATTAAAAATTAAAAATTAATTATTAATTAATTTTTAATTAAAAATTAGAATAATTAGTGGGGCCGGGGCCCACTTTTTTCGGTGGGACCCACTTTTTTTAATATTATTTTTAATTTAAAATTAATTATTAATTAATTATTAATTAAATTTTAATTAAAAATTAGAATAATTAGTGGGGCCCACTAATGGGGCCCACTTTTTTCTGTGGGACCCACTTTTTTTAATATTATTTTTAATTAAAAATTAATTAAAAATTAATTATTTATTAACTTTTAATTAAATTTTAATTAAAAATTAGAATAATTAGTGGGGCCCACTTGTGGGGCCCACTTTTTTCGGTGGGACCCACTTTTTTAAATATTATTTTTAATTTAAAATTAATTAATAATTAATTATTAATAACTTTTTAATTAATTTTTAATTAAAAATTAGAATAATTAGTGGGGCCCACTTGTGGGGCCCACTTTTTTCTGTGGGACCCACTTTTTTAAATATTATTTTTAATTAAAAATTAATTATTAATTAATTATTAATAACTTTTTAATTAATTTTTAATTAAAAATTAGAATAATTAGTGGGGCCAATTGTGGGGCCCACTTTTTTCGGTGGGACCCAAATTTTTCAATATTATTTTTAATTTCAAATTAATTATTAATTAATTAATAATTAATTTTTAATTAAATTTTAATTAATAATTAATTTTTAATTAAATTTTAATTAAAAATTAGAATAATTAGTGGGGCCCACTTTTTTCTGTGGGACCCAATTTTTTTAATATTATTTTTAATTAAAAATTAATTAATAATTAATTATTAATAACTTTTTAATTAATTTTTAATTAAAAATTAGAATAATTAGTGTGGCCCACTTGTGGGGCCCACTTTTTTCTGTGGGACCCACTTTTTTTAATATTATTTTTAATTAAAAATTAATTAATTATTAATTATTAATAACTTTTTAATTAATTTTTAATTAAGAATTAGAATAATTAGTGGGGCCCACTTGTGGGGCCCACTTTTTTTAATATTATTTTTAATTAAAAATTAATTATTAATTAATATCAAATGCAACAGAAGATTGATAGAGTAACACAATGAGTCTTCTGCAACAGAGTCTGTTCTATGGCAACATGACATTTATGTGTAATGTAACACTATCTCTAGAGTATTGCAGTTGTTCAGAAATAGTGTATCAATTGTAACACAAAGTAGGTGTTGCAATTGAAAAGTGTTACATCCGGCCATCTATGGCGTAGTGTAGTCGAAAACAACCACAAAAATGAGGTCGAAAATATACTGAGTGAGGTCGAAAAATCCTGGTCGAATTTGTACTAAATTTCCTGGTCGAAACGTTCGACCTCACCCCAGTCCTGGTCGAATTTCTGGTCGAAAATGACCTAGAATTCTGGTCGAAAATGGCATGGATTCCTGATCGAAAATGCTCTGAAAAAATGGAAAAATTCAGGAAAAAATGCGATAACTTCTACAAAAATCCCAAGGGTATTTTCCCAGAAGTTGGGGGGCAAATGATATGGGCTGAAATATAACCCTAGAAATAATTAATGATATATTAATTAGACCTAGTTTGGTCCAAGAATTAGGCCCGACAAAAGACCCGAAACCCTAATTATTTATTAATTTCATAATTAATAAATAAAGGAAAATACGCAGCTCATAAAAGAGTCCAAATATGATAATATCTTCATAGAAGGATCCAGAATCCCAATCAAATATTACGATGAGTCACAGCACTTATCAGATAAGGATAATACTTGCCTGCCAAGCAAAACACTCCTTATCAGTTATCAATAATGAGACTTATCCATTAAGTCTCCTAAATATACTCTAAATATAAGGCTCCTGACGCCTATATAAGGACCCTCGTCCTTCATTCTAGAACTACGTTTGATTGGCTTGATTCTCTATACAGCAGAGATACGTAGGCATCTTGTGAGGACCGATTTAGTCTCGAAACACAAGAGCAGCCATTAAAGCTTGAACGCTCACAAACCCTAGCATTTAATTCACAAAGCACGTTTTTTAATCTATAACAGTTGGGCTAGGTTTTGGTGCTAATGTGGAAAAATTTGTATAAATTTTTCTGGTTGAGTTAGCAGTTTTGTTTTTGCGTTTCCCGGATTTTCAACAGTCGGATCACCCTGAATTTTGGACAGCATCTTTCTTACACATATGTCTAAATTCTGAATGGTGGAGATCAGATTTAGAGGTCCAGAAGGTCTTTTTAATGATGTAGGGGCAGGGACTGTTGCACCACGGTAAGGAAAACAAGGCTCATGTTTACTAAGATATGTAAACAGTAGTGAATTAGCTGGGTTTTAATGATTGTGATATATTGTATACAAACAAAACATACGTATCAATATATACAAGAAAAAGGTTCTTTCACTTGGCATTGTTAGACACTGGACAGTCAGGAAGACACCACGGCAAAATGGGGTTGCGGAGAGGCTAAATCACACATTGCGGGAAAAACCAATGTGTATGCGATCATATGCTGGTTTGGGTAAAAAATGGTGGGCAGAGTCGATTGCTACTGCTCGGCACATTGTCAACCGGTCACTTCATGCATTTCTGGACGGAGATGTACCTTATAACGTATGGTCAGGAAAACATGCAGATTTTGGGAGACTTAGAACGTACACGACCTACTACCATGTTGACGAGGGAAAACTTGATGCGAAAGCCAAAAAGGCTATATTCTTGGGTTATGCAACAGGTACAAAAGGTTATCGTCTTTGGTCTATTGATGATTCTAGTTCATAATCAGTAGGGATGTTATATTTGATGAGGACACCATGGAAGCTTCTCCGAAAGCTAAGGTGATGTATGGTGCTGACATTGAGACTTCTAAGTCTCAAGTGGTTGAGATAGAATCTTCTAGTCATCCAGGTTCTAGTCGTGTTCAATAGGAACATCATGCAGACACTCGTGATGATGAGGATGATGAGTTTGAACATGAGACTCTTGAGCAAGAGAATATACAGGCATGCGAAAAACAGCAGTTCGAAAAAGTTTGGCTTCTGCAAGGCCAAAACGAGCATATAAACAGGTTCAAAACCTTGGGTCAGAGAAGCCTATGTAACACTATGGGCAGGTTAGTGTAGTAGAGTATGCACTCTCGGTGGAGGATGATGAGCCTATCTCCTTCAAATAAGCTATTCAGAACAGTTATTGTGAGAGGTTGGTAGCGAAGGAAGAAGAAGAGATGAAGTCTCTGGTAAAGAACCAAACTTGGGATTTAGTCCCATTGCCTACAGGGAGCAAGATTCAACATTGCTTGGACTTGCTTAATATCAACTAGTGTTAATATCCCTTTGGGGCGGTGTTGGGGTGAGTTGGAGATTTCACCCCATGGTGTGAACTACGGTGGCTTGATCCCGGTAATGGGTACGTAGGAAGCTATGGTAAATATGGCGCAGCCGGTTGGCGTTTACATATCAAGGTTTTCATAGTTTTCTCAGGGTTCGTCCATAATTTGAGGTCTATCAAATGATGTACAAGGTGGAAAATTGTGAGGTTGGAAGGTTGGGCTATTTTTTGGTGCTAATGTGGAAAAATTCGTAGAAATTTTTCTGGTTGAGTTAGCAGTTTTGTTTTTGTGTTTCCCGGAGTTTCAACGGTCGGATCGCCCTGAATTTTGGACAACATCTTTCTTACACATATGTATAAATTATGAATGGCGGAGATCGGATTTAGAGGTCCAGAAGGTCTGTTTAATGAGGTAGGGGAAGGGACTGTTGCACCACGGTGAAGATTAAGCTCCCCGTGGTAAGGTGACTTGGAGCGGGTATTTTTTGGCCCAAAAGTATTTTGGGTTAATTCTTAAACTAGGCCCATGTTTAATAAGATATGTAAACAGTTGTGAATTAGCTAGGTTTTAATGATTGTGATATATTGTATATATACAAAACATACGTATCAATATATACAAGAAAAATGCTCTTTCACTTGGCCATCAAAATTCCTTCTTCTTTGTGTTTACTTTGATTAATGTGTTGTGTTATAGCTTATAACTTATGGCGGTAGAACTTGGTGTGAGTTATATGTATTAAAACTTCTCTTCAGGTGTTATTTCGTTGCGTCAAGGGTTGTCCCTCTTTTGGGACCCAACAGACAAGTACACATTATGTAGACTAATTTTGCATTATTAATTCTGAGTGTGCTATCAATGAATAAAAATTATTTGATGCTTGATAATTCCTTATGTGTGCTTTCAAATTTTTTAAAATTTAAGATGCTTCTTAGTCAAATTTAGTGAGTCAAGCATGCTTTCACCTTATGAGATTTTCAGCCTACTTTGTGATTGATACATTATATATCAATCGAGTTCTTTTGTTGTGTGATGTTCGTCACTTAACATTGACCTAGAAATTGTTTTAAACCATTTTGAGGCTATATGATATGTATATGCATGAAAATGATAAAGGCACTATGATTAACATTGACCCATACAACACCCGTGAATTATATCCCTAATGACCCTTGATCTTATATCCGTTTTGTTCAAAAATCACCCCACTATAATTTTGAGCCTACTTGTTTATTCTTATCTTTATTTACTAGTAGAGCATTGTGATTTAATTTATGGGTGGGTGAATATTTTTGACAAAGACCTTTTGATTTGTGCATGCATATATATACGAACTAGTGGAAGTTTGGTGAACAACCAATCATGGTAGCACATGTCTATACATAGCCTACTTACTTATTGAAGGCGACTTTGATGGATCTATTTCATGATATTTTTATCTATCAAGACAATGTGTGCATACTTGGATTATTTTGTACAAATGGTGTACTTTCAGATATTCTCTGGTTGTTATGTGATTGAGGTTTGCATATGTGGAGTACTATGAATTTCTGCATGTTTGAGACTTGATGCTTGAAAATAGTTGATTTGTGGGTATTGTTAGGAATATGTTGTTCTTGATGATAATTATAAAAACACTTAGTAGATTTTGTGTTAAGTCACTTTTGTAACTGTCAACGGAATGGTATGCTTTGCAACTTCCATTGACAGGTAGCTCATCAACGAAATGAGTAATGTAGCAATTGCACTGTACAATACTTCACTACTTGATAGGTATTTGTTGTAGGTATTAGATAGGTTTTCTAAGTCATGTTGACTAAGTACTAGATAGGCAAAATAGGTTGGTTAATTGTAAATATAATATGCCTTGTAATTTTGCCTAAGTGAAGACATGTCAACGGAATGGAGATTACACTATCAACGGAATGAAGAATGTACCATCAACGGATTGAAGAATAAAGCTATCAACGGAATACGTCTCACTGCTATCAACGAATCATTATCACTTTTCTGAATTGTTGACAAAGTGATAGTGACAGTTTCTTGACAGATCAAAAGGTGATGTAGAAGTGTACTTTGCATTGGGAGCCATTAAAATGGTCACTGGGAATGAGGAAACATTCCAATTTCCAATTAGGATCTTGAGTGTGATCATACTAAGCATGAAGACAAAAGGCAAGATCTCCAAGGACCATTGGACAAAAGGAATGAAAAGCAAGCTACTGGTGGTTACCCTTAGTACATTTTAGAGTAGCCAAAAATAGCATTGTAAACTTGGGTTATATAACCAAGTGTAGCAGTTCATTTTATTGTAAGTGAGTGAGATAGAATAACTTTGTATTAGCTTTTTTCAAGAGCACTCTCACTCTACATTATGAACTGAGCAGCTGTGCTACATTTGTAACACAGATTATTTCCACAATAAAAACATCTCAGTTGGATCCTCAAAACATCTACCTGAAATTTTATATTTGCTTGTGTTTTTATTTTCTCAGTCAAGTTATTTAATTTTTTTTTTTTAAGTTTAAAAATATCTAGAATTGTATTCAACCCCCCTTCTACAATTCTGTTAGGTCATTTGGGATTAACAGGTATATCTTCTATAAACCTTCACGAGACAAAACTCGTTCTACTAAGGTTGATTCTAATTCCCATCTTAATTAAATTTTGCATTTAATGGGCCTTTATTAGTTAGATTTTAATATTTTATTGTAGGAAGCAAGGAATTCTAAATTGGAAAGAATTGAAGCGAAACAAGAAGAAAATTTGGATTTATGGGGTTATTGGGCAACACGCGCAAGAGATATTATTTGGGTCGTATCTTGAGTTTTTTATATCAGATTTGGGGGATTCAACAGCCCACAAGAAGATAAAGAGATTATATTTCATTATAGAGTGGCCCAGGTATCAAAATCCAGTTGTAGCCCAAAAACAGCAGAGAAAAGTCAATTACGAATTTTGACTTTAGAAACCTATTAAATTTGGGAAATCTTCCTTGTGTATTCCTATTCCTATTCCTAAAAACATTAAAAAAAAATACTTCTATTATTAGGTTATTAATATTAGACATATTACTTACGTATTTTCGGAGAGAGCCATGCACCCAGGAGAAGAGAGGAGGAGATTGCAAAGAGAAGAGTGTGTGCTTGGGAATTTCGACATAGGGATTCCTCTACTACATCTTTACTTTGTATAGAACTCTCATCTCTTTATGACTTCTATGTATTTTATCATGAAAATGGTAGGCTATCTCTTATTTGTTGTAGGGTTGTTACGAAGCCCTAGACCTTATGACAAAATTATATGTAGTGAATTCTGAATTCTTGAGAAATGTGCTTGATATGCTTATATGTTCATCAATGCTTGTAGAGATGATTGAATTAGCAATGGTATCATGTGGTCATCCAAGTTTACTATGTGATTGTTGTCTCTGTGAAGTCAATTAATCTTTCTATGTAGTCATAAAATTAATTGTATAAGTGTGTAAACCAGATATGGTAATTAAAACCCAAAAATATTTGGATTTGGGTTTGCATTTTATGAAACCCGCCGAACTCATTTCGTTGCCATCCTAGTGTGGTAATTTGCGTTATCTTCATATTTGTACGATAATTGTCAACATCAGATACTATCTACGTAAAGTTAATATTTCTCAATTTAATTAAGTTTTAGAAATGATCAAGTTCTCTAATCTTTTTTAATCTCTATGATAAATATCGTACGATTAGATTTCATATATAATGTTTTAATAGAATATTAATCATATCAAATTGAATAATTGTATGGAGTTCAAGATTTATTTCAAAACTTTTTGAACAAAACATTAATTATAATTAAATAAGGCAATATGTGACATTTACATTTTCGATAAGAATGATGTTTGAATTCGTTAAACGTCTATTGACTTCCTAATTTGCATCAACCGGTGGAAACTTTTCAAACTTACAGTAAAAAGTACTTTAAATTTTATCTTCGAACTCGACATGTAAAAGTAAATTAGAACTTAGAAATCACTTTTTTACAATTACCATCATTAAAACAGTCATAGACTATTACCATCATAGTTTTAACCGGTCATGTGATGATCCGGGTTAACTTTCGTTTATTTTTTAAAAATCAGGTCAAGTCCCAGAGTTGACAACTAACCACTTTCGAAAAAGCTAGCAAATTTTGTTTACATTAGTTATTGACATGTGATGTTACGAATATTCTACCTTGTTCAAATGACGTTTTTGTATAGTCCACAAACAAATTATGAAATCAGGGTAGTGATAGTATACTTCTAGCCGTGTAGGGCTCTCATATCATACGTGACAACTCAAATTAAATTTTGATGAAATCAGGCCATGATCCAATTCCAAATTGAAGTACAATGACCTAAATATGCCGACTTGGATAATTCATAAGCCTATTGCAAGCCTCAAAACGTGTTGCTATATGTCCAAGAAATATTGCAGTAGGCCGAAAATTTGCAAAGGCAACATTTTTTGGGTGTTGGATATATCCATATTGGCCTAGGTATCTGGGAAACACCACGCTCCCTCTACATCAATACGTGTTTTAGTGTTGGAATAGAATGCTATATGAACATTTGAAGTACCCGTAAAACAATGTTTTCATTGTGTTGGCTTAGTGTTATTCATTCTGAAAAATGACCTGTGGGGTCCACAACTGGGCCCACCAGTGGGGCCAACATGTGGACATATTATGACTTTGTGGGACCCACTTTCTAGCAACATTTTTTGTTCTTTTTCCCAACACTTATTGTATCAACATCAACATTTTTAGCAATAATTTTTATAATAATTTGTTCTTTTTGCCAACAATTTGTGGATCTATTGCAACACTTTTCTATTTACAAATGAAAATACACTATTCTTATTTAAGCATTCCAAAACAGCCAATTCATTTCCAACAAACAAAACAATACCGCATAATAATGCAAAGGTTCACTCCTAATCCAATCAACTACAGCACATGTGTTCTAAACACAATGAACTAACTACAAGCATTTTTGTAAACACAATCAACCAAAGCGTTTTTCCAAACATAATTAACCAACTACATCAATGTGTGCGCAATATTTCACAATGTAGTTAAGCGCAATGTCTCATAGTATAGATAATGTTGCCCAGTAATAAACAATTGTAGAAGGGGGGTTGAATACAATTGTATAATATTCTCGACTTAATAAACTATGAATCACAAATATGAAAGAATAATAACAACTTTATTCAATCTGATATAAAACTGTTAAAAACTCTCTCAAGAAATTCTGATGTTCTTGAGAGCTTCTATGTTACAAAAATACTCGAGTGTCTATTATCGATAAAAATCGAAACCTAAACTGTGTTTATATACTACACAACTTCTCTATCAATTACATGATAAGTCCTAATCAATTACAAAGATTGAAACCTATCCTAAATTGATAGCTTCATTCCTACAGACCAGGAACCGACAAAATAATCTTCCTTATTTAACTAGACTCCAAATATGACTCGAAGTAGAATTCCTGATCAGCTTCCAGTCCTGATGATCAATCCTGATCTCAGTCCTGATATACACCCTGATGATAATCCTGATACTAACACTTGATCAAATACTGATGACCATGCTGTACTGATGACGTCAGCAATCCTGATCAGTTGAGTCTAGATCCTGACGATCATTGAATCCTGATCTAACAATCTCCCCCAATCTCATACTTTGTGAAGTAAAGTATAGATTCCTAGATTCAATGATGTCAAAAACATATTTACAAAATGTACAAATATTTACAGCAGCAACTTATCTTTTTAAATTCTTTGATAGAACATATTCATCTTCAAGAAGTTGGATAACAAATTTTCTTCTTTTTCTTCAAGAATTTGAATCAGTCTTTCCTTAAGATTTCTGAGTTCTTCATCTTCCTCATTAATCTGATAGATAGATGCTCTGAGATTTTGTATGGAGCTTCTCTGAAGACTATGCTCTTCAAGCAAAAGATAAGCAATTTCCTTCCCATCAGGATTGAGAGTAAGTTGAGTCATGCCAAAAGTCACTTCTTTAACAGCAGTGCTCCTTTGCATTTCCACATCTTGACCTCTTTGATTTAAGTACATGGGAGTATAATTACCATTGAAATTTCTGTTTCCATCCAGTCTTCTTCTAATTGTTACCAAGATCATGTCACTCCACACTTTGCACACTTCATTCTTCCATTTTAATAGATAATGAACATATTTCAGTTCCTGAGTAGTTTTTACCAACAAGTCTTGAATGGATAGAATCTTCACCGAACCATCTTTCATGAAGTACAGAAGTTTTTATTTCTTTTCATAACCATCATGACAATCTATAACTATATCAATAGATAATAAATTGTTCAGGTTTTCAGAAGTTATATTACCTCCAATTTCAGTCAAGGAGTAGGGATCAACATAAGGTAGATTCAGAAATTCAGCATCCCTGTGTCCAATACCTCCTCTTGAATTACTTGGCATTTGCCTCAGAGTTGAAAACATCTTTAACCAGAGTGCTCTTGATCTAACCATATCAGATAAATCAACAACACTGGAGGCACTTGTAATAATTCCACCAGACTGAAATAGAATAGGTCTATCACACCTAAGTGTGTCTATGTGTTTCCACTTTTTGTCTTTTTCCTTCTCATAAGCATAACTCTTCTCCAGCTGAGGTTGATGTCTTCTTGAATTTCTCCACAATCCTTCATTTGAAGTTTTGAGCTTTTGCTTATAGAGCTGAAAATCTCTATTTGTTGACCTGGTTATTCTTCTTCTTCTGTCTGCTTCTTCTTCATCTACTTCCTTATTGTGAGAATCAACCACTGTAGAAAGAATTATCAAACCAACCTCTTGCAGAATTTCAGAATCATCAGGATCTTGAATATTGTCAGGAACAACATCAGGATTAGATTCTTCAATTTGATTTGTATTGCTGAGAGTTGATTGTCTTGGTCTTCTTCTCAATTCAGGTTCTTCTTCAATAATTCCATCATCACCAAAAGGAACTTCAGGAGTTTAAGTAGGTTCAGGAATTTCTTCAATTCTTAGAATTCTAGACCTTGTTTGTCTAGGCATAATCTGAGTTGAAGATCCTCTTCTCCCTCTTCTAGCACCTCTTCTACCTCTGCCTCCTCTACCTCTAGCAGGAGCAAGATTCTTAAAACTTTCCATCATTTCTCTTTGAGCATTTAAGAACTCTTCATGAGAGAGATCATGATATTCTTCACTTGCTGTAGAGAGTGCTTTCCTTGCAAATAATTGTTGAACCCTTTTATCAGTATGATAAAGAGTCATAATCCTTCCATCTCTTGTTGAAAACTTCTGGAATAGATTTGATGCATCTTCAGGATTATCAATGAGTACATCTTCATCACCTTCAGGAATTGTAGAAAGTGTCTGTCCATGACCAGGCGTCAGGATTTGATCATTCATCAGGATTTGATCACCTGTCAGGATTTGCTCTTCCGTCAGAATTTGAGATTGTACCATTGTCCTTACTGTTCTAACTCCAGAATCAGAAACATGAGTTGACTGCGTTGTTTGACTTTGAGAAGTTTGAATTGTCTTCATAACAGCAACATCAGAGGTTTCTCCTTGTACAATTTTGTCACCACCATCATTTCCAATATCATCATCATTATTCCTTAATAATAGATCAGGTGTACATTTTTTAGAACTTACCTTCTCCCCCTTTTTGACATCAGGATTTGACAATAAATTCAAAATTAAGGCAAGAGAGGTTTGAATATCAGTTACCTTTGTATCAAGAGAATCAATTCTGTTGTTGATGGAGGATTGTTCAGAAATAACAGACTTTACTTGGGATTCCACCACCCTTAGTTGAAGAACAGTAGGCACCTTTGTAAAATTTTGAGCAATATCACTCTTCATAGAATCAGTTGCAGCCTTGACAGAATCAATCTCATGTTTGAGGCTTTTGGATAACAGAGTAGTAGCCTTCAAATGATTCTTCAAATCTTGATTCTCAATCAATTTCACTACATCATAGGCATGATCCAAAGCATATGGATAACTAACAGATTCAGCAGGTCTGTACCATGAATTGTTCCATTCATACTGTCTAAGTGCCTCAGCAGGAGTCATTTCAGAAGGAACAGAAAAGTCTTGTCTTAAGTCCTTTCCAGAAGTAGCCTTGCCATCCATGAATGTGCTTGAAGAACCAAAGTTGGTTCCAAGACTAGATTTAATAACTCTGGCAAGCTGATCCTTCTCTTCATTGTTATCATCATCACTATCATCACTATCATCAGCATCAGAATCAAGAGTAACATCAGGATCATGAATATCAATACCTTTTAGCTTATCCTGGGATGCTGTGATAGAATCTGTCATTGGTCTTGAGCTAAGTGGCTGTATCAGGATTGGCTCAGCATCAGGAGCACCACTAGCGTCAGGAGAAACACTGTCTGGATTTGATAAGCTTGCATCAGAATTTGTTACTGATGGTTCTTGTGTAGCATGAGGTTCTGAAGCTGCTTCAACACTTTGAGTTGGAGGTTCTTGTGTGCTTCCCTCATTGACAGTGTCCTCGACCAATCTTTCATCTGCATCAAAAACTGTAGCTTTTACTGCATCTTCACATTGAGAAGATGGTTCTTGTGGGGCTGGAATAGAAATATCTGCATTTTCCCTTTGAGAAAATGGTTCTTGTGGGAACATTCCAATAGCTAAGCCTTCACCCAAACTTTGATTGAGTGGTTCTTGTGTGGCAGGATCTTCAGTAGCTGCTGAATCACTTTGAGATTCAGGTTCTTGTGGGCTTGATCCTTTCAGCTTCTTGAGTCTCTTGAAAACTATCTCTGCTGCTTTCCTCTTTTTCTGCAATGGAGGTGTAAGACCAACCATGGAAGCAGTCTCAGAAACCTTCTCCCATGAAATTTCTAGAATCTTTTTAGCTGGAGAAGCTGGAGAGTCTGAGATAGAGACAATTTTTGTTTGTACATCAGGAATACCAACATCAGGATTTACTAGAGCATCAGGAGTAGATGACTCTGTTAGGCCGAATACACAATATATAATCAAGTATGTATGAGAATAACAATTAAGAATACAGGTTTGTAAATCAACAAACTGAATTATATTAAATAATTCTCTCTTAGTGATGTTAATGAATCACAAAGAGCTACTAGGTTACAAGAATAATATATTCAATGTTCGCGTCCCTTCTAGGGATAACCTATCTGTGTTTATATAGTACACAGTTACACAATCCTTATCTAATTGATATTCCTACAAATTAGCTATACAAGTTATATCAATTAAGGATTGCTTCTTATCTTCTATTCTGTTTCCTTAGCTGTATCAATATATTCTGCTTCTTTCCATCTTTAGAATATATTGCTTCTAGAATCTTCAATTCAGCACCGACAGCTAATTAAACTCTTCACCCTGTCAGACTTTAAATAAACTCTGACCGGCTTCTGATAAACTCTGGTTAGTACCTGTTGCTTAAACACTGATAAACAAACGTCAGCAATTATATCTAACAATCTCCCCCAACTTGTTCATAATAAAATGTACAAGTTAAACATATAATTGATGATGTCAAAAACATTTAACAAATGCAGTGTTTAACATATAACAGAGTTTAATTTAAAACAGAGTTTAAATTTGACTTAGAATAGAAAATATATTAAAAACTTACAATCAGACTTTACTTGATTTCTTGAATATCAGGCACTGTCCTGATATAGTCTGATAGCAATTTCTTTTCAGCTCTTTCTAGCTCTTCTACCATGATCTTCTTCACTTCTTTCAACTCTGGATCAGATTCTCCAGTCTGATAAATTGCAGCTCTCAGAGAATAGATGGAATTCTTCCTCATCTCATTCCCTAGCTTAATATAATAAGCTTTATCAGATTCTAAATTAAATTCAAGAACTTTTGTACCCAGTGCTGTTCTGAACCTAGCACTATTCCTTTTCATTTCTACCAACTTTCCATGTGCATCTCTGTATTTAGGAATGTATGCACTTGATACTCCAGCTCCACTCAAAACTTTGGATTTCATCATCCTTTCCTTCAAAACTCGAGCAGCATCATAAGTACTTCTATTCTTTACTTCAAATAGATATAGAACATACTCTAGCTCTTCCCAGAGTTTTAACTGAATATCAAATTCACCAACTCTATACACTCTGCCATCAGCCATAAAATATAACAAGAATTCCTTTTTGATTCCTTTATGAAAAATCATCTGTACAGATTCTAGTTTGTCAAGGCCTTCTTGAGTAATTCCAACTCCAGATTCTGCCAGCGAAAACTTGTCTTGAGATCTGTTATTAGTTCTTCTCTCTCTGTGTGAACCCAGTCCAGATTTATCAAAGGCTTCTTTTCCCAATACTGTTCTGGTTTCTGAGAAATTCACAGCTTCAAGCTTTAAATCTTCAAGAAGTTTTGGTTTGCTAAATCCTGGAAGTTGTGTAGATTTCTGTACAACTTGAGCAACGTCAGAGGTTGTCATAACTTTAGTAGTATCATCAACTTGAGCAGCGTCAGAGGTTGATTTTGCTAATCTTGTTTCAACTTGAGCAATGTCAGAGGTTGAATTATCTTTCTTCTTTAGGTTAGGCTCTTCAATCATTATGCCTTTACCCTTATCAGAGTTTCCAATCACAGGTCTCCTTGTATATTGTATACTCTGTTGTATATTCTCTTTGATAGAAATACCAACTTCTTTCTTTCTAGGAGCCTTGATTTCCTTTTTCTTGTAGATTCCAGCTTCAAGATTTTTCTTGTGTTCCTCAGCAAGCATTTGCTCTTCAGCCTGGATATCTTCAATAGTAACATTCTTTCCATGCTCTTTCATGAATATTTTAGCAGCAATCTCTTCATCAGTAGATGGATTAGTTGAAACAACTAAACTCTTGAGTTTTGAAGTAGATTGGCCACCAGAGTTTATCTTGTCAGAGTTTGTTTGTCTATCAGAGTTTACTCTTGTTCTGCTTTGCCTTTGAGCAAAAATCTTTCTTTTATTTTCTTTGCTTCCCCCATCAGTAGAATCATCCCTCCGTCTCAGAGCTTGAGTGTCTTTGCATTTGTCTTTAGATACACTCTCCCCCTTTTTGACATCATCAGAAAGTAGTACTGATGTCAGCAATTCAATGGCAGTAGAAATGGAATTCAGTTGAGTAGACATTGCATTCTGATTTTCCTCAACTTTCCCAAGCCTCTTCTTGATTTCCTCAGAATCCTTGGCTTGCTGCTTGAGCATAGCATAATAATAAGTTCTGTCAGACTTGAAAGTAAGATCCTTCATACTGACTTCATTCCTTAGATTTGTAAGCATTTGTTGATTCTCATCAAATCTATTATTAAGAGATTTGACTTGAACAACAGTTGCCTGTAAGCTTGTAAGTACATCAGTATTTGAGATCTTCTTGACAGAATCAGATAGAAAATCTGCAGC
The DNA here is from genome assembly GCA_030848705.1 of Heracleum sosnowskyi. NCBI lineage: Eukaryota > Viridiplantae > Streptophyta > Magnoliopsida > Apiales > Apiaceae > Heracleum > Heracleum sosnowskyi. The sequence continues at coordinate 2,203,569 of JAUIZM010000016.1, read as the reverse complement.
CCTTTGTGCTGAGAAGACACAATCTGCATCAGTCCATTTGTTGTAGTACATATTCTGGAAATGCTCATTTGTCTGTCGATTGACTTCCCTTGCTTCATCACTATTGACATCATCAGCCAATGAAACTTGAATACTAGGGTGTGAATGAGAACCCTCAGCATCATTTCCAGTGTCTTCATTATTGTCTGCTTCATTTTCAGTAAGAATATTTTCAGCAGTAAACTGTTCAGCTTCATCAATTTTCTCCTCTTCTACAGCTTCAGGAATATCAGAGTGAACCTGAGCAAAAACCTCTGCTTCTCTTTGAACAATCTCAACAACAAATTGTTGCAACGCTTCAAGAATAATATTCTCAGAGTTTAGCTCATCAGCAGCCTCTTGTTCCTTTTCTATCACAGCGTCATCAAGAATTGTCTCTGTGACTTTTATCATCTGATTAACCTCCTCACCTTTGTCAAGATCACAAGAAATAATTTCAGTGTGAGTGGCCAGAGATTCTTCTATCTGATCAGTTACTTGATCAGCTTCCACACCCTCTGTATAATGATCAGAATGTATAGAGGTGTGTGCTTCAAAATCAAAAACTCTGCTATCAGAATGAGTAGCAGCGTCCTCAACTACATCATTAGCCTTTGATGTAGGAGCTTCTAAATCCAAATCCATCATATTAGCATCAGTATTTATCCTGTCTAGATTGACAGCTTCAGTATTTGCAGCATCCTCCTGAACAAACACTTCATGAGCTTCAGTGTTTACAAACACTCTGTCCTCATTAGCATTTAGAATATCCTCCTCAACAACAATTGCAGGAGTATCTTGAGGAACAGTTTCAGTCACAATCTCCTCATTCTCTGATGCAGGAGCTTCAGATTCATCAAGATTTGCTCTATCCTCTGAGAGCATAGTAGTTTCCCTTAGAACAGCTTCCTGAATTACCACTTCAGAGTTTACAGGCAATTCAGCTTCTTCCTCCTCATCAAAAAGATAAGTGGCTACAAGCTTTCTTCTTTTGCTCAGAGTCTGAGAATCCTCTATTTCATCTTCACTATCAGATACTCTTGCTTCTTCAGAACAAGGTCTTTGTGCCCTTACTTTTCGTTTAAATGCTCTGGTTTTGGACTTCTTTAACCTTTGTGTTGGAGACACAGAAGGTTCAGCTTCAGTGGATGGTTTAGAAATCCTAGCTGGCTTAGAACCCATATGCTTAGTTCTACCACCTCTTGCAGGATTAACAGAAATTAAAGAAGGTACTTCTTGAGTTGATGAATTGACTTGAGCATTTAAAAACTGTTGCATTGAGGCAGGTAGCAACAAGTCCCCAACAACTCCTTTCTTAACATCTTTATTTACTAGATCAGTAAATACCCTCTTATGTAATTTAAAACAAGAAACATCTGCTTCAATTACATTTACTCCTTCAACACAATAAGAAAACAAAAGCTGACAGAATCTAGAAAAATAAACAACTCCTCTATTCTCTGTCATCTTCTCCCCTAAGTTAGTCAAAACAAGTCGTGCAAAATCAAAATGATTATCATATAATAAAGAATACCCGATTTGCAGACTGTCTGTGGGAATAGCATCCCAATTTGTGCATTTCTTTCCAAATGTCCTCGTGATGCAATCGAAGAAGAAACTCCATTCCTTGCGCAGAAACGGCCTTTTGAGTTGCCCAATCTTTGTCAATGGCCCAGAGTAACCAATCTCTTGCATCATTCGTATTAAATCCTCATCACCCATTCCAACAGTGTAGGAAGGATACTCAGGAAACCCCATTGCAGCTCGAATAGTACCAGCAGTAATAACATACTCTGTTTCTTCAAACTCAAAGATTATGGATGGGTTCCCAGTTTCACCACCATCATCATAAACCCCTGACTCCCAGAACGCCTTGATTTGTAAACCAGAAAGTTTGGCTGGTTCAACTAAAGCACGCCCAATCGCTGACTGAGCAAGAAACTTTTGAATCATATGAAATGCTTCTGGTGCGTTTGCAGTGTTTAGTGGTGCGGTATAGTTGTTTGGAACGAACTCTAACCCAGACGAAACGAAAGCTGTGGTTGCCATTAGAAGATTTTGAAGAAAGAACAAGTAATTGATGCGAAAGCTTAACAGAGTTTATGTGTAGAAAGGTGTTTGTGACTATGTGTGTGTGATAATAGATGTGTATGAGTAAGATGTGAAAAGTTTAACTGAAGATGTGTGTATTGTATTTTAAAAAAAATTAAAGATTAAAAACTGAAGAGTTTTTAATCATTAATACACAACTGTCTTACTCCTGTAATCATGTGAATGGGACACGTGTCACACATGCAGTTACTAACAGCAAATAATTGGCAGTTTCCAATACGCATGCGCAGTAAAAACAGCAATAATTACCGCCTATTACACTTTTCTATGCAATTAACCTCTCTCCTCTGTTTAAAACATTCTTGAACAACTTTCCAATCATACTCTTTTTAAATTTTCAAAACAAATGTCTAATCTCAAAATTATAAAATGTCTGAAACAAAGAAATTATTTTAACCATCAGAGATTAAAACAAAGTTACCTCGGCATATGTCACACAATACATCAGTGTTTACCATTTGTCCTTCTTTGTCAATAAACTCTTTTCTCAATCTGTACAGGTGTGAAAATATGTGTGTGCAATAGCAGAGTTTACCGAAATCAATATTTAGATCATCTCAAAGTGCATAAAATCCACAAACTAAAGCAGTAAAAACTGGTTGCCTAAACTCTCATGTATAACATAAAATCTGATTTTATATCTAAACTCTGTATACTGATATCCTTTCATTTGGATATATCTTTTATTTTTCACCCCATTTATTTATTATTTTTTTTATTTTTTTTTATTTTCCCAGTAATCAGTGGTTGGCACTAGTCACCAAAAATCAAAGATTTCAGCCCTTATTTCATACAATAAGTTCCTGGATCTTCCTAGGCACAACATGATCTCAAAGGAATTTGTGCTCTGTTTGGCATCTTTTGATTTGAGGGTGAATTATTTGCAATTAAGAATCAGAGTTTAGACTTTTCATCAGTAAATATAATTAACTTATGAGAGAAAATGCAAACAGCTAATACAGACTCAGTGTATAGGATCAATAAACTAAGAGATGGTATAAATACAGAGACAGTATCATGCTGTGTTAACTTACTGCACATATTTGAGATCAGAATCTATATAACTCTTAAGGATTCATAATTACTTACTGAGAATTATGCTTCATACAAATTTCTTCATTGGTCCATATGTTTCAGACAAAATTACAATCAGAGTATAGCATTAAACTGTAACAATCAGAGTATGACCAACATTTTATGACTAACAGAGTTTAGCATCAGAGTTTAACCGACAGAGTATGACTGACACTTCACAGAGTTTACTGACAGAATTTAACTGTCAAAGTTTACCATCAGAGTTTAACATGCTGGTGCACATAACAGTTAACACATGTAAGAAATCATGAACATAAAAAGCAAACATGTATAGTTTTTGAGTCTAACCCGTATCTCTAGTCAGAACCAGAGATCATTCCAAGTTCATTTACCAATCTTGTAAAAGTAGCTTCACTCAAAGGTTTGGTGAAGATATCTGCAAGTTGTTGGTCTGTAGACACAAAATGAAGCTCAATGTTCCCTTCTTCCACATGTTCTCTGATAAAATGATACCTTATGCTGATGTGCTTGGTCATGAAGTGCTGTACTGGATTACCTGTCATAGCAATAGCACTTTGGTTATCACAAAAAATAGGTATTTTAGAGTACCTTAACCCATAATCCAGCAATTGATTCTTCATCCATAAAATCTGTGCACAACAGCTACCAGCTGCTATATACTCTGCTTCTGCTGTGGATGTAGAAATTGATTTCTGTTTCTTACTGTACCAAGAAACTAATCTGTCACCTAAGAATTGACAGCTTCCACTTGTACTTTTTCTGTCTATCTTACAGCCTGCAAAATCTGCATCAGAGTAACCAATTAGCTTAAACTCTGATTCTCTAGGATACCACAAACCCAAGGTTATGGTTCCTTTGAGATATTTGAAAATCCTTTTTACAGCTGTTAGATGAGGCTCTCTGGGATCTGCTTGAAATCTTGCACAAAGACATGTTGCAAACATGATATCAGGTCTACTTGCAGTAAGATACAGTAAAGACCCTATCATTCCTCTGTAGTTTGTCATATCTACTGAGGCTCCTGTGTCTTTGTCTAGCTTTGTTGCAGTAGCCATGGGAGTTGGAGCAGATGAACTATCAAGCATACCAAATTTCTTTAGAAGATTTCTGGTATACTTTGCTTGATTGATAAAAATCCCATCATCTGTTTGCTTGACCTGTAAGCCTAGAAAATAACTAAGCTCTCCCATCATGCTCATTTGATACCTGGATTGCATAAGCTTTGCAAACTTCTTACAGAGTTTGTCATTAGTAGATCCAAAAATAATATCATCTACATAAATTTGAACTAACAGCAAATCATCACCAGAATTGAAATAAAACAAGGTTTTATCAATTGTACCTCTTGTGAACCCACTTTCTAAAAGAAATTGAACAAGAGTTTCATACCATGCTCTTGGTGCTTGCTTTATTCCATATAATGCCTTGTCAAGCCTGTAGACATAATCTGGATGCTTGGAATCTACAAATCCTGGTGGTTGTTCAACAAATACTTCTTCTTCAAGCTTCCCATTGAGAAAAGCACTTTTTACATCCATCTGAAAGACTTTAAACTTCTTGTGTGCAGCATAGGCCAGAAAGATTCTTATGGCCTCCAATCTTGCAACTGGAGCAAAGGTTTCATCATAGTCAATTCCTTCCTGTTGTGAATATCCTTTAGCCACAAGTCTAGCCTTGTTTCTTGTAATCACACCTTCACTGTCAGTCTTGTTTCTGAAAACCCACTTTGTACCTACAATTGATCTATTCTTTGGTCTAGGTACAAGTGTCCAGACTTCTTTTCTTTCAAATTCATTTAACTCTTCTTGCATTGCTGTTATCTAGTTTGCATCTTGAAGAGCTTCCTCCACTTTCTTTGGTTCTGTTTGAGACAAGAAAGCATGATACAGACACTCATTATTTGTTGCACTTCTAGTTCTCACACTAGCATCAGGATCTCCAATTATAAGATCAGGTGTGTGTGCCTGTGTCCACTTTCTTGCTGTTGGTAAGTGGTTTCTTGCATCATTATTGGATCCTCCCCCTTGATCCATGCTCTCCTGATTCATATGTTGATTTTCTGCATTATCTGAGGCTCCCCCTGAATTGGATGGTTCAGAGTTTGAACTGTCAGAGTTTGAATCAGTTTCCTCAACTGACTCACTTGCTGTGTCTTGTTGAGCTTCTTCACGCTCACCCTCAACTGGTTCTCTATTTTGTTCAATTTGAGAATTTCCAGTTTCTCCAGTATTTACCAGTAGAGGTTCAGAGTATGCTTCGTCAGAGTTTGTCAGAACCGCTTCATTAGAGTTTGTCGGTACTGCTTCATCAGAGTTTACATCATCAGAGAATAAACCTTCATTTTCAAAACGCAGTTGATCATATCCATTTAAGTCATCGAGTCCAGTTATTTTCTTATCATCAAATGAAACATGTATGGATTCCATGATCACTTTAGTTCTCAGATTGTAGACTCTGAATGCTTTTGTTGACAATGGATAGCCAACAAAGATTCCTTCATCAGCTTTTAACTCGAACTTGGTCAACTGTTCAGGATGAGTCTTCAACACAAAGCATTTGCATCCAAATATATGAAAATATTTCAAATTTGGCTTCTTATTTTTCACCATCTCATATGGTGTTTTCCCATGCTTGTTGATCAATGTTGCATTTTGAGTAAAACAAGCAGTTTGAACAGCTTCTGCCCAGAAGTATGTTGGTAATTTTGCTTCATCAAGCATAGTTCTGGCTGCTTCAATTAAAGTTCTGTTCTTCCTTTCAACTACACCATTTTGCTGTGGAGTTCCAGGTGCAGAAAACTCTTGTTTCACTCCTCTTTCCTTGCAGAAAGCTTCCATGATTGAGTTTCTGAATTCAGTTCCATTATCACTCCTTATAATTTTGACTTTGTGCTGTGATCCTTTGTCCAGTAGATTTACATGATCCATCAGAGTTTGAGCAGTTTCATCCTTCTTTGACAAGAAATACACCCATGTATATCTAGTATATTCATCAACAATTACTAGAGCATATTTCTTTCTGCCCATGGACATCACATTCACTGATCCAAAGAGATCAACATGTAGAAGATGATAAGGTTCCACTACTGAAGATTCAGATTTGCTCTTGAAAGATGACTTCCTTTGCTTGGCTTTTTGACAAGAATCACATAAGCCATCTAGACTGAGTATTGATTTTGGAAGTCCCCTTACAAGATCCTTTCTTATAAGTTCATTTATGTTGTTCAAATTGAGATGAGAGAGCTTCTTATGCCAATTCCAACTCTCTTCATTTGACATTTTAGCAGTCAGACACACTGTTTTTCCATCAGAGTTTGTTACCAAACTTGCTTCATAAATGTTGTTGCGCCTGTGTCCAACTAGAACAACTTTTCCAGTAGATTTACTGATAACTTCACAGTATTCAGTATGAAAATCTACATGGTTTCCTCTGTCACAGATTTGACTCACAGATAGCAGATTATGCTTGAGTCCTGAGACTAGAGCTACATTTGTAATGATGACACTTCCAAGATTGATATTGCCATATCCCAGAGTGTGTCCTATGTTGCCATCTCCATAGGAAACTTTTGGGCCAGCCTTCTCCTTAAAGTCTGATAGCAGGGCTTTATTTCCAGTCATATGTCCTGAGCATCCACTGTCCAAGATAAGTGTGCTATCTATTATACCCTTATTTTCAGATGATTCAGTCTCATCTCTGACAGTTGCCATAAGAGCATAATTTTCTCCATCATCAGAGTCTGAAGTATCTGCCCAGTCTTTGCCTTTAGAGATGAGTGCTTTCTCAGATTTGCCTTTCTTGCACTCTGGGGCATAGTGACCCATCTCCTTACACCTGTAGCACTGGATTTCAAATTTATCCTTCTTACCAGATTTGGTCTCCCTTCCATCAGACTTTCTGAAACTTCTCCTTTCAGAGTTTGAATCTTTCCTTGAGAATCTCTTTCCCTTCTTGAAGTTCTTGAATCCCATCTTCTTGAAGGTCTTCACCATCAATGCAGCCATTTGCATCATCTGTTCTTCATCATCATCAGAGTTAGAAGCTTCATCAGAGTTTGAGTCATCATCAGAGTTTGATGACTCACTTTCAGATTTAATAACTAAAGCCTTTCCCTTGGCTTTCTTCCTTGATGATTCCTTCTTAATGGGCTTCTCCTCGACTTTGAGAGCAACAAATTTTGTCTTTTTACTCAATCTTCTATTCCTTTGTTCTATCTCCAGTTCATGAGTTTTCAATAACCCATAGATTTCATCAAGATCTGTATCAGCAAGCTCATAATTATCTCTTATTGTGGTTGTCTTTAAATCCCACTTTTCAGGTAGAGATAACAGAAACTTGAGATTAGACTCTTCAAGCTCATATTCTTTATCAACCAGAGACAGATCATTCAACAGTTTGCAAAATCTGTCATAAGTTTCAGTCAAGGTTTCATTAGTTCTTGAATCAAAGTGCTCATACTCCTGTGTGAGTATTGTCTTTCTGTTCTTCTTGATAGCACCTGTTCCCTGGCATCTGACTTCTAAAGCATCCCATATCTCTTTGGCAGTTTTGCAGCCAATTACTCTGTTAGACATAACATTATCTAAAGCACTGTGGAGAAGATGTCTAACCTTTGCATCTTTTGCAATTGATGAGATGTCCTCAGGAGTCATATCTTTCTTTTCCTTTGGAACAGTCTTTTGTTCTTGTCCATCAACAACAGGGGACAATTTAGTCGGCATATGAGGACCATCATAGATTCTGTCAAGGTATTCTGGATCTGTAGCCTCCAGAAACATGGTCATCTTAACCTTCCAAATCGGATACTCTACTGGCCTGAGAATTGGAACCCTGATTGTTTCATATCGACTCACAGAATTGGGCTTAACCTGTTCAGCCTTAGGAGCAGTTTGATTTTCTTCAGACATGATTAATACTGTGTTTGAATCGTAAAACTGTATATATTAAACAACCTTGGCTTTGATACCAATTGTTAGGCCGAATACACAATATATAATCAAGTATGTATGAGAATAACAATTAAGAATACAGGTTTGTAAATCAACAAACTGAATTATATTAAATAATTCTCTCTTAGTGATGTTAATGAATCACAAAGAGCTACTAGGTTACAAGAATAATATATTCAATGTTCGCGTCCCTTCTAGGGATAACCTATATGTGTTTATATAGTACACAGTTACACAATCCTTATCTAATTGATATTCCTACAAATTAGCTATACAAGTTATATCAATTAAGGATTGCTTCTTATCTTCTATTCTGTTTCCTTAGCTGCATCAATATATTCTGCTTCTTTCCATCTTCAGAATATATTGCTTCTAGAATCTTCAATTCAGCACCGACAGCTAATTAAACTCTTCACCCTGTCAGACTTTAAATAAACTCTGACCGGCTTCTGATAAACTCTGGTTAGTACCTGTTGCTTAAACACTGATAAACAAACGTCAGCAATTATATCTAACAGACTCATCAGGATTTGATGTCTGAATATCAGTATCCTTCATTTGCACCCTCAGAGGAATATGATACCTGCTTTTCGATAATTTCCTTTTCTTCTATGGCTTTGATGAAGGTGCCACAACTTCAGTAGCAGTATCATCAACTTCCTTGTTTACTTTCAACATGGAGGAGATAGGCATATCATCCTCAGAATCACTTTCATCTATTAACCTCAACTTTCTTTTCACAGGAACATCCTCAACAGCCTTGTCAGTAACAATCTTAGCACCCTTCTTTACCAGGACCCCTTGAACACCCCCTTGTTCCTTCTTTTTGGTGAGTGGTGTAGAAGAAAAATCCTTTGATCCTGATTTTCTTCCAGACAAATCAGATCTAGCTGATTTCTTATATTTTACAACTAAAGTCTTTTGAGAGACAATAGAGGTGGCAGTTGATTGTTTTTGACTGTTTGGGTTGGATGCTTGGGTCAGGAACAAGGTGTGATTGGCCTTGCCTCATAGCATCAGAGAGTAAACCATAACAAGTAGGCATTTTCTGATGTAAGAAAAACCTGGCCTCATCAGGAATAAAGGCATTGCCTATAAAACCATTTGCCTTATCACAATTGACTAAAGACTTCAAATTGTTTTCTGTAATTCTACAAATGGGTAGAACCACATCATCCTCAAAAGTAACAACAGGACATAAGTGATTGAATATTAATTGAAAAAATCTAATAAAACAGACATAGCCTAATTTATCAGCTTTTCTATCACTTAAAGCTTTCAACACAAAACTACCATAATCAAAAACTTTAGAGTAGATAAGAGAGTACCCAATTTTGAGTGATCCTGATGGCAGATCATCAAAATTAGATGTCTTATTCAGGAAGCATCTGCTGAGTGTGTCGAAAAAGTAATTCCACTCCCTTTTAAGCTTCGTCCTGAAGAGATTACCATATCTCTTAACTTCCCTATTGTAACCTAATTTTGTAACAAACTCAAAAAGAGTCGAGTCTGAAACATTATCAGGAACAGCATCACCAAGAACAGGTAAATGCAGGGCTTCCTCCACAATTGCAGGAGTCACAGAGTATGTTAGATATAATTGCTGATGTTTGTTTATCAGTGTTTAAAGTACCAGGAAACTATCAGAGTTTAGCTGGAGGACTAGTCAGAGTTTAACTGGAAGACTAGTCAGAGTTTGTTAAACTCTGACAGTCAGAGTTTGCTTAGCAGTCGGTGCAATTCAATGAAGATTCTAGAAGCGATATTCTTTGAAGATGGAAAGAAGCAAAGAGATATCGAGATGGCTAAGGAAACGGAACAGAAGACAGAAGCAATTCTTAATTGATTCTGATTGTATAGCTAATTTATAGGAATATCAATTAATGATTGTATGTAGCTGTGTCCTATATAAACACAGATAGGTTAACCCTAAAAGGAATGCGAATACGTGAATTATTATTCTTGTAACCTAGAAGTTCTCTGTGATATTTAACATCACTGAGAGAGGAGTTTTTAATTCCATTCAGTTTATTGTTCATAAACAGTGTTCTTATTGTTATTCTCATGCATCTACTTGATTATATATTGTGTATTCGGCCTAACAATTGGTATCAGAGCCAAGGTTGTTTAATATATACAGTTTATTGATCAAAACACAAGAATAATCATGGCTGAAAATACCCAGGCAGGTTCTAATGTTCAGAAGGTTCAACCAACTTCTGTAAGTCGATATGAGTCAATCAGGGTTCCAATTCTCAAACCAGTGGAATATCCAATATGGAAGGTTAAGATGACCATGTTTCTAGAAGCCACAGATCCAGAATATCTTGATAGAATCAATGATGGTCCTCACATGCCAACTAAATTGTCTCCTGTTGTTGCTGGGCAAGAACAAAAGACTGTTCCAAAAGAAAAGAAAGATTTGACTCCTGAAAATATCTCATCAATTGCAAAGGATGCAAAGGTTAGACATCTTCTCCACAGTGCCCTAGATAATGTGATGTCTAATAGAGTTATTGGCTGCAAAACTGCCAAAGAAATCTGGGATGCTTTAGAAGTCAGGTGTCAAGGAACAAGTGATATAAAGAAGAACAGGAAGACTATTCTAACACAGGAGTATGAACACTTTGACTCAAGATCTGATGAAACTTTGACTGATACATATGACAGATTCTATAAACTGTTGAATGATTTGTCTCTGGTTGATAAAGAATATGATCTTGAAGAGTCAAATCTCAAGTTTCTACTATCTCTACCTGAAAGATGGGATTTAAAGGCAACAACAATAAGAGATAATTATGATCTTGCAGAAACAAATCTTGATGAAATCTATGGGCTGCTTAAAACTCATGAACTTGAGATAGAACAGAGAAACAGGAGATCTGGAAAGAAGACAAAATTTGTTGCTCTCAAAGTTGAAGAAAAACTCATGAAGCAAGAAACATCAAAGAAGAAAGCTAAGGGAAAAGCTTTGGTCATAAACTCTGAAAATGAGTCATCAAACTTTGATGATGACTCAAACGCTGATGAATCATCTGAAACCGAGGATGATGAAGAAAAGATGATGCAAATGGCTGCTTTGATGGTGAAGACTTTCAAGAAGATGAGTTTCACGAACTTCAAGAAAGGAAAAAGATTCTCTAGGAGACATTCAAATTCTGAAAGGAAGAATTTCAGAAAGTCTGAAAGAAGAGATATCAAATCTGGGAAGAAAGACAAGTCTGAGATCCAGTGCTACAAGTGTAAAGAGATGGGTCACTATGCTCCAGAGTGCAAGAAAGGAAAATCTGAAAAAGCACTCATCACTAAAGGAAAAGACTGGGCAGACACTTCAGATTCAGATGAGGATGTCAACTATGCTCTCATGGCAACTGTCAAAGAGGAATCAGAATCATCTGAAAATAAGGTACCCCTAACAACTTATGCTTATGATACTGATAATATATATGAATTGAGACTTTATCTTAAAAGCATACATGTTAGCTATAGGGATCAGACTTTAGAAAATGAGAGAATTAAATATGAGAATCAAAAGCTTAGAGAGAGAAATAAATTTCTTGAAGATGAACTTGTTAACATGCAACAAGTTCAAAAGGAAAGAGATGATGCTGTTTATGTTGAACAGGAGTTGCTTAAGAAATTTAGGCAATTAGAATCTGATTTGGGAAAAGAGAGAAAGGTAATTAAAACCTGGACAAACTCTGGTAAGGACACACATCAGGTATTTCAAACAGATACAGTAGGGTTAGGTTACTGTGAGAAAGATGAACTTAGGTTTAAAGATAAGGTTAAAGTTAGAACACAACTTTCACCTATGAAATTTGTTCCTGAATCCAGTAAGCTAAACTCTGTACTTGAAAAAGAAACTGTTGAGGATAAACTAGTAAAAACTTGTGTTAAACAGGTTAATGTTGGTTTAATGACAGAAAAATAATTCAAGTATAAACTCAAAGAGGTAAAGTCTGTTGAAAAATAGAAAGTGTCCAGGAAGAATAGAAATGGAAAAGTAGGCATTAATAAAAGCAATAATCATTTGCCTATCACAGATGCTCCTAGAAAAACATGTCATAATTGTGGTAGTACTAACCATCTTGCAAGTTTCTGCACAAAAAACAAAGACATTAATTCTTTACTCTCCAAGTCTGGAGTTAAGAAGGATTATGTTAGGGTTAGACCACAGACTTTTTGCACTCACTGTGGGAGTACCTGGCATTCTATTTATACTTGTAAGAATTATCATGCCATTTATCACAACTATTATGAGTTGAAGCCAAATTTGAAATGGGTTAAAGTTGATTCTTCAAGTGTAAACTCTGATACTGTTAGCTTAAACTCTGTTGATAAGAATTCCGCTGCAAAAGCTAACAATGTTAAGAAAGCCAAAGGATCCAAGCAAGTCTGGATCCTTAGATCTAACTCTTTGTAAATGTTTGTGATTGCAGGGCATAAGGGAAAGCACCCTAGTCTTGGACAGTGGATGTTCGGGACACATGACTGGAAATAAAGCCCTGCTATCAGATTATGAGGAGAAAGCTGGCCCAAAAGTTTCCTATGGAGATGGCAACATAGGACGTACTATGGGACATGGCAATATCAATCTTGGAAGTGTCATCATCACTAATGTAGCTCTAGTCCCAGGACTCAAGCATGACTTGCTATCTGTGAGTCAAATCTGTGACAGAGGTTACCATGTAGATTTTCAACATGAAAACTGTGAGGTTATCAGCAAATCTACAGGTAAAGTTGTTCTAGTTGGACACAGACGGAATAATATCTATGAAGCAAGTTTGGTAACAAACTCTGAAGGAAAAGCTGTGTGTCTGTCTGCAAAAATGTCTAATGAAGAGAGTTGGAAATGGCATAAGAAGCTCTCTCACCTAAACTTGAACAACATCAATGAGCTAATTCGAAAAGATCTTGTAAGGGGACTTCCAAAGTCTATACTCAGTTTAGATGGTCTGTGTGATTCTTGTCAAAAGGCCAAGCAAAGGAAGTCATCTTTCAAGAGTAAATCTGAATCTTCAGTTGTGGATCTTTATCATCTTCTTCATGTTGATCTATTTGGTCCAGTAAATGTAATGTCACTAGGCAGAAAGAAATATGCTCTAGTCATTGTTGATGAGTATACTAGATACACTTGGGTGTACTTTCTAGCAAAGAAGGATGAAACTGCCTTAATATTGATGGAACATGTGAAGCTGCTGGACAAAAGATCACAGTTTAAAGTGAGAATTAGCAGGAGTGATAATGGTACTGAATTCAGAAATGCAACAATGGAAGAATTTTGCAAAGAAAGAGGAGTGAAACAAGAATTTTCTGCACTAGGGACTCCATAGCAGAATGGAGTGGTTGAAAGAAAGAACAGAACTTTAATCGAAGCTGCCAGAACAATGCTTGATGAAGCAAAATTGCCAACTTATTTCTGGGCAGAAGCTGTTCAAACTTCTTGTTTTACTCAAAATGCAACACTGATAAATAGGCATGGGAAAACACCATATGAGATGGTGAAGGAAAAGAAACCAAACCTGAAATATTTTCATATTTTTGGGTGTAAATGCTTTGTATTGAAAACTCATCCTGAACAGTTGACCAAGTTTGACTTAAAAGCTGATGAAGGAATTTTTGTTGGATACCCACTGTCAACTAAAGCATTCAGAGTCTACAATCTGAGAACTAAAGTGATCATGAAATCTATACATGTGTCATTTGATGACAAGAAAATACCTGGAATAGAAGATGTAGAATATCATGATCAACTTCGCTTTAAAAATGAAGATCTAAACTCTGATCACGTAAACTCTGATGAAGCCAATCCAACAAACTCTGATGTAGCATACTCTGAGCCTCTACTGGTAAATACTGAGGAAATTTCTCAGACAGAAGAAAATAGAGAACCAGTTGAGGGGGAACATGAAGATACTTCAGCAACATCTCAAAATGATGACTCACATTCAGAAAGTGAGTCAGCTGAAGAATCTAATACAAACTCTGAAAGTTCAAACTCTGAGCAGTCCAATTCAGGGGGAGCCTCAGAGAATATAGATGGTCAACAAGAAAATCAGGAAAGCATGGATCAAGGGGGAGAATCCAATAATGATGAAAGAAGCCACTTACCTACAGCAAGAAAGTGGACTCAGGCTCATACACCTGATCTGATAATTGGAGATCCAGATGCAAGTGTGAAAACAAGAAGTGCCACAACAAATGAATGTATGTTTCATGAATTCATATCTCAAACAGAGCCTAAGAAAGTGGATGAAGCTCTTCAAGATGCTAACTGGATAACAGCAATGCAGGAAGAATTGAATGAGTTTGAAAGAAATGAAGTATGGACACTTGTACCAAGACCCAAGAACAGGTCTGTTGTTGGTAAAAAGTGGGTTTTCAGAAACAAGACTGACAGTGAGGGAGTAATTACAAGGAATAAAGCCAGACTTGTGGCAAAAGGGTATTCACAACAGGAAGGAATTGACTATGATGAAACCTTTGCTCCAGTTGCAAGATTGGAAGCTATAAGGATTTTTCTAGCATATGCTGCACACAAGAAGTTTAAAGTCTTTTAGATGGATGTGAAAAGTGCTTTTCTCAATGGGAAACTTGAAGAAGAAGTGTTTGTTGAACAACCACCAGGGTTTGTGGACCCCAAACATCCAGATTATGTCTACAGGCTTGACAAAGCATTATATGGACTAAAGCAGGCACCTAGAGCATGGTATGAAACTCTGGCTTAATTTCTTTTAGAAAGTGGGTTCACTAGAGGTACAATTGATAAAACCTTGTTCTATTTCAACACTGGTAATGATTTGCTTTTAGTTCAAATCTATGTGGATGACATAATTTTTGGGTCTACTAATGACAAACTCTGTAAGAAATTTGCCAAGCTTATGCAGTCCAGGTACCAAATGAGCATGATGGGAGAGCTTAGTTATTTTCTAGGCTTGCAGGTAAAGCAAACAGATGATGGGATTTTTATCAATCAAGCAAAATATACCAGAAATCTTCTCAAGAAATTTGGTATGCTTGATAGTTAATCTGCAACAACTCCTATGGCAACTGCAACAAAGCTAGACAAAGATACAGGTGCTTCAGTAGATATGACAAACTACAGAGGCATGATAGGGTCTCTTCTTTATCTTACTGCAAGTAGACCAGACATTATGTATGCAACCTGTCTTTGTGCAAGATTTCAAGCAGATCCCAGAGAGCCTCATCTAACAGCTGTGAAGAGGATTTTCAAATATCTCAAATGAACCATAACCTTGGGTTTGTGGTATCCTAGAGAATCAGAGTTTAAGTTAATTGGTTACTCTGATGCAGATTTTGCAGGCTGTAAGATTGACATAAAGAGCACTAGTGGAAACTGTCAATTTCTAGGTGACAGACTAGTTTCTTGGTACAGCAAGAAACAGAAATCAATTTCCACATCCACAGCAGAAGCAGAGTATATTGTTGTTGGTAGCTGTTGTGCACAGATTCTGTGGATGAAGAATCAATTGCTGGATTATGGGTTAAGGTACTCTAAAATACCTATTTTCTGTGATAATCAAACTGCTATTGCTATGACAGGTAACCCAGTACAACATTCCATGACCAAGCACATCAGTATAAGGTATCACTTTATCAGGGAACATGTGGAGGAAGGAGATATTGAGCTTCATTTTGTGTCTACAGAACAACAGCTTGCAGATATCTTCACCAAGCCTTTGAGTGAACCTACATTTACAAGACTGGTAAATGAACTTGGAATGATCTCTGGTTTCGACTAGAGATACTGGTTAGACTCAAACTTTACTCATCTGTGATATGTTGCTCATGTTTCTATGCATATGTTAACTGTTATGCAAACCATGTTTGTTAAACTCTGGAAGCATACTCTGATGATAAACTCTGATGTTATACTCTGATTGTGGTATTGTCTGAAACATAAATACCGATGAAGAAACTAGTATGAAGCATGATTCTCAGTAAGTAATCATGAATCTTTCTGAGTTATATATGATCTAATCTCAAAAGTGTACAGAAATTTTACACAACATGATACTGTCTCTATATTTATAGCATCTCTTAGTTTATTAATCTTATACACTGAGTCTGTATTCGCTATTTGCACTTTCTCTCATAAAGTAAATATGTTAAATGATGTCAGTATAAACTCTGATAAATAGTTAATGATACTTCACCCCTAAGCAAAAGATGCAAAAACAAGCATAAATTCCTTTGAGATCATGTTGTGCCTAGGAAGACCCAGGAACTTATTGTATGAAATAAGGGCTAAAATTTAAAATTTTTGGTGACTAGTGCCAACCACTGATTACTGGAAAAAGAATTAAAAAAAAAGGGTGAAGACAAATAAATACATCTAAAAGTACAGAGTTTAGATGACATCAGATTTTGTTTTGCATATGAGAGTTTGGGCAACCAGTTTTTACTGATTTATTTTGTGGATTTTATGCACTTTGAGATGCTCTCAATATTTATATTCAGTAAACTCTGCTATTCACACACAAATATTCACAACTGTGCATTTTGAGAAAAGAGATTATTAATGAAGGAGGAGAATTGATAAAAACTGATGAACTGTGTACTCTACGCAGAGGTAATTTATTTTTAATCTCTGATGGTTAAAATAAATAAATGTGTTTCAGACATTTCATAATTATTGAGGAACATTATTTTTGGAAAATAGAGAGTATGATTGATAACGGTTAGTTGAGTTTTTGAAAATGAAGAAAGGTGTCTAGAAAATAGCAGTAATTAGTGCCTTTTACTGAGCATGCGTGTTGGAAACAACCATGATTTACTGCTGTCAGTTAATGCATATGTGACAACTGTCCCACTCACACATTATACGAGTAAGCCTGTTGTGTGTTTTAATGATTAAAATTCTTCAGTTTTAATTCATATTTAATCATTATACACATAACGTTCAAATCTTTTACAGACTTACTCTACTCACAAGACATTTTCACTTAAGCATATTCACAAACACTTTTCTGCATCACTTTTTCAAACACTTTCTCGAAGCATAAACTCTGATTTATTTCAAATATTCTAATGGCAACCACCATGTTTCAATCTGTTGGTCTCGATTTTGTCCCAAATAACTATGCAGCACCACTATCTACTGAGAACGCACCAGAGGCGTTTCACCTGTTTCAGAATTTTCTCGCTCAATCAGACATTGGGCAAGCTCTTGTGGAGCCAGCAAAGCTTTCTGGATTTCAAATCAAAGCTTTCTGGGAAACTGGCGTTCATGATGATGGAGGAGAATCTGGAACTCCTTCAATTATTTTTGAATATGATGAACAAGAGTATGTGGTGACTCCAACCACTGTTAGAGATGCTCTTGGGTTTGAAGACTTTAATGCTTACACCATATCTGTTGGTGACTATGATCTTCAGCGTATGATGAGGGAGATTGGTTACTCTGGGCCTTTGGCAAGGACAGGTAATCTGAAGCGACCGTTCTTAAGGAAGGAGTGGAGTTTCTTCTTCGACTGTATTACAAGGGCGTTCGGAAAGAAGTGTACCAATTGGGATGCAATTCCAATTGACAGTCTGCAAATCGGGTATTCTCTTCTCTATGGTGCTCATTTTGATTTTGCTAGACTTGTTTTGAATAATATAGGTGAAAAGATGACAGAAAATAGGAATGTAGTTTATTTTGCTCGTTTCTGTCAATCAATCTTTTCCTTTTGTGTTGATGGGGTTGAGATTGCTGAGGAGGATGTCATTCCCTCATTTAGATTGCATAAGAGAATATTTTCTGATCTCACAAATAAGGATATCAAGAAAGGGAATGTTGGTGACTTGATGCTTCCTGCTTCAGTCCAACAGTTTTTAAACCCTCAACCACAACCACAAGCACAACCAGAAACTGACCAGTCTTTAAACTCTGAACCTCTTCCATCTACATCTCAAAAACCAAAGGCTGGGAGTAGAACTAAGCATAGAGCTTTTAAGGCTGCTAAACCTCTAAATACTGATGATGTTCCAGTATCTGTTGGTACTTGAAGGAGAAAGAAGAGGGCAAATAGACTTGTTTCTGATGCAAATATGCCTTCTGATGAAACTGAATCTGCTAATGCTAAAAAAAGGAAGCTTGTTGCTGCGTATCTTTTTGGTGGATTAGTTCCAGAAACTACTACTGCAGCAGCTTCAGAAGTTGATCTTGAAGATGTTATTGAAGATGCTATTGTGCCTCAGGAAGCCAGAGCAAATACTGCTGAAAATGTTGAAGTTAATGATGATTTTCTTGAACCAATTATGGAAATGGATTTTGAAGATAATCTTGAAGCACATCCCTCTGTAACTCTAGAAGAGTTTGGCAGTATAAATGAAACAGAGGATGTGGCAGCTGATCAACCTACAGTGATAATTGATGAGTCACTAGCTACTCATACAGAGATTCTCTCTGTTAATCACCAGGTAATTGACAAAGGTGAAGAGGTTGATCAGACAGAAAAGGCTGTAGCTACAGAAAATATTGTTGAAGAAACTGCAGAGAATAATCTTGAAGCAACTGCAGAGATTGCTGTTGAAACTACTGCTGTTGATGCTGAAGATGAAGAAAATGCTCAAGACAATATAAACTCTGAGAAGCTCGCAAATGCTGATGTTCCAGAAACATTTGCTGAGAATATTCCTCATTCCTCAAATGCTGAATCTTCTGCAAAGTCTGATGATCAAGCTGATTCATCTTCTCATAGAATTTCTGCTCAACCAAATCCAAAGGACATTCAGCATGCCACTGAACTTCACTTACAGAATATGTACTTTTCCATGTGGTCAAACAAGGATTGCATATTTACTGATCAAAGGGCTGCTGACTTTGTAACAAAATCTGCTGAGTCAATTGCAAATCCTGAGCTTCTTACACATCTCAAGGCAACTATTGTTCAAGTTAAATCTCTTCACAATCGTTTTGATGAAACTCAGAAGTCAGTTACTGGGTTGAGAAATGATGTGGTTGCTCGAGATATGTCACTGAAGCAAGATAAAACTATGTTGCTTACTCTGGTCAAAGATCAAGAAGTTCTCAAGAACAGACTAACCAAGGTTGAAGACAATCAGACTTTAATGTCTGATAAACTAGATTCTATTGCTGCTTCGCTTGAATTGCTCACATCAGTCTTGATTCCTGATGATGTCAAAAAGGGGGAGAGAGTACTTAAATACAAATGCAAGAAGTCTCAAACTCTGAGTAGACATGATGATTCTACTGATGGTGGTGCAAAAGAAAGAGAGTTCAAATCTAAATCTACTCTACAGCAAGGAAAGCTAAGATCACACTCTGATTCTACAAACTCTGAAAGGATAAACACTGGTGCTCAATCTTCTTCAAGAGCAAGAAGCTTAATGCTTACTTCTCAACCAAATACTGATGAAGAGATTGCAGCACAGTTGTTTCTTGAAGAACATGGTGCTGAGGCAACTATTGAAGATATTGAAGCTGAAGAGAAAATGCTAGCTGAAGAGAATGAAAAGAAATTAAAGTCTGGGAAGTTGAAGAAAGTCAAGAAGGTTTTAAGGCCAAAGGAGAAAAGAATTGTAATCAAGGAAAATGTAAACTCTCAACAGTGTTTACAATACTCAAGAAGGCCAGTTGAAGCCAGCTTAGATAAAGGCAAAGGAAAGCTTGTGGAAGAAAATCAGTTATTGAAGAAAGCTCAAACAACCTCTGACAGTGCTCAAGTTGTTCAAACACTGGAAGCTGTGACAACCACTGATACTACTCAAGTTGTACAGACTAAACTCTCTTCTGAACTTCAAAGAACTTTTGCTAAGCCAATCACTGTTCAGCATTCTTTGATTCCAGCAAATGTAAATATTCTCCAAAGCAGAACAATCATGGGAAAGGAATCAAGAGATAAATCTGGACTGGGATCTCATAGAGAAAAGAGAGTGAATAACAGTCCTGTGGATCAAACTTCATTAGCTGAACCAGGTGTTGGTGTGACTCAAGAAAATCTTGATGCTTTAGAGTCGGTTCAGTTAATTTATCATAAAGGATTGAAGAAGGATTTTCTGTTGTACTTCAAGGCTGATGGCAGAGTATATAGAGTTGGTGAAGCTGATATTGGATTAAAGCTGAAAGAAGAGCTAGAGTATGTACTGTTTATACTGAAGATTAAAAATCAAAGAACTCATCAAGCAGCTGGGGTGTTAAGAAGCAGGATGATGAAAGCTAGAATTCTTTGTGGGTTAAAGTCTGCTACTTCTTATATACCAAAGTACAGAGACTACAATGGTAAGCTTTTTGAGATGCAAAGGAACAGTGCAAGACTCAGAACTGATCTTGGTATAAAAGTGTTGGAATTTAATCTGGAATCAGATAAATCCTTCATAATAAAGCTAGGAAATGATATGAGGAAAAAAAACATCTATGCTCTAAGGGCTGCTATCTACCAAACTGGAGAAAGTGATCCAGAGTTAAGGGAATTGAGGAAGACAATGATAGCTGAGCTGGAGAGAGCTGAGAGAAGACTACTTATGGACTACATCAGGACTGTGCCTGACATTGAAGAGATTAAGTAACTGAAGTCTGTAAGTTTTTTAAAGTTTTCTGTTCTAAGTTAAAGATAAACTCTGTGATTTTATAAACACTGCATTTGTTATATATGTTTTGACATCATCAATTATCTGTTAACTTGTACATTTTAGTATGAACAAGTTGGGGGAGATTGTTAGATATAATTGCTGATGTTTGTTTATCAGTGTTTAAAGTACCAGGAAACTATCAGAGTTTAGCTGGAGGACTAGTCAGAGTTTAACTGGAAGACTAGTCAGAGTTTGTTAAACTCTAACAGTCAGAGTTTGCTTAGCAGTCGGTGCAATTCAATGAAGATTCTAGAAGCGATATTCTTTGAAGATGGAAAGAAGCAAAGAGATATCGAGATGGCTAAGGAAACGGAACAGAAGACAGAAGCAATTCTTAATTGATTCTGATTGTATAGCTAATTTATAGGAATATCAATTAATGATTGTATGTAGCTGTGTACTATATAAACACAGATAGGTTAACCCTAAAAGGAATGTGAATACGTGAATTATCATTCTTGTAACCTAGAAGCTCTATGTGATATTTAACATCACTGAGAGAGGAGTTTTTAATTCCATTCAGTTTATTGTTCATAAACAGTGTTCTTATTGTTATTCTCATACATCTACTTGATTATATATTGTGTATTCGGCCTAACACAGTGATTAACTCCATTCCATTCAAAGTTCATCAGGATTGAGCCAGAATCGTCTTTTCCAAAAGAAACTGTATTCCATACCTGCATAACTGACTTAAAAGAAACACTCGCAGGTTCTGTTAGAGCATACTTCAGTGGACTTGAAGTAAGAAAATCTTGGATTATATGGAACTCAGTAGGCAATTCTTGTTGGTCTAGAATAGCTACAAAATTATTAGTGGCAAAAGTAACACCACTAATCACAGTCTGTTTATTCATGAATGATGAAGACGTCATTAAAACAATATAGAAAGCTTGAGAATTGAGATTTAGAAAATAGGGTTCTTGAGTACAGAGAGAAAGAGAGAAGATGAAAAACTGATGTTTGTGAGAATAAACGATAAATTAGAAAATCAAATGTATTTTGTTAAAACAAAATATTATTCTCAGGGACAGGTGGCATGCTGTGATTTATGCAAAAATGATTAGTGGACAAATTACGTGTGTAATGAAACATAACTGCACCGCTTTTTATGTGTATCTATGTGTATATATCTATCAGTGTGACACACACGAGCATACAATTGTACAATCAAATCTCAACCGTTTCTCATCAGATACTGACGAAAAATCAGGCACAAATTAAGAATGAAATACTGACCTGTACATCAGGATTGACCAGTTGACTTCTTGTCGGGATTTTGTCCTATCAGGATTTGATCAAAATTACATACCTTGCAGAATGACCATCAGGATTTGATAGTCATCAGGATTTCCTCTCTGTAGCTTTCCTTAGAAATTCTCAATATTCATCATTCCAAGTTCATTTACCAACTTGTTGAAAGTAGCTTCAGGTAGTGGCTTGGTGAATATATCAGCTAGTTGTTGATCAGTAGGAACAAAGTGAAGTTCAATTGTTCCTTCCAGAACCTGTTCTCTTATAAAATGATATCTAATACTGATGTGTTTAGTAAGAGAATGTTGAACTGGATTTCCTGTCATTGCAATAGCACTTTGGTTATCACAATAAATAGGGATTTTTGAGTATGACAAGCCATAATATAACAACTGATTTCTCATCCACATTATCTGAGCACAACAACTTCCTGCAGCAATGTACTCAGCTTCTGCAGTTGAAGTAGAGATAGACTTTTGCTTTTTACTAAACCATGAAACTAGTCTACCACCAAAAAACTGACAACTTCCTGAAGTACTTTTCCTGTCTATTTTGCATCCTGCAAAATCAACATCCGAATAACCACACAACCCAAAATCTGATTCCCTTGCATACCAAAGGCCAAGAGAAGGAGTGCCTTTGAGATATCTGAAAATTCTTTTAACTGCAATCAGATGAGGTTCCCGAGGTTTTGCTTGAAATCGTGCACATAGACAGGTTGCAAACATGATATCTGGTCTACTTGCAGTGAGATACAATAAAGAGCCAATCATTCCTCTGTAGTGAGTTACATCTACCTCAGTACCTTGATCAGAATCAAGTTTGGTAGCTGTAGCTATGGGAGTACTTGCAATAGCACAATCTCGCATGTTAAACCTTTTCAATAAATTCCTTGTATATTTTGACTGATTGATAAAAATGCCTTCATCAGTCTGTTTAACTTGAAGACCAAGAAAATAACTCATTTCTCCCATCATGCTCATTTGATATCTTGACTGCATAAGCTTAGAAAACTTTTCACAGAACTTATTGTTTGTTAACCCAAAAATGATATCATCCACATAAATCTGAACTAAAAGCAAATCCTTACCATGATTCAAATAGAATAGAGTTTTATCAATAGTACCTCTTTTGAATCCACTTTCCAGTAAGAATTGAGCTAGAGTTTCATACCAGGCTCTTGGAGCTTGCTTTAGTCCATAAAGTGCTTTATCCAATCTATAAACATGATTTGGATATTTAGGATCAATGAAACTAGGAGGTTGTTCAACATATACTTCTTCCTCCAGTTCACCATTTAAGAAAGCACTTTTAACATCCATTTGGAAAACTTTGAATTTCTTATGAGCTGCATATGCCAGAAAGATCCTGATGGCCTCTAGTCTTGCAACAGGAGCAAAAGTTTCATCATAGTCAATTCCTTCTTGTTGAGAATACCCCTTTGCAACTAGTCTTGCTTTGTTTCTGATAATTACACCATCTGAATCAGTCTTATTTTTGAAAATCCATTTTGTACCAACAATTGACCTGTTCTTTGGTCTTGGCACCAGTTTCCAGACTTCATTCCTTTAAAATTCCTTCAATTCTTTTTGCATTGCAGTAACCCAATCAGCATCTTTAAGTGCATCTTCAACTTTCTTTGGCTCCTCCTTTGACAGAAAGTTATTATACAGACATTCATTTTGAGTTGCACTTCTTGTCTGAACACCTGCATCAGGATCTCCAATTATCAAATCAGGAGTATGACTTGCAGTCCATTTCCTTGCTGGTGGTAAGTCATTCCTTGATGTAGATGCTCCCCCTGGATTGGTGTTATCTTGATTAGAAGAATTTATTTCATTAGAAGCTCCCCCTGAAATATTGCTATTTCCTCCTGATGAATTATCAGGATTGTCACTTGAATCATTATCTGATGAATTTGTAGTAGTTTGTTGTTGCTCCCCCTCAACATTTGCACTACTAGATGAATCATCATTATTTGCATCATCAGTATTAGCACCATCAGTAATTGGTGCTTCATCAGGATTTGATGGATCATCAGGATTTGGTGACCCATCAGTATTTGATGAATTGACAGGATCTGATTCATTTTCTTCAGGTTCCTTGGTAGCTTCATTTTCAAAAACCAGTCTATCTTGTGAGTCTTCATTCAATCCAATTATCTTCTTGTCATCAAAAGATACGTGTATTGACTCCATGACAGTCCTTGTTCTCAAGTTAAAAACTCTAAAGGCTCTTGATGGAGGATC
Organism: Heracleum sosnowskyi; assembly: GCA_030848705.1. Lineage (NCBI taxonomy): Eukaryota > Viridiplantae > Streptophyta > Magnoliopsida > Apiales > Apiaceae > Heracleum > Heracleum sosnowskyi. The sequence continues at coordinate 2,179,331 of JAUIZM010000016.1, read as the reverse complement.
ATAAAAGAATGATTAGAATGCCATATACTACCAAAATGAAAACAGGGCTTCTGTGGTTTATAAAATACTGACCTACTCCTGACATCAGAAATAGGAAATTCAGTACTTTTCTTTAAACTCTTTTTACAATCAATGGCAAGATGATTAGAGTTACCACAGTTAAAACAACACTTTCTAGGTGCATTTGGGACATATTTATAACCATTTTCTTTATTGATCCCAATTTTACCATTCCTGTTTCTTTTGACACTAGGTTCCTTCTGCTTATCTGTAACCTCACAGATTTTATCCTTGAGTTGTTTCTGAGACAGTAAACCTACATTCTTAGTAACTTTATTCAAGACTGGTTTAGACTTTACAAGATTTACACTTTGAACAGAAGTAGATCCTTTTTCAAAAATTGAATTAGAATCTTTACCAAAAACAAAATTAACATGAGTAATCTTAGATTTGGTTTTGTCTATAACATGTCTATAAGTTTTTGGACTAACTGTCTCATCAACAACAATTTTCTCCTTAAATTTCTTATCTTCATCTGACTTATACCCTAGACATTCTTTCCAATTCTTAGAGGTATTAATCTCATGAAATTTTCTACCAGAGTCTGTCCAGGTTCTGATTTTCTCATTAGCATATTCAAGTTGCTTTTCAAGAGCAGTAAATTTAAATTTCATCTCTAAGTACATGTGTTTAGCATTATCACATTCTATCTTTACTTTTTGCATATGAGAAAATTCAGCTTCTAAATGCTCATTCATTTTCCTAAGTTCAGACATCTCAGATAAGATTCTAGAATTTTCAGTAGTTTGACTTCTAAAGCTAATATGTAATGACTTTAGAAAACGTCTTAACTCAGAAGCATTATCAGTATCAAAATCAAAGACAGTATTTAGTACCTTATCATCAGGAATAGCAGTATCATCAGTATTGGCCATTAGGGCATAGTTGACCACCTCAGTATCAGATTCTGAGGAAGAGTCCATCCAATCCTTGCTTGATGTTATGAGTGCCTTTGTCTTCTTGCACTCAGAAGCAAAGTGACCCATACCATTACACTTGTAGCATCTAACCTTTGACTTGTCAAATTTGCTACCCTTGCTGTCCTTTTTGATATAATTGTCTTTGTCTGTATTGAAGGTCCTTCTCTGGAAGTTGCCTTGTCTTTTAGCCTTCCTGAACTTCATCTTTTTGAAGCCTCTGACAATCATAACAACCATCTCTTCCATGTCTGAGTCAGAAGAGTCATCATCAGTATTGGCATCAGGATTGCCATCAGTATCTGATGAAGAGTCATCAGGATGTGACTCAACTATTCTTGATTTCCTTCTAGAGACCTTCATAGCTTTTCCTTTTGATTTAGCCTCTACATTCAAGGCAATGGTCTTTGCCTTGCTTCTTTTCTTATTCTTTATCTGTTGAACCTCAAGATCATGGGTTCTTAGCATTCCATAGACTTCATCAAGAGACACAGTGTTGAGATCATACTGATGTCTAATGATCGAGGTCTGAGTATCCCATTCTTCAGGTAAAGCTCTTAGAAACTTGGTGTTAGAATCTTAAGTTTCATATTCCTTGTCAACTAAAGATAAACTGTTCAGGAGTCTCAGAAATCTATCATATAAATCAGTCAGGCTCTCATCAGGTCTAGCATCGAATTGTTCATATTCTTGAATCAAAAGAGCCCTTCTATTTTCTTGACAGATGCAGATCCCTGGCATTGAGTTTCCAAAGTATCCCAGATTTCTTTTGCAGACTTGCATGCAATCACTCTGTTGGACATGACAGCATCAAGACTACTGTGCAGGATGTTCTTTATCTTTGGCTCCCTCAGTACATGAGCTTTTTCTTCTGGAGTCCATTCACTCTTTGCCTTGACCATATAGTGTTCAGGTACAGTTTCTGTTCGTTCTATGATCCTTGTAGGTATATATGGTCCATCACGAATCCTGTCCAAGTAATCAGGATCCATAGCCTGCAGGTACATCAGCATCTTTACTTTCCATGTTGGATATTCTGATTTCTTCAGGATGGGAATTTTCATACTTTCATACTTGTTTGTCGACATCTTAATCGTATCTGATTCAAATTTAAATCAAGCTGCTCTGATACCAATTGTTGCTCAGTAATAAACAATTGTAGAAGGGGGGTTGAATACAATTGTATAAGATTCTCGACTTAATAAACTATGAATCACAAATATGAAAGAATAATAACAGCTTTATTCAATTTGATATAAAACTGTTACAAACTCTCTCAAGAAATTCTGATGTTCTTGAGAGCTTCTATGTTACAAAAATACTCGAGTGTCTATTATCGATAAAAATCGAAACCTAAACTGTGTTTATATACTACACAGCTTCTCTATCAATTACATGATAAGTCCTAATCAATTACAAAGATTGAAACCTATCCTAAATTGATAGCTTCATTCCAACAGACCAGGAACCGAAAAAATAATCTTCCTTATTTAACTAGACTCCAAATATGACTCGAAGTAGAATTCCTGATCAGCTTCCAGTCCTGATGATCAATCCTGATCCCAGTCCTGATATACATCCTGATGATAATCCTGATACTGACACTTGATCAAATACTGATGACCATGCTGTACTGATGACGTCAACAATCCTGATCAGTTGAGTCTAGATCCTGACGATAATTGAATCCTGATCTAACAGATAAAGATAGATAACGATATAAAATAGTAGCAAAAGGTGATTGTCATGAAACATAAAGACATCACATGATTAAACTAAGAGCTGGTACCACCAGTCGCAGGAGTAACATTCTCAGTGTCACTCGAGATGGTCGCACAAAGCTCCCCAAGATCAACTGTGATGTTTGGATTCGCTTCGCCTAATTTTTTAAGCACCAATGTCAAGTTCTCTTAGACCTTCTTGTTTACCTGTGCATCCACTTCTGATTGCATTTTCTTGTTCACTTTCGCCTCGACTTCTTCATCCAGACTCTGCCTTATCTTGTTAGTCAGGTCCTGTACGTATGTCTCTGTTGGAGCATTAGTAGTAGCAATCTTTGATGGATTAACATATCTCCCTACGAGCCAAGAAGGACCATAGGACTTCCCATTACTAATTAGTTCAGAAACACCGATCTCTTGATGTGTTGATATTCTTGTTTATCATATCCTACAAAATTAAGACATGTCAACAAATGAAATTAAATATACGCGACAATACAATTGTTCATCAGTTACATGTGAATCGACTAAAAAACTGAATGCTTACAATTTTGTAGTTCATTACTGTAGGATTAGTCTTAGAGCAAGTCCAAGAGCTTACTTATATCATGTCCTAAGTTCAAATATAAGTAATCTAGCAAAAAATGGTGCTCCAACAATGTCCTAGTGGTTACCTAAATCACTAAGACATCCATCTCATTACCTATTAATAGATAACCACTAGCCATTACCTATTTAATTTCCATGAATAAAAAATTCACTTCCCTCCTTTTCTACATTACTTTTCTCTCTCTTTCTTTCACTCTTTTTCTCTCTCTTTTCAAATATATTATTATAATAATAATAGGGAATGGATATAAGTAATGTTGTTGGAGTTCCTACAAGAAATCAAGTCCCTATATCACTAGGACACATTATTATATAATATTTATAAGTAACCAACTATGACATTATTGGACTTGCTCTTATACGTGCGTCCCTATTTTCGTTTACGAGTTTTAACAAAAATTCTTACATCTGATGGTGCAACCTGACCTGGCATCTCCTTTTTCTACCAGAAAGGATCGAACAAGAAATGTTATAGCAAGATCAATTACTTGCGACTTAGAGAATATATACTAACTTTTTTTGACAAAATAAATCTACATACCTAAATTTTTCTTAAGAATATATACTAACTTTTACCACTAAAAAACCACCATTTTCGTAATTTTATATACCTTAATTAATCTACAAATTAATAACAGATGAATATAATGATTTAATTTTGTCTTGAATTACCTCTTACGATATTTAAAGAGCAAAAGACAAAACAATGACAATATTATCTAGTTTAATGCTTCATTTCAATTTATGTAAGAACAAATATAACAAGCCAGTAAGTATTATATACCAATTTGTGATGTTTAGGACCAGCATTACGTGTGTATGTTACTTTAGCACGACTTTCTGCATTTTTTTGGGCCCTTTCTTACAAAACATACGAAAAATGATTGGCCTTTGTTTATCTCAATTAAATTGAACAACATGATTGCTTAGAGTTTTTTATTTAAACATTTACCTGAACAGATTCATATCCCCAGTACTCCAATAACAACTTGAAACTCTCAAGTGGAATACTGTCAGGCCTATTCTCTAGCCTAGCCTCATCATTATCATAAGTTGTATAATGTGCCTTCTTCATGCGACCCTCGCAGCCACTCCACAATTCTTGAATTGACTTCAACGTTTAGAATTTCAATTCCTCGCGAATAATATATCATTGCTTAAAATAAATCAAACATATTAAATAGTCAATAAATCTTTTTTAGTCTACGTTATCACCAAAAGTAATTGTAGAAGCAAAATCATTTAAACTTATTTGTAGTTTGTAAATTACCTTCAGGTGATTCCACATAGTGTCATTTAAGGTATCAAGAACATGACGCCAACTTACATAAGTCAACGGCACACAACGCTTTGCCATTATCCCGGGAAAATTAACAAATTCAGACACTACTCTGTCATCGTCAGAAACTGGTTGGAACTTATCATTCATGTCAATAACAACTCTCTTGTCAAAAGGTCTGGTGTGAACTTTGCCCATTCTTGTTATTCCTCTGTACCTGTTATGAACTTCAACTTCAATTATCAATTACAACAAAAATGAAATATATTAGAGAGATTAAATATACATTAATTATAGACCATATCTTTTATATTTTATTTTATCATGAAATTAGCACACACCTTTTTTATTTTTAGCTAAATAGATTTTTTATAAAAATAAAGAGTAAACAAGATACATCAATTATATACCAGATATAATATAGACCAGATCTTTTATATAATTGAGATCTATGAGAAAATTACCATGAGGTTCATGATCGTCTTCATCTTCATGATCAAGCAAGGAAGTTTCCGCACCAACCTTCCCAATTGGGGTGCTTTTTCAGTTGCAGTAGCCTTTTTAACAACATTAAAATATCAAATATTAAAATACATATGTATAATATTATCTTGAGAAAATTTGAATTTAAGATAAATAATTACTGTGGCATACTTCATAAAAAAATGCAAAAATATTAAATATTTAATTCTATCTGTATTAAATATTAAAATGCATATGTATAATATTATCTTCAGAAAATGCACAAGGAACATAGTTCTATACTGGTATGACTAATGCACAAAGATGATGATCACATACTTCATAATTGTTATATACATTTGACAGAATAAGCTAACTCAATTATTCATACATCTCAACTGTATTGGATTACCTCAAAGTCGTTTTCTCCCATACATTCATCTTCATGTGGTGGACTTTGTAAATCCAATTATCTCCTAGAACTTGCAGACCTTCTAGTCTCAACAGCTGCATCGCCAAGTAAAAAATGAATATAACAATCATCTAAGTAAAGAATGGATATAACAATCACCTATGAATAAACAGATTAAAGTAGTTAATACAAGCATTTAAATACAAGAATAAATTAAAAAATTAGCTACGTAAAGAATGAATATACTAACAAACAGTCATTTAATTAATCATTTAATTAATAAAAGCATTCGTTTAAGAAGCAATAAATTAGAAACAGTCAACAAACAACAAATTCTACAAAAAAACTAAGCATTCTTTTTTATTTCAGTCTGCTTAACAGGGACTTGTTTTGACGGGACTGTTGGGCTTAATCTAAATGGGCTTATTTGTTTTATTTGTTTTCTAGTCTTTGCTGTGGAGAAAATGTAGGAATAAGAATAGGTCCACAGCGTTGGAGTTTAGTTGGAGTCTGGTGAATAAAGAGTGGAGAAAAACCAGATACACGTTCCTGGTTTTTAGCTACTAACGTAGTGCAGAATTTGTTTAAGTATTCAGTTTGTGTTAGCATTTTAAATCATCTCTCTCAGTTTGTAAACCATTCAGAAATTAATAAAAGCAAGTCCGTTTGTTTCAGACATTATATTAGTTTTAGTTTAACATCTGGTATCAGAGCTTGTTCACACACCTGCTACACTGTTACCTTACTAACCAGCCATGGAAGCCAGCAAGGGGAAGGAAAGCTCTTTCGGCCTAAGCTATCCAATGCTAACGAAGGTCAACTATACAGCATGGGCTATGAAAATGCGTGTCTTTATGCAAGCTCACGGTGTTTGGGAAGCTGTCGAGCAAAAGGATCCTAAGGTCGCGGTGGAAGACAAGATGGATAAGCGCGCTTTGGCCATCATATATCAGGGAATAGGTGAGGAATTGATGTTGTCCATTGCTGAGAAAACAACGTCGAAGGGCGCATGGGAGGCAATAAAAACGATGCACTTAGGGGCTGATAAGGTAAGGAAGGCGAAAGCACAGACACTAAAGACTGAACTTGAAACTCTCACCATGAAGGAAACGGAGCAGCTAGACGATTTCTGTATGAAGATGAATAGCTTGGTCACTAATATCCGAGCTTTAGGAGAGAAAGTAGAGGAGACATATGTCGTCAAGAAACTCTTGCGAGTCGTACCCACAAGATTTCTCCAAATCGCATCAGCTATTGAGCAATTCGGAGATTTGGAGACAATGTCATTAGAAGAGATTGTGGGATCCCTCAAGGCACATGAGGAGAGGACACGTGGACAGTTGGAAGCTAAGAATGAACAGCTCTTGCTGACTGAAGAAGAGTGGACGAAGCGTGAGGGTAACGAGGTTAAGTTACTACTCACAAGGGAAGAATGGTTAAAGCGAACACAGAAAGGTGGCAACGGAGATTATCGCGTCAGGGATGGGCGTATGGTTCGCGACAGGAGTAGAGTAAAATGTTTTAATTGTCACAACCTTGGACACTTCGCAGCAGAATGCCGAAAACCGAAGAAAGACAGGGAACACAGGGCTGAGGCGAACTTAGCCGTGATTAATGATGAAAAACCTGCTTTATTGGTCGCAGAAATAGAGAACAACACCGACGCAGACAAAGAAGACACGTGGTATTTAGATAACGGCGCTAGTAATCACATGACTGGGCGTCGTGAGAAATTCAAGCATTTAGATGAGAGTATCACAGGTCAAGTGAAGTTTGGGGATGGGTCTCTTGTGCATATCCACGGAAAGGGCTCTATAGATATGATTTGTAAAACTGGTGAAGCACGTGAATTAAAGGAAGTATATTACATTCCCACACTCCGGAGTAATATAATCAGTTTGGGGCAGCTGTCGGAGGAGGGAAATAAAGTCATACTCGACAAAGACATGCTTTGGGTGTATGCAGCTAACGGAAAACTGTTGATAAAAGTACAGAGGGGGTCGAACAGACTGTATAAGCTGTGCATAAAGAGAGCTCCAGGCGCTTGTCTGTTAACGAAGACAGAGGAAGACACTCGGCTTTGGCACATTAGATTTGGCCACGTTAATTTCCCAGCAATGCAGATGATGTCGAAGAAACAGATGGCTCATGGCCTGCCAAACCTGGTGCTGCCAAAGGAATTATGCAGCGGGTGCATCATGTCTAAACAACCCCGTAAGCCTTTCCCTTCTCGTTCTAATTTTACTGCTAAAGCTGCTCTAGAATTAATACATGGTGATCTTTGTGGACCTATATCACCTTCAACACCTGCTGGGAACAAATTCTTTATGTTGTTGGTTGATGATTATACAAGGATGATGTGGGTGTATATGCTCGCAAGCAAAGCTGAAGCACTGTCAAATTTTATCCGGTTTAAAAAGTTAGTCGAGAATGGAGCACCTACTGGAATACGTGTGTTTCGCACCGACCGAGGCGGTGAATTCTGTTCAAATGAATTCAACAAATTCTGTGAGGATAATGGCATATTAAGGCACTTCACCGCACCTTATTCGCCACAGCAGAATGGGGTGGTCGAACGCCGGAATAGGACGGTTGTTGCAATGGGCAGAAGTATGTTGAAGGAACGACAAGTCCCTAATGAACTGTGGGGTGAAGCTATCAGGCATGCAGTCTATATATTGAACAGATTACCTACAAGAAAGCTTTCTGACATCACACCGTACGAAGCATGGTTCGGTAAGAAACCTTATGTTGATTATTTACGTGTATTTGGGTGTGTTGCATATATGAAAATCCCTTCTGTTCATACCAAGAAACTAGATGACAGGAGTAAGAAAGTAGTGCATCTCGGACGAGAACCAGGTACTAAAGCTTTCAGGCTTTATGATCCACTCACGGGCAGCATACATATTAGTCGTGACGTGTGCTTCGAAGAAGGCAAAAGCTGGCCTTGGATTAATAATACAGAAACACATAGCATTGGGTCCAGAAGCTTCAGCGTCGTGGGACTTGCACACGACGAACACGAAGAAGAAGAGTCCGAACAGGTGGAGTCTGAGCAGATAGGAGATTCTAATGAGGATAGTGCACTCACTACACCACAGTCAAGCAGGCAACATTCAGCTGCAACACAGCATTCAAGTGCTCGCATCACTGCGAGTTCAGCAACTGGGACAGATACGAGTACAGGCAACGGCTCATCTCAGTCAGATAGCAGTGACAGTAGTGGTCCGCGAAGACTGAGAGATCTTGATGATGTGTATGATGAGACAGAACGTATAGAACTGGCAGAGGAGCTGTTACTGCTGGATATCAATGAACCTGTGGTCTATGAGCAGGCCGTCAAAAGTAAGGTGTGGAAAGATGCTATGCAAACCGAGCTCGACGCAATAGAGAAGAATAACACCTGGGTTTTAACGGACTTGCCAAAGGGACATAAGCCTATCGACCTCAAATGGGTTTTCAAAATTAAGACAGACAGCAATGGCGAGATTGTTAAGCACAAAGCCCGATTAGTTGCGAAGGGGTACGTTCAAAAGCAGGGAATCGATTATGAAGAAGTGTTTGCACCAGTGACGAGGCTGGAAACTGTCCATTTGCTCCTGGCCTTGGCTGCTAAGAATTCTTGGGAGGTACACCATCTTGATGTAAAATCTGCTTTTCTTAATGGTGAATTGCAGGAAATTGTGTATGTGTCTCAGCCAAAAGGGTATGTAAAGCGTGGCCAAGAATCGAAGGTGTATAAACTCTTGAAAGCTCTCTATGGCTTGCGTCAGGCACCCAGGGCCTGGTATACGCAGCTGAATAAATGTCTCCACAGATTGGGTTTCACCAAGTGTCCATTCGAGCATGCCGTGTATACTAGAAGGGATGGAGATGAGTCATTGGTGATTGGTGTTTACGTAGACGACTTGCTAATCACAGGAACTAGTGTGCCGCATATAGTCGCCTTCAAGGAGCAAATGGCCCGGGAATTTGACATGTCTGACTTAGGTAAACTCACTTACTATCTCGGACTAGAAGTTGAACAGGGGAATGGATACATCGAACTAAAGCAGGCTGCATACGCGAAGAAGATGCTTGAAAAAGCCGGGATGATCGACTGCAATCCTGTTAAATTTCCAATGGAGCATAAGTTACAGCTAGATAAAGATGAACGAGGTGAACCAGTGAACCCAACAGAATTCAAGTCTATTGTGGGAAGCTTACGCTACTTGGTGCACACCAGGCCAGATATAGCTTACGCAGTCGGAGTAGTTAGCAGATATATGGAACGACCAACATTGTTGCATCTTTCAGCAACTAAACGCATACTACGCTACGTCAAAGGAACTCTGAATTTTGGTCTGGTGTACAAGGCTGGCAAAGGAAATTATTTGTTAGCCGGATATTCAGATAGTGATTTAGCTGGGAGTTTGGATGATCGCAAGAGTACTGGAGGAATGGCGTTCTACCTAAATGATAGTCTCATTACTTGGATTTCTCAGAAACAAAGATGTGTCGCCTTATCTTCTTGCGAGGCTGAATTCATGGCAGCTACGGCTGCTGCATGTCAAGGCATTTGGCTTCAGCGTGTTCTTAGTCAGATTTCGGATGTCAAGGCAGGACCAGTAACCTTGTACATAGATAATAGATCAGCTGTGGATCTTGCAAAGAATCCTGTCTTCCATGGTAGAAGCAAACATATAGACGTTCGTTATCATTTTATTCGTGAATGCGTGGAGCAAGGTTTGATTATGATTAAACATGTGAGCACAAATGAACAGCGTGCGGATATTCTGACCAAGGCTTTGTCAGCTGTGAAGTTTGAGAAAATGAGGAGTTTGCTGGGGGTAAAAGAGCTTCACTAATTTAGATTAAGGGGGAGTATGTTGGGCTTAATCTAAATGGGCTTATTTGTTTTATTTGTTTTCTAGTCTTTGCTGTGGAGAAAATGTAGGAATAAGAATAGGTCCACAGCGTTGGAGTTTAGTTGGAGTCTGGTGAATAAAGAGTGAGAAAAACCAGATACACGTTCCTGGTTTTTAGCTACTAACGTAGTGCAGAATTTGTTTAAGTATTCAGTTTGTGTTAGCATTTTAAATCATCTCTCTCAGTTTGTAAACCATTCAGAAATTAATAAAAGCAAGTCCGTTTGTTTCAGACATTATATTAGTTTTAGTTTAACAGGGACATCATCTCTACGCCAACTGAAGTCACTAAATTGATTTTCCATTCCAGCACTACTGTGAATTTCACTTAAGAGCGGTTCATTTTCATCTTCATTCGCATGTTCAGTCTCAGCATCACACCAGTCCCTCGGTAGTCTCTTGAGAAAATTATGCAACATATTTTTTGTTGGATCTTGTACATAAAAGACTTGTTGAAATTGCGAAGCCATAACGCAGGGATCAGATTTTTGGAATAATTTATTGAAGTTAACTCGAGTCAGCCCATATAAATCTTTTTCCTCTTTTTACCAACAAAACTTAAACAATACAACCGTAAATTCTCCCCAATAATCAACTTTTAGTATCTCTTCAATTGCTCCGTAATAATTGACATCTCCAACCAATGGGTTCTGATCTTTCGAGGTTGCAAAACTAGTCGTCAAAGAAGTCAAGAACACACCACTATTTTGTGTTGTACATTTAGCATCTCTGTACGTGGTATGGAATCTATATCCGTTAATTATATATCCACTAAATCTCTTTGTTGCCCGATTAGGTCCCATTGCAAGCACTTCTAGTTCTTTTAAAACAGTCTCCTTTTTTACAACCTCTTCTTTAAACCACTTCCAGAAATCTTCAGTATGTTCTCTCTCCCTTTTATATCTTTTTTACTTTGTCTGACCATTAACTAAATCTCGATGCTCCCTACAACAATTATGTTACCTAGTTAAAAAATTGAAAAATAAAGATACTATTTAATTAGTACTTACATAAAGTTTTATTTTAAGAATTTACTGAATTAAACCCTCTACTTCTTTGTTGCCAAAATTAAATAGAATATACTGATGACATGCCTTCCATTCAGATTCTTTTAAGTGAATAGCTTTTCCATCTTTGTTTCTTCTTGTACCAATAGGATATTCTAATTTTTGTGGAAAACTTTCGAATTTGGCAGAATACTTGCAATCTTTTTTTCCCAGTCACCACTCAAAAATCTTGAACAAAAAGTTAAGCACTCATCTACGAGATAACCCTCAGTGATGGAGCCCTCAGGTTTGCTTCTGTTGCGCGCATACGACTTCAGTTTATTTAAATACCTCCCAATTGGAAACATGCAACGTAGATGTGCTGGTCCACCATACTGTATTTCTCGGCATTAGTGAATCAGAAAATGCACCATTATGTCGAAAAAAGTTGGTGGGAAAATTGTCTCCAATTGACAAAGAATTTCAATGATTTCTTGTTGCAGCCGTTTAAGTTCATTCAAGTCGATGACTTTGCTCCAAATACCTCTTAAAAATGCACCTAATCTAATAAAAGGGATTGCAACCTCAGGTTTCAATGATTTTTTCACGACAAATTGTAACAAATAGTGCAATAGAAAATGAGCATCATGACTCTTACATCCCGATACTTTTCTCTCTTCCATGTGCACATAACAAATAATATTCGATGCACAACCATGTGGCAGTTTGACACAAAACTAAACACAAATTAAAGATAGAAAAGATTAAAGTACCTTAAACACGAAGCCTCAAATTAAACCCGACTCGTAGAAGCCCTAATTTCAAATCCCCAAATTAAACCTGACCCGATTGAAACCCCAAATTGAACTCGATCGAAGCCCTAATTCTAGAATTAGCCTTGAGACAACAAAAGTAAAACATAAATCAGCAAATGTATAAATCGAATTGAAAACTCCCTAAACTAAAGATTAAATTGAAGTAGTTATATGTATAGATTAGTAGTTATTGTCTGTGTTCGTGAGAGTGGGAGAGAAAAAGAGAGTGGAGTGAAAGAGAAAGAGAGAGTGGGAGAGAAAGAGAGGGTGTGTTCGTGAGATTGGGAGAGAAAGAGAGGGTGAAAGTCGAATAACCAGAGAAACAGTGAGAGTGAAAAATGAGAGAAACAGAGAGTGAGAGTCGAATTACTATTTTTGCCGCTGTATGAAATTTTTGGTTGGGCACACTATTTTTGCTATTGTCTGAAAATTTTGGGATTGCGTGGTATTTTTTACGCTCACCCGCTTTTGTTCTACAATTCATACAAATTCATTTTGTATTTATTAAATATTATTTTGTGGTTATTAAAATTATTAATCTCAAATTTTCATTTCATTTTGTAATTAATTAAACTTTTCTGGCACATTCTTAATTTCTAAAATAAATATTTAATTTTTTTAATCAAAATCAATTAGTTTTCATGTCAAATAAAAATAACTTTTTTTATTTTTAGTTAAAAAGGGAAATTTTTGTTTCTTACAAAACTATGGCAACATATCTATTACATAGTGCAACATGCAAACACTTTTATTCTACATCAACATATTTATTCTGCCTAAGCCAACATAAAAATGACAATGTTGTAGTAACCAAAAATTTGCATAGCAAAACCAATACAATCAAAGGCAACACGGACTCAAATCGTTATAGTAGACCATTTATGGTGTAGTGTTACACTTATGAACTGTACAAATTATCTCCTCTATGTGAAATTGGTATGTTAAAGATCTAGGATCTAGTGGACCTTTCACAATATTTGGTATATATATATATATATTTATTTTTTTTGTGATCATATTTTGATAATGCATTTAAAACAATATATGTGCATTTTAATTTTTTTATGTTATTAAAAAAAATTATATTTAGAAACTCATAGACATAGGCCTTTAAAAAATACATATTTTTGTCGCTATATATATTAATATATATCATATTATAAATATTAGCTTTATCTGACTACAATTCAAGAAACATATCTAGAGTCTATACTCTATAAACCTCTAAGGTACTAATACTGCAAATCAAGTAAGAATTTATAGAACTCTAAATGGGGTCAAGTCTTTAAGACGAGATGGGATCAGTACATCTCTGGAACGAGTTATCATTAACGTCTCAAAGACGTAGATATTCACCATAGTTTACGGAGTGTGATTACCTAAACAGATAGAGATTTAAGGTGAAACATTTTATCTATATCGTGTGATAATCAAAGTAGGCTACTTAGGAGGGTTCAAACTTAGAAAGATATCGAATCTGAAAAATATGTCATGTATAAAATCTGATATGCATTTTGTTATGGATTTGTGGGGGAATGTTAGAAAATTAAAACTTTTAGGTCTAGTTTCAATAGGCTTTTAATGGACTTTTCGGGTTCTAACGATTGGAGTTTATTTCTTGCTATGAGAACTACAAATTTCATACTTGGATCTACGACAATTTCTTAGTTGTATTGATAAATTAATTAAGGTTACGTTGCTTGGCTGAAATGAGTTATGTGGGTATTGTCCACATTGATATTGTAAAAGAAAGATAATGAGTTGTGTTAATGTTGTAAAAAACTATAGGCATGCGTGGAATACTCGTGAGCATGATGCTAGTGAAAACTCTGTATATCTTTTTACTAAAATTTAATTTGATTTATATATATTGATTATCTAATTATTAATAATCTAATTGTTAACATTCAATATATTGAGTAAAGATTATTTTCATAATCAGACTCTGAATATATTTCACAATATTAATATTACTTAATCAGAAAAATATAAATGATAAATCACACTTGTTTCTGTTTATTACTCTAGATTTTACATTGAATAAAATAGAAAAAAAAACAACTCAAGATGCGTATACATTGAGATATGCACTTCTTGTTTTAATGTAATGTATAAGTGAGGTCGAGAGAGGTGATGTCTGAGGGGTGTTCTCTCTTTCCATACCCATACGTGTTGTGCTTTTTCATTTCATTAAAAATTGGAATTCAAGATAGCCTTGCTGCAGCCGGAGGCGGTGGACAAAGATGTCTGAGAGAGGTTTGAGAGATGTATGTATTTTGTGTTATAAAACTTATTTTTGTGTAAAAACATTTTGGTACCAAAATATTGTTAGAAAATGGAGTTTTGGAGCATAAGTATTTATATGTTCTTGATATTAATTCCGGATTTTAACGATTGGAAATTGTTCCTTGTTATGGGGACTTAAATTTTCATATATGGATCTAGGTATTTTTCTTGATGGCCGTCTCTCTTTGATGAATGTGGTGAAATCCATAGAGAAATAGAGTTGAAGTTAGTAGCTTGAAAGAGCTTGAAATGAGAATGTGTATTTGTCCCACATTGAACTAAATAAAGGGGGTTGTTGGCTTTATATAGTATCACACACATGGGTAGTATACAACTACTAAGGTGTGTGATGGTGCATGGTGTTAGTATGTGCTTCACGTGCGCACACACACGTGCTCTCCGCCGCCCGCCTCGCCACGCCACGCCACGTCTCGAGTCGGGTCGGCTCGGTCGAAGGGCGATTTGGGCGAATGTCTCGGCGTCTCGCGTACGCGAGGCGACCTGGGCGAGGGATTTTATTTAGTACTGATATTTATTCGAATGAACCTGGACAGTTAAACTGATATGTGGATTAAATATGAAGTAACTGTTATGATTTATTTAATTTAAAATCTTCGTCAGTTTCATCTCTAAATTAATTGGAGGTGCTGCAGTTACGATTTGAATATTAATCAGGGAATAGAGAGCTAAGTTGCTGATTATTTTGTACCACACCTTACATTCTCTACATTTTCAGCTCTCCCCTCAATATTTAGTTTGAAGCTTGTCTGCTTGTGGTTTCTCCGGCGACTGAGGTGCCAGTCGAAGTTGAGCATTGGAGTTGCTGTGGACCCGTTGCTCGGAGCTGTTTTATCCTGGAGGAGGTGTTGCAAGAATCCCAACACAGTAAGTGGGGGCAATTATCTCTTCAAGAGCAGTGAGGACTTCTAGCAAGGACTGACGACTCAGCTGATTTTTAAAGTTCTTTTGTACACTGTTATGGCTATGGCTCCTGGTACACCTTTCTTCTTTTCTTTGTTTATTTAGTCACTGATATGCATGTTATTTACCTTCATGATTTGTTTCGTTAATTATTGTCTTGGCCTGGACTTGTTAAATAATTATATAACCGCCTCTATGTTGCTGTAATTGTTAATATTTCCAACATTCTTGAAGAGATAATTTTCTTATATATTATTTACCATAATGGTTAACGAGAGTGAAGTTCCTGCTAGTGGTAGTTCTGGTGCATCTGTTGGGGTCATTGATTGGACCACTTACAATTTTCCACAATCCGTTGAATTAACTGGCTTGCCAGAGAAATTCAATGGAGGCATCGGCTTTTCTCGTTGGCAGAAAAGGATGAAGTTGTGGTTGACTGTAAAGGGTTTGTGGCCTGTTGTGGAGTATGAGAAGCCGGTTGTGGATCAAGAAAAGGCTGACACAGTTAAGGCTTTTGCAAAGTGGGGTGAGAAGGATGGGGTGGCTAGGGCGGCTATTTTGGCTGCTCTAACGAACACCTTGTTTGATGTTTACTCATCAGATGACTACTCTGCAAAACTCTTATGGGAAAAGCTGGACCAGACACATAATACTGACTCACAAGGTCTGGAAAAGTATTCCGTGGCTAGGTTCCTTGAATTCAAGATGGTGGACAATAAGTCCATGACTGAGCAAGTGTATGAATTCGAGATGATAGTGCATGCTTTGAAGGAGTCCGGAATGGACCTCCCTGAAAAGTTCAAGGTTATGAGCGTGATTGAAAAACTCCCGAAATCTTGGGAAGAGTTCGCTCTCTCCCTGAAAAGACAGAAAGGAGAGATCACTTGGACCAACCTTATGCTGGACATATATCGGTGCAAGAACAACACAAGTCCAAACAAGGACATGTGATAACAACTGAGCACGGAAGTTCGAAGGTGAATATAGCGACTGTAGGACAGAAGAGGAAGGTTGTCGCTAAGAAGGGTAATAGTAATAAACCTAAGAATGACAAGGACAAGGCCAAGAAACCAAAGGCAAACAAACCATGTTGGTCTTGTGGGCAGGTTGGGCACTGGAGTAAGGACTGTCCTGCAAAGAAAGAGAAGAAAACCGAGGTGGTAGCGCAAGTGAATGCTGTGCTTGGAACCGCAAGTGGGCCTGTAGTGAACATGGTTGTTGGTGAGGCTACGACTTCTGAAACCAACGTGGACCGGTATGTTACCTACAACCCTGTACTATTTTCCACTTATCTGTTAAATGAATGGTTGATTCATACTGGAGCTAATGTGCATATTTGTGCTGACATTAGTTTATTTGTGTCTTATCAATAGAGTCATAGCTTGACAGTGACGATGGGGAATGCTAGTGCTGCTCAAGTACATGGAGTAGCAAACGTGGACCTGAAGTTCCCTTCGGGTCGCATTCTATCCCTGACTAGAGTGCATCATGTTCCCGACATGCGTAGAAATATAATAAGTGGAAGCTGTTTAGTTTCTAATGGTTTTGAAATCTCTCTCAAGTGTAATAAAGTAGTTCTTATTCATACTTGTTAGGTCCTGATAAGTTTGTAGAAGGGGGGTTGAATACAAACTTTACCGTTTTATCGAATTTGTCCTTTAAATGATTTAACTGTTTAGAACAAATTAGTGCGGAATAAAACTGAAACAATATTCAAGTTAAATAAAACTCTATTAAACTTGAAGGGTGTTACAATTCTGATCACTGATTACAAAGAACTTGATAAAACAAATCTAGAATAAATTCGACATGAATTTATCTATTTTTGTAATAAAAAGGATCGAATACTAAAAAGTAGTTCGATATAAAATCTAGGGATTATGATCCGCTAGAAAGTCAAAGCAGTACAAGAGAAATGATTCTTATGGATTAAATGTTAAGAACAAACAAGAATTAAATCTCCTGAGGAAATTGAATGCTCGGACAGTTTTCAATTGAAGAAGACAGAGAGAAATGTAATGTTTTTGTACTCTGTTGCTTTTCTTCTTTTTGTTGTAATGAATGAAATTTAGGGTGGCCAATTGTCTTCTGTCTTGTATTTAAATCAATTGCTTTTCTTTTAACTCCCACGTGCAGGCCACTTCAACAGAATAGATTAAGCCTTGGAAGACTTACAGAAAAACAATCCAATTTGCCTTGGAAGACTTTCGGGAAGACAATCTTTGTGCTAAGAAGACAATCGGTAAGACAAGGGATTGGCCTAGGAAGACAATCGGGAAGACTCACCTGAGAGTCTTCCTAGTTCATTTTTCTAAGTCTTCCTAGTTCAAACCTAAGTCTTCCTAGTTCATTTTTATTCTAATTTAAATAATTAACTAAATAAATTATGTATTAAATTAATTCTTTACAGAATTAATTTAATAAATAATATACTTGATTGTATTAATTATTTATAAGAGAATAAAATAGAATTAGTTGACTTCTCAATTAATTTCTTTTTATTCTAATTTAAATAATTAACTAAATAAATTATGTATTAAATTAATTCTTTACAGAATTAATTCAATAAATAATTTACTCAATAGTATTAATTATTTATAAGAGAATAAATAGAATTAATTGACTTCTCACTTAATTCCAGAATCACTTAAAACTTAGATAAATAACAAACACAATAGTACGTTGACACTCGATGCACTGTCTGGTTCATGAGTGACTAACGGCAATGTCTGTTCTTTATCTATTTAACTTTAAGCAGTGATTCACTTCCTTCTCATTCAAGAACTCCGTAATCAGTACCTTTTGCTGTCACAACTTGAAATCTCCGTCACTTTAATAAATCCACTGAGCTTGAATACTTCACTGAGGCTTGATCAATAAATTGAGCTTCTTTCAATGTAGAATCACTTCAAGTCTGTAGATGACTTTAATCTTCAATCTTTGACATATATAATCTTCTGAGATTCCTGTGACATCTGAACTAATATTTACTTATTACATTCTTGTTTAAGTTGAGTAGAATCCTCGAATTACAAATAGGCTATAGCATATGCCTTTCAATCTCCCCCTATTTGTTTGTTAGAAAAAAAACAACCAAATACCTAGAGGATCACTCAACTAAAACCAAGAAAAAGATAAGACTCTTAAACCTAAGTAAATACTAGAAAGTTCTGGATCAAATATGACATTTCCAGATTTCACCAGTAAAGATAAATACAAGACAGATGTTCCTCTAGACTGAACATATGATAACATTGAACATGTCTTGATTTACCTAAGCTCTATACATATAACATTTACAAACCAGAGCTAATTACCTTTACTCCCCTGAAACTCCCTCTTTACCTTTTATATCTTTTTCAGCTCCCTTTATACTAGCTTCTCCAGAAACTTCTAGAAACTCTTCTCCCCCTTAGAACCTTCTAGAAACTTCTCCCCCTTAGAAACTTCTCCCCCTTAGTTGAGGAATTCTCTACAGATTTAACTTTAAGAGTATCTGAAGCCAGTAGGAGTTGAGATAGATGATGGAGTTGATCTTGGAAGTAAATTTGTCTTCTAGATTTCCTTGAGTAGTCCCAGCTGATTGTTGACAGAGGTGGAAGAAGAAGACCGTTCAACCACTTGTGCTAGCAAAATTTCTTTATCAGCCTGGGTTTTGAATAGATGTTCCTGTAGATCAGCTATGTGAGCTAACTACATTGCAGTGTATGTGTCTGTGTGTGCACTCACTTGAATTTCTCTTGTAAGTGTATCACTCATCTCACGTGCATGTGTTTCACTTAGTGTTTGACTCTTATCACTCAACATTAGCTGTCTGTTTGCTCCTTTTTGATCAGTACCTGCATTGAAACTCACCCTAGCCTCTTCAAGAGAGGTCAGTGGTGGTGCAATGGGAGTTCGCAAATCCCGATCCTCAATCATGTCTATCAAATCACTTGGATTTGAAATCTGAATTGCTTCAGTGATAGACTGACCAAGTTGCCTTCCACTTTCTCCAGATAAATCTGCGAGTGGAAAATCCCTTTGGGAGCCAGAGGTGTTCACTCTGGGAGGGGAGAAAATGATTCTATTTAAATTTGGCAAAGAATCAAATTTTCCCTCAGATGCCTATGAAGGCACTTCTACCGTAACAATGGTAGGCACTGTAACCAGTTGCAGGTGCTCTGCTTTCACTGTGTCCTGAGTTTCATCTAATGAAATTGTTTTCTCCCATTGTGAGTAATGAGAGTGTGCTTGACTCAGTACAAAGTGCCATGGCCCTATGGCGAATTTCAATAGATTCATCCTGTTGAGAGAATGTCTCTAGATACAGTTCATTGGCCATTTCAAAGTCCATATCCTATTGAGAGGGTACAGATGGGCTGACAGATGCCTCAGTATATGTTGAATTATTTTAGAGGAGGCAGAGCTGTGGGATCACTCACTGTTTCAATCAAAATACTTCTTTATTTAACATTTGATTTCTGTTTAGGCTGAGAGGTCAAGTAATTAAGTTGTAGACTCATTGTTTGGCTCTAAGACCTGGGATAAAGATTGTTGATCTACAATCCCTTGGTCAGCCCTAACAACCACTTGGGTTCAGCAACAGTAAAAGAAGTGGATTGAGAGATAGAAAGTAATACCTGAATTGGAATTGGCACTGAATCTCCAGCTAAGCAAGAGCTAGATCAAAAATAATATATACAATATATTTATACAAATAACTAAGATAAATAGAAAATAAAAGATAATAAATAATAAGCAATAAAAATAAAATACAATAATAATAAAAAAATATTTACAGGAAACTATTTACATGAAACTATTTACAGGAAATAAACAAGAATATTTGAATATTTTAAAATAAAAAATTTTCAATAAAAATAGATTTCTCTACAATTTTAACTTGTAAAATTTGAGAAAAATATTTTTAAAGAAAATAATTCATCTTAACTTACTCAACCTAAGAAGCTTAACAATTAGACAAGACATGTCAATAATCTACAATCAACATGCATAAGAGAAAATTGAGATGATAAAATAAATTTACAAGTGATTTAAAAATATATACAACAAATGAACACTTGTAAATCTAATTAAGAACAAACATAAAAAATAAACAGAGTTAATCACTAAAACTATTTAACATACCCAATTTACCAACCAATCTGGTAAACATGGATTCATCAAGAGATTTAGTGAAAATATCTTTTGTTTGTTCCTCTGTGGGTACAAAGAGTAACTCCACAGTACCATTCATGACATGCTCTCGGATAAAATGATACCTGATGTCAATGTGCTTTGTCTCTTGTGATTATGCCATCTTCATCTAATTTATTTCTGAATACCCACCAAGTACCAACTACTTTCTTGTTCTACGGTCTAGGTACCAGCTTCCAAACTTGTTGTTGTTCAATTTGATTGAGTTCATCTTGCATAGCAATCACCCAATCAGGATCACCCAGTGCTTCCTCAATCTTCTTTGGTTTCATTTCAGAAGGAAACCCTGAATAATGATATTCATTTTGAGTAGCACTCCTAGTTCTGACTCCAACACCTGGATCACCAATAATCAACTCAAAAGGATGAGCTCTAATCCAAACTGTTTATCTTGGAAGATTTGATATTGATGATTCGCCTTGTTCTACATTATGGTGTTGTGAATGACTAGTTGACCTTTCATTTCCTCCCCCTGAGTTGTTAGCAGATTGTCTTGGTGATTTTTCTCCAATGTTAGTGGTATCTCCATTGTTACCAATGTTTCCACCACCATCACTCTCACCATTATCATCATTAACATTGTTATCACCAGCAACAACCTCAGGTGGATTCTTATCATCTGATTCTGAATCTGACATTTCATCAAACTTCAGTTTCTCAGATGGATCTTCTTTTTGGATATTAGGGAACTTAGTGTCATCAAAAGTAACATTGACACTCTTATTGACTGATAACATTTCTTGATTTCAAACAGGCCATATCCTCAGTTATACCCTTGCTGTTATCTCCAAAGGTAAGCACTGGGCCAGCTTTCTCAACCAAATCTGATAGCAGGGCTCTATCTCCGGTCATATGCCTTGAACAGCCACTGTCAAGAATCCATATAACACGGTTTACCTGTTTAACTCCCTGCAATATCAAATTGATTAGACCTTCTTCGGAGCCCAAAATTGATTGGGTCCGGCATACTTAAAGAACTGGCCTTTGTCAGGCAAAACAACATTTTTAACTAAAACTACTTCAACCTCTTTCACATAAGAGCGTTTCCATTTATAGCCAGCCTTAACACATTTCTGAGTAGGCTTAGGGATAAATGAATCCACTCTAGTCTGAAGAGGACTAGTAGTCTTTGCTTTAACATGCTTCTTATTATTAACATGTTGACGTGGAGCAGTCTTATCACTAGATACATGCTTACTATTAAAATAAGCATACATAACATTGAAAGCACAAGACATGCAATTAATCACACCACATGCTTTATGAGAAGAATTAACAGCAGGCATGTTAGTTCTACAGTTGTTTTGATCCAACTTATGGATATCTGATTTAGTCTTTTTAGTTGTAGAAACTTTGACTGGAATATCAGATATACACTTTTTGGACTGTTCAGCTTCCAAAGCAATATCTTCTTCATGAATCTCCTCAGCAATAATGATAGAGTATTCATTCATAGGCTCTGCCTCAGACTCCCTACAGAAGGGTGTTTCAATACCCTTAAGTATATATGGAACAACCTTTCCTTCAGATTTGTATCTACAAGGGGAATTAATTCCAAGCAGTCCAATAGCCTCATTATAATCATACCCTATACTGACATGATTACCAACAGCTTGCTTATTGAGAATTTCTTTAGCAGTCTTACAAGAACTGAAATAAGCATTAGCTTTGGTCTTAAGCTCACTAATCTGATCTTTGAGAATGGTTTCCAGTTGAATATAACATTTAACCCTATTCTCAAGAAAAGCTACCTTATTAGTAAGTTCATCTTGATTGATATGCACTAGTTTTAAATCTTTTATTTCCTTTTCAAGATTTGTGTTTAAAAGATTTATTCTATCATTTTCAGTGCGTGCACAACTTATGGTGCCACCAAGATGATAAATCATTTCAGCGTCAGTAAAGGTTACCTCTGACATGTTGGGTGAAGATAACATGGAATCAAAGAGTTTGCCTCCTATTGCCATGAGTGCAAGATTCCCAACTTCTTCATCTTCACTGTCTGTATCATCCCAGCTCTTTTCTTTAGACTTGTTCTTCTCAACCATCCCTGTTTTATAGCCACCCCTTGTGCTATTTGAGGATGAAGAACCACCTGTCTGGTATTCGTCAGCATATGTCTTGAACTTGAAACTAGGATTTCTCCTGAACCTGAAGTTTCCAAACTTCTTCACTACCCAGGCCATAGACTCATCTTCCAACTGTTCAAGCTCCTCCATAGAATAAAAATCACCACCAGATTGACTAGTAGATGTAACGCCATATTCAGCTACAATTACATCCTTGTTAGGACTGGAAGGTAGAACAACCTTCGCTTCCTGTTTCTGTGGGACTCCAGCTACCAGTGAAGTAGACATACTAACCACTCTTCCTTCCCTTGGATTTGATCTGAAGTGCTCATATGAAGAGGTGAGAATTTCCATCTTATTCTCTCTAACTTCCTCTGTCCCTTCATTGATTATTTCAATCGTATCCCAAATGTGTTTGGCAGAGACACATTTTAAAATATGATTATGCATGATTGGATCAAGACAATCAATCAGTATCAACTGTAGACAGGCATCCAAGGCAACATCTTCTTTTTCTGCAGAAGTGTAGTCCTTGGGATCCTTAGGGTATATCCTAGTAACAACATCATTCTCTATTAGCTCTTTCTCAACAAACATAGGAATTCTTGGTCCATTCTTCAGCACTTCAAGATATTCAACATTAACCACTTGAAGAAACAAGAGCATCTTCTTCTTCCACATAGGATAATGCTCCTTGCTGAACATTGGGATTTTTACTGTAGCCACTTTCTGTGTAGTAGACATCTTTTGAGATTTTTAGAAAAATAAAAATTTCAGAGTTAAAAAAATCTCAAACAATTGGATCTTTGATTTGTATATCAATCAAAAGGCTCTGATGCCAATTGTTAGGTCCTGATAAGTTTGTAGAAGGGGGGTTGAATACAAACTTTACCGTTTTATCGAATTTGTCCTTTAAATGATTTAACTGTTTAGAACAAATTAGTGCGGAATAAAACTGAAACAATATTCAAGTTAAATAAAACTCTATTAAACTTGAAGGGTGTTACAATTCTGATCACTGATTACAAAGAACTTGATAAAACAAATCTAGAATAAATTCGACATGAATTTATCTATTTTTGTAATAAAAAGGATCGAATACTAAAAAGTAGTTCGATATAAAATCTAGGGATTATGATCCGCTAGAAAGTCAAAGCAGTACAAGAGAAATGATTCTTATGGATTAAATGTTAAGAACAAACAAGAATTAAATCTCCTGAGGAAATTGAATGCTCGGACAGTTTTCAATTGAAGAAGACAGAGAGAAATGTAATGTTTTTGTACTCTGTTGCTTTTCTTCTTTTTGTTGTAATGAATGAAATTTAGGGTGGCCAATTGTCTTCTGTCTTGTATTTAAATCAATTGCTTTTCTTTTAACTCCCACGTGCAGGCCACTTCAACAGAATAGATTAAGCCTTGGAAGACTTACAGAAAAACAATCCAATTTGCCTTGGAAGACTTTCGGGAAGACAATCTTTGTGCTAAGAAGACAATCGGTAAGACAAGGGATTGGCCTAGGAAGACAATCGGGAAGACTCACCTGAGAGTCTTCCTAGTTCATTTTTCTAAGTCTTCCTAGTTCAAACCTAAGTCTTCCTAGTTCATTTTTATTCTAATTTAAATAATTAACTAAATAAATTATGTATTAAATTAATTCTTTACAGAATTAATTTAATAAATAATATACTTGATTGTATTAATTATTTATAAGAGAATAAAATAGAATTAGTTGACTTCTCAATTAATTTCTTTTTATTCTAATTTAAATAATTAACTAAATAAATTATGTATTAAATTAATTCTTTACAGAATTAATTCAATAAATAATTTACTCAATAGTATTAATTATTTATAAGAGAATAAATAGAATTAATTGACTTCTCACTTAATTCCAGAATCACTTAAAACTTAGATAAATAACAAACACAATAGTACGTTGACACTCGATGCACTGTCTGGTTCATGAGTGACTAACGGCAATGTCTGTTCTTTATCTATTTAACTTTAAGCAGTGATTCACTTCCTTCTCATTCAAGAACTCCGTAATCAGTACCTTTTGCTGTCACAACTTGAAATCTCCGTCACTTTAATAAATCCACTGAGCTTGAATACTTCACTGAGGCTTGATCAATAAATTGAGCTTCTTTCAATGTAGAATCACTTCAAGTCTGTAGATGACTTTAATCTTCAATCTTTGACATATATAATCTTCTGAGATTCCTGTGACATCTGAACTAATATTTACTTATTACATTCTTGTTTAAGTTGAGTAGAATCCTCGAATTACAAATAGGCTATAGCATATGCCTTTCAATACTGGTACATTTTTTGGCAAGGGTTACTTGTCAAATGGTTTATTTGTAATTAATGCTGAGCCCGTTTTGGGAACGTTGATTAAAGATATTACTCCTTCTGTTAACTGTGTTGAATCTTCAAATTTATGGCATGCTAGACTTGGTCACTTAAATTTTGGTGCACTTAAGAATATGATGAACTTAGAGTTGATTCCAAGACATACTATAGAAAAGAATTCTAAATGTCAAGTATGTGTGTCTGCTAAACAAATAAGGAAACCTTTTCATAATATTGTTAGGGATTCAGACTTGTTAGATTTAGTTCACACTGATATTTGTGAATTTGGTGGTGTGTTGACTAAGGACCAGTTTAGATATTTCATTACCTTTATAGATGATAGTAGCAGATATTGTTATATTTATTTACTTAGACATAAGGATGAAGCACTTAGTAAATTCATTATTTATAAAACTGAAGTTGAAAAACAAACTAGTAAGGTACTTAAACGATTGAGATCTGATAGAGGTGGTGAGTATACGAGTAACTCCTTTAATGAATTTTGCGCAAGCAATGGTATAGTTCATGAAGTTACTCCACCATACACACCTGAGTCTAATAGGGTTGCTGGGCGAAAGAACAGAACATTTAAAGATATGATTAATAGTATGCTTATTAATTCTGGGTTGCCTAAATACATGTGGGGAGAGGCTCTGAATACGGCTTGCCATATTCTGAATAGAGTCCCTCTAAAACTCATGGACAAGACACCCTTTGAGTTATGGAAAGGCAAGAAGACTAGTCTTAAGTATCTTCGTGTGTGGGGGTGCCTTGCTAAGGTACTTGTCCCTGAACACAAGAGAAAGAAGCTAGGTCTGAAGACTGTTGATTGTATCTTTCTGGGCTATCTTGAAACCACTACAGCTATGAGATTTTTAGTTTTAAAATCTGACATAGACGGTATAGTGGCTAACACGATAGTTGAATTTTGTGATGCTACAGTCTTTGAGGATGTCTACCCTATGAAGACTGGTATACCTCAAGATGCTTCTGAGGAAGATCCTGCTCACACATCGAGTTCTATTCCTGATCATGTGGAAAAAATGACAAATCTGGGGGCGGAACCTAGTAGTAGCTCTACAAATGTGGGGAAGGAGAAGTAAGCGTGCAAAGGTAGTCAAGGATTTTGGAGGTGATTTTATCACTTACAATGTCGAGGATGAACCTTTAACTTTCCGACAAGCTATGGATTCTTCAGAGTCTAGGCATTGGAAGGGCGCTGTAAAGAGTGAAATTGACTCTATTGTTTCTAATGGGACATGGGAGTTAGTTGATCTCCCTCCTGGGTGTTCTACTATCGGGTGCAGATGGATCTTTAAAAGGAAGTTGAACCCTGACGGCTCAATAGATAAGTACAAAGCTAGACTGGTAGCTAAGGGTTTTAAGCAAAAGGAAGGCATTGATTACTTTGATACATACTCTCCAGTTGCTAGGATGATAACAATCCGAATGCTTATAGCATTAGCTTCCGTCCATGGTCTTATCATCCATCAGATGGATGTAAAGACAACTTTTCTTCATGATGAACTTGAAGAAGAGATATATATGGATCAGCCTGAGGGATTTGTTGCATCTGGCAATGAAAGGAAAGTATGTAAGTTGATCAAGTTTATCTATGGCTTGACACAAGCTCCCAGGGATTGGCATAAAAAGTTTGATGAAACTATTTTGCCTTTCAGTTTTACTATTAATGAAAGTGACAAGTGTGTCTACACCAAAGTTAAAGGTAGTGAATATGTCATCTTGTGCATATATAAAGATGACATATTACTGTTTGGAACCAATATTGAGATTATTAACGAGACAAAAGCTTTCTTGAAAAGGCATTTTGAAATGAAGGATATGGGTGAGGCTAGCGTGATTCTTGGACTCAAGCTGACTCAGTCAGCTGAGGGAATAACTTTATCACAGTCTCATTATATAGAGAAATCTATACTTGAGAAATATGGTTATTCACAGTGTAGAATCGCTAGTACACCGTATGATCCTAAAGTTTCCCTTGTCAAGAATACTTGAGGAGTACCTGTGTCTCAGTTAAGGTATTCTCAGATTATTGGGAGCTTGCAGTATCTTGCTAACTGTACTAGACCAGATATTTCATACTCTGTGTCTAAGTTGGCTAGATATACAAGTTGTCCAAACAGAACTCATTGGGATGCTCTTGATAGAGTACTTAGATATCTAAAAGGCACAATGTACCTTAGTTTACACTATAGGAGATTTCCTAGTGTACTTGAGGGGTACAGTGATGCAAGTTGGATAGCTAAGAAGTCTGGTTCCAATGGAGTGACTGGATACCTATTCACCTTAGCGGGTGCAGCAATATCCTGGAAGTCAACTAAACAGACTATTGTTACTCGGTCTACTTTTGAGGCTGAGTTGTGGGCACTTGATGCCACTGGGACGGAGGCTGAGTGATTACACGGACTTATGTCTGCGATACCTGTAGTAAGCAAACCGCTTCCTGCGATTGCTATTCATTGTGATAGTCGAACAACTATCGACAAGATTAGCAGTAAAAAGTATAATGCTAAAACAAACTACATGCGAAATTACGAATACCGACGAAATATAGGTTTTTGTTTCAAACAATATGAAAGTGTACAACAGCAACGGAATTTATTCATGCAGGAAAAGAAATACAAATTCTTATTTGAAAAAGCCACCAGCTTTCAGTTACTTTGCTAGTAGCACCTCATCAACCAATCTGTCTAAATATATTGAAGAAGAACCACCAGGGCTAGCAGCTGCTTCAGCTTTCTTTTTCCACTCCAATGCATTCTTCCGTAAATTCTTTCCTTTCTCACCATCCATCAGCTCTCTCACCAACACCTCTACTTCATCTCGCTTGACATAATTATCGATCTCCATTCCAATTTCCCATTCCACACAACTGTACTTACAATTGGTCTGTTGTTCAGCAAAAAATGGCCAACAAATCAACGGCACGCCACTTGCAATGCTTTCAAGAGTGGAATTCCACCCGCTATGTGTCAAAAACCCTCCAATGGCAGGGTGCATCAGGACTTGTTCTTGAGAGCACCAGCTTGCCAACATTCCTCTTTCTTTAGTTTCAGCCACAAACTCTGGTGGAAACATGGCTCTGTCGCCAGAAACTATGTCCGGCCTGACTATCCACAAGAATTGTTTCTGGCTGTTAGCTAATCCCCAAGCAAATTCCGTGAGTTGTTTAGCAGTCATGACAGTTATACTACCAAAATTTACATAAACAACTGAGTCTGGCTCTCTTTTGTCAAGCCAATCAATGCAGCTTATGACCTCCTCTTTCCACAAACTTGAGCTGATGGACATGATTTTATTGTCCTGAATATGTTTCATCATTAAGTGCAGCGGCCCAATGCTATAAGTATGAGGTTGAGTGGTGGAAATTGCGTCCAAGGCATCCTGTTCAAGAGTGTCAAATGTGTTTAAAATAAGGGCATGAGCTTTAGGAAGCAGTGCAGTCTCAGTTATAAGGAAGTTGAGCATGATATCATTCGGGTCAGTAGTTCTGACAAAACTAGGAAAATCCTTCAATTTCATGTCTTTCATTCCGGGAGCCCAATCAATTTTCATATCTAAATAGCCATTTGTTACATAGCTCATATCTGCAAAGTAAAAGGAACAAAAGATATTAATTTAATTTATATAGTGTACTTACCAAATAATTTAGTCATTAACGGAGACCTGAATTAATGATCTATAGGTATACCTTTTAGTGGTGTATAGCCTCTTTCAACAAGTTGGTGATACTGCATATATGCTAGGAGGCCGCAAGCACTTGTTGTCCAAAACAGAACTCCAGGAATACCATACTCTTCAGCAACTTTGAGGGTGAAGGTCATGGCCCCATCAGAAACGATACACGTCACTGGAGGTATCCCGGAGACTGAAGAATCATTGAGTTTGGCAATAAGGTTTCTGAAAGGAGCAATGCAGTTGATTGGAGCGTACTTGCACAGGGCAGGAATGTCTTGAGTTGCATCGGGATCTGAGGGTGGTAGGCCATCAGGGATTGAGTAAAACCGGAAGTGAGGCAAGCTATCAAGGGCGTTCGGACCCCCAGATTTGATCAGACGATTGCGATTAAAGTCAGTGTTGACAAATGAGATATGAAAGCCCTTGTGGTGAAGAAGCTTGGCTAGTTTAAGCATTGGATTAATGTGACCTTGTACAGGGTATGGAAGACATAAGGCATGAGGCTTATTGTTTGCTTCTGTCATGGAGTCCATGTCAATCTTTGGTTGTCATTTCTGTTTGTAATCAATGTGCTTATATAGCACAGAAGTAGGAGAGTATTCAAAATTTTCTTCCACAATTCAATGTTTTCAAAAATCAGAACACCTAATAAAACTAAGTGCACTAAATGACTAACTGTTGCCATACAAAACCCCATCATGAGTGACCACAATCATTCAAAGTATTAAGTTGGCTAATTTGATTCAAAGTATCAAATTTTTGCTATAATATCTGTTAAAAAATGTATAATATCTGTTATATTTCTATGGTTCTCAAGGATTTCTGTTTCTCCATCGGATGGGATATTTATATGTCTAACATGATAACCCGTCATTTCAGAACAAATAGACCCGGATTTGAATTCATAACGTTTAAGCAGATAACAGTACTGCTAGCTATTGAATAATAACTATGCATAACTAAGTATAACTACCTCACTTATTGCATTGGTTCATTTAATACAATCCAACAACTCACCGTTTGTAGTGATGCGCAACTTCGTAGAATGACAAAGGGAATGAGATTATACTAATACATTTTTGTAATACGATGCAATCTCATTCCTATTTCATTAATCACACTGAAATCGTATGATTCAAACAGCCTCTTCAGTTTTCTCATCTCAAGACTTTATGCTAATTTTTTTCCTTTTAATGTTTAATTGTTTTGAAATTCTGGCTCCGAACCTAAACATTAATGAACACTTGTCCAAGTAGATAGCTTACGAGATGATGATAGTACACTTTACTGAATTTTCCACTTGCAGTACTACGATAACGCATGATTACTAATCACACTAAGGGCCTGTTTGGCGCATGGAAAATAAGTCGACTTATGGCTTATAAAGCTATAAGAGTTTATGTGGGGTGTTTGACAACCCAATTATGACCTCAACTTATAACTTATATGTTCATAAGTTGAATGTTAATAACTACTAACATTTTCCTTAACTTATTGACTTATTGTTTGATTTCTTTGGTTTTTAATACTTTATATTTTTACATTTGTGTTTTTAAATATTTTTTTAATTTAAAATGCATGTGTTGAAATCATTGTATTTAAAAGTTATTTTTTCAAATTTAATTTAGCAAATTCGTCACTAACTTATAAGTAAATTTATCCAAACACCCGTATAACTCATAAGAATTTATCAACTTATCACTTACATGACACTTACTCATTTTAAGGTATAAGTCAACTTTTTTGTGATACCCTAGACAAGCACTAAGTAGATAGATAATCATGGTAGTCCGGTATAATTATATTGACAACTGTTTTAATACCGCCGTTTTAGTAAAGAAAGCCCGCGTTTAATTTCTCGGGACCGTACGGAAGTTACCGCATTTCTTAATAAGCTCAGTTGCATGCCCATTTCAGTATCCAAGCCTGCTGATCCGGTTTTTTTCAGCCTACTGCTTTGGAAACCTGAGCTCTGCACCTGCTGCAACCGAACCTGCACTACAAGAAAAATCAAATCACACAACGGTTTATCACCGTTGTCTAACACCCTAAATTTCCGTTGAGTATGGAGATGCCGTCTGATGCGCGTATCAGACAACGGTTAGAGATCGTTGTCTAAGGCTCTAAAGACAACGGAATTTCCTAATAAACCGTTGTAACATATCTAGAAACAACAACGGTTTATATAGAAGCCATTGTCAGAGAATGTATAACTCAAGTGTTTGCTGAACACAAGAAAGACTTGTCATATAATGTCATAAAAACTATAACTTTAAAATGAAACATACAAACCGTTGAAACATATTGTCATTGTTGTATATGTTAACAGACAACATTTTCAAGTCTAAAGAATTGTTGTGGTAATGTTGTACAGACAACAGTGGTTACAAAACTAAGAGTTGTTCTCCTTCCCTTTAGTCAACGGTTTCTAAAAGCATATACATTGTCTAAAAAGGATATATAGACAATGGTTTTGTTTTTCACATAGGTTGTATGAGTTTTCTTTTCACAAATGTTAGTTGTTAAAAAGCAATGTTTTAGTGTTAAAGAGTTAATACTTTTTTTATGTATTAAAAGTATTGTGTGATACACAATATAACAAGCATTCCAATAAGTGCCCTCATTGCATAAAAGCAGCTTAGACAATGGTTTTTTTATATCCATACAACAGTAGGTTACATTATAAAATGAACATGCCAAGAATTAGAAAACCAATCCATCATTCCATTAGAAACTACTATCATCCATTACCAGCAACCAACCAATTCATCCAAACAACCAGTTCACCATTACAAGCAACCAACCAATTCATCCAAACAACAAATTCACCGTTACAAGCAACTAACATTAAGTTCCAACCAACGATTAACATTCACAAAATAAGACTATGTTCAAGAGGCGGACACCAACATATTTTTGGATGAACATATCTAGAGCAGGAGATGGACAAATATTCACTTAAGTTCATACTATTTGCGCCAAATGTACAATAAACTACCAGTGAAATACCCAAAAGTTTATGATATGTTCAACCCAAAACATCTAGTTATATATGCCATAGTTCACGTAGAATGCTTCTTCATGAAATACTTTGCCCACTTGATCCTTATTGCATTGAGCTCAGTGATGCCATAAGCATGGTTACTTCTGCGTAGCCACTGAAAATAGCAACAATAGTGAAAGTCAGATATATATTCTCCCACAATACACTTGGATATTGCAAAAAAAAATGAAAATTACAATCTTACCTTCTCAGGAAATTTGAGTTCCTTATCTTCACATATTTCTTTCATGTAACCCATGACAAACAAACCGCAGTCTTTGCTTCCATTTTGGAGAGGAACTCCCTAAAGAACATTAAAAAAATATGTAAAAATATATCCGTGCAAAAAAAGACAAAAAAGGTAAGATATACGTTACGAAAAAGATATTACCGCCAAATTCTCCCACATTATTTTCTTCTTTAGAAACTTCTTTGCTTTGTCCTTGTAGAGTTTAATGGCACTATAACAATATAATATAGAGTAATTTTAAGACATATTCCTTAATAACTGTTAAAAGTGATTCCAAAAGATATATCATTCTGATGTGGTACTAACTTATCAACCACTTCTATCCATTCTTCTGCTGCGATTCGGCGCTTCAAAGGGTCCATGTGATAAACCATTTGTGAATCTGGATTTACAGCTGTCAGCGTCCAATGATTCCTAAAAATCATGAACACGATAAATGAGAACATAAAAATCATGACTATATCATGACATTACATGTAAGATAGAT
This sequence comes from Heracleum sosnowskyi, assembly GCA_030848705.1. NCBI lineage: Eukaryota > Viridiplantae > Streptophyta > Magnoliopsida > Apiales > Apiaceae > Heracleum > Heracleum sosnowskyi. The sequence goes on along the minus strand of JAUIZM010000016.1, from coordinate 2,146,854 downwards.
GACAATAAGCACAAAACAATACTAAAATGAGGCACATATATAATAGCAATACTAACGCAGAGTTATATGGTAGCAGAAATATTTGGCCTGGCTGAGCATTCTTGAATCTGATAGATAGGGCTCGCGACCTATCTCCTACAGTACCACACCCAATGGCGCCTATTATCGCAGGATCGACAAACGCTACCATGTTAGACATCTTGTGTTTTTTCAGATATTCCTGGAGTACACTGTATAAGAAGTAGAGATACATCATCACAAATTCTAAATTTTATTCAACAAGTACTCATGAAGTCAAAAACAATTTATGAACTTCGACACTTACTTAATAAACATGCAGATGATGGAACCTGATATTTCATCCCCAGAGCACAAAGCATGCACATCCGATAAAAAGATAGCCTTCTTGTTGCTTGATCCAAAAGCTTCTTGGGAGAGAAGAAAAGTGCTTACTTGGCCATCAGTCAAGGCATTTTTGGCCCAAAGCCACAAACGCTTCAACACCGGGGGGTAATCGACACCCATGTCCAACACATACTCTTCCTGTAAGACACAATCTGTTACCTTTTTCCACTTCTTTTCCATAATTTTCTTAACTCCCTGAAACGGAAAAATTAAAAGAAAATTGAGAATGCAAACTGTTAAATGAAATTTTAAATTATGATTTTACCCTGTACATTTAAAAAACAACGAAAGTTTCAAAAAAAATGTAACATATTTTATCGTTAATTAATAATTATAAACAATTGTACCTTTGTTGTTCCTTACACTACTACCCTGTCTCTCTTGACTTCCATTATTAGGTCTCTCGGCCATGCAATAAACGTTCCGACAGCTTGTTCCACAGTCACTATCTCATCTTGGATTGGGAAAGGAATCTTTATAGATCCTTGGATAACATGAGTGATAGAGACTCGTGCATTTTCTTTTTCGAGTGGTTTCCCATGAAGAACGTCACAAACATTATCTATTGTTGCATAGGCAACAACATTTGTTGGGGAGTAAATTGCCAATTCCCATTCTGTAGAACCCTCAACTTCCAATTCATCACCTTCTTTACACACCTTGTCAACCGCCACTTGATGATCATCCTCAATTTGTACAATCTCAGCCTCCTCATTCTTTTCTTCCACCTCAGTCTTCTTCTCAATGTGTGTTTCTCCTCCAACATCCTCAACTTCTGCATCTTCAATGAGGTCCAATTTTTTCTTTACACCTTGTAAGTCCAACTCCTTCATAATAGCATGTGCACCCTTCGAACAACTTCCTTGTTGTGATCCAATATCTGGACTTAAATTAAACTCAATATTTTTTCCATATAAAGCTGCTTTCAGCTTATCCATCTCTCCAGTCCAAAAGGCATATCGCTGTTCAATTATCCTCTCACTCTCTTCTTTCATGAATCTTTGAACACCCTCTTGAATTCTCTCTTCTATTGTCTTGCCTTTTTTCTTATGCTTTGGAAGATTAAAGTATGTAGACTGATTCACATATGCCCCTTGGCCACGTACCCTTCCTCCGCGCTCAGAGGTACCGAGCACCTTGGTCAAGATATCGTCAGTGCCTTCCAACGTCACTTCCCCTTCAGCAAATTTCTTTTTCATAATCTCCTAAAAATTGTCAAAAAAATTATAGGTTAACTAACAAAACAGTTATGTGGTGATAGAGAAATGTGTTTATAATAGAACTAAATAACTTACAATGTTTTGAGCAATTAATTTAACTTTTTCCGACTTGAAGTTCCCATCTTTATCCTGACGTGCACGGACCCAGCTATCAGATCTATCTATCCCAATTTCAGAATCACCTTGAGACTGATCAACTTGAGACTGATCACCTTGAGACTGATCACTTTGAGACTGTGTCTGTAAAGATGTTTAAAAAATAATACAGTGTCATTTATCATGTAAGACATCTTAAAATTAAATATCTTTATCATGCACGTTTGAAAGTGATATGTATCATGATTACTAACCATTTCCTGCTCTAGGTTAGAATAACTCTTTCGAGAAATACAATGTGGATATTCATTCATATTTCTCCTTGTTTGTTGCGTGTGGTGGATCTCCTTGAAAAACAAACACAAAAAGGTAAGCAACAAAGTTGTCACGCTAATTATACTATCCAAGAACTTTGTAAAACAAATAAGGTGAAAAACTCACCAGAAATTCATCACTTAAACGGCGAGCAACGAAAATGTCCCAATGCGCCTTCTCGATAAATGAGTAGTCAGCCGGAGGAAACTTTATCAATTCAAGTTGATTCCCATACGGAAGGACATAATTGGTTGTCAAATGGCTCTTAAACTCCCTCCATTTCTGGCACGCCGATTTCCAAACAATCTTTTTTGCTGTTGGTGGTACAATAAATGCCATCTATATATAAGAATTTTAATTAGCACACGTGTGTTAGCTTAATAGGCAGTCATAATCTAACATAAATAAACAATCAATTACTTTATGAGATGGAGTTTTTTTACCTGCACACAATCCCAAATCTTGTCTTTCCTTTCTTTCGGAACACGTATCCAAGAATCATACCATATTGGGACTTTTGATCTAGCTAGAACCCCAATATATGATTGCATCTCTGTGGCAGCTGAACCGTACGATGCACCCTTTGCATTGAAAAGAACCGCCAGCTTAATTCCCAACATCTTGCGCCTAACAATTCTGTACATTGTAACTGCTCCACGTTTTAAAAGCCTAAGTCCTTCTTGTTTGCTTGGTACCCGGTTCTTCCACTCGTTTCCTCTTCTTAGTCAATTTGCTTTTTAGGTTATTAGAAATAACATTTTTCTTCACTGATTCAGGGGATGATTGTTGATGACATGACTCAACCTCCTTATTCTCTTTTGTTGTCACCGTTTTTTTCTTCACAGGTTCCAACACAACCACCTTGTTCTTTTTTGGTGTCACCGCCTTTTTCTTCATAGGTTCCGGCATAGGTTCCGACACAGCCTCCTTGTTCTTTTTTGGTGTCACCACCTTTTTCTTCCCCGAATGAACTGCCTTGTTCTTTTTTAGTGCCTTCAAAAGATTTGAACTGATTACACGGTTATCAGATTTCGTTTTCTTTGAAGGCGCCATAAATGAATCTGCACAAGGGGGAAGTACATATTTTATGATAAAAAACACAAAAAATATGATAACATGGGTAACAAAAGCACAAGACCCAAGTGACAAACATATACACAGATATACAACCACAGAAATATGATAAAAACCTTCATACCCAAATCACAAAAATAAAGTTTATTACACTATCTTTATGCCCAAATCGCAAAAATATAGTTTATAATTACACTACCTTTATACCCAAATCTCAAAAATAGGGTGCATGCATATTACCCACATAATCAAACCCATATAATCGATGTTCAAAACCTAATCGACTATTACCCAAATCAAAAATAGAGACCAAGATATAGGCAAAGAGAGAGGGAGAGAGAGAGAGAGGGAGGGGGAGAGAGAGAGAGAGAGAGAGAGAGAGAGAGAGAGAGAGAGAGAGAGAGAGAGAGAGAGAGAGAGAGAGAGAGAGAGAGAGAGAGAGAGAGAGAGAGAGAGAGAGAGAGAGAGAGAGAGAGAGAGAGAGAGGGAGAGAGTACCTGTCCACGGACGATGGTGAGAGAGAGCTGACGGCGATTGTGAGAGAGTGGAAGAGTTAGGGTTAACAGAATGTGAAAGAGGGGGAATGAAATTAGAATGTGAGAGTGAGGGGGGAAATGAAATTAGAAGAGGGAAATGAAATAATTAGAACGGGATCAGCGGGGGGAAATTAGAAGGGGGCAAATAAAAATAATGTGAGAGTATGGATGATTATTAATTTTATAATTATGTAAAATAAAATTTATGTCAGCTTACGAGGAATATATAAAAATTATGTTGTAACATGAATAAGATTATCGTTATTTGACCCGTTGACTTTTTCACGTATTGAAATGCTTTAGATGATGTTAACGAGTTATTAATCAAAAAATTTGATGATATTGTTAGTAATACTTTTATGAATGCTCATATTAAACATAATTTCATACTAAAATGTGTAACTCGAATTTGGTACTCCATCCATCCCACTTTATATGACCCTTTGACTTTTTCACGCATTGAAATACTTTAGACGATGTTAACGAGTTATTAATCAAAACATTTGATCATATTGTTAGTAATACTTTTATGAGTGCTCATATTAAACATAATTTCGTACTAAAATGTGTAAACTCGAATTTGGCACTCCATCCGTCCCACTTTATATGACCCTTTGACTTTTTCACGCATTGAAATGCTTTAAACGATGTTAACGAGTTATTAATCAAAACATTTGATCATATTGTTAGTAATACTTTTATGAGTGCTCATATTAAACATAATTTCGTACTAAAATGTGTAAACTCGAATTTGGTACTCCATCCGTCCCACTTTATATGACCCTTTGACTTTTTCACGCATTGAAATGCTTTAGACGATGTTAACGAGTTATTAATCAAAAAATTTGATCATATTATTAGTAATACTTTTAGGAGTTCTCATATTAAACATAATTTCGTACTAAAATGTGTAAACTCGAATTTGGTACTCCATCCGTCCCACTTTATATGACCCGTTGACTTTTTCACGTATTGAAATGCTTTAGATGATGTTAACGAGTTATTAATCAAAAAATTTGATGATATTGTTAGTAATACTTTTATGAGTGCTCATATTAAACATAATTTCGTACTAAAATGTGTAAACTCGAATTTGGTACTCCATCCGTCCCACTTTATATGACCCTTTGACTTTTTCACGCATTGAAATACTTTAGACGATGTTAACGAGTTATTAATCAAATTTTTTGATCATATTGTTAGTAATACTTTTATGAGTGCTCATATTAAACATAATTTCATACTAAAATGTGTAAACAAGAATTTGGTACTCCATCCGTCCCACTTTATATCGTTAGTAATACTTTTACGAGTGCTCATACTAAACATAATTTCGTTACATATAAGTTTTGTAAATAAAGCAACAGTAATACAACGGTTTTTGTTTAAAAATCGTCGTTGAATGTACTGTGATATAAGACTTTTGAGCACAACACCGTTGTCTGAATACCGTGGTAGTACGTTAATTTGGACAATGACTTTTCCGTTCGAAGAACCGTTGTCTGAATTTTATGTTAGATCAGAATTCAATGATCGTCAAGAGCTAGACTCAACTGATCAGGATTGCTGATGTCATCAGGATTACATGGTCGTCAGGATCAGAATGCATATCAGGACTGGGATCAGGATTGATCATCAGGACTGGAAGCTGATCAGGATTCCTACTTCGAGTTATATTTGGAGTCTAGTTAAACATGGAAGTTTATTCTGTCGGTTCCTGGTTTGTAGAATGTAGCTATCAATTATGGATAGGTTTCAATCTTTGTAATTGATTAGGACTTATAATTGATAGAGAAGCTGTGTAGTATATAAACACAGTTTTGGTTTTGATTCAAGTGCGAATCAAGATAGAAGCTCTCGAGAACATAGAATTTCTTGAGAGAGTTTTTGTAAGCTAGCAGCTCTCAAGAACATCAGAATTTCTTGAGAGAGTTTGTAACAGTTTTATATCAGATTTAATAAAGCTGTTATCTTTCTTTTCATATCTGTGATATATACATTAAGAAGTCGATTATCTTACTCTATTGTATTCAACCCCCCTTCTATAATAGATTATTACTGGGCAACAATTGGTATCAGAGCAAACTGGTTTATTTTTAAATCAGAGACGATCTAAGATGTCGACAACCAAGTATGAAAGCATGAAGATTCCCATCTTGAAGATATCAGAATATCCTACATGGAGGGTAAAGATGCTGATGTACCTGGAGGCTATGGATCCTGACTACTTGGACAAGATTCGTGATGGACCATATATACCAACAAAGTTCGTAGAACGAACAGATACAGTACCAGAACATTATGTGGTCAAAGCTAAATCTGAATGGACTCCAGAAGAAAAAGCTCATGTACTCAGGGAACCAAAGATAAACAATATCTTGCATAATAGTCTTGATGCTGTCATGTCAAACAGGGTGATTGCATGCAAGTCTTCAAAAGAAATCTGGGATACTTTGAAAACTCAGTGCCAGGGATCTGCATCTGTCAAGAAGAACAGAAGGGCTCTTTTGATTCAAGAATATGAACAATTCGATGCAAGACCTGAAGAGAGCCTGACTGAACTATATGATAGATTTATGACACTATTAAATAGCTTATCTTTAGTTGACAAAGTATATGAAACTGAAGATTCGAACACCAAGTTTCTAAGAGCTTTACCTGAAGAATGGGATACTCAGACCTCAATCATTAGACACCAGTATGATCTAAACATTGTGTCTCTTGATGAGATCTATGGGATGCTAAGAACTCATGATCTTGAAGTTCAACAGAGAAAGAACAAGAAAAACAGCAAGGCAAAATCAATTGCTTTGAAAGCAGAGGCTAAATCAAAAGGAAAAGCTATGGAGGTCTCTAGAAGTAAATCAAGAGTAGCTGAGTTAGATCCTGACGACTCTTCATCAGATACTGATGGCAATCCTGATGCCAATACTGATGATGATTCTTCTGACTCAGACATGGAAGAGAAGGTTGCTATGATTGTCAGAAACTTCAGAAGGATGAAGTTTAGGAAGAATAGAAGACAAGGCAACTTTCAGAAAAAGACCTTCAAAGCAGACAAAGACAAGTATATCAAAAAGGACAGCAAGGGTAGCAAATTTGACAAGTCAAAGGCTAGATGCTCCAAGTGTAATGGTATGGGTCACTTTGCTTCTGAATGCAACAAGACAAGGTACTAATCACATCAAGCAAGGATTGGATGGACTCTTCCTCAGAATCTGATACTGAGGTAGTCAACTATGCGTTAATGGCCAATGCTGATGTAACTGCTGCTCCTGATGATAAGGTACTAAATACTATCTTTGATTTTGATACTGACAATGCTTCTGAGTTAAGACGTTTTCTAAAGTCATTACATATTAGCTTTAGAAGTCAAACTGCTGAGAATACTAGAATCTTATCTGAGATGTCTGACCTTAGAAAAAGGAATGAGATACTAGAAGCTGAATTTTCTCGTATGCAAGAAGTACAAAAAGAATGTTATAATGCTAGACACATGCACTTAGAGATGATATCTAAATGTACTTCCCTTGAAAAAGAACTTGAATATGCTAATGAGAAAATCAGAACCTGGACAGACTCAGGCATGAAATTTCCTGAGATTAATACCTCTAAGAATTGGAGAGAGTGTCTAAGATATAAGTCAGATGAGGATAAGAAATTGAAAGAGAAAATTGTCATTGATGAGACAGTCAGTCCAAAGACCTATAGACATGTTATAGACTCAACCAAATCTAAGATTACTCCTGTTAATTTTGTTTTTGGTAAGGATTCCAATTCTACTTTTGAAAAGGGATCTACCTCTACTCAAGGAATTAAAATCATTAAGTCTAAACCTGTCTTGAATAAAGTCATTAAGAATGTAGGTCTATTGTCTCAGAAACAGCTTAAGGATAAAATCTGTGAGGTGACAGATAAGAAAAAGGAAGCTACTGTTAAGAGAAACAGGAATGGTAAAATTGGGATCAATAAAGAAAATGGTTATAAGTATATCCCAAATGCACCTAGAAAGAGTTGTTTTAACTGTGGTAACTCTAATCATCTTGCTATTGATTGTAAAAAGAGTAAGAAGAAAATTCCTGAAGTTCCTAAGTCTGATGTTAGGAATAGATCAGTATGTTATAAACCACAGAATTCCTGTTTTCATTGTGGTAGTCTATGGCATTCTATTTATACCTGTAAAGAGTATCATGATTTGTACTATAACTTTTATGATCCATTGCCTAAGTTTGAAAGTAGTACAAAGTCTGATAGAACTAAAAATGTCATAGTGAAGCATGCTTTTGTTAGTACTGATACTGACAAAGTAAATCCTGATGGAGTAAATCCTGTCAGGACTGCTAAGGTCAGAAAGTCTTCTGCTGCTAAGTTTAATAAATTGCATGAAAAAGGAACCCAACATGTATGGGTTCCTAAGTGTTCTAACTAGTGTGTTTCTATTCTGATGCAGGGTAAAAAGAAAAATGTGTTAGTCATGGATAGTGGATGTTCTGTGCACATGACTGGAAACAAAGCCCTGTTATCAGAATATGAGGAAAAAGCTGGCCCAACTGTGTCTTATGGAGATGGCAACATTGGACAAACCTTGGGATATGGCAATATAATCATTGGAAATGTCATCATTGAAAAAGTAGCTCTAGTGAAGGGACTAAAACACAACTTGTTGAGTATTAGTCAAATCACTGACAGAGGTTATCATGTCAATTTCTATTCCACACATTGTGAAGTAGTCAGTAAAACAACAGGAAAAATAGCACTAACTGGCTACAGGTATGGTAACATAAATGAAGCCAACATTCTCTCAAATATTGATGGCTCCCCTACAGGTCTCATCAGTAAAGCTTCAGTAGATGAAAGTTGGAATTGGCACAACAAGCTTTCTCATCTCAACTTCAGCAACATCAATGAGTTGGTTAAGAAAGATTTAGTAAGAGGATTACCTAATGTCGTGTATACACCTGATGGACTCTGTGATGCATGTCAAAAAGCAAAACAAAGAAGGACATCATTCCAGAGTAAATCAGAATCCTCTATTGGAGAACCATATCACATGCTACATCTTGATCTATTTGGTCCAGTCAACATCATGACCATCAGTAAGAAAAGGTACACTCTTGTAATTGTTGATGAATATTCTAGATTCACCTGGGTGTATTTTCTGCACAGAAAAGATGAAACTCCTGATGTTCTGTTGGATCATGTGAGAATGATTGAGACAACCACAAAGTACAAAGTCAAGATTCTGAGAAGTGATAATGGTACTGAATTTAAAAATTCAAAGATGGAAGAGTTCTGCAAATACAAAGGAATTATTCAACAATTCTCTGCTCCTGGCACACCTCAGCAAAATGGAGTAGTAGAAAGGAAGAATAGAACTCTTATTGAAGCTGGCAGAACTATGTTGGAAGAAGCTAAATTACCTACATATTTCTGGGCAGAAGCAGTCAACACAGCTTGCTATACACAGAATCTCACATTGATAAACAGACATGGTGTTACTCCTTATCAGTCACTCAAGGAGAAGAAACCAAGTCTGAAGCATTTGCATGTGTTTGGCTGTAAGTGTTTTGTTCTCAGAACTCATCCTGAACAACTAGGAAAATTTGAAACAAAGGCTGGTGAGGAAAATTTGAGAACAAGGACTGTCATGGAGTCAATTCATGTATCTTTTGATGACAAGAAGATAACTGGAATCAATGAAGACTCTCATGATAGATTGATTTTTGAAAATGAAGCTTCCAAGGAATCTGAAGAAAGTGAATCAGAAGCTGTCAATACATCAGATACTGATGGGTCACCAAATCCTGATGCCTCACCAGGTACTAATGGTGCTAATACTGATGATGCAAACAATAGTGATACAACTAGTAGTGCTAATGTTGAGGGGGAGCAACAGCATTCAACTACAAGTTCAGAGTCAACTCAATCATCAGGACAGAATTCTTCAGATACTGATTCAAGTGATGATCCTGATAACACATCAGGAGGACATAACAATAATTCAGGGAGATCTTCAAATCAAGCAAATTCTTTCAATCAAAATAACACCAATCCAGGGGGAGCATCTACTTCAAGGAACAATTTGACACCAGCAAGGAAATGGACAAAGGATCATACTCCTGATTTGATAATTGGAGATCCTGATGTAGGTGTTCAAACAAGAAGTGCAACTCAGAATGAATGTCTATACAATAACTTTCTATCCAAGGAGGAGCCAAAGAAAGTTGAAGATGCACTTAAAGATGCTGATTGGGTTACTGCAATGCAAGAAGAACTGAATGAATTTGAAAGGAATAAAGTCTGGAAACTGGTACCAAGACCAAAGGATAGATCAATTGTTGGTACAAAGTGGATTTTCAAGAACAAGACTGATTCTGATGGTGTTATAATCAGAAACAAAGCAAGGCTAGTTGCAAAGGGGTATTCCCAACAAGAGGGAATTGACTATGATGAAACTTTTGCTCCTGTTGCAAGACTAGAAGCCATCAGGATATTTCTTGCTTATGCAGCTCATAAGAAATTTAAGGTTTTCCAGATGGATGTTAAAAGTGCTTTCTTAAATGGAGAACTGGAGGAAGAAGTCTATGTTGAACAACCTCCTGGTTTCATTGATCCTAAATATCCAGATCATGTCTACAGACTGGATAAGGCACTTTATGGACTAAAGCAAGCTCCAAGAGCATGGTATGAAACCTTAGCTCAATTCTTACAGGAAAGTGGATTCAAAAGAGGTGCTATTGATAAAACTCTATTTTATTTGAATCATGGTAAGGATTTGCTGTTAGTTCAGATTTATATTGATGATATCATTTTTGGGTCAACAAACAATAAGCTATGTGAAAAGTTTTCTAAGCTTATGCAGTCAAGATATCAAATGAGCATGATGGGAGAAATGAGTTACTTTCTTGGTCTTCAAGTTAAACAGACTGATGAAGGGATTTTTATCAATCAGTCTAAATATACAAGGAATTTATTGACAAGGTTTAACATGCAAGACAGTACTCCTGCTTCAACTCCCATAGCTACAGCTACCAAACTTGATCATGATCAAGGTGCCGAGGTAGATGTAACTCACTACAGAGGAATGATTGGCTCTTTATTGTATCTCACTGCAAGTAGACCAGATATCATGTTTGCAACCTGTCTGTGTGCAAGATTTCAAGCAAAACCAAGAGAACCCCATCTGATTGCAGTCAAAAGAATTTTCAGATATCTCAAAGGCACTCCTTCACTTGGCCTTTGGTATGCAAGGGAATCAGATTTTGGGTTTTGTGGTTATTCAGATGCTGATTTTGCAGGATGCAAAATAGACAGGAAAAGTACTTCAGGAAGCTGTCAGTTTTTGGGTGGAAGACTAGTGTCATGGTTCAGTAAAAAGCAAAAATCCATTTCCACTTCAACTGCAGAAGCTGAGTACATTGCTGCAGGAAGTTGTTGTGCTCAGATAATGTGGATGAGAAATCAGTTGTTAGATTATGGCCTGTCATACTCAAAAATCCCTATTTATTGTGATAACCAGAGTGATATTGCAATGACAGGAAATCCAGTTCAACATTCTCTTACTAAACACATCAGTATTCGATATCACTTCATAAGAGAACAGGTTCTGGATGGAACAATTGAACTTCACTTTGTTCCTACTGATCAACAACTAGCTGATATATTCACCAAGCCACTACCTGAAGCTACTTTCAATAAATTGGTGAATGAACTTGGAATGATGGACTTTGAGAATTTCTGAGGAAGGTTACAGAGAGGAAATCCTGATAATTGTCAAATCCTGATGGTTATTCAGAAAGGTATGTTTTCTTTGATCAAATCCTGATAGGATGGTATCCTGATAGGAAGTCAACTGGTCAAATCCTGATGCTCAGATATTGAAGCTGGTATGAAAACCAGAAGTTCCAAGTCAATTTGTCAACAACACTCCTGGTAAACTCTGACAAATAAGATCATTACTTAGTTCTTGATTAAGTTATTAAGTCTTAATTTTCAATTACAGTTATATTTTTGTCAGAGATTACTATTCGTTATATTATGTATCAAATGCAGTGTTACTAACAAATTGTGCAGGAAAAGTAAGAAGGACAAGAACAATTGAGCATATTGGTAGTTTTCATTAAAGATTCTTTACAAATGAAAATGGAAATTACATATTCTTTTCCTAGTCTACTTTTCTACTCAGGAACACGTGCCCTACAGATTAGCGTGAATGCTCCTGAGCAGCTTCACAGTCCATCAGGATTGGAAGATTTCTATGTCCATCCTTAAAGGACAAGAAGAGGAACTGATGCACTTGAAGGCGGATCGTCATCGTGATCACCGGGATGCTTCCTTGCCTCCACCGTGCACGAAGCACTTGCATCAAGCACTTTCTTTCTTCTCCTCTCTCGCTCTTCAACGAGGTCCTCATCCTCTTCATCATCCTCATCGTCTTCATCCTCTTCATAGATGATATTCTCAAGAGGATTCCAGTCAGGATTGGCTTGCACAAAGTCGTGCCACACCACATCAACCATAGCGTTTATAAACGCTTCATATTCCTGAGGGTCAGGAACTGGTTGTGGTTCCATCTCAGCAAGAGCCTCCTCCATCTCCTGCCAAATCAAGTCAAGCTCTTCATCAGGTATGTTGTTTTGATTGTTGGCAGCCATTGAAAAATGAAGAAGGTGAAAAGTTTTTGGTAAGTTTTTATTCTTTGGAGAGGGTTTTTGTTAGATAGATGCTGTTATGATTAACAGTTCTCTTTTATAGAGAATGTGTATTAAGAATGCAGGTCATTTTTACAATCTCAAGGAGACGGTTCAGTTTTCCATAAATATTTTTGCCTCGTTTGCTGGTAAGCGTGTTTTAATGATATCTATGCCATTAATTTGGTTATTTTTTTCAAAACAAAAATCGTTATTCAGGATTGTTAAAATAAATTTTGTTTTCTTAAATAAAATTTTATTTTAATCTTATTGACTATATTTTTCAATCCTGATATGACAAATGATTTTTAAGGCAAATGGTTTTATAGGAAATGCTTTTATTCCTGATGAGGTTAGGTTTTTCTTACATCAGAAAATGCCTACTTGTTATGGATTACTTTCTAATGCTATGGGGCAAGGCTCAACCCACCTTGTTCCTGACACAAGCATGCAACCTAAACAGTCTAAACAGTTAACAACCACCTCTAATGTCTCTCAACAGACTTTAGTTGTAAAATCAAAGAAATCAGCTAGAACTGATGTGTCTGGAAGGCAATCAGGTTCAAAGGATTTTTCCTCTACACCACTCACTAAAAAGAAGTTACAAGGGGGTGTACAAGGGGTCCTGGTGAAGAAAGCTGATAAGGTCGTTAAGGATGTTTCTATGAGAAGGAAGTTAAGGTTGATTGATGAAAGTGATTCAGAGGATGATTTACCTATATCCTCTGTGATGAATGTGAACAAGGAAGTTGCTGATATTGCTACTAAAGCTGTGGTACCTTCATCAAAACCACAAAAGAAAAGGAAATTATCAAAAAGCAGGTATCATATTCCTTTGATAGTGCAAATGAAGGATACTGATATTCAGACATCAAATCCTGATGAGTCATCTACTCCTGATACTCTAGCAAATCGTGATGTTAGTATTCCTGATGCAACAACAAAAGTGGTCTCTATATCAGACTCTCCAGCCTCTCCATCTCAGTTTAGAGAAATTTCTTGGGAGAAGGTTTCTAAAATTGCTTCCTTGGTTGGTCTTACACCAAACTCAAAGAAAAATAGGAATGCAGAGGAGTTAGTCTATCAGAGACAAAAGAAGCTGAAAGGATCAAGCCCACAAGAACCTGAATTTCAGAGTAATTCAGCAGCTACTGTTGATCCTGCCACACAAGAACCACTCAATCAAAGTTTGGGTGAAGGCTTAGCTAGTGGAATGGTCACACAAGAACCATTTTCTCAAAGGGAGAATGAAGACATCAACATTCCAGCTACACAAGAACCATCTTCTCAAAGTGAAGATGCAGGCAAAGCTACAGCTTCTGTTGAAAGATTGGTCGAGAACATTGTCAATGAGGGAAGCACACAAGAACCTTTAGCTCAAAGTGTTGAAGCAGCTTCTGAACCTCAAGCTCCACAAGAACCATTGGTAGCAAATACTGATGCAAGCATATCAAATCCTGACGATGTTCATCCTGACGCTAGTGGTGCTCCTGATACTGAGCCTATTTTGACACAGCCACTTCGTTCAAGACCAATGGATCATCCTATCTCAGAATCACAGGATAAACTGAAAGGTATTGCAATTCCTGATCCTGATTTTACTCATGGTACTGATGATGATGTTTCTGATGATAGTGATGATGATAATGAGAATCGAAAAGAGAAGGAACAGTGTAACAGCCCCAAATCCGGGGTTAGGGATTTAGGGTAGTCACAATCCATTTACTCCTTGCCTTACCTGTATTACTCACAACATTCATAATTCACCTGCTCACGACCCCACAATATATGTCTCACACACACACACACACACACAGGTTAGAGTCTCAGAAACGACACAAATACAACCATTGCGGAATAAATAACTTTTATTACAATACCCAAATGTCTTTGAATCTGTCACTGATACAATTTCTAAGTAATGTTACATTACCAACTTAGCCTTCTGATGCTCACAATCCTCTCATACCATTCTTATCTATACATAAGTTGAATACCAAAAGCTGTAGCCTGATTCGATTGGTTCGTACTACTTTTGGAATCACTGCTAGAAGCTGTTTACGGAAACGCCTTGCGGGGTATGTGCCGTCCCATTGGCATCCTGCTTCGCTGCTATATAATATATATAAAACAATAGCAAGAGTGAGCGATAGCTCAGCAAGGTAATAAAAGTATGGCATAATCCTGCCTTTAATTCAACCCAGAATAAAGCGGGTATAAGACAATAATTTGTCAAAATATCTCGATACTCAAATTACCTCCTTATCGGAATGGAATCCCAAAAATAATACCATTGTTGTATTTCAAATATCAATTTCATAATATTTCTGCAAACTTTGGCTATATTATGAACAAAGTTCTAGTATAAACGATGAGGTTTCAAAGTAAACCAAATATAACCTTTCCGAAAAATATCTGCTATATATGCAGAATATCAACATATAACTTAAAAGATGAAGTTATAAGGTGATTCAGTATAAACAACTCCCTTACCATAACTCATGTTATGTAAGGTATCCACAGAGTCATAACTCATAAAATAAAAGATGAAGTTGCATGGATTTATTGTCACTTCAATTCCAAACACTTTTCGACCCCCTGCCAACATGACCGGTAAACCTGTACCACGGTGTCATCCTTGGTCCCTTTCAATACATGTTGCAGAATCCCTCTGCCAACATGATCGGTAAACCTGTACCAACGGAGCCATCCGTGGTCCCTTTCAGTACATGTTGCAGAATTATCCAAAATGGATGATGAACCAATATTGGAGCCTTCTCCGCGCCCGTCGTACCAACCTTACTATGATCAGTAGCAGGTTGTACAACAAAATATGTTTTCTACATGTAGATGGAAGTATCACGACAGCCTGACATTGTCTACCGCCTTTCTGGATCTCCCGGCCCATTTGGGGCAATAAGGTGATGGATCGGCGCGACTCGACCTCTTACACATGCTCCTAGTTCAGATGAAATCCATGACTCTGAAACGTAAAGATCGTCTTCCTTTCCCCAAGTGTAATACTTGTTGATACGACTCCACTCAGTAGTTGTATCTAGGTTGGAAAGGAAGATTCTCCCATATTTCCCAAGCGATGCTTGTTAATGGATATCGACTTGTTCCATGAATTTACCCCTCGAGCGTTGAGGTGGTAGCACAATATTTAACTTGCAGCAACTAAATTGCTTTGAGAAAATATCTGTCCCCCGACAGTTTTGAGTTGATAGTTTAAAATGAATAGCAGTTACTTAAATCAGGTTTCCCATATTTTTGATAGTTGAGCGAGCATTTAAATCCTCTTTAAAAGACAGATTTAAATGGAAAAACATTGTTTTGGGAACCTCTTTGATTTTAAAAATCATTGATAATATTATTCAATAAGTAAACCCTCAAATGAATATTCGAAAATAATATTCATTAAATAAATAATCCTCAAATGAATATTCTAAAATAATATTCATTAAATCATAAATCCTCCAATGAATATTCGGGAATAATATTCATTAAATAATAAATCCTCAAATGAATATTCAGAAATAATATTCATCAAATAAATAAAACCCAAATGAATATTCAAAAGTAATATTCATTAGGCAAATAATCCTCAAATAATTAATCCTTAAATAGATAATTAAATGAATATTCAGAAATAATATTCATTAATTAAATAATCTCGAATGAATATTCATAGATAATATTCATTAAATAATTAAATGATCTCCAGATATTTTTAACCGAAAATACCAATCTATCACCATTAGAGTATCTTTGTTATCATTCCGGAACAAAGCGATTTTAAGAAAACATTTTGAAAATGATATTCATCTAATTAAACAAATTTAATTAGACGAATAAGGCTTATTTAATCCGTAAATGCTTCCAGAAGTATTTACTAATTAAATAAACACTGGTTTATTGGTGATGCTGCCTTTAGGCTAATTATTGCGAAAATCTTTCTAAAAAGCTCTGTCCGGGTTTTCGAAAATATACCTTAAAAAATAATCCCCGATACGCTGGCTAAGTTATAAACTCAATATATGCTCTGCCCTCTGAGCCTAGGGCCTTTATAAAAACCTGGCTTATAACCGCCATCCATATCTAGCTTATAAGCCCGTTACCAAATCATTTTCAAATAATAACCTTCGAATGAGGTAATATTCAAATAGCATTACTCAAATCATTTCCAGGTAATTAATACTTTCTAGAAATATAATTAATGTTTAATAATAATATCCCTCAAGATGAATAGTACTCTGCCGCTGGAATCCCTCCGGGTTTCCGCGACTATCTATATAACACAAATATCGACTCCCGGTCTAGAGTCGAAACAATAAACATTCTCTTATCTATAGAGCTACAAGGTATACCGGTTCATAATTACATTATCTCACGGCTCGTATAATATCCAAAAGTCAAATTCTATTTAACACGATATATAACATGTATCGCAAAACTGTATAACTCCACACATGGCAACAGCAGTAATATACAATCGATACTTCCAAGTATAGATTTAGGAAACTTGCCTGATGCTCGAGAAGTGATAGGGCTCGTGACCATGTCGAACAATCTAGACAAAGTCAAACGAAAACTCACGGTTAATCCCCTGGATAATCCACTTGTACTCAATGCTTAAACATGTAAGCAAAACACAACCAAGGAATTACTAACTCGTTATAGGCTCATACTAAGTCCATGTTATCCGTAAAATACTTATATCATAAGTTGGGTTCGAAATCCATCCTCAAATCCAAGTTATACTTAACCATTTGCAACATCGGTTTCTAAGTCATGCTCTTAGTGGTTTTCACTTGCGCGACCTCGACTAAAACATTTTTATAAAATCGAAAAATAATCTTTTTAATCCGAATCTTTTTCGTGATCCTTCCTAACTGTCTCTAGTATTATTCCTCCAAGTTTCACATTTTAATATGGCTCCGAAGTGGTCCAAATATAGACTCAAAGTTGCTGAACAGAGATGGGTCATTCTTCCGAACGGCGTTTACTAAAACTCACGTTTCTCCTAAACCGTAAATCGTATAGACATGATCTTCATATCAAAACAAACCTTAAAACAAGACCTACATGTTACTTGTCAGTGTTGTTCAAAAATATTCCAATACCAGTTCGTAATTCATGCTCAAAACAGTCTTAAATCAAATGGGCATTACGACGGCTATAATCGTAACGTTTTCCAAAAATCACAACCTCAAATCCAAGCCACACCGGGCATCCATAAAATTCATGAACATAATACTCATCAATATCAGCCTACTTTTTCAGTTTATACCCCAAATTTCTCAAGTCAAATCAACCACTACATAATCATGCTTTCATGCTTATAATCATACTATAAACATCACCAAGCTCAAATCCATCAAGAACAAGCATAAAATCAAAGTAAGGTCTAAGGTCCTTAAAGTTTATACCTTCCTTGGAGAGTATACCAGCGCTAATAATCCTTATATAGTCCTTGTATGGCCTTAAGCTAGCTTAGATCATCAAAGAAATCAAGAAAGACGAAGTTAGTTTCTAAGGGTTACTATTCATCATCACTTTTGTAAAAATCATATAAAATCGAAAATTGAGAGTTTGGTTTTCAAATCTTTACCACACCTTCTACTCTTCAAGAGCTTTCTTTTGAGCTACAGATCATCACCAGGGGATGCTTGAATCTCGACTTATTGGCTCTCTAAGGTGAGAGGTTGAAACTGTCATGGACTGGACAGTTTGGTTTCTTCAACTTGGAGAGGATATTTGACTAGGCTAAACACCTTGGATTGCCATGAAATTTTGAACGCGTGTTATACATAGAATGGAGAAGCTGTGGTTAAAATTTGGTGATTTTATCATGGGTGTATTGTGAGATACGAATTTTTATTTGAGGGTTGCTCTAACAGATCAGTTGAGAGAAATTTGTGTTTCTCTTCCTTTTCTTCTTTTCTTTCTTTTTGTTTTTGGTTAATAATGCTTGAAATGCTGATATTTGTGTAAAGAGTGGTGAGTCATTGCATGCCCAGGACACGTGTCGATCAGTGGAGCCTCATGGTGGCAAAGCAGGGACACGTGTCACGCAATGGAGATCATGGTGGCAAGCAGCTTTACTAGTTCGCTTTCCTTTCACACGGATGATCCAAATGTTGCATTTCTCGAATTAATCTTGTTACATGTTACTTCCATGTATACATTTAATCTTGTCATAATTTCAATCCTTAATCCATGATTCGTTCGCTTAATCGCTTAATCTCGTTATAAAGTATCAGCGGTTTCTAGAACCTTCGTTTCACTGTCTCAGTGGTTTTCGTTCTAAATTCTCAAATCAAATATAATAAAATTCCAAAATATTAAATCCTCAAATCCTTAATTTAATATCTCATTTCTTTAATATAATAATATATAATTCGCTGTCCGGTCAAATATTACACCAAAATAAAATTTGGAATTTCTGAATTCCGATCGTCTTTGCATTCACTTATTTACTCCGTAGATCACTAATATGACTTCGGAATATCCATACCACGTCTCGTACATAGGTGGCATGAAAAATTTTGTTAATCCTCAAAATCACTATTCATCCACCAAATTCACTATTCACTGATGCACTTAATCATAATAAGAAAAGTTTTAATTAATCCAAAAATTCGGGTTATTACAGTCTCCCCTCCTTAAAAGGATTCCGTCCCGGAATCTGCTTAGGAATAACTGGGGGTACTTCTCTCCCATTGCACTTTCTAACTCTCAAGTGGATTCTTCCACTTCTTGATTTTCCACAGGTTGTTCTTTGTAAGTCAGACCAGGTTGTATATCTACCTGTTCGTACTCTAACGTATGCCGGGCATCTATAGTATACTGACGTAGCATTGACACATGAACCCCGTTATGACCATTCTACAAGTTTGGGGGGGGGGCAAGGCTGGCTCGTAGGCCACCTTCCTGACGCATCTTAAAATCTCAGATGGTCCAATTAACCTCGGGCTCAACTTCCCTTTCTTTCCATATCTCATTAATTCCTTCCATGGAGATACCTTTAGCATCACGAATCTCTAACCTCATACTCTCTATCTTGTTTGTACAGAAATACACCAGCATAAACTTGCTTGTCATCCATCCATATGCCATTTAGCTTATCAATAGCAGTACTATCTCTATACTCGCGGGCTTAGTCCGCATACTTTCTTTGTCTGTCTTGGTTGTAACTAGCCGCTTGTTGGCGAAATCTTTTGTCTTTCTAGTCTATTGGACTAACTTGGGTTTTGTGTAAAATCTCATCCTTTAACTCCCGATCATTCGGAATCCATCTCTGTCTCATTTTAATCAAGGGTATCGGCCACCCCATTGGCCTTCCCCGGATGGTAGTGCATCTTACAGTCATAATCCCCGGTCAATTCTAGCCATTTCTCCATCCCATGTTATCTATCATCACGGGTAACTCGAAGCCAAATCATTACATTCCATAAAAATTTGTGGGTGCATTAATCAACCCAAAAATAACTTCGATAAAAACTCGAAGTGTCTATTCCTAGTACGAATCGCAGTTTTGGGTATATCCTCGAATTTAACTTCCAACTGGTGATACCCAGTTCTTGAATAAATTTGGAAATACACAGCGTTCTTCCGCTGATCAAACAATCATTTACAAGGGTACCTATTCTCCACGTCGAACTCCGACAACTCTCGAGGTTCGATGCATAATCTTGTGCTAATATCTTTCTCTCTCACAACAACACCGGGCTCTGCACCATGGTACACTGGGTCTTATCATATTCTTGCCCAACCCTTCTTGCAACTTAGTCGCTAACTCTTTCATTACCACTGAGGCTAACAGGATATGCTGCACTATAACCTGAATATTCGGTATTCATTCTCATGCCATCCAAATCGATATCTGGTAGCTCATTAAAACCTTGTACAATCTCCCAAAACCATTGTAGTTCCCTTTATACTTGGTGTCTCTTTTCTTGGCGTCAACCATAAGAGATAATTAAGCCTCGGATCTCTAGCGCAATAATTTCTTAGTCTGAACTATACTCAAGAATCTCTGAGTCTGTCTCCATCCTTTATTTATTACTCTCTCTCCCTTACAATCAGTCTGGGCTCCATTGGGTGTCAACCAACCCATCCTTATTATAATACCAACTCCTCCCAAGTCACAATACCAGCTCCCTCTGACTCCATCGCCAGTACTTATCTTTCTAACCCAGAGGTAGTGTCCATTCGTAAACAACTCCTCCAAAATCTCAATTCCACTATAGGGCATCTATCTGACACCGTTGTCACTGGAGCTCACGGCACATCGCTATTTCTTTCACATACATAGATCGACACGCTTTCTATTATCATAATATCCTTGGGAGAATAAACCAATTCATTGATATGTCACTAACATTCTATTTGTCTTAGGGATTCGCTCCTGTCATAGGCGATTTCGTTTCGAACTAATTCCTATCGACGAATTTTGACTTATTTGACCTGATTGGCCTCCCCTTAGAATTCAATGAGGATAACAAAAATCATGGGGTCTTGAAAAGACAGCTCCCATATCAAGGAAAATGTCACACACTGGTGATCATAAGGTTATGAGTTTTAAGGTAACCTTATTGGAGGTAAAAGGATTTACCGAGAGATCAACATGATCATAAGAACTCAATGTTGTGTGCCTCGATTGAGACATTACTAAAGGTAATTAGCCTTCTTGTATTTCACAACTCACAAGTGATGGCGTCCCATCAGACTTCTATCACATAGACAGATAGTCCTTGTAGCCCCTATAAGTATAGGGTTGTTCGTCTCAGTGGAAGTTGAAAAGTATGAAAGCAATTCGAGATCAATTTAATGATTATCGTCTTTCGACAATATTTCTTAAAGGAACACCTTGGATTAAAATTGAACAGATTCCAAATGTGCGGTTTCCAAAGAAAATACAAGGAAAAGAATAACCAAAAGATACTGGTACTTAACAACCAAGTGGTGAGGTATCACCATAGGGTCATTCATTATTCGAGGAAAAGTCAAAGCTTAAATAAAATCATTTGACAGGGCTTCGAAAACCTGAAAGTAGGCATCGTGACAGCCTCTAACACAATTGAAATTAATTATGATTTAACACAAGTGTTATAAAATAACTTCGAAGAGGGAATATACCCTTATCAGAATTCTTTCTTGGAAAGAGGTCAAGATAGATCATTGATTGGGGAAATATCCCACATAATTTACAAATGGGGAGGGTACTACCAAGGTCTCTACGGACGCCTTTTATGTCGGCTCCTCTGATGGATAATCGTTCAATTCCAAAGCTTTTCTTTTCCACGCACCCTAAGGTGTTTGATACTTACGTCATTGCCGACTTATAATAGTCACTAAGAATTCAACCATCAACATTTGCAATCGCAGGGAATTCTATTCGACTAGGCGCATACATCTCAAATAAGCGTTCTGTTTTATAAGAAGACTTCGATACCGTTGTCGCCCGTAGCAATGACAATTCCACATGTCGACAGGGCGGTACTCCACACTTTTGGCACAATAGCCTTTTCATTTAAGTCAATCCCGGAACTTCTCAGTCCATCTTGGTCTTTAAATATATTTCACCTTTACCGTCCAATCTCAACTTCATCATTTTATCTCTACAATCAATTATAGCAATCAGGGTCTGTCCACCAACTCATATGACGGCTATCTTACCCAATCCACAGGGTTCGCTCTAATTTCCACTCTCTTTGGTGACATCCTCTGGTAATCAGAAAGACAAGGTTTGCCAAAATTTGCTGAATTTCCCTCCAACTCTGGGACATTTGATCAATCTATTTACCTACTAGTAATACTCGGATCTGATTTCCGACCTTTCTGTTCTATCCTCATAATTCCTTCCTGGTTTCCTGAGGGTGGTAAATCTCGTTCTCGATTCCGTCTTAGCGTGCTTGTCTTACAATGACATTTGCATGGTACATATAACCAAAATTTTCCTTGAGATAATAAAATCCCTCAATGATGTAATAGACACTAGTTCCAGTGGAATCGCTGGTCGTGGGGGATTGAAACCTTATAGCCAAAGCAATTCCTTTCGCTATACTAGGCAACTAAGTACCCTTAATCGTTCGTGAAATCTGAACATCTTGGTTCTTACGTATGCCGCCTCCTTATGGGCAACTATAACCGACTACGAGTAACAGGTTTCATTCAAGTCGAATCAATCCACTGATACTGGCTATACTGCCTCTACCTCTTCTGTTTTGGAGACTCCACTCCATTTTCTTTGTCATATCTCTTGATGAATCATAACGATCCTAAATTCTCGTATCGGCACTTATTTGATCTCTGAAGGTTCGTCCGGTCCTATTGTACGACCTCAAGTAACATACTACATCTTTATCAATCAACACGTCCTCTACAAGATTCTTTCCTTGACCCACTATGGGGTCTTCCTCTAGATCCTCCTATGGATCTTCCTTTATCGGGTCCCCGTCCATTCCAAGGAGCGCATCATCAAATGCCTACTCGAAGGCCTCGGGATCTGGTATCTCAGAGTCCCATCCATCTATAATTCATACGAATCGAGGTGACTAACCATGAAGTCCTAAGTACGGTTTCCCAGAAGAAGTCCCCTCTCGGGCTTCATCTCAAATAGTCAGGATCATGTCCTCTAACCCGACTAAGAACTTAATTTGAGCTCTAGATGTCCTTATCATTCTTAAGGGTATTGCAAGACTCGATCTCCTATCGTTTCTGAGGACTATAACCTAACGCTCTGATACCATTTCTGTAACAGCCCCAAATCCGGGGTTAGGGATTTAGGGTAGTCACAATCCATTTACTCCTTGCCTTACCTGTATTACTCACAACATTCATAATTCACCTGCTCACGACCCCACAATATATGTCTCACACACACACACACACACACAGGTTAGAGTCTCAGAAACGACACAAATACAACCATTGCGGAATAAATAACTTTTATTACAATACCCAAATGTCTTTGAATCTGTCACTGATACAATTTCTAAGTAATGTTACATTACCAACTTAGCCTTCTGATGCTCACAATCCTCTCATACCATTCTTATCTATACATAAGTTGAATACCAAAAGCTGTAGCCTGATTCGATTGGTTCGTACTACTTTTGGAATCACTGCTAGAAGCTGTTTACGGAAACGCCTTGCGGGGTATGTGCCGTCCCATTGGCATCCTGCTTCGCTGCTATATAATATATATAAAACAATAGCAAGAGTGAGCGATAGCTCAGCAAGGTAATAAAAGTATGGCATAATCCTGCCTTTAATTCAACCCAGAATAAAGCGGGTATAAGACAATAATTTGTCAAAATATCTCGATACTCAAATTACCTCCTTATCGGAATGGAATCCCAAAAATAATACCATTGTTGTATTTCAAATATCAATTTCATAATATTTCTGCAAACTTTGGCTATATTATGAACAAAGTTCTAGTATAAACGACGAGGTTTCAAAGTAAACCAAATATAACCTTTCCGAAAAATATCTGCTATATATGCAGAATATCAACATATAACTTAAAAGATGAAGTTATAAGGTGATTCAGTATAAACAACTCCCTTACCATAACTCATGTTATGTAAGGTATCCACAGAGTCATAACTCATAAAATAAAAGATGAAGTTGCATGGATTTATTGTCACTTCAATTCCAAACACTTTTCGACCCCCTGCCAACATGACCGGTAAACCTGTACCACGGTGTCATCCTTGGTCCCTTTCAATACATGTTGCAGAATCCCTCTGCCAACATGATCGGTAAACCTGTACCAACGGAGCCATCCGTGGTCCCTTTCAGTACATGTTGCAGAATTATCCAAAATGGATGATGAACCAATATTGGAGCCTTCTCCGCGCCCGTCGTACCAACCTTACTATGATCAGTAGCAGGTTGTACAACAAAATATGTTTTCTACATGTAGATGGAAGTATCACGACAGCCTAACATTGTCTACCGCCTTTCTGGATCTCCCGGCCCATTTGGGGCAATAAGGTGATGGATCGGCGCGACTCGACCTCTTACACATGCTCCTAGTTCAGATGAAATCCATGACTCTGAAACGTAAAGATCGTCTTCCTTTCCCCAAGTGTAATACTTGTTGATACGACTCCACTCAGTAGTTGTATCTAGGTTGGAAAGGAAGATTCTCCCATATTTCCCAAGCGATGCTTGTTAATGGATATCGACTTGTTCCATGAATTTACCCCTCGAGCGTTGAGGTGGTAGCACAATATTTAACTTGCAGCAACTAAATTGCTTTGAGAAAATATCTGTCCCCCGACAGTTTTGAGTTGATAGTTTAAAATGAATAGCAGTTACTTAAATCAGGTTTCCCATATTTTTGATAGTTGAGCGAGCATTTAAATCCTCTTTAAAAGACAGATTTAAATGGAAAAACATTGTTTTGGGAACCTCTTTGATTTTAAAAATCATTGATAATATTATTCAATAAGTAAACCCTCAAATGAATATTCGAAAATAATATTCATTAAATAAATAATCCTCAAATGAATATTCTAAAATAATATTCATTAAATCATAAATCCTCCAATGAATATTCGGGAATAATATTCATTAAATAATAAATCCTCAAATGAATATTCAGAAATAATATTCATCAAATAAATAAAACCCAAATGAATATTCAAAAGTAATATTCATTAGGCAAATAATCCTCAAATAATTAATCCTTAAATAGATAATTAAATGAATATTCAGAAATAATATTCATTAATTAAATAATCTCGAATGAATATTCATAGATAATATTCATTAAATAATTAAATGATCTCCAGATATTTTTAACCGAAAATACCAATCTATCACCATTAGAGTATCTTTGTTATCATTCCGGAACAAAGCGATTTTAAGAAAACATTTTGAAAATGATATTCATCTAATTAAACAAATTTAATTAGACGAATAAGGCTTATTTAATCCGTAAATGCTTCCAGAAGTATTTACTAATTAAATAAACACTGGTTTATTGGTGATGCTGCCTTTAGGCTAATTATTGCGAAAATCTTTCTAAAAAGCTCTGTCCGGGTTTTCGAAAATATACCTTAAAAAATAATCCCCGATACGCTGGCTAAGTTATAAACTCAATATATGCTCTGCCCTCTGAGCCTAGGGCCTTTATAAAAACCTGGCTTATAACCGCCATCCATATCTAGCTTATAAGCCCGTTACCAAATCATTTTCAAATAATAACCTTCGAATGAGGTAATATTCAAATAGCATTACTCAAATCATTTCCAGGTAATTAATACTTTCTAGAAATATAATTAATGTTTAATAATAATATCCCTCAAGATGAATAGTACTCTGCCGCTGGAATCCCTCCGGGTTTCCGCGACTATCTATATAACACAAATATCGACTCCCGGTCTAGAGTCGAAACAATAAACATTCTCTTATCTATAGAGCTACAAGGTATACCGGTTCATAATTACATTATCTCACGGCTCGTATAATATCCAAAAGTCAAATTCTATTTAACACGATATATAACATGTATCGCAAAACTGTATAACTCCACACATGGCAACAGCAGTAATATACAATCGATACTTCCAAGTATAGATTTAGGAAACTTGCCTGATGCTCGAGAAGTGATAGGGCTCGTGACCATGTCGAACAATCTAGACAAAGTCAAACGAAAACTCACGGTTAATCCCCTGGATAATCCACTTGTACTCAATGCTTAAACATGTAAGCAAAACACAACCAAGGAATTACTAACTCGTTATAGGCTCATACTAAGTCCATGTTATCCGTAAAATACTTATATCATAAGTTGGGTTCGAAATCCATCCTCAAATCCAAGTTATACTTAACCATTTGCAACATCGGTTTCTAAGTCATGCTCTTAGTGGTTTTCACTTGCGCGACCTCGACTAAAACATTTTTATAAAATCGAAAAATAATCTTTTTAATCCGAATCTTTTTCGTGATCCTTCCTAACTGTCTCTAGTATTATTCCTCCAAGTTTCACATTTTAATATGGCTCCGAAGTGGTCCAAATATAGACTCAAAGTTGCTGAACAGAGATGGGTCATTCTTCCGAACGGCGTTTACTAAAACTCACGTTTCTCCTAAACCGTAAATCGTATAGACATGATCTTCATATCAAAACAAACCTTAAAACAAGACCTACATGTTACTTGTCAGTGTTGTTCAAAAATATTCCAATACCAGTTCGTAATTCATGCTCAAAACAGTCTTAAATCAAATGGGCATTACGACGGCTATAATCGTAACGTTTTCCAAAAATCACAACCTCAAATCCAAGCCACACCGGGCATCCATAAAATTCATGAACATAATACTCATCAATATCAGCCTACTTTTTCAGTTTATACCCCAAATTTCTCAAGTCAAATCAACCACTACATAATCATGCTTTCATGCTTATAATCATACTATAAACATCACCAAGCTCAAATCCATCAAGAACAAGCATAAAATCAAAGTAAGGTCTAAGGTCCTTAAAGTTTATACCTTCCTTGGAGAGTATACCAGCGCTAATAATCCTTATATAGTCCTTGTATGGCCTTAAGCTAGCTTAGATCATCAAAGAAATCAAGAAAGACGAAGTTAGTTTCTAAGGGTTACTATTCATCATCACTTTTGTAAAAATCATATAAAATCGAAAATTGAGAGTTTGGTTTTCAAATCTTTACCACACCTTCTACTCTTCAAGAGCTTTCTTTTGAGCTACAGATCATCACCAGGGGATGCTTGAATCTCGACTTATTGGCTCTCTAAGGTGAGAGGTTGAAACTGTCATGGACTGGACAGTTTGGTTTCTTCAACTTGGAGAGGATATTTGACTAGGCTAAACACCTTGGATTGCCATGACATTTTGAACGAGTGTTATACATAGAATGGAGAAGCTGTGGTTAAAATTTGGTGATTTTATCATGGGTGTATTGTGAGATACGAATTTTTATTTGAGGGTTGCTCTAACAGATCAGTTGAGAGAAATTTGTGTTTCTCTTCCTTTTCTTCTTTTCTTTCTTTTTGTTTTTGGTTAATAATGCTTGAAATGCTGATATTTGTGTAAAGAGTGGTGAGTCATTGCATGCCCAGGACACGTGTCGATCAGTGGAGCCTCATGGTGGCAAAGCAGGGACACGTGTCACGCAATGGAGATCATGGTGGCAAGCAGCTTTACTAGTTCGCTTTCCTTTCACACGGATGATCCAAATGTTGCATTTCTCGAATTAATCTTGTTACATGTTACTTCCATGTATACATTTAATCTTGTCATAATTTCAATCCTTAATCCATGATTCGTTCGCTTAATCGCTTAATCTCGTTATAAAGTATCAGCGGTTTCTAGAACCTTCGTTTCACTGTCTCAGTGGTTTTCGTTCTAAATTCTCAAATCAAATATAATAAAATTCCAAAATATTAAATCCTCAAATCCTTAATTTAATATCTCATTTCTTTAATATAATAATATATAATTCGCTGTCCGGTCAAATATTACACCAAAATAAAATTTGGAATTTCTGAATTCCGATCGTCTTTGCATTCACTTATTTACTCCGTAGATCACTAATATGACTTCGGAATATCCATACCACGTCTCGTACATAGGTGGCATGAAAAATTTTGTTAATCCTCAAAATCACTATTCATCCACCAAATTCACTATTCACTGATGCACTTAATCATAATAAGAAAAGTTTTAATTAATCCAAAAATTCGGGTTATTACAAACAGCTTGCTACAACACTCAAATTTAGTCTTGGAACTAATTTTGGTTCATCAAGTACATATATGGCTGGCAATGCTTATACTGGGAAAGATCATAGACAAGATTTTTCTATTCCTTCCTTTGATCCTGCTGAGGCATTTAGACAGAATGAATGGAACAATTCATGGCACAATTCTGATGAATCTATCAGTTTTTCTTCTGCTATTGGACATGCCTATCAAACAGTAAAATCTATAGAGAATCAAGACTTGAAGAATCATCTGAAGGCTACAACTCTGTTATCCAAGAGCCTGAAAAGTGAGATTGATTCTATCAAGAGTTCAACTGATAAAGTGAGGAATGATATCTTTAATAATTTTACAAAGGTGCCTACTGCTTTCCAATTGAGGGTAGTAGAATCCCAAGTGAAATCTGTTGTTTCAGAACAAACCTCAATCAACCAAAGAATTGATTCTCTGGATACTAAGGTAACTGACATTCAAGCCTCTCTTTCCTTAATTTTGAATTTATTGTCAAATCCTGATGTCAAAAAGGGGGAGAAGGTTAGTCAGACAAAAAGTACACCTGATCTAGTATTAAGGAATAATGATGATGATACTGGAGATGATGGTAGTGACAAAGTGATACAAGGAGAAACCTCTGATGCTGTTGTTATGAAGTCTACAATTCAAACTTCACAAAGTCAAACAACACAGTCAACTCATGTTTCTGATTCTGGAGTTAAGACAGTAAGAACGTTGATGCAATCTCAGATCCTGACGGAAGAACAAATCTTGACACCTGGTCATGGACATACTCTTGCTACAATTCCTGAAGGTGATGAAGATGTGATTATTGATAATCCTGAAGAAGCATCAAATTTATTCCAGAAGTTTTCTACAAAAGATGGCAGAATTGTTACTCTATATCACACTGATAAAAGAGTTCAACAATTATATGCAAGAAAAGCACTCTCTACAGCAAGTGAAGAATATCCAGATCTCTCACATGAAGAATTTTTGAGACTACAAAGAGAGACAATGGAAAGCTATACTGCTCCTGCTAGAGGTAGAGGAAGCAGAGGTAGGAGAGGTGCTAGAAGAAGTAGAAGAGGTTCTTCAACTCAAACAGTACCTAGACAGACAAGGTCTACAGGGATAAGAATTGAAGAAATTCCTGAACCTACTCAAACTCTAGTAGTTCCTGACAGATCTACTTTTGGTGATGATGGAAATGTTGAAGAAGAACCTGAATTGAGAAAAAAATCAAGAAAATCAACTCTCTGCAATACAAATCAAATTGAAGAATCTAATCCTGATGTTGTTCCTGATAATATTCAAGGTCCTGATGATTCTGAAATTCTGCAAGAGATTGATTTGATAATCTTATCTACTGTGGTTGATTCTCACAACAAGGAAGTAGATGAAGAAGAAGAAGCCAGAAGAAGAGAAATTACAAGAAGAACAAGTAGAGATTTCAATCTCTATTTACAAAGGCTTAAACTTTCGAATGAAAGAAAGTGGAGGAACCCAAGCAAGACAAGAATCTTCACTGGAAAGAAGCTATGCCTTTGAAAAGGAAAAAGACAAGAAGTGGAAACACATAAGTACACTGAGGTGTGATACACTTATCAATTTTTAGTATGGTGGAATTATTACAAGCGCTTCAAGTGTTGTTGATTTATCTGATATGGTTAGATCAAAAGCACTTTGGTTAAGGATGTTTTCAAATCTGAAGCAATTGTCAAGCAATTCAAGAGGAGGTATTGGACACAGAGATGCTGAATATCTAAATATGTCATATGTTGATCCTTACTCCTTGACTGAAATTGGAGGTACTTTAACTTCTGAAAACCTGAACAATTTAATAGCTGTTGATATAGTTATAGATTGTCATGATGGTTTTGACAAGAAAGAAAAGCTTATGTACTTCATGAAAGATGGTAGTGTGAAGATTCTATCTATTCAAGATCTGCTGATGAAAACTACACAGGAACTGAAATATGTTCATTATCTTTTGAGATCGAAGAATCAAATATGCAAAGAATGGAGTGACATGATTTTGTCAACAATAAGAAGAAGACTGGATGGAAACAGTAATTTCAATGGTAATTATATTCCCATGTACTTAAATCAAAGAGGTCAGGATGTGGAAATGCAAAGGGGTACTGCTGTTAAAGAAGTAAATTTTGGCATGACTCATCTTTCTCTCAGTCCTGATGGGAAGGAAATTGCTTATATTAAGCTAGAAGAGCATAGTCTTCAAAGAAACTCCATATTGAATCTCAGAGCAGCTATCTACCAGATTAATGAGGAAGATGAAGAACTCAGAAATCTTAAGGAAAGACTGATTTAAATTCTTGAAGAAAAAGAAGAAAATCTGTTATCCAACTTCTTGAAGATGAATTTGTTCTATCAAAGAGTCTAAACAGATAAGTTGTTGCTGCAGATTCTGTACATTTGTATATATGTTTTGACATCATTGAATATTTGGAATCTATACTTTATTTCACAAAGTATGAGATTGGGGGAGATTGTTAGATCAGAATTCAATGATCGTCAGGAGCTAGACTCAACTGATCAGGATTGCTGACGTCATCAGGATTACATGGTCGTCAGGATCAGAATGCATATCAGGATTGGGATCAGGATTGATCATCAGGACTGGAAGCTGATCAGGATTCCTACTTTGAGTTATATTTGGAGTCTAGTTAAACATGGAAGTTTATTCTGTCGGTTCCTGGTTTGTAGAATGTAGCTATCAATTATGGATAGGTTTCAATCTTTGTAATTGATTAGGACTTATCATTGATAGAGAAGCTGTGTAGTATATAAACACAGTTTTGGTTTTGATTCAAGTGCGAATCAAGATAGAAGCTCTCGAGAACATAGAATTTCTTGAGAGAGTTTTTGTAAGCTAGCAGCTCTCAAGAACATCAGAATTTCTTGAGAGAGTTTGTAACAGTTTTATATCAGATTTAATAAAGCTGTTATCTTTCTTTTCATATTTGTGATATATACATTAAGGAGTAGATTATCTTACTCTATTGTATTCAACCCCCCTTCTAAAATAGATTATTATTGGGCAACATTTTACAAGTTTTTTCTGCAGAAACGCTTATACTAGATTCAATATTACAACAGGTTGTTTGTCCTAGAAAACCGTTGTGTGATTCTGTTTTTAAATAAATGCCAAAAATCTTTGTCGGGACACATTAATAAACTAAGTATCCTTGTCTGAAGCTCCATTTTCTCCCTTTCACGAAATAGAAAAAGGCGGCTGTTCGAACACTTCCTCTTCATCCTCAAACACCTCTTTCGATTTCTTCATCATCTTCGTCGATTTGTTCCTCCTAAAACACCATTCGATTTCATCCTTCTCAAACACCATTCGATTTTTCATCATCTTCCTCGATTTGTTCCTCCTCAAAAAACATTCGATTTCTTCATCTCATACTCGATTTCGTCATCTCATAGTCGATTTCTTCCTCCTCAGTGTGTTTGTGATATCTCCATTAAGGTAAATTTCAGAAAATTTGTTTTGAGTAATTTTTAGGGTTCATACTTATATTTGGGGATTTATGTGAATTTGTTTTAAGCTGTTTTAAATTTGTTTTTCTATTTCACCCTGTACTTTAGCTACTTTTGTTGCTTCAGACTTGTTGCATTTGGTAACTAGTATAACAAATTAAGCCCCAAATGTGCAAATTAGTCCCAGATTTGAACTAGAACTAAAACTAGTATAACTAGTATTTCACTTTGTTTAGCAAAACTAGAACTGTCATTTTTGTAGTTGGTTGTTAGTTCTAATAGTCACTTTTGCATACCAATTCACGAATGCACTCTATAAATGCACTCTGCCTTATTACTCTTAAGGGCTAACTAAATTTTTTTTTTATTTAAAAAGATGGACAAGTCTTGGTTAAAGGCTGATAGAAGAACAAAAGAGTTCAAAAGAGGAGTCGAGGACTTATTGTTGTTTTCATCTCATAACGGATTTGATGAAAACAAAATAAGTTGTCCATGTATAAAATGTGCACATAGTAAATTGTGGAAAGCTCGAACAGTGAAGGACCATCTTTTCCTCAATGGTATCGATCAGACGTACACGTGTTGGATTTGGCACGGAGAGTTGAATCTAGAAGAAAGTCAGCCTATCGCTGAAGAGACCGATAGTTCACAATCTGTAGATCAAATCCCGTTGAAAACAGAGAATAATGATAGTGATGATGATGTATCCCTAGATTCCTCAGATTTATTTAACCATATTCAGTCGGAACATGAACCCCTTTATCCGGGATGTGAAGGATTTACTAAGATGAATGCTTTAGTAAAGTTATATAATTTAAAAGAAAAATATCAAATATTTGATTCTGCCTTCTCTGATATTCTACTCTTGGTGGGTTCTATGCTTCCAGAAGGCAACACTTTTCCTTCTTCGTTCAGTGAAGCTAAAAAGAGCTTGTGTGCTTTAGGAATGGAGTATGAAAAAATACACGTTTGTCCGAATGATTGTCTAATATACCGTGGAGAGATAGATGAAGATGAGATGAGGTGCCGCATTTGTCAGGCCTCTAGATGGAAGTTGAACAAGAAAGGAAATGAATTGGAAGGGATTCCTGCCAAGGTTCTATGGTATTTTCCATTAATACCACATTTAAGGAATTTGTTCAGTTCACCTCAAACAGCGAAGGACTTGACTTGGCATGATAGGGAAAGGTTGAAGGATGGTAAAATGAGGCATCCGGCAGATGCAAAAACATGGAAGGAAGTCGACGCGAAGTGGCCAGAATTTTCTTCAGATCCTAGAAACTTAAGATTAGCTTTATCATCTGATGGATTCAATCCTTTTCACAGCACAAATATATATTACTCATGTTGGCCAGTTTTATTGTCAATTTACAATCTTCCACCATGGCTTTGTATGAAGCGAAAGTATATAATGCTTTGTTTGTTGATATCTGGACCAACTCAACCCGGAAATGACATTGATGTATTTCTTCAACCACTTATGGAAGATTTAAAAAAGTTGTGGCATGGGAAACAAGTATATGATGCTTACAAGAGAGAGTACTTTTTTCTAAGAGGCATCTTGTTATGGACTATAAGTGATTATCCAGCCTATGGTAACTTGTCGGGAAATATTATTAAAGGGTATAACGGGTGTCTTGTCTGTGTTGATAAAACAAAAGCTACGAGGCTGGTCAATTATCGTAAGTGTGTGGTCATGAGGCATCGAAGGTGGTTGCCCCGTAATCATCCATATCGTCGGCAGAAACAAGATTTTGATAACACTGTGGAAAAAGAAATTGCTCCGGTTCCATTAACCGGAGAGGAGGTGCTTCAAAGAGTACAACATTTAAAGGGCCATGTCTATGGTAAGACACAATGTCAACCTCTATTGAAGAAAGGTGATCCTCGACCTGTTTGGAAGAAGGTTTCTATATTTTTCGAACTTGAATACTGGAAGTTTTTGCCTGTTAGGCATGTTCTCGATGTGATGCACATCGAGAAAAATATATGTGAAGTTTTACTTGGTACCATGCTTAATATACCAAGAAAGATGAAAGACAAGGAATCTGTGCGTCTAGACATGGCTGAAATGGGAATCAGAACAGAACTAAGGCCAAAAACTCCCGGGAAAAAGGAGAAGTTACCATTGGCATCTTGGAATTTAACACATTCTGAAAAAAAGGTTGTTTGCTCATCCTTTCTTCGCATGAAGCTTCCTGATGGTTTTTGTTCTAATATTCGAAGTCTAGTTTCAATGGAAACTCTTCGACTTATTGGATTGAAATCTCATGACTGCCATATGATTTTGAATCACTTGCTTCCAGTTGCGATTCGGTCGTCACTGCAAAAACAGGTCAGGAACACTGTTATCAGGTTTTGTCTCTTCTTCAAGGCCATTTGTAGTAAAGTCATTGAGGTTGATAAGTTGGAGAAAATGCAATCGCAGATGGTAGAAACCTTATGCCAGCTTGAAAAATACTTTCCCCCTTCTTTGTTTGATTTAATGTTTCATCTATCGGTTCATCTCGTAAGAGAAGTTGAGCTTTGTGGACCAATTTTCCTTAGGTGGATGTATCCCTTTGAGAGATATATGAAGACATTTAAGGGATACATAAGGAATCGGGCTCATGCAGAAGGTTGCATTGCGGAGGCCTATATTGCAGAAGAGGCAGTTGAATGTTTGGTGGACCACGACGAAGTGACTATTGGGGTACCGAAAATTGGTAGGCATGCCAAAGATTCCATTGCAGGCCATTATCTGGTGCAACGATGATAACCCCTACTAGCACTGATTTGCACGTAGCACATTTATGTGTTCTACAAAATACTACTGATGTTGGGCCATATTTTGCGTAAGTAACGAAACTTTCATTCTTTTTATGTGAAAAATTGCATACATAGTTTATGTCATTAGTTCATTATTCATATAGTCTTTTATCTTTAAATGCAGTGAACACATGGCATTTTTACTGACCAGATACCCGGAACATGAAAATGATGAAATGTGGCTAAAGAACAAGCAAAATGAGACATTCCCAAAATGGTTCAAAGAAAAGGTATTACGTTTGTGTGATAATAGTTTTGTGCAATTTTTTTTCAACTACTTAGCTCAAATGAGTTTTATACAATTTCTATTTTTTTTTTTAAGATTGCTTCAGATTTGGTTGATGGAAAAGAAGTACCGCAGGAGATAAGGTGGATTGCAGATGAGCCCAACAAGGCTGTTCCTACATTCAGTGGCTACAGAGTGGATGGGGTTACCTTTAGTACCAAGGATCGTGATGATACGCGTCAAGTTCAATGCAGCGGTGTGTGTGTAGAAGCCGATACAATGATTGTGCAGGGTAAGGATCAAAAAATTGAACACATATCACATACATATTACGGAGTTATAAAAAGCATATGGGAGTTGGACTATAATAAATTTAGGATCCCTGTTTTCCTTTGCAACTGGGTAGATATAAACAAAGGGGTTAAAGTTGATGACTTGGGATATACATTGGTTAATTTGAATAGGTTGGGGTTTTTGAATGATCCATTTGTTTTAGCAAAACATGTTAAGCAAGTTTGTTACATCGATGATCCTCTAGAGAAATTATGGTCCGTGGTGTTAAAATTACCCGAGAAAAAGTACTACGAAGACAATGATGATGAAAATGAGGCATCCGTCGAGGTAGAACTTGAGAATGACTTTTTTATGCCCAATTTGCCGGATATTGATGAATGTGACGTGGCTAGTTACAAGCGAGATGTTGATGAACTAATTCAACTTTCGTGATGCATTTCCATTTGTGTACTTTGAATTGTATAAGGTCCTGTAACACATTATAACTTTGGTTCAGTTTTGTTCATGGTTGGCTTGATGTTTGGTTTGCTAGTTATAGATATGCCACTATTTTGGCAAGTTTTCTTTCTTTCTGTTAATTTTTTTTTTCCAATACAGTGTGTCAGACAACGGTTTTAGTAACAAAAGTCATGTCTAAAAGATAAACATACAACATAAGAAAAACAGTTGTATGATTGGTGACATTCAGACAACACTACAGAACAACCTTGTCCGAAACGCTATTACATGAAACAAAGAAAACACACTTGTGTGATTTTAACAACGGTTAATCACAACATTGTCTCAAACATCTTTAGACAATACATTTGAAAACCGTTGTACAAATCTTTTAATCTGCACAACACCGCTTATAAAAAGACTTGTCTAATTGGATTAACTAGACAATGGTTCTAAAACCGTTGTTGTAAAGCTCAAATCTTCTTATTTACACAACACAACTTTCAGAAAAGACTTGTCTGATTCAATTTACTACACAACAGTTTTTCATCCGTTGTAGTGATGTTGGTCAGACAATACTCGTTTTTAGGGTGAAATAAAACCGTTGTATGAAAATTTTAGCCAACGCTTTTTTCTTCAAGCGTTGTCTGATTCAGTTTTTCTTGTAGTGCTGACCTGGTCCGTAAATATTAAATTGTTGCAGCTGGGACTTGATCACACGACCTAGTGCAGTAGTGCTTGCAGAGTTATTATTTGCAGTTTTGCACATTGAAACCACATGTGCCGGCTTGAAGGAAAAAATGCTGCTGCAAAAGGGCTTTGAATTCAAAACAAAAATAATCATTTATCTAGAATAAAATTCAAAAAGATAGGCTGCGAAAGTCCAAAATTCAAAATGTAGAAAATAAAAGATAAAATATTACGTAGAAGCATTTCACTTCCCAGAAAATGACGAAATATAATTTGGCATGATCTTGACACTTTTTTGGCTTTTTTATGAAATTAAACTACGAACAGAAAGTAAGAACAAGAAGGAAAATGCAAGAAAAATACAGATAAAAATTAAATATTCATTTCATTTCATTTGATAACCGTAAAATGAAGAAGAAGGTATAATATATATGCAGTGACACTCCTCTAGATACCAAGTCATTGGGTCGGACCAAACCTATAACCCAACTCTATCCTTGGCCCAATCAAAATATCTGACCCAACATTGTCAACCAGTTCAAATCGTGACATATTCCTCTCCTTCAAAATATCCTTGTCCTCAAGGATGTAATTCAAAGAAATTTTGTACTTAGCTTTAACCAATGCTGACATGTAGCTGCTGCTTATGTACCATTTTCTTGTTGCATCAAATTCCATGCTTTGCTTTCCACCTTCAGCATTTTTTAGCGATTCAGCATGTATATCTTTATCCACCCTCATTTCTGTAGGGAAGAATATAAAATGATGAACCATAGTGACTGCAGTGGAAGTCTTTGAATTTTGAGGACCATCCCAAACAAGCATCTTGTGTTCAATATTCTCGATCTTCATTACCTTCCCTTTGTCCACTTGTTTTAAGACAATGATTTCCCTTCTCTGTTCAAACTTAGCTAGAGTAACGAACATATAATCTTTACCAGAAAGCATTTGCGGTGATTCGTTCAAATTCTGCAAGACCGGATGAACCAATGAATCCTCCAAATATGAATCACAAAAATTCCACTTCCTCCTTTATGGTCCCCTTATTAACACATATCTCCTCATAATTCTTTTTAGTTTGATGATTATCTTTTATTTTACTACACCTCAAGAATACTCTAATCATCTCATCATAAGTAACATCTTCCACCAACTCAATCACACAAGTATGTATAGATTCCTTTAGCTTGAACCACATATTAGTAGGTTTATTAAGTTTCTTCTTGTCATGTGGCTCTTTTAGAGAATTCGTTTGAACATCGCACACAGCTGGCTTAGCGATTTCACTACTAAAGCTGACCTTTTTCTTTACAAAGACATTATATTCAAGTATCCAATTAAGATTACCTATCTCATCACATCTTGATATACCTTACGTCAAAGGTGACCCCATGAACGAGAAAAATTTCCATCATATCCAAAGACCGCATAACATTACCAAGATAAAATAATTGAGCATACCTAATGATCATCAATGCCGACGTAGCTGCATTCACCTTAGTCATTTGAGCAAGTAATATCCTCGCACACTTCTCGTCTACATCAGGGTTCACCTTTTCATATGCTGGCAACAGTTGAACTAGCACAAAAACTTACTTATAAAAATATAGTAGAGTATTTCTGCAGAGTTTTCCACTCTGTCCAGTAATCTTATACTTAGTATTAGCTGGACAAGTTTTCATCACTTACTTGGCCTTTTCCCAATCAAAATAAAGAAGATCCTTGACATTTTTATCAACTATCAGGTAATCGACAATAGATACAGGCAGGTTGACCATTGCGTTGAGCACATCTAAATACAGAGATAAACTATTATCAGTACTAAGAAAATCTGACTCTAGAGTACGACAACCCATAATCTGATAGGGTCTCTGCATTTCCTCAAACAATTTCCCAAGCATCTGATTCAGTCCACAGTCTTTTTCCCCAAGAAGAATTTGCTCAAGTTCTTGAATCTTTACTACACACACAGGCTCCATAAGACAGAACTTAGCATTTTGTTGCATAGATGTATTTGGTATATTCTCGTACTGTTCTCCTTTAGTGCTGATGTAAGTTACATGATTTCCATGAAAGTTATTATCATCATCAGAAAGTGAAAAAATAAGTAAAAATGAAGTCCCAATACTTATCCATATTTTGTCTTACCGATCACGAAGATAATTAACCACTTCCTTAGAATCCCACTCAATAGAATACATAGAACTTTCAATGTTTAAAGAAATTGCATCTTTTCTGTTAATTTCGAAAAAGAGTTCTTCTACATCATTGATTTCAACTTCCATCTTCTCCTTTCTTTGAGGAACAATGTCAAATATTCTAGCCTGCAACTCGCTTGGAAGGACACTGAGGTTCCAAGGAACAATGTTAGACACTTCTTTGTATTCCTTCTTAATCTCCATGTAACCAGTCTTTAAGGTACGCACAAATTCTTGATTAAGCTCCATTCCCTCCATTTTTGTGAACAAAACTAGAGCAATCAAGACTCTTCTTATTTGACACATTCCTGCTAGAAAATCAGTGTACAACACTATTTTATTTTCTGGCATCCATTCGAGACTCTCCACCACTTGATCAACAAGTTCCCTTG
Source organism: Heracleum sosnowskyi (assembly GCA_030848705.1). Classification (NCBI taxonomy): domain Eukaryota; kingdom Viridiplantae; phylum Streptophyta; class Magnoliopsida; order Apiales; family Apiaceae; genus Heracleum; species Heracleum sosnowskyi. The sequence continues at coordinate 2,108,224 of JAUIZM010000016.1, read as the reverse complement.
TTGTTGAAACCATTATCACTTTGTCAAGAAACTTCGGAACATATTTAGATTTCCTAATTTCATCAAGAGCCTCGACCTTACTATTGTGCCATAAATCTACCTGGGATTGATTTATAGCCCATAAAAGGTTATGAGCCCATTTAGCTTGGTCAAAGATTGTCAAAGGGGCCCAATGAAGATGTCAACAAGGGGAGTATTATCAAGTCATGTATTATCAGGGGATTCAACCCCCGAAGGGTCTTCACAGATGAACCCCAGTTTGTGAACTTAGTGCCCAGGGTGCATCTACCTGAGTCTGACAGGGGTACCGCCAGAACCCGCAGAGGCAGTGTCCTGCTCAACCACAATCTCCTAAACTTAAGGAGCACGTCTGTATCATCAAGGAATGGATTCTCAGTCCATCTTTATCACCTTAGACATGATAAATACACCAACTATGAGGATATTTACTAAATATACAAGGGATATACATATATGGGCCGAATACATCACTTAATTCATAGAAGATGAAGGCTTCTAGTGACCTACTAGGAGTAGGACTCTTGGATGCATGCTTAATAATTATCAATCCAACTTATCAAAGAGGCAAAGATATATCAAAAACGTGGAATGATCAGCTTAGAGGAGTCCAGCATCAAGAGAACTACATATGGACTTGATTCCTATAAATATAGGATATGTAGGCCATTTAAGAGGATACGCACTCACATTCTCTCTACTATTCTCGTGTAGGAGCTTTTGTGATACTCATTTTCCGGCAATTATTCTCTCTACATTGCCCGGAAACCTTGTGAATTCAGTCCAAATACACCCACAAACACCTCTCGGTTCTAGGCAGTTGAACCCTGACAGCAGCGTGCGAACCTGTTCTTGTTGCCGATTTATACGCTCTTATTCCGTTATTCCAGCAAACCTCCAAATTTGTGTTGTACCAAATTCCTCTCACAACACTTACCATGCTCATCTTCATGTAACTTAAAACACATTATTTCATCATTATCATCCCAACCCTTTAAATTCCCATGAAGCTTATGGTTAAACTATTTCCATCCTCTTACATTACTAGATCTATTTTCCGACCCCAACAAATTCATCATCCACACAACCTCATCTTTAACAAAAAATTCTTCTATTTCTATCACTTCATGTACCATCTCTTTATAAGCCTGATACAACTCATGTTCACCAAGTTGAAAGGTACTAGGGCTCTTATTTCCATCATATCGACTTTATCTTTTTCCTTTTATCTCCCTTTCATTCTAAACTTACCAAGTTCATCTTCGTGAAGTTTATAAACCATTTCCCTATCATTCTTAGCAAATTCAATACCTAAACATGTTGCCAAAGCTCTTTCAATTGACTTGACATGAGAAGCTGCAGAGTTAAGAGCGTATAAAGGCATTGTTGAAGTTTGTACCACGTATACCTTCTCAGGACTTTCGTCGAACACATGAGGGGCATAAGGTTATGATACTTTTAATTGTTTCAAATCTTCATCCTTAACATCAATCATCTTCTCAAGTCTACTCAAACTATCCACATTATCGACAATTGAAACAGGAGTAGGTGTAGTAAAAGAATGATTTACCATGGGGGACATTTCATCTCGGTGAATGTTCACGTCCTCAGTTTCAACACTATTCTCCAGAACCGGATTCACATTGAGAACACTCTTCTCCATCCTCTTTAGCATTTCAATAATTTTGCTGTGTTTGTCCTCCCATTCCTTATTTGTTTCAGTTTTCACAGATTATGAAACTGAGCACTACCTTCACAAGCTTCAGAACTTTCTTCAAACACATCATGTAGAATCAGCAGATCAGCAACTCTCTTCTTCTCCTCGACTATCATTCTAAGTTGATTGAGTTTTACATCCAACTGAGTGACCTTGTTATTTAATTGGTGTAGGAAACATTTGGTAGTATCAGAAATAAGTATCGGAGCTATGGTAATGTAAGGTGTTTGGGGAGTAGTATAGAAATGATATAGTGGCTCTGGTGGTGGTTGAATATGGTGATAGACATGAGGAGGCGTCGGTGGTGGCGTATACTGGTAGGGATGATAGAAATTAGGGTTTTGAATTAGATTTGAAGAATATTGAGCCACTGTAAAATCAACAGCAAAAGTGTTAGCCATGTTCGAGGATAGACTAGCTCTGATACCATTTGTCATGATCTTGACACTTTTTTGGGTTTTTTTGTTAAATTAAACTACGAACAGAAAGTAAGAACAAGGAGGAAAATGCAAGAAAAATAAAGATGAAAATTAAATATTCATTTCATTTCATTTGATAACCGTAAAATGAAGAAGAAGGTACAATATATATGCAGTGACACTCCTCTAGATACCAAGTCATTGGGCCAGACCAAACCTATAACCCAACTCTATACTTGGCCCAATCATAATATTTGGCCCAACATTGTCAACTAGTTCAAATCGTGACATAATTTATGATTTATCATAATTTGGTTTTCAGAAAAAAATTATTTGCATGTGACATAAGCAATAATAGAGTTATTATGGAGAGAGAAATAGAGAGATGAACAAAAGTAGGAAGAAGAACAAGAAAAAGAGGAGAGAGAGAAACTCAAGATCTTATAAGAAGAAGAAGAAAGACTGAGAAATCGAAGAAAACAAATTAAAGAAAAAAGTGACCTCTAATAAAATGATCGGGAATGGTTTTGAAACCCGGGGTTTAGGTAACAATTAGCTGTTAACCGAATAGAAGCAATGAAGTTTCGATTTCTGATCGTTTAAAATATGATCCAAACACCTTATTTATGAAATGAGATTCCCATTACCATCAACCAGGTTCATGATAAACCCCCAACCAAACACTCCCTTTTAGATGACATATATTTAATTATAAACGAGACTCGCCTGAAATTTAAATCACGTAGGGGTGGCAGAAAATGGATTTGGATAATTGAATATGAAATTGGGTTGGGTTATTGTTAAGTTAGTGCCAGTTGTCTTAAAACCTCAAGTTGTTAGGAATTGTGCTTACCAGGATCATATTATTTCTTCAACATGCCCCCTCACTCGAAGGCTGATTAATTATTTGGGTCAAAGAGTGGATCACGAGGTGTTTCGTGCCTTTTTGGCCCTTAGCGTCCGATCCAAATTTTCAATTACTGGGTGAGGATCTCGTCCCTTTTTGGGCCAACCTGTAATATCTCGTAATTTTAGATAAGTAATAATAAAAAATAATAGAAAAAAGGATAAAAATTTGGAAAATAATAGGATTTAAAATTGAATTAGATTGATAGGTCTAAAATATGGATCAGATTTTGATACGGTTGACTTGTAGGTCTGGAGTTGGTGTTTCGTAATGTTATATATACATCTTATTCTCCTTCTCCATCTTTTTAATCAAAATTCGTAAGGCTTTTGTATATACAATTCAACAGTCTTGTAAAATTCCTAAAAAATTCATCGTAAGTCGGAATTCGTTGATTCGGGACTTTTCGGAAAGGTCTTTTCGTTCTATACAACTTTTGTCCTTTGAGTTTTCCAAGAAAACAATGTTTAGAGGGTCTAAAAGGCGAAATACAATTCTGGTCAGATTTGGAATCATGGAGTCGTTCAGGATTTTAGATGTATCGTTACTGATGGGTTGATAAGCATTGATTATGTGATTATGTGAATTCTTTTTCTAGATGATTGAGGTAAGTAACTATTCGTTGCTCCGTACTATTGTGTAACTGTTAACGGAGGAATTTGGTGAAAACAAATTTCGGGGAATTACTGGAATAACAAATTATGAAAATAGGGGGATTTGGGATTTTTGGATATTTTGGGGCTGGACTTGAAAGGTATCTCGACTTGTTAGATGTGTCGGATCATATTCTAAGATGCATGCGTACCCTGTTTATATATAGGGATCAAGCCAACGCAGTTCTGTGATAGGATAGTATTTTTAATCCCTGTGATTGTTAAGGGATATGTTGAGATAAGTTGATTTTATCTTTTTAGTAATTGATTGATTTAGATTGATTGTTTCCTCGTTTCAGAGAGAGCATATTACTTAGTGGTTAAGCAATAATCATTATTAGATTCATATTGGGAAATTAGGAGATAATTGAGGCAACCGAAATTATGGCGTAACAACTACCCCCTAGTTCTTCAGTGCAGCTTGATGGACTGGAGAACTAAGTGTGCTTTGATCTTCCGAATTTCCCGAGTCAATGAAACAACTAGGAGTAGAAGATTAGCAGATAATATGAAGAAGATAACTACCCGTAATATGCCTGTAAATTGAGAGAGACAACATGATGTGCCCGTAATATGTCTGTGCTTGCGAGAGAGACAACATGCGAGATGTGAGAAGAACATATGTACGAGTAACTTTGTAAGTGTAGGAGAATGAGATTTAGATAATTACCTCGCCTTCTTATACACTCATGCAAAGCAGAGTTTAAGAAAAGGGAACAGTAACCTCGCCTTCTTATACAATACCCAAATGTCTTTTGAATCTGTTACTGATACAATTACTAAGTATTGTTACATTCCAACTTAGCCTTCTGATGCTCACAATCCTCTAATACCATTCATGTCTATACATAAGTTGAATACCAAAAGCTGTAGCCTGATTCGATTGGTCCGTACTACTCCCGGGATCACTGCTAGAAACTGTTTAATGGAAACGCCTTGCGAGGTATGTGCCGTCCCATTGGCATCCTGCTTCGCTGCTATATAATATATATAAAATAATAGCAAGAGTGAGCGATAACTCAGCAAGGTAATGAAAGTATGGCATAATTCTGCCCTTTTTATTCAACCCATAATTAAAGCGGGTATACGACAATAATTTGTCAAAATATCTCGGTACTGAAATCATTTCCTTATCGGAATGTATTCCAAAAATTGTACCATTACTGTACTTCAAATATCATTTCATAATACTCTGCAACTTTCGATATTCATACTATGAACAAAGTTCTAGTATAGTATAAAAGCTGAAATAACAAGATAACTCAGTATATCCTTTCCTTAAAATATCTGCTATATAAATATAAGCAGACTATCACATATAACTTAAAAGATGAAGTTATAAGGAAAATTCGATATAAGGTTTCCATAACCCAAAATCCACTTATGCATATATATCCTTAATCAGGTTTTATTAGAGTCATAACTCATAAAATAAAAGATGAAGTTGTAGGAATTTCCAAATATCATCTTTCATATCAAACATTTATCTCATATCATATTCTGGAAATAAAGACAAGGCAAAATATTTCCAATCCACTTTCTAAACTTGAATAACTTGAATAGCTTGAATAAACTTTTCTTTTCTGGAAACTTGCTTAAAACTGAGTAACTGGAATAATTTCTCTTTCTCTGAAAACTTGCACAAAATGTGCTCTTTCATGAATAGTGAACTGTAGATGGAGATGCTAGGCGCCGAGGATACCCCTGCGATGATCAGTCGCAAGCTGTATCCCCCTGCTGTTTTTCTACGTAGAAGGGAAGATAATCAGTCTCACACCGACTTACCTCCCCGCCAATCGGTTGTAGGCAGGAAGAACAGACCCGTTCATAGACGGTCGATTCTGTTACTCTCCACTTATCCTACGGTCGGGCACTGATAATCATCTAAGGGAAGAACAGACCCGTTCACCAGTCCGTCGGCCATATTGTAATTCCCTTAGGGGACCGGCGCTACTCAGTCCCTTACATATCTCCAAGTTCGAGTAAATCCATAACACTGAAACATAAAGTTCCTTTCCCTTTTTCCCCAAGTATACAACTCCACAAAGTAGTCGTATCTGGTTGGAAAGGAAATTCACTCATATTTCCCAGGCTGATGCCTGTTAATGGATATCACTGATTTCACTGATCTTACTTCTCGAGTTTTGAGGAAGTAATCAAAATCATTTTGATGGTAGTATATCAGACTGATAATTTCATTGATTTAAAAAGATTTAGGACCGGGCAGTCTACTGGAAACAAGCATAAAATCTTGAGAACGGTTCCATGCATCTTTGTAGTTTGAGCGAACATTTAAGTCTTTCTGAATATAGACTTAAAAGGGAAATAGATTTGGGAACCTTCTCTAATTATGTTTATAATTGACTGAATAAAACTTTATTAGCTATCTAGGGTTTAAAATAGTTTTCACAAAATACTTCCTTAAGAAGTAGGGCTTTAAATAATTAATGCAAACTATATTTAATATAGAATATTTATTTAGAAATAATTTCTAAGTACTCTCTTAACAAAAGGGTAGATAATAACTATTCATCGTATATTTAAATATACCCTTAATAGATTAAACTCCAAATAGTCTTTAGTTTGTAAATCATTTATCGGGATTAATTATAATAACACAATAAAATAACCCTAGATAGCAACTGATACCATTCCCGGTCCATAGCGTATGTACAGAGTATATACCCCCTCCTGAGGGTTTTTCTTAACATATCGGCTTATAGATATTGCCGTATCCATAGCTTATAAGTTCAACTCATATCAATAACTTTTAATTAACATCATTAGAATAAAATTTTGAAAACATAAACATATAGCATATATCTCAAAACCTTTTATTCATCACCACAACAGTTTAAAAAAAAGTATAGGTTTGAAAACTTGCATCTAGTATATGCATACTTCAAAATATGGTTTTAGAAACTTGCCTGATGCTCGAGAGGTGATAGGGCTCGTGACAATGTCGAACAATCTAGACAAAGTCAAACGAAAACACACGGTTAATCTCCTGGATAATCCACTTGTACTCAATGCTTAAACACGTAAGCGAAACACAACCAAGGAATTACTAGCTCGCTCTAGCGTTACACTAAGTCCATGTTATTCGTCAAATACTTATATCATAAGTTTGGTTCGAAATCCATCCTCAAATCCAAGTTATACTTAACCATTTGCAACATTGATTTCTAAGTCATGCTCTTAGTGGTTTTCACTTGCGCAACCTCGGCTAAAACATTTTTATAAAATCGAAAAATAATCTTTTTAATCCGAATCATTTTCGCGAGCCTTTCTAACTGTCTCTAGAATTATTCCTCAAAGTTTCACATTTTAATATGGCTTCTAAGTGGCCCAAATGTAGCCTCAAAGTTACTGATCAGAGATGGGTTGTTCCTCCGAACGACGTTTACTAAAACTCACTTTTCTCCTAAACCGTAAATCGTATAGACATGATATTTATACCAAAACAAACCTTAAAACAAGACCTACAGGTTCCTGGGCAGTGTTGCTCAAAACTATTCCAAGACCAGGTCGTAATACGTGCTCAAAACAGTCTTAAATCAAATGGGCATTGCGACGGCTATAATCGTAACGTTTCCCGGTTTTTGTTATGTCAAAACCTCTTAAAACCAAATGAATTCAACAACCCAACAACTTTTACAACATAACCAGTTCATATACTTCCAGAACACATCACCAACATCAACCAACAACAAGTATTCATCAAGAATTAACCATACCTACTCCAAATTCCATAAACATGCTTATTACTAAAAACTTCACTTAAAATTTAATATAAATCAAAGGGTGGGTGAGTGGTATACCTTCCTTGAATCCTTAAACACACAACCAGAGCTTGTAAGCCTTAAGAGAGTCTTTATCTATGGTTATCATCCTCAAACTTGCAAAAGAAAATCAAGAACAAGTTATGACTTTTCGGAGTTACTATACACCGGTTTAAAGAACTGGAACAATGAAGGTCTTACCTTGCTCAAATGGAAGAAACTTGTGAAATAGGAAATGTAGGTTATCTCAAGACCTTTCCAACGAGCTATAGATCGCCATTTGCCACCGAGAAATGAAGGAGATGTGAAGCTTACAATCCGGCAGTTCCTCTTTGGCCGAAAATGAAGAAAATGAAAATGTTTTGTTTTCTTTTTGGGTTTTGGCTTTTGACTAATTAGAAATGCTGATTTTTTTATGACAAAAGTGGTGAGTCATAGCTCTAATGGCCTTAGCTTGTGACACATGTCCAACATGCATTGGTCTAGCTAAAGTAGCTTTACTGGTTTGTTTCCTTTCACATAGATGATCCAAATGTTGCATTCCTCGAATTAATCTTGTTACATGTTACTTCCATGTCTATATTTAATCCTGTAAATGTCGCCTTGTCCTTCTTGAAACGATTCGAAAATATTTCCTAAAAAGAGCGAATAAAATTCTACGCGATTCTCGCAGTGAATAGTAACTATTCACTATTCACTCCAACGATCGAATCCTTAAATCGACTTTAATAAAATAATAAAATTCCAAAATATTAAATCCTCAAATTTAATATCTCATTTCTTGAATATAATAATATATAATTCGCTGCCCGGTCAAATACTATACCAAAATAAAATTTGGAATTTCTGAATTCTGATCGTCTTTGCATTTATTTATTTACTCCGTAGATCACTAATATGACTTCGGAATATCCATACTACGTCTCGTACATAGGTGGCATGAAAAATTTTCTTAATCCTCAAAATCACTATTCATTTACCAATTTCACTATTCACTGATGCACTTAATCATAATAAGAAAAGTTTTAAATTTTTCCAAAAATTCGGGTTATTATAGTCTCCCCTCCTTAAAAGGATTCCGTCCCGGAATCAACTTAGGAATAACTGGGGGTACTTCTCTTCCATTGCACTTTCTAACTCCCAAGTGGATTCTTCCACTTCTTGATTCTCCACAAACCTCTCACTAGCTTGACAACCTCGTCACTTAGCACTTGCTCTTTTCTATCCGTGATTTCCACAGGTTGTTCTTTGTAAGTCAGACCAGGTTGTATATCTACCTGCTCATACTCTACATATGTCGGGCATCTATAGTATACTGACGTAGCATTGACACATGAACCCCGTTATGACCATTCTACAAGTTTGGGGGGGGGGGGGGTAAGGCTGGCTCGTAGGCCACCTTCCTGACGTGTTATAAAATCTCAGATGGCCCAATGAATCTCGGGCTCACTTCCCTTTCTTTCCAAATCTCATTAATTCTTTCCATGGATATCTTTTAGCATCACGAATCTCTAACCTCATATTCTCCATTTTGTTTGTACAGAAAATACACCAACATAACCTTGTTTGTCATTCATCAACATGTCATTTAGCTTATCAATAGCAGTACTATCTCTATATTCGCGGGCTTAGTCCGCATACTTTCTCTGTCTGTCTTGGCTGTTACTAGCCGCTTGCTGGTTAAATCTTTTGTCTTTCTAGTTCGTTGGACTAACTTGGGTTTTGTGTAAGATCTCATCCTTTAATTCCTGATTATTCGGAATCCATCTCTGTCTCATTTTAATCAAGGGTATCGGCCACCACATTGGCCTTCCCCGGATGGTAGTGCATCTCACAGTCATAATCCTAGGTCAATTCTAGCCATTTCTCCATCTCATGTTCTCTACTATCACGGGTAACTCAAAGCCAATTCATTACATTCCATAAAATTTGTGGGTGCATTAGTCAACCCAAAATAACCTCGCTGAAAACTCGAAGTGTCTATTCCTAGTACGAATCGCAGTCTCGGGTATATCCTCGGATTTAACTTCCAACTGGTGATACCCAGTTCTTAAATAAATTGGAAATACACAGCGTTCTTCCGCTGATCAAACAATCATTTACCAGGGTACCTATTCTCCATGTCGAACTCATACAACTCTCGAGGTTCGATATATAATCTTGTGCTAAAATCTTTCTCTCTTACAACAACACCGGGCTCTCCACGGTGGTACACTGGGTCTTATCATATCCTTGCCCAACAATTCTTGTAACTGAGTCACTAACCCTTTCATTCCCACTATACCCTGAATACTCAGTATTCATTCTCATGTCATCCAAATCGATATTTGGTAGCTCATTAAAACCTTGTACAATCTCCCAAAACCATTGTAGTTCCCTTTATACTTGGTATCTCTTTTCTTGGCGTCAACCATAAGAGCTAATTAAGCCTCATATCTCTGGCATAATAATTTCTTAGTCTGAACTATACTCAAGAATCTCTGAATCTGTCTCCATCCTTTATTTATTACTCTTTTTCTTTGCAATCAATTGGCTCCATTGGGTGTCAACCAACCCATCCTTATTATAATATCCACTTCTCCCAACTTGAAGGGAATCAGGTCTATCAAAAGTGTCGACCTCAGATTTCTAGTTCACAACCTAGATGTACCAGTCCTATGGGAAAATCCCTCGATTGACTATTTCTACTTGTAATTATTCCCTTAGCGGCTCGGCCTTAAGGTTTAATCGTCATGCAACATCTTGATATACAACAATGCATTAGCTCTGTCTAAACAGTGTAGAAGGGCACCTGCTATTTAAAGGTCTTGACAGTGGGCTGCTTGTTGGAGGTAGCCCTGGTTGAAACCTACTGGCTTTCTTTTCTTCTGTGTTCACAAACTCCGGAACAAACCTCGATAATTCGGAAAACTTGGCCTCATACTCGGTCACAGTCATGGTTTCTTGTTTTAACTCTTTAACTTTCATTTTCATCCGGGTCTCCATATATTCCCGAAAATTATTCCTCTAGAACCACACACGCTGCACCTCTCCCAAGTCACAATACCAGCTTCCTCTGACTCCATCGTCAGTACTTATCTTGCTAACCCAGAGGTAGTGTCCATTCGTAAACAACTCCTCCAAAATCTCAATTCCACTATAGGGCATCTATCTAGCACCGTTGTCACTGGAGTTTATGGCACATCGCTATTCCTTTCACATATATCGATTGACACGCTTTCCATTATCATAATATCCTTGGGAGAATAAGCCAATTTCATCGATATGTCACTAACATTCTATTCGTCTTAGGGATTCGCTCCTGTCATAGGCCATTTCGTTGCGAATCTAATTCCTATCAGCGAATTTTGACTTATTTGACCTGGTTGGCCTCCCCTTAGAATTCAATGAGGATAACAAAAATTATGGGGCCTTGAAAAGACAGCTCCCATATCAAGGAAAACGTCACACACTGGTGATCATAAGGTTATGAGTTTTAAGGTAACCTTATTGGAGGTAAGAGAATTTACCGAGAGATCAACATGATCATAAGAACTCAGCGTTGTGTGCCTCGATTGAGACATTACTAAAGGTAATTAGCCTTCTTGTATTTCACAACTTACAAGTGATGGCGTCCCATCAGACTTCTATCACACAGACAGATAGTCCTTGTAGCCCCTATAAGTATAGGGTTGTTCGTCTCAGTGGAAGTTGAAAAGTATGAAAGCAATTCGATACCAATTTAATGATTATCGTCTTTCGACAATATTTCTTAAAGGAACACCTTGGATTAAAATTGAACAGGTTCCAAAGGTGCGGTTTCCAAATAAAAGAATAGCCATAAAGATACTGGTATTCAACAAAGAAGTGGTTATGTATCACCATAGGGTCATTCATTATTTGAAGAGAAGTGAAAGCTTAAATAACATCATTTGACAGGGCTTCGAAAATCTGAAAGTAGGCATCGTGACAGCCTCTATCACAATTGAAATTAAATATGATTTAACACAAGTGTTATAAAATAACTTCGAAGAGGGAATATACCCTTTATCAGAATTCTTTCTTGGAAAGAGGTCAAGATAGATCATAGATTGGGGAGGTACCCCACATAATTTGAAAATGGGGAGGGTACTACCAAGGTCTCTACGGATGCCTTTTATGTCGGCTCCTCTAATGGATAATCGTTCAATTCCAAAGCTTTTCTTTTCCACGCACCCTAAGGTGTTCGATACTTACCTCATTGCCGACTTATAATAGTCACTAAGAATTCAACCATCAACGTTTGCAATCGCAGGGAATTCTATTCGACTAGGCGCAAACATCTCAAGTAAGCGTTCTGTTCTATAAGAAGACTTCGATACCGTTGTCTCCCATAGTAATGACAATTCCTCATGTCGACTGGGCGGTACTCCGGAAGATCGTTAGAACCTACAGGCTTAAATCCGGTCTCTATTTCAATCATCCTTATACCCAATATTCCTTCTCCCATATCAATCCTGTGCGCTACATAAGCTTAACACTTTTGGCACAATAGACTTTTCATTTAAGTCAATCCCGGAATTTCTCAGTCCGTCTTGGTCCTTAAATATATTTCGCCTTTACCGTCCAATCTCAACTTCATCATTTAATCTCTATAATCAATTATAGCAATCAGGGTCTGTCCACCAACCCATATAGCGGCCATCTTACCCAATCCACAGGGTTCGCTCTAGTTTCCACTCTCTTTGGTGACATCCTCTGGTAATCAGAAAGACAAGGTTTGCCAAAATTTGCTGAATTTCTTTCCAAAATCAGGGAAATTTGATCAATCTTATTACCTACTAGTAATGCTCGGATCTGATTTCCGACCTTTCTGTTCTATCCTCATAATTCCTTCCTGGTTTCCTGAGGGTGGTAAATCTCGTTCTCGATTCCGTCTTAGCGTGCTTGTCTTACAATGACATTTGCATGGTACATATAACCAAAATTTTCCTTGAGATAATAAAATCCCTCAATGATGTAATAGACACTAGTTCCAGTGGAATCGCTGGTCGTGGGGGATTGAAACCTCATAGCCAAAGCAATTCCTTACACTATTCTAGGCAACTAAGTACCCCTAATCGTTGGTGAAAATCTGAACATCTTGGTTCTTACGTATGCCGCCTCCTTATGGGCAACTATAACCGACTACGAGTAACAGGTTTTGTTCGAGTCGAATCAATCCACTGATACTGGCTATACTGCTTCTATACCTTCTGCTTTGGAGATCCTACTCCATTTTCTTTGTCATATCTCTTGATGAATCATAAACGATCTTTAAACTCTCGTCTCGTCACTTATTTGTCCCTTGAAGGTTCGTCCGGTCTTATTATAAGACCTCAAGTAACACACCACATCTTTATCAATCGGCACATTTTCTACAAGATTCCTTCCTTGACCCACTATGGGGTCTTCCTCTAGATCCTCCTATGGATCTTCCTTTATCGGGTCTCCGTCCATTCCAAGGAGCGCATCATCAATTGCCTACTCGAAGGCCTCGGGGTCTGGTATCTCAGAATCCCATCAATCTATAACTCATACGAATCGAGGTGACTAACCACGAAGTCCTAAGTACGGTTTCCCAAAAGAAGTCCCCTCTCGGGCTTCATCTTAAACAGTCAGGGTCATGTCCTCTAACCCGACTACTAACTCAATTTGATCTCTAGATGTTCTTATCATTATTAAGGGTATTGTAAGACTCGATCTCCTATCGTTTCTGAGGACTGTAACCTAATGCTCTGATACCATCTCTGTAACAGCCCCAAATCCGGGGTCAGGGATTTAGGGTTGTCACAATCCATGTACTCCTTGCCTTACCTGTATTACTCACACCATTCATAATTCATCTGCTAATGACCCCACAACATATGTCTCACACACACACACAGGTTAGAGTCTCAGAAACGACACAATACAACAACTGCGGAATAATAATTTTTATTACAATACCCAAATGTCTTTTGAATCTGTTACTGATACAATTACTAAGTATTGTTACATTCCAACTTAGCCTTCTGATGCTCACAATCCTCTAATACCATTCATGTCTATACATAAGTTGAATACCAAAAGCTGTAGCCTGATTCGATTGGTCCGTACTACTCCCGGGATCACTGCTAGAAACTGTTTAATGGAAATGCCTTGCGAGGTATGTGCCGTCCCATTGGCATCCTGCTTCGCTGCTATATAATATATATAAAATAATAGCAAGAGTGAGCGATAGCTCAGCAAGGTAATGAAAGTATGGCATAATTCTGCCCTTTTTATTCAACCCATAATTAAAGCGGGTATACGACAATAATTTGTCAAAATATCTCGGTACTGAAATCATTTCCTTATCGGAATGTATTCCAAAAATTGTACCATTACTGTACTTCAAATATCATTTCATAATACTCTGCAACTTTCGATATTCATACTATGAACAAAGTTCTAGTATAGTATAAAAGCTGAAATAACAAGATAACTCAGTATATCCTTTCCTTAAAATATCTGCTATATAAATATAAGCAGACTATCACATATAACTTAAAAGATGAAGTTATAAGGAAAATTCGATATAAGGTTTCCATCACCCAAAATCCACTTATGCATATATATCCTTAATCAGGTTTTATCAGAGTCATAACTCATAAAATAAAAGATGAAGTTGTAGGAATTTCCAAATATCATCTTTCATATCAAACATTTATCTCATATCATATTCTGGAAATAAAGACAAGGCAAAATATTTCCAATCCACTTTCTAAACTTGAATAACTTGAATAGCTTGAATAAACTTTTCTTTTCTGGAAACTTGCTTAAAACTGAGTAACTGGAATAATTTCTCTTTCTCTGAAAACTTGCACAAAATGTGCTCTTTCATGAATAGTGAACTGTAGATGGAGATGCTAGGCGCCGAGGATACCCCTGCGATGATCAGTCGCAAGCTGTATCCCCCTGCTGTTTTTCTACGTAGAAGGGAAGATAATCAGTCTCACACCGACTTACCTCCCCGCCAATCGGTTGTAGGCAGGAAGAACAGACCCGTTCATAGACGGTCGATTCTGTTACTCTCCACTTATCCTACGGTCGGGCACTGATAATCATCTAAGGGAAGAACAGACCCGTTCACCAGTCCGTCGGCCATATTGTAATTCCCTTAGGGGACCGGCGCTACTCAGTCCCTTACATATCTCCAAGTTCGAGTAAATCCATAACACTGAAACATAAAGTTCCTTTCCCTTTTTCCCCAAGTATACAACTCCACAAAGTAGTCGTATCTGGTTGGAAAGGAAATTCACTCATATTTCCCAGGCTGATGCCTGTTAATGGATATCACTGATTTCACTGATCTTACTTCTCGAGTTTTGAGGAAGTAATCAAAATCATTTTGATGGTAGTATATCAGACTGATAATTTCATTGATTTAAAAAGATTTAGGACCGGGCAGTCTACTGGAAACAAGCATAAAATCTTGAGAACGGTTCCATGCATCTTTGTAGTTTGAGCGAACATTTAAGTCTTTCTGAATATAGACTTAAAAGGGAAATAGATTTGGGAACCTTCTCTAATTATGTTTATAATTGACTGAATAAAACTTTATTAGCTATCTAGGGTTTAAAATAGTTTTCACAAAATACTTCCTTAAGAAGTAGGGCTTTAAATAATTAATGCAAACTATATTTAATATAGAATATTTATTTAGAAATAATTTCTAAGTACTCTCTTAACAAAAGGGTAGATAATAACTATTCATCGTATATTTAAATATACCCTTAATAGATTAAACTCCAAATAGTCTTTAGTTTGTAAATCATTTATCGGGATTAATTATAATAACACAATAAAATAACCCTAGATAGCAACTGATACCATTCCCGGTCCATAGCGTATGTACAGAGTATATACCCCCTCCTGAGGGTTTTTCTTAACATATCGGCTTATAGATATTGCCGTATCCATAGCTTATAAGTTCAACTCATATCAATAACTTTTAATTAACATCATAGATAACATTTTGAAAACATAAACATATAGCATATATCTCAAAACCTTTTATTCATCACCACAACAGTTTAAAAAAAAGTATAGGTTTGAAAACTTGCATCTAGTATATGCATACTTCAAAATATGGTTTTAGAAACTTGCCTGATGCTCGAGAGGTGATAGGGCTCGTGACAATGTCGAACAATCTAGACAAAGTCAAACGAACACACACGGTTAATCTCCTGGATAATCCACTTGTACTCAATGCTTAAACACGTAAGCGAAACACAACCAAGGAATTACTAGCTCGCTCTAGCGTTACACTAAGTCCATGTTATTCGTCAAATACTTATATCATAAGTTTGGTTCGAAATCCATCCTCAAATCCAAGTTATACTTAACCATTTGCAACATTGATTTCTAAGTCATGCTCTTAGTGGTTTTCACTTGCGCAACCTCGGCTAAAACATTTTTATAAAATCGAAACATAATCTTTTTAATCCGAATCTTTTTCGTGAGCCTTTCTAACTGTCTCTAGAATTATTCCTCAAAGTTTTACATTTTAATATGGCTTCTAAGTGGTCCAAATGTAGCCTCAAAGTTACTGACCAGAGATGGGTTGTTCCTCTGAACGACGTTTACTAAAACTCACTTTTCTCCTAAACCGTAAATCTTATAGACATGATCTTTATACCAAAACAAACCTTAAAACAAGACCTACAGGTTCCTGGTCAGTGTTGCTCAAAACTATTCCAAGACCAGGTCGTAATACTTGCTCAAAACAGTCTTAAATCAAATGGGCATTACGACGGCTATAATCGTAACGTTTCCCGGTTTTTGTTATGTCAAAACCTCTTAAAACCAAATGAATTCAACAACCCAACAACTTTTACAACATAACCAGTTCATATACTTCCAGAACACATCACCAACATCAACCAACAACAAGTATTCATCAAGAATTAACCATACCTACTCCAAATTCCATAAACATGCTTATTACTAAAAACTTCACTTAAAATTCAATATAAATCAAAGGGTGGGTGAGTGGTATACCTTCCTTGAATCCTTAAACACACAACCAGAGCTTGTAAGCCTTAAGAGAGTCTTTATCTATGGTTATCATCCTCAAACTTGCAAAAGAAAATCAAGAACAAGTTATGACTTTTCGGAGTTACTATACACCGGTTTAACGAACTGGAAAAATGAAGGTCTTACCTTGCTCAAATGGAAGAAACATGTGAAATAGGAAATGTAGGTTATCTCACGACCTTTCCAACGAGCTATAGATCGCCATTTGCCACTGAGAAATGAAGGAGATGTGAAGCTTACAATCCGGCAGTTCCTCTTTGGCCGAAAATGAAGAAAATGAAAATGTTTTGTTTTCTTTTTGGGTTTTGGCTTTTGACTAATTAGAAATGCTGATTTTTTTATGACAAAAGTGGTGAGTCATAGCTCTAATGGCCTTAGCTTGTGACACATGTCCAACATGCATTGGTCTAGCTAAAGTAGCTTTACTGGTTTGTTTCCTTTCACATAGATGATCCAAATGTTGCATTTCTCGAATTAATCTTGTTACATGTTACTTCCATGTCTATATTTAATCCTGTAAATGTCGCCTTGTCCTTCTTGAAACGATTCGAAAATATTTCCTAAAAAGAGCGAATAAAATTCTACGCGATTCTCGCAGTGAATAGTAACTATTCACTATTCACACCAACGATCGAATCCTTAAATCGACTTTAATAAAATAATAAAATTCCAAAATATTAAATCCTCAAATCCTCAAATTTAATATCTCATTTCTTGAATATAATAATATATAATTCGCTGCCCGGTCAAATACTATACCAAAATAAAATTTGGAATTTCTGAATTCCGATCGTCTTTGCATTCATTTATTTACTCCGTAGATCACTAATATGACTTCGGAATATCCATACTACGTCTCGTACATAGGTGGCATGAAAAATTTTCTTAATCCTCAAAATCACTATTCATTTACCAATTTCACTATTCACTGATGCACTTAATCATAATAAGAAAAGTTTTAAATTTTTCCAAAAATTCGGGTTATTATACTCTATGCAAAGCAGAGTTTAAGAAAAGGGAAGTGTAACCTCGCCTTCTTAAGAGGTAGAACTCTCTTCTTGGTGAGCTTTCCTGAAGTACAGATAAGCACCCCGGAAGTACGGGTTTACCAAGGTACTCCAAGCAACACGTTCCACAAAGAAGGGCCTTCAAAATAATTCCAAGCAACACCTTCATAAAGAAGGCCTTAAAAATTAATTTCCAAGCAACACCTTAAAGAAGGGCCTTCAAAAATAATTCTCAAGCAACACCTTAAAGAAGGGCCTTCAAAAATAATTTCCAAGCAACACCTTAAAGAAGTGCCTTCAAAAATATTAACATCTTCAATAGAGGGTCTTCAAAAATAATTTCCTCTTCGAAAGAGGGTCTTCAAAAATATTATCCTACTCGAAATAGGGTCATCAAAAATATTATCCTTCTTCGAAAGAGGGTTTTCAAAAATATTATCCTACTCGAAATAGGTTCTTCAAAAATATTATCCTACTCGAAATAGGATCTTCAAAAATATTATCCTACTCGAAATAGGGTCTTCAAAAAATATTATCCTCTTTGGAAAAGAGAGCTTTCGATAACATTACCCTTATCAAATAAGGATCTTCCACACTTAGTTTTGTCCATGCACGAGCTAGTGAAGTAATCAAATCATGTGCTATGAATATTGCATCACAATTCTTTAACATCTCCATGATTCAGATTCTGCTCAGATCTGTTTTTTACCTTTTTGGCCCTGTAAATGATATTTTCTTGGAAAACACAAAACATGAAAGTTGCAGGAAACTAGAAGAGCTTTCCGATGATATATGGCTCGTCAGAAACGGACTTATAACGAATCGGGAATCAAATAAAACGTCTGCTGATTAACTTCTCAATACTGAAAAACGGGATCTGATTATGTTTTGTGATTTCGAGAATAGATCGAAACATAATCTCAGAAAACACCAAGAACGAAAGTTGTAGGAAATCACAAAAGCTTTTCGGATCATAAAAAATCATCAAAATATAACATGTAATAAATTTACTACGAATTTTATAAGATAGCTTATTTGTATGGACAAAATCATAAGAAAACTTATCTTAATTTTGAACATAACCACGAACCACCGCTTCCACTGTTTAGCTCCTCCATTAAATCCGCTCCAGATCCATAATAACCCCCCATGCGTATTGTATAGATTGATTGTCCTCCACAATAAAAAAGTATCCCCTCCTTCTAGCGCCAATTGTTAACGGTCCTATTCCAAGATGACTGCGTACCCTGTTTATATATAGGGATCAAGCCAACGCAGTTCTGTGATAGGATAGTATTTTTAATCCCTGTGATTGTTAAGGGATATGTTGAGATAAGTTGATTTTATCTTTTTAGAGTTATATTAGCGTTGGGATTCTTTCCTGATTTGAAAGAATCGTTTGGAGATATTTTTTAGTAATTGATTGATTTAGATTGATTGTTTCCTCCTTTCAGAGAGAGCATATTACTTAGTGGTTAAGCAATAATCATTACTAGATTCATATTGGGAAATTAGGAGATAATTGAGGCAACCGAAATTATGGCGTAATAGTAACGTACCTTATATTGTTTGATTACATGTTTTCGGTTATTTGATTGATTTGAATTTGAAAATTGTGATATCGAAAAAAGAATTTAGAAAACACTTTGTTTTGATTCCCCAATTTTAGTTGCGTATTGAATCATAGAATCCTGTCACTAGATAGTGTGACATATAGAACTGGTTTACGCACCTTCCGAAACACATAGATACCTTATTGAGTTTGTCTTAACGAGGGACGTAAACTGGCCCCCATTGAATATCGAATATAAAACTGTGTCACTGGTATAATATGACCGTAATTTAAAACTGTGGGAATTAAAATAAGAATTTGATATTATGATTTATGCATTGATTAAGAACTTTGATTATGGATTATTGAAAATATTGTGTGCATCGATTTGATAATTGTTATAGGGTATATCGTGTGCAACTTTGTCCTTTTTGTTATCGACTATGTGATAGATGTTATGTGTTACATGTTAAAGTTGTGTTTTTGAAAAATATAAAAATATTATTTTGAGTTGTTGGACGGTAGTTGCTTGCTGGGCTTCGCAACTCATTCTTTTAATATTTCAGGTTCGGTGTAAGAGTGAGTGGATGTGCTTTGGAGTTTGACGAACTTAGGTTCAGAGTAGTTTGGTTCTTTGGATCGTCGTTAGATGCACTTTGGTAATAAATATATTGTAATTGAGCTTTTGTCACGCTTCCGTCTGTAATTGTCATTGTATACTTTATTTTATTTGAGTTTTGTATTTAGAATTAATAGTTTGAAAAGTTCGGGTTGTTACACCACCATAGTTAACATTTATTTTATTTTATTTTTCAATTATCCGGTGGGGATCTCGTCCCTTTTTGGGCCCACCAAAGTAAAATTCAACATTTTCAATAAATGAGAATATTTGGGGGGTGGTGGGAGTCGAACCCGAGTCCTTCCGCCAGCTTGAGCTGTGATACCATGTTGAGTAATCAGTTCATCTAAAACCATAAGGTGTTAGAAATTGGGCTTACCAGGATCATATAATTTTTTCAACAACTATGACTCCGATCCATATTTTACCCTTATTTGAGAAAACATAGTTACTTTGGGTCATTATGGTTTTAGGTCAAAATATGGGTAACTTATTTTTTTTAAAATTATTAAAAATTACAATTGTTAATTAATTTTTCAATATAAATATAAACTTTGTTATTCTTAAATTATAGTATACTTTAAAAATAAATTTATGCCATATGATATATCTTATAAAAAACTTGTCTTCTTAATCATCTAATTAGATTTATACTTATAGTATATTATTTTATGATAATATTCTCGAATATTGTATTATTATTCTTATATAAAATAGTAGTCACATGTGTATAGATTGAGCACTTTTTCTTATAAACACATGTACTTGGTATATACACACACTGTATCCATAAAACATTAGCATTTAAAGAAACATATGACAGAAAGAAGGAGGGGAGGTCTCCGTTACCCGCACAGATGGTGGGGGAATGGACCGGGTCGACCCTTTTTGAAGTAAGAACATATTTCAAGCCATAAACCCACCAAAAAGTTGTCTGGTAATAAAGATGGGTCGGGTAGAAGGATCCAATTCCACTATATATGGGGATCGAGTTTTTCAGCAAAAGTATCGGCTTCTATAATACGCTAATGAAGATATCATTAAACAAATTTGAGAAAACGGATTGGAAGTTTGGGTAAAATGGGTGTCATAGTTTGTACCCATATTTTTCAAGTAAATATGTGACTGATAACCTAACCCGGTCCATATTATAATATGTGATTTTAAGTTGACCCAAAATCCAAATTTTAGTTTAGGTTGGGTTGGGTTGTTCATTTTAGTTTGGGTTGGGTGTTGCTTTTTCATATCTCTATTTTTCTTGGAAGAACGCAGCTTCATGCGAAGGCATATCGGAGTATTTCTAACTTTTCTTTATATGTATATGTATATATATATATATATATATATATATATATATATATATATATATATATGTGTGTGTGTGTGTGTGTGTGTGTGTGTGTGTGTGTGTATTAGGTTTTTTTTATTATTCATAATATATATATATATATATATATATATATATATATTAAATATATGTTTTATTCGTGGTACACAATGAACCATTCAAGTGTAGGGAGGTGTTTTCAAAATTATTCAAAATTGAAAAAAAATTAGAAAAGTTGAACAATAGATTGTATATAAATGCCTTGTCCCGATCCCAATGTATGTTATCGATGATAAGTACACAGACTAATTTTGCATGATAAATTATGAGTGTGCTATCAACGAATAAAAATTATTTGATGCTTGATAATTCGTTGTGTGTGCTTGCAAAAATTTTAAAATTTGAGTTGCTTCTTAGTCAAATTTAGTAAGTCAAGCATGATTTCACCTTCCGAGATTTTGAGCCTAATTTGTGATTAATACATTATATATCAATCGAATTTTTGTGTTGTGTGATGTTCGTCACTTAGCATTGCTCTAGAACTTGTTTTAAACCATTTTGAGATTACATGATATGTATATGCATGAAAATGAATTAAGGCACTAGGTTTAATCTGATTGACTCATAAAATACCTATGAAATATATCCCCACTGAACCCCTTAAGCTTATATCTGTTTTGTTCAAAAATCACCGCATTATAATTTTTTAGCCTACTTGTTTATTCTTATTTTGATTTACTAGGAAAGCATTGTGATTTGCTAAGGGTGGGTGAATATTTAAGTGTGGGGATCTTTTGTTAAGGTCTGATATTTTGGCGGGAATTAATATGATGTGGTTACTTGATTTTCACAAGAGAAAAAAAGAAAAACAAAAAGAATGACAAAAAAAGGAAAGAAATGGAGAAGAAGATCGAAAGAGAGTTATTGTTAATTCATTGTTTATGGGAATGTGAAAGTGGGGAAATACATAACTATGTGCTTATGAGTTTAATACTTGTAACACCTCAGTCCCACATCGAGTAGATTTGGGACTTCAGTTCAGTTTATAAGGCAAAGTACTACTACTAATTACCACCAACAAATCATGATCTTTTCGGGGCATGTGGTGGGCTTGTGGATTATCGAAGTTGGCTGTATTTGGGACAGTAGGCTTTGACTAATTCGGACTCGGAATCGGGATTTGACCCGATTTTTGAAAAAGACTCGGGATATGACCCGAGTTATCACATATGGTATCAGAGCTGACTCTCGAAAGCTTGATGCGTCAAGTTGCCGGAGGTGGGGACACAAAGATTGGTGGTATTATCCCACAATGGACAGAGGTCCGGAGGTGGGGACACGAAGCCAACCGGTATTATCCCACAATGGCTAGGGAGGAACGATCCGGACCTATGGGATATATCCGTTCACGCCTAACGAGGACGTAAGGAGTTTAAGTGGGGGAGTTTGTAACACCCCGGTCCCACATCGAGTAGATTTGGGACTTCAGTTCAGTTTATAAGGCAAAGTACTACTACTAATTAGCACCAACAAATCATGATCTTTTGGGGGTTTGTGGTGGGCTTGTGGATTATCGAAGTTGGCTGCATTTGGGACAGTAGGCTTTGACTTATTCGGACTCGGAATCGGGATTTGACCCGATTTTCGAGAAAGACACGGGATTTGACCCACAAGCCCACCACAGGCCCCCAAAAGATCATGATTTGTTGGTGCTAATTAGTAGTAGTACTTTGCCTTATAAACTGAACTGAAGTCCCAAATCTACTCGATGTGGGACTAGGGTGTTACAATACTTTTGAAAGCTTGATCAACTTTTACATGATCTAAGTTTCATGTTGAGTTCTATAATTGGAATTGAACACTTTTCTCCATTAGTTTATCAAGTTTAGCCACTTGTGAGCCTTTTCTTTGAATTCCTACCCCTTACCTAAGCCCCGTTGCAACCGTTGGTAATGGCCTTTTGATTTGTGCATGCATATATACGAATTAGTGGAGGTTTGTTGAACAACGAAGCATATGTTAGCACATGTCTTTATTGATTGAACTTGAAAGATGCACTTACACCTAAACACTTGTGTGAATTGAGAGTAATGTGAGATTTTCTATCCATAGCGTGGTTACTTATTGAAGGCGAGTTTGATGTATATTTCATGATATTTTTGTCTATCAAAACAATGTGTGCATACTTAGATTATTTTGTATAAATGGTGTACTTTCAGATATTCTTCAGTTTTTATGTGATTGAGGTTTACCTATATAGCCTATAACCTGTGCGAAGCACAGATTGTTTAATAGTTGTTAACTTATTGTTTGTGTTTGTGTATAATATTTTTTGAAAGGAATATGTTTAGGCCTATTTGTGAACACCGAGGATTCGACTCAACTTACACAAAAATGTAATAAGTAAATAATAAGTTTAACTGTCACATGAATCTCAGAAGATAACATCAGTCAAAAGTATGAGGTTAAAAACCATCTACAGACTTGAAGTAATTCTACATTGGAAGAAGTTCATTTATTTGATCAAGTCTTAGTGAAGTATTCAAGGAAGTGGATTTATTATAAAGACAGAGATTTCAGGAGTGTGACAGCAAGTATACAGGTTACAGTGTTTGATTTAAAGGGAATTGAAAGAAAAAAAAAATCACAACTTAAAGTCAAAGATGAAGAACAGTCATTGAAGTTAGTCACTTATGAACCAGACAGTACATCGAGTGTCAACGTCAGTCAGTGGAAGTTCGTCATTATTTTAAGTGATTCACAGAACAATTTCTTCTATCAAGAAATTGGATTTTATTCTCTTTTAATTAACTATATTATTTAATTAATTTAGCTTTCAGAATTAATTTATTTGATAAATTAATTAAGTAGGTAATTAAATCTAATACTGGAAAGACTATAAATACAACTGGTAAGACTATCCTGGATAGTCTTACCGGTAGTCTTTGTAGTTCTATTGATAGTCTTTCCGAAAGTCTTGCTAGTATATTGATAGTCTTTTCGAAAGTCTTATCAGGATTAAGGATTGTCTTTCTAATATAGTTAATAGTCTTTCCAGTACAAAACATAGTCTTTCCAAGTGTTTTTTGAAAGTCTTTTTGATAATCTTTCTGGTTAGTCAATGTTAGTGTACTGATGTACAAAAAGAAAGAAAAGAGGCAGTTAGCATACGCACAAGAAAAACAAGACAGAAAAGCTTCAACATCTCATTCACTCTTCTGCCTTCAATTCAAACCAACTGCTGGAGCAATCTTTTGACAGTGAATTAAATTCTAGCACTTATTGTGATATTCAAGCCACTAGAATTACTCTACTTGTATTACTTTGACAATCTAGCGGATCTTTATCCCTAGAAATTATATCGAACTACTTTTTAGTATTCGACCCTTTTATTACAAAAATAGATAAATTCATGTCGAATTTATTCTAGATTTGTTTTATCAAGAATCTTGTAATATGCACTCAATTTGTAACACCCTTCAAGTTTAATATAAGTTATATTTAACTTTAATCTTGTTTCATTTAATTCCGCGATAATTTGTTATTAAATTGTTAAATCACGAACAATATAAATTCGACAAAACGGTACAGTTTGTATTGAACTCTCCCTTCTAAAAACATATCGGGACCTAACAATTGGCATCAGAGCCTTTTGATTGATACACTAATCAAAGATCCAATTTTTGTGATTTTTTTCTTGAACTTTCATATTTTTATTCTTCTACAAAAAATCTCAAAATTTCTACACAGAAAGTTGGTACAGTTAAAATCCCCATGTTCAGCAAGGAACATTATCCAATGTGGAAGAAGAAGATGTTTATGTTCCTTCAGGTGGCAAATCCTAAGTACCTAGGTGTTTTGAAGAAAGGACTAACTATTCCTATGGTTGTTGAAGAAGAACACATTGAGAATAATGTGGTTGTTCAAGCTGCAAGGATGTATCCTAAAGATCCTAAAGATTATACAGCTGATGAAAAGGAAGATGCTTCCTTGGATGCTTGCCTGCAGTTAATCCTAGTTGACTGTTTGGATCCAGTTATGCATAATCATGTGTTAAATTGTAAAGATGCTAAGCATATCTGGGAAACAATAGAAATCATCAATGAAGGGACAGAGGAAGTTAGAGAGTGTTAGGTCCAAAGTATCGTAGAAGGGGGGGGGTTGAATATGATACTTACAAATTATTCAATTTCGTTCGCGGATTAATCATTCAGTTCTATAACGAAATCAAACACACCAAATCAAACCAAGAGTCGGGGAATATATCTTTTTATTAATATAAACCTCGAGGGGTGCTACAATTTCTAATCTGTAGATTAGCTTCAATGAGTTTAAGGTTACACGAATTCAATACAATGATAGAAATCTGAGCAATATTAATTTCTCTGATAATCTCTCTGGCTCAAACTCTCTTCTCGTAAATTCTTCTGTGTTCTTCCTTAACTAAAGAAGACACTTTCTTCACTCTGTATTAACTGCAGACTTTGGGTTTGAAAACTATCGAACCAAGATTAAAGAATTAGTCTTGGCCGTCCAATTTCCATCAACCATTCACAACAAACACTTTTCACCTGCTCCCAAATTAGAAAACCATCGAATCATTAAAAGGAGTTTACCATTCGATAGTTTTTAACTATCAAAAGTTAAATTCTTTTGTAATAGAATTCAAATGGACTTCATTTATCCCATTCGATAGTTTTTAGAAAATAAAAACTATCGAGCTCTTTTCTTTTGACTTTGATCTTTAATAAAACTTCTGAAATCCAGGGTGTTTAGTTTTAGACTGTATCAATTCCTTCTGAGACGATAAAACAACTTGATCTTTTAAGTGCCATCAACTAGTGCAACTGGTCTGGTTCACAGATGAATAACACTTGATCAATTCTTCTTCTATGTCTTTAATTCAATGCTTCTGATAAGCCCTTTGTCGTTCTGGTTGCTTCAAATAAATCACTGGAAACCTGTGGTACTTAACCCTAAATCATTCACATACTTCTGTAATCTTGAAAATCTTGTTTTTTTGATTGTCACTGAGGCTTGAACATTTTCATGAACTTCTTTCCGTGACCTGTTTACGGACTTCAAGAATACATACCGTATTTTGATTTTTTGAGTTTACCTTTTCTTCTTTGATTCTGGATTCCTATGCTTCTTGATAGAATATATTTTATATATATTTTATAGGATTTTGTTCCCTCATTTACGGTGCTTTTGTGAAGAATCGTGTCGATTTAATAAGTTTTATTGAAGTTTATTGCAGGAAATAAATATTTGCCAAGTTGAAAGAAATCGAGCATGATTAAATGATTTATGCGATTTTAGTTCGAGAAATTAATTTGGCGAATTTAGGAGAAGAAATGAAGAAATTTTGGTTCGTTGATTTAGCAATTTTTGGAACAAAGAAGTGAAATCCAGGAGCTATTACCAGCGATTCAATACTGCGGTTTAATTTTTGTATACTGCAGTTTAATTTCCCCCGTGCGTCGTTTTCTGTGATGAGCTCCCGCCAATTCACGCGCCCTACCCGCTGTTGCTACACACGCGCAGGCGGTTTGGACTTTCCATCTGGCGCGTGCGCCTCACGCGCAAGCCAGGCGAGTGGCCAAGCTGCCGACAGCTTCTTTCTGTGCATGCATGTGAGTTCCGGAATTTACCAATCAGCGTCCGACACCTGTCCATGTGACGTCCGAGTATATATAAAAAGCATCTGACTTTTGTTAACCGGGAGGAGGGTGTGAGGAATTCGATTTATTAACGAATTCGGGGTCTTAATTGAAGAATACAATTCAGTTAGCTTTGTAACCCCTATATAAAGACTTTTAGGGATCTATTTTGGGAATCGAAAAGAATTAATTACGAAGAAACACTTTGTAAACACTTTTTTCTTGGAGACTTTTGGGGAGAATTTTATTTTCTTTCAAGATCAAAGATTGAAGGTTAAATTTCTATTCTTTTAATTATGTGTTCATCTTATAATCTTTATATCTCTTGTTTAATTAGTTTAATTATGTGTGAGTAGATTTATTATCTAGGGTTAAGTAGAACCCTAGTTATGATTGATGTGTGATTTTCCAATTCCCCCAATTTGATTGTTTAATTGCTCTTGTTTATTGAGATGTGCTTAATTACAATTACAAATCAGACATGATTTTGTTATTTGTTTGAACCAATATTTAATTATTAACGAGAGTTATAATGAGATGGTTGTGATTTATTTCAATAAGAACATGAAATTCTCCATGAGAATAGGTAGAATGGATTGTTAGGAAATTAGGGTGCCGTGATTAATGTCTCTAAATTACATGATACCATGAGAATAGGTTTGATTGTATTTTAAGAGAAGCCATTAATACCTGAGAGGGGTTTTTGGTATTTATAGGGCGCATCTTTCCTTTTGAGTAATTTATCTGATTAATTGGGGAGGGAATTCACGATTGCATTAATTCATGCTAGTGGGGATACTTAATTCTGGATGTTTTTAATATTTGATTTAATATAAACACAATTCGCTTTAGTATAAGATTAAGTTAATAAATTCTCAATATTTATTGTGATACTTGCTTAGCCGAATTAAATCAGGAACAACTAGTGATTGATACGTTTGTCTCTGTGGGATCGACTCTGACTTACCCTACTACATAGTTAGAAGGATTTGTTAGATATTATTTGATAGGCACGCGACAGCCTTGTCAAATTTTTGGCGCCGCTGCCGGGGACAAAGCAGTGTTAGATTAGTTAATTTTGAATTGATTTAGCTAAGTATTTTAGTTGTGTTGCTTCGGCTATTATTCCCTTGTTATTTGATCTTTGTTTCTAGTTTTCTTGTTGCATGCACACTCGAAGTTCAGGTACAAAAAATTTAATTGCTTTTGATCCTGAAATTGAAGCTACAGCAAGAAGACAAGCAGGACTACGAAGGAAAAACAAAGACAAGGTAGTTATGGGTGATGCACCTGCAGCTAAGGCTCTTAGGGAGCATGGTATGCCAGATGCTACAGGCGTACTCTCAAGCATTCTGAGACCTGCAATCACAGCCACTCACTTCGAACTCAAGCCACAGTTCATCCAATTCATATCACATGACTCTTTCGCAGGATTGTCCACTGAAAATCCTGTTGATCATCTTGAGAGTTTTCTGGAGAAGTGTGATACAATAAAGATGACCAATGTAAGTGATGAGGCTATTAAGCTGCGATTATTTCCATTCTCTCTTCGAGATGCAGCGAAAGATTGGCTGAAAGACGAAGGACCAAATACATTCACTACTTGGGATAGTCTTGCGAAGGCTTTTCTACTTAAATTCTTCAGTCAGAAGAAGACCTCTAAGCTCCGGAATGAGATCTCTAATTTTCGTCAAGATGATGACGAGTCACTTCATGATGCCTGGAGAAAATTTAAAAGACTTCAAAGACAGTGCCCTCACCATGGAATTCCTGACTGGTTGTTGATCCAAACATTCTATAATGGGTTAACACAAGAGTTCCGAAATTTTGTTGATGCATCTGCTGGGGGAAGCATTATGAACAAGAGTACTGAAGAGGCCAAAGCTTTGTTAGACGAGATGGGGTCTAATGACAATTTTCCGTACAGTGATCGAAATCATCCGAAGAAGGGAGGTAAGTACGAGGTTGATGCTCTAGCCATGTTGAATACTACTATGCAGGCTATGGTCAAGAAGATTGAGCAATTGGATGCTCGAAGTACTTCATCTACTGTTGCTTCATGTGAGGTATGTGGTGTTGTTGGACACACCAGACATGCTTGTCAGTACAATCCTTCTGGAATGGCAGTTGAACAGGCAAATGCTCTTTACAATCAGAATCAGAGGCCGCAGTATAATCCTTACTCCAACACATACAATCCAGGTTGGAGAGATCATCCAAATTTCTCTTACAGGAACAATCAGGGTCAAGCTCAATCTTCACAGAATAATTTTTCTCAGCCTCCTGGTTTTCAGCAAGCTCAGCCGCAGAAATCTAACTTGGAGAATCTCATGGAAGGGTTTATTGCTACACAATCAAAGAAGAATGAGCACTTCGATTCGAGCATTAATGAGATAAAGGCTCACAACAAACTGATGGAGAACACTATCACTCAGATTTCTCAACAGTTGAGCCAGCTAAATAAATCTTCAGGCCAACTTCCTGGTCAAACTGAGCAACCGCAAAGGGGTCATATCAATGCTGTAACCTTGAGGAGTGGTAAAGACTTGAACCAGCCGGAATTGAACGTGAGCAAAGGTGTGGTGAATGCTAAGGAAAGTGAAGAGGAGGTTGCAACTGAGAAACCGGTAGAACCAGAGGTCGTGGAAAAGGAAAAGAAAGAGACAGAAGCTGTTCCCCTTAAACCATACGTGCCACATGTTCCTTTTCCACAAAGGTTGGCACAAGCGAAGCTAGAGAAGAAGTATGGTAAATTCCTTGAAATTTTGCAGAAGCTACACATCAATATTCCATTCATGGATGCTATCACTGAGATGCCTTCTTATGCAAAATTCCTGAAAGATATTCTGTCAAGGAAGAGAAAAATTGAAGAAAGCTCTACCATCTCATTAACGGCAGAGTGCAGTGCCATTTTGCAAAATGATCTTCCGAAGAAGTTAGCGGATCCAGGTAGCTATTCTATTCCTGTTCAGCTTGGGGATGTTGAAATTAAAAGGGCTTTGTGTGATCTTGGAGCAAGTGTCAGTTTGATGCCTCTATCAATTTGTGAAAAACTTCAGATGGGTGAACTGAAACCCACACGTATCTCTTTACAACTGGCAGACAGAAGTGTGAAGTTTCCATTGGGAATTCTTGAAGATGTGCCCCTTAAGGTAGGAAAGTTTTATATTCCATGTGATTTTGTTGTCATGGAAATGGAAGAAGATGCAAATATTCCTATCATTCTTGGGAGGCCTTTCTTAGCAACAGTCGGAGCTATCATTGACATGAAAAATGGAAGAATTTCTTTTGAAGTAGGTGAAGAGAAGATGGAATTCAAGCTGCAAAGTACAATGGGACATCCTTCTACGGATGAGTTTGTGAATAGGGTGGATGCACTAGAGGAAGTGATCGACATGAAAGCCAAAATTCTACTATCTGAGGATCCGCTTCAAGCTGTTCTTGAGGGTAACGTTGATGAAGAAAATGGAGAGTGTCAGGGTTACGAGAAGCTTTTGGATGCAGCACCTACATATAAGCATGAACATTCTAATGTGCTACAGCATGAGGAAGTTAAGGAGAGTTCCACGCCTCCTAAGGTAGAACTGAAACCACTACCTGCATCTTTGAAATATGTGTTTATGGGCCCTAATGAAACATATCCTATCATTGTTAATTCTGAGCTTGATGACATTCAAATTGAGCAGTTGCTCACGGTCTTGAGAAAATATAAAAATGTTATTGGGTATTCCATTGATGATATTAAGGGCATTAATCCATCATTCTGCATGCATAAGATTATTTTGGAAGATGAGCAGGCTTCTTCTATTGAGCCTCAACGGAGACTCAATCCTAATATGATGGAGGTGGTCAAAAAGGAGGTTTTAAAACTTCTTGATGCAGGTATAATCTTTCCTATCTCTGACAGCAAGTGGGTTAGTCCTGTGCATGTTGTTCCAAAGAAAGGAGGAATGACCGTGGTGAAGAATGATAAGGGTGAGTCGATCTCTACTAGAACTGTAACAGGGTGGCGCATGTGCATTGATTATCGGAAATTGAATAAGGCCACAAGGAAAGATCATTTTCCTCTCCCTTTTATTGATCAAATGCTTGAAAGATTGGCGAAACATTCTTACTTCTGCTTCTTAGATGGATATTCAGGATTTTTCCAGATTCCTATCCATCCGAATGATCAAGAAAAGACAACTTTTACATGTCCCTATGGTACATTTGCATACCGCAGAATGCCGTTTGGTCTATGTTGTGCTCCTCCCACCTTTCAGCGATGTATGATGGCAATTTTCTCAGATTTCATTGAAGACATTATGGAGGTTTTTATGGATGACTTCTCGGTTGGTGGAACTTCTTTTGACGTATGCTTACATAACTTGGAGAAGGTGCTTCATAGATGTAAAGAAGTTAATCTCATTCTCAATTGGGAAAAATGCCACTTTATGGTACAAGAGGGAGTTGTTCTGGGTCATGTTGTTTCGAAGAGAGGCATTGAAGTTGATAAAGCCAAGGTCGAGGTTGTTGAGCGCTTACCACCCCCTACTTCAGTCAAGGGGATAAGAAGTTTTCTGGGTCATGCGGGATTCTATCGCCGTTTCATCAAAGATTTTTCGAAGATTGCTCGACCTCTTACCGAGCTCTTGGGTAAGGAGGTACCTTTTGTGTTCACTGATGTTTGTGTTGAGGCTTTTGAAACATTGAAGAAAGCTCTTGTCTCTGCTCCAATTATACAACCACCGGATTGGAGTCTGCCATTTGAGATCATGTGTGATGCTAGTGATCAAGCTATTGGTGCAGTCCTAGGCCAAAGGAAAGATGGAAAGCTACATGCTATATATTACACAAGCAAGACCTTGGATGGTGCTCAGATTAATTATGCAACAACGGAGAAAGAATTGCTAGCAGTGGTGTATTCTATGGAAAAATTTCGATCCTATCTCGTTGGTTCGAAAGTTATTGTTCACACGGATCATGCAGCTTTGAGATACTTGATGAGTAAGAAGGATGCTAAACCTCGTCTGATTCGTTGGATTTTGCTTCTTCAAGAATTTGACTTAGAGATTAAGGATAAGAAAGGGGCTGAGAACGTGGTTGCTGATCATCTTTCACGCCTTACTCTTGATAAGGATGATGATAAATCTACTCCGATTGATGATTCTTTTCCTGACGATCATCTACTTTCTCTTGCAAGTCTAGAGGTTCCTTGGTATGCTGACATAGCTAATTTCTTAGCTAGTGGAACTGTTCCTCATGGTTACTCATCGCAGCAAAAGAAGAAATTTTTCTATGATGTGAGGAAGCACTTTTGGGATGATCCGTTTCTCTATAAATCCTGTGCTGATGGAGTCATTAGAAGATGTGTCCCGTATAATGAGATTTCCTCTATAATCTCACATTGTCACGATTTGCCAAGTGGTGGTCATGCAAGTACTACGAAAACTGCAGCAAAGATTCTTCAGTGCGGTTTCTATTGGCCAACTCTTTTTAAAGATGTCTACCAATATGTTCATTCTTGTGATCGTTGCCAAAGAACGGGGAATATTTCAAGACGCAATGAGATGCCTCTAAATAGCATTCTTGAAGTGGAACTTTTCGATGTTTGGGGAGTAGATTTCATGGGACCTTTCCCCCCATCTTTTAAGAACAGATATATCTTGGTAGCTGTGGATTACGTCTCGAAATGGGTTGAAGCCATTGCATCTCCCACTAATGATGCTCGTGTTGTGAGCAAGTTCTTTAAGAAGACGATTTTTCCTAGATTTGGAGTGCCAAGGATTTTGATTAGTGATGGAGGAAAGCATTTTCTCGAAAATCGATTTGAAGCTATGTTGAAGAAATATGGAGTTTATCATAAGGTGCGACTTTCTTATCACCCCCAAACCAGTGGTCAAGTGGAGATCTCTAACCGTGAAATAAAGAATATCTTGGAGAAGACAGTTGCAAAATCAAGGAAGGATTGGTCTATGAAGCTTGATGATGCACTTTGGGCTTATAGAACTGCGTTTAAGACACCTATTGGGACAACTCCGTATAGATTGGTTCATGGAAAAGCATGTCATCTTCCCGTAGAGTTAGAGCACCGTGCATTTTGGGCTATCAAGGGTCTAAATTTTGATATGTTAGCAGCGGGTGAGAAGAGACTTCTACAACTTAATGAGCTTGATGAGCTTCGTTTTGAGGCTTATGAAAGTTCTAAGCTTTACAAGGAGAAAGCAAAGAAGTGGCATGACAAAGGGCTATTACGAAGAGAATTTAAGGAAGGGGAGTTAGTTCTTCTGTTTAATTCGAGGTTGAGACTTTTTCCCGGAAAGCTGCGTTCTAGGTGGTCGGGTCCGTTCAAGGTACAAAAGGTTTTTCCGTATGGTGCTGTTGAATTGATGAATAGCAATGGAGAGTCATTTAAGGTGAATGGGCAAAGAGTGAAGCACTATAGAGCTGGTGAACCAGTTAACGAGAAGGCGGATATTCAGCTATCTTCTCCTTCTGCAGAATGATTGATGAGTCGGTGTCGGGCTAACGACGTTAAACAAATGCGCTACTTGGGAGGCAACCCATGGATTCTGTATACTGTGGAGGACTAGTGCACTTCATGCTTCGGCATAGGGGAGTATTTCTTTCCTTCTTGTTATTAGTTGATATTCTTAGTATTGTGTCATTGAGGACATTGCCACATTCAGGTGTGGGGATGTGTTCTTTGTAGTAGCAGATTATTTGTGTATATGCACCCATGCATGCTGTTAGAAATCTTGTGTTTATGGATGCTTTTGATTGAGAAGTGATATGTGATGTTCTTGTGCACACACGTACACTAGCATGTTGAAACTGGTAGACTTATTGAATGTGATAAAGGACTAGAATGACATGAATATGTGCAAGATAATTTGGTTTATATGCTTTGAGTACAAGTAGGTGTGTTAGAGAGACATCTATTTGGGATTGATTGTGCTTATACACACCAAGCGAGTTTTGAGCCTATATGCATATCTTTTGCATGATTTTTTTTCGTTTGCTTGAGTGTCCACTTGTCGTTTGCATTGCTAGCACGTGTTTGAGGTCTTTCTTGAGATGCATGACAGTAATTGATGACAACATGATAAAGGCAATAGGATAACCTCGTATTTCCCATATATCCAACCATTTATACATGATCCATTAGTTAACCCTTTGAGCCTAATCTTGTTCTTTCGGTGACACACCACGTTACTTGCCATTATCCTTTTTATTGTATTGGCTTACATTAAATTTGAACCCAATTGTCAAAGGCTAGTATTGTTCTTAAGGGAGTAATAAGGTGTGCATAAAGGGGGGTATTGATGATCATAACTTTGGGGAAATACTGAGTTGGGTTGTGTACCTGTTAGTCGAAATGTGTAAAATATCAATGGAGCTTTGTTCTTGCTTGTTATTTAGCTCTCTTTGAAAAAAAAAAAAAAAAAAAAAAAAAAAAAAAAGAAGAAAGAGAAAAATTCAGAAAAAAAAGAGAAAAAATAAAAAATAAATATGAGAGCATTCTTATCTTTTATGATCCTACTTTGATTCGACTAGTCAAGTTGTTATTAAAGAAAAGTTCAAGTGTGGGGAGGTACTTATTGGTTTTAATAAGTTTGGGAGTAGTTAATTTTATTGTCGGGTACTAGCTTTTGACTTAACCTTCTTTGGCTTACTTGACATACCTTGTCCCTAGCCCACGCTACAACCCTAATAAAAGACCTTTTGATTGTCATTGATCGTGTAAGTTGTGTTGAGGGTTAGATTGATACCACGCGTAAAGCATGTTTGTGATATTGTTGGAGTTGAGTGATACACTTACCCCTTGTTTTGAGTGAATATATTTTGCGAGTGAATGGTGAGTTATTGCTTTTGCATAGGAGATCCCAGGTTGTGACTTGATGATGTGCTCTTGTGTACTTAGCATGTTTACCAATGGTTTTTGCACCTGACATGGAATTCTATGATTTTATTCATGTGATTTGAGTATGCTATGTGGATACTTGCACTTTAGACACCAAGGCATTGCATATTCACTTTGATTCTTGAGTTGATATGGCACTAGAGGACTTTGTGTGTGTGGTGTTGTGTTGACATTGATTTTTGCATGAGCTAGATGGATTTTGTGGGTGTATTCGCTATAAGCCCTCACGAGACCTTACTCGTCCACTAGGGCTACCTAGGGGTTTAAAGGACTTGTTGCATATGTTAAATGCAACCGTGATCACCTACGGAAGTGGTACTAATTAGTTAGTGTAATTATTATTTTAGTTTGCACGAGGACGCGCAAAGTGCTAAGTGTGGGGATATTTGATAGAATATATTTTATATATATTTTATAGGATTTTGTTCCCTCATTTACGGTGCTTTTGCGAAGAATCGTGTCGATTTAATAAGTTTTATTGAAGTTTATTGCAGGAAATAAATATTTGCCAAGTTGAAAGAAATCGAGCATGATTAAATGATTTATGCGATTTTAGTTCGAGAAATTAATTTGGCGAATTTAGGAGAAGAAATGAAGAAATTTTGGTTCGTTGATTTAGCAATTTTTGGAACAAAGAAGTGAAATCCAGGAGCTATTACCAGCGATTCAATACTGCGGTTTAATTTTTGTATACTGCAGTTTAATTTCCCCCGTGCGTCGTTTTCTGTGATGAGCTCCCGCCAATTCACGCGCCCTACCCGCTGTTGCTACACACGCGCAGGCTGTTTGGACTTTCCATCTGGCGCGTGCGCCTCACGCGCAAGCCAGGCGAGTGGCCAAGCTGCCGACAGCTTCTTTCTGTGCATGCATGTGAGTTCCGGAATTTACCAATCAGCGTCCGACACCTGTCCATGTGACGTCCGAGTATATATAAAAAGCATCTGACTTTTGTTAACCGGGAGGAGGGTGTGAGGAATTCGATTTATTAACGAATTCGGGGTCTTAATTGAAGAATACAATTCAGTTAGCTTTGTAACCCCTATATAAAGACTTTTAGGGATCTATTTTGGGAATCGAAAAGAATTAATTACGAAGAAACACTTTGTAAACACTTTTTTCTTGGAGACTTTTGGGGAGAATTTTATTTTCTTTCAAGATCAAAGATTGAAGGTTAAATTTCTATTCTTTTAATTATGTGTTCATCTTATAATCTTTATATCTCTTGTTTAATTAGTTTAATTATGTGTGAGTAGATTTATTATCTAGGGTTAAGTAGAACCCTAGTTATGATTGATGTGTGATTTTCCAATTCCCCCAATTTGATTGTTTAATTGCTCTTGTTTATTGAGATGTGCTTAATTACAATTACAAATCAGACATGATTTTGTTATTTGTTTGAACCAATATTTAATTATTAACGAGAGTTATAATTAGATGGTTGTGATTTATTTCAATAAGAACATGAAATTCTCCATGAGAATAGGTAGAATGGATTGTTAGGAAATTAGGGTGCCGTGATTAATGTCTCTAAATTACATGATACCATGAGAATAGGTTTGATTGTATTTTAAGAGAAGCCATTAATACCTGAGAGGGGTTTTTGGTATTTATAGGGCGCATCTTTCCTTTTGAGTAATTTATCTGATTAATTGGGGAGGGAATTCACGATTGCATTAATTCATGCTAGTGGGGATACTTAATTCTGGATGTTTTTAATATTTGATTTAATATAAACACAATTCGCTTTAGTATAAGATTAAGTTAATAAATTCTCAATATTTATTGTGATACTTGCTTAGCCGAATTAAATCAGGAACAACTAGTGATTGATACGTTTGTCTCTGTGGGATCGACTCTGACTTACCCTACTACATAGTTAGAAGGATTTGTTAGATATTATTTGATAGGCACGCGACAGCCTTGTCACTTCTGTTAATATTATTGTTTGTCTTGTCCTTTGTTGAGTTGCAGTTATCTCTTTTACATCTTATGTTACATTATGCTTTACAATCTCCCCCTATTTGATTGGATCGAGTTTGACAAGCAAATACTTCGAGGATAACTCAACTAACTAAGGAAACATGAAACTAATTAAAGTAAGACAACGTAATAATATTAAATGCATTCTGGATCAGATATATATACATTTCCAGATTTCATAAATCAAAAAACAATAAAACTTTATACATAGAAGTTGATCCTCTAGTCTGAGCTGATAGTTCTTTTGTTCTTTGCTTCTGTTGTTCAGTCCATTTCGATCTCACCTTCTTCAATCATTGGGTCGGAGTTAGCAGCATGATAATCAATCACTGATAGATAGTGCAGTGGTTCTCCAGGTTTAAGGATTGCTCCTTGGATGTGTCTTCCAATGTATTCAACCTCTTGACCCACTCCAACCCACAACCATGCAATGTTAACATCTTTCTTGTTTAGATTTGGCATGTTTGGTAGTCTGGGACGCACTTCTAATCCTCTTTCCACTCTCTTCCTATAATAAGGAACATTCTCCATTAGAAATCTTCTCAGAGTGTCTGCTGCTTTGTCCTTCTCCGTTGATGAGAATCCAGTGGATCTAAGATACTTCTCCACTGATATCAGATAATTACTTGGATAATCCTTTAGTTTGTCCTCAGCCAAATAGCAGATTCTGAACAAGTCATTCGTCATGAATCTAACCATTGGAGGATCTTCAGTAATCTCTGGACTGACTTTCATCAAGATATCTCTAACATGCTCACGGAGCAGTTCATTTAACCTTGTAGTCCTTTGTATCTTGATGAGCATCACCTGCAGTTCTGTGTATGTTCTCTGTTCTAAAAACTTAGTGGAAATCACAAATGTACCTTTCTCAAGAAAATTGATCAATATGTTCCAGGCACCATTTGCTTTAACCCCGGCTTTCAGAAAGATCACAGTATTCCTCAGTGCAGTGAAGTAAGTATGATCATCAGGATTTGCACTTCTTATGTCCTGAATTATGACTTCCACCTCCGCATTGTCGTTGACTTCTAATCCGTCTTCAACTCCACAAAAGGTTTTATAAGCCATCTCCTAGTCAGTACCTTGCTTATTTGCCAAATCCATCATCTTCTTCTTCCTCACTTCAGCATACACCTTGGATCTTTTTAACTTCTCAATCCTTAGAACTGCTTGGTGTAATAACCCCAAATTTTGGACTTAGTTAAAAAATTTTGATGAATAGTAAAATTGCCCCTGATGAATAGTAAATTTGCTGATGGAAAATTTTTCAGACCATACTATGTGGATGATATGGAATGAATGTTTCGAGGTTATATTATTGATGTGTAGGAAGAATAAAAGAATGTAAACGCGATCAGAATCAGGAGATTCCAACTTTGAAATTTGATCACTATTCATCGGACAATCGAGGATGTATTGATTTGATCGTTTTGAGAAAGTATGTAGGATGAGAAATCCATGATCATACCTTAAACCAAGGTGAGAAAACTAGGACCACATATTAAACCAAGGTAGTGGAAAGATCAAGGAAGTATCCCCTAGCATTCGTACATAGAAACATTTTTTTTAAAACCACTTGAAACTATCGCGAAACAAAAGCGTAACAAATTATAGATTAAACCCTAACCAAAGGAGGAGTATTATATAAGATCATCAAGTGCAATATATAAGAGGATTGAGGATACAAATGATGACATAAGCATGATGCAGATGAGTGACATATGCATGACCAAGTGATGACAAAGTGGTGAATCACCACCTTGTCACCACTTTCACCACAACCACAAGATAAAAAGAGCCTTGTCATTGGTGAAAAAACAAGATTATGGCCACACAAATTGAAAGACAGAGTATTAAGGATTAATTAGACAAAACAAAAGAAAAGAAAATCAAAGGAAACAAAAGAAAAAGAGATGCATCTTGAAGAACTAAACTTTCGGCCCCTTTTCTTCCACCAATCCCTTAAAAACATTTCTACCACTTCCACTCAACCATAAATCTTGATCTTGGGCTCTAAATTACCCTCTTCCAATATCCAAGGTAGATCTCTAATCTTAGCCTCATCCATGGATGATATCTTGGTCAAAAATGGATTCAAAGTTGATGATGAATAGTGAAGTGAATAGTAAACTCATAAGATCTTGTTTTGTTTTGATGATTTTAGGTTTGATTAGCATAGTTAAGGAGCAAGGAAGGATATACCACCCATATATAGCCTTTGTTAAGTTCCAAGGAAGGTATAAAATTTCTTCCCTTTTTGAGAATATGCTTGATCTAGTAGTTATAAGTGATTGTTTAAGAGTTATGTAGTAATGAAGCATGTATGCATGATTTTAAGCATGTTTGATGGTTGATTTGTGGATAAACTTATGAACTAGGGCATGACCATGTTTGGACAGAAAATAGTATTATTAGCTTGAGGTTTGATTGGTGGTTGGTTGATTATGGATTGGTGGTTGTATTGAGTGTTTAAAAACACGGGAAGTACGTTTAAGCGCCATTACCATATCGAATTTTACTTAGGTAGTTTAGACAGAAACCATGGTTACATTAAAGGGCATAAACATGCAGTTTCTGACCAGGAACATGTAGGCCCTATTTCCTAGATTGTTTTAGCGAAAGAATCGTGTCGTTTTGAGTTACGGTTTAGGAGAAACGTCCGTTTTAGTGAAAGCGGTTGCGCGTAACTAAGTAGTTCATTGCATGAACTTTGAGATAGGGATCAAGCCCTTTAAAAATGAAATTGGATTGAGATATTAAAATGGATGCTAGTATGGATAATCTAGAAAGGAACCTAGAAGGTTTCGTGTTAAAACGATAAGTTGGTGATTTTATAAAAATACACGAACGAAGGTTGCGCGAGTGAAATACCCTTAAGGGGATGGTTTAAAACAAGGAAATGGTAAAGGAAAAGTACTTGGGATTTGTGAATAGAGTTTCACCCAAACTTGTGTCTTAAGAATTACGGAACGTCATGAGGTTATAGATGACCGAGAGCGAGACGTTTGATTGTCATTAATAGAACTGGAGTGCTTAAGCTATAGCACATTAATTGGTTATAAGGTACTGACTGAAATTGTATATCTTGTTATAGATCGACGCGCACACTCTCGAGCCCCCACTACCACACCACCAAGACACCAAGACAAGTTTTCAAACCCTACACCTTATAATGATGCTGTTGTGATATATGTTGTGATATTGATAAATATGTTGCTTTAATGCTGTGAAATGACTTATAAAATGTTTTCGCTTTTAATAAAAAGCTTTATAAGATATAAGGTTTATATGCTAGATTAATACTAGATATAAACCAAGGTTAAAGGTTAAAGACTCTAAGTATAGAGTACTTGTACGATAGTTTAAAACTTAGACCGGGAGTCAAAGTATTATTTTGTTTTGATCATACTGTCAGAAGCTGGAAGGTTCCAGGGACAGTTATATTTTAAAGTTTTATTAAATATTCCAATATCTATATATTATTGGATATTTAATGTGAGATATTTAAATAATATTATAATAAATATTATTTGAATGTTATTTAATTAAGTGAATATTATTTTGAATATTCACTTAAATAATTTTATATTGAATAATAATTCAATTCTTATTATTTGAAAATTTATTTAATTAAGTGAATATTATTTTGAATATTCACTTAAGTGGTTTATATTGAATAATAATTCAATACTTATTATTTGAATGTTATTTAATTAAGTGAATATTATTTTGAATATTCACTTAAGTGGATTATTATTGAATAATAATTTAATATTTATTATTTGGGTATTTATTAAATATTCCAAATACGATTTAAAAATCATAGAACCTTATTATATGATTAAAGGTTCTACTACTTACACAAAAATATAAATTTCTGATTTCCAGAAAAGATAGTAAAATATAGAGATTCCCAACTATTATCTTAAGATATTAAAGATAATAAAATGCGAATAGTGTTTTCTAACTCATCGGAAATTGGGAATCTAGTTCAGGAATTCGAGGACAGAGTTTTACTTCCACTGTTCCTCTAAAATATCTATAGCTGGGGATGACTCCCCTGTTCAAGTAAAGTATTTCAAACTTGCTAAACTCTGAAATTTCAATAAACTCCCTGGTCATGATTCCAAAATACGTGGTAATCATCGGTAGTTTCGTTGACTAATGTCAACCCACACTTTGACTTACTCCTTTCAATATTCTGGAGTAAGGAATTCTGAACGATTACAAAGTTTTGACAAGTGTTATTAAATATTCCAATATATATATATATATAGTATTGGATATTTAATGTAAGATATTTAAATAATATTATTATAAATATTATTTGGATATTTATTTAATTAAGTGAATATTATTTGGAATATTCACCTAAGTGGATTATATTGGATCATATTTCAAGATTTATTATTTGAATATTTATTAAATATTCCAGAATTGATTTAAAAATCATAGAACCTTATTTAAATATTACATAAGGTTCCAATAGATGTTTAAAATATTTTCTGATCTCAAAACAGATTTATGTGACTATTGTAGGGATTCCCGAATATTATTTTAATTTAAATCGATCCTAAGAGATGATTTAAATATTCGCTGACCACTCAAATGGGACGGGAATACCCTTAAAGATTTCCAAATAGTCTGACTCTGGGTCGTAATCTTTTAAAGAGAAATCTTATCAAATCCTAAGTGGGACGACAGTGGTCAACCCCTTCTGGTTACTTACTCCTCTATTATCCTAGGAGTAAGTAGGCCAAAAATGTTTTCAAAAGAGAGACAAGTACTCAGTATTTGGGGAAAATAGGATTAAATTCCGATTCCCGTTTCATTGACTTTTCATCCAGGACCAGCAGGAAACGCGAAAGAGGCTGTTGGACAGTACCTCTGATTATAGCGTAAGAGGCTGTTGGTCAGTCCAGCACTTATCTCGCATAGGAGGCTGTAGGGTCAGTCCAGCAGATACAAAGCCCGTATGCGGCTAGGGTGATAATCGTGTTAAGATGTCGTCCATCTACTAGTAGAGAAGTGTGAGTACGATACAATGACTAATCATCGTGTATCGTGTGTGTGCCCTGAAAAAGGTCATTCCCTCCAATTGGAGTTGTGCTGCACATTGTAACGAAAGCCGAGGTGCTGAGTTACTGATAATGTGGCAGTGATGAGTAATGATGTTCCTCATACAGTAAGTTGTACTATATGGCATGTTTTGACAAAAAGAATGTTTAAACATATCGTTCTGTACATGAACCGAGTTTCAAAGGTTTTCAATCATGATATCAGCTTACATATATGATTATGATGCTATATCTTATTGTCGAGCTATAGCGCTCATTCTTGCTTCTTTTATAAAAAGGTGTTCATTACTGATATTATACAGTATTTTGAACGGTATGAGATATCTAAATAGATATGCATGTATATATGTTGAAAAGGGATTTAAGATATACAGTATATTGAATTGTATAGTATTTTGAATCAATGGATGGGTTTAAGCCTTGATTCCAATATTAATATCTAATTTAAAAAGATATGTTTGAGACCTGGTTTATCATATCGATACCAAGGATTTCTAAATGATTTACGAATAGTATTTGAGTATGATTATAAGTCATACGGTATTTTGAACGATATACTATTTTGGGGACAAACCCTAGTAGTGTTAAAAACTTTGATCCTATATGGATTAACTTCCTAAGCTTACATATATATGCTTATGCTGCTTTGTATTATTGCTGGGCTTAGTGCTCACTCTTGCTTTCTTTTATATATATATATATCACAACACAACAGCTAGAGTAGATGGCCAGGATTCGGCGTACCGCACGGAAGCGCGTATGGGCCGTGTAGATCGCCCATAGGATGGCAGTTGCAGCACCTCAGGTAGAAGTACTGAGTTGGTTCAGAGTGTAACTCTTGTTGCTCCGGTTTAATTATAAGTATCACTTATCTATATTAATGAACAAGAACAAACTTTTGCACTACCTTATGGTTTCACCTAGAAATCATACTGGTAGTAGGTTGCAAGCATTACTTTTGGGTTGTAATAACTTTAATTTATGGATCATATGACTACTGCTTTTGTAAGTTCGTTTCTGAGACATAACTGGCATGAGTATATTGACGGTGGGGTCACCATGTGTGTTGATTTATTATATTATGATTCAAGTATTAAGTGTTTGTACGGAACAAGGGATC
Source organism: Heracleum sosnowskyi (assembly GCA_030848705.1). Classification (NCBI taxonomy): domain Eukaryota; kingdom Viridiplantae; phylum Streptophyta; class Magnoliopsida; order Apiales; family Apiaceae; genus Heracleum; species Heracleum sosnowskyi. The sequence goes on along the minus strand of JAUIZM010000016.1, from coordinate 2,065,422 downwards.
GTGACAACCTAGACCTCCGACCCCGAATCTGGGGGTGTTACACTTGGTGTCTTTCTCTCTCAGCTTGCCTGACATCTATTACAGCTCTGTCAGCTTTCACCATCTCCAAGGCAGCTTCTTCTTCCAGTGATAGAGAATTTGCTTCTTCTTCCATATCATCATCCAAGATAGGATGTTCTATTGGCTCTGGATAATATGGCTCATGCTCCTCCTGAATTGGTTGCTCTTGCATGATCTCAAATTCCTCTTCACTCTCCTCTTCATGCACAATTTCTTCAATCCAGTACTGTCTAAGTTGAATAGCTTCATTGGTTTCCCAAACTCCCCATCCAGTTGTTTGCCAACCTTCATTTGTCACTTCATTTGTTTCCCCTTCTCCAACTTTCTCCCCCTTAGTTGAGTAATCCTCGATGTAGTTATCCTCATTGTAAAAGGTAGTAGAAGGATCAGGTTGTTGATGTGAAGGTTCGGGTTGTTGGTTCCTCAACATATTCCAAATTGACTGTACCCCGTCACCTTGATTCTCCATGAACTCCATAATCTCCTTATTCATCTCATGCACAGAAGTCAGCTTTAGGTCAATGTCATCCAATCTTAGCTTGGTAGTCTTTTCAATTTTGTCCAGTCTCTGGTTCAGCTTAGACTCCACTCTAGAAAGGGTGTTCATTGCATCTTTTACCCTAGCTTGACCATCCCGGATAACCAGAACGTCTTCTCTCAAAACTTCTTGTCCTTGTTGTAGAGCATTAACTTCATTCATGAAACCATCTTTTAGTTCTTTGACGTTAGTCCTCAAGTCGACCAGTTCCTCCATTGCTTCCTTCTTCAAGGAGTCCACTGCCTGCTTAGTACCTGTTATAGTGCCAAATGCACTGCCTAAGACCCTGTATGTTCTTCTAGAATTAGCCACCGCCAAGTCAACCTTCTCTTGAATAGACATTAAAGAAGCATTGGCTTGATCAGAGGAGATCCCTTGGTCAAAGGAAGGCCGCAGTGGAACCTTGAATAGTGGATTTCCTTGTTTATCATGAACTGTCATCTCCTTGAGTGTGGATTGAACATGTACTTCTCTTTCTGTCGGTAATAGCAAATCATCAATGTTTGGTAGGGTTAGGGTGTCACTCCTCACATTTGGCTCTGGGTGTACACTCAACGTTTCTGTCGGTGTTTCACTCATTTTACCTTTCCCACTCAGGTCAAGTGTAAGTGTTTTTGTTTCACTCAATCCCTTAGTGCTAGTTGTACCTGCAGAAGAAAACACCGTAGCCGTCCTTAAGGAGGTCACCGGTGGTGCAATGGGGCTTCGCAAGTCCCCGTCCTTGGTTAAACCAAGTTGCCGATCATCCGTGGATGATGTATCCTTTGTAGGATCTAGAGTTTGAATCTCTAGGAGGCTAGAATCAGGCTCTATTGACAGCAGAGTTCCTGAAACTTCCTCAATAGTTTGTGAAGACTTTACCTCAGTTAACTCCTCAATTGTAATTGATTCATTGTCACCGAGTTGCCGATCCGCACCTACGTCAGACCCTTTACCCGCAGGATCCAGATATGTTCCATCTGGGGAGGTAGACAATGACCCTTTAGATTGTGCATTTAGGTCAAAGCCTTCTCTCGACGTCTGTGAAGACACTTGGTTCTTAGAACCTTCAACCAGTGAACCTGACCGTAATATGGTCGGAACACCAGTTGCTTCCGTCAATTCTTCCTCATTTGATTGAGCTATTGGTTCAGATATTGCTTTAGTTAATGTAGCCCAATCAGCATCAGAAAAATCAATAAAGGGCGCTTTGGAAGTTTGAAATAAAGTATCAACAGTTGCCTCGATTTCTATTCTTCTCCTTTTAGAGGAAGGCAGAGCTGTTGTTGAAGGGTGTATCTCCTTATGTGGTGCTGCTATGGCACTATCTCCCTCTACAATCATGGATGTTTGTTTACTGGGTATAGGAGGGGAAGGAAGTTCATTTATGTTTTCATTTGGCACTTCCAAAGGCTCTTCGACCGTGGTTAGAGATTGTGGGTTTGCAATCTCATGGTCAGGAATGGCCACTGAGGGCTCTGGATCAACATCCATTGTTTGTTGTACATGAGCCATTTCAGGTTGAGGAACATTGCCTTCATTTACCTGTTCCCCTGGGGGTAGAAGTGGTAGGGGCACCGTTCTTAGATAGTCTGTGAGAACAGTGGGTACCCCTGGAAGATGATTCTTTCTTATCAGAGCGTTTATTGCATTGCTCTTCATCCTCATGCACTCCATGGTCTCCTCGTCTGCGAATGTCTCACGCTCATTATCTGTTAAGATATCATTGAGAATTAGCTGTAGGAACCTAGGATAGAAACAAAGCACATCATCCATGCCTGTTCTGTCTTCCAGTGGTCCCATGCACAGAATGACTTGATCAATCACTAGCTTTACTATGTTAATATGCCTATTGTTAGCAATGGAAAACCCTATCTTTTGAAGGAATAAGGGAATACCATGCAGATTTGTCAGCTTGGCAGTAAAAACATGGATCAGTGTGTGAAAGAAAAAATTCCATGGCTTTGTCAGGTAATGCTTCAGAAACTCTCCCACAAAGAAGTTAGGTTGTTGACTTCTTATGAGAGTGAAGAAAGCATGTATCTCCTCAGTTGTGGGATCCGGAACAAGGTTTTCTGTTGGAAAATGTAGAACCCTGTTAAAATCATGTTCCGTCACCCTTATTGTTCTGCCCCCTGGCACAACAAAACTGAAGGACCTTATGTTATTTTCACTTGTATCTGTGGCGGTTGTGTACAACGCAGTCAATTGATCGATGCAAAGGACTACGGGAGTACTCAAAGCATATTCCACTAATGATCGTGTATTCAAAAACTTTGCCCATGCACGAAACTGTAAGTTCATAATGGCTTGCAAGTTTTGAAACGAGACATGATTAGTCTTGGTTACGATAAATTCTCCGGCCATTTTAAATCAAATTTCCAGAAAATTAAATTTTAAACCAAAACTAATTTTCACTTAAATTTAATTAATTATTCCTAATTAATCAAACTTGACACAATAAACCCCTTTTCTTTTCGAATGCAAACACCTTAACCAAAAAAAAATTCCCAAAACCAAGAACCCTAACTGTAGATTGACAATGAAACTAAATTTAACCTTTAGAAATCGATTGTTAAAACAATACAATCTCACCAGATTCTGGTTTTATCAAAGTACTTAGAGTTTTAAGTGATGTTTTCGATAGTTTTCCCTTTAAAACCCTTAACAGAAACTCAGAATAGAGAACTGTCACAGTTAATGGTGAAATCACTGTGGTGAAAATGGATTTTCAAGAGCTTAATAGTGAATTGATTGAAGAAACTATCGAGAACTTATTTTTGGCCGTGTATATGTATTGTAAGTATATAAAACTCCCTTTGCTTTTCTTAGATCTGTAAACAATGAAAAGAAAAGAAACTAAGGTATTGTTTTATACCTTTTTGAAACTGTCAGGGGCAGAAATGTCCTTTTATGTTCGATAGTTTTTATTAATACTACCGATAGTTTTCTGTGAGGGGCAAAAATGTCAACTGCACCTCGATAGTTTTCTTTTTCTTTGTAAACCCAAAAACTATCGAATGCTTTTAGGAAAATCTATCGAGAATTTAAACATTAATTTAAATAAATTCACTTCGATATAATTTCCATTTAATGTCAAAAACTATCGAGAATTGTTTTCGATAGTTTTCTTTTCCTATTCCAAAAACCATCGAAAATTACTTTCGATAGATTTCTTCTAGTACTTATAAAAACTATCGAATTTTCTAAATTCGATATTTTTTGCTTCTGTCTAAAATTTTAAAACTTGTTCTATTTTAAAATTCAGACTTTTTGTATTTCCTGTCAAGTTTTATTTTGAATAAATCTTTTAAAATTTACCAAGATCAATTGTTAACAGATAATTCACAATTTTCGTAGAATAAAATCGACTAAATATCATCAAATGATATTAACCAATTAAAATCCAAAAAATTATGCTGCATATCATCCATAATTATGACATAAAATTAGTACAATAATCCTAACAACGAGAATTGCTCCAGAAAATAAATTCACGAGTCTTAAGGATATAGAAATTCTTAAACTCATGTATTCACTAGTACTATCTTGCAGTTACTGACTTCTAATCAAAATCAATTAGAAAGATTTAACATCCTAAGTTCACCAACCAGCTTTGAAAAGGTGGATTCATCAAGCGGTTTAGTAAAGATGTCTGCAATTTGTTCCTCTGTGGCTACAAAATGTAACTCCACAGTTCCATTCATGACATGCAACCACTCTTTCTTTCCACAGGGTTCATGAAGATCAGGCATGTCAGACATGTTATGCATTTCAGAAGTATTAGCGGTTTCTACTTTAACCTTTTTACATGCATGTGTAAGGTGTCCAACAGAACTACAAATGGTGCACAACTTCCTAGATGCAATGGGAGAAAATGGAACAATTTCCTGATTAACAATCTTCTTTTTCCCATTCCTATTCTTTTTAGCATTACTAACTAAGTTACCTACTTCAGTTTTAGGTATTACAGTTTTTACTGAATTCCTAGGCAACTTAGTCTTTACCTCTTTTTCCTTCAATAAATCCTCCTCAAGCAATTCTTGTTTAATGAATAAGTCATCCTCATGAAATATAACGACTCATAAAAACGCTTGTACAATATTAATATTTAATAATATTTGAGTTCTATGATATGTGAATGTTGTGTGAAAGGTATATATTTGAAAATGTGATGATTAGATGTTTACTTGGTGAATGGTATGGATTAAAATATATGTGTATGCTTTTAAATGCATTTTATATGAATTTCTTATTAAAAATTAGTTCTTTTTGACCTTCCGGGAATTTTATAAAATCATCGGAGTCTCTTTTTATTGTGAACTCTTTTTCACAACCTTTAGTTTATATTCTAGTATTTTCTAAAATTAGTGGAGGAATTTAATTTTGGCCTTAAGGATTTAAAATTGATTTTATGAGTTAAATGTCATTTATGTGATCAAAACTTTGAAAATTCATATTTAATTCAATTTTGATCATAAAAATATTTTAAAAATATGTGTGAGCTTGTAAATTCGTATTCTTTGTTTTAAAAATAAAATTGTGATTTTTAGATATTATCTTCATTTTATTTCGAATTTTAGAAAGGATATTTATGTTGGTTTTGGTTATTAGAAATCAGATTTTTAATTAGCAAGTTACTATTTTGCCCCTGGGCTTATAAAACCCTGCACCAGTTTTTCCCTTTCTCCACTTTGCCGTCAACTCTCTCTTCTCTCGTTCTCTCGACTTTTCTCTCGGCTAATCTCTCTCTCTTCTTTGTAAAATCGCTCTCTCTCAATCTCTCAAATATATTGATAATTATGTGTGTATATACATATATATGCGCATATGTGTATGTGTGTGAGTGTATGCCGTGTGTATATGTGTGTATCGGTTTTTGCATGCAAAGGGGTTTTGGCGATTTTGATTTAATTCAATCCCGAAACCTTTGTTTTGTGATGATTCTGTGATAAGGAGATTGTTTAGATTATTATTGGTGAGGTTTGTTGAAGGAAACCCAATTTTCCGGGCACCTCCGAACCATGCCGCCGTCGGCAATGAGCTCCGGCGAGCCGACGGGGACGATGATGATGTTATTGAGTCCAATTTATGTATTAATAGCTATGTTTAGTTAAGATTTTGGTTGCATGTAAAGAAATCGAAATGCATGTGTATATTTCGATTTTTCCTTTTAGTAAATTCGGTTTGGAAATTTGTTTATGTTAATGATTGATTGATAATTTCAAGTTATAGGGATTGCATGTTGATTAATTGTGTTAAGTTTAATTAGTTCGAAATTTTGGATGTTAAAGGTTTTGATTTGGGAATTTTAGTGAAGTTCCAATTATTTGGATTGTTGGTTTATTAGTGTTGGTATTTGCTAATTGCATGTATAAGTTTTGGGTAATTTCTTGAGAACATGAGTTCTAGTTTTGATATTGGATGGTTATTTATAGTAGAGATTATGTTTGGGTTGGTTTTGTATAGATTAACATCATGCTGAAATTTCCAGAAAACTGCCTGTTCTGTTTTGATTGTTTTCGAATTGTTGCTGCCTGTTTTAGACAGAGAGCCTAGGATGTCACTGTTCTAAATTGAATCTAGTTTGTGCACGCGCTAACCTTGTATCGATAGAGTTAACGAATAAAAAGTTATGCTTGTTTTACTAAAAGTTGCGCAGCAGGGATTTTTCTGTGTTTTAGTACCTAGTTTATACAGTTCGTTTTTAAACTAAATAAATTGTTCTGAAGTTGAAACTTATATGCTAAGTTACGTTAGTAATCAGGAAGTAGCATGTCAAATTTGGTATTTGTTTGACTACTTTTGGAGTTTTGAAAAATGTTTTAGTAAAGTATGTGCAGCAGATTTTTCAGCTTTTTGAGATGAAAAACATTGTTGTAATAGTGTTAAGGATATGGTTGGCATGACCAAATTGATTTAAGGAATGCCAAGTGTGGTATGTTTTGAAAAATATATTATTGTATATATATATGTATAAGGAGCATGTTATGTGTATTTAAATGGCGATGTGCGTTTATATGGTTGATTGCCTAGTACGTGGTTGTAATTGTTATGTGGTGTAACTATTATGTGTTTACGCGTTTAGGATGCGTTGGGTAGTTTAGAATAAAGGATTAGCATTTTAGAGAGGGCATACTAAGATAGAATATATTCTTTTGTAGAGTCCAAGGAAGTGGAACTTAGAGAGTTCAAGGAAGTGGAACTTAGAGACAAAGGAAAGACTAAGGTGGAGAATCAGTGATTGCTCATTACCCCTTTTAGCTACTTAAGGCAAGTAATACAAACTTGCTTTCGTATTTCGATTCCATTGTTTCATTTTGACATATATGAATTGTTATCTTGCCTTGACATACTTTTAATTCTGAAAACACCTATTGTTCATTGATAACCCTTATCTTTGTTCATATATACCATGTTGAACTGTATACCATGCTTTGTTTAGTTCTTTATCCTTAAACCTTTATACCCTGTTCATATCCATGAATTGAAACCTGATTGACCTATGATCCTATAACCTGAATTTGATCATATACTTATGCATTCCCTTTTTATACCTGAAAGTGAATACACCTAACTCTCATTCTAGTACATTCCCAGAACATACCCGATGATAAATATTTCTTATATTCCACTAATAGAAATCCAGATTGTTTTGATTGAACTTATCTGATTTCCAAAAGACTTCTTTATATCTGAATATGTTTTAAAAAGGAATAAAGTTTAGACTCATTTAAATTCTGATTTGTGGTTTCCACGGATTCCTAAGATTGGAGGCGTAAGAGGCCGAGTAACGCCGGTCCAGCACTTTTTAATTATAATAAATGGACTAGGGATGGACTAGTCTAAAGGCCAATGTGTTGCCTAATGGGACCCAATACAAGGACCAGAGGGACTGTGTGTCCGGTATGGGGACTTTACGTGGCTGATCACCCGTATTGTCCGGTGCGTTGTGAAAAATCTCCAAAATTACTTATTGATTTTCTTGAAAACAGATATCTTGATAATGAAATTGGTTTACCCTTTGAAATTGCATATTTATGTCATTGTTCTGATAATCCCTTGATATGGATTCTGCTAAAACCATGCCATATATATTGATATTGGAAACTGTTTTGAAACTGTATATTCGATTCATTGTTCTGATAATCCATTGATACAGATTTTGCTATACCCATGTCATACATATTGATATTGGAACTGTTTCCCAGTGGATAACTGTATGGTCATATTATTATTACTTGCTGGGCATTTGGCTCATTCTTTTTCCCTATTCTAACCCACAGTGAAACGAGAAGATGGTACGTACTTTTCAGACAGCTAGGAAGTCTTCCTATAGGGTTGTTTTTGGGATGCCAACTCAGGTAGGTGATGGCCATATCTAGAAGGTGTTTTGTAATAGAGAAAGTAGAACTTTTAAGACATGGATGTAATAACTTTTGAGACTTATGTATTAATGAATTAGATAGTGGATGCTTGTTTCACACCATTAACTGTTAAAGATCCAGGGTAGAGTTGGGGTCGAGTCTGCATGTTTATATTATTGTTTATGGGTTTAATATGTATAGAGGTTGTAGTGACTCCCCGATCATGACCCCAGATTGGGAGGGCGTCACAGGTTGGTATAAGAGCTGTCAGTTTTTGGTCACTGAAACAAGCCAGGATTAGGATCCCTATTAATAAAAGATTAGGATCCCTATTAATAGAAGATGATTAAGATAGTTATGAAAGGAGTAGGAATCTGTTAGGATATTAGATTGATAGATGCTAAGTAGCCACGGTAGGCGTAAGTACTTTCCTTTAAGTTAAGTCTTTAGGATTAAGATAACCTGTTATTATATAAGTATCTATATCTATATTGTTATCGCAGGAGATGGACGTTATTGGTGGAGACACACCCCCTCACCCATCTATCACATCATCTGACCCTATGCATACTTTGTCTGATCGTGAGGAGGATCCAGTAGAGATAGGTAGTCCTAGTGTTCAGCCCGTTGAGCTACCATTTGCACCTGTACCTGTTCAGACTACTATCCCTTGGAGAGCCGCATCTGTTGATTCTCATATTTCAGTTTTGGGAGGTCCTGCACCTATGTTTCTTCATGCTCATGTAGACCTTTCTAGAGACCTAGAGACCCTTTCCGGACAGAATGCCGAGCTTCAGGCCCTTGTAGACCAGATGTCTGATGAGGCGGACCGTCGTGTTGCTGTTACTGAGGCGGAATGGGAGGATAGGATTCGTACTGTAGAGGAGACAGCGCGAAAGCGCCTAGCTGAGGGACCAGTCACTGTTGATGCTTTAGAGGAGGCCAGGAGAGTGACTAGGATTGTTAGCTGGATGCTGTGTGAGCTGAGAGCTGTTCGTGGTGGACGAGACTAGCTATGGTTGGATTATGAAAGTGGGACATCTGTTAGAGCCCATTGGTTTTAGTTCTGGTTATTTGCATGGATGACTACTAGTTGTTAGGATGTTTTCCCTTTTTCCTAGTACTAGTAGACATTATTATATTATCTGCTTTGACATTGACTCTGCTTTGACTTTATGGGGTGATCATGTACCCTATCATCTATTGTACCAGACTCATATCTTTACATTATGCACGTACTTTTCTTATACCTTGCTTTAAACTGTTATACCATTTATTGTTAACATGTTCCTATAATACCTATGTTTACCCTGTTTACCCTGTTACGGAGACGAGCAAGTTATCTAACAATATGGCTAAAAGTTTTAAATTTTCTTTATGTTGCATACAGTTTATAAACATTTTCAAAAAGAGTTTACACTGTGGTATATATATATGCATATTGTTTCATAAATTGCTTATCTCTTATCAGAAAAATGCCACCAATGAAAAAGACTACTGCTTCTACTCAACAAACAACTGATACCGAGGCCCAAAACCCGGTAGACCCAACTATAACTCAGATACTTCAATTACTCCAACAACAAACTGCTACCTTGACTCAACAACAAGAACAACAAATTATTCAACCTTTGACAACCTTTAAATCATTTCAAGCTGTCCACCCACCTGAATTCAAAGGTACTCTAAACCCTGTTGAGGCGAAATCATGGTTAATCGACATTGAGAAAGCTTTTGCGTTAGTTAAGGTTGGGGAAGATCAGAAAACTGAATTTGCTAGTTACTACTTGAAGGCAGAAGCTAATTTTTGGTGGGAATCTGTGAAGTTAGGAGAAGGAGAAATTACTTGGCAAAGATTTACAGAACTATTTCAGGAGAAGTATTTACCAAGGTACCTACAAGATCAGTTGGAAGTTCAGTTCTTAGAATTAAAACAAGAAGGGATGAGTGTGGCAGAATACGAAGCCAAATTTACTGAATTGGCAAGATTTGCACCTAGGTACGTAGGAGATGATGTTAGTAAGGCTAGAAAGTTTAAACACGGATTAAAGCCATGGTTAAGGAGTAGAGTTGCAGCTTTTGAGTTGAGAAATTATACTGCGGTAGTACAGAAAGCGATGATCATTGAGGGCGAAAGCGAATTAGTTCAAAAGGAGAAATTTGGAAAGAAACGAAAGTTTGGAGGATCTGAAAGAAGCCAAGGTGATGAAGGACAAGGAAGTTCTCAGAATAGGAAAAGGTTTGGAAATCAATCAGGAGGAGATAGGAATTTTCAGAAACAGAGGAGTGGATTTGGAAGTTCAGACAAGAAACCTCAAGGAGGAAAGCCGCCAACTATAACGGGAAAACCATCTATACCAGAGTGCAAGAAGTGTGGTAAAAGACATTCGGGAATCTGTAACAAGTTGAACATCACATGTTTTAAATGCAACAAGAAGGGACACTATGCTGATGGATGTCCAAGTTCAAAACCAGGAGGACTAACATGTTTCAAATGTGGAAAAGCGGGACATTTTGCGCGAGAATGTAAGGAACCGGTCCAGTCTGCTAATGTACTTAGACTCACTGCACCACCAACACGGTCACAGTCATCTCTCCCTCGAGCAAGAACTTTTAATATGTCAATCAATGAAGCAGTTCAGGACAGAGATGTAGTAGCAGGTACACTTCCTGTGAATTCTGTTAAAGCTAAAGTGTAAATTGATTCTGGAGCAACTAGATCTTTTATATCTGAAAGATTCCTTGATAAATTGAAATGTGAGGTAAAACCATTGGAAAGGACGTTAGTAATAGAAGTGGCTAACCAGGATAGAGTTCCCGTAGACCAAGTGTGTCCTAATTGTAAAATAGAGATCGGTGGATATTTTTTCATGCGGATTTGATACCGTTCAAAATGGGAGAATTCGATGTTATCCTAGGAATGGATTGGTTAATAGATTGCGATGCACAGATCGAATGTAGGAAAAAGCAAGTAAGATTACGTGTGGACGAAGATCAAGAAGTGGTGTTTCAAGGTCAAAGACAAACTAGGAAGTTCTTAACGTTTATGCAAACGACACGACTACTTCGACAAGGTTGTGAAGCTTATTTGGCTCATGTAGTGGATGTGGAGAAGCAAGTGTTGAAGATGGAGGAGATAACCGTTGTAAATGAGTTCCCTGAAGTTTTTCCTGACGAACTACCCGGATTACCTCCAGATCGAGAAGTAGAATTTACGATTGATTTGGCACCTGGAACGGAACCAGTGTCAAAGGCACCTTACAGAATGGCACCGGCAGAAATGAAGGAATTGGCTACGCAGCTACAAGATCTTCTGGATAAAGGAGTTATAAGGCCTAGTATATCGCCGTGGGGAGCGCCAGTATTATTTGTCAAGAAGAAAGACGGGAGTATGAGATTGTGTATAGATTATCGAGAACTCAACCGGTTGACTATAAAGAATAAGTACCCGTTACCGCGAATCGATGATTTATTTGATCAACTCAAAGGAGCAGCCTATTTTTCAAAGATTGATTTAAGATCTGGATACCATCAACTGAAGATCAAACCTGAAGACGTTTCGAAAACTGCTTTTCGCACGAGATATGGACATTATGAATTTTTAGTGATGCCATTTGGATTAACGAACGCCCCGGCTGTGTTTATGGATTTGATGAACCGAGTGTTTCGAACGTATTTGGATAAGTTTGTGATCGTATTTATTGATGACATCCTGATATATTCAAAGTCTTCGGAAGATCATGCGGAACATCTAAGGATTGCATTGGAAGTCTTGAGAAAGGAAAAATTATATGCAAAGTTTTCAAAGTGTGAATTCTGGTTGGAGGAAGTACAATTTCTTGGACACGTTATTAGTCGAGAAGGAGTGAGAGTGGACCCTGCCAAGATTGAAGTTGTGGTTAATTGGGAAAGACCAAAGACCCCTACTGAAGTGAGAAGTTTTCTCGGATTAGCTGGATACTACCGGAGATTTGTTCAAGATTTTTCAAAGATAGCTACACCGTTAACTGCACTGACTCGGAAGAATGAGAATTTTGTTTGGACCGAGAAATGTGAAGAAAGTTTCCAAGAGCTGAAAGGAAGATTAGTGACTGCACCAGTGTTAGTCTTACCAGATGATCAAGGAAATTTTGTTATCTACAGTGATGCTTCACATAAAGGATTGGGATGTGTTTTAATGCAAAATGGAAAAGTGATCGCGTATGCTTCACGACAACTCAAACCGCACGAACGAAAGTACCCAACTCATGATTTGGAATTAGCAGCTATTGTGTTCGTACTGAAAATTTGGAGACATTATCTATACGGAGAGAAGTGTGAAATCTACACGGATCATAAGAGCTTAAAGTATATATTCATTCAGAAGGAATTGAACATGAGGCAACGGAGATGGTTGGAGCTAATTAAGGACTATGATTGTAGTATTAACTATCACCCGGGAAAAGCGAATGTTGTGGCGGATGCGTTAAGTCGAAAAGAGAGATTGAATTTGTTCACAATACCTAAAGAATTGCTTCAAGAATTTGAGAAGTTGAAACTAGAAGTTTATGATTCGGAAGTTACCAACAAAGTTCTCAATGCTATGACGTTTCAACCGAAATTGTTGGAAAAGATACGAAGATGTCAGGAGGAGGTTATGAATCAAGAGATGAACACATTGACTGGTGAAGAGATCTGCACCCAAAGGGATGACAAAGGAGTTTTGAGATTTTCTACAAGGATATGGATTCCAAATGTGACAGAATTGAAGAATGAAATCTTGCGGGAAGCCCATAGTTCACAGTACTCAATTCACCCTGGTAGCACGAAAATGTATCGAGATTTGAAGGAACATTTATGGTGGCCTGATATGAAGAGAGAATTGCTGAATGGATAAGTAGGTGTTATACTTGTCAACGAATCAAAGCCGAACATCAAAAGCCGAGCGGACTATTGCATCCATTGGATATTCCTGAATGGAAGTGGGAACATCTTGCCATGGATTTTATTGTTGGACTGCCAAGGACAAAAGCTAATCATGATGCCATATGGGTAATTATAGACCGTCTGACCAAGTCTGCACATTTTCTCCCAATCAATGAAAGATTTTCGCTGGATAGGTTAGTACAGCTATATCTAAAGGAAGTTGTGACACGCCACAGAGTTCCAGTAACCATTGTGTCGGATCGTGATCCAAGGTTTAACTCCCGATTTTGGAGACAATTTCAAGAATGTCTGGGTACCAAGCTTAAGATGAGTACCGCTTATCATCCATAAACTGATGGCCAGAGTGAACGAACAATTCAAACCATTGAAGACATGCTTAGAGCTTGTGCGCTGGATTTTAAAGGAAGCTGGGATGAACATTTGCCGTTAGTAGAGTTTTCGTACAACAACAGCTATCACGCGAGTATTGGAATGCCACCGTATGAAGCTTTGTATGGAAGGAAATGTAGATCGCCTGTATATTGGGAAGAAGTTGGAGAACGAAAAGTTTTAGGACCCGAGCTAGTACAAAAAACGAAGGAAAAGATTGAAATCATTCGGAAAAGACTAGTTACGGCACAAGACAGACAACGGAAGTACGCGGACCAAGACAGAAAGGATATAAGCTTTGAAGAAGGAGACCAAGTGTTGCTAAAAGTGTCGCCATGGAAAGGAGTTACGAGATTTGGCAAGAAAGGGAAACTTAGCCCGAGATATGTAGGACCGTTTGAGATACTGAGACGTATTGGAAAAGTTGCATATGAGTTAGCGTTACCACCGCACATGGAGCACATTCATAACGTTTTTCAAGTTTCGATGCTTAAGAGATTTAATCCTGATGCAAATCAAGTGATCGAATATGAACCTTTTGAAATTCAACCTGATTTGTCATATGTAGAACAACCTGTAGAAATTCAGGATCGTATGGATAGGAAATTAAGGAATAAGATTGTTAAGCTAGTTAAGGTTTTGTGGAGGAATCCTAAAGTTGAAGAATCAACTTGGGAACTTGAGAGCGAGATGCTTGAAAAGTATCCGCATCTATTTTCATAAGGTTAGATTCTGGGGACAGAATCTTTTTAAGGGGGGAAGGTTATAACGACTCAGAAAAACGCTTGTACAATATTAATATTCAATAATATTTGAGTTCTATGATATGTGAATGTTGTGTGAAAGGTATATATTTGAAAATGTGATGATTAGATGTTTACTTGGTGAATGGTATGGATTAAAATATATGTGTATGCTTTTAAATGCATTTTATATGAATTTCTTATTAAAAATTAGTTCTTTTTGACCTTCCGGGAATTTTATAAAATCATCGGAGTCTCTTTTTATTGTGAAATCTTTTTCACAACCTTTCGTTTATATTCTAGTATTTTCTAAAATTAGTGGAGGAATTTATTTTTGGCCTTAAGGATTTAAAATTGATTTTATGAGTTAAATGTCATTTATGTGATCAAAACTTTGAAAATTCATATTTAATTCAATTTTGATCATAAAACTATTTTAAAAATATGTGTGAGCTTGTAAATTCGTATTCTTTGTTTTAAAAATAAAATTGTGATTTTTAGATATTATCTTCATTTTATTTCGAATTTTAGAAAGGATATTTATGTTGGTTTTGTTTATTAGAAATCAGATTTTTAATTAGCAAGTTACTATTTTGCCCCTGGGCTTATAAAACCCTGCACCAGTTTTCCCCTTTCTCCACTTTGCCGTTCAACTCTCTCTTCTCTCTTTCTCTCGACTTTTCTCTCGGCTAATCTCTCTCTCTTCTTTGTAAAATCTCTCTCTCTCAATCTCTCAAATATATTGATAATTATGTGTGTATATACATATATATGCGCATATGTGTATGTGTGTGAGTGTATGCCGTGTGTATATGTGTGTATCGGTTTTTGCATGCAAAGGGGTTTTGGCGATTTTGATTTAATTCAATCCCGAAACCTTTGTTTTGTGATGATTCTGTGATAAGGAGATTGTTTAGATTATTATTGTTGAGGTTTGTTGAAGGAAACCCAATTTTCCGGGCACCTCCGAACCATGCCGCCGTCGGCAATGAGCTCCGGCGAGCCGACGGGGACGATGATGATGTTATTGAGTCCAATTTATGTATTAATAGCTATGTTTAGTTAAGATTTTGGTTGCATGTAAAGAAATCGAAATGCATGTGTATATTTCGATTTTTCCTTTTAGTAAATTCGGTTTGGAAATTTGTTTATGTTAATGATTGATTGATAATTTCAAGTTATAGGGATTGCATGTTGATTAATTGTGTTAAGTTTAATTAGTTCGAAATTTTGGATGTTAAAGGTTTTGATTTGGGAATTTTAGTGAAGTTCCATGTATTTGGATTGTTGGTTTATTAGTGTTGGTATTTGCTAATTGCATGTATAAGTTTTGGGTAATTTCTTGAGGACATGAGTTCTAGTTTTGATATTGGATGGTTATTTATAGTAGAGATTATGTTTGGGTTGGTTTTGTATAGATTAACATCATGCTGAAATTTCCAGAAAACTGCCTGTTCTGTTTTGATTGTTTTCGAATTGTTGCTGCCTGTTTTAGACAGAGAGCCTAGGATGTCACTGTTCTAAATTGAATCTAGTTTGTGCACGCGCTAACCTTGTATCGATAGAGTTAACGAATAAAAAGTTATGCTTGTTTTACTAAAAGTTGCGCAGCAGGGATTTTTCTGTGTTTTAGTACCTAGTTTATACAGTTCGTTTTTAAACTAAATAAATTGTTCTGAAGTTGAACCTTTTATTCTAAGTTAAGTTAGTAATCAGGAAGTAGCATGTCAAATTTGATATTTGTTTGACTACGTTTGGATTTTTGAAAAATGTTTTAGTAAAGTATGCGCAGCAGATTTTTCAGCTTTTTGAGATGAAAAACATTGTTGTAATAGTGTTAAGGATATGGTTGGCATGACCAAATTGATTTAAGGAATGCCAAGTGTGGTATGTTTTGAAAAATATATTATTGTATATATATATGTATAAGGAGTATGTTATGTGTATTTAAATGGCGATGTGCGTTTATATGGTTGATTGCCTAGTACGTGGTTGTAATTGTTATGTGGTGTAACTATTATGTGTTTACGCGTATAGGATGCGTTGGGTAGTTTAGAATAAAGGATTAGCATTTTAGAGAGGGCATACTAAGATAGAATATATTCTTTTGTAGAGTCCAAGGAAGTGGAACTTAAAGAGTTCAAGGAAGTGGAACTTAGAGACAAAGGAAAGACTAAGGTGGAGAATCAGTGATTGCTCATTACCCCTTTTAGCTACTTAAGGCAAGTAATACAAACTTGCTTTCGTATTTCGATTCCATTGTTTCATTTTGACATATATGAATTGTTATCTTGCCTTGACATACTTTTAATTCTGAAAACACCTATTGTTCATTGATAACCCTTATCTTTGTTCATATATACCATGTTGAACTGTATACCATGCTTTGTTTAGTTCTTTATCCTTAAACCTTTATACCCTGTTCATATCCATGAATTGAAACCTGATTGACCTATGATCCTATAACCTGAATTTGATCATATACTTATGCATTCCCTTTTTATACCTGAAAGTGAATACACCTAACTCTCATTCTAGTACATTCCCAGAACATACCCGATGATAAATATTTCTTATATTCCACTAATAGAAATCCAGATTGTTTTGATTGAACTTATCTGATTTCCAAAAGACTTCTTTATATCTGAATATGTTTTAAAAAGGAATAAAGTTTAGACTCATTTAAATTCTGATTTATGGTTTCCACGGATTCCTAAGATTGGAGGCGTAAGAGGCTGAGTAACGCCGGTCCAGCACTTTTTAATTATAATAAATGGACTAGGGATGGACTAGTCTAAAGGCCAATGTGTTGCCTAATGGGACCCAATACAAGGACCAGAGGGACTGTGTGTCCGGTATGGGGACTTTACGTGGCTGATCACCCGTATTGTCCGGTGCGTTGTGAAAAATCTCCAAAATTACTTATTGATTTTCTTGAAAACAGATATCTTGATAATGAAATTGGTTTACCCTTTGAAATTGCATATTTATGTCATTGTTCTGATAATCCCTTGATATGGATTCTGCTAAAACCATGCCATATATATTGATATTGGAAACTGTTTTGAAACTGTATATTCGATTCATTGTTCTGATAATCCATTGATACGGATTTTGCTATACCCATGTCATACATATTGATATTGGAACTGTTTCCCAGTGGATAACTGTATGGTCATATTATTATTACTTGCTGGGCATTTGGCTCATTCTTTTTCCCTATTCTAACCCACAGTGAAACGAGAAGATGGTACGTACTTTTCAGACAGCTAGGAAGTCTTCCTATAGGGTTATTTTTGGGACTTATGTATTAATGAATTAGATAGTGGATGCTTGTTTCACACCATTAACTGTTAAAGATCCAGGGTAGAGTTGGGGTCGAGTCTGCATGTTTATATTATTGTTTATGGGTTTAATATGTATAGAGGTTGTAGTGACTCCCCGATCATGACCCCAGATTGGGAGGGCGTCACATGAAAAGGTTCTGAGAAGGGCTTGACAAAGACTGGACTGACCACATTCTTAAGAATATGTGGAATATCCTTCTTGACAACAGAAGATGTCACAGGAAATTCCAGAGTCCTTTTCCCAGCCTTTTTGGAGTAGTCAAGTCCTATAGCAGTTTTATTACCCTGGGTTTGAGTATCAATGATCTCCTTAGCAATCAGGGCGGAATTCTTAAAAGCATTCAGTTTCAAATCTAACTCTGAAATCTGCTTCCTGAGGATAGTCTCTATCTCATCATTACACTTGACCTTGTTCTCTAAGTACGCATTCTTTTGCTTAAGATCTTCTAATGTGACAGCTACAAGCTCTAGTTCTTCATTTTTAGATTCTAGATTTTTAATCTTAAGAACTAGTTTAGCATTCTCCATTTCAGATGCTAGCATGCTTGTGTGTACATTAAACAATTCTACACTAAGATCTTGCACAGTTTTCTTGTACTCAGAATTAGACATGTCAGTTGTTGTTAAGATAGGTACCTGAGATAATTGTGGTGATTCCTCTGAAGAGTCGGCCATTAAGGCAAGATTTATCTGTTCACCCTCTTCATCCGAATCAGTATCATCCCAGTGTTTTCCCTCTACTATATAAGCTTTCCCTTTCTGCTTTCCAGACAATGCCTCCAGTTGCTGTTTCAGCTTGGCATTCTCTTTCTTCAAATCCTCATAAGAGTCTTTCTTTTTATAGTTAGCTTTCATGTCTCTTGCTTGACGAGGCTTCCGGCATTCAGATGACAAATGCCCTAACTCATTGCAGTTGTAGCATCTTGATTTGCTTTTGTCAATCGAGCCAGTCTTGTAGCCTCCCTTAAAGCCTGTACTAGGTGAATATTTGCTTTTCTGGAATCTGTTGGTTGAGCCCTTGAACTTGTACTTAGGGTTTCTATTAAAACGAATGTGGCTGAACTTTGCAGCTAAGTACGCCATGGTTTTGTCTTCCATTTGCTCAAGCTCTTCTAGGGTGTAGTAATCACTTTCATCAGCACCCAGATTCACAGAATCCATTTCAGCTTCTATAATCACCTCCTTTCCAGCTCTAGGGGTTTGAATCTGAATATCAGAAGTTGTTGGTTCATCCACTACAAGTGCTGCTGATCTGACCAGTGCATTGTGTTTGTTATCCACTGTCCCTGGTCCGTAGATTATCACTCTCTGTTCCTGTTCCATCTCATAAGTCTTCAACTTGCCATAGATCATCTCTAATGACATCTTTGTAAAATCAATTCTTTCCCTTATGGATGAGGACTTGTGTTCTACATGATGGGGCAGCGTCATCATGAACTTCCTGTTTCTTTCTCTAAGTGGATAGGTCTTCCCTTTCATTGCCAATTCATTGAGAAGCTTAGTATATTTCTCAAAGACCTGAGTTATACTTTCTCCTGGCAGAGACCTAAAAGCTTCGTATTGAGAAGTCAGGATGTCCAATCTGTTTTCCTGCACATCTTCAGTTCCTTCCATTATCAAGTTAATGATATCCCACATGTGTTTCCCGCTTGTACAGTTCATCAACTAATAGCTCATTTCTTTGTCTGTGGAGTCTGCCAATATCAACATCAAACCTGTGTCCAATCGAATCAGTTCTTTGTCAGAATCTGTATACTCAGTGATATCCTTAGGTTGGGTGCCTTGAGGAATCCTGCTACCATCAGGAGCCGTAGATTCACTAACTTGTTTCATTGGTACAAACGGTCCGTTCTCTAATATGCCAATATACAACGGATTAGATGCCTTGATAAATAACAGCATCTTCATCTTCCACAAACCGAAATCATCTCTTGTAAACGGGGGAACTTTAATACCAGCGGTTGTCTTTGGAGCACTCATGGTTTCTGAAAATTTCAAATTGTTTAAAATTCAAGAAATTCCAATTAAATGAAAAATTTTGAAAGTTAAAAAATTTGCTTCGAATTTTCACGCTACGTTTGATTTTGGTCTCATTCACCGGATCTGATTTGTACGTCAATCAAGTAGCTCTGATACCAATTGTTAGGTCCAAAGTATCGTAGAAGGGGGGGGGGGTTGAATACGATACTTACAAATTATTCAATTTCGTTCACGGATTAATTATTCAGTTCTATTACGAAATCAAACACACCAAATCAAACCAAGAGTCGGGGAATATATCTTTTTATTAATATAAACCTCGAGGGGTGCTACAATTTCTAATCCATAGATTAGCTTCAATGAGTTTAAGGTTACACGAATTCAATACAATGATAGAAATCTGAGCAATATTAATTTCTCTGATAATCTCTCTGGCTCAAACTCTCTTCTCGTAAATTCTTCTGTGTTCTTCCTTAACTAAAGAAGACACTTTCTTCACTCTGTATTAACTGCAGACTTTGGGTTTGAAAACTATCGAACCAAGATTAAAGAATTAATCTTGGCCGTCCAATTTCCATCAACCATTCACAACAAACACTTTTCACCTGCTCCCAAATTAGAAAACCATCGAATCATTAAAAGGAGTTTACCATTCGATAGTTTTTAAATAAAAACTATCGAAAGTTAAATTCTTTTGTAATAGAATTCAAATGGACTTCATTTATCCCATTCGATAGTTTTTAGAAAATAAAAACTATCGAGCTCTTTTCTTTTGACTTTGATCTTTAATAAAACTTCTGAAATCCAGGGTGTTTAGTTTTAGACTGTATCAATTCCTTCTGAGATGATAAAATAACTTGATCTTTTAAGTGCCGTCAACTAGTGCAACTGGTCTGGTTCACAGATGAATAACACTTGATCAATTCTTCTTCTATGTCTTCAATTCAATGCTGCTGATAAGTCCTTTGTCGTTCTGGTTGCTTCAAATAAATCACTGGAATCCTGTGGTACTTAACCCTAAATCATTCACATACTTCTGTAATCTTGAAAATCTTGTTTCTTTGATTGTCACTGAGGCTTGAACATTTTCATGAACTTCTTTCCGTGACCTGTTTACGGACTTCAAGAATACATACCATATTTTGATTTTTTGAGTTTACCTTTTCTTCTTTGATTCTGGATTCCTGTGCTTCTGTTAATATTATTGTCTGTCTTGTCCTTTGTTGAGTTGTAGTTATCTCTTTTACATCTTATGTTACATTATGCTTTACAGAGAGAACAAGTTGGAAATGCTTACCTCTTCTTATGAACACTTCAGGTCCAATCCAGGGGAAGGAATATCTGAAGTTTTTGAGAGATATAATAAATTGATCAATGACCTGAACCTTCAAGGAAAACATTATACAATCAGGGAGATCAATAAGAAATTCCTTTTAACACTTCCAATTCATCTGGAACACAGGATTTCAGCCATTTGAGAAGCAAGAGACTTAGGTGAGATTTCACTTGAAAGACTCTATGGAGTACTGAAAACCTATGAATTGGAATAGATTCAACAAAAGGAAATCTATGGAACGGGAAAAGTGGTCAGTACGTCTAATGCACTTGTAGCAGAAGTTCCTCAGAAACTGGAGGTGAAGGTTGCTCAACCCTCCAGTTCAGACAAGGATGTAACTGTGGCTGAATATGGCTTTACATCTACTAGTCAATCTGATGGAGACTTCTATTCTATGGAAGAGCTTGAGCAATTGGAAGATGAGTCAATGGCTATGATAGTGAAGAAATTTGGAAACTTTAGATTCAGAAGGAATCCAAATATCAAATTTAAACCAAGGTTCCGGAGAGGTAGTTCTTCTTCCTCTAATAGCACAAGGGGTGGCTATAAGACTGGAACTGTGGACAGGAGCACTATTAGATGCTTTAACTACAATGAGTTGGGACACTTTGCTACAGAATGTAAAAAACCTAGACTGACAAAGAAGAACTCATATGACTCAAGAAAGAAGAATATAATTGGGAAGGCTTATCTTGCAGAAGGAAAGAGCTGGGATGATACTGACAGTGATGAAAAAGATGGAGAAGTTGGTAATCTTGCATTTATGGCTATTGAGGGCAGTTCTTCATCTCCTAAGTCTGAGGTAACTTTTATTGATGCAGAAATGGTATATCATCTTAGCAAAACTTTATCATGTGCACGTAGTGAAAATGATCGAATAATTCTTCAGAACAATGATCTAGAAAAAGAGGTTAAAGAATTAAGACTAGTTCATATTAATCAGGATGAACTGAAAGATAAAGTAGCTTTTCTTGAGAATAGGGTCAATTGCTATAAACAGCTAGAAACTATTCTTAAAGATAATATCAATGAACTGGAAACCAAGGTAAGAGCCTATTACAATTCTTGTAAAGAGGCTAAAGAGTTTTTCAACAAGCAAGCTACAGGAAAAACTGTTAGTATAGGTTTTGGCTATGATGAGGTTGTTGGAATGTTAGGCATCAATACCCCTAACAGAGTCAGTGCTAAAGATAGGGGTATACCACAGGTGCTTAAGGGTGCTAAAGACCCTCTCTTTAGCTAGAGAATCAGTAGCAAAACCTTTGAATGAATTATCCATCATTATTCAAGAGGAATTGCGTACTGAGGACCTTGTCAATGAAATTGCATAGTCCAACAAATGTGTGTCTAAGGGTTCTGTCAAAGTTGTTCCAACAACAAAGACCAAAACAGACATTCATAAAGTGAAACAAAAAAACAACAACTCTAACATGCCTATTGTTAATCTGTCTCATAAAGCATGTGGTGTGGTGAATTGCATGTCTTGTGCATTTAATGTTATGTGTGCTTATTTTAATAGTAAGCATGTATCTGATGATAAGACTTCTCCTCATCAACATGTTAATTATAAGAAGCATGTTAGATCTAAGACTGCTAGTCCTCCCAAAACTAGAGTGGACACATTCATACCTAAGCCTTCTCAGAAATGTGTTAAGGCTGGTTCTGAATGGAAACGCTCTTTTGTTAAAGAGGTTGAAGTAGTTAAGATTAAATATGTTGTTTTGCCTGACAAAGGCCAGTTCTTTAAGTATGCCGGACCCAATCAAGTTTGGGTTCCGAGGAAGGACTAATCAATTTGATATTGCAGGGTTTGGTACAGGTAAACCGTGTTTTGTGGATTCTGGACAGTGGATGTTCAAGGCATATGATCGGAGATAGAGCCCTGCTATCAAATGTGGTTGTGAAAGTTGGCCCAGTGGTTACCTTTGGAGATAACAACAAAAGTTTAACTGAAGGATATGGCTGTTTGGAATCTAGAAATGTTATAACTGAAGATGTATCCATTGTGGAAGGTCTGAAGCACAATCTTCTCAGTATCAATCAATTCTGTGACAGAGGATATGTTGTTTCATTTGATAAAGAGAAGTGTCAGATCCTTCACAAGAAGAATGGAAAGCCTGCTCTTCAAGGAGTTAGGAAATGGAACTTGTTCATAGCTGATTTATATTCTGGATGTAAAGATGAAGTTAATTGTTTTTATACTAAAGCTTCATCAGATGAAAGTTGGCTATGGCACAAGAAGATGTCTCACCTCAACTTCAAAACAATGAACTCCCTAGTCAAAAGGGAATTGGTGAGAGGTCTGCCTCAAATGGAATTTAGACAGGAACGACTGTGTGAGGCTTTTCAGAAAGGAAAGTCAAAGAAAGCATCTCACAAGGGCACTGACACATCATCAATAACTGAACCACATCAGCTACTGCACATGGATTTGTTTGGTCCAGTTAATGTGATGTCTATGTCAAAGAAACAATATGCACTTGTGATTGTTGATGACTATTCCAAATATACATGGGTTTTATACCTACATTCCAAGGATGAAACTCCATAGATGGCGATTTATCATGTGAAGTTGATTGAGTTGAATTCTAGATTCCCTGTTAGAGCTATAAGGTCAGATAATGGAACTGAATTCAAAAATGCAGTCCTAAATGACTTTTGTGCATATAAAGGAATAACAAGACAATTTTCAGCCCCTAGAACTCCTCAACAGAACGAAGTGGTAGAAAGGAAGAATCGTACATTGATTGAAGCTGGAAAAACAATGTTAAGTGAATCAAGACTTACAATGTACTTCTGGGCTGAAGCTGTAAATACTGCTTGTTATACTCAGAATCGAACCTTAATCAACAAGGACTTAATGAAGACTCCTTATGAGATCATGAATAACAAGAAACCAACTCTCAAATACTTTCATGTATTTGGTGCTAAATTCTTTGTGCTTAAGAATGGAGATGTTAAACGTGGCAAGTTTGAGGCCAAGGCATATGAAGCTATTTTTGTTGGTCACTCCAGAAGATCTTACAGGGTGTACTTAATTGACAGTCACCAAGTGAAAGAAAGTGTCAATGTTACATTTGATGACACTAAGATCCCAAATATCAAACAAAAGATTCATCTGAGAAACTGAAGTTTGATAACTTGTCAGATTCAGAATCAGATGATGAAGCTCCACCTAAGATTGATGCTGGTAATGATAATAACAATGATGAAAATGATCATGGTGGTGGTGGTGGAAACATTGATAACAATGGAGATACCACCAACACTGGAGATGAATCATCAAGGCAATCTAGCAACAACTCAGAGGGAGGAAATGAAGGGTCAACTAGTCATTCACAACATCAAAATGAATTTCAAGGCGAATCATCAAGATCAAATCTTCCAAGACAAACTTTTTGGAATAGAGCTTATACTTTTGAGCTGATCATTGGTGATCCAGGTATTGGAGTAAGAACTAGAAGTGCTACATAGAATGAATGTCATTATTCAAGGTTTCTTTCTGAGATGGAACCAAAGAAGACTGAGGAAGCACTGAGTGATCCTGATTTGGTGATTTCTATGCAAGATGAAGTCAATCAATTTGAACAACAGCAAGTCTGGAGGCTGGTACCTAGACCAAAGAACATGAAAGTAGTTGGTACTAGATGGGTATTCAGAAACAAGTTAGATGAGGATGGCATAGTCACAAGAAATAAAGCAAGACTGGTTGCTCAAGGGTATTCTCAAGCTGAAGGCATTGATTATGATGAAACCTATGCACCAGTGGCTAGACTTGAGGCCATCAGGATGTTCTTAGCATATGCTGCTTACTCCAATTTTAAAGTCTATCAAATGGATGTTAAGAGTGCATTCCTGAATGGTGAGCTTGATGAAGAAGTTTATGTGGAACAGCCCCTGGCTTTGAAAATCAGGAGCTGCTGGACTTTGTGTACTTTCTCTTCAAGGCTATCTATGGTCTCAAACAAGCCCCAAGAAAATGGTATGACACTCTCTCTGTTTTTCTTATAGAAAATGGTTTTGTTAGAGGTATCATAGACAAAACTCTTTTTTCTAAGAAACACAAAAATGATATGATATTAGTCCAAGTCTATGTGGATGACATCATATTTGGGTCTACTAATGATGATCTCTATAAGAGATTTGTCAAGTTATTGCAGAGTAAGTTTGAGATGAGTATGATGGGTGAGCTAAAGTTATTTCTTGGATTGTAAGTAAGTCAAAGGTTAGATGGAATATTTATTTGTCAATCCAAGTATCTTAAAGAACTCCTCAAGAAATATCACATGGAGGATTCAACATCAGCAAGGACTCCATCATCTACAGCTGTCAAACTTGGAGCTTGTGATAATTCTATCAAGGTAGATGTTACAAGCTATAGAGGTATGATTGGCTCCTTACTCTATCTTACTGCAAGTAGACCTGATATTATGCATGCTACATGCTTATGTGCAAGGTTCCAATGGGATCCTAGAGATTTACATCTCGTTGCTGTTAAAAAAATCTTGAGATATCTTAAGGGTACACCTAATTTAGGTATCTGGTACCCTAAAGATTCTGGTTTTAATCTTGTTGGATATACAAATTCTGATTATGCAGGTAGTGTTGTGGATAGAAAGAGTACCTTTGGGAGTTGTCAATTCCTAGGTGGTAGATTGATTTCCTGGTATAGCAAGAAACATCAAATAGTCTCCAATTCAACAGCATAAGCTGAATATATTGCTGTTGGAAGTTGCTGTGCTCAGATCTTATGGATAAGGAATCAATTGAAGGACTATGGCTTTGTATTGAACAAAATTCCATTTTATGTGACAATACAAGTGCCATAGCAATCTCCAACAACCCTGTTTAGCACTCGAGAACCAAGCACATTGACCTCATGTATCATTTTATCAGAGAGCATGTCATGGATGGTACTGAACAACAACATATATTTTTACTAAATCTCTTGATGAATCCACTTTTACCAGGTTAGTTGGTAAATTGTGTATGTTAAATAGTTTTAATGATTAATAATGATAATTATTGATGTTTGTTCTTGATTGAAATACAAGTGTTGTGTGTTGTACATATTTTCAAAATCCACTTGTATTTTAGTTTATCAAAACATTTTCCTATTTATTATATATAGATTTACTATTTTTAAATGCCATGTTTTTTCTAATTGTTAAGTTTTCTAGTTTTAGTATTTTTTAAATAATTTACTTGCTCTAAAAATATTTTTCTCAGATTTTTCTTTGGAGAAATCTATTTTTTCTGGAAATTTATGAATTTAAGAATATTTAAATTGTTGTTCAAATGTTTATAGATTTTTATTGCATTTTTTTAAGTATTTTCTTGCATTTTTCTGGTTTTATATGATTTTCTGTTAATTATTTAAGTTGTTGTATTTTTATTCGATTTATCTATTAGTTTAATATCTTTTAGTTCTAAAAAGACTTGTCCGAGTTAGTAGGCATCGCCTACCAAGTAAAGCTTTCTTGAAGAGGCTGGGCTGGTTCCTTTTAATATCTTTTAGTTCTAAAAAGACTATCGGAAAGACTATCCAATAGTCTTTCTGATAGTATTTTTAGAATATCTGCTTTATTTTATTTTATTTTATTTTTCGAATTAAACAGTTATTGTTTTAGTCATTCTAGTTCATTTGTA
The DNA here is from genome assembly GCA_030848705.1 of Heracleum sosnowskyi. Lineage (NCBI taxonomy): Eukaryota > Viridiplantae > Streptophyta > Magnoliopsida > Apiales > Apiaceae > Heracleum > Heracleum sosnowskyi. Next base: position 2,039,128 of record JAUIZM010000016.1, on the reverse strand, counting down.
CTAGAAAGACTATCGGTAAGACTATCCTAGATAGTCTTATTCGCAGTCTTTTTAGCTTAATTGTTTTATTTTTTAGTTTCTTTCTCTTTTGTTTATTTAAATAAGTTTTTCAAATAATTAGGCCTAATTTTAAAATAATTAGAGTAATTTGTGTTAATTAATTACAATATATTATACTAATTAAAAATAATATACTTTATTAGTATATTATTTTAATTGATACGTAATAATTATGCTTAAATAAATATCTTTAGAGATGTACTAAAATATTTTTAAATAAATATGTCCGTAAATTTGTCCAAGTATATTAATTTATAAAGTATAAGCTTATCACACGACCCAAATAAATAAGTTTAAGACATGCGTTCTAATTAGCATAGTTAATTTTTTTATATAGATATGTTAACTATTGAATGGACAAATTAAAGAACGACTAACCAAGCTACTAATAAAACTTTCTTTTGCAAGTGTTACTTTTAAATATTTTCTTATTTAATTTTTAATTTTTAATTTTTAATTTTTGTTAGTTATATATAGGACACATATGATCTATTATATATTTAAAAAAAAGCATAATACTACATATTTGACGAAATTTAATCTTTAATTATATTTTTTAAATTAATATTATAAATAATAATTTTAATATGTCATTTTTTCTTTTATATTTTGATGATTAATTTATGCATTCATTTGCTATATTAATTTGTTAAAAAAATTATAATGAATATTTACTTGTCTCGACATGATTTAATAATTTATAGGACTGTCTTTGTCTAATCTTCATCATTTAGTGTCACAATCGAGGTAACTGATAATTATATATATGTAGTCTGTGATAATTTTAGAAAAGGAGAAATTTTAGTTAGAAAATATGTAAAAAAAATATACTATTTGGCTAATAAAGGTAATTGGTTAATTATTAGTATTTATAATATTAGTATTTAATGCTTCTAAATGTAATAGACGGTGATATTTTTGAGATTTTTGTTAGGAGACATATTAGTTAGAATATATAAAAAAGATTATACACTTTGGCAAAAAAAAGTTAATCGGTTAGTTATTAGTAATTATAATAATATTATATTTTATTAAATAGAACTTCCCGTGATATTTTTAGAAAATGAGAGGTTTTAGTTAGGAAAAATAAAAAAGTAGAAATTTTAGTTATAAAAAAATATATAAGTTTTGGCTAATAAAGGTAATTGGTTAATTATTAGTAGTTTATGTTACTAAATGAAATTTCTCATGATATCTTTGGGGTTTTAGTTAGGAGAAATTTTAGTTAGAAAATATAAAAAATAATATACATTTTGAAAATAATAATAATCGGTTAATCATTAGTAATTATAATATTATTATTTTATTTAATATAATTGCCTGTGATATTTTTGGAAAATGAGAGGTTAACTTTATTATGTTATTTTATTAAATGAAACTACTTGCGATATTTTTGGAAAATGAGATGTTTTAGTTAGGAAAAATAGAAAAGATATTATATATAATAATTTTAATATTTTATCTAACGGTTCTAATCGATTTGATCAAAAATATCTAACCGCTATGAATTGAGTGACCAAACTACAAAAACTTTCAGAACCAGACTACAAAACTTTCAATATTTCATCTTTAATATAATACTATAGATGGAGTACTATGAATTGCTGCATGTTTGAGACTTGGTTATTGAAAATAGTTGATTTATCATTTATTGGTGTTAAACCTCACGAGACAAATCTGGTCCTACCAGACCGGGCAATTTTCGACACGACACGAAAACACGACACGAAAATTTAGTGTTTGGGTTTCCATTTTTAGTACACGAAACGAAAGTACACGACCGAGATTTAGTGTCGGGTTTGGGTTTACCCTTCAAGTACACGACACGACACGAAGTACACGAAATAAATAAATTAATTAAATAAATAAATTAATATATATATATATATATGTAATATTTTTTAACATAATATAAAACTTTATGTTAAATTTTATGACATACGTTTAATTCACAAATATGAAGACTTGAAGTAGTTTTATTTGAACTTTGAAGATGTATAATGTATTGTTAATTCTGGATTTCTGGTGACATGAACTGTTAAAGCATTTCGTGTACAGATTCGTGTTAATTTCGTTTCGTTATCGGTTCGTTTCGTTTCGTTTCGTTTCGTTTTCGTTTCGTTTCGTGTAAACGAAAACTACACAAATAATCTCGTGTCGTTTCGTGTCGTTTCGTGTTTTTACCGTGTCGTGTTCGTGTCTGGATTTTGGGTACACGAAATTATTTCGTGTCGTTTTCGGGTAGACGTTTCATGTACACGAAACACGAAAGTACACGACACGAAAGTACACGACACGAACGAATTGTCAGGTCTACCTACCAGGGCTACCTAAGGGTTTAATGCAATCGATATAGTGCCTCTTTCCTTCCTTATTTATTAAAATTAAATATAAGTTTTCTAATATTTTCTAACTAAAATCTCTGATTTTCTAAAAATACCACGAGCAATTCCAATAACTAACTAATTAACATTTTCAGCTACAACACATACCTTTTTAATCTTTTCTAACTACCTATTTTCATAAAATAACAGCACTATACCAAAATATTTAAAGTTTGGCTATCGATCGATCAGTATGGTACCTATTTCCTTAATTATTTATTAAAATTAAATACAAGTTTTCTAAATTTTCTAACTAAAATTCATCCTTTTCTAAAAAAACTATGAGTAATAACTAACTAATTAACCTTTTGAGTTGTAATACAAAATTTTGAGTATCAACGTATCGTACCGATCAAATTTTAATTTTTTTAATTTCAATAATAGTAGCTAATAACCAATGCGATGTATGACTTTCTTTAAACAAATTATAATTACTTTTTTATATGATTGTTTTTTTATAGTTATTTTAACTTTAATTTAATTTATATATTAATTATGTTCATTTATTTAGATTGGTAAAAAGAATTTAGATTGGTTTAAATTCTATACTTATGAGATTATAATATTACTAATATATTATTAGTGATAATAATAGTTTATTTATTTTGTGACATTTATTGTTTAGAGCTAAAAATATACAAATCTGAAATTGAATTTGTGGTTGATGGAATTCGAAACTTAGATTTTTAGAAAAGTGGTTTAGATATAAAATAATATAAAGTTTTAGATCTAAACATTCTCATATTATATCCTTGTATATTGTTATGGATTAAAAAGTGTACTTGTAAATTAATTGCTAGGGTTTAAGAGCTTTCGAGCTTTAATGGATGCTCTTGTGTTTCGTGACTAAATCGGTCATCACAAGATGCCTACGTATCTCAATCAGTGTTGAGAATCAAGCCAGAAAACGTAGTTCTATTGTGAAGGATCAGGGTCCTTATATAGGCGTCTGGAGCCTCATATTTAGAGTATGTTTAAAAGACTTAGCGAATAAGTTTCCTTTTTGATAATGGATAAACATTGTATATCTTGGAGGACAAGTCTTTTCCTTGTTGATAAGGACTATGACTCATTATTTCTTTTAATTGGGATTCTGGATCCTTCTTTGATGAATTTACCATATTTGGACTCTTTTCATGAGCTGTAGATTTTCCCTATTTATTAATTACGAAATTTAATAAATAATTAGGGTTTCGGGCCTTGTTCTTGGACCAATCCGGGTCTAATTAATACGTCATTAATTACACTTCTAGGGTTATTTTTCAGCCCATATCATTTGCCCCCCAACTTCTAGGAAAATCTCTTTTGGATTATCGTAGAAGTTATTTTATTCGGGAGTTATGAAGTTTTCTTTTGTATTCTAGTTTGGTTTTGCGAATATATAGCCCTTCACCAATTTTCATAAATTTTCCAAAATAGAAATCGGGATTTTTCATCAATTCCCTGGAAAATAATTTAAATTTTGAAATTCCAGTGTATTTTCGACCAGGATTCTGGTCGAATTCGACCTCATTTTTGGCTCCTGGTCGAACACCTTCGACTAGGATTCTAGTCGAATTTGGCCTGACTTTGGCTCCTGGTCGAACACTTTCGACCAGGATTCTGGTCGAATTTTAATGTCATTTTTTCCCCTGGTCGTACACCTTCGACCAGGTTTCTGGCCGAACTTTTCTTTGTTTTTGCCTCCTGGTCGAATACCTTCGACCAGGATTCTGATCAAAGATGAGTGCCATTTTAGGCCCTGGTCGAACACTTTCGACTAGGTTTCTGGTCGAACTTTTTTTTGTTTTTGCCTCTTGGTCGAACATTTTTGACCAGGATTCTGATCGAATTTAGATGTCATTTTGCTCCTTGGTCGAATACTTTCGACCAGGATTCTAGTCGAAAATAAATGCAATTTTGCCCCCTAGTCGAACATTTTTGACCAGGATTCTGATCGAAGATGAGTGTCATTTTAGGCCCTGGTCGAACTCTTTCGACAAGGATTCTGATCGAAGATAAGCTCCATTTTGGACCTTAGTCGAACACTTTCGACCAGGTTTCTTCAAGTTGTACCTCTTGTGTTCTTTGAGGCCCACCTATGTTGGGCTCAAGCTGGGCCTAGGACCTTTATTGGCCCAGTTAATAATTGGGCCTGTAGTCCCTTATGGGCTTTTACCGGCCAATCCCGGTCATCCTTCTCTCAACCGGCCCATTTGACCGGCTATTCTTTCTATATAAGTGTAGTACATCACTTATCATTTCTCACTTCTCACTTCTCTTTCCTTAGAATTACTCTGCAAAATTTTCTCTGCAAAGCTCTGCTAGGGTTCTACGGTAAGGCGATTCCCAGTTAGATTTTTCACCGATTTCTGGGTTTTTCCGTTTGAAGATTTGAAGATTCTGGGTTCCTTCCCTTGAAGACTTGAAGATACTGGGTTTCTGCCTTGAAGATTTTCTTGAAGATTCTGGGTTTTTGCTTTGAAGATTTGAATATTTTTGGGCATTTTCTGGGTTTGGAAATGGCTGATCGCGCTTCCCAACGTCTTCAAAAGATGAATTCTGCATCCAAACGAGGTATCCCCATTCCTATTCGTTCTAAATACATGTATTTGCAGGATATGATCAACGAACGTGGGGATGAGTACCCGTCTGTGTCTACTTTAGATTCATACGATTGCAGTAATAAGTTTCATGATGTAGATAAAATTAAGGATTACAATAAAATGTATAGGGTTAAAGCCCCCCTAAAATTAGTTCCTGCCGGTGCTGGTGACCGTTCTTGTCATTGGCGGCCTAACGCCTTGTGTATTTACAAAGATTCCATAGTTGCTGGCCTTAGGTTTCCCTTTCACGAGTTTATACCAAGGCTCCTGGCCGATGTTCAAATAAACCCTAGCCAATTACCCCCAAACGCATGGAGGATAATTCACTATTTTATGATTTTATGTCTTAGAAATAAATTGCCTCTTTCTGTTCCCTTATTTAGAAAGATTTTCCAATTTAAGAACAGTTCTGCCAACAACTTGGGTTGGGTATACATTAGCCATAGGGTTGGCTTTCCTTTTATCTTCCACCCAAAGTCTATCCCAGATAATAACCCTAGGTGGAAGAACGAGTTCATGTACCTTGTCTGGGAAGGTGAAGACTGGGGAACCTTGTTCCGTAAGTCTTTTGGGAGAGTTTCAGATGGTAGTCCCAGCAACATTGTCTTGAATGAAGAGGAGTCCCATGCCTACTCTGAGCTAATCAAGGATAATGGGACTACCGTGGCTTGGGAACTATTGGACGAATTTGTCCTCAAGTCTGTTCATCTTTCGACTGTTTCTGATAATGGTAATTTTACTTATCCCTCTTTTGTTTATTATTTTTCTTTCTTTCAGAATTTTTCTATTAACTATTCTTTGGTTGTGTTTACAGCTGCGACCTTTATAAACAAGACTAATGAGCCCAAGGATGATGAGACTTCCAGGATGAAGAGGGCCAGGATAGGAGATGATCCATGGGGAAAGTCTAGTGTTCCCAGTTTCCTGATCCCTTCTCAGATTCCTTTGGACGAGGCAGACATCCCTGCGTCTACCAAGTCCTCAGTTTGGCACCCCAACTGGGGTATCAGGAAGAGGGACACCATCACTGGGGTGTCCAAACATGCTGTGGATTGGTCCTACCATTCACTCACTCCCTGCGATTACAAAGACTTTGTCGCAGATTCTACAATCGAGGGAGTTGAGCATCTAGGAGCTCAGGCTATTGTTGCGGTATTTTTCTAACCTTAGCCCCTCTTTTTCTTTTAAGTCTTTACTTTTCTTTTCTAACTTTTATTTTTGGCAGACTAATGCTGAAAGGCATATGCTATAGCCTATTTGTAATTCGAGGATTCTACTCAACTTAAACCAGAATGTAATAAGTAAATATTAGAGTAAAGGTCACAGGAATCTCAGAGAGTTTTATCTGTCAAGAGAATGAAGTATTAAAGTCATCTACAGACTTGAAGTTATTCTACATTGAAAGAAGTTCAATTTATTGATCAAGCCTCAGTGAAGTATTCAAGGAAGTGGGTTTACTACAGTGACAGGGATTTCCAGTTAGTGACGGAAGAAGTACAAGATACAAAGTTCAGTCAAAGCTAAAGAAAAGAAGCCACAGCTTTAAATGGTTTAAAGATGATGAATTTTCATTGAAGTCAGTTATTCATGAAACCAGACAGTGCATCGAATGACGACATCAATCAGTGGAATTAATTCATCTATTTTCAGTGGTTTTCAGAAGAGAGAGAGATGCAAGGATTTTAAGTTATCTTCTTTGATTTATTAATTAAATTTAATTAATAAATTAATTCTATCAGAATTAATTTATTTATTAAATTAATTAAGTTAGTTGTTTAAATTATTTATTAAATAAATTCTGTAAAAGAATTAATTTAATCTATAATTTAATCTAACTAATTTAAATTAAAAGGATTTTCTGAAATCAAACTAGTATGACCTGGTTTATATATAATTTCAGAAACTCGGTATGACCTAGCTTTAGAATTAAGTATGACCTAATCTTATTTAGGTTCTACCGAATTTATTCAATGTATTTGTTTTAGGTCATACCTAATTATTAATAGGTCATACAGTAGTTACTTTTCATTTTATGTCTCAGGTCATTCAAGTCTCTTTTTGGAGGTTCTACCGAGTCACTTTATTCAAAGTGTGTCAGGTCATACTAATCATTTCTCCTTGGTCATACCGAGAGTTGGTGATCTCTTGTCAGGTCATACAAGACACTTGTGTAGGTCATACAAGTTCATTTCCTAAGGTTCTATCAAGAGTGGTTGGAAGAACCTGAGGTCATACAGGCAAATGTATTTAGTTTTAATAGGCGGCCAAAAAGAGACAGACACATGATTATTGAAAAGCAAAGCAGCAGACACATTTCTCTCAAGAACAAAAGAAGAAGACATTTGATTTCATTTCTTCTCAAGCAATTAATTCTAGTTTGTATTGTTAAATCCAAACCACTAGAAGTTGATTACTTGTATTGCTTTGACTATCTAGCGGATTTTTATCCCTAGAACGAATCTCAAATTATCAAATATTGTTAAATCATTTTATTACAAAAATAGATAAATTCATGTCGAATTTATTCTAGATTTGTTTTAATTTATTTGAGATTCAATCTTGTACTCAGTACCATTTGTAACACCCTTCAAGTTTAATAAAGTTTTATTTAACTTGAATCTTATTTCATTTTATTTCGCATCAATTTGTTTCTAAACAGTTAAATCATTTAAAGAACAAATTCGATAAAACGGTATAGTTTGTATTCAACCCCCCTTCTACAAACTTATCAGGACCTAACAATTGGCATCAGAGCCTTTTGATTGATATACTAATCAAAGATCCAATTGTTTGAGATTTTTTTTAACTCTGATTTTTTATTTTAATTCTAAAAATCTCAAAAATGTCTACAACTCAGAAAGTTGGTACTGTCAAGATCCCTATGTTCAGCAAGGAGCATTATTCTATGTGGAAAAAGAAAATGCTTCTATTTCTTAAGGTTGCAAATCCTAAATACATTGATGTGCTGAAGAAAGGTCCCAAACTGCCCATGATTATTGAGGAAGAGATAAAAGTGGATAACATTGTTACTAGGCCTGCTAGTATGTACCCTAAGGATCCCAAGGAGTACTCTCCTGATGAGAAAGAGGATGTTACCTTGGATCCCTGTCTACAGCTAATCCTTATTGAGAGTCTTGATCCTATCATGCACAATCATGTCCTAAATTGTGATACTGCCAAACACATTTGGGCCACCATAGAGATAATCAATGAGGGGACAGAGGAAGTTAGGGAGAATATGCTGGAAATTCTCACTTCACAATATGAGCATTTCAGATCAAACCCTGGTGAAGGTATCTCTCAGGTTTTTGAAAGATACAACAAATTAATCAATGATCTGAATCTCAATGGGAAGCACTACACCAACAAGGAGATTAACAAGAAGTTCCTTCTTACACTTCCACCTCATTTGGAGCACAAGATATCTGCTATTAGAGAAGCAAGAGACATGAATGAGCTTGCTTTGGAAAGATTGTATGGTGTCTTGAAGACCTATGAGCTGGAGCAGATTCAACAGAAGGAGCTGTATGGAACTGGAAGGATTGTTGGTACCTCCACTGCATTGGCTGCTGAAGTCCCACAGAAACTGGAAGTAAAGGCTGTTCAACCTTCCAGTTCTCACATGAATGTGATTGATGCTGAATATGGATTAACATCCATTGATCAATCTGGTGGTGACTTCTATTCGTTGGAAGAACTTGATCAGCTGGAGGATGGTGACTTGGCTTTGATAGTCAGGAAGTTTGGGAAGTTTAGATTCAAGAGGAATCCCAATCTTAAGTTCAGACCCAGATTTCAGAGAGGTGGATCCTCATCTTCAAGTGGCACAAGGGGTGGCTACAAAACTGGAACTGTGGAAAGGAGCACAATCAGATGCTACAATTGCAATGAGTTGGGTCACTTTGCTACTGAATGTAAAAAACCAAAGCAAGTGACAAGGAATTCATTTGATTCTAGCAAGAAGAATAAGATTGGGAAAGCTTATGTAGCTGAAGGGAAAAGCTGGGATGACACTGACAGTGATGAAGAAGCGGGTGAGATTGGGAATCTTGCACTCATGGCAGTAGGAGACAGACTCTATGAGTCCATGTTATCTCCACCCGACATGTCTAAGGTAAAACTTACTGACACTGAAATGATTTATCATCTTGGTGGCACCATAAGTTGTGCACGCACTGAAAATGATAGAATAAATCTTTTAAACACTAATCTTGAAAAAGAAATAAAAGATTTAAAACTAGTGCATAATAATCAAGATGAACTCACTAAACAAGTAGCAGTTCTTGAGAAAAGGGTTAAATTGTATCAACAACTAGAAACCATTCTCAAAGATCAGATTAGTGAGCTTAAGACCAAAGCTAATGCCTATTACAACTCTTGTAAGACGGCTAAAGAAATTTTCAACAAACAAGCTATTGGTAATCATGTCAGTATAGGTTATGATTATAATGAGGCTATTGGATTGCTTGGCATTAATACACCTTGTAGAGTCAGAGAACAAGGAAAGGATGTTCCTTATATACTTAAGGGTATTAAAACACCCTTCTGTAAAGAATCCATAGCAGATCCTATGAATGAGTACTCTATAATCATTGCTGAAGAACTTCGTGAAGAAGATATGGCTTTGGAAGCTGAACAGTCCAAAAAGGGTGTATCTGATATTCCAGTCAAAGTTGTTCCAACTGAAAAGACTAAATCAGATATCCCTAAGTTGGATCAAAACAACTGTAGTAATAACATGCCTGCTATTAATTCTTCTCATAAAGCATGTGGTGTGAGTAATTGCATGTCTTGTGCTTTTAATGTTATGTATGCTTATTTTAATAGTAAGCATGTATCTGATGATAAGACTGCTCCACGTCAACATGTTAATAATAAGAAGCATGTTAAAACCAAGACTACTAATCCTCCTCAGACTAGAGTGGATTCATTTATTCCTAAGCCGAATCAGAAATGTTTTAAGGCTGGCTATAAATGGAAACGCTCTTATGTGAAAGAGGTTGAAGTAGTTGAAGTTAGAAATGTTGTTTTGCCTGACAAAGGCCAGTTCTTTAAGTATGCCGGACCCAATCAATTTTGGGCTCCGAAGAAGAACTAATCAATCTGATATTGCAGGGAGTTAAACAGGTAAACCGTGTTATGTGGATTCTTGACAGTGGCTGTTCAAGGCATATGACCGGAGATAGAGCCCTGCTATCAGATGTGGTTGAGAAAGCTGGCCCAGTAGTTACCTTTGGAGATAACAGCAAGGGTATTACGAAAGGATATGGCTGTTTGAAGTACGGAAATGTTATCATTGAAGATGTTTCATTTGTGGAAGGTCTGACGTTCAATCTTCTCAGCATCAGTCAATTCTGTGACAGAGGATATGATGTTTCCTTTGAAAGAGAGAAGTGTCAGATCCTTCACAAGAAGAATGGAAAGCCTGCTCTTCAAGGAGTAAGGAAAGGTGACTTGTTCATAGCTGATCTGAACTCGGGATTCAAAGATGAAGTTAATTGTTTTTATGCTAAAGCTTCATCAGATGATAGTTGGCTATGGCACAAGAAGATGTCTCACCTTAACTTCAAAACCATGAACTCTTTAGTCAAGAGGGAATTGGTTAGAGGTTTGCCTCAGATGGAATTTACACAGGAAGGACTGTGTGAGGCATGTCAGAAAGGAAAGTCAAAGAAAGCTTCTCACAAGGGCACTGACACATCATCAATAACTGAACCTCTTCAGCTACTGCACATGGATTTGTTTGGTCCAGTTAATGTGATGTCCATGTCAAAGAAACAATATGCACTTGTGATTGTTGATGACTTTTCAAAATATACATGGGTTTTATTCCTACATTCCAAGGATGAGACCCCATACCTGGTGATTAGCCACATAAAGTTGATTGAGCTGGATTCTAGATTCCCTGTTAGAGCCCTAAGGTCAGATAATGGTACGGAATTCAAGAATGCCATTCTAAATGACTTTTGTGCTGATAAAGGAATAACAAGACAGTATTCTGCCCCTAGAACTCCTCAACAAAATGGAGTAGTGGAAAGAAAGAATCGTACATTGATTGAAGCTGCTAGGACTATGCTTAGTGAGTCTAAACTTCCAATGTACTTTTGGGCTGAAGCAGCGAATACAGCTTGTTATACTCAGAATCGAACTTTAATCAACAAGGACTTAATGAAGACTCCGTATGAGATCATGAACAACAAGAAACCAACGGTCAAGTACTTTCATGTATTTGGAGCAAAATGCTTTGTGCTTATAGATGACAATGTTAAACGTGGCAAGTTTGATGAAAAGGCACAAGAAGCTATTTTTGTTGGTTATTCCAAAAGATCTTACAGGGTCTACTTGGTTGGCAGTCACACGGTAAAGGAAAGTGTCAATGTTACTTTTGATGACACTAAGTTCCCTAGTATCCAAAAAGGAGATTCATCTGAAAAGCTGAAGTTTGATAACTTGCCAGACTCAGAATCAGATGATGAAGCCCCACCTGAAGTTATTGCTGGAAATGATAATAACAATGATGATAATGATCATGGTGATGGTGGTGGAAACACTGGTAACAATGGAGATACCACCAACACTGGAGAAGAATCATCAGGGCAATCAAGCAACAACTCAGGGGGAGCAGATGAAGGATCAACTAGTCACTCACAACATCAAAGTGAAATTCAAGGCGAATCATCAAGATCAAATCTTCCAAGACAGACTGTATGGAATAGAGCTCATCCCTTTGAGCTGATCATTGGTGATCCAGATGTTGGAGTTAAAACTAGAAGTGCAACTCAGAATGAATGTCATTTCTCAGCATTTTTATCTAAAATGGAGCCAAAGAAAACTGAGGAAGCACTGACTGATCCAGATTGGGTGATTGCTATGCAAGATGAACTCAATCAATTTGAACAACAGCAAGTCTGGAAGCTGGTACCCAGGCCAAAGAACAAGAAAGTAGTTGGTACTAGATGGGTATTCAGGAACAAGCTAGATGAGGATGGCATTGTCACGAGGAACAAGGCAAGACTGGTTGCACAAGGGTATTCACAAGCTGAAGGCATTGATTATGATGAAACCTATGCACCAGTGGCTAGACTTGAGGCCATCAGGATGTTCTTAGCATTTGCTGCTTACTCCAATTTTAAAGTTTATCAAATGGATGTTAAGAGTGCATTCCTGAATGGTGAGCTTGATGAAGAAGTGTATGTGGAACAGCCCCCTGGCTTTGAAAATCAGGAGTTGCTGGACTTTGTGTACTTTCTCTTCAAGGCTATCTATGGTCTCAAACAAGCCCCAAGAAAATGGTATGACACTCTCTCTGGTTTCCTTTTAGAAAATGGTTTTGTTAGAGGTATCATAGACAAAACTCTTTTTTCAAAGAAACACAAAAGTGATATGATATTAGTCCAAGTCTATGTGGATGACATCATATTTGGGTCTACTAATGATAATCTCTGTAAGAGATTTGCTGAGCTAATGCAGAGTAAGTTTGAAATGAGTATGATGGGTGAGCTGAAGTTCTCTCTTGGATTACAAGTAAGTCAAAGGTCAACTGGTACATTTATTTGTCAATCCAAGTATCTCAAAGAACTCCTCAAGAAGTATCACATGGAGGATTCAGCATCAGCAAGGACTCCATCTTCAACAGCCATCAAACTTGGAGCTTCTGACAAATCTATCAAGGTAGATGTTACAAGCTACAGAGGTATGATTGGCTCCTTACTCTATCTCACTGCTAGTAGACCAGATATTATGTATGCTACATGCTTGTGTGCAAGGTTCCAAGTGGAACCTAGAGATGTTCATCTCGTTGCTGTGAAAAGAATCTTGAGATATCTTAAGGGTACACCTAATCTAGGTATCTGGTACCCTAAAGATTCTGGTTTTAATCTTGTTGGATATACAGATTCTGATTATGCAGGTAGTGTTGTGGATAGAAAGAGTACCTCTGGGAGTTGTCAATTCCTAGGAGGTAGGTTGATTTCCTGGTATAGCAAGAAACAGCAAACAGTTTCCAATTCAACAGCAGAAGCTGAATATATTGCTGCTGGAAGCTGTTGTGCTCAGATCTTATGGATAAGGAATCAATTAAAGGACTATGGCTTTGCATTAGACAAAATTCCCATTTTGTGTGATAATACAAGTGCCATAGCAATCTCCAACAACCCTGTGCAGCACTCGAGAACAAAGCACATTGATATCAGGTATCATTTTATCAGAGAGCATGTCATGAATGGAACTGTGGAGTTACACTTTGTCCCCACAGAAGAACAGACTGCAGATATATTCACTAAATCTGTTGACGAATCCACATTTATCAAGTTGGTTGGTAAATTGGGTATGTTAAACAGTCTTAGTGATTAAAATATCTTTGTCATGTTTGTTCTTTCAGATTCATTTTCTTTTGCTGATATTGAATGATATATTTTGCCAATCCATTTTTATTAGGCTTGTTAATTTAGATATTCTGAATAATTTATTTTCTTTAAAAAAATATTTTTCTCATTTTCAATTGAGAAATGTATTTTTATTGAAAATATATGTATTTAGATTCATTTAAGTTATTTTCAGACTGTAAATATTTTTGTTCAGATTTTTATGCAGGTTATAGTAATTTTGTGTTTTTGTAATTTTTATGCAGAAGGTTTTTGATGTTCTTAGAAGTTTATGTGAATAGACTCTGTTTTGGCTGCTTCTGATAGTATATAGCTCGGTATGACCTGCCCTTAGGTCATATTGGCATGATTTTCTTTTTCTGTTTATATTATCTTGTAAATAAACTCGGTATGACCTATTCTGAGGTCATATTAGATTTTAATTATGCATTTTTTTTGTTTGTTTATGCAGTTTATTATTTTGATTCTCGGTATGACCTCTCTTAAGGTCATACTGGTGTGTTACTGTTTTATTTTTATTCAGTTTATGCATGTAAATAATTTCTGCATGTTATTTTAATTCAAATTATAGCCTGTAAATAGTTTCCTGTAAATATTATTTTAGTTTATTATTATTATTATGTATTCTATTTTATTTTTCTATTTATCTTAGTTATTTGTATAAATATATTGTATATAGTATTTTTGATCTAGCTCTTGCTTAGCTGGAAAGTTAGTGCCAATTCCAATTCAGGTATTACTTTCTATCTCTCAATCCACTTCTTTTACTGTTGCTGAACCCAAGTGGTTGTTAGGGTTGACCAAGGGAATGTAGATCCACAATCTCTATCCCAGGTCTTAGAGCCAAACAATGAGTCTACAACTTTCTTTAACTCTCAGCCTGAACAGAAATCAACTGTTAAATAAAGAAGTATTTTGATTGAAACAGTGAGTGATCCCACAGCTCTGCCTCCTCTAAAGAAATTCAACATATTCTGAGGCATCTGTCAGCCCATCTGTATCCTCTCAATAGGATATGGACTTTGAAATGGCCAATGAACTGTATCTAGAGACATTCTCTCAACAGGATGAATCTATTGAAATTCGCCATAGGGCCATGGCACTTTGTACTGAGTCAAGCACACTCTCATTACTCACAATGGGAGAAAACAATTTCATTAGATGAAACTCAGGACACAGTGAAAGCAGAGCACCTGCAACTGGTTACAGTGCCTACCATTGTCACGGTAGAAGTGCCTTCATAGGCATCTGAGGGAAAATTTGATTCTTTGCTAAATTAAATAGAATCATTTTCTCCCCTCCCAGAGTGAACACCTCTGGCTCCCTAAGGGATTTTCCACTCGCAGATTTATCTGGAGAAAGTGGAAGGCAACTTGGTCAGTCTATCACTGAAGCAATTCAGATTTCAAATCCAAGTGATTTGATAGACATGATTGAGGATCGGGATTTGCGAACTCCCATTGCACCACCACTGACCTCTCTTGAAGAGGCTAGGGTGAGTTTCAATGCAGGTACTGATAAAAAAGGAGCAAACAGACAGCTAATATTGAGTGATAAAAGTCAAACAATGAGTGAAACACATGCACGTGAGATGAGTGATACACTTACAAGAGAAATTCAAGTGAGTGCACACACAGACACATACACTGCAATGTAGTTAGCTCACATAGCTGATCTACAGGAACATCTATTCTAAACCCAGGCTGATAAAGAAATTTTGCAAGCACAAGTGGTTGAACGGTCTTCTTCTTCCACCTCTGTCAATAATCAGCTGGGACTGCTCAAGGAAATATTGAAGACATTTACTACCCAAGATCAACTCCATCATCTATCTCAACTCCTACTGGCTTAAGATACTCATAAAGTTAAATCTGTAGAGAATTCCTCAACTAAGGGGGAGAAGTTTCTAGACAAGTTTCTGAGAAGTTTCTGTTTCTAAGGGGAAGAAGTTTCTAGAGACTTGTGAAGCTAGTAAAAGGGGAGCTGAAAAAGATATAAAAGTAAAAGGAGGAGTTTCAGGGGAGTAAAGGTAATTCAGCTCTGTTTTTGTAAATGTTATATGTATAGAGCTTAGGTAAATCAAGACAGGTTCAATGTTATCATATGTTCAGTCTAGAGGAACATCTGTCTTGTATTTATCTTTACTGGTGAAATCTGGAAATGTCATATTTGATCCAGAACTTTCTAGTATTTACTTAGGCTTAAGAGTCTTATCTTTTTCTTGGTTTTAGTTGAGTGATCCTCTAGGTATTTGGTTGTTATTCTCTAACAAACAAATAGGGGGAGATTGAAAGGCATATGCTATAGCCTATTTGTAATTCGAGGATTCTACTCAACTTAAACCAGAATGTAATAAGTAAATATTAGAGTAAAGGTCACAGGAATCTCAGAGAGTTTTATCTGTCAAGAGAATGAAGTATTAAAGTCATCTACAGACTTGAAGTTATTCTACATTGAAAGAAGTTCAATTTATTGATCAAGCCTCAGTGAAGTATTCAAGGAAGTGGGTTTACTACAGTGACAGGGATTTCCAGTTAGTGACGGAAGAAGTACAAGATACAAAGTTCAGTCAAAGCTAAAGAAAAGAAGCCACAGCTTTAAATGGTTTAAAGATGATGAATTTTCATTGAAGTCAGTTATTCATGAAACCAGACAGTGCATCGAATGACGACATCAATCAGTGGAATTAATTCATCTATTTTCAGTGGTTTTCAGAAGAGAGAGAGATGCAAGGATTTTAAGTTATCTTCTTTGATTTATTAATTAAATTTAATTAATAAATTAATTCTATCAGAATTAATTTATTTATTAAATTAATTAAGTTAGTTGTTTAAATTATTTATTAAATAAATTCTGTAAAAGAATTAATTTAATCTATAATTTAATCTAACTAATTTAAATTAAAAGGATTTTCTGAAATCAAACTAGTATGACCTGGTTTATATATAATTTCAGAAACTCGGTATGACCTAGCTTTAGAATTAAGTATGACCTAATCTTATTTAGGTTCTACCGAATTTATTCAATGTATTTGTTTTAGGTCATACCTAATTATTAATAGGTCATACAGTAGTTACTTTTCATTTTATGTCTCAGGTCATTCAAGTCTCTTTTTGGAGGTTCTACCGAGTCACTTTATTCAAAGTGTGTCAGGTCATACTAATCATTTCTCCTTGGTCATACCGAGAGTTGGTGATCTCTTGTCAGGTCATACAAGACACTTGTGTAGGTCATACAAGTTCATTTCCTAAGGTTCTATCAAGAGTGGTTGGAAGAACCTGAGGTCATACAGGCAAATGTATTTAGTTTTAATAGGCGGCCAAAAAGAGACAGACACATGATTATTGAAAAGCAAAGCAGCAGACACATTTCTCTCAAGAACAAAAGAAGAAGACATTTGATTTCATTTCTTCTCAAGCAATTAATTCTAGTTTGTATTGTTAAATCCAAACCACTAGAAGTTGATTACTTGTATTGCTTTGACTATCTAGCGGATTTTTATCCCTAGAACGAATCTCAAATTATCAAATATTGTTAAATCATTTTATTACAAAAATAGATAAATTCATGTCGAATTTATTCTAGATTTGTTTTAATTTATTTGAGATTCAATCTTGTACTCAGTACCATTTGTAACACCCTTCAAGTTTAATAAAGTTTTATTTAACTTGAATCTTATTTCATTTTATTTCGCATCAATTTGTTTCTAAACAGTTAAATCATTTAAAGAACAAATTCGATAAAACGGTATAGTTTGTATTCAACCCCCCTTCTACAAACTTATCAGGACCTAACAAATGCCAACTTCCAAGGATGAGGTGAAGTCTCTAAAGGAGACTTTAGCTAAGAGGGAGAAGGAGCTTGTTGATGCTCAGGTTGATCTAGTAGAGCTGAGGAAGTGCAAGGAGGATTACATCGACGAGTACCTTGACTCTCAGGAGTACAAGGAGTTGATAGAGAAGCACGATGAGATCCTTTTCCCAGTCCAGCATATAGCAGGATGGGAGGATGCTGTTCGGGCTATCTTGGCCAAGGATCCTGGGGTTTTTCATTCTGCTGACTTTCCAGCTCCTCACGCTCCTACTCCCTTGGAGCGCCTCCTGGCTGGGACAGATGACATGGAGGAGGATGAGAGGGTATTAGATCCATTGCAGTCATCACCCTTTGGTGACACATCTGTTGATGACCCTGATGCCAATGAGCATTCTTCTGGCTCTAGCTCAGGGGAAGAGACATATGCTGGTGACAAGGGGGGTGAAGCGTAGTTTGTAGCTTATTTATGGCCATCCATGGCTTGTATTGTTTTTTATGTATTTCCAGCCTTCGGGCTTAACTTAAACTTTTAACAAGTTTAGTTTTATTTCTTCCTGTTTCTTCTAGTTCTTGATTTTGCATGTTTAGTTAGCATTTTTTGCATATCTATCAGTATGTAATGCACACAAAGGATCATGAAGAACATAAGAATATATAATTTTGAAAATGGGTTCAACCCTTACATAATACTTTACTTTCTACCTCAAGTTTAAAAACTTGGATTGGTTTTGTCGACCTTATTTCTACTTGTCCTAATAGTGAGTCTATTCAAGACACACTTTAAACATAATAGACTTTCAAGTTTGCAGAATGCCAAGTTCTTGGCACTTCGATCCCTTCCAGGGTTTCCAATTTATAGGAGCCTCGACCAAATACGTTCTTAACGCGATATGGTCCTTCCCAATTTGGGGCCAACTTGCCTTTTTGTCCAACTCTGGATGCCTCAATCTTTTGGAGGACTAAGTCTCCTTGACGGAAGAATCTCTCTTTAAACCTTAGGTTATAGTAGAAAGATGCCCTTTTTTGATGTTCAACTACTTTAGCATTTGCCTCATCTCTAACTTCATCAATTAGATCTAAGGCCAGCCTCATGCCTTCTTCATTTGTCTCTGGCTCATAATCTTCGATTCTTGGAGATGTGTGAGTAATCTCCACTGGAACCACTACCTCTGCCCCATATGCCAGCAGAAAGGGGGTTGTTCCAGTGGTGACTTTACAAGTAGTGCGATATGCCCATAATATGGGGAGCAATTCATCTACCTAAGTGTTTCTAGAGCGTTCAACTCTTTTCTTCAGTCCATCCAGGATAATTCGATTGGCAACCTCAGCTTGCCCATTTTCTTGAGGATGGGCAACAGAAGTGAAGCGTAACTTGATATCATTCTCTTCACAATACTTCTTGAATTCATCGTTGTTAAACTGAGTTCCATTATCCGTGACCAAGATTCACGGAATTCCGTATCTGTATATTACATTCTCCCAGAAGAAATGCATTACTTGCTTGGTGGTTATCTTAGCTAAAGGCTTAGCCTCAATCCACTTGGTGAAGTAGTCGATTGCCACTATCAAGAACTTTCTTTGCGCACTTGCCATTGGAAATGGTCCAAGTATATCCATCCCCCACATGACGAATGGGATAGGTGAGTTTATGGATGTCATAATCTCTGGTGGTTGCCTAACCACCGGTGCATGCTTTTGGCACCGTTCATATTTCTTTACGTAGATTTTAGCATCTGCAAGTACGCTTGGCCAATAGAAACCTCGACGAGTGATTTTATGAGCAAGGGCTCTGCCCCCCAAGTGCTGTCCACAAATTCCTTCATGCACCTCCCTTAGGGCCAATTCTGCCTCTTGGGGTCTCAAGCATTTCAGATAAGGAACAATGAAAGACTTTTTGTATAGGATTCCCTCAATCAGGGTATACCTTAGTGCTCTCACATATAACTTTCGTGCTTCTGAAGTGTCGTTGGGTAACCACCCAGATTCCAGATGAGATTTGATGGGATCCATCCAATAGCTAGCAACATCAATGGGTGCTACCAACTTTCCATTGATGCTTGGGGTCTTCAAGACTTGGAAGTATACACTTCCTGCGTAGTTTTTAATTTCAGAAGAGGCAAATTTAGACAAGGCATCGGCCTTCATGTTCTCTTCCCTTGGAATGTGTTCCACATAGCATTCATCAAACTGAGTCATGATGGCCTTGACAAGTTTTAGTTACTTGGCCATGACTTCATCTCTGGCCTCAAACTCCCCATTTACTTGGGAAACCACTAGCCTCGAGTCTCCACACACTTTCAGAGTTTTAACTCTCAAGGCTCCAGCCAGCCCTAAGCCAGCTATCAGGGCTTCGTACTCAGCTTCATTATTTATCGTTGGGAAGTCCAGTTTTAGTGCATACTCTATGAGAAATCCATCAGGACTTTGTAGCACCAAACCTGCTCCACTTGATTTTGGTTTTGATGCTCCATCAAAATAGAGCACCCAACATTCTTTGGACACCATGTCTTCATCTTTCTTGTCTTCCACTATTACTTCCTGCCCCCCGACTTCTTGGTTGTCAATGGTGCATTCAACAATGAAGTCAGCGAGTGCTTGAGCTTTTATGGCAGTTCGAGGCTTATACTTGACGTCAAATTCTCCCAATTCAATAGCCCATTTGATCAACCTTCCACTAACTTGAGGGCTATGCAAGATATTTCTTAGAGGCTGATTGGTCAAGACCTCTATCTTGTGTGCCTGGAAGTATGGGCGTAGCTTTCTTGAGGCCATAATCAAGGCTAAGGCAAACTTCTCTATCGTAGAGTAGTTTATTTCTGCCCCATGTAGAATCTTGCTCATGTAATAAACGGGCTTCTGAACCTTCAAATCTTCTTTTACCAAAACGGCTCCTAGGGCTGTGTTAGAAACCACCAAGTACAAATAGAGAATTTCTTCTGGCTTTGGTTTTGCCAACAGTGGTGCCTCAGCCATGTACTTCTTGAAGGCCTCAAAGGCCTCCTGGCTTTCAGTTGTCCACTCAAAAATTTTCACGTTCTTGAGTGCTTTGAAGAAGGGTAAACACTTCTCTCCTGACTTGGAGATGAATCTTCCCAATGCTGCCACTCTTCCCGTTAGTTTTTGGACATCCTTGACAGTCAGTGGTGGTTCCATGTCTAGAATTTCTTTGAGGTTAGCCTCGATTCCTCTCTTGGAAACCATTAGGCCTAATAACTTTCCCGAGCCTACACCAAAGGCACACTTAGCTGGATTTAACATCATCTTGTGGTGCCTCAGCACTTCAAACGCTTCCCGTAGATGGTTTATAAGATCGGCCTTATCGAGGCTTTTAACCAACATGTCATCCACATAGACCTCCATGGTTTTTCCAATCAGGTGTTCAAAAATTTTGTTCACCAACCTTTGGTATGTTGCCCCTGCATTCTTAAGTCCAAATGCCATGACTAGATAACAGAAAACACCAAAGTCAGTGATGAATGATACCTTGGAGATGTCATCTTTGTGCATTTTGATTTGGTCGTATCCACTGAAGCCATCCATAAAACTTAGCATCTCGTGGCCAGCGGTGGCATCTATTAGGGCATCAATCCTTGGTAAGGGAAAACAATCCTTAGTACATGCATCGTTCAAATCGGTAAAGTCTACACACATCCTCCATTTTCCATTGGCTTTTTTGACCATCACTGTGTTAGCCAACCATTTTGGGAATTGTATTTCTTCAATGAACCCGGCTTCCAGAAGCTTTTCTACTTCCTGTTTGATGGCCTCTTGCCTTTCTGGAGCAAAATTTCTCTTTTTCTGTTTTACTGTCTTCCTTTCAGGATCCACATTCAATTTGTGGGTTATCAACTGGGGATCAATCCCTGGCATGTCGGCCGCTGTCCAAGCAAAAACGTCATTGTTCTCTTGAAGAAAAGATATGAGCTTGCTTTTCAATGGTTCAGGCAATAGTGCTCCAACATAAGTCACCTTCTTCGGTTCACCAGGGACTAAGGGAATTGGGATTAAATCCTCAGCTGGTTTCCCTCTTTTGTCCTCACTATCACTAGTATCCATGTCTTCAATGGGGAGAACCTACCCCTCGATTCCATCAGGCCTTAACGCGACTACGTAATAACTTCTGGCCATCTTTTGGTCTCCCCATTCTTCACCAATTCCATTCCTCGTTGGGAACTTGATTTTCAGATGATAAGATGAGGCAACGGCCTTGAACGCATGAAGACCCGTCCTTCCTAGGATTGCATTGTAGGTTGAAGTTGCCTTTATAACTATGAAGTTCAACATCTGAGTAGACGTATTCGACCCTTGCCCCATTGTCATTGGGAGTAGGATAGTGCCTTCCACCTTCGACTCCACTCCATTGAATCCATATATGGGCATATTCGAGGGTGTCAACTGAGAGTCAGTATAACCCATCTTGATAAAAGCATCATGGAACAAGATGTCCACTGAAGCTCCACTGTCGACCAAAACTCTCTTTGTTTCAGAATTCCCTATCACAGGTACGATGACTAAGGGATCATCGTGGGGAAACTTCACTCCTTCCAAGTCGGAATCATCAAAACCTATTGATATTTCTATTCGGGCACGTTTCGGTGCTTCTCCAACTACGATCATTACCTCTCGGACATAGGCTTTTCTTGAGTTTCGGGAGGACCCAGCAGCAGTTGGTGTTGCCCAGTAAATAACAATTGTAGAAGGGGGTTGAATACAATTGTATAAGATTCTCGACTTTATATAACACAAATATGAAAGATCAATAACAATAACAATAACAGCTTTATTAACTTTGATATAAAACTGTTACAAACTCTCTTAAGAAATTCTGATGTTCTTAAGAGCTGCTAGCTTACAAAAACTCTCTCAAGAAATTCTGTTCTTAAGAGCTTCTCTCCGATTATGTTCTCTCTCGAATGAATTACATAAATCGAAACCAAAACTGTGTTTATATAGTGCACACAGCTTCTCTATCAATAACAAGATAAGTCCTAATCATAACAAAGATAGAAACATATCTTTAATCGATAGCTGCATTCTACAAACCAGGAACAGATAGAATAAACTTCCATGTTTATCTAGACTCCAAATATAACTCGAAGTAGGAATCCTGATCAGCTTCAAGTCCTGATGATCAAACCTGATCATAGTCTGAGTAGGAATCCTGATGATCAATAAGATACTGACGCTTGATCAAATACTGATGACCATGCAATACTGATGACGTCAGCAATCCTGATCAGTTGAGTCTAGCTTCTGACGATCATTGAATTCTGATCTAACAATCTCCCCCAATCTCATACTTTGTAAAATAAAGTATAGATTCCAAATATTCAATGATGTCAAAAACATGTATCAAAATGTACGAGTATCTTCAGAAACAACTTATCTGTTTAAGCTTTGTGATAGAACAGATTCATCTTCAAGAAGTTGGATAATAAACTTTCTTCTTTTTCTTCAAGAATTTGAATCAGTCTTTCCTTAAGATTTCTGAGTTCTTCATCTTCCTCATTAATCTGGTAGATAGCTGCTCTGAGATTCTGTATGAAGTTTCTTCGTAGACTGTGCTCTTCTAGCATAAGATAAGCAATTTCCTTCCCATCAGGATTGAGAGAAAGATGAGTCATGCCAAAATTTACTTCTTTAACAGCAGTACCCCTTTGCATTTCCACATCCTGACCTGTTTGATTTAAGTACATGGGAATATAATTACCATCGAAATTACTGTTTCCATCCAGTCTTCTTCTTATAGTTGACAAAATCATGTCACTCCATTCTTTGTACACTTGGTTCTTCCATCTTAACAGATAGTGAACATATTTCAGTTCCTGTGTAGTTTTCATCAGCAGATCTTGAATAGATAGAATCTTCACACTACCATCTTTCATGAAGTACAGAAGCTTTTCTTTCTTTTCAAAACCATCATGACAATCTATAACTATATCAACAGCTAATAAATTGTTCAGGTTTTCAGAAGTTAGAGTACCTCCAATTTCTGTCAAGGAGTAAGGATCAACATATGACATATTCAGATATTCACCATCTCTGTGTCCAATACCTCCTCTTGAATTACTTGACAATTGCTTCAGATTTGAAAACATCTTTAACCAGAGTGTTTTTGATCTAGCCATATCAGACAAATCAACAACACTTGAAGCGCTTGTAATAATTCCACCAGACTGAAAATTGATAGGTGTATCACAACTTAATGTGCTAATATGTTTCCACTTCTTGTATTTCTCCTTTTCATGAGCGTAGCTTCTTTCAAGTAAAGATTCTTGTCTGCTTGAATTTCTCCATTTTCTTTCATTTGAAACTTTAAGCCTTTGTAGATAGAGATTGAAATCTCTATTTGTTGATCTTGTAATTTCTCTTCTTCTGGCTTCTTCTTCTTCATCTACTTCTTTGTTGTGACAATCAACAACAGTAGATAAGATTATCAAATCATCCTCTTGCAGAATTTCAGATTCGTCAGGATCTTGAATATTGTCAGGATTAGAATCTTCAATTTGATTTGTATTGCTGAGAGTTGATTTACTTGATTTTCTTCTCAATTCAGGTTCTTCTTCAACAATTCCATCATCACCAAAAGTAGATCTGTCAGGAACTACTAGAGTTTGAATAGGTTCAGGAATTTCTTCAATTCTTAACCCTCTAGACCTTGTCTGTCTAGGTACTGTTTGAGTTGAAGAACCTCTTCTACTTCTTCTAGCACCTCTCCTACCTCTGCTTCCTCTACCTCTAGCAGGAGCAGTATAGCTTTCCATTGTCTCTCTTTGTAGTCTCAAGAATTCTTCATGTGAGAGATCTGGATATTCTTCACTTGCTGTAGAGAGTGCTTTTCTTGTATATAATTGTTGAACTCTTTTATCAGTGTGATATAGAGTAACAATTCTGCCGTCTTTTGTAGAAAACTTCTGGAATAAATTTGATGCATCTTCAGGATTATCAATAATCACATCTTCATCACCTTCAGGAATTGTAGCAAGAATGTGTCCATGACCAGGTGTCAGGATTTGATCTTCCGTCAGGATCTGAGATTGCACCAATGTTCTTACTGTCTTAACTCCAGAATCAGAAACATGAGTTGACTGCGTTGTTTGACTTTGAGAAGTTTGGATTGTCTTCATAACAACAGCATCAGAGGTTTCTCCTTGTATCGCTTTGTCACCACCATCATCTCCAGTATCATCATCATTATTTCTTAATACTAGATCAGGTGTACATTTTGTCTGAATAACCTTCTCCCCCTTTTTGACATCAGGATTTGACAATAATTGCAAAATTAAGGAAAGAGAGGCTTGAATTTCAGTTACCTTAGTATCCAGAGAATCAATTCTTTGATTGATTGAGGTTTGTTCTGAAACAACATATTTCACTTGGGATTCCACTACCCTTAGTTGGAAAGTAGTAGGCACCTTTGTAAAATTATTAAAGATATCAGTCCTCACTTTTTCAGTTGAACCCTTGATAGAATCAATCTCACTTTTCAGGCTTTTGGATAACAGAGTTGTAGCCTTCAGATGATTCTTCAAGTCTTGATTCTCTATAGACTTCACTGCATTATAGGCATGTTCAATAGCAGAAGAAAAACTGATAGATTCATCAGATTGATGCCATGAATTGTTCCATTCATTCTGTCTAAATGCCTCTGCAGGATCAAAGGAAGGAGAAGAAAAATCTTGTCTCTGATCTTTCCCAGTGAAAGCATTGCTAGCCATATATGTACTTGATGAACCAAAATTAGTTCCAAGACTAATCTTGAGTGCTGTAGCAAGCTGTTCCTTCTCTTTTCTATTCTCATTATCATCATCACTATCATCATCAGAATTATCATCATCAGAACCATGAGATATATCAGGATCAGGAATTGCAATACCTTTCAGTTTATCCTGTGATTCTGAGATAGGATGATCCATTGGTCTTGAACGAAGTGGCTGTATCAAAATAGGTTCATTTTCAGGAGCACCACTAGCGTCAGGATGAACATCGTCAGGATTTGATATGCTTGCATCAGTATTTGCTACCAATGGTTCTTGTGGAGCTTGAGGTTCGGAAGCTGCTTCAACACTTTGAGCTAAAGTTTCTTGTGTGCTTCCCTCATTGACAATGTTCTCGACCAATCTTTCAACAGAAGCTGTAGCTTTGCCTGCATCTTCACTTTGAGAAGATGGTTCTTGTGTAGCTGGAATGTTGATGTCTTCATTCTCCCTTTGAGAAAATGGTTCTTGTGTGACCATTCCACTAGCTAAGCCTTCACCCAAACTTTGATTGAGTGGTTCTTGTGTGGCAGGATCAACAGTAGCTGCTGAATTACTCTGAAATTCAGGTTCTTGTGAGCTTGATCCTTTCAGCTTCTTCTGTCTCTGATAGACTAACTCTTCTGCATTCCTCTTTTTCTTTGATGTAGGTGTAAGACCAACCAAGGAAGCAGTTGTAGAAACCTTCTCCCAAGAATGTCCTCGAATCTGAGATGGAGAGGCTGGAGAGTCTGATATAGAGACAACTTTTGTTGCTGCATCAGGAATACTAACATCAGGATTTGATGTCTGAATATCAGTATCCTTCATTTGCACTGTCAAAGGAATATGATACCTGCTCTTTGATAATTTCCTTGTCTTTTGTGGTTTTGACGAAGGTACCACAACTTTAGTAGCAGTATCAGCAACTTCCTTGTTCACATTCATCACAGAGGATATAGGTAAGTCATCCTCTGAATCACTTTCATCAATCAACCTTAACTTCCTTTTCACAGGAACATCCTTAACAACCTTATCAGCTTTCTTGACCAGGACGCCTTGTACACCCCCTTGTATCTTCTTTTTAGTGAGTGGTGTAGAGGAAAAATCCTTTGAACCTGATTGCCTTCCAGACACATCAGTTCTAGCTGATTTCTTTGATTTTACAACTAAAGTCTTTTGAGAGACAGTAGAGGTGGTTGTTAACTGTTTAGACTATTTAGGTTGCATGCTTGTGTCAGGAACAAGGTGGGTTGGTCCTTGTACCATAGCATTAGAAAGTAGTCCATAACGAGTAGGCATTTTCTGATGTAAGAAAAACCTAACCTCATCAGGAATAAAAGCATTTCCTATAAAACCATTTGCCTTATCACTGTTGACTAAGGACTTAATATTATTCTCAGTAATTCTACAGATTGGTAGAACTACATCATCCTCAAAAACAACATTAGGACAAAAGTGATTAAATATCAACTGTAA
This sequence comes from Heracleum sosnowskyi, assembly GCA_030848705.1. NCBI lineage: Eukaryota > Viridiplantae > Streptophyta > Magnoliopsida > Apiales > Apiaceae > Heracleum > Heracleum sosnowskyi. The sequence goes on along the minus strand of JAUIZM010000016.1, from coordinate 2,012,687 downwards.
AAATCTAAGAAAACAGACAGAACCCAACTTATCTGATTTCCTATCACTTAAAGCTTTTAAGATAAAAGACCCATAATCAAACACTGTAGAATGGATAAGAGAGTACCCAATTTTAAGAGATCCTGATGGAAGAGCATCAAAATTTGATGTCTTGTTCAGGAAACAGCGACTGATTGTATCAAAGAAGAAATTCCATTCCTTCTTAAGCTTTGTCCTAAAGAGATTTCCATATCTCTTTACTTCTCCATTGTAGCCCAGTTTCTTGACAAACTCAAATAGAGCAGAGTCCTATCAGGATTTGATCAAAGATACATACCTTTCTGAATAACCATCAGGATTTGACAGTTATCAGGATTTCCTCTCTGTAGCTTTTCCTCAGAAATTCTCAAAATTCATCATTCCAAGTTCATTCACCAACTTATTGAAAGTAGCTTCAGGTAGTGGCTTGGTGAATATATCAGCTAGTTGTTGATCAGTAGGAACAAAGTGAAGTTCAATTGTTCCTTCCAGAACCTGTTCTCTTATAAAGTGATATCTGATACTTATGTGTTTAGTAAGAGAATGCTGAACTGGATTTCCTGTCATTGCAATAGCACTTTGGTTATCACAATAAATAGGGATTTTTGAGTATGACAGGCCATAATCTAACAACTGATTTCTCATCCACATTATCTGAGCACAACAACTTCCTGCACCAATGTACTCAGCTTCTGCAGTTGAAGTGGAAATAGATTTCTGCTTTTTACTGAACCATGAAACTAGTCTTCCACCCAAAAACTGACAACTTCCTGAAGTACTTTTCCTGTCTATTTTGCATCCTGCAAAATCAGCATCTGAATAACCACACAACCCAAAATCTGATTCCCTTGCATACCAAAGGCCAAGTGAAGGAGTGCCTTTGAGATATCTGAAAATTCTTTTGACTGCAATCAGATGTGGTTCTCTAGGTTTTGCTTGAAATCTTGCACATAGACAGGTTGCAAACATGATATCTGGTCTACTGGCAGTGAGATACAATAAAGAGCCAATCATTCCTCTGTAGTGAGTTACATCTACCTCTTCACCTTGATCAGGATCAAGTTTGGTAGCTGCAGCTATGGGAGTTGAAGCAGGAGTACTGTCTTGCATGTTAAACCTTGTCAGTAAGTTCCTTGTGTATTTAGACTGATTAATAAAAATCCCTTCATCAGTCTGTTTAACTTGAAGACCCAGAAAGTAACTCATTTCTCCCATCATGCTCATTTGATATCTTGACTGCATAAGCTTGGAAAACTTTTCACACAGCTTATTGTTTGTTGACCCAAAAATGATATCATCAACATAAATCTGAACTAACAGCAACTCCTTACCATGATTCAAATAAAATAGAGTTTTATCAATTGCACCTCTTTTGAATCCACTTTCCAGTAAGAATTGAGCTAAGGTTTCATACCATGCTCTTGGAGCTTGCTTTAGTCCATAAAGTGCCTTATCCAGTCTGTAGACATGATCTGGATATTTAGGATCAATGAAACCAGGAGGTTGTTCAACATAAACTTCTTCCTCCAGTTCACCATTTAAGAAAGCACTTTTAACATCCATCTGGAAAACCTTGAATTTCTTATGTGCTGCATAAGCAAGAAATATCCTGATGGCTTCTAGTCTTGCAACAGGAGCAAAAGTTTCATCATAGTCAATTCCCTCTTGTTGGGAATACCCCTTTGCAACTAGCCTTGCTTTGTTTCTGATAATGACTCCATCAGAATCAGTCTTGTTCTTGAAAATCCACTTTGTACCAACAATTGATCTATTCTTTGGTCTTGGTACCAGTTTCCAGACTTCATTCCTTTCAAATTCATTCAGTTCTTCTTGCATTGCAGTAACCCAATCAGCATCTTTAAGTGCATCTTCAACTTTCTTAGGCTCCTCCTTGGATAGAAATTTATTATATAAACATTCATTCTGAGTTGCACTTCTTGTTTTAACACCTGCATCAGGATCTCCAATTATCAAATCAGGAGTATGATCTTTTGTCCATTTCCTTGCTGGTGTCAAATTGTTTCTTGAAGTAGATGCTCCCCCTGGATTGGTGTTATCTTGATTGAAAGAATTTGATTGATTTGAAGCTCTCCCTGAATTATTGCTATGCCCTCCTGATGTGTTATCAGGATCTTCACTTGAATCAGTATCTGAAGAATTCTGTCCTGATGATTGAGTTGACTCTGAACTTGTAGTTGAATGCCGTTGCTCCCCCTCAACATTAGCACTACTAGTTGTATCACTGTTGTTTGCATCATCAGTATTAGCACCATCAGTACCTGGTGAGTCATCAGGATTTGGTGACCCGTCAGTACTGGATGAATGGACAGCTTCTGATTCATTTTCTTCAGGTTCCTTGGAAGCTTCATTTTCAAATAACAATCTATCATGCGAGTCTTCAATGATTCCAGTTATCTTCTTATCATCAAAAGATACATGTATTGACTCCATGATAGTTCTTGTTCTCAAATTAAAAACTCTGAAGGCTCTTGATGTAGGATAACCTATGAATATTCCTTCATCAGCCTTTGTTTCAAATTTCCCTAGCTGTTCAGGATGAGTTCTGAGAACAAAACATTTACAGCCAAACACATGCAAATGCTTCAGACTTGGTTTCTTCTCTTTGAGTGACTGATAAGGAGTGACACCATGCCTGTTTATCAATGTGAGATTTTGTGTATAGCATGCTGTGTTGACTGCTTCTGCCCAGAAATATGTAGGTAATTTAGCTTCTTCCAACATAGTTCTGCCAGCTTCAATAAGAGTTCTATTCTTCCTTTCTACTACTCCATTTTGCTGAGGTGTGCCAGGAGCAGAGAATTGTTGAATGATTCCTTTGTATTTGCAGAACTCTTCCATCTTTGAATTCTTAAATTCAGTACCATTATCACTTCTCAGAATCTTGACTTTGTACTTTGTGGTTGTCTCAATCATCCTCACATGATCCAACAGAACTTCAGGAGTTTCATCTTTTCTGTGCAGAAAATACACCCAGGTGAATCTAGAATATTCATCAACAATTACAAGAGTGTACCTTTTCTTACTAATGGACATGATGTTGACTGGACCAAACAGATCAAGATGTAGCATGTGATATGGTTCTTCAATAGAGGATTCTGATTTACTCTGGAATGATGTCCTTCTTTGTTTTGCTTTTTGGCATGCATCACAGAGTCCATCAGGTGTATATAAGACATTAGGTAATCCTCTTACTAATTCTTTCTTAACCAACTCATTGATGTTGATGAAGTTGAGATGAGAAAGCTTCTTGTGCCAATTCCAACTTTCATCTACTGAAGCTTTACTGATGAAACATGTAGGGGAGCCATCAGTATCTGAGAGAATGTTGGCTTCATATATGTTACCATGCCTGTAGCCAGTTAGTGCTATCTTCCCTATTGCTTTACTGACTACTTCACAATGTGTGGAACAGAAATTGACATGATAACCTCTGTCAGTGATTTGACTAATACTCAACAAGTTGTGTTTTAGTCCCTTCACTAGAGCTACTTTTTCAATGATGACATTTCCAATGATTATATTGCCATATCCCAAGGTTTGTCCAATGTTGCCATCTCCATAAGACACAGTTGGGCCAGCTTTTTCCTCATATTCTGATAACAGGGCTTTGTTTCCAGTCATGTGCACAGAACATCCACTATCCATGACTAACACATTTTTCCTTTTACCCTGCATCAGAATAGTAAAACACTAGTCAGAATGTTTAGGAACCCACACTTGTTGGATTCCTTGTTCATGCATTTTATTAAATTTAACAGCAGAAGAATTTTTGACTTTAGCAGTCCTGACAGGATTTACTCCATCAGGATTTGCTTTGTCAGTATCAGTATTAACAAAAGCATGCTTCACTATGACATTTTCAGTTCTATCAGACTTTGTACTACTTTCAAACTTAGGCAATGGATCATAAAAGTTATAGTACAAATCATGATACTCTTTACATGTATAAATAGAATGCCATAGACTACCACAATGAAAAGAGGAATTCTGTGGTTTGTAAAATACTGATCTATTCCTAATAGCAGACTTAGGAATTTCAGCAATTTTCTTCTTACTCTTTTTACAATCAATAGCAAGATGATTAGAGTTACCACAGTTAAAACAACACTTTCTAGGTGCATTTGGGATATATTTATAACCATTCTCTTTATTGATCCCAACTTTACCATTCCTGTTTCTCTTAACAGTAGCTTCCTTTTTCTTATCTGTAACCTCACAGATTTTACCTTTAAGCTGTTTCTGAGACAATAGACCTACATTCTTAGTGACTTTGTTCATGACAGGTTTAGACTTTATAATTTTAATTCCTTGAGTAGAAGAAGATCCCTTTTCAAAAGTAGAATTGGAATCCTTACCAAAAACAAAATTAACAGGAGTAATCTTAGATTTGGTTGAGTCTATAACATGTCTATAGGTCTTTGGACTGACTGTCTCATCAATGACAATTTTCTCTGCTAATTTCTTATCCTCATCTGACTTATATCCTAGACACTCTTTCCAATTCTTAGAGGTATTAATCTCATGAAATTTCCTACCAGAGTCTGTTTAGGTTCTGATTTTCTCATTAGCATATTCAAGTTCTTTTTCAAGGGAAGTACATTTAGATGTCATCTCTAAGTGCATGTGTTTAGCATTATCACATTCTTTTTGTACTTCTTGCATACGAGAAAATTCAGCTTCTAATATCTCATTCCTCTTTCTAAGGTCAGACATCTCAGATAAGATTCTAGTATTCTCAGCAGTTTGACTTCTAAAGCTAATATGTAATGACTTTAGAAAACGTCTTAACTCAGAAGCATTATCAGTATCAAAATCAAAGATAGTATTTAGTACCTTATCATCAGGAGCAACAGTTACATCAGCATTGGCCATTAACGCATAGTTGACTACCTCAGTATCAGATTCTGAGGAAGAGTCCATCCAATCCTTGCTTGATGTGATGAGTGCCTTTGTCTTGTTGCATTCAGAAGCAAAGTGACCCATACCATTACACTTGTAGCATCTAACCTTTGACTTGTCAAATTTGCTACCCTTGCTGTCCTTCTTGATATACTTGTCTTTGTCTGCTTTGAAGGTCTTTTTCTGAAAGTTGCCTTGTCTTCTATTCTTCCTGAACTTCATCCTTCTGAAGTTTCTGACAATCATAGCAACCATCTCTTCCATGTCTGAATCAGAAGATTCATCACCAGTATTGGCATCAGGATTGCCATCAGTATCTGATGAAGAGTCGTCAGGATCTGACTCAGCTACTCTTGCTTTCCTTCTAGAGACCTCCATAGCTTTCCCTTTTGATTTTGCTTCTACATTCAAAGCAATTGACTTTGCCTTGCTGCTTTTCTTGTTCTTTCTCTGTTGAACTTCAAGATCATGAGTTCTTAGCATCCCATAGATCTCATCAAGAGACACAATGTTCAGATCATACTGGTGTCTAATGATTGAGGTCTGAGTATCCCATTCTTCAGGTAAAGCTCTAAGAAATTTGGTGTTTGAATCTTTAGTTTCATATACTTTGTCAACTAAGGATAAGCTGTTCAATAGTGTCAGAAATCTATCATATAGATCAGTCAGGCTCTCTTCAGGTCTTACATCGAATTGCTCATATTCTTGAATCAATAGAGCCCTTCTGTTTTTCTTAACAGATGCAGATCCCTGGCACTGAGTTTCCAAAGTATCCCAGAATTCTTTTGAAGACTTGCATGCAATCACTCTGTTTGACATGACAGCATCAAGGCTATTATGCAAGATATTCTTTATCTTTGGTTCCCTGAGTACATGAGCTTTTTCTTCTGGAGTCCATTCAGCTTTAGCTTTGACCACATAATGTTCTGGTACTGTATCTGTTCGTTCTACGAACTTTGTTGGTATATATGGTCCATCACGAATCCTGTCCAAGTAGTCAGGATCCATAGCCTCCAGGTACATCATCATCTTTACCCTCCATGTAGGATATTCTGATATCTTCAAGATGGGAATCTTCATGCTTTCATACTTGGTTGTCGACATCTTTAGATCGTATCTGATTCAGAATTAAATCAGTTTTGCTCTGATACCAATTGTTGCCCAGTAAATAACAATTGTAGAAGGGGGTTGAATACAATTGTATAAGATTCTCGACTTTATATAACACAAATATGAAAGATCAATAACAATAACAATAACAGCTTTATTAACTTTGATATAAAACTGTTACAAACTCTCTTAAGAAATTCTGATGTTCTTAAGAGCTGCTAGCTTACAAAAACTCTCTCAAGAAATTCTGTTCTTAAGAGCTTCTCTCCGATTATGTTCTCTCTCGAATGAATTACATAAATCGAAACCAAAACTGTGTTTATATAGTGCACACAGCTTCTCTATCAATAACAAGATAAGTCCTAATCATAACAAAGATAGAAACATATCTTTAATCGATAGCTGCATTCTACAAACCAGGAACAGATAGAATAAACTTCCATGTTTATCTAGACTCCAAATATAACTCGAAGTAGGAATCCTGATCAGCTTCAAGTCCTGATGATCAAACCTGATCATAGTCTAAGTAGGAATCCTGATGATCAATAAGATACTGACGCTTGATCAAATACTGATGACCATGCAATACTGATGACGTCAGCAATCCTGATCAGTTGAGTCTAGCTTCTGACGATCATTGAATTCTGATCTAACAGTTGGTCCTCCGAATATCATGTTGATGACTGGCCCTCGGGGCTTGGGATTACGATCTTGATCATTGTCCCTTCTGTCGTTATCTTTTCTTTCATAGTTTCCTCTTTGACTCCCTTGATTTCCATCCTTTGTGAATTTATTGAGCTTTCCTCTTCGTATCAGAAACTCGATTTCATCTTTCAGTTGTCTGCAATCATCGGTGTCGTGACTGACCTCTTTGTGGAACCGACAGAATTGGTTTTGATTCCGTTTAGACATATCAGTCCTTAGTGGCTTCGACCATCAGAGATCCTCCTCCTTTGCTATTTTCATCAGAATTTGGCTCCTGGGAGTGTTCAATCTTGCATACTCCGTAAACTTTGGCCCAAAATTGTTCCTCTTGGGTGGAGAATCAGAATCCTTTGACGTTTTGGGAAACTTTTCCTTGACGTCGTACTCCTGAGTTTCCTTTCTTTTCTTTGAATTTCCACTGCCACCAGTAGTGGGTTCATACTTTCTCATGCTTTCTTCAGCCTTGATGTACTTTCCGGCTCTATCTTGGAGCTTCAGCATGCTCTCGGGTGGATGTTTTGCCAATGATCTTTTGAAGTGATCATTAGTGGTTCCTTGCTGCAGGGCTATCATAGCTACTTTGTCCTCCAATTCCGGGACTTTCAGAGCCTCCCGGGTGAATCGGTTGATATAATCCCTTAAAGCTTCCACTAACAAATTGATTGATGAACGATCCTACACTTGACCGCATCATTGGTTGGCTGCAACAACAGTGCATTAGAGAAGGTCCTTACGTGATTTGCGGGATCTCCCGTTTCATCATAGGCTTTAATCATTAGAGATGGTGCTTGCACCCATTACGAATGTAGCCCCAAGAGGGAGGTGTCAAGACAAGGAACCCACTGAAATAACAAGACGTTCCTAACACCGAGTGTCCCAAAATTGGCTCTTTAGACCATAGAAGATAGGATATGAGTGCACAAACAACTAATTCGCAGCAACATGTTATGGATTCTATGGATGAATCCCCTTTTAGATGGTGGTGTTGTCCCTATTTAGTGCACTACCGGGGCTACAAATTTCCATCTCTGTTATTACAACGAACATGGGATGCCGCTTATCGGTGATAGAAACTCAATCCATCCCCAACAATCCAGGGGCAAACCCTCAAGGAGCAAATTGATCAGGCACGAATCCTTTGCCCATAGGGACGAATCCCAAAATCGTAGTTCCTTTGACCTAAGGAGTGGATCCTCTATAAGTGGTACTTGCGCCAATTTCAAAGGTGCATTTTAGCTTGTAACTCTCAAACATCGTGATACCTGCATCTACTATTCAAAATCCCATCTACGGGATGCCTCAATACCCCGAGGATGGAGGAAGTGGACTCTAAGCCCCAACTCAAGGGTCCCCAGGATCAAGGATTAGGTCCTCAAGTCCAAGGATACATAGATTTTTCATTCCCGTACACTGAAGATGAGTCATCGTCTACTAATGAGAATCATGATATGGCCCCTAGAAGGAGGCGTCAAGGTAAGGAAGTGGCTGGGGGAGATGGGTGTTCCCAAAAAGGTCTCTCAACCCTTTAAGAATGGATTCTTGCTTATTGAGCATAGATCCTTAAAAGGATTACTTGAACTAATTTACCAAGGAAGATTTCAAGGTTCTAGATTTCGATGATTAATTGCCTATGATAGCTCTGCAACAAAGAACCATGAATGTCTATTTTAAGATGTCACTAGCAAAGCATCCCCCTGAGAGCATGTTGATGCTCTAAGATCGGGTTGGCCAGAATATCAAAATCGAGAAAAATATGAAGAAACATTCAACCCCCGTAGGAGGCAACGCAGAAAATAAGAAGTGAAATGGAGATCAGAAGTATGTTGCTAAGGATAGTATTCCGAACAAGCAAAGACTCTGATTCTCCCCCGAAGAGAATACACAAAGACTGAGATTTACCATGAATGCACGGTTCAAAACTTAAGGAATCAGATCCTGATGAACATAGAGAATGATAGATATTTTCAATAGCCAAAGCCACTAAGCACTGATCTAAGAAGAGAGACGAGAGTCTGTATTACAAGATTCTAAAAAGATATCGGGGCATGACACCCGTCAATAACTGAATGACGAGATTGAATTCACGATCCAAAGTGGAAAGCTCAACAAATTCACCAAAAACGGTGATTAGAACAACCCAAGGTGGGATCATGATTGGAGACACTACGAAAGGAAAGAACGTGATCGAGGTCAAAATCCTCAGCCTTAGAGGCCTGTGATAAACATGATCTTTGGATGCCCGACAACAACTGGGACAATAAGGGACTTCCGAGAAGCTATTGATTGGGAAGTCAGACACATGGTTGGAGAAGCACCAAAATGTGCAAAGACTGAAGTGGTAATAGCCTTTGACGATTCAGATCTTAAAGGAGTGAGATTCTCCCATGATAACCGTTGGTCATCATATGTGGTAGGAAATTCAGAAGTAAAGCGAGTCTCGGTAGACAATGGGGCTTCAATGAATATCATGTTCCGTGACACGATTCTGAAGATGTGATACACGGATGTCCAACTAACCCCCCTCTAATATGCCCATTTATGGGTTCAATGAGGTTAAGTCTAAGGTAGAAGTTATTATTCAGTTTCTTATAATCATAGGAAAGGAACCATAAACTTCTTTGTGATTAAAGCAAATTTTACCTACCATGTTATCCTTGGGAGGACATGTTTGCATGACTTTAAGGCAGTTGCCTCAATCTATCACTAGAAAATCAAATTTTCCACAAGTAACGAAGTGGGAGAAGAGTGGGGAGATGAAGAGATGGAAAAGGTTAATACGTAGTCACGTTCAGGCCCGATGGAATCGGGGAGCAGGTCCTCCCGATTGAAGATATGGATGTAAGGGATAATGATGAATACCGAAGGAAGCCAACTGAGAATCTAATTCTCATCCCCTTAGTTCCTGATGAACCTGAAAAAGTTACTTACATTGGTGCTTTATTAAGTCAACTCTTAAGGGACAAGTTGTTTACTTTTCAACAAGAAAATAATGATGTGTTTGCATAGACAACAACTAAAATGCCTGATATTTAGTTCCTCGAATGGTTGCTCAATCCCGTGATGATCAAGAACGCCAATGAAAAATGATTGGATATGTAGAGACTTCGTTGATCTAGGAGATGCTTGTCCTAAGGAGTGTTTCCCTCGACCAAGGATCGATACATTGATTGACGCCACCGCTGAACATAGGATGTTGAACTTCATGAATGGCTTTGTAAGGCACAACCAAATCAAAATGTATAAGGACAACGTCCCAAGAGGTGATATATCAAAGATTGGTGAATAAGATTTTTGAGGATCTTGTTAGGAAGATTACGAAATTCTATGTAGATGACATGTTAGTCAAGAGCCTCGATAGGGCATATCACATTGGACACCTCCGAGAGACATTTGAAGTTCTAAGAAAACATAATATGATGTTGAACCCGACTTAATGTGCCTTCGCCATAGGATCGTGAAAGTTTTTGGGTTGAAGGTCTCCAAGCGTGAAGTGAGGCCAACCCCCGACAAGATTAAAGCAATCCTTCACATGGAAGCTCCACGTTCCATTAAGGACGTTTGAAAACTCATAGCATCTTTGTGGAGATTCATCTCCAAATTTGGGGATAAATGTATGATGTAATGAAAGTCAAATGGCCTTTAAAAAATTGAAGAAGTACATGGGTGGAACACCATTGTTGGCAAACCAAAGCCCAGAGGGTCACTTTATCTATACTTGATTGTATCTGAAACAGCTTTGAATGTCGCCCTTATGAAACATGACGACAAGGTTCAGGATCCCATCTACTATGTGAGCAAGGTCTTGCATGGGGAGGAGTAACTACAATAAAGTCCTAAGCACTCGCTGAATTCATGGTTGAATGCATCATTGACAACCAAGAAGTCGGGGGGCAGGAGTTAGTACCCCAGGAGGGCAAGAAACTATAGAAGGAAGATTGAGAAGCAATACTCAAGGAATGTTGGTACTCAAGGAGTGTGGGGTGCTCTATTTTGATGAGGCATCAAAAACAAAATCAAATTGAAGCAGGCATAGTTTTACAAAATCCCGATGGGTTCATTATTGAGTATGCCTTGAAGTTGGAATTCTCAACGACAAACAACGAGGATGGATACGAAGTCTTGATAGCCAGACTTGGCTTGACCAAAGGGTCAAATACCTTAAAATCTGTAGAAACTCAATATTGTGTGTTGCAAATAAATCTGTAAGGAGGAAAACGTAAAAGTTGATGTCCTATCTACGTTTGTCACCTTGGAGATAGAGAACTATCCAAAAGGTATTTACTTCCAAGCTTGGAAGACCTGAAGTATCGATGCAAAGCTAATAGCACCCGTAGGTGTGGAAAACTGTTGGATGGATCCCGTAAACGCTCACCAAGAAACCGGTTGGTTACCCGACAATGCCTTGGAGGCACGGAAGTTGTCAGCATGCACATTAAGGCCTTAAGAAACGGAATTAGTCTTGAAAGAAGTTAATGAGGAAATCTGTGGGTAACACTCGGGGGGCAGGGACCTTACCCATAAGATGACCCGGTTGAAATTCTAATGGCCATATATGATGGCTGATGTCAAATGAGAGATTGATGCTGGAAGCGCACACTAGTTGTGAGGCAACCATATGAAATGAAGACTTAAATCTTAGTCTTGAAGATTTCAAATCGCAGTCTTGAAGACCTCAAATCCTAGTCTCGAAGATGAATCTTAGTCTTGATGACCTCAACTCAATTGAACACCCGAGTTCGTCATATCCAGACCCCCAATTTTGATTAAAAAGTCGCGAAGACCACGATTCTCAAACTCGGAAGATCAATCATATTCCTAAAGACCTCAAGAAGCCTAAATAGGCCTATTTGGAGAAGATTAATATAAGGGTTGAAACCCCTGTGAATTTGAGGAAACAAAGCTCATAACGAGCTTCGATTAGATATACTAAAAGCTTAAATTGAAGTGACAAGCAAAAAGTTATTGTTGTTTTCGTGCATGAGGCAAATTAGACTTCACGTCCAAATTCAACATCGATCCAGGTCGATTCTCATTGATCAGGGCCTCATTTTGTCCAACCCTTAAGGGTGGAGGCCCCGTTTTAGACCTCAATCCAGGTCGTCACTGTTCGACCTGGAAGCAAAAATTGTCATTTGATCGCGACCTCAAACGAGGTCGAATGACTTCAATCTCAATCCAAGTCGTTACTCTTCGACCAGGAAATAAAAGTGTAAGCCACGTTTGGCGTTGTTGAAATCTCAAATGAGATCTAAGGTGTTAGACCTCAAGTTAGGTCTCCTACCTATAAGCCACTTTTGGCGTTGTTGAAACTTCAATCCAGGTCGAAGGTGTTCGACCTCGATGCAAAAAAGGCAATAATTTCGACCTCAATTTATGTCGAAATTCCAGCCCCGTTTAGACCTCAAGTTAGGTTTTCTACCTGTAAGCCATGTTTGGCGTTGTTGAAATCCCAAACGAGGTCTAAGGTGTTAGACCTCAAGTTAGGTCTTCTACTTGTAAGCCACGTTTGGCGTTGTTGAAACCTTAATCCAGGTCAATGTTGTTCGATCAGGAGGCCCAAAAGTGCCAAATGTTCGACCTCAATCCTGGTCGAGAGTGTTCGACCAGGAGGCCAAAGGTGCCAAATGTTCGACCTCAATTCAGGTCATACATGGACGACCTCAATCCTGGTCGAGAGTGTTCGACCAGGAAGCCAGAAATGCCAAATATTCAATCACAATCCAGGTCGAAAAAATCGGCCGGACCCCAAAAATAATATTACTATTTAGTAATAAATATATGAAGAATATTATTATTATTATTATAAAATAATAATAATAATAAAATTCGGACCGAATTTCATTCAAGTCAAATTTTATCCGAGTAGGACACCTCTAATGTGAGGACAAAAATTATTCAAAGATTGGATAAAATAAATATTATAACAATAATATTTATTTATTCAAAAAAGGAAAAAATCGAGTCATTTTCGACCTGAGTTCAGGTCTCATCCTTCGACCTCGAAGCCAAAAAGGGCCACATTTTCGATCTCAATCGAGGTCGAAATAAATATATAAAAAATTGGGTAAAATAAATATTATTGTAATATTTATTTATTCAAAAAAAGGAAAAAATAGAGTCATTTTCGACCTCAGTTCAGGTCTCATCCTTCGACCTCGAAGCCAAAAAGGCCACATTTTCGATCCGAAACAAGGTCGAAATAATTAAAAAAAAGTTGGATAAAATAAATATTATTCTAATATTTATTTTAAAAAAAAAATTGGTCGACCCGGAACCAGGTCGAAGTGTGTCGACCAGAAACCAAGTCGAACCACTTCGACCTGACACCAAAATTGCCATTTTTCACGACCAGTAATGATGTCGGCTGAACCTGCCAAAGTGCAGTTTAGTACCCCAAGTTCTGCATCCCTTGCAAATTCAACCCCGAAGTTTAAAAATTGACAAATTCGCTCATGTTCTTTACAAACTTGCAGATTCATCCCTGTACTTTGTAAACTGACAAAACAGCCCCAGCAAAATTGCAAAATGGTGCATATTATTTTGAAATACTTGCAAAAAATATATATATTTGCAAAAAATTATTAAAAATACCTGCATGTATATTAAAATTCCTTAAATATTAGGAATAATTATTAGAAAATAGCCGTGAGTACATGGAAATTCCTTAATATTAGGAATAATTATTAAAAATACATGTGAGTACATTTAAATTCCTAAACTATTAGGAATAATTATTAAAAATACCTATGTGTACATTAAAATTCCTAAAATATTAGGAATAATTATTAAAAATACCCGTGTATACATGGAAATCCCTTAAATATTAGGAATAATTATTAAAAATACATGTTGGTACATTAAAATTCTTTAAATATTAGGATTAATTATTATAAAATACCTGTGGGTACACGAAAATTTCTTAAATATTATGAATAATTATTAAAAATACATGTGGGTACACGGAAATTCCTAAAATATTAGGAATAATTATTAAAAATACCTGTGGGTACATTAAAATTCCTTAAATATTAGGAATAATTATTAGAAAATACTTGTGGGTACACGAAAGTTTCTTAAATATTAGGAATAATTATTAAAAATACCCGTGGTTACATTAAAATTCCTAAAATATAATGAATAATTATTAAAAATACGCGTGGGTACACGGAAATTCCTTAAATATTAGGAATAATTATTAAAAATACATGTGGGTACATTAAAATTCCTTAAAAATTACGAATAATTATTAGAAAATACCTATGGGTACACGAAAATTTCTTAAATATTAGGAATAATTATTAAAATACCTGTGGGTACATTAAAATTACTTAAATATTAGGAATAATTATTAAAAATACCCGCGGGTACATGGAAATTCCTAAAATATTAGGGATCATTATTAAAAATACCTATGGGTACATGGAAATTCCTTAAATATTAGGAATAATTATTAAAAATACCTGTGGGTACATTAAAAATCCTAAAATATTAGGAAAAATATGATAAAACGTGAGGGAAATTATTAAAATGTTTCCTTGATAATGTGAACAACAATGAATGCATGAGTTTTATAAAGAGCTCTATACAATTGTAGAGTTTGATAAAAACAAGCACAATTATGAACTATTATTCATAAGAAGTCCCGAATTAGGACGTCTCGTTTAAGGGATGTCAAAAGCGAGCCATTAAGAGGCCAATTAAGGATAACATAAGTCATAGAAGGCTGGCACAAATGTCAATTCAGCCTCGAATAAGGCAAATCATCGTAACTGTGTAGGTCACTCCACACTTTACATTAAGATGATACCCGAGATTCGGGCCGATAAGCGTTAATTGCTCATAAAATCATGAAATAATGATTGAAAATAGTAAATTAAATCCCAGGTAAGGGAGCGTTGACCCCAATCCCGTTAAGGATATTTATAACTTCTACGAAAACTCAAGAAGTTTTCCCAAAAGTTGGGGGGCAAATGACATGGGCTAAAAAATACCCTAGAAATATAATTAATGTCATATTAATTAAACCTAGATTGGTCCAATAATAAGGCCAATTATTGATGCCCAAAACTCTATTTATTTATTAATTTCGTAATTAATAAAAGGGCTAATAATGTAGCTCATTAAATATGTCCTAGTTGGAAGCCAACTCTTACAAGGATTAGCCTCCAAGACACCGAAAAGGAGTCAGCCATCTAGAATCCTAATCCAGGAAGGTGGCTTGTCCACCAAGTCTCCCAAACCTAGTCTAAATCACAGACTCTCAACATAGGACCTCACCCTTTATTCTAAAGGGAACGTTTTGGGCACAGCTCTATACGTCACAACGCCTCGAAGGCGCTGCAAGCCACGTAGGCAATCCTAGAACTACGTTTTGGTTTGATTCTTGATTCTCATCAAGGTACGTAGGCATTTTGTTAGGACCGAGTTAGTCCCCGACAAGAAGAGAAGCCACACCATTAAAGCTTGAAACTCTCTAACCCTAGCATTGAATTCAAAGATATAGTTTTTATTCCACAACAACGCCTACTTATTTTTTTTTACCAAATGCAATTAATAAAATTTTTAAAAATAATAATTATTAATAACAAGCCGTGCATCGCACGAGTTTTAAACTAATAAAAATATTATACACAAACACAAATAATAAGTTAACAACTATTAAACAATTCGTGCATCGCACGGGTTATAGGCTAGTTTTATATTATTAAAGATGAAACATTAAAAGTTTTGGTATCTACTTTTTGCTAAGGTACGATACTTGCATTATTTAATTGTTTTACTTAATTACATTTACTTAATTATTTTTATATTTAGTTATTTTTATTCCCCAACTTTTTCAAAAAAATCACGGGCAATTACCTTTTTTCAACAATGCCCTTACTTTTCCAAAAATACCACCGACAAATTCTTACTTATTTATTTTAAAACCTATTTTAATACTTTTAATTAAAAAAGTTTACCTATTTTAACATGTCTACTTTTTTTTATTTTAACAATGCAATTAATAACATAGTGAAATGTATATAATAAAATAACAACTATTAAAATCAATTCATGCATCGCACGGGTTTTAAGTTAAAACATTAAATATTAAAAAATATTTCTAACATTTAGAATATCACACTCATATCACCTACTTTTAAAATATTAAAAAATATTTTTCTATTTTTCATACTAAAATCCTTTCTTTTTCTAAAAATATCACGGACAACCCCTTTACTTATTTATTTTATAATCCATTTTAATACTTTTAATTATTAGATTTTAAAACCTCATTTTTCATAAATATCACGGACAATTATCTTTTTTAAACTATACACGTTACATTTTCTATTTTTCCTTATTAAAACTCCTCATTTTCGAAAAATATAACAGACAAAACATTACTTATTTATTTTAAAATTCATTCTAATGTTTTTAATTATATAAAAGTGTTTAGCTATTTTAATAAACCTACTTATTCTTTTAACAAATATAATTAATATAATATTAAATAGTAAATAATAAAACAACAATTAAGTGTTTTAAGTTAGTTTTTTTATTATTTCTCTTCTATCACCTTAATTCCTCTTCCATTCTATTCTCCTCTTAAAATTCATTTTGATATCCTTACATTTTTCATGAGCACTTGACCCAAATTAAGTTGGACGGAAGATTTACTATTTAGTATTTAAACAGTTATTCAGTTGTGAAATTCAAACCTAATCCAAGTGTGCATTGCATGATTATGAACACTAATTTGATGGTGAAGATTCAAACCTAATCAAGCGCATTTCTTGTTCAACCTCCAAACCAACAGTATAGTGATCTGAGCGCTTACGTGATCCCGGAGAAGTAAAGAATTAATATACATAATAATTCCGTATTTTTGTAAATCATCAGAGGCCTAGCACACAACTACACAAGTCAAACACGGCAGTTGTACATTGCTACTAAAATGGCTTATTTTGGATTCTGCCCTGTGCTTTAACAAATAAATGATATTGTAAATTAACCAGCTAATATATATTACCTAAATTAATTGGTTGTAATATTACGTTTCACATTTTATAGATTAAAATTTAATTAACTAATCAAATAGATTAGCGAAAACAAATTTAAAATTAAATCTAATAACGGAATGGCAGGAGAGCAAAATATCATTTAATTAAAATTCTTAAAAGTGGGAGCACAAACAATATAATAATGTGTATGCTTAATTATATTGTAAAGTATCAAAAATCGATAACATTTTTTTACAAATATTTAAACATTAACTAACATTTATGCTGTCAGCTTGGAGCATCTCCAACGGGGTTGGTTAAAATCGTTAGCTAAAATGATAAAAAATACCGATTATGTATAATTTACTGAACCTGTAAAGTATGCTATATCTTAAAAATAGAATGTAATTATTATTTTAAGTTGTTAAAAATAGAATATATAATTTGAATATGGTAATAGATACTAGAGGTCTGGGTTCGACAAAAATAGTCAATATTAAGGGATTGGCTAAAATTTTGGCTAACAATTTTGTCCCATTAGAGTGGGAAATTTTTTACATATTCTCTTAAATTTTTATTTATGACATTTCTCCTATACTTTTAGTTAAGGATGTATATCATTGAAAATGCTCTTCTCCAAGCTTAAAACCCTTAGATAAAATATCTACCTGGCATACCAAATATAAAAAATATACATAAATTCTTACTAAATTATTGCCCCGAGTTGTCTCTATCTCATAATTATTATTAAGAAATCATTGCCCGGACAATAAATTCTTACTAAATTTTTGGCATGCCAATAATCGAGATATTCAAACAAACACTACATACATGCATGTTCGTTTTGTGTTTCTTGCCAAAGCTAAACTTATCCCTGGACCCTCGCCAACTACAATTCTACATTTGGGTAGGACCGTAAATAAACAAAGCCGAGCCGAGTTTTATCCGAATCGAGTCGAACTTGATTTTTTTTTAAAACGAACCGAGTCGAGCCGAGCTTTCTAATCGAACGAAAAGTGATGTTCAAGATCGGCTCGTTAATAAACGAGCCGAACACGAGTTTGTTCACGAACATTTCGAATCGAGCCGAACACAAACCGAACTCGAGTCGAGTTGTTCACTTATAGTTCGTACTTTTATACTCAACCAAATCCAATTTTTAAAATTACTTACTCGATTTACAGTCTCACGCCTAAAATCACATCTTAAGAATACACAATTATGTTTGAATTTCAATACTAAAAGTTAATTTATTTTCTTCTAATAATCATATTATGTAAATATTTGTATTTATGAGTAATCAAACCTTACTCACTTCACCTAATAACAATAGTTAAAATAAAACAATTTTATCACTAACTTAGAGTCTATCTAAGAGCCTCTTTATCTTGGCTCTTAACTTAAAATTTGAGGAGGTTTACAACTTTTTTTTCTCCAAGATACTCTTATTAACCTTAAATTCACTAAAAGTTTCATCTTTCTCCTCAATTTTTAAGAGGTACGAACCACTTTTAAATAATATTATATTGTTAGGCCAAATACACAATATATAATCAAGTATTTATGAGAATAACAATCAAGAACACAGGTTTGTAAATCAACAAACTGAATTATATTAAATAATTCTCTCTTAGTGATATTAATGAATCACAAAGAGCTACTAGGTTACAAGAATAATATATTCAATGTTCGCGTCCCTTCTAGGGATAACCTATCTGTGTTTATATAGTACACAGTTACACAATCCTTATCTAATTGATACTCCTATAAATTAGCTATACAATTAACATCAATTAAGGATTGCTTCAGTCTTCTATTCCATTTCCTTAGCTGTATCAATATATTCTGCTTCTTTCCATCTTCAGAATATATTGCTTCTAGAATCTTTATCTTTGCACCGACAGCTTAAGTCAACAATCACCACGTCAGACTTTATCAAACTCTGACTGGCTTCTAGATAAACTCTTCACCCAGTCAGACTTTATCAAACTCTGACTGGCTTCTAGATAAACTCTGATATGTACCTGGTACTTACACACTGATGAACAAACGTCAGCAATTATATCTAACAATCTCCCCCAACTTGTGCATAATAAAAATGTACAAGTTAAACAGATAATTGATGATGTCAAAACATATAACAAATGCAGTGTTTAAAATATATCAGAATTTAATTTTAAAACAGAGTTTAAATTTAACTTAGAATAGAAAACATAAAAACTTATAGTCAGACTTTAGTTGACTTCTTCAATATCAGGTACTGTCCTGAGATAATCAATCAGCAGTCTTCTTTCAGCCTTCTCTAGCTCATCCACCATAATCTCTTTTAGCTCTTTAAGTTCTGAATCACTCTCCCCCGTTTGATAGATAGCAGCTCTTAGAGAATATATGCTATTTCTTCTCATATCATTTCCTAGCCGAATAAAATAAGACTTGTCTGACTCCAAGTTAAATTCCAAAACCTTTATTCCAAGTGTAGTTCTAATTCTAGCACTGTTTCTCTTCATCTCCACTAACTTTCCAGTATGATCCCTATACTTTGGAATATAAACACTTGAGACTCCTCCTCCAAGCATAGCTTTAGATCTCAGCATCTTTTCTCTCAAAACTTGAGCAACATCATGAGTATGTCTGTTTTTGACTTTTAGAAGATAAAGTACATATTCCAGTTCTTCCCATGATTTGAGATTAACATCAGATTCTCCAACTTTATAAACTCTTCCATCACTCATGAAGTATAACAAAAACTGCTTCTTCAATACTTTGTGAAAAATCAACTGAACAGATTCTAACTTATCAAGGTTTTCTTGTGTAACCCCAATACCAGATTCTGCCAGTCCAGATTCTAACTTATCAAGGTTTTCTTGTGTAACCCCAATACTTTGTTCTTCTCTCTCTGTGTGATCCCAGTCCAGATTTATCAAAAGCTTCTTTTCCCAATACAGTTCTGGTTTCTGAAAAATTCACAGCTTCAAGCTTTAAGTCTTCAAGAATTTTAGGTTTGCTGAATCCTGGAAGTTGTGTAGATTTCTGTACAACTTGAGCAACGTCAGAGGTTGTCATAACTTTAGTAGAAATATCAACTTGAGCAGCGTCAGAGGTTGATTTAGCTAATCTTGTTTCAACTTGAGCAATATCAGAGGTTGAATAAATCTTCTTAGGTAACTGTTCTTCTTCTACCAGTTTACCTTTTCCTTTGTCAGCATTTTTAATCACAGGCATCACAGGCCTCCTTGAGTACTGTAAACTCTGATCAGAGTTTACATTCTCTTTGATAACAATTCCTTTTTCTTTTCTCCTCGGAGCCTTGATAACCTTCTGTTTGTAGATTCCAGCTTCAAGATTCTTCTTGTGTTCTTCAGCAAGCATTTGCTCTTCAGCTTGGATATCTTCAATTGTAACATCTTTTCCATGTTCTGCCATAAACACCTTAGCAGCAATTTCCTCATCTGTGGTAGGCTTATCAGAGATTATCAAACTTTTGTATCTTGAACCACTGGCAGAGTTTGCATGTCCCTTTTCAGAGTTTGATCTTTTATCAGAGTTTGATCTTCTTGAAAGTAGTCTTCTATCAGCATTTAATCTTAAGCTCT
The DNA here is from genome assembly GCA_030848705.1 of Heracleum sosnowskyi. Lineage (NCBI taxonomy): Eukaryota > Viridiplantae > Streptophyta > Magnoliopsida > Apiales > Apiaceae > Heracleum > Heracleum sosnowskyi. Next base: position 1,992,358 of record JAUIZM010000016.1, on the reverse strand, counting down.
TTCCATCTCCCTTGTTTCCACCATCATTACCATCATCCCTCCGTCTCAGAGTTTGAGTGTCTTTGCATTTGTCACTTGGTACACTCTCCCCCTTTTTGACATCATCAGAAAGTAGTACTGATGTCAACAACTCAATTGCATTAGAAATTGAAGTCAGTTGGGCAGACATAGCAGTCTGGTTGTCCTCAACTTTCCCAAGCCTCGTCTGAATGTCATCAGAGTCCTTAGCTTGCTTCTTGAACATGGAATTATAGTAAGTTCTATCATTCTTCAGAGTAAGATCCCTCAGACTAACTTCATTCCTCAAAGCAGTGACTTCCTTATGAGACTCATCAAATCTGTTGTGGAGAGATTTAATTTGAATCACAGTAGCCTTTAGACTTGTAAGAATATCAGGATTTGAAATCGTCTTCACAGAATCACCAAGAAAATCAGCAGCCCTCTGTGCTGAAAAGATACAATCTGCAGCAGCCCATCTATTGTAGTACATATCTTGAAAATGCTCAGCCGTAGCTCGATTGACCTCTCTTAGCTCATCAGAGTTTGCTTGACTACCAAATAACTCCTCTTGGGAATGATCAGAACTTGCATCATCAGTATCATTCTCTGCTATATTCTCTTCAAGAACATTCTCTGCAGCAGTCTCAGTGTTAATCTGCTCAGCTTCATGAATCTCAGAGTTTGAAACAAACTCTGCTTCTATGGGAACATTTTCTGTTGCATCCTTGTCAGTAACATCAGGATTTGCAGCAACAGTTTCTGTAGCATTAGCAGCTAAAGTCTGATTGACTTCCTCACCCTTTTCAATTACCTGGTGAGTAACAGAGAGAATCTCTGTGTGGGTAGCCATAGAATCTTCAAGAATAACCGTGGCTTGATCAGCTTCCACACCCTCTGTTTCATCAAAAACTTCAAGATGGTCAGAGTTTACAGAGTTGTGTGCTTCAACATCCATATCAAATCCCTGTGGCTCAAAAATCTCAGCCTCTGCTTCAGCATTTGCCAAGTCAGGCATAGAGGCTGCTTCAACATTTTTTGTAGCCTCCTGAACTATAATTTCAGGAGCTTCATCTGCAATCTCAACATTTGCAGCTTCCTCAACTACATCATCAGCGTTTGATGTAGGAGCTTCTTCATCAGCACTTACATTTTCCTCAAAAACTCTGTCCAAATTGACAGCTTCGGCATTGACATTTGATGCACCAAAGAGATGTGCAGCCACCAATCTTTGTTTTCTCTGATGAAGAGTTTCTTCATCAGTTTCACTGTCCTCATCAGCATTATCAGACTTTGCCCTGTTGGCCCTTCTTTTCTTTAACCTTTTCTTCTGAGGCATATCATTAGCATTTGATACCCCAGCTTCAGTAGTTGGCTTAGCAATCCTTGGAGGTTTTGTACCAATATACTTAGTCCTACCACCAGTTACAGGTTTAACAGAAGTTGACGGAGGCAGTTCTTGTTGTAGAGGCTCAGGTTGAGAAGAAGCTTGTGTTGGTGGATTGACTCGAGCATTTAAAAACTGTTGCACAGATGGAGGTAGCAAAAAGTCTCCAACAACCCCTTTCTTAACATCTTTATTAACAAGATCAGAAAATATTCTTTTATGTAATTTAAAACAAGAAACATCTTCTTCACTTACTTCTACTCCTTCAACACAGTAAGAGAACAAAATCTGACAGAATCTAGAGAAATAGACTACTCCTCTATTCTCTCTCATTTTCTTGCCTAAATTATTCAAAACAAGTCGTGCAAAATCAAAATGATTATCAAATAAAAGAGAATACCCGATTTGCAGACTGTCTGTGGGAATAGCATCCCAGTTTGTGCATTTCTTGCTGAATGTCCTCGTGATGCAATCAAAGAAAAAACTCCACTCCTTCCTTAAGAATGGTCGTTTGAGCTGTCCAATCTTCGACAAGGGTCCAGAATACCCAATCTCTCGCATCATTCTTATCAAATCCTCATCACCCATTCCAATTGTATACGAAGAAAATTCAGGAAACCCCATTGCAGCGCGAATGGTTCCAGCAGTTATTACATACTCTGTATCTTCATATTCAAAAATAATCGATGGGTTACCTGTCTCACCACCATCATCATACAATCCTGTTTCCCAGAACGCCTTTATCTGTGAACCAGAAAGTTTTGCAGGCTCCACCAAAGCACGCCCAATTGCTGACTGAGCAAGAAAGTCTTGGATTATATGAAACGCCTCTGGTGCATTGATAGTGTTTAATGGGGCTGAATAGTTATTAGGGACAAACTCAAGTCCAGAAGCAGTGAAAGCAGTTGAAGCCATTAGTAATATCAAGAAATAAACAGAAAATAGCTTCAAAAACACGAGAGAGTTTAAGAAAGAAAGTGTTTGTGAATATGTGTGAGTGAAACTAGAATACAATTGGAGTAAGTCGTGAAAAACTGTAACGGTTGTGTGTATAATGTATAAATATAAAATTTAAAATTAAAAACTGAACAGTTTTTAATCATTAAAACACAACTGTCGTACCCCGTATACTGTGTAAATGAGACACGTGTCACACATGCAATGACTGACAGCAGTAATTGGCAATTTCCAATGCGCATGCGCAGTAAAAACAGCAATAATTACAGCCGATTACACTTTCCTATGTATGCAATCTCTCTCCTCTCTTTAACACTTTTCTAAACCAATGCCCAAACATACTCTTTTGAAATACCAAAACAAATGTTTTTCCTCAAAATTATAAAATGTCTGAAACAAAGAAATCATTTTAACCATCAGAGATTAAAACAAAGTTACCTCGGCATATTTCACACAATACATCAGTGTTTATCATTTGTCCTTCTTTGTTAATAAACTCTTTTCGCAAACTGTACAGGTGTGCATAATTGTGTGTGCAATAGCAGAGTTTACCGAAATCAATATTTAAATCATCTCAAAGTGCATAAAATCCACAAACTTAAGCAGTAAAAACTGGTTGCCTAAACTCTCATGTAAAACATAAAATCTGATTTATATATCTAAACTCTGTAATACTGATATCCTTTCATTTGGATATATCTTTTATTTTTCACCCCCTTTATAGATATATTTTTTATTATTTTTTTTATTTTTTTATTTTTTTATTATTTTATTATTTTATTTTTTATTTTTTATTTTTTTTATTTTTCCAGTAATCAGTGGTTGGCACTAGTCACCAAAAATCAAAGATTTTAGCCCTTATTTCATACAATAAGTTCCTGGATCTTCCTAGGCACAACATGATCTCAAAGGAATTTGTGCTCTGTTTGGCATCTTTTGATTTGAGGGTGAATTATTTGCAATTAATAATCAGAGTTTAGACTTTCCATCAGTTAATACAATTAATTTATGAGAGAAAATGCAAACAGCTAATACAAACTCAGTATATAGAATCAATAAACTAAGAGATGCTGTAAATATAGAAACAGTATCATGTTGTGTTAACTTACTGCACATATTTGAGATCAGAATCTATACAACTCTTAAGGATTCATAATTACTTACTGAGAATTATGCTTCATACAAATTTCTTCATTGGTCCTTGTGTTTCAGACAAAAATTATAATCAGAGTTTAACATCAGACTTTAACCGACAGAGTATGACTAACAGAGTTTAGCATCAGAGTTTACTTTCAGAGTTTATGACACTGGTACTCATAACAGTGAATACATGCAAGGAATCATGAGCATAAAAATCAAGCATGTATAGTTTTTGAGTCTAACCCGTATCTCTAGTCAGAACCAGAGATCATTCCAAGTTCATTTACCAATCTTGCAAAAGTAGCTTCACTCAAAGGTTTGGTGAAGATATCTGCAAGTTGTTGGTCTGTAGACACAAAATGAAGCTCAATGTTTCCTTCTTCCACATGTTCTCTGATAAAATGATACCTTATGCTGATGTGCTTGGTCATGGAATGCTGTACTGGGTTACCTGTCATAGCAATAGCACTTTGGTTATCACAGTAAATAGGTATTTTAGAGTACTGTAACCCATAATCCAGCAATTGATTCTTCATCCACAGAATCTGTGCACAACAGCTACCAGCAGCTATATACTCTGCTTCTGCAGTAGATGTAGAAATTGATTTCTGTTTCTTGCTATACCAAGAAACCAATCTGTCACCTAAAAATTGACAGCTTCCACTTGTACTTTTTCTGTCTATCTTACAGCCTGCAAAATCTGCATCAGAGTAACCAATTAGCTTAAACTCTGATTCTCTAGGATACCACAAACCCAAGGTTATGGTTCCTTTGAGATATTTAAAGATCCTTTTTATAGCTGTGAGATGAGGCTCTCTGGGATCTGCTTGAAATCTTGCACAAAGACATGTTGCATACATGATATCAGGTCTACTTGCAGTAAGATACAGTAAAGACCCTATCATTCCTCTGTAGTTTGTCATATCTACTGAGGCTCATGTGTCTTTGTCTAGCTTTGTTGCAGTAGCCATGGGAGTTGTAGCAGATGAACTATCAAGCATACCAAATTTCTTGAGAAGATTTCTGGTATATTTTGCTTGATTGATAAAAATACCATCATCTGTTTGCTTGACCTGTAAGCCTAGAAAGTAACTAAGCTCTCCCATCATGCTCATTTGGTACCTGGATTGCATAAGCTTTGCAAACTTCTTACAAAGTTTGTCATTAGTAGATCCAAAGATAATATCATCTACATATATTTGAACTAAAAGCAAATCATCACCAGAATTGAAATAAAACAAGGTTTTATCAATTGTACCTCTTGTGAACCCACTTTCTAAAAGAAATTGAGCAATAGTTTCATACCATTCTCTTGGTGCTTGCTTTAGTCCATATAATGCCTTGTCAAGCCTGTAGACATAATCTGGATGTTTAGGATCTACAAATCCTGGTGGTTGTTCAACAAATACTTCTTCTTCAAGCTTCCCATTGAGAAAAGCACTCTTTACATCCATCTGAAAAACTTTAAACTTCTTGTGTGCAGCATAGGCCAGAAAAATTCTTATGGCCTCCAATCTTGCAACTGGAGCAAAGGTTTCATCATAGTCAATTCCTTCCTGTTGTGACTAACCTTTAGCCACAAGTCTAGCCTTGTTTCTTGTAATCACACCTTCACTGTCAGTCTTGTTTCTGAAAACCCACTTTGTACCTACTATTGATCTATTCTTTGGTCTAGGTACAAGTGTCCAGACTTCATTTCTTTCAAATTCATTTAACTCTTCTTGCATTGCTGTAATCCAATTAGCATCTTGAAGAGCTTCTTCCACTTTCTTTGGTTCTGTTTGAGACAAGAAAGCATGATACAGACACTCATTATTTGTTGCACTTCTAGTTCTCACACTAGCATCAGGATCTCCAATTATGAGATCAGGTGTGTGTGCCTGTGTCCACTTTCTTGCTGTTGGTAAGTGGTTTCTTGCATCATTATTGGATCCTCCCCCTTGATCCATGCTCTCCTGATTCATATGTTGACTTTCTGTAGCATCTGAGGCTCCCCCTGAATTGGATGGCTCAGAGTTTGAACTGTCAGAGTTTGAATCAGTTTCCTCAACTGACTCACTTGTAGTGTCTTGTTGAGCTTCTTCACGCTCCCCCTCAACTGGTTCTCTATTTTGTTCAATTTGAGAATTTCCAGTTTCTCCAGTATTTACCAGTAGAGGTTCAGAGTATGCTTCGTCAGAGTTTGTCGGTACTGCTTCATCAGAGTTTACATCATCAGAGAATAAACCTTCATTTTCAAAACGCAGTTGATCATATCCATCTAAGTCATCAAGTCCAGTTATTTTCTTGTCATCAAATGACACATGTATGGATTCCATGATCACTTTAGTTCTCAGATTGTAGACTCTGAATGCTTTTGTTGACAAAGGATAGCCAACAAAGATTCCTTCATCAGCTTTTAACTCGAACTTGGTCAACTGTTCAGGATGAGTCTTCAACACAAAGCATTTGCATCCAAATATATGAAAATATTTCAAATTTGGCTTCTTATTTTTCACCATCTCATATGGTGTTTTCCCATGCTTGTTGATCAATGTTGCATTTTGAGTAAAACAAGCAGTTTGAACAGCTTCTGCCCAGAAATAAGTTGGTAATTTTGCTTCATCAAGCATAGTTCTAGCAGCTTCGATTAAAGTTCTGTTCTTTCTTTCAACTACACCATTTTGCTGTGGAGTTCCAGGTGCAGAAAATTCTTGTTTCACTCCTCTTTCCTTGCAGAAAGCTTCCATGATTGAGTTTCTGAATTCAGTTCCATTATCACTCCTTATAATTTTGACTTTGTGCTGTGATCCTTTGTCCAGTAGGTTTACATGATCCATCAGAGTTTGAGCAGTTTCATCCTTCTTTGATAAGAAATACACCCATGTATATCTAGTATATTCATCAACAATTACTAGAGCATATTTCTTTCTGCCCATGGACATCACATTCACTGGTCCAAAGAGATCAACATGTAGAAGATGATAAGGTTCCACTACTGAAAATTCAGATTTGCTCTTGAAAGATGACTTCCTTTGCTTGGCCTTTTGACAAGAATCACATAGACCATCTAGACTGAGTATTGATTTTGGAAGTCCCCTTACAAGATCCTTTCTTATTAGCTCATTAATGTTGTTCAAATTGAGATGAGAGAGCTTCTTATGCCAGTTCCAACTCTCTTCATTTGACATTCTTGCAGTCAGACACACTGTTCTTCCATCAGAGTTTGTTACCAAACTTGCTTCATAAATGTTGTTGTGCCTGTGTCCAACTAGAACAACTTTTCCAGTAGATTTACTGATAACTTCACAGTATTCAGTATGAAAATCTACATGGTTTCCTCTATCACAGATTTGACTCACAGATAGCAGATTATGCTTGAGTCCTGAGACTAGAGCTACATTTGTGATGATGACACTTCCAAGATTAATATTGCCATATCCCAGAGTGTGTCCTATGTTGCCATCTCCATAGGAAACCTTTGGGCCAGCCTTCTCCTCAAAATCTGATAGCAGGGTTTTATTTCCAGTCATATGTCCTGAGCATCCACTGTCCAAGATAAGTGTGCTCTCTTTTATACCCTTATTTCCAGATGATTCAGTCTCATCTTTGACAGTTGCCATAAGAGCATAATTTTCTCCATCATCAGAGTCTGAAGTATCTGCCCAGTCTTTGCCTTTAGAGATGAGTGCTTTCTCAGATTTGCCTTTCTTGCACTCTGGAGCATAGTGACCCATCTCCTTACACTTGTAGCACTGGATTTCAGATTTATCCTTCTTGCCAGACTTGGTCTCCCTTCCATCAGACTTTCTAAAACCTTTCCTTTCAGAATTTGAATCTTTCCTTGAGAATCTCTTTCCTTTCTTAAAGTTCTTGAATCCCATCTTCTTGAAGGTCTTCACCATCAATGCAGCCATTTGCATCATCTGTTCTTCATCATCCTCAGAGTCAGAAGCTTCATCAGAGTTTGAGTCATCATCAGAGTTTGATGACTCACTTCCAGATTTAATGACTAAAGCCTTTCCCTTGGCTTTCTTCCTTGATGATTCCTTCTTAATGGGCTTCTCTTCAACTTTGAGAGCAACAGATTTTGTCTTTTTACTTAATCTTGTATTCCTTTGTTCTATCTCCAGTTCATGAGTTTTCAACAACCCATAGATTTCATCAAGATCTGTATCAGCAAGCTCATAATTATCTCTTATTGTGGTTGTCTTCAAATCCCACTTTTCAGGTAGAGATAACAGAAACTTGAGATTAGACTCTTCAAGCTCATATTCTTTATCAACCAGAGACAGATCATTCAATAGTTTGCAAAATCTGTCATAAGTCTCAGTCAAGGTTTCATTAGGTCTTGAATCAAAGTGCTCATACTCCTGTGTGAGTATTGTCTTTCTGTTCTTCTTAATAGCACCTGTTCCCTGGCATCTGACTTCTAAAGCATCCCATATCTCTTTGGCAGTTTTGCAGCCAATTACTCTGTTAGACATAACATTATCTAAAGCACTGTGGAGAAGATGTCTAACCTTTGCATCTTTTGCAATTGATGAGATGTCCTCAGGAGTCATATCTTTCTTTTCCTTTGGAACAGTCTTTTGTTCTTGACCATCAACAACAGGGGCTAGTTTGGTTGGATTATGAGGACCATCATAAATTCTGTCAAGATATTCTGGATCTGTAGCCTCCAGAAACATGGTCATCTTCACCTTCCAAATTGGATACTCCACTGCTCTGAGAATTGGAACCCTGATTGTTTCATATCGACTCACAGAATTAGGTTTAACCTGTTCAACCTTGGGAGAAGTTTGATTTTCTTCAGACATGATTATTACTGTGTTTGAATCGTAAAACTGTATATATTAAACAGCCTTGGCTCTGATACCAATTGTTAGGCCAAATACACAATATATAATCAAGTATTTATGAGAATAACAATCAAGAACACAGGTTTGTAAATCAACAAACTGAATTATATTAAATAATTCTCTCTTAGTGATATTAATGAATCACAAAGAGCTACTAGGTTACAAGAATAATATATTCAATGTTCGCGTCCCTTCTAGGGATAACCTATCTGTGTTTATATAGTACACAGTTACACAATCCTTATCTAATTGATACTCCTATAAATTAGCTATACAATTAACATCAATTAAGGATTGCTTCAGTCTTCTATTCCATTTCCTTAGTTGTATCAATATATTCTGTTTCTTTCCATCTTCAGAATATATTGCTTCTAGAATCTTTATCTTTGCACCGACAGCTTAAGTCAACAATCACCACGTCAGACTTTATCAAACTCTGACTGGATTCTAGATAAACTCTTCACCCAGTCAGACTTTATAAAACTCTGACTGGCTTCTAGATAAACTCTGATATGTACCTGGTACTTAAACACTGATGAACAAACGTCAACAATTATATCTAACATATATAATAAATTAATAAGACAAACTCTCTTTCTCTATTCACTTTCTTTTGTAATTTTATGAATGCAACTTATAAATTTTAATAATGAAAAATTAATTTGGATTGGATATAAAGAGTTTAACTTTTGGTAGTACGTTGATGTTATACCTTTTAGATATAACAAATACAATTCCCTATTCAACCACAAAATAACTAAAATAGATCGCAATTAAGTTTTATTTAACATATTCAAATTGTTAAGGATATTATGAAATTCACAAATTTATAATTAGTTAAACGAATCGAGCTGAGTTTAACGAGTTCGAGCCGAGCTCGAGCTGAGCCCGAGCAAAACGAGCCGAGTTCGAGTTGAACATGTGTAAAGCTCGACTCGAGCTCATTTACTAACCGAACACATTTTCATGTTCAAGCTCGTGTTCATTTAGTAAACGAATCGAGCCGAGTTCATCTAAAACGAGCCGAGCTCGAGTTTTGTTCACGAACGGCTCTGTTCGCTTACTGCCCTACACTTTGGGCAGTTATTTGTCGTAAGAATAGAGTACGTCCTATTTCGTTTGATTCATTTTTAAATTATTTAGATTACAAAAAATGTTTATAAATATCATTTTTTAAACTTTTATAGTTTACATTAAAGTATTAGATTTATAGTTTTAAATAAATATTTTAAAAAAAATATCTATCTATAAATAATTTGTAAAGTAACCAGTTCATTAAAAATTTTAAGATATTACAAAAAGATCATCCTATCAAATACTCCCCTCATTAAAAAACTCAGGTTGAAGAGTAGTAGAAATATAATTCATTATTTAGTAGAAAGAATAAACTCCTTGTAATCGTTTGTGAAAAGAAGTTAATAATCAATATAAAGGAGAAGACGGCGGCCCAGTTGTGAGGGTAGTTTGTAGGGGCAATGGTGTAGGATCCAAACTCAAAAGAGGTCCAATTTTTTTAGGTTTTGTAATTTTATTAGATTTTTTCTAAGCTAGTAGATAAAAAATTGATAATTGAATAAAATGAAAAAGCCCAAAAAATTAAAATCCACGACATCCACTTAGTACTCTTCGGCTTCGTTCTCATTTATACCAAATTAATTTCTCATATTATCTCCCTTCTCAATTTCTCTCATATCCAAACTACTTTTCTTAATATTGTCTCCACCCATCAGGTCATCATTAAATCTCAATACTTCCCAATAATTAAACCGTTGGTATGTTACAAGCATATATTTTGTGAAAAAATTAACAATGAAGATAGTCTTATGATAAGATGAAAAAGAAGAAGATTATCTAATTGTAACATTACAGAATGAGAGTTTATATCTCTTGTTTCTAGCTAACTATCTATAACAAACTTTCCCTACAGACTTAGTATTTGACTTGTGTAAGCGCGATTCTCAGCATAAAAGTGATCCACACTTTGCAATCATACACATTAATGGAGACTTCAATTGCAGTGGAGCTTCATATCATGTGTTCATTCTTGTTAATGGCGATTATCAGTGTTATCTTCGCTCTCGTTATCTCTCTCAGCTAAGTGCTTTGTAAACGATATCTGTGTCGTTATCTTTTCGCAATCTCATTGTGATATATTTTTTTCTGTAATCTCTCTGTGATGTCTCTTTGTGATTTCTTTGTGATCTCTCTGGTGACATTGTTTTGATGTTTTTGCTTTCCGCACTCTTCTTGTTGCATATGCACTGTAGACATTGTTAGCAAGCTCATTAGTCTCAACGTGCCTATCATCTGTTTGATGATTTGTCTCAATCATTTATGAGTTGAAAATTGTCTTGTTAGTTACAATTAGATTCATAGCTATGACTACTCTATCTTATTCTGCTGCAACTATGGGATCTACGTCAACAACAACTCTGTTAGATGTTCATCATCGGTATTATCTTCATCCCTCGGATAATCCAGGAATGGTGCGTACAATAGTTATGCTTGATGAAAATAACTATAATCAGTGGAACAGGTCAATGGAGATTGCATTATCTTTTAAGCTTAAGCTTGAATTTGTTGATGGAATATATGTTCAACCCGCTGCTACATCTCCATTATATGTGCATTGGGTTAGGTGTAACAATATGGTTACTTCCTGGTTGTTGAATTCAGTGGCTCGTCACATTCGTAATAGTATTGTCTACATGCAATCTGCTAAGCTCATTTGGGATGACTTACAAACTAGGTATGCACAGACTAATGTTCCCAAGCTGTTTAGTCTCAGAAAGGAGATCTCTCATTTCTCTCAAAGAACAATGTCAATTACTGCTTATTTTACAAAGTTCAAGACTATACATGATGAATTAGAGTGTATTACTTTGTAACACCCCAGTCCCACATCGAGGAGATTTGGGACTTCTGTTCAGTTTATAAGGCAAAGTACTACTACTAATTAGCACCAATAAATCATGATCTTTTGGGGCCTGTGGTGGGCTAGTCGTTACCCAAGTTGGCTGTGTTTGGGCCAGTAGGCTTCGGCTTATTCGGACTCGGAATCCGGGACTTGACCCGGTTTTCGAAAAAAGGCTCGGGATTTGACCCGGGTTGTCACATATGGTATCAGAGACGACTCTCGAAAGCTTGTCGAGGCAAGTTGCCGGAGGTGGGGACACGAAGGCTGGTGGTATTATCCCATAATGGACAGAGATCCGGAGGTGGGGACACGAAGCCAGCCGGTATTATCCCACAATGGCTAGGGAGGAACGATCTTGGAACCTATGGGCTATCCGTTCAGGCTTGACGAGGACGTCAAGAGTTTAAGTGGGGGAGTTTTTAACACCCCAGTCCCACATCGAGGAGATTTGGGACTTCTGTTCAGTTTATAAGGCAAAGTACTACTACTAATTAGCACCAATAAATCATGATCTTTTGGGGGCCTATGGTGGGCTAGTCGTTAGCCAAGTTGGCTGCGTTTGGGCCAGTAGGCTTCGGCTTATTCGGACTCGGAATCCGGGACTTGACCCAGTTTTCGAAAAAAGGCTCGGGATTTGACCCGGGTTGTCACATACTTCTTCTCCGAGATGTACCTGCTTCCATTGCACATGTACAGTTAATATTAAGACAGAAGCTCATGAGAGAAACATACAGCTCACACAGTTTCTGATGGGGTTAGGTGATCAATTCACCAACATTATAGGTCAAATTTTACGCATGACTCCACTTCTTTCATTGATTCAATGTTATGCAATGTTATTGCAAGATAAAAATCAGAGAGAAGTCAGTAATCATACTCACTTAAATGCTAAAAATGTGGCATTATCTGTCAAGGTCAGACCTCAATTTCAGAAGAATTTCAAGAAAGCTACCTCTGAAACTCCAGTGTATTTTGAATAATGTCATATGACTGGACATGCTAAATGTTGTGGAACGAAAAGTAGGTTTAGATATTAATGACGAGTATTTAATGCTAGGTTGTGGACAAACGTGTCTTAATGGCCGCTCTCGTGTTTCATGACTGAACGGGTCCTCACAAGATGCCTATGTATCTCAATTATCAATGAGAATCAAGCCAAGAAAACGTAGTTCTAATGTTGAGGGGTTAGGCCCTTTATATAGGCGTTTGGAGCCTTAAAATCGTGCTATGGTTAGGTTACTTGGTGGCCAAGTAACCTCCTTGACAGTGGATAAATCTTATTAGAATTAGTTTCCATGTTGGAGTTGGTTTCCATGTTGGACGTTGCCTTAGAAGCTCCCTAGTGGTTTCCAACCACTGGGTTGTTTATAAACCAACCCCATGCTTTAGTGGTTTAAGTCAAGGTTTGGACCTCGGCCAAATTATTGACCACGAATTTAATATCATAGTTAGGGTTTCGGGCTTTATTTTAGCCCACATCATTTGCCCCCTAACTTCGAGGAAAACTGATCAAGTTTTCTCGAAGTTAAGTGGACTAATTTTTCAGTGGCCCACTTCGGGTCTGGCCTTTTTGTGGCTTAGGATACACTAGTGTTTCACGAGTATCGTTTATTAGCGTGAAGTGTGGAGCGACATACATATTCACTACGATTTAGACTTGTTCGAGGCTTCATTTTTATTGGCTGAGGGCACCTGATAACTAAGCTATCAAGTATAGCAAAGTTTTTGTTAGCGAAGGTTGAGTGTTGCCTTAATTTGGCTAACTCTGAAGAACGATCGCTGGGTATTGCCCTAAAAAGGTTATATTTGGTGGGCGATGAGCCCTAAATGGCGCTAAACGGTGCTAAACGACGTTAAACGGCGCTAAACAGTGCTAAACGGCAATAAACGACGCTAAACGGCGTTAAACGACAATAAACCAGCGCTAAACGGCACTAAATGGTGTTAAACGGTGCTATACGGTGTTAAACGGAGCTAGACGGCACTAAAACGGCGCTAAACGACGTTAAACGGGGGAAACGGTGAAAAACGACGGAAAACAGTGAGAAACGACGAAAAACGGTGAGAAACGACGGGGGACTTTTTGGGCCAAGTCAACCTGACCAAGCCAGCCGGAGGCCTCCCGGGGAGCCAAGCCGGCCAGCCTTGGTCGGCCAACAGCCTCCCAGTGGCCTGGTCGGCTAGTCCTGGTCAGCTGAAGGCCTTCTAGGCGCCTGGTCGGCTAGTCCTGGTCGGCTGGGGTCTGGTCGGCTGTGGCCTGGTCGACCGTGGCCCGGTCGGCCGGATTTTTTTTTTTTTTTTAAATATTTCAACTAGATGAAATGTTAGTAGACTTTGTTGTTTGTTATAAAATAAGGTTCTTGTTTCGAACCACTGAGTAGTTTTTTGTTGTTTGGCTTGATTTCAACCATCATGCATGATTTCTTCCATCGTGCGTGATTTCATCCATAGTGCGTGATTCCAACCATCCAAGTTCGAAACCAAGATTTAAACATGGTATTTGGTTGGTGTTTGCAAACATGTTGGCCATTTTGGCTTATTCTGATAAAAGAGTGGTTTCATTCGTGATAACATCTCTAGTCATCCGGGGCTAGTCATCTAAAGCCCTCACCGAGGCTCTAGTCATCCGGGGCAGGTCATCCAAAGCCCTCACTGAGCCTCTAGTCATCCGGGGCTGGTCATCGAAAGCCCTCACTGAGCCTCTAGTCATCCGGGGATGGTCATCCAAAGCCCTCACTGAGCCTCTAGTCATCCGGGGCTCGTCATCCAAAGCCCTCACTGAGGCTCTAGTCATCCGGGGCTAGTCATCCAAAGCCCTCACTGAGGCTCTAGTCATCCGGGGCTGGTCATGCAAAGCCCTCACTAAGGCTCTAGTCATCCGGGGCTGGTCATCCAAAGCCCTCACTGAGGCTCTATTCATCCGGGGCTGGTCATCCAAAGCCCTCACTGAGGCTCTAGTCATCCGGGGCTGGTCAACCAAAGCCCTCACTAAGGCTCTATTCATCCGGGGATGGTCATCCAAAGCCCTCACTGAGGCTCTAGTCATCCGGGGATAGTCATCCAAAGTCCTCACTGAGGCTCTAGTCATCCGGGGCTGGTCATCCAAAGTCGTTGGTTGCCCCCCGAGTACGAACTCCTTGTTTAAAAACAACATGGGTGCCTGAAAAGCAACAGGTTGTCTTCAAACCAAAGGTTTTAAATTCTTGATTTCCAAACCAAGTTACTAACTCTCATAATCAAATTAGGTTAATCAGATTAATGTACTAATCCTTAATTAGGACTAAACATTGCTTTTTTAAGCAAATCATTCTTAATTAGACTTAATTCCTCAACTGGTAGCTTTATGTTGCCCCAGGTTGCATTTTCATTCATTTTCTTCGTTCTTATTCAAAAGAATAGAAGTTTTCTTCGTTCTTATTCAAAAGAATAGGAGTTTTGGTTCGACTATATGAACTTTTTTAGTCATTTTATCATTGATTTAAACAATTAAACCTGTAAACGCGGGTCGTCTTGAAATATGACTTGTTATCACAGGTTGCCATCTTCTATAAAAGAGAGGTGGATGAACTCATTTCATTCACACCTCCATTTGCAAATTTCTCTCTTTCATTTTCTCTTGCATTCTCTCTAGTTCTAGTGTGGTTTTCAACCAAGAAGTTCATTTTCAATCAAGTAGTCATCATCCAATCATGGCAGATCAAAGAATGGTTGGTCCATCTTCCACTCTTGCTCAAAAGATGGCTGCAAGAGCCAAGAAAGGTAACAATCTCTCCTGTGTTCCTGTCGTTATAGATGAACCTTTGCCTACATTGTTTGAATTAGTGAATCAAATGGGGGATGTTTTCCCAAACAACGCTGAATTTGATTCTTTGAAGTTTCCAAGTACCCTGGGGAGGGTCGATGTGAAGAGACTTAAAAAGAAGTACTCATTCCCCAAGTATCTCAAGATAGTGGTTCCCGATTCAGGTGACAGAACTTGCAACTGGCACCCGGAAAGGTTGTTTGTTTATAGGGATGCTATAGCGGCCGGACTTAGGTTTCCACTCCACCCCTTTGTGGTGAGATTGCTAGCTGAGCTAAGGATCAACCCCTGCCAACTATATCCAAATTCATGGAAGTTTATTTTTATTTTCATGGCAAGGTTCTTGAAAGAAGGGATACCTTTAAGTATTCCCATTTTCAGAAGAATCTTCGTTCTCAAAAATAGCCCTGTCACCCGGAAAGGATGGGTTTCCATTCAACATCGCCCAGGTGTCAATCACATTTGCAACAATACCTCTCTTCCCGATTCCAACCACGAATGGAGGCATCACTTTGTTGTGCTATATTGGAAGGGAGGAGATTGGGGCCAATATTTTAGATCTGATTTTAACCATGTGGTAGACTTTGGGAGCCATATTAATGAACTCAAGTCTCATGAGTTCCCAAATAGGGATGATCTTATCACGGGTCATGATCAGATTCATTATCGCTCCTTCTTGACCGAAAGGATCATGGTTGAAGTCGGAATGAGTATATTATCATTGGAGGGTAATTTTTATTTATATTCCTTGTTTTGAAACACACTTAATCTTATTCCAACATTTTTGCCTTGTATTTTTCAGCTGCTGATGCCCTTGATAGGGAGTCGGGAATGGGTGAGTAAGTCACCAAAAGGATGGTAAAGAAAGCTGAGTTTATGGCCAATCCTCCACCTCCCAAGGTTCCAGATTTCCTTACTCATTCTCAAAAAGCTGGAAAGAGATTCAGGGACTCGGAAGGCACCATCAATACGGCCTTTCAACCCGCATGGGGAATATGTGAACAAGACTCCATTGCCGGGAGCTCTTTATTGGCCATGGATTGGTCTAGGTTTTCCATTACCCCTCCCGACATGGTGAACGTGCTTGTGTGTTCAAAATTGAATGAAACTGAACAAATGGGAAGTCAAGCCATATACTAGGTTAACATTTACTTGTTTCAATTTAGCTATTTGTCCTCCTTTATCATAACTTGTTTATTGACTTGCTCTCTCTTTTGTATAGCTGAATTCCTACTTTCAAACTTCCATTCATCAAGGGAAGTCTTTAAGGGATGAATTAAGAGCTACCAATAAGGAGAAGATACGAGTCATTAAGGAGTCGAAGGAATGGGAAGCAAAAGCCTATGCGGCCGGGGAGGATGCCTCTTCTTTCAAAGGAAAGTACGAAGCTTTGGAGTGCAGGTGTCGCCAAGGGGATCAGCAGGTGATTGACAACTACCTGAACTCCGATGGCTTCCTTGAATTTATGGATCAACACGACAACGATGTCGGACCTACTTTTCTGTCAAGTGGTTGGAATAAGTCTATTTCGGCGGTGAATAAGTCTCATTCGGGAATGTTCAGTCCTACCGAGTTCCTAAGTCCTTGGGCCCTTGTCGGTGATATTGACGATGATCAACCTTCCGAGTCGGGACATGGAGGGAAATCTCAATCATCAAGTTCCGAGGGCAACTACTCTGTTATTCCTGTTAGTGGAAAGGGCAAAGGTGTTGCTTACCCGGTTGAAGAGAGGCGTAGGGGTGTTATCCGTGAAGAAAAAGAGTCTTCTTCAGATTCAACCGATAGCTCGTCGGGGGAGGACGATGATGATGAGGAAGGTGGTGAGGAGTAATTCTCCTTTGTAATTCTGGCCTTGCAAGGCTTGTAGCCATATGTGGCTTTATGTTATTTTCATTCATGGTCCTTGGTTGGCCTTTTAGACTTGCCTTTTATTTGATTGTTTGTAATCTTAATTTGAGGATCCTTCGGGACCTCTACTATCTGAATCCTTCGGGATCTTTGTTATGCATTCATGGTTTATTTCTTATCTTGTTTACTTGTTTTCGGTACTTAGTGTTGCACATATCGAGTGTTGGTACATAAAGTAAGATATAAGAAAATAAACATGCATTGATAACGAAATGAGGATGGGTTCAACCCTTTCATAGATAATAAACTGTAAACATGAGCTACATGCCCTGAAATGGTTCCAATGAACCTTAGGTCTACTTTTCCTACTAAACATTAGACTGTATCCTGAAAGGATAGTTAAACATTATAAATCTTGAGATTCGAGGCGTGCCAAGTGCGAGGCACCTCAGTCTCATTCAAAGTTTCTAGCTTGTAAGATCCTCGTCCAAGGGTCTTCTTAACTCGGTACGGCCCTTCCCATTTGGGTTCTAGCTTTCCTTTTTCACCTACTCCATATACCTCTATCTTCCTGAGACCAGGTCTCCTTGTCGTAAGAACCTTTCCTTAACCCTTCGGTTGTAATGAAAGGAGGTTCGTTTCTGATACTCTACGTTCCGAGCGTTGGCTTTGTCCCTGACTTCATCAATTAAGTCGAGTGCCAACTTCATTCCTTCTTCGTTAGTCTCTTGTTCAAAGGCTTCGACCCTCATAGATGTATGTGAGATCTCTAGAGGCACACCAGCTTCTGATCCATAAGCAAGCATGAACGGAGTTGTTCCAGTGGTGACTCTGCAAGTGGTACGATAGGCCCAAAGTATGGGCAATATCTCATCCACCCAAGTGTTCCTGGAACGTTCGACCCTTTTCTTCAATCCATCCAGTATGATTCGATTTGCAACCTCTGCCTGCCCATTTGCTCGAGGGTTGGCAACTAAGGTGAATCTAAGCTCAATGGCGTTTGTTAGATCAGAATTCAATGATCGTCAGGAGCTAGACTCAACTGATCGGGATTACTGACGTCATCGGGATTACATAGGTCGTCAGGATCAAGATGCATATCAGGACTGGGATCAGGATTGATCATCAGGACTGGAAGCTGATCAGGATTCCTACTTCGAGTTATATTTGGAGTCTAGTTAAACATGGAAGTTTATTCTGTCGGTTCCTGGTTTGTAGAATGTAGCTATCAATTATGGATAGGTTTCAATCTTTGTAATTGATTAAGACATATCATTGATAGAGAAACTGTGTACTATATAAACACAGTTTAGGTTTTGGTTTAACAACCAATATTACACTCGAGTATTTGTGTAACCTAGCAGCTCTCAAGAACATCAGAATTTCTTGAGAGAGTTTGTAACAGTTTTATATCAGATTTAATAAAGTTGTTATTGTTCTTTCATATCTGTGTTATATAAAGTCGAGAATCTTATACAATTGTATTCAACCCCCTTCTACAATTGTTATTTACTGGGCAACAATTGGTATCAGAGCAAACTGATTTAATTCTGAATCAGAAACGATCTAAGATGTCGACAACCAAGTATGAAAGCATGAAGATTCCCATCTTGAAGATATCAGAATATCCTACATGGAGGGTAAAGATGCTGATGTACCTGGAGGCTATGGATCCTGACTATTTGGACAGGATTCGTGATGGACCATATATACCTACGAAGTTCGTTGAACAAACAGATACTGTACCTGAACATTATGTGGTCAAAGCCAAAAGTGAATGGACTCCAGAAGAAAAAGCTCATGTACTCAGGGAACCAAAGATAAAGAATATCTTGCACAGTAGTCTTGATGCTGGCATGTCGAACAGAGTGATTGCATGCAAGGCTTCAAAAGAAATCTGGGATACTTTGGAAACTCAGTGCCAGGGATCTGCATCTGTCAAGAAAAACATAAGGGCTCTTTTGATTCAGGAATATGAACAATTTGATACAAGACCTGAAGAGAGCCTAACTGATCTGTATGATAGATTTCTGACACTATTGAACAACTTATCTTTAGTTGACAAAGTATATGAAACTGAAGATTCAAACACCAAGTTTCTAAGAGCTTTACCAGAAGAATGGGACACTCAGACCTCTATCATTAGACACCAGTATGATCTGAACACTGTGTCTCTTGATGAAGTCTATGGGATGCTAAGAACTCATGATCTTGAAGTTCAACAGAGAAAGAACAAGAAAAGCAGCAAGGCAAAATCAATTGCTTTGAAAGAAGAGGCTAAATCAAAAGGAAAAGATATGGAGGTCTCTAGAAGGAAATCAAGAGTAGCTGAGTCAGATCCTGAAGACTCTTCATCAGATTCTGATGGCAATCCTGATGCCAATAATGATGATGATTCTTCTGATTCAGACATGGAAGAGGTGGTTTTTATGATTGTCAGAAACTTCAGAAGGATGAAGTTCAGGAAGAATAGAAGACAAGGCAATTTTCAGAAAAAGACCTTCAATGCAGACAAAGACAAGTATATCAAAAAGGACAGCAAGGGTAGCAAATTTGACAAGTCAAAGGTTAGATGCTACAAGTGCAATGGTATGGGTCACTTTGCTTCTGAGTGCAACAAGACGAAGGCACTCATCACATCAAGCAAGGATTGGATGAACTCTTCCTCAGAATCTGATACTGAGGTAGTCAACTATGCTTTAATGGCCAATGCTGATGTAACTGCTGCTCCTGATGATAAGGTAATGAATACTTTCTTTGATTTTGATACTGATAATGCTTCTGAGTTAAGACGTTTTCTAAAGTCATTACATATTAGCTTTAGAAGTCAAACTGCTGAAAATACTAGAATCTTATCTGAGATGTCTGAACTTAGAAAAAGGAATGAGATAGTAGAAGCTGAATTTTCTCGTATACAAGAAGTACAAAAAGAATGTGATAATGCTAATCACATGCACTTAGAGATGAAATCTAAATGTACTTCTCTTGAAAAAGAACTTGAATATGCTAATGAGAAAATCAGAACCTGGACAGACTCTGGTAGGAAATTTCATGAGATTAATATCTCTAAGAATTGGAAAGAGTGTCTAGGATATAAGTCAGATGAAGATAAGAAATTGGAAGAGAAAATTGTCATTGATGAGACAGTCAGTCCAAAGACCTATAGACATGTTATAGACACAACCAAATCTAAGATTACTCCTGTTAATTTTGTTTTTGGTAAGGATTCCAATTCTACTTTTGAAAAGGGATCTACTTCTACTCAAGGAATTAAAATTATAAAGTCTAAACCTGTCATGAATAAAGTCACTAAGAATGTAGGTCTATTGTCTCAGAAATAGCTTAAGGATAAAATCTGTGTGGTTACAGATGAGGAAAAGGAATCTATTGTCAAGAGAAACAGGAATGGTAAATTTGGGATTAATAAAGAAAATGATTATAAATATATCCAAAATGCACCTAGAAAGAGTTGTTTTAACTGTGGTAACTCTAATCATCTTGCTATTGATTGTAAGAAGAGTAAGAAGAAGATTACTGAAATTCCTAAATCTGATGTTAGGAATAGATCAGTATTTTATAAACCACAGAAGTCCTGTTTTCATTGTGGTAGTTTATGGCATTCTATTTATACTTGTAAAGAGTATCATGATTTGTACTATAACTTTTATGATCCATTCCCTAAGTTTGAAAGTAGTACAAAGTCTGATAGAATTGAGAATGTCATAGTGAAGCATGCTTTTATTAATACTGATGCTGACAAAGAAAATCCTGATGGAGTAAATCCTGACAGGACTGCTAAGGTTAGAGAGTCTTCTGCTGCTAAAATTAATAAATTGCATGAAAAAGGAACCCAACATGTATGGGTTCCTAAGTGTTCTAACTAGTGTGTTTTCTATTCTGATTGCAGGGAAAAAGGAAAAATGTGTTAGTCATGGATAGTGGATGTTCTGTGCACATGACTGGAAACAAAGCCCTGTTATCAGAATATGAAGAAAAAGCTGGCCCAACTATGTCTTATGGAGATGGCAACATTGGACAAACATTGGGATTTGGCAATATAATCATTGGAAATGTCATCATTGAAAAAGTAGCTCTAGTGAAGGGACTAAAACACAACTTGTTGAGTATTAGTCAAATCACTGACAGAGGTTATCATGTCCACTTCTATTCCACTCATTGTGAAGTAGTCAGTAAAGAATCAGGGAAAATAGTTTTGACTGGCTACAGGCATGGTAACATATATGAAGCCAACATTCTCTCAAATACTGATGGCTCTCCTACATGTTTCATCAGTAAAGCTTCAGTAGATGAAAGTTGGAATTGGCACAAGAAGCTTTCTCATCTCAACTTCAGCAATATCAATGAGTTGGTTAAGAAAGATTTAGTAAGAGGATTACCTAATGTCTTGTACACACCTCATGGACTCTGTGATGCATGTCAGAAAGCAAAACAAAGAAGGACATCATTCCAGAGTAAATCAGAATCCTCTATTGAAGAACCATATCACATGCCTACATCTTGATCTATTTGGTCCAGTCAATATCATGTCCATCAGTAAGAAAAGGTACACTCTTGTAATTGTTGATGAATATTCTAGATTCACCTGGGTGTATTTTCTGCACAGAAAAGATGAAACTTCTGAAGTTCTGTTGGATCATGTGAGAATGATTGAGACAGCCACAAAGTATAAAGTCAAGATACTAAGAAGTGATAATGGTACTGAATTTAAGAATTCAAATATGGAAGAGTTCTGCAAATTCAAATGAATCATTCAACAATTCTCTGCTCCTGGCACACCCCAGCAAAATGGAGTAGTAGAAAGGAAAAATAGAACTCTTATTGAAGCTGGCAGAACTATGTTGGAAGAAGCTAAACTACCTACATATTTCTGGGTAGAAGCAGTCAACACAGCATGCTATACACAAAATCTCACATTGATAAACAGACATGGTGTTACTCCTTATCAGTCACTCAAGGAGAAGAAACCAAGTCTGAAGCATTTGCATGTGTTTGGCTGTAAGTGTTTTGTTCTCAGAACTCATCCTGAACAGCTAGAAAAATTTGAAACAAAGGCTGATGAGGGAATTTTCATTGGTTATCCTGCATCAAGATCCTTCAGAGTTTTCAATTTGAGAACAAGAACTGTCATGGAGTCAATACATGTATCTTTTGATGATAAGAAGATAACTGGAATCATTGAAGACTCTCATGATAGATTGATTTTTGAAAATGAAGCTTCCAAGGAACCTGAAGAAAGTGAATCAGATTCTGTCAATACATCAGATCCTGATGGGTCACCAAATCCTGATCACACACCAGATACTGATGGTGCTAATACTGATGATGCAATTAATTGTGAAACAACTAGTAGTGCTAATGTTGAGGGGGAGCAACAGCATTCTACTACAAGTTCCGAGTCAACTCAATCATCAGGACATAATTCTTCAGATACTGATTCAAGTGATGATCCTGATAACTTATCAGGAGGAGTTAGCAATAATTCAAGAAGAGCTTCAAATCAAGCAAATTCTTCAAATCAAGATAACACCAATCCAGGGGGAGCATATACTTCAAGAAACAATTTAACACCAGCAAGGAAATGGACAAAAGACCATTCTCCTGATTTGATAATTGGAGATCCTAATGCAGGTGTTCAAACTAGAAGTGCAACTCAGAATGAATGTCTATACAATAACTTTCTATCCAAGGAGGAGCCAAAGAAAGTTGAAGATGCACTTAAAGATGCTGATTGGGTTACTGCAATGCAAGAAGAACTGAATGAATTTGAAAGGAATGAAGTCTGGAAACTTGTACCAAGACCAAAGAATAGATCAATTGTTGGTACAAAGTGGATTTTCAAGAATAAGACTGATTCTGATGGAGTAATAATCAGAAGCAAAGCTAGGCTTGTTGCAAAGGGGTATTCTCAACAAGAAGGAATTGACTATGATGAAACTTTTGCTCCTGTTGCAAGACTAGAAGCCATCAGGATATTTCTTGTTTATGCATCTCATAAGAAATTCAAGGTTTTCCAGATGGATGTTAAAAGTGCTTTCTTAAATGGTGAACTGGAGGAAGAAGTGTATGTTGAACAACCTCCTGGTTTCATTGATCCTAAATATCCAGATCATGTCTACAGACTGGATAAGGCACTTTATGGACTAAAGCAAGCTCCAAGAGCATGGTATGAAACCTGAGCTCAATTCTTACTGGAAAGTGGATTCAAAAGAGGTGCTATTGATAAAACTCTATTTTATTTGAATCATGGTAAGGATTTGCTGTTAGTTCAGATTTATGTTGATGATATCATTTTTGGGTCAACAAACAATAAGCTGTGTGAAAAGTTTTCTAAGCTTATGCAGTCAAGATATCAAATGAGCGTGATGGGAGAAATGAGTTACTTTCTTGGTCTTCAAGTTAAACAGACTGATGAAGGGATTTTTATCAATCAGTCTAAATATACAAGGAATTTATTGACAAGGTTTAACATGCAAGATAGTACTCTTGCCACAACTCCCATAGCTACAGCTACCAAACTTGATCCTGATCAAGGTGCTGAGGTAGATGTAACTCACTACAGAGGAATGATTGGCTCTTTATTATATCTCACTGCAAGTAGACCAGATATCATGTTTGAAACATGTCTGTGTGCAAGATTTCAAGCAAAACCTAGAGAACCCCATCTGATTGCAGTCAAAAAAAATTTCAGATATCTCAAAGGCACTCCTTCACTTGGCCTTTGGTATGCAAGGGAATCAGATTTTGGGTTGTGTGGTTATTCAGATGCTGATTTTGCAGGATGCAAAATAGACAGGAAAAGTACTTCAGGAAGCTGTCAGTTTTTGGGTGGAAGACTAGTTTCATGGTTCAGTAAAAAGCAAAAATCTATTTCCACTTCAACTGCAGAAGCTGAGTACATTGCTGCAGGAAGTTGTTGTGCTCAGATAATGTGGATGAGAAATCAGTTGTTAGATTATGGCCTGTCATACTCAAAAATCCCTATTTATTGTGATAACCAAAGTGCTATTGCAATGACAGGAAATCCAGTTCAGCATTCTCTTACTAAACACATCAGTATTAGATATCACTTCATAAGAGAACAAGTTCTGGAAGGAACAATTGAACTTCACTTTGTTCCTACTGATCAACAACTAGCTGATATATTCACCAAGCCACTGCCTGAAGCTACTTTCAATAAATTGGTGAATGAACTTGGAATGATGAACTTTGAGAATTTCTGAGGAAAGCTACAGAGAGGAAATCCTGATAACTGTCAAAATCCTGATGGTTATTTAGAAAGGTATGTTTTCTTTGATCAAATCCTGATAGGATACAATCTTGACAGGAAGTCAACTGGTCAATCCTGATGTTCAGGTCAGTATTTCATTGCTTAATTTGTGCCTAATTTTTCGTCAGTATCTGCTGATGGACGGTTGAGTTTTAGTAGGACAACTGTATGCGCGCGTGTGTTGCACTGTTATAGATATACATATACATACACATAAAAAGCGGTGCAGTTTCATTTAAATTACACACGTAATCTGTCCACTAATTATTTGTGCACAAATCATATCTTGCCACCTGTTATTGAGAGTAAAGTTTTGTTCTAACAAAATACTTTTGTATATTCTAAATCATTAATTACTCTCTCATCATCAGTTTTTCGATTTTCTATCTCTCTCTGTGCTTATGAACCCTAACTGTTTTCAAACATCAAATTCTCAAGATTTGTAAGAATTACAATGGCGTCTTCATCATTCATGAACAAACAAACAGTGATTAGTGGTGTTACTTTTGCTACTAACAATTTTGTGGCTATTCTAAATCATCAAGATTTACCCAATGAGTTTCATATAATTCAAGATTTTCTAGCTTCAAGCCCATTGAAGTTTGCTTTAACAGAACCTGCAAGTGTTTCTTTTAAGTCTATAATGTAGGTGTGGAACTCAGTTACTTTTGACAAAGGGTATTCTGACACCATCTTGATGAGTTTTGAATATAATGGAATTACTCACTATGTGACTCCTGCAATTGTGGAGGAAGCCCTGCATTTACCTGTTCTTGGTGATGTTATTCCTGCTAATGTTTCGGACTCTACTCTCTTTGAGTTTGTTACAAAGTTGGGCTACAATGGTGAAGTAAAGAGATATGGCAATCTCTTTAGGACAAAGCTTAAGAAGGAATGGAATTTCTTCTTTGATACGATCAGTCGCTGTTTCCTGAACAAGACATCAAATTTTGATGCTCTTCCATCAGGATCTCTCAAAATTGGGTACTCTCTTATCCATTCTACAGTGTTTGATTATGGGTCGTTTATCTTAAAAGCTTTAAGTGATAGGAAATCAGATAAGTTAGGTTCTGTCTGTTTTCTTAGATTTTTACAGTTGATATTTAATCACTTGTGTCCTAATGTTGTTTTTGAGAATGATGTGGTTCTACCTATCTGTAGAATTACTGAGAATAATATTAAGTCATTAGTCAACAGTGATAAGGCAAATGGTTTCATAGGAAATGCTTTTATTCCTGATGAGATCAGGTTTTTCTTACATAGGAAAATGCCTACTCATTATGGTTTAATTTCTAATGCTATGGGGCAAGGCCAATCACACCTTGTTCCTAACCCAAGCATGCCTCCTAAACAGAATAAACAGTCAACTACCACCTCTAATGTCTCTCAAAAGACTTTAGTTGTACAATCAAAGAAATCAGCTAGAACTGATGTGTCAGGAAGGCAATCAGGTTCAAAGGATTCTTCCTCTACAACACTCACTAAAAAGAAGTTACAAGGGGGTGTAAAAGGGGTCTTGGTGAAGAAAGCTGCAAAAGGTGTTGAGGCTGTTTCTGTTAAAAGAAAATTAGTTCTCAGGGATGAGACTGATTCAGAGGATGATTTACCAATATCCTCTATAATGAATGTGAATAAGGAAGTTACTGATATTTCTACTGAAGTTGTGGTTCCATTGTCTACACCACAGAAAAGAAGGAGATTATCTAAGGGCAAGTATCAAATTTCTTTAGAAAAGAAGCAGGATACTGATGTACAGTGTGAGACCCCAGATTTTGGGTAGAATTAAAACTTTTATTATATGTTGATGTAAATATGGATAGTGGCAATGACTTTGAGAATCAAGTTATGAAATGAATATGAATTTCGGTTTTCAAACATTTTGAGAATAGTAAGAATGGACTGAACATATAGATAAGAATAATCTCTCTGGAAAATAAGAATACAATATTCCAAGGAAGAAAAGTATTTTTATGTCATCCAAATCGATATCTGGTATGCATCCGACAACTCCGTAAGCAAGATAGCGTGTGCCCGAGAAAGCACTAGAACATTTCTAAGTGCAAGAAGTGAAGAGAAAATAAACCAGGAATATTGGAACGGATATTGATCCAAAGGATTATAGAAAAACCACTGATGAATAGTAACTTTTTCATTTAAAAAGTTTTTCAGACCACACTATATGCGGGGCGATATAATAAACTTTCAAAGTCACATTAGTGATCTACGAGGAAAATGAAGGAATGCAAAAGCTGTCAGAATCGGAAAAATAGTATTTCCGTTTTCTCCGAAGTATCACCAAAAACGGATGAATAAATTATTATTTGAGAATATTTAAGGATTTAAATTATTAATTCCGGGGATATGGATTTAATAAAAGAATTAGAGATATCAAGAACGTTTACAGGATTAAATATAGGCATGGAAGTAACATGTAACAAGAATGGTTCGAGGGATGCAACATTTGGATCATCTATGTGAAAGGAAACGAACCAGTAAAGCTACTTTAATGGAACCAATGCATGTGCGACACATGTCGAGAGAAGAAGGTGCCAAGGACCATGACTCACCAAAGTTGACCATTTAATTATACAAAAGACACAAGTAATTAAACAAAAAGAAAAAGGAACACAAAAACATCACCACCATTGAAGAACATTCGGCCAAACTGTAGCAGCCAGATCTCCTTCGTTTCTTACTCAAATCTTGTGTTCTTTAGCTTGTTGGAAAGGTCTTGAGATAATCTACAACTTCTAGTTCGCAAGATGTTTCCATTTAAGCACGGTAAGGCCTTCGTTTTTGCAGTTCTTTTACTGGGTGAATAGTAACTCCGAGAGCTAACCTTGTTTTCATTATTTCTTTTGATGATTCAAGCTCTCCTAAGGTTAGATAAAGGCTAATCAAGGCTTATTGAGGTCACCCATACATCAAGGAAGGTAACCCTCTTTTGAAACCCTAGTTCATAATTTCATTTTTGATGATTTAGATGAGTTATAGAGATTTGATGTATATGTAGGACATGATGGTTATGATTGGGTTTGGATGAATGTTAAATTGGTTTATGTGGAGGCTTGGCAGTGGTATCCCTTGGTTGGATGTTGAACAACATGTATGAGTTGTTGGAGTAGAGAGTATGATATTTGGAGTGTTTGGATTTTGGGATTATCCGATGTATAGCCGTCGTAATGCCGAAATTTATAAAACCTTTGAAAACAGAGCTTAACAGTCGAGATAGGTCTCTGACCTTGATGAGTATATGACTTTTACTTATAGATTTTTGAACGTAGATTGTTTTGGCGCAAGAATCGGAACTATCCGACTTACGGTTTAGGAGATATGGTCAAATTAGTAAAAGTAGGTCAGAAACGAGAAGATAAGTTTGTAACTGAAATAAAGCTCTCTTGACTTGATCATTGCAGGAGCTAATTTTGGTAATTAAATAGTAGAGACAGTAAGGAAAGTATAGGAGAAAACCTTGTCTGAAAATGATCATTTTTCGATTTTATAAAAATGATTGAAGTAAGGCTAAGTGCGAGGAACCCCTTAAAACAAGTACTTGGACATAACTTTAGAAACACCTTGAGAAACGAATCAAAAACCTTGGAATGGATCATAGGAGGTTGACTCTAGAGCATTTATAATTTCAAGTCAGATCAAGGGCAAGTTGGGGTGATGTCCCTTGATAACAAACGAGTACCTAAGTATAAGATGGTAATAGAGATTGCAATGGTTATGATCATATAGTTGCATTGGTGTGGCGTTTAAGTTTAAGAATAATGTTCGTTTGATTCCTAAGTATAAGTTATTGATGAAAGATATTTTTATTGTTGATAGATCGCCGGACCACTGCAGGACACCGCTCACAGACCCAGAGATCAGGCAAGTTTTCAAACCTATACCTTTATAAACTGTTGTGGTGATAAATAAAAGATTTTGATATATATATATGCTATGTGTTCATGATTTCGTAACGATATTTACGATGCTAAGTAAAAGTTATTAGTATGAGTTGGACTTATAAGCAATGGTTACGGCAATATTTATAAGCCGATGTTTTAAGAAAAACCCTCAGTAGGGGGTATATACTCTGTATTTATTCTACGGACCGGGAATAGTATCAGTTGTTATCTAGGGTTATATTATTATACTATTATCCATTATTTTCTTAAGAAAGTATTTGGGAATTATTTCTAAATAAATATTCTTTATTAAATACAGTTTTCATTAACTATTTAAAGCCCTACTTCTTAAGGAAGTATTTTGTGAAATTTTCCTTTAACCCTCGATAACTAATAAAGCTTTATTCAGATAATTATAATATAATTAGAGAAGGTTCCCAAATCTATTTCCCTTTTAAGTCTATATTCAGAAAGACTTAAATGTTCGCTCAAACTATAAAGACTCAGGGGACCTTACTCAAGATTTTATGTTTGTTTCAAGTGGACTGCCCGGTCCTAAATCTTTTTGAAACTATTCCTTTAACAGCTTTGTATGCTACCATCAAAATGATTTTGATTACTTCCTCAAGACTCGAGGAGTAAGACCACTGGAATAAGTTGTATCCATGAACAAGCATCAGCTTGGGAAATATGGGTGAATTTTCCTTTCCAACCAGATATGACTACTTTGTGGAGTCGTATACTAGGGGAAAAAGGGAAAGGAACTTTATGTTTCAGAGTTATGGATTTTCTTGAACTCGGAGAATATGTAAGGGACTGAGTGGCGCCTGTCCCCTAAGGGAAATACGCGTAGACCGACAGTCTATGAACGAGTCTGTTTTTCCCTTAGATTATCAGTATGTGCCCGACCGTAGGGTAAGAGGAGGGAATTACGCGTAGACCGACGGTCTATGAACGGGTCTGTTTTTCCCACCCAGAGAAGAGTATCAGGCCGGCAGTCTATGAATGGGTCTGCTCTTCCCCCTACAACCGAAGGCGGGGAGGTAGATCAGTTAGCATCTGTTCTATTTTCCCTTATACGTAGAAAAACAGCAGTGGGGATTTGCCTTACGACTGATCATCGTAGAGGTATCCCTGTCGCCCAGAATCTCCGTCTACAGTTCATCATCCATGAAAGAAAGTTTACTCAAGTTATTCAGCTTTATGCAAGTTCAGAGAAAGAAAGTTTATTCAAGAGTATTCAAGTTATTCCAATATATGAGTCTATCAGAAAGCATATAAAAGTACAAAAAGGTATATGATTGTGTTGAAAAAGATATATGGAATCAGATGAGTTTCGAAAACGAATTTGGAAATATTTTTGCATTGTCTCTATTTCCAGATTATGATATGAAGTAAATGTTTATTGTGAAAGATGGTACTTGGATATATATATTGTTTATCAGTTCAGTATTATTTTGGTGGGCTTCGTTGCTCACCCTTGCTTATTTTTATATATATCACCATAACAGATAAACCAGATGGCTCGTACCGAAACCACCATGCGCAAGAGGGCGCGAGTACCCAGAGGACTCTCCCCTGACACTATTGCCGCCATAGCTGAGGTAGAACTTACTAGTGATATAGATTGGTAGTTGGATTCAGCTTTTAACTATATGTATGACGTAACTTAAAGAAGTGGCAGCAAACATAAACTTGTAAATTATATTTGGGCTTGTAAACACTCATGATATGTATGTGGATCCTGTCAGCATTACTTATTTCAAGTTCATCTCTGGGACTATAACTTGTATGTGTGTGAGCTTAGATTGCGGGGTCATAGCATGTTATTTATTTATATTGATTCAAGTCAAGCATGATGCATGGAATAATGACCGTAACGACCAGATCTCCGACCCCGGGTCTGGGGTTGTTACAGATATGGTATCAGAGCAAGAGTTAGACACCCCAGAGATGATGAGACGTTATAATTATAAACTCACTAAGATAATAAGAACCCTTGCCAGGTTCACCTAAAACCCTTATGGGAACTCTTAAATACCATGGTAGTAATATAGTTCGTTATTGTGTAGGCGGGCGATATCCCAGACCCAGAGGGGTTTGAGCGGCAGCACGATGAGGAGGTACTCCGGGCCTCAGACCCACACTATGAGAGATCAGGAGATGAGCAACCGGAGGAGGACCCGGAGGAGGATCCAAAGGTGGATCCAGAGTGGACTCCGGCCACTGAGTTCGACGAGGAGATTTCTGTTGCTGAGGTAGATCCAGAGGAGGAGATGGGGGGTGAGGCTCAGGCTGAGGAGCAGGGTTGGGATGATTCGGAGAGTCCCCCTAGTCCCCCACCTCTCCCGCTGAGTCCCCCTGAGGATCATGAGGAGCAGACCCTAGAGCCCACTCAGGCAGAGGATGTCCCGCCAGCGATCCCAGTCACTCCGCCCCATGCCCCCCTAGATGGTGTGCCGGTTTTTGTGCATGGGTGGATTGTGAGCAGGTTGACGACAGACTTGACAGCAGCAGAGGCCAGGTTGGCAGAGTCTCGGCTACAGCTCGCCGCAGAGAGGACTGAGAGGCTTAGGCTCCAGCGTGTCAGGAGGACCCTTCGCCCTCAGGCTTTTAGGAGGGAGGTGACCCGCATCGAGCGACGGGCACGAGCGAGGATTAGGGCTTTACAGACAGACGGAGGTGGTAGAGTGTCCCGATTTGATACTGAGGAGATCGTCCGTCTTGCGATGATCAGGGTGAGGGCCCTGACCCGCGCTCGTGGCTGATTCCAGATACAGTGATATGGTAGTCTAGCCTATTAGTCTTGCCCGGCCATAGTAGGGTGCCGATTTTTGAAGGGTTTGTTTTGTTGTATATAGTTTCCCGTAGGCAGACTAGATGGATAGACTTTGTATTTCACTTTTATGCTAGTTGTTGTTACCAGGCAGTTGTACTCTGAAACTATGATGTTGGTTCAGATGTTGTAGTTTGGCAGCACTATGTATATATGGTTTTCGTTTCAGTTACGCCAGTTTTAGTGACATGGTCACCAGTGTGTTTGATCTTTATCTGTGCACATTTTTTTCGATTGAATTGCCATCATATATAGAACTGGGGATCCTAAATCCCAAATATACTATCATTGTGTAAGGAGAAATCCTACAAAACAGGTGCATAAATTTAATGTGGTTTTCCAAATTTCAGTAAGATGCCTCCGCGAAGAATGGGAACTAGGGCCAATCCCCATGAGTCTATCGACCAAGAGAGTCACAACCAACATGTTGAAAACCCTGAGTATGATGAAGAATATGACGAAGATTATAATGAGCAGGAAGACTCACAGTATGGGGAAAGAGATGAAACCTTCTACACCGCGGAGTTTGAGGATGAAAGGGAAGAAACTGAGGTTCAGCAAGAGAGGGAAGATCGGAATAGAGACCCTATGGGTCAATTCATGGAGTTGCTTAGACAAAATTTGGTTCGACAACCCCAACCACCTCAAGGGGACAACAGTAATGTGGCCAACTCTTTCAGGGCCTTTAAATCACTAAAGCCTCCTGAGTTTACAGGATCAGCCGACCCAGTAGAGGCGAGGGCATGGATTAAGGAGATGGAGAAGTCATTCGAAATTCTGAGTATTGGGGAAGCACAAAAGACCATTTTTGCAACGTACATGTTAAAGGGAGAAGCCAACTATTGATGGGAGGCCAAGAGAAATATGGAAGCAGATGCTGTGATAGCATGGGAAAGGTTTAAGCAGTTATTTCTGGAGAAGTATTTTCCGAGATTTATGAAAACTCAGATGGAGCTCAAGTTCTTGGAGCTAAAGCAAAATAACTTATCAGTAGCAGAGTATGAAGCGAAGTTTACTGAACTGTCAAGGTTCGTGCCTGAGTTCGTGGACACGGACGAAAAGAAAGCTAGTAGGTTTCAGCAAGGGCTGAGGCCAGGGATCCAGAATCGGGTAGCTATTCTGGAAATTACAGATTATGCCACCCTAGTACAGAAAGCCGCAATCGCCGAAGCAGGCATGGATCAAGTCCAGAAAGATAGGGGAGGAAGAAAAAGGAAGCATGTGAGTGTGGGAGGGGGTTCGGAAGGAGGCAACCCTTCAAACAAGTTCAATCGCAGAGCGGTTTCCCTACCTGGTAGAAATGAATGATCCAGGCCAACCAGGAGCCCCAGCATAAACCAGGGTAATAAGCAGTCGGGAGCACCACAGTCCCAATCCTTTCGACCTTCATTTCCAGTATGTGCCACCTATGGAAAGAGACATCTAGGTGTATGCAAAATGAGTGCGACAACTTGTTATAAATGTGGACGACCAGGCCATTATGCTAGTTCTTGTACCATGGGTTTCCCTAATATCAGCAAGGGACCTACTTGTTATAATTGTGGTCAGCAGGGGCACGTATCCAGAACTTGTCCAAGGAGCCAGCCAGCCGCATCAGGGGCCAGCAAGGCTGCCTCCAACAAGCCACCAACGGCCAGAACTTTTAATATGACCGTGCAGGATGCAGTGAGGGATACCGATGTGATAGCGGGTACTCTTTCTCTCAACTCAGTTAGTGCAAATGTTTTATTTGATTCTGGAGCGACTAAATCTTTTATATCATGGGACTTTGCTTATAAATTAGGACTTAAAGCTCAACCCCTAGGAGATTCCTTGCAAGTAGAAATAGTCAATCATGAGATAGTCCAAGTTAATCAGGTTCACCCCGGATGTGAGTTAAGAATAGGAGATCAATCTTTTTCTGTTGATTTGATTCCTTTCAAGTTAGGGGAGTTTGATGTTATTTTAGGAATGGATTGGTTGTCCCGTAATAATGCTCAGATAGATTGTAAAGGGAAGAAGATTAAATTGAGTACCCCAGGGAAGAAAGATATAGTGTTTAAAGGGATAAGACAGACACGAAAATTCTTAACCATGGCCCAAACCAAAAGATTGTTGCGAAAGGGAAACGAAGCTTACTTAGCTTACGTGGTGGACACCCAGAAGGAGGTACCCAATCTGCAAGATATTCCAGTAGTCAATGAATTCGAGGATGTGTTTCCCCAAGATCTTCCGGGGTTACCACCCGACAGAGAAATTGAGTTTGCGATTGAGCTAGCCCCAGGATCGGCGCCAGTGTCCAAGGCCCCATATAGATTAGCCCCAGTAGAGATGAAGGAGCTGGCTACCCAGTCGCAAGAACTATTAGAGAAAGGTTTTATAAGACCTAGTGTGTCGCCTTGGGGCGCACCAGTGTTGTTCGTGAAAAAGAAAGATGGGAGTATGCGATTATGCATTGACTATCGAGAATTAAACAAGCTAACCATAAAGAACAAGTACCCTTTGCCAAGAATCGATGATTTGTTTGATCAGCTAAAAGGTGCTGTATACTTTTCTAAGATTGACTTGAGGACTGGATATCACCAGCTTAAGATTAAACCCGAGGATATTCCTAAAACCGCATTCCGTACCCGTTATGGACATTACGAGTTCTTGGTGATGTCGTTTGGATTAACAAATGCCCCCGCAGCCTTTATGGACTTGATGAATAGAGTGTTGAAGAAATATTTGGACAAATTCGTCATAGTTTTCATTGATGACATTCTTATCTATTCTAAGACGGAAGTAGAACACGCTGAGCATCTGAGAATAGCCCTAGGAGTTCTCAGGAAAGAGCAGTTGTATGCCAAGTTCTCGAAGTGTGAATTCTGGAAGGAGGAGGTGCAATTTTTAGGGCATGTAATTAATAAAGAAGGAGTGTTGGTTGACCCCTCCAAGATAGAAGCAGTTTCGAATTGGGAGCGTCCAACCACCCCAACAGAGGTAAGGAGCTTTATCGGACTGGCGAGGTATTACCGAAGATTTGTGCAAGATTTTGCAAAGATAGCAGCCCCGTTAACACGACTTACCCGCAAGACGGAGAAGTTTGAATGGACAGATAAATGTGAGAAAAGCTTTCAAGAGCTGAAGAGAAGGTTGGTGACGGCCCCCGTGTTGGCGTTGCCTGATGGAAAAGGAGACTTCGTGATTTACAGTGATGCGTCGCACAAAGGATTAGGGTGTGTGCTTATGCAGCATGATAAAGTAATCGCGTATGCGTCAAGGCAGCTAAAGGACTACGAGA
This sequence comes from Heracleum sosnowskyi, assembly GCA_030848705.1. Classification (NCBI taxonomy): domain Eukaryota; kingdom Viridiplantae; phylum Streptophyta; class Magnoliopsida; order Apiales; family Apiaceae; genus Heracleum; species Heracleum sosnowskyi. The sequence goes on along the minus strand of JAUIZM010000016.1, from coordinate 1,958,187 downwards.
TTCGATACCCAACTCACGATCTAGAATTGGCAGCGATAGTTTTCGCCTTAAAGATTTGGAGGCATTACTTGTATGGGGAAAAATGCGAAATCTACACTGATCATAAGAGCCTCAAGTACATCTTTACCCAAAAAGAGCTTAACATGCGCCAGAGAAGATGGCTAGAACTGATTAAAGATTATGACTGTGAAATTCGTTATCACCCGGGTAAAGCCAATGTGGTGGCTGACGCCCTTAGCAGAAAGGAGAGGCTTAAGATGATGACTTTGGAGGAAACCCTGATAAGGGATATGGAGAAGTTGGAAATTGAGGTCAGAATGCCGGGAGATGGTCAAGAAAAGTTGATGGAAATTCAGGTCCAATCTCCATTGTTAGAAAAGATCAAGTTGTGCCAAGAACGAATGTTCCAAGAAGAAAGAGAATCCCTGACGGGGGAAGAAATGAGGACTGAGAAAGACAACCAGGGCATAAGGAGATATACTTACAGAATTTGGATTCCTAATGTCCCAGAGCTAAAAGATGAGATTCTGCATGAAGCTCACAATAGTAGATATTCAATTCACCCAGGAGGAAATAAGATGTACCAAGATTTGAAAGAGTACTATTGGTGGCCTAACATGAAAAGAGATGTGGCGGAATGGGTAGGCAAATGCCTGACCTGTCAAAGAGTAAAAGCCGAACACCAAAGGCCTAGTGGACTTCTACAACCTCTGGAAATTCCCGAATGGAAATGGGATCATATAGCAATGGACTTTGTCGTAGGTCTACCAAGGACCTAGGCCAATCATGACGCCATATGGGTTATAATAGACCGACTAACGAAGTCAGCCCACTTTCTACCGATTAACGAAAGATTCACTGTTGACAAATTAGTGGATATATATGTGAAGGAGATTGTGGCCCGGCATGGAGTTCCGGTGACCATTGTAACGGATCGAGATCCCAGATTTAATTCAAGATTTTGGAGGAGCTTTCAAGAGTGTGCCGGAACCAAGCTGAATATGAGTACTGCCTATCACCCTCAGACAGATGGGCAAAGCGAAAGGACTATCCAAACACTTGAGGATATGCTGAGGTTCTGTGCCCTAGATCTTAAAGGAAGTTGGGATGATCACTTGCCATTGGTTGAATTCTCTTATAATAATAGTTTTCATGCGAGCATTGGAATGCCGCCTTATGAGGCCCTTTATGGAAGAAGGTGCAGATCTCCCTTATATTGGGATGAAGTTGGTGAGCGCAAGTTGCTAGGGCCTGAAATGGTTCAAAGGACAAAGAACATAGTTGATTTAATCCGAGGAAGGCTAATAGCAGCCCAGGATAGACAGAAAAAGTATGCAGATTTGGCTCGGAAGGGAAAAGAGTATGAAGTAGGAGACCTAGTGTTTCTGAAAGTGTCTCCTTGGAAAGGATTGATGAGATTTGGAAAGAAAGGAAAGTTGAGCCCTAGATACATTGGGCCGTTTGAAATCTTGAGACGTATTGGAAAGCTAGCATATGAACTAGCACTACCCCCATATTTGCAACAAGTCCACAACGTGTTTCATGTTTCGATGCTAAGGCCCTACAAGTCAGATGCTAAGCATATCGTGGAATACGAGCACGTAGACATACAACCAGACTTGACCTATGTCGAGCAACCAGTGGAAATTATAGATCGAAAGGAACAAGTGCTCCGAAACAAGGTCATCAAACTAGTCAGAGTGGTATGGAGGAATCATAATGTGGAAGAATCAACTTGGGAGCTAGAGAGCGAGATGCTAGGAAGATATCCCCATTTGTTTTCAGAGTGATTCCGGGACGGAATCCTTTTAAGGAGGGGAGACTGTAAGACCCCAGATTTTGGGTAGAATTAAAACTTTTATTATATGTTGATGTAAATATGGATAGTGGCAATGACTTTGAGAATCAAGTTATGAAATGAATATGAATTTCGGTTTTCAAACATTTTGAGAATAGTAAGAATGGACTGAACATATAGATAAGAATAATCACTCTGGAAAATAAGAATACAATATTCCAAGGAAGAAAAGTATTTTTATGTCATCCAAATCGATATCTGGTATGCATCCGACAACTCCGTAAGCAAGATAGCGTGTGCCCGAGAAAGCACTAGAACATTTCTAAGTGCAAGAAGTGAAGAGAAAATAAACCAGGAATATTGGAACGGATATTGATCCAAAGGATTATAGAAAAACCACTGATGAATAGTAACTTTTTCATTTAAAAAGTTTTTCAGACCACACTATATGCGGGGCGATATAATAAACTTTCAAAGTCACATTAGTGATCTACGAGGAAAATGAAGGAATGCAAAAGCTGTCAGAATCGGAAAAATAGTATTTCCGTTTTCTCCGAAGTATCACCAAAAACGGATGAATAAATTATTATTTGAGAATATTTAAGGATTTAAATTATTAATTCCGGGGATATGGATTTAATAAAAGAATTAGAGATATCAAGAACGTTTACAGGATTAAATATAGGCATGGAAGTAACATGTAACAAGAATGGTTCGAGGGATGCAACATTTGGATCATCTATGTGAAAGGAAACGAACCAGTAAAGCTACTTTAATGGAACCAATGCATGTGCGACACATGTTGAGAGAAGAAGGTGCCAAGGACCATGACTCACCAAAGTTGACCATTTAATTATACAAAAGACACAAGTAATTAAACAAAAAGAAAAAGGAACACAAAAACATCACCACCATTGAAGAACATTCGGCCAAACTGTAGCAGCCAGATCTCCTTCGTTTCTTACTCAAATCTTGTGTTCTTTAGCTTGTTGGAAAGGTCTTGAGATAATCTACAACTTCTAGTTCACAAGATGTTTCCATTTAAGCACGGTAAGGCCTTCGTTTTTGCAGTTCTTTTACTGGGTGAATAGTAACTCCGAGAGCTAACCTTGTTTTCATGATTTCTTTTGATGATTCAAGCTCTCCTAAGGTTAGATAAAGGCTAATCAAGGCTTATTGAGGTCACCCATACATCAAGGAAGGTAACCCTCTTTTGAAACCCTAGTTCATAATTTCATTTTTGATGATTTAGATGAGTTATAGAGATTTGATGTATATGTAGGACATGATGGTTATGATTGGGTTTGGATGAATGTTAAATTGGTTTATGTGGAGGCTTGGCAGTGGTATCCCTTGGTTGGATGTTGAACAACATGTATGAGTTGTTGGAGTAGAGAGTATGATATTTGGAGTGTTTGGATTTTGGGATTATCCGATGTATAGCCGTCGTAATGCCGAAATTTATAAAACCTTTGAAAACAGAGCTTAACAGTCGAGATAGGTCTCTGACCTTGATGAGTATATGACTTTTACTTATAGATTTTTGAACGTAGATTGTTTTGGCGCAAGAATCGGAACTATCCGACTTACGGTTTAGGAGATATGGTCAAATTAGTAAAAGTAGGTCAGAAACGAGAAGATAAGTTTGTAACTGAAATAAAGCTCTCTTGACTTGATCATTGCAGGAGCTAATTTTGGTAATTAAATAGTAGAGACAGTAAGGAAAGTATAGGAGAAAACCTTGTCTGAAAATGATCATTTTTCGATTTTATAAAAATGTTCGAAGTAAGGCTAAGTGCGAGGAACCCCTTAAAACAAGTACTTGGACATAACTTTAGAAACACCTTGAGAAACGAATCAAAAACCTTGGAATGGATCATAGGAGGTTGACTCTAGAGCATTTATAATTTCAAGTCAGATCAAGGGCAAGTTGGGGTGATGTCCCTTGATAACAAACGAGTACCTAAGTATAAGATGGTAATAGAGATTGCAATGGTTATGATCATATAGTTGCATTGGTGTGGCGTTTAAGTTTAAGAATAATGTTCGTTTGATTCCTAAGTATAAGTTATTGATGAAAGATATTTTTATTGTTGATAGATCGCCGGACCACTGCAGGACACCGCTCACAGACCCAGAGATCAGGCAAGTTTTCAAACCTATACCTTTATAAACTGTTGTGGTGATAAATAAAAGATTTTGATATATATATATGCTATGTGTTCATGATTTCGTAACGATATTTACGATGCTAAGTAAAAGTTATTAGTATGAGTTGGACTTATAAGCAATGGTTACGGCAATATTTATAAGCCGATGTTTTAAGAAAAACCCTCAGTAGGGGGTATATACTCTGTATTTATTCTACGGACCGGGAATAGTATCAGTTGTTATCTAGGGTTATATTATTATACTATTATCCATTATTTTCTTAAGAAAGTATTTGGGAATTATTTCTAAATAAATATTCTTTATTAAATACAGTTTTCATTAACTATTTAAAGCCCTACTTCTTAAGGAAGTATTTTGTGAAATTTTCCTTTAACCCTCGATAACTAATAAAGCTTTATTCAGATAATTATAATATAATTAGAGAAGGTTCCCAAATTTATTTCCCTTTTAAGTCAATATTCAGAAAGACTTAAATGTTCGCTCAAACTAGAAAGACTCAGGGGACCTTACTCAAGATTTTATGTTTGTTTCAAGTGGACTGCCCGGTCCTAAATCTTTTTGAAACTATTCCTTTAACAGCTTTGTATGCTACCATCAAAATGATTTTGATTACTTCCTCAAGACTCAAGGAGTAAGACCAGTGGAATAAGTTGTATCCATGAACAAGCATCAGCTTGGGAAATATGGGTGAATTTTCCTTTCCAACCAGATATGACTACTTTGTGGAGTCGTATACTAGGGGAAAAAGGGAAAGGAACTTTATGTTTCAAAGTTATGGATTTTCTTGAACTCGGAGAATATGTAAGGGACTGAGTGGCGCCTGTCCCCTAAGGGAATTACGCGTAGACCGACAGTCTATGAACGGGTCTGTTTTTCCCTTAGATTATCAGTATGTGCCCGACCGTAGGGTAAGAGGAGGGAATTACGTGTAGACCGACGGTCTATGAACGGGTCTGTTTTTCCCACCCAGAGAAGAGTATCAGGCTGGCAGTCTATGAACGGGTCTGCTCTTCCCCCTACAACCGAAGGCGGGGAGGTAGATCAGTTAGCGTATGTTCTATTTTCCCTTCTACGTAGAAAAACAGCAGTGGGGATTTGCCTTACGACTGATCATCGTAGAGGTATCCCTGTCGCCCAGAATCTCCGTCTACAGTTCATCATCCATGAAAGAAAGTTTACTCAAGTTATTCAGCTTTATGCAAGTTCAGAGAAAGAAAGTTTATTCAAGAGTATTCAAGTTATTCCAATATATGAGTTTATCAGAAAGCATATAAAAGTACAAAAAGGTATATGATTGTGTTGAAAAAGATATATGGAATCAGATGAGTTTCGAAAACGAATTTGGAAATATTTTTGCATTGTCTCTATTTCCAGATTATGATATGAAGTAAATGTTTATTGTGAAAGATGGTACTTGGATATATATTGTTTATCAGTTCAGTATTATTTTGGTGGGCTTCGTTGCTCACCTTTGCTTGTTTTTATATATATCACCACAACAGATAAACCAGATGGCTCGTACCGAAACCACCATGCGCAAGAGGGCGCGGGTACCCAGAGGACTCTCCCCTGACACTATTGCCGTCATAGCTGAGGTAGAACTTACTAGTGATATAGACTGGTAGTTGGATTCAGCTTTTAACTATATGTATGACGTAACTTAAAGAAGTGGCAGCAAACATAAACTTGTAAATTATATTTGGGCTTGTAAACACTCATGATATGTATGTGGATCCTGTCAGCATTACTTATTTCAAGTTCATCTCTGGGACTATAACTTGTATGTGTGTGAGCTTAGATTGCGGGGTCATAGCATGTTATTTATTTATATTGATTCAAGTCAAGCATGATGCATGGAATAATGACCGTAACGACCAGATCTCCGACCCCGGGTCTGGGGCTGTTACATACAGGACACTTCAATTCTGAATGAGCAATCAGTTTCTACTGCTCAAGCAAATCCTGATGTTAGTATTCCTGATGCTGTACCAAGTCAAGTGGTTAATATTTCAGACTCTCCAGCACAAGACTCTCCAACAAAAAGACGTGTTGATATTTCATGGGAGAAGTATGGTGCTGCTGCTTCCAAGCTTGGGATAAAACATCCAATGGAAAAGCTAAGGAAGGCAGAAGAGTTAGTCTATCAGAGACAGAAGAAACTGAAAGGATCAAGCCCACAAGAACCTGAACCTCAAAGTGGTTCAACAGCTCTTTCTGATGATCCAGCCACACAAGAACCACTCAATCAAAGTTTGGGTGAAGGCTTAGCTAGTGGAATGGTCACACAAGAACCATTTTCTCACAGGGAGAATGAAGACATCAACATTCCAGCTACACAAGAACCATATTCTCAAAGTGAAGATGCAGGACAAGCTACAGTTTCTAAGAAAATTCCTGAAAATGCTCAAGGGATTTCTGGTGGAGAAGAAGTTCAAAGATTGGTCGAGGACACTGTCAATGAGGGAAGCACACAAGAACCTTTAACTCAAAGTGTTGAAGCAGCTTCTGAACCTCAAGCTCCACAAGAACCATTGGTAGCAAATACTGATGCAAGCATATCAAATCCTGACGGTGTTCATCCTGACGCTAGTGGTGCTCCTGATGATGAGCCTATCCTGATACAGCCACTTCGTTCAAGACAAATGGATCATCCTATCTCAGATTCACAGGATAAACTGAAAGGTATAGCTATTCCTGAACCTGATATTCCTCATGATACTGATGATGATGACTCTGATGATAGTGATGATGATGCAAATCGAAAAGAGAAGGAACAGCTTGCTACAGCACTCAAAGTTAGTCTTGGAACTAATTTTGGTTCGTCAAGTACATATATGGCTGGCAAGGCTTCCACTAGGAAAGATCAGAGACAAGATTTTTCTATTCCTTCCTTTACTCCTGCTGAGGCACTTAGACAGAATGAATAGAACAATTCATGGCACAGTTCTGCTGAAACTGTAAGTTATTCTTCTGCTTTGGAACATGCCTATGATGCAGTGAAATCTATAGAGAATCAAGAATTGAAGAATCATCTGAAGGCTACAACTCTGTTATCCAAGAGCCTGAAAAGTGAGATCGATTCTATCAAGAATTCAACTGAGTTGGTGAGGAATGACATTTCTCAAAATTTTACAAAGGTGCCTACTACTTTTCAGCTAAGGGTAGTAGAATCACAAGTGAAATCTATTGTTACTGAACAAACCTCCATCAACCAAAGGATTGATTCTCTAGATGCTAAGGTAACTGACATTCAAGCCTCTCTTTCCTTAATTTTGAGTTTATTGTCAAATCCTGATGTCAAAAAGGGGGAGAAGGTTAGTCAGACAAAATGTACACCTGATCTAGTATTAAGGAATAATGATGATGATACTGGAGATGATGGTAGTGACAAAGTGATACAAGGAGAAACCTCTGATACTGTTGTTTTGAAATCTACAATTCAAACTTCTCAAAATCAAACAACGCAGTCAACTCATGTTTCTGATTCTGGAGTAAAGACAGTAAGAACGTTGGTGCAATCTCAGATCCTGACGGAAGAACAGATCCTGACACCCGGTCATGGACATACTCTTGCTACAATTCCTGAAGGTGATGAAGATATAATTATTGATAATCCTGAAGATGCATCAAAACTATTCCAGAAGTTTACTACAAATGATGGTAGAATTGTTACTCTTTATCATACTGATAAAAGAGTTCAACAATTATTTCCTAGAAAAGCACTCTCTACAGCAAGTGAAGAATATCCAGATCTCTCAAATGAAGAATTTTTTAGACAACAAAAAGAGATAATGGAAAGCTATTCTGTTTCTACTAAAGGTAGAGGAAGCAGAGGTAGGAGAGGTGCTAGAAGAAGTAGAAGAGGTTCTTCAACTCAAACAGTACCTAGACAGAGAAGGTCTAGAGGGTTAAGAATTGAAGAAATTCCTGAACCTATTCAAACTCTAGTAGTTTCTGACAGATCTACTTTTGGTGATGATGGAAATGTTGAAGAAGAACCTGAATTGAGAAGAAAATCAAGAAAATCAACTCTCTGCAATACAAATCAAATTGAAGAATCTAATCCTGATGTTGTTCCTGATAATATTCAAGATCCTGATGATTCTGAAATTCTGCAAGAGATTGATTTGATGATCTTATCTACTGTGGTTGATTTTCACAACAAAGAAGTAGATGAAGAAGAAGAAGCCAGAAGAAGAGATATTACAAGAAGAACAAATAGAGATTTCAATCTCTATATGCAAAGGCTTAAACTCTCAAATGAAAGAAAGTGGAGGAACCCAAGCAGACAAGAATCTTTACTTGAAAGAAGCTATGCTCATGAAAAGGAGAAAGACAAGAAGTGGAAACACATTAGTACACTGAGGTGTGATACACCTATCAATTTTCAGTCTAGTGGAATTATTACAAGTGCTTCAAGTATTGTTGATTTATCTGATATGGTTAGATCAAAAGCACTCTGGCTAAGGATGTTTTCAAATCTGAAGCAACTAACAAGTAATTCAAGAGGAGGTATTGGACACAGGGATGCTGAATATCTGAATATGTCTTATGTTGATCCTTACTCCTTAACTGAAATTGGAGGTACTTTAACTTCTGAAAACCTGAACAATTTACTAGCTGTTGATATAGTTATAGATTGTCATGATGGTTTTGAAAAGAAAGAAAAGCTTCTGTACTTCATGAAAGATGGTAGTGTGAAGATTCTATCTATTCAAGATCTGCTGATAAAAACTACACAGGAACTGAAATATGTTCACTATCTTTTGAGATGGAAGAATCAAATATGCAAAGTGTGGAGTGACATGATCTTGTCAACAATTCAAAGAAGACTGGATGATGATAGAAATTTCAATGGTAATTATACTCCCATGTATTTAAATCTAAGAGATCAGGATGTGGAAATGCAAAGGGGTACTGCTGTTAAAGAAGTAACTTTTGGCCTGACTCAACTTACTCTCAATCCTGATGGGAAGGAAATTGCTAATCTTTTACTTGAAGAACACAGTCTACAGAGAAGCTCCATACAGAATCTCAGAGCAGCTATCTACCAGATTAATGAGGAAGATGAAGAACTCAGAAATCTTAAGGAAAGACTGATTCAAATTCTTGAAGAAAAAGAAGAAAATTTGTTATCCAACTTCTTGAAGATGAATCTGTTCTATCAAAGAATTTAAACAGATAAGTTGTTGCTGCAGATACTTGTACATTTTGTATATATGTTTTTGACATCATTGAATCTTAGGAATCTATACTTTATTTCACAAAGTATGAGATTGGGGGAGATTGTTAGATCAAAATTCAATGATCGTCAAGAGCTAGACTCAACTGATCAGGATTGCTGGCGTCATCAGGATTACATAGGTCGTCAGGATCAAGATGCATATCAGGACTGGGATCAGGATTGATCATCAGGACTGGAAGCTGATCAGGATTCCTACTTCGAGTTATATTTGGAGTCTAGTTAAATATGGAAGTTTATTCTGTCGGTTCCTGGTTTGTAGAATGTAGCTATCAATTATGGATAGGTTTCAATCTTTGTAATTGATTAGGACTTATCATTGATAGAGAAGCTGTGTACTATATAAACACAGTTTAGGTTTTGGTTTAACAACCAATATTACACTCGAGTATTTGTGTAACCTAGCAGCTCTCAAGAACATCAGAATTTCTTGAGAGAGTTTGTAACAGTTTTATATCAGATTTAATAAAGCTGTTATTGTTCTTTCATATCTGTGTTATATAAAGTCGAGAATCTTATACAATTGTATTCAACCCCCTTCTACAATTGTTATTTACTGGGCAACAGCGTTCTCTTCACAATACTTTCTGAAGTCTTCATTATTGAACTGTGTTCCATTATCCGTAACAAAGATGCGGGGTATTCCGTACCTATACATTATGCTTTCCCACAGGAACTGGGCAACTTTCTTGGTGGTTATCTTGGCCAAGGGTTTGGCCTCAATCCACTTAGTGAAGTAATCAATTACCACTATCAGAAACTTTCTTTGTGCTGTAGCCATAGGAAAGGGACCAAGTATGTCCATTCCCCACATACCAAACGTAATTGGAGAATTGATTGAAGTTAGCATCTCAGGTGGTTGCCTAACCACTGGTGCATGTTTCTGACAACGATCACACTTCTTAACAAAATCCTTGGTGTCAGTCAGCATCTCAGGCCAGTAAAAGCCTAGCCTGGTTATCTTATGAGCGAGGGCTCTGCCCCCCAAGTGTTGTCCACAAATCCTTCTTTTAAGGTGCTCCTTGCTAGCTTTTCTTCTCCTGGGCGCTTGATCTCGACTTTCATCAGACGAGTAATCGTCAATATAAGGTCCGGAGTAATCCAAGTATCCTTGTTCCTGGATAGGTCCCAAACCTTGAATGTAGGTTGGTTCGTATGGCTCATGGACTATGGGGGCATGGCCACTTCCTCCTGTTTCATGGGGGTAGTTAGGCAATCCATAAGTAGGATTGGTGCTCATAGGGAGCACGGTCGTGGAGATCTGTGCTCCATGGGGAATGTCGTGGCCAAGCGGCGAGACGACCATCTGAAGGGGATTTGTCTCGTTCTGAGGTATGGAAGTTTGGGGATTCGTCGCTTGTGGTTGAGAAACCACCCCCGTTGTGATGGGTAACGTCCCTAGTGGTTGAGAAACCACTGTTGTGAGGGGTAACAACCCTTGTTCCGTGACAATTGGAACAGTAGTGACAACAGTACATCCAGTGACGACTGTTGTTCTCCGTGTGTTAACCATGGTTGTTGTTGGATTCCCACAGACGGCGCCAAATGTTGTGGAACGAAAAGTAGGTTTAGATATTGACGGCGAGTATTTAATGCTAGGTTGTGGACAAACGTGTCTTAATGGCTGATCTTGTGTTTCGTGACTAAACATGTCCTCACAAGATGCCTACGTAACTCAATTATCAATGAGAATCAAGCCAAGAAAATGTAGTTCTAATGTTGAGGGGTTAGGCCCTTTATATAGGCGTCTGGAGCCTTAGAATCGTGCTAGGGTTAGGTTATTGGTGTCCAAGTAACCTCCTTGACAGTGGATAACTCTTATCAGAATTAGTTTCCATGTTTGAGTTGGTTTCCATGTTGGACGTTGCCTTAGAAGCTTCCCAGTGGTTTCCAACCACTGGGTTGTTTATGAACCAAGCCCATGCCTTAGTGGTTTAAGTCAAGGGTTGAACCTCGGCCCAATTACTGACCACGAATTTAATATCATAGTTAGGGTTTCGGGCCTTATTAATGGGCCTCGTATTTGGACCATTTTAGGTCTAATTAATGGAGCATTAAAGGTGTCCTTAGGGCTTTATTTTAGCTCACATCACTAAAGACAAGTGCTTCTGTCTTCATGGCTCTCCCTGCATGGCACAAGTTATTTGGAAAACCTAAACCTAAGCCTAAGAATCTCTCTGCCAGAACTGTTATTGCTGCTCAAGTACAGGCTAAAGACTACTTCTCCTATTGAATCATCAAAGTGAGTTGTTGCTCCTACTTCTGACACTGGAAATTTCACAAAAAGTCAATGTCAACAAATCTTACAGATGCTACAGCAGACTCTAAGGTAAACACCTAGCCAATCACCTTCTTCTCCCACTATATACCCTCTATCAATCGCTCTCAGTTTGCAGGTACTTCTTTACATTTTGCCAGTCCTGTCAATACTATACCACACACTGATCTTGATTGAATAATTGATATTGGTGCAACTAATCATGTCACACCATTTAAACATTTACTTCACAACTTTGTGTCTTGCCAATCAGTACTTTACTTACCTAATGGAGATACAACTGAGGTAACTCATATGGGGTCCATTATTCTCAATCCACATATCACTTTACATAATGTTCTCTGTGTTCGAAAATTTCACTACAATCTATTGTCTATCTCAAAATTACTTACTGACAGTAATTCTACTGTGATATCTCATTCCAACAAATATTGTCTTTAGGCCCCTACATTGAGGAGGGACCTAGAGATTGGTAAAGCTCTTCATGGTTTGTATGTTCTAAATGCTTCAACCTTTGCACATAAAGTAGTTTGTTCTGTCTTCTCATCTCATTCTGCTCTTACGGAACTCAGGCATGCTAGAACTGGTCATGTACCAAATTCTATTCTTTCGTTGTTTCCTTTCAATTGTAAACCTACTGTATCCATGGATTGTGACAGCTGTCATATGTCAAAACAGATTAGAAAACCATTTCCTGTCAGTACTACTTTTAGTAATGCTGTTTTTGACATTATTCATATGGACTTGTGGGGTCCATATAGAATACAAAACCATGGTAACTGCTCTTATTTCTTAACTTTGGTGGATGATAAATCTAGAGCTTCTTGGTTGTTTTTACTTCTTAACAAGTCTATTGTTTGTACAGTTTTGTCTGATTTTATTGCTTATGTTCAAACTCGGTTTAATACTGTCATTAAGACATTTAGGTCAGATAATGGGACTGAGTTTGTAAACAAACAAGTACAAAATCTGTGTGCTCAGTTTGGTATTGTTCACCAAACATCTTGTACCTATTCTCCTAAGCAAAATGGCATAGTTGAACGCAGACATAGACACCCTCTTAATGTAGCTAGAGCTTTAAGATTTCATTCTCATATTCCACTTTTTTTGTGGGGAGATTGTGTACTTACTGCATGTTATCTTATTAATAGAACTCCTACTCCTCTTCTTAAAGGTATGTCTCCATATGAGGTTTTATTTCAAAAGAAACCTGATTTTTCCCATCTTAAAGTCTTTGGTTGTCTGTGCTTTGCTACCATAGTACCTCAGTCTTCTAACAAATTTGCTCCTAGAGCTATTAAAGGTGTTTTTCTAGGATATCCCTATGCTAAAAAGGGTTACAAAATCTTAAACTTGCAAACAAGGCAGGTTTTCATTTCTAGAGATGTGACCTTTCTTGAAAATCAATTTCCATTTCAACACATAATTAGTACACCATCAGCTCCTCATCTTTTTCAAGACACTGTGTCTACTTATGATCTGGATCCTATTACCTCCTCGCTTGTTCCCAGTTCTGAGCCTAGTGCTACTGATACTACTATTCCTGATGATATTCTTGTTAGTTCTGAGAGTGTTCCAACTAGTGCTGAAAGTCCTAACAGTACTTCAACTGCTAGTCCTCCTCCTCCAGTTACTGTTATAGCACACCACAGACCTCACAGAACTAGACATGTTCCAAGTAAGTATCAAGATTTTACTGGACTTCCAAGCACATTTTCTCAGTCAATTGTTTCTCAGCCTACTGCACCAACTTTTATGAGTAATTGTACAAAGATTCCAGAACCAACTACATATAAATAAGCTATTCAATCTAGTGAGTGGTGTACAGCTATGAACATAGAATTAGTTGCTTTGGAGGCCAATAAGACTTGGCAAATAGTACCATTACCACCTCACAAAAAGATAGTAGGCTGCAAATGGTTGTTTAAAGTTAAATACCTACCAGATGGCAAAGTTGATAGATATAAGGCAAGATTAGTGGCTAAGGGTTACACACAAACAGAGGGTTTGGATTTTTTTGATACTTTTGATCCAGTAGAAAAAATGACAACTTTCAGAGTTATACTTGCCTTGGCTGCTATGTAGAATTGGTCTCTTAATCAATTAGATGTAACTATTGCTTTCCTGCATGGTAAATTATATGAAGAAGTGTTTATGGAAATCCCTCAAGGTTATCAAATTCCATCTGATATTCTTCAGCAATATCCTAATGTACAGCTGGTATGTAAACTTCTTAAGTCTCTTTATGGGTTGAGGCATGCCCCTAGAGAGTGGTTTGACACTTTATCTGAAGCTCTTCTAGAGTTTGGGTTCACTCAGACCTTTAGTGACTCAAGTCTATTTATTTTTAAACAAGATTCTCAGATTGTTATCCTCTTAGTCTATGTGGATGACATGGTTCTCACTGGTAATGACAAAGCTCTTATGGCTCAGGTAACTACTTTTCTGTCTAGCAAATTCAAAATCAAGGATTTGGGACCATTGAAATACTTCTTAGGTATTGAAATATCTAGGAATGCTTCTGGCATATACCTCAACCAGAGAAAATATTCTCTGGACTTTATCAGAGATGTTGGTTATATGGATGCCAAACCTGTTAAGGTTCATCTTGATCAACATCATAATCTCATAGTTGAATCTGATTCTCCATTCCTCACGGATGTTTCAGATTATAGAAGGTTAATTGGGAGATTGATTTACCTGACTATAACAAGGCCAGATTTATCTTACTTTGTCCATATTTTGGCATAGTTTATGCATAATCCACAAGAAGTGCATTGGTTGGCAGCCCTTAAATTGGTCAGATACATTAAACATACTTGTGGTCAAGGAATCTTGCTTTCTAGTTCTTCTGGTTTTAATCTCAAGGTGTTAACAGATGCAGATTGGGGTAGTTGTCAGCAAACAAGACAATCACTTACAGGTTTTTGTGTTACATTGGGGAATTCTTTAATTTCATGGAAATGTAAACGTCAACATACTGTCTCTAGGTCCTCAGCTAAGGCTGAGTACATGGCAATGGCCGATTCTTGTTGTGAAATTACTTGGTTGATATCTTTGTGTAAAGAACTTCATATTCCTGACATCACACCAGTTTCTTTGTACTGTGACAACAAATCAGCTCTATACATTAGCTCTAATTTTGTCGTTCATGAGCGTACTAAGCACATAAAAATTGATTGTTGTTACACATTATCTACCCACAACTGAGCAACCTGCAGATTTGTTTACCAAATCTTTTCCATCCTATCAACTCAAGTTTCTACTCTCCAAGTTAGAAGTTTGTAATCTGTTTCAATCTCATAACTTGAGGGGGGATGTTAGTTATCTCAAGTAGGTGACTAAAGATGCCAGCAAGGATGACAGCGAGGTTGTCAAAGTGTAAAAAGTGAGAGTACAGCTGGAATAGTAAAAACACACAGTCAAACACTAAGTCTGTAGGGAAAGTTTGTTATAGATAGTTAGTTAGAAACTACAGATATAAACTCTCATTCTGTAATGTTACAATTAGATAATCTTCTTCTTCTTCATCTTATCAGAAAAATAGACTATCTTCATTGTTAATTCTTTCACAAAATATATGCTTGTAACATGGTATCCGAGCTTGTGTAAGCGTGATTCTCAACATAAAAGTGATCCACACTTTGCAAGCATACACATTAATGGCGACTTCAATTGCAGTGGAGCTTCATATCGTGTGTTTTCACCGTTCCGGCAGTACTCTCACTTTTACACTTTGACATCCTCGTTGTCATCCTTGCTGGAATCCTTAGTCACATACTTGAGATAGCTAACATGTTATCATTAAATCTTCTAGGAAATTAGATGTAACAGCCCGACTTCTCGGACTATTAAATCTAAATCAAAACTAAAATAAAATACATTTATTTATTCAATAAATACAAAATTGCACAAAAGTCAAAGCAGCGGTCTAACTTAAATAATTCAAAAACATAAAATCTGAGGCGCAGCTCCAAAAATTCAATAATTATAACCTTGCACTTAACAGAATTTATTCTACTAACACGATAAATCTTATCCAATTACATCGAATCACGTAACACGAAATTCACATCCTTATTCTCAAATGCTTCCACAATGTATGAACCTGAAATATTAGAAAATAGTGAGCTACACAGCTCAGCTAGTAACAAATTGTCTTACCGATATTCTCGAAAATCAATGGGCGTTTTAGTAAAATAGATTTGGTCAAAATATAATAAGTTGCAAAACCTTTGCAAAATAAACCCAGCCCAAAGTTTATATCTTTAAAAATACAGAACAGAAACAGAATTAAAACAGAAACGAAATTCTTATAAATAACCACAGTCTTGCTCTACGGCCACACTTTCCCAGTAGCCGGGGATCTTATTCTTATTCTTATTCTTTCGCCACACTTTGCTAGTGACCGGCATCTAAAGTTCAATAATTACGCCCTCTTAATAGGTATCTAAAGTTGCACACTTGTGCGCCTACTAAGGGTATCTAAGGCTAGTTCCGGAACTATAGCGCAAATTACGAACGAGTTCGATAACGTAGAGACTGAGGGATCAAAGTCAAATAATATTCACACCAACTTAATAGAACCCATGCGACGCTTACATATAACTTACTCAATGAAATTTCAAAAATCAGACACCAAAACATCTTGCAAAATAGACCATTATTAACAAAATCAGTTATGACCAGTTCTAGAAATTGACAAATTACTCTATGAAAATGACTTTATCTGAAAAAGTACAAAAACACGAAAAATGTAGGCAATTCCGAGACCTTTCCAGAATGATAAGGCTCGTTAAAAACGGACAAGTAACGAACTCAGAACATAAACTTTTACGGACTGCAAAACAGAACCTGCCCCTGATCAGGTTAGCATTTCGACGTTTAAGACATCGCAATCACTGAAATAGTCAGAGTAATGAAACACAAATTGCAGAGGTCGAAAAGAGCTTTCCATAATGGTATCGCTTGTAATTTTTGGATAAAGACTCAATTTATTATGAATTTTCAAAATTAGACTTCTCAGTTTCGAAAACATACTGGCTGGTCAATAAATCCCAGAAAAACTCACGTTTGTAGACCTAATTTCGGAAAACACAAAGGATCAAAGTTGTAGATAATTAAAATACCTTTTCACAGAGTCTAATATCGTAAGAATCCAATTAATAACGAATCAGATACGAATTTTATAAGAATTCAGAATCCAAACATGTTCATACGAAATTGGAGTAATCATACGACGACAATGAATATAACAAATAACTCATGGATATACATCAAATTATACACATATACAAATACTCAAGAGAGTATACAAAGATCCTTGACATAATCAAAATAAATCAAATATCATACACGTAAAATAACACGAATAACAAGAGAATTAAAGAATCATTACCCATTCTTTTTAAGCTTGTTGTGAGACCTTCTCCCCTCGTGCTCTTCTTCTTCTCTTCCTTGTTTCTCTCTCTCTCTCTAGCGGCGTTTTTTTTTTCTCACCCGACTGTTTGCTAGGTTTTTTTTTTTATCTTACAAATTACCTATGTTTGTATCTATATATTAGTCCATTTAATTAAATTTGGCCAGCTAAAACTTTAAGCTAAATCCCAACAAAATTAAATTAGCAAGACTCATTAATTCTATATTTTTATTCTAAAATCAAATTATATAATTATCTTCAATTTTAATCCACTTCTAATTCTAATTTCTAGCAAATTTTAATCTATTAAAATTACAAAAAAAAATCTGGGATATTAAATTAGACCTCCTTATGGCAACAGGAAATTTTCTCTATAGTTTAAATAGAGACAAAATGCAATTGAATAGCATCGATGAATTGGAGTTGTTCGGAGATTATGAAATTGAGAATTTAAGGGTTCTCTTGTCTCAGAATTCTTATTATTATTACTACCTTGTGGGAGTTGGAAGGGGCAGAAATCAATTTTGCAATTGGTTGCTTCTTGCCAGATTCATTTGCACATATCACATTAATCAAGGTGTTATCATTTTATTCTCTAGTTTTCTTGTCATTTGATTTAAGTGCTTGATTTACTTGTTATATGTCATGTTGTCTAAAAAACATTTATCTGAACTGAAAGTATTATAATCTACTTTTCCAAATAAACTAATGTCAGCCACTGAAATTCTTGAGTTTGTTACATCTGCAGATTGCTATCCAAATACTTCAATCGTTTATAGAATCTTCTCAACAGTTCTGGTAACTGTGGTAATAGTGGAAAGAAGCTTTTCGAAGTTAAAACTGATAAAAACCTACTTGAGGTCATCAATGTCTCAAAAACGACTGCATAGTCTTGCAATTTTATCAATCAAGAAGGAACTTTTGGAAAATATTGATTCTGATGTTATCATCAATGATTTTGCATCACGGAATGATGTTATCATCAATGATTTTGCATCACAGAATGCCCGTAGAACTCATTTTCTATGATTTATTGTGTAATATGCTTGGATATTGTAATTTTATTAATAAAATCATAGTGGCTTTGAATTATTACAATATTTGTTTTGAGAGGGGCCCCGATTTATGTTTTTGCCTAGGGCGCCAAAAAAGTCACGATCTGGCCGGGGGTGAGGTGGCGACTCTCAAATCTCTTCAATCAATTTTTCTAATTTTCTCAATTTTTTGAATAAGAATACTAAACTGTTAGGCCGAATACACAATATAATCAAGTATATATGAGAATAACAATAATCAAGAACACTGTTTATGAATCAATAAAACTGTAATCGTATTAACAGCTTCTCTCTTTATGATGTTAATGAATCACAAAGAGCTTCTAGGTTACAAGAATAATAATTCAATAATCGCGTCCCTTCTAGGGATAACCTATCTGTGTTTATATAGTACACAGTTACACAATCCTTATCTAATTGATATTCCTACAAATTAGCTATACAAATTATATCAATTAAGAATTGCTTCTTATCTTCTATTATGTTTCCTTTAGCTGTATCAATATATTCTGCTTCTTTCCATCTTCAGAATATATTGCTTCTAGAATCTTCAATTCAGCACCGACAGCTAATTCAACTATCATCCTGTCAGACTTTAAATAAACTCTGACCGGCTTCCTTTAAACTCTTCACCCTGTCAGACTTTAAATAAACTCTGACCGGCTTCTGATAAACTCTGGTCAGTACCTGTTGCTTAAACACTGATAAACAAACGTCAGCAATTATATCTAACAATCTCCCCCAACTTGTTCATAATAAAATGTACAAGTTAAACATATAATTGATGATGTCAAAAACATTTAACAAATGCAGTGTTTAACATATAACAGAGTTTAATTTAAAACAGAGTTTAAATTTGACTTAGAATAGAAAATATATTAAAAACTTAAAGTCAGACTTTACTTGATTTCTTGAATAACAGGCACTGTCCTGATATAGTCTGATAGCAATTTCTTTTCAGCTCTTTCTAGCTCTTCCACCATGATCTTCTTCACTTCTTTCAACTCTGGATCAGATTCTCCAGTCTGATAAATTGCAGCTCTCAAAGAATAGATGGAATTCTTCCTCATCTCATTCCCTAGTCGAATGTAATAAGCTTTATCAGATTCTAAATTAAATTCAAGAACTTTTGTACCCAGTGTTGTTCTGAACTTAGCACTGTTTCTTTTCATCTCAACAATCTTCCCATGTGCATCTCTGTATTTGGGAATATATGCACTTGATACTCCTCCTCCAAGCATCATCTTCGATCTTAGCATCTTTTCTCTGATAACTGAAGCAGCATTGTGAGTATTTCTATTTTTGACTTTTAACAAGTACAGAACATACTCCAATTCTTGATAAGATTTGAGATTTATATCAGACTCTGCAACCTTATAAACTCTTCCATCATTCATAAAGTACAACAAAAATTCCTTCTTCAACACCTTATGAAAGATCATTTGAACAGAGTCTAGCATATCAAGATTTTCTTGAGTAATGATACCAGATACAGCTAGTGATGATTGATCCATTGGACTTGTATTTATCCTTCTCTCTCTGTGTGACCCTAAACCAGATTTGTCTTTTCCTTCCTTACCCAATGCTGTTCTGGTTTCAGAGAAATTCACAGCTTCAAGCTTTAAATCTTCAAGAATTTTTGGTTTGCAGAATCCTGGAAGTTGTGTAGATTTCTGTACAACTTGAGCAACGTCAGAGGTTGTCATAACTTTAGTAGTAACATCAACTTGAGCAGCGTCAGAGGTTGATTTTGCTAATCTTGTTTCAACTTGAGCAATGTCAGAGGTTGAATAATTCTTCTTTTTCAGGTTAGGCTGTTCAATCATTATGCCTTTACTGTAACAGCCCCAGACCCGGGGTCGGAGATCTGGTCGTTACGGTCATCATTCCATACATCATGCTTGACTTGAATCAATACAAATAAACAACATGCTATGACCCCACCATCTATCTCACACACACACACAAGTTATAGTCTCAGAGATGAACTTGAAATAAGTACTGCTAACAGGGTCCATACACATATCATAAGTGATTACAAGCCCAAATATAATTTACAAGTTTAAGTTTGCTGCCACTTCTTACGTTATGTCATACATATAATTAAATGCTGAATCTGAACTACCAGTCTATATCGCTAGTAGGTTCTACCTCAGCTATGGTGGCTGTAATATCAGGGGAGAGTCCTCTGGGCTCCAAAACCCTCTTGCGGCTGGTGGTGCGAAACATCTGGTTTATCTGTTGTGGTGATATATATAAAAACAAGCAAGGGTGAGCAACAAGGCCCACCAAAATAATGCTGAACTGATAAACAATATATATATAATCAAGTACCAACTTTCATGGGAGACATTTACTTCATTTATAATCTGGGAATAAAACAATTTAAATTTATTTCCAATTCATTTTCTGAACCCATCTGATCACATACATCCTGTAGATAAACTCATATACTGGAATATACTGGATTACTCTTGAGTAACCTTTCTGAAAACTTTCATAAAACTGAATAGCTGGAATAAACTTTCTTTTCTGAAAACTTTCATGAAACTGAACTGTAGATGGAGATTCCGGGCGACAAGGATACCTCTACGATGATCAGTCGTAAGGCAATCCCCACTGCTGTTTTTCTACGTAGAAAGGAAAATAGGGCAGACGCTAACTGACCTACCTCCCTGCCAATTGGTTGTAGGGGGAAGAGCATACCCATTCACTTAGGGGTACCCATTCACTTAGGGGTCTCCGATACTCTTCTCTCACCTCCCCGCCAATTGGTTGTAGGGGGAAGAGCATACCCATTCACTTAGGGGTACCCATTCACTTAGGGGCCTCTGATGCTCTTCTCTTATCCTACGGTCGGGCACTATCTGATAATCTAAGGGAAGAACAGACCCGTTCATAGACTGCCGGTCTACGTGTAATTCCCTTAGGGGACAGGTCGCCACTCAGTCCCTTACACATTCTCCGAGTTCGAGAAAATCCATAACCTTGAAACATAAAGTTCCTTTCCCTTTTTCCCAAGTATACGACTCCATAAAGTAGTCATATCTGGTTGGAAAGGAAAATTCACTCATATTTCCCAAGCTGATGCTTGTTCATGGATACAACTGATTTCACTGCTTTTACTCCTCGAATCTTGAGAGAGTAATCAAAATCATTTTTGATGGTAGTATATCACACTGATAATTTCATTGATTTAAAAAGATTTAGGACCGGGCAGTCCACTTGAAACAAGCATAACTCTTGAGAAAGGTTCCATGTATCTTTGAAATTTGAGCGAGCATTTAAGTCTTTCTGAATATAGACTTAAACGGGAAATAGTTTTGGGAACCTTCTCTAATTATATTTAAAAGTTGACTGAAATACACTTTATTAGCTATCTAGGGTTTAAAATAATTTTCACAAAATACTTCCTTAAGAAGTAGGGCTTTAAATAATTAATGCAAACTGTATTTAATAAAGAATATTTATTTAGAAATAATTCTCAAGTACTTTCTTATCAAAAAGGGGTAGATAACAACTATTCATCATATATTTAAAAATATACCCTTAATAGATTAAACTCCAAATGATCTTTAATTTGTAAACCACTTATCGAGATTAATTGTAATAACACAATAAAATAACCCTAGATAGCAACTGATACCATTCCTAGTATATATAATAATTATAGAGAATATATAATATATCTCTAGATAACAACTGATACCATTCCCGGTCCAAAGTATAATTGCAAAGTATACACCCCCTACTGAGGGTTTTGCTTAGCACATCAGCTCCAAAATACTACTATATCCTATAGCTTACAAGTTCAACTTGTATCAATACTTTGACTTAGCATTATAGAAATCATTCACATATAGCATATATCTCAAAATCTTTAGTTATCACCACAACAGTTTTAAAAAGGTATAGGTTTGAAAACTTGCCTGATCTCTTAGTCTGTGGGTGGTGTCTTGCAGTAGTCCGGTGATCTATCAACAATAAAATACCTTTCATCAATAGCTTATACTTAGGACTCAAGCAAAACATTATTCTTAAACTTAAACACCGCACTAATGCGACTATATAATCATAATGTTTTAAAAGATGTAAGACCAACTTAACGACTCCACTTGTGACCACTAATCCTCCCATATGACCATGTTATCACATTATCACATACGTTACCCATTCGACTCAAATCTATTCCTCAAACTCGAAACTCAAGTGAATACTCTTAAAACTACTTTAAACTAATCCCCTAAGTGGTTTTTCACTTGCGCACACCTCGCTCTAACATTTTTATAAAATTGAAAAATTTAAATTTTAATCAGATTCTTTTTGGATAGCCTTCCTTACTGTAAGACCTAGCTATTCTCCATTTTTTTCACAATGTTTGCAGAAAGTTTGAGGGTCCAAAGACAGTTCACAAACAGACCATACAGTGCAGTCCGGATTTCAGAACCACTCCTCACTCTTCTGATCATAACTCAAATTCTACACATCACCTAGTCATGAACTTTATATTTCTGGCAACTACATGAAATTATCTTTCTAACCATGGGTATTAGACCCCCGGGAGACAAGTTAAAGGGGTTCAAAAGTCTACTGCAAGACAGTACATACTCCCAGACTTTTTACTCAGCACACATCTTTACCCAAAACTTCAAGAACTCCACTTATACATCATATCTACCATCAAAACCATCAAGACTTCTCTCTACAACATACATGGGGTTACATACTCTAAGTACAAGCTTTAAAATCACATCACCAACATATATCCTCAAGATTCTCATCATCCATGACTCATATAACCAAGATATGCACCAATACTCTTAGATCTAACATTATAAACCATAAACACTTCATGACTAAGAGGGGTTAGAGTTTTTATACCTTCCTTGATGTATGTAATAGCTTTCTAAACCTTGTATAATCCTTTTATAGCCTTGGGTAAGCTTGGATGATCAAACGAAATGAAGAAAACAAAGTTAGTAATTCGGAGTTATTAGAACCCGACTGAAAGATCATGGAAAACGAGGCCCTTACCGAGCTTTTCTGATCTAGGCTTCTAAAGGAAAGTTGTAGAGCATCTTAACAGCTTTCTAACCATATACAGAACACGAAATGTCCTTGAGTAATGAAGGCTCTAGGCCCGTTTTACGGAGAGTATGTTCTGCTGGGCAGAATGGAGAGAAAATGGAGTTTCTTGGTTTTTGCTTTACTTTTTCTTCTTTTCTTTCCTTAATTAATCCCTTAGATATTTATCTAATTAGGTGGTGAGTCATCACTCCTCATGCCCTCTCCTCTTGACACTTGGCAAGCATGCATTGGCTCTGCTAAAGTAGTTTTTCTGGTTCGTTTAATTCCGTCGAATATTCGCAGGGTTTCTCGAGGGTTCTATCGAGGTATTTTACCGAAATCGTCCTCGATACTTCTAATTCATTTATCAAATCCATATCCATGGAATTAATAATTTAAATCCTTAAATACCCTCAAATAATAATTATTTAGTCCGTTTTTGGTGAAACTTCGGAGAAAACGAAAAATGCTATTTTTCTGATTCTGACAGCTTTTGCATTCCTTTATTTCCATCGTAGATCACTAATGCGACTTTGAAAGTTTATTATATCGTCCCGCATATAGGGTGGTCTGAAAAACTTTTAAATGAAAAGTTACTATTCATCAGTGGTTTTTCTATAATCCATTGGATCAAAATCCGTTCCAATATTCCTGATCTATTTTCTCTTTACTCTTTGCACTTAGAAAACGTTCTAGTGCTTTCTCGGGCATACGCTATCTTGTTTACGGAGTTGTCGGATGTATTCCAGATATTGATTTGGATGACATAAAAATACTTCTCTTCCTTGGAGTATTGTATTCTTATCTTCCAGATTGATTGTTCTTATTTATGCGTTCCGTCCATTCTTATTATTCTCAAAATGTTTGAAAACTGAAATCCATATTCATTTCATACTTAATTCTCCAAAAACCATTACCACCATCCACATATATATATATATACATCATCATACAATAAAAGTTTTAATTCTACCCAAAATCTGGGGTCTTACAGTCTCCCCTCCTTAAAAGGATTCCGTCCCGGAATCACTCTGAAAATAAATGGGGATATCTTTCTAGCATCTCGCTCTCTAGCTCCCAAGTCGATTCTTCCACATTATGATTTCTCCATACTACTCTGACTAGTTTGATGACCTTGTTTCGGAGCACTTGTTCCTTTCGATCTATAATTTCCATTGGCTGCTCCACATAGGTCAAGTCTGGTTGTATGTCTACATGCTCGTACTCCACTATATGCTTAGCATCCGACTTGTAGGGCCTTAGTATCGAAACGTGAAACACATTGTGGTCTTGTTGCAGATTCGGGTTAGTGCTAGTTCGTATGCTAGCCTTACGATTCGCCTTAAAATCTCAAACGGTCCAATGTATTTAAGACTCAGCTTTTCTTTCTCTCTAATTCTCATTACTTCTTTCCATGAAAATACCTTCCGCATTACAAATCTCTGACCTCATACTCTCTATCTTATTTGTACAGAAAATACACCAACATAAACTTGCTTGTCATTCATCAACATGCCATTTAGCTTATCAATAGCAGTACTATCTCTATACTCGCGGGCTTAGTCCGCATGCTTTCTCTGTCTGTCTTGGTTGTCACTAGCCGCTTGTTGGTGAAATCTTTTGTCCTTCTAGTTTGTTGGACTAACTTGGGTTTTGTGTAAAATCTCATCCTTTAATTCCCGATCATTCGGGATCCATCTCTGTCTCATTTTAATTAAGGGTATCGGCCACCACATTGGCCTTCCCCGGATGGTAGTGTATCTCACAGTCATAATTCTAGGTCAATTCTAGCCATTTCTCCATCTCAGGTTATCTATTATCGCGGGTAACTCAAAGCCACTTCATCACATTCCATAAAATTTGGGGGTGCATTAGTCAACCCAAAATAACTTCGCTGAAAACTCGAAGTGTCTATTCCTAGTACGAATCGCAGTCTTGGGTATATCCTCAGATTTAACTTCCCACTGGTGATACCCAGTTCTTAAATAAATTTGGAAATACACAGCGTCCTTCCGCTGGTCACACAATCATTTACAAGGGTACCTATTTTCCATGTCGAACTCATCCAACCCTCGAGGTTCGGTACAAAATCTTGTGCTAACATTTTTCTCTCTTACAACAACACCGGGCTTTCCATGGTGGTACACTGGGTCTTATTACACCTTTATACAGCAACTCTTGTAACTGAGTCACTAACCCTTTCATTCCCATTATACTCTGAATACTCGGTCACAGTTTATGGTTTCTTGTTTTAACTCTTTGACTTTTATTTTCATCCGGGTCTTCATATATTTCTGAAAATTATTCCTTTATAACAACACACGCTGCACATCTCCCAAGTCACAATACCAGCTCCCTCTGACTCCAACGTCAGTAATTATCTTGCTAACCCAGAGGTAGTGTCCAATCGTAAACAACTCCTCCAAAATCTCAATTTCATTATAGGGCATCCATCTAACACCGTTGTCACTGGAGTTCACGGCACATCGCTATTCCTTTCACATATATCGATTGACACGCTTTTCATTATCATAATATCCTTGGGAGAATAACCAATTTCGTTGATATGTCACTAACAGTCTATTCGTCTTAGGGATCCGCTCCTGTCATAAGCAATTTCGTTGCGAATCTAATTCCTATCAGCGAATTTTGACTTATTTGACCTGGGTGGCCTCCCCTTAGAATTCAATGAGGATAACAAAAATTATGGGGCCTTGAAAAGACAGCTCCCATATCAAGGAAAACGTCACACACTGGTTATAAGTTTTAGGATAACCTCATAGGAGGCAAAAGAATTTACCGAGAGATCAACATGATCATAAGAACTTAATGTTGTGTGCCTCGATTGAGACATACTAAAGGTAATTAGCCTTCTTGTATTTCACAACTTACAAGTGATGGCGTCCCATCCGACTTCTATCACACAGACAGATAGTCCTTGTAGCCCCTATAAGTATAGGGTTGTTCGTCTCAGTGGAAGTTGAAAAGTATGACAGCAATTCGATATCAATTTAATGATTATCGTCTTTAATATTTCTCAAAGGAACACCTTGGATTAAAATTGAACAGATTCCAAAGGTGCGGTTTCCAAAGAATCGCAAAGAAAAGAATAACCAAAAGATACTGGTACTTAACAAACAAGTGGTGAGGTATTACCATAGGGTCATTCATTATTTGAAGAAAAGTGAAAGCTTAAATACATCATTTGACAGGGCTTCGAAAGCCTGAAAGTAGGCATTGTGATAGCCTCTGGCACAATTGAAATTAAATATGATTTAACACAAGAGTTATAAAACAACTTCGAAGAGGGAATATACCCTTTATCAGAATTCTTTCTTGGAAAGAAATCAAGACAGATCATAGATTGGGGAAATATCCCACATAATTTGCAAAGGGGGAGGGTACTACCAAGGTCTCTACGGATGCCTTTTATGTCGGCTCCTCTAATGGATAATCGTTCAATTCCAAAGCTTTTCTTCTTCATGCACACCCTAAGGTGCTCGATACTTACGTTATTGCCGACTCATAATAGTCACTAAGGATTCAACCATCGACCTTTGCAATCGCAGGGAATTCTATTCGACTAAGCGCAAACATCCCAAGTAAACGTTATGTTCCATAAGAAGACTTCGATACCGTTGTCGCCCATAGCAATGACAATTCCTCATGTCAGGTGGTAATCCTGGAAGGTCTTGGGGAAACACATCCTTGAATTCATTAACTACTGGAATATCTCGCGAATTGGGCACCTCCTTTTTGGGTGTCCACAACGTAAGCTAAATAAGATTCGTTTCCCTTTCGCAACAATCTCTTGGTTTGGGCCATAGTTAAGAATCTTTGTGTCTGTCTTATCCCTTTAATCACTATATCTTTCTTTCCTTGGGTACTCAGTCTAATTTTCTTCCCTTTGCAGTCTATCTGAGCATTATTACGGGACAACCAATCCATTCCTAAAATAACATCAAACTCCCCTAACTTGAAAGGAATCAAATCAACAGAAAAAGGTTGATCTCCTATTTTTAACTCAAATTCGGGGTGAATCTGATTAACTAGGACTATCTCATGATTGGCTATTTCTACTTGCAAGGAATCTTTCAGGAGTTGAGCCTTAAGTCTTAATTTATTAGCAAAGTCCTTTGATATAAAAGATCTAGTCGCTCCAGAATCAAATAAAACATTTGCATCCACTGAGTTGAGGGAAAAAGTACCTGCTATCACATCGGTATCCCTCACCGCATCCTGCACTGTCATGTTAAAAGTCCTGGCTGTTGGTGGTTTGTTGGAGGCAGCCTTGCTGGCTCCCGAAGTTGCTGGTTTACTCTTTGGGCAATTTCTTGATATATGTCCCTGCTGACCACAATTATAACAAGTAAGACCCTTGCTGTCACTAAGGGAATCCTTGGTACAAGAACTAGCATAATGGCCTGGTCGTCCACACTTATAGCAAGTTATCGTCCCTAATTTGCATACACCTAGATGTCTCTTCCCACAGGTGGCACATACCGGAAATGAAGGTCGAAACGATTGGGACTGGGGTGTTCCCGACTGCTTATTACCCCGGTTTACACTGATGCTCCTGGTTGGCCTGGAACCTTCATTCCTACCAGGTAGGGAAACCGCTCTGCGATTGAACTTGTTTGAAGGGTTGCCTCCTTCCGAACCTCCTCCCATACTCACATGCTTCCTTTTTCTTCCTCCCTTATCTTTCTGGAATTGATCAATGCCTGCTTCGGCGATTGAGGCTTTCTGTACTAGGGTGGCATAATCCGAGATCTCCAAAATAGCCACTCGATTCTGGATCCCTGGTCTCAGCCCTTGCTGAAACCTACTAGCTTTCTTCTCATCCGTGTCCACGAACTCGGGCACGAACCTTGACAGTTCGGTAAACTTCGCTTCATACTCCGCCACTGATAGATTATTTTGTTTTAGCTCCAAGAACTTGAGCTCCATCTGAGTTTTCATAAACCTCGGGAAATACTTTTCCAGAAATAACTGCTTAAACCTTTCCCAAGCTATCACAGCACCTGTTTCCATATTTCTCTTGGCCTCCCACCAGTAGTTGGCCTCTCCCTTTAACATATATGATGCAAAAACAGTCTTTTGTGCCTCCTCAATACTCAGAATCTCAAATGACTTTTCCATCTCCTTAATCCATGCCATCGCCTCTACTGGGTCGGCTGATCCGGTGAACTCAGGAGGCTTCAATGATTTAAAGGCCCTAAAAGAGTTGGCCACATTACTGTTGTCCCCTTGAGGTGGTTGGGGTTGTCGAACCAAATTTTGTCTAAGTAAATCCATGAATTGACCCATAGGGTCTCTATTCCGATCTTCCCTCTCTTGCTCAACCTCAGTTTCTTCTCTTTCATCTCATCCTCAAACTCCGCGGTGTAGAAGGTTTCATCTCTTTCCCCATACTGGGAGTCTTCCTGCTCATTATAGTCTTCGTCATTTTCTTCATCATACTCAGGGTTTTCACCATGTTGATTGTGACTCTCTTGGTCGGTAGACTCACGGGGATTAGCCCTGGTCGCAATTCTCCGCGGAGGCATCTTACTGAAATTTCAGAAAATCACATTAAATTTACACACCTGCTTTGTAGGATTTCTCCTTACACCATGATAATATATTTGGGATTTAGGATCCCCAGTTCTATATATATGGCAATTTAATCGAAAATACGCACAGATAAAATCATCCACACTGGTGACCATGTCACTAAAACTGGTGCAACTGAAACGAAAACCCATATATACATAAGGCTGCCAAAACACAACATCTGAACCAACGTCATAGTTTTAGAGTACAACTGCCTGATAACAACAACTAGCATAAAAGTGAAATACAAAGTCTATCCATCTAGTCTGCCTATGGGAACTATATACAATAAAACAAACCCTCCAAAAGTCGGAACCCTACCATGGCCGGGCAAGACTAGTAGGTTAGACTACCATATCACTGAATCTGGAATCAGCCACGAGCGCGGGTCAAGGCCCTCACCCTGATCATCGCGAGACGGAAGATCTCCTCAGCATCATGCCGGGACACTCTGCCACCCTCATCTGTCTGCAAGGTCCTAATCCTCACTCGTGCCCGGCACTCAATATGGGTCACTTCCCTCCTAAAAGCCCGAGGGCGAAGGGTCCTCCTGACACGCTGGAGCCTACGCCTCTCAGTCCTCTCTGCGGCAAGCTGTAGCCGAGACTCTGCCAACCTGGCCTCTGCTACGGTCAAGTCTGTCATCATCCTATTCACCATCCATCCATGCACAGAAACTGGTACACCAACTAGGGGAACAGGGGGTGGAGTGACTGGGTCTGCTGGCGGAACAACCTCTGCCGGAGTGGGCTCTGGGGTCTGCTCCTCATGATCCTCAGAAGGACTCAGCTGGAGAGGTGGGGGACTAGGGGGAAATGGAGGTAAGACAGAAACTGGACTCCCCGAATCATCCTCACCCTGCTCCTCAGCCTGAGCCCCACCCCCCGTCTCCTCCTCTGAATCTGCCTCAACAACAGGAATCTCCTCGTCGAACTCAGGGGTCGGACCCCACTCTAACTCTGGATCCTCCTCCGGGTCCTCCTCCGGATCCTCCTCCTGGTGCTCATCTCCTGATTTCTCATAGTGTGGGTCTGAGGCTCGGAGTATCTCCTCATCATGCTGCCGCTCAAACCTCTCTAGGTCTGGGATAACGCCCGCCTACACAATAACGAACTATATTACTATCATGGTATTTAAGAGTTCCCATAAGGGTTTTAGGTGAACCTGGCAAGGGTTCTTATTATCTTAGTGAGTTTATAATTATAACGTCTCATCATCTCTGGGAGGTCTAACTCTTAGCTCTGATACCATCTCTGTAACAGCCCCAGACCCGGGGTCGGAGATCTGGTCGTTACGGTCATCATTCCATACATCATGCTTGACTTGAATCAATACAAATAAACAACATGCTATGACCCCACCATCTATCTCACACACACACACAAGTTATAGTCCCAGAGATGAACTTGAAATAAGTACTGCTAACAGGGTCCATACACATATCATAAGTGATTACAAGCCCAAATATAATTTACAAGTTTAAGTTTGCTGCCACTTCTTACGTTATGTCATACATATAATTAAATGCTGAATCTGAACTACCAGTCTATATCGCTAGTAGGTTCTACCTCAGCTATGGCGGCTGTAATATCAGGGGAGAGTCCTCTGGGCTCCAAAACCCTCTTGCGGCTGGTGGTGCGAAACATCTGGTTTATCTGTTGTGGTGATATATATAAAAACAAGCAAGGGTGAGCAACAAGGCCCACCAAAATAATGCTGAACTGATAAACAATATATATATAATCAAGTACCAACTTTCATGGGAGACATTTACTTCATTTATAATCTGGGAATAAAACAATTTAAATTTATTTCCAATTCATTTTCTGAACCCATCTGATCACATACATCCTGTAGATAAACTCATATACTGGAATATACTGGATTACTCTTGAGTAACCTTTCTGAAAACTTTCATAAAACTGAATAGCTGGAATAAACTTTCTTTTCTGAAAACTTTCATGAAACTGAACTGTAGATGGAGATTCCGGGCGACAAGGATACCTCTACGATGATCAGTCGTAAGGCAATCCCCACTGCTGTTTTTCTACGTAGAAAGGAAAATAGGGCAGACGCTAACTGACCTACCTCCCTGCCAATTGGTTGTAGGGGGAAGAGCATACCCATTCACTTAGGGGTACCCATTCACTTAGGGGTCTCCGATACTCTTCTCTCACCTCCCCGCCAATTGGTTGTAGGGGGAACAGCATACCCATTCACTTAGGGGTACCCATTCACTTAGGGGCCTCTGATGCTCTTCTCTTATCCTACGGTCGGGCACTATCTGATAATCTAAGGGAAGAACAGACCCGTTCATAGACTGCCGGTCTACGTGTAATTCCCTTAGGGGACAGGTCGCCACTTAGTCCCTTACACATTCTCCGAGTTCGAGAAAATCTATAACCTTGAAACATAAAGTTCCTTTCCCTTTTTCCCAAGTATACGACTCCATAAAGTAGTCATATCTGGTTGGAAAGGAAAATTCACTCATATTTCCCAAGCTGATGCTTGTTCATGGATACAACTGATTTCACTGCTTTTACTCCTCGAATCTTGAGAGAGTAATCAAAATCATTTTTGATGGTAGTATATCACACTGATAATTTCATTGATTTAAAAAGATTTAGGACCGGGCAGTCCACTTGAAACAAGCATAACTCTTGAGAAAGGTTCCATGTATCTTTGAAATTTGAGCGAGCATTTAAGTCTTTCTGAATATAGACTTAAACGGGAAATAGTTTTGGGAACCTTCTCTAATTATATTTAAAAGTTGACTGAAATACACTTTATTAGCTATCTAGGGTTTAAAATAATTTTCACAAAATACTTCCTTAAGAAGTAGGACTTTAAATAATTAATGCAAACTGTATTTAATAAAGAATATTTATTTAGAAATAATTCTCAAGTACTTTCTTATCAAAAAGGGGTAGATAACAACTATTCATCATATATTTAAAAATATACCCTTAATAGATTAAACTCCAAATGATCTTTAATTTGTAAACCACTTATCGAGATTAATTGTAATAACACAATAAAATAACCCTAGATAGCAACTGATACCATTCCTAGTATATATAATAATTATAGAGAATATATAATATATCTCTAGATAACAACTGATACCATTCCCGGTCCAAAGTATAATTTCAAAGTATACACCCCCTACTGAGGGTTTTGCTTAGCACATCAGCTCCAAAATACTACTATATCCTATAGCTTACAAGTTCAACTTGTATCAATACTTTGACTTAGCATTATAGAAATCATTCACATATAGCATATATCTCAAAATCTTTAGTTATCACCACAACAGTTTTAAAAAGGTATAGGTTTGAAAACTTGCCTGATCTCTTAGTCTGTGGGTGGTGTCTTGCAGTAGTCCGGTGATCTATCAACAATAAAATACCTTTCATCAATAGCTTATACTTAGGACTCAAGCAAAACATTATTCTTAAACTTAAACACCGCACTAATGCGACTATATAATCATAATGTTTTAAAAGATGTAAGACCAACTTAACGACTCCACTTGTGACCACTAATCCTCCCATATGACCATGTTATCACATTATCACATACGTTACCCATTCGACTCAAATCTATTCCTCAAACTCGAAACTCAAGTGAATACTCTTAAAACTACTTTAAACTAATCCCCTAAGTGGTTTTTCACTTGCGCACACCTCGCTCTAACATTTTTATAAAATTGAAAAATTCAAATTTTAATCAGATTCTTTTTGGATAGCCTTCCTTACTGTAAGACCTAGCTATTCTCCATTTTTTTCACAATGTTTGCAGAAAGTTTGAGGGTCCAAAGACAGTTCACAAACAGACCATACAGTGCAGTCCGGATTTCAGAACCACTCCTCACTCTTCTGATCATAACTCAAAATCTACACATCACCTAGTCATGAACTTTATATTTCTGGAAACTACATGAAATTATCTTTCTAACCATGGGTATGAGACCCCCGGGAGACAAGTTAAAGGGGTTCAAAAGTCTACTGCAAGACAGTACATACTCCCAGACTTTTTACTCAGCACACATCTTTACCCAAAACTTCAAGAACTCCACTTATACATCATATCTACCATCAAAACCATCAAGACTTCTCTCTACAACATACATGGGGTTACATACTCTAAGTACAAGCTTTAAAATCACATCACCAACATATATCCTCAAGATTCTCATCATCCATGACTCATATAACCAAGATATGCACCAATACTCTTAGATCTAACATTATAAACCATAAACACTTCATGACTAAGAGGGGTTAGAGTTTTTATACCTTCCTTGATGTATGTAATAGCTTTCTAAACCTTGTATAATCCTTGTATAGCCTTGGGTAAGCTTGGATGATCAAACGAAATGAAGAAAACAAAGTTAGTAATTCGGAGTTATTAGAACCCGACTGAAAGATCATGGAAAACGAGGCCCTTACCGAGCTTTTCTGATCTAGGCTTCTAAAGGAAAGTTGTAGAGCATCGTAACAGCTTTCTAACCATATAAAGAACACGAAATTTCCTTGAGTAATGAAGGCTCTAGGCCCGTTTTACTGAGAGTATGTTCTGCTGGGCAGAATGGAGAGAAAATGGAGTTTCTTGGTTTTTGCTTTACTTTTTCTTCTTTTCTTTCCTTAATTAATCCCTTAGATATTTATCTAATTAGGTGGTGAGTCATCACCCCTCATGCCCTCTCCTCTTGACACTTGGCAAGCATGCATTGGCTCTGCTAAAGTAGCTTTTCTGGTTCGTTTAATTCCGTCGAATATTCGCAGGGTTTCTCGAGGGTTCTATCGAGGTATTTTACCGAAATCGTCCTCGATACTTCTAATTCATTTATCAAATCCATATCCATGGAATTAATAATTTAAATCCTTAAATACCCTCAAATAATAATTATTTAGTCCGTTTTTGGTGAAACTTCGGAGAAAACGAAAAATGCTATTTTTCTGATTCTGACAGCTTTTGCATTCCTTTATTTCCATCGTAGATCACTAATGCGACTTTGAAAGTTTATTATATCGTCCCGCATATAGGGTGGTCTGAAAAACTTTTAAATGAAAAGTTACTATTTATCAGTGGTTTTTCTATAATCCATTGGATCAAAATCCGTTCCAATATTCCTGATCTATTTTCTCTTTACTCTTTGCACTTAGAAAACGTTCTAGTGCTTTCTCGAGCATACGCTATCTTGTTTACGGAGTTGTCGGATGTATTCCAGATATTGATTTGGATGACATAAAAATACTTCTCTTCCTTGGAGTATTGTATTCTTATCTTCCAGATTGATTGTTCTTATTTATGCGTTCCGTCCATTCTTATTATTCTCAAAATGTTTGAAAACTGAAATCCATATTCATTTCATACTTAATTCTCCAAAAACCATTACCACCATCCACATATATATATATACATCATCATACAATAAAAGTTTTAATTCTACCCAAAATCTGGGGTCTTACATTTACCCTCCTTGTATATTGTATACTCTGTTGTGTATTCTCTTTGATAGAAATACCAACTTCTTTCTTTCTAGGAGCCTTGATTTCCTGTTTCTTGTAGATTCCAGCTTCAAGATTTTTCTTCCGTCTCAGAGCTTGAGTGTCTTTGCATTTGTCTTTAGGTACACTCTCCCCCTTTTTGACATCATCAGAAAGTAATACTGATGTCAGCAATTCTAGAGCATTAGAAATAGAATTCAATTGAGTAGACATTTCAGCCTGATTCTCCTCAACTTTTACAAGCCTCTTCTTAATTTCCTCAGAATCCTTGGCTTGCTGCTTGAGCATAGTATAATAATAAGTTCTGTCAGACTTGAAAGTAAGATCCTTCATACTGGCTTCATTCCTTAGATTTGTAAGCATTTGTTGATTCTCATCAAATCTATTATTAAGAGATTTGACTTGAACAACAGTTGCCTGTAAGCTTGTAAGTACATCAGTATTGGAGATCTTCTTGACAGAATCAGATAGAAAATCTGCAGCCCTTTGTGCTGGGAATACACAATCTGCATCAGCCCATTTGTTGTAGTACATATTCTGAAAATGCTCATTTGTCTGTCTATTGACTTCCCTTGCTTCATCACTATTGACATCATCAGCCAATGAAACTTGAATACTAGGGTGTGAATGAGAACCCTCAGCATCATTTCCAGCATCTTCAGTATTGTCTGCTGCATTTTCAGTAAGAATATTGTCAGCAGTAAACTGTGCAGCTTCATCAATTTTCTCCTCTACTACAGCTTCAGGAATATCAGAGTTAACCTGAGCAAAAACCTCTGCTTCCCTTTGAACAATCTCAACAACAAATTGTTGCAAAGCTTCAAGAATAACATTCTCAGAGTTTAGCTCATCAGCAGCCTCTTGTTCCTTTTCCATCACAGCTTCATCAAGAATTGGCTCTGTGACTTTTATCATCTGATTAACCTCCTCACCTTTGTCAAGATCACAAGAAATAATTTCAGTGTGAGTGGCCAGAGATTCTTCTATCTGATCAGTTACTTGATCAGCTGCCACACCCTCTGTATAGTGAGCAGAATGTATAGAGGTGTGTGCTTCAAAATCAAAAACTCTGCTATCAAAATGAGTAGCAGCTTCCTCAACTACATCATTAGTCATTGATGTAGGAGCTTCTAAATCCAAATCCATCAGATTAGCATCAGTATTTATCCTGTCTAGATTGACAGCTTCAGTATTTGCAGCATCCTCCTGAACAAACACTTCAGGAGCTTCAGTGTTTACAAACACTCTGTCCTCATTAGCATTTAGAATTTCCTCCTCAACAACAATTGCAGGAGTATCTTGAGGAACAGTTTCAGTCACAATCTCCTCATTCTCTGATGCAGGAGCTTCAGTTTCCTCAGAAACTCTGTCCATATTGACATTTATAGCACCAAAAAGATGTGCAGCCACTAGTCTTCTTTTTCTCTGATGAAGAGTTTCTTCATCAGTTTCAGTCTCTGAGGCTTCAACAACAGACTTTGCCCTATTGGCTCTTCTTTTCTTTAGCCTTGTCTTCTGAGGCATCTCTTCAGGTCTTGATACCCCAGCTTCAGTAGATGGTATCCTCGCAGGTTTAGTACCAATATGTTTGGTCCTACCTCCCCTTACAGGTTTAACAGAAGTTGATGGAGGTAACTCTGTGTTTAAAGATTCTGGTTGAGATTCAGCTTGTGTTTGTGGATGTACTTGAGCATCCACAAACTGTTGCACAGAAGCAGGTAACAAAAGGTCTCCAACAATTCCTTTCTTAACATCTTTGTTAATGAGATCAGAAAATACTCTCTTGTGTAATTTAAAACAAGAAACATCTTCATTAACAACATCTACCCCTTCAACACAGTAAGAGAATAAAGTCTGACAAAATCTAGAAAAGTATACTACTCCTCTATTCTCTGTCATTTTCTCTCCTAAATTATTCAAGACAAGTCGTGCAAAATCAAAATGATTATCGAATAAAAGAGAATACCCGATTTGCAGACTGTCCGTGGGAATAGCATCCCAGTTTGTGCATTTCTTCCCGAACGTTCTCGTGATGCAATCAAAGAAGAAGCTCCACTCCTTCCTTAAGAACGGTCGCTTCAGTTGTCCAATTTTATTCAAGGGACCAGAATACCCAATCTCTCTCATCATCCTTAGCAAATCAGAGTCACCCATTCCAATGGTATAAGAAGGATACTCAGGAAACCCCATTGCAACTCGAACAGTACCAGCAGTAATAACATACTCTGTTTCTTCAAACTCAAAGATTATGGATGGGTTCCCAGTTTCACCACCATCATCATAAACCCCTGACTCCCAGAACGCCTTGATTTGTAAACCAGAAAGTTTGGCTGGTTCAACTAAAGCACGCCCAATCGCTGACTGAGCAAGAAACTTTTGAATCATATGAAATGCTTCTGGTGCGTTTGCAATGTTTAGTGGTGCGGTATAGTTGTTTGGAACGAACTCTAACCCAGACGAAACGAAAGCTGTGGTTGTTTATTGATGAGTTTCTTGTTTTGTCATTTCTGAATGATGAAGGTCTCATTGCTGATGATGAAATAGCTGAAGGACCTATCTCCAATCCTTATGTGTACATCATTCGTCCTGGTCCATATGATGTGCCCATCCTTGCAGATGATCAAGCTGTGGAGATTTGTATGATGCTCTTTCATCAGAGCTACTCGACGGTTTCGAAGGAGAAATTCTTCTTGGAATCCTGCAAGCTGCAAACCAGAAAGAGAATTCGAGAGGATGATGATGATGATTCAACATCAGGGGGTTGTCAAGCCTTGGAAATCCCAGATGGTATAATGACCAGATAACCGAACAAGTAGCTATCATCAGAAGTAATAGAACACAATAGCTTCTGGCTCTAGATCTTCTGCTTCTGATGTAGCATTTAGTATTTATCCTGGTTAAATAGGTCATCTCTTTTGTAACCATAGTGATTAGTGTTCACCAGAAAGATTAGCTAGACATGAGTATGAAATTGTCTGAATGTAAATAAAGTTTGAATCAATTAATGAAAAAGATCCATTGTTTTGCTTTACATATCAGTATTAATGTTATGATGAATGTATAAACATAAATGAATTATCAGAACTACAGTCATCAGTATCTCATAGTAATTGTAAAGTGAAAGAAATGATATCACTTTAAACAGTAAACTAACATACTCATCAGCGCTACTAATCACCATCAGGACTTATCAAACACACTCTTTCTTTTCTCTGTTTAATGCAAAATAGATCCGTTACCAATCATACTTTTTCGAAAAACAAATATCTAATCTCAAAATTATAAAATGTCTGAAACAAAGAAATTATTTTAACCATCAGAGATTAAAACAAGGTTACCTCGGCATATGTCACACAATACATCAGTGTTTACCATTTGTCCTTCTTTGTCAATAAACTCTTTTCTCAAACTGTACAGGTGTGAAAATATGTGTGTGCAATAGCAGAGTTTACCGAAATCAATATTTAGATCATCTCAAAGTGCATAAAATCCACAAACTAAATTAGTAAAAACTGGTTGCCTAAACTCTCATGTATAACATAGAATCTGATTTTTATATCTAAACTCTGTATTACTGATATCCTTTCATTTGGATATGTCTTTTATTTTTCACCCCCTTTATATATGTATATTTTTTATTTATTTATTTATTTTTTATTTTTTTTATTTTTCCAGTAATCAGTGGTTGGCACTAGTCACCAAAAATCAAAGATTTTAGCCCTTATTTCATACAATAAGTTCCTGGATCTTCCTAGGCACAACATGATCTCAAAGGAATTTGTGCTCTTTTTGGCATCTTTTGATTTGAGGGTGAATTATTTGCAATTAATAATCAGAGTTTAGACTTTTCATCAGTTAATACAATTAATTTATGAGAGAAAATGCAAACAGCTAATACAGACTCAGTGTATAGGATCAATAAACTAAGAGATGGTATAAATACAGAGACAGTATCATGCTGTGTTAGCTTACTGCACATATTTGAGATCAGAATTTATACAACTCTTAAGGATTCACAATTACTTACTGAGAATTATGCTTCATACAAATTTCTTCATTGGTCCATATGTTTCAGACAAAATTACAATCAGAGTATAGTATTAAACTGTAACAATCAGAGTATGACCAACATTTTATGACTAACAGAGTTTAGCATCAGAGTTTAACCGACAGAGTTTATGACACTGGTACTCGTAACAGTTAATACATGCAAGGAATCATGAGCATTAAAAATCAAACATGTATAGATTTTGAGTCTAACCCGTATCTCTAATCAGAACCAGAGATCATCCTAAGTTCATTTACCAATCTTGTAAAAGTAGCTTCACTCAAAGGTTTGGTGAAGATATCTGCAAGTTGTTGGTCTGTAGACACAAAATGAAGCTCAATGTTCCCTTCTTCCACATGTTCTCTGATAAAATGATACCTTATGCTGATGTGCTTGGTCATGGAGTGCTGTACTGGATTTCCTGTCATAGCAATAGCACTTTGGTTATCACAGAAAATAGGTATTTTAGAGTACCTTAACCCATAATCCAGCAATTGATTCTTCATCCATAAAATCTGTGCACAACAGCTACCAGCTACTATATACTCTGCTTCAGCTGTGGATGTGGAAATCGACTTCTG
This sequence comes from Heracleum sosnowskyi, assembly GCA_030848705.1. Classification (NCBI taxonomy): domain Eukaryota; kingdom Viridiplantae; phylum Streptophyta; class Magnoliopsida; order Apiales; family Apiaceae; genus Heracleum; species Heracleum sosnowskyi. Next base: position 1,919,419 of record JAUIZM010000016.1, on the reverse strand, counting down.
TTTCTTGCTGTACCAAGAAACTAATCTGTCACCTAAAAATTGACAGCTTTCACTTGTACTTTTTCTGTCTATCTTACAGCCTGCAAAATCTGCATCAGAGTAACCAATTAACTTAAACTCTGATTCTCTAGGATACCACAAACCCAAGGTTATGGTTCCTTTGAGATATTTGAAGATCCTCTTTACAGCTGTGAGATGAGGCTCCCTGGGATCTGCTTGAAATCTTGCACAAAGACATGTTGCATACATGATATCAGGTCTACTTGCAGTAAGATACAGTAAAGACCCTATCATTCCTCTGTAGTTTGTCATATCTACTGAGGCTCCTGTGTCTTTGTCTAGCTTTGTTGCTGTAGCCATGGGAGTTGTAGCATATGAGCTATCAAGCATACCAAATTTCTTGAGAAGATTTCTGGTATATTTTGCTTGATTGATAAAAATACCATCATCTGTTTGCTTGACCTGTAAGCCTAGAAAATAACTAAGCTCTCCCATCATGCTCATTTGGTACCTGGACTGCATAAGCTTTGCAAACTTCTTACAAAGTTTGTCATTAGTAGATCCAAAAATAATATCATCTACATAAATTTGAACTAAAAGCAAATCATCACCTGAATTGAAATAAAACAAAGTTTTATCAATTGTACCTCTTGTGAACCCACTTTCTAAAAGAAATTGAGCAAGAGTTTCATACCATGCTCTTGGTGCTTGCTTTAGTCCATATAATGCCTTGTCAAGCCTGTAGACATAATCTGGATGCTTGGGATCTACAAATCCTGGTGGTTGCTCTACAAACACTTCTTCTTCAAGCTTCCCATTGAGAAAAGCACTTTTTACATCCATCTGAAATACTTTAAACTTCTTGTGTGCAGCATAGGCCAGAAAAATCCTTATGGCCTCCAATCTTGCAACTGGAGCAAAGGTTTCATCATAGTCAATTCCTTCCTGTTGTGAATAACCTTTAGCCACAAGTCTAGCCTTGTTTCTTGTAATCACACCATCACTGTCAGTCTTGTTTCTGAAAACCCACTTTGTACCTACAATTGATCTATTCTTTGGTCTAGGTACAAGTGTCCAAACTTCATTTCTTTCAAATTCATTTAACTCTTCTTGCATTGCTGTAATCCAATTAGCATCTTGAAGAGCTTCTTCCACTTTCTTTGGTTCTGTTTGAGACAAGAAGGCATGATACAAACACTCATTATTTGTTGCACTTCTAGTTCTCACACTAGCATCAGGATCTCCAATTATGAGATCAGGTGTGTGTGCCTGTGTCCACTTTCTTGCTGTTGGTAAGTGGTTTCTTGCATCATTATTGGATCCTCCCCCTTGATCCATGCTCTCCTGATTCATATGTTGACTTTCTGCATTATCTGAGGCTCCCCCTGAATTGGATGGCTCAGAGTTTGAACTGTCAGAGTTTGAATCAGTTTCCTCAACTGACTCACTTGCTGTGTCTTGTTGAGCTTCTTCACGCTCCCCCTCAACTGGTTCTCTATTTTGTTCAATTTGAGAATTTCCAGTTTCTCCAGTATTTACCAGTAGAGGTTCAGAGTATGCTTCGTCAGAGTTTGTCAAACCTGCTTCATCAGAGTTTATATCATCAGAGAATAGATCTTCATTTTTAAAACGTAGTTGATCATATCCATCCTTGTCTTCAAGTCCAATTATTTTCTTGTCATCAAATGACACATGTATGGATTCCATGATCACCTTAGTTCTTAGATTGTAAACTCTGAATGCTTTTGTTGACAATGGGTAGCCAACAAAGATTCCTTCATCAGCTTTTAACTCGAACTTTGTCAACTGTTCAGGATGAGTCTTCACACAAAGCATTTGCATCCAAATATATGAAAATATTTCAAATTTGGCTTCTTATTTTTCACCATCTCATATGGTGTTTTCCCATGCTTGTTGATCAGTGTTGCATTTTGAGTAAAACAAGCAGTTTGAACAGCTTCTGCCCAGAAATAAGTTGGTAACCTTGCTTCTTCAAGCATAGTTCTGGCTGCTTCAATTAAGGTTCTGTTCTTTCTTTCAACTACACCATTTTGCTGTGGAGTTCCAGGTGCAGAAAATTCTTGTTTCACTCCTCTTTCCTTGCAGAAAGCTTCCATGATTGAGTTTCTGAATTCAGTTCCATTATCACTCCTTATAATTTTGACTTTGTGATGTGATCCTTTGTCCAGTAGATTTACATGATCCATCAGAGTTTGAGCAGTTTCATCCTTCTTTGATAAGAAATACACCCATGTATATCTAGTATATTCATCAACAATTACTAGAGCATATTTCTTTCTGCCCATAGACATTATATTCACTGGTCCAAAGAGATCAACATGTAGAAGATGATAAGGTTCCACTACTGAAGATTCAGATTTGCTCTTGAAAGATGACTTCCTTTGCTTGGCTTTTTGACAAGAATCACATAAGCCATCTAGACTGAGTATCAATTTTGGAAGTCCCCTTACAAGATCCTTTCTTATTAGCTCATTTATGTTGTTCAAATTGAGATGAGAGAGCTTCTTGTGCCAATTCCAACTCTCTTCATTTGACATTCTTGCAGTCAGACACACTATTTTTCCATCAGAGTTTGTTACCAAACTTGCTTCATAAATGTTGTTGCGCCTATGTCCAACTAGAACAACTTTTCCAGTAGATTTACTGATGACTTCACAGTATTCACTATGAAAATCTACATGGTTTCCTCTGTCACAGATTTGACTCACAGATAACAGATTATGCTTGAGTCCTGAGACTAGAGCTACATTTGTGATGATGACACTTCCAAGATTAATATTGCCATATCCCAGAGTGTGTCCTATGTTGCCATCTCCATAGGAAACTTTTGGGCCAGCCTTTTCCTCAAAGTCTGATAGCAGAGCTTTATTTCCAGTCATGTGTCCTGAGCATCCACTGTCCAAGATAAGTGTGCTCTCTTTTATGCCCTGCAATCACAAACCAACACTAAGTGTTAGTTTTAAGGACCCAGACTTGCTTGGATCCTTTGTCTTTCTTAACAGTGTTAGTTTTTGCAGCGGAATTACTATCAACAGAGTTTAAACTAACATTGTCAGACTTTACACTTGCAGAGTTTGCTCTAACCCACTTCAGATTGGGTTTTAGCTCATAATAGTTGTGATAAATAGCATGATAACTCTTGCAAGTATAAATGGAATGCCAAGTGCTCCCACAGTGTGCGCATAAAGTCTGTGGTCTAACCCTAACATAATCATTCTTTACTCCTGATGTAGAAGATAAAGAATTGATTTTTTATTCTTTGTGCAGTAATTAGCAAGATGATTAGAACTACCACAATTATAACATGTTTTCCTTGGAGCAGCACCAGTAGGCAAATGATTATTTCTTTTATTTATGCCTATCTTTCCATTCCTATTCTTCTTGGACCCTTTTGGTTTCATGGCAGATTTTACCTCTTTCAACTTATGATTGAACTGTTTCCCTGTCATCAAACCAACATTAACCTGTTTTTCACAAGTTTTTACTGGTTTTCTAACAGCTTCTCTTTCCATAAGTTTTTCTGTTATAATATTTTCCTGTTTTTCACAGGCTTCATCTGATTCCATATCAGCTTCCCTTATTACAACAGATTTTAACTTATTGGCTTCTGGAACAAATTTCACAGGTTTAAGTTGTGGTTTTACCTTAACCTTGCCTTTAAACCTAAGTTCATCATTTTCACAATAACCTAAACCTACAGAATCAGTCTGAAACACTTGATGAGTGTCTCTTTCAGAATCTGTCCAAGTCTTGATTATTTTTCTTTCTTTTTCTAGATCAGATTCTAATTGCTTATATCTTTTGAGCAATTCCTGTTCTACATAAACAGCATCATCTCTTTCTTTTTGAATCTGCTTCATATTTTCAAGTTCTCCTTCAAGAAACTTGTTTCTATCTTTAAGACTAAGATTCTCAGCTTTAATTCTCTCATTCTCTAAAGTCTGATCCCTATAGCTAACATGTACGCTTTTCAGATATACTCTTAATTCAGATATATTATCGGTATCATAAGCATAAGTAGTTAAGGGTACCTTATTTTCAGATGATTCAGTCTCATCTCTGACAGTTGCCATAAGAGCATAATTTTCTCCATCATCAGAGTCTGAAGTATCTGCCCAGTCTTTGCCTTTAGAGATGAGTGCTTTCTCAGTTCTTCCTTTCTTACACTCTGGAGCATAGTGACCCATCTCTTTGCACTTGTAGCACTGGATCTCAGATTTGTCCTTCTTTCCAGACTTGGTATCCCTTCCATCAGACTTTCTGAAACTTCTCCTTTCAGAGTTTGAATCTTTCCTTGAGAATCTCTTTCCCTTCTTGAAGTTCTTGAATCCCATCTTCTTGAAGGTCTTCACCATCAATGCAGCCATTTGCATCATCTGTTCTTCATCATCATCAGAGTCAGAAGCTTCATCAGAGTTTGAGTCATCATCAGAGTTTGATGACTCACTTTCAGATTTAATAACTAAAGCCTTTCCCTTGGCTTTCTTCCTTGATGATTCCTTCTTAATGGGCTTCTCCTCAACTTTGAGAGCAATAGATTTTGTCTTCTTGCGGGATCTCCTGTTTCTTTGTTCTATCTCAAGTTCATGAGTCTTTAACAATCCATAGATCTCATCAAGATCTGTATCAGCAAGATCATAATTATCTCTGATTGTTGTTGCCTTCAAATCCCATCTTTCAGGTAGGGATAAGAGAAACTTGAGATTTGACTCTTCAAGGTCATATTCTTTGTCAACCAGAGACAGATCATTCAATAGTTTGCAAAATCTGTCATAAGTCTCAGTCAAGGTTTCATTAGTTCTTGAATCAAAGTGCTCATACTCCTGTGTGAGTATTGTCTTTCTGTTCTTCTTGATAGCACCTGTTCCCTGGCATCTGACTTCTAAAGCATCCCATATCTCTTTGGCAGTTTTGCAGCCAATTACTCTGTTAGACATAACATTATCTAAAGCACTGTGGAGAAGATGTCTAACCTTTGCATCTTTTGCAATTGATGAGATGTCCTCAGGAGTCATATCTTTCTTTTCCTTTGGAACAGTCTTTTGTTCTTGTCCATCAACAACAGGGGACAATTTAGTTGGCATATGAGGACCATCATAGATTCTGTCAAGGTATTCTGGATCTGTAGCCTCCAGAAACATGGTCATCTTAACCTTCCAAATCGGATACTCTACTGGCCTGAGAATTGGAACCCTGATTGTTTCATATCGACTCACAGAATTAGGCTTAACCTGTTCAGCCTTGGGAGCAGTTTGATTTTCTTCAGACATGATTATTACTGTGTTTGAATCGTAAAACTGTATATATTAAACAGCCTTGGCTCTGATACCAATTGTTAGGCCGAATACACAATATAATCAAGTATATATGAGAATAACATTAATCAAGAACACTGTTTATGAATCAATAAAACTGTAATCGTATTAACAGCTTCTCTCTTTATGATGTTAATGAATCACAAAGAGCTTCTAGGTTACAAGAATAATAATTCAATAATCGCGTCCCTTCTAGGGATAACCTATCTGTGTTTATATAGTACACAGTTACACAATCCTTATCTAATTGATATTCCTACAAATTAGCTATACAAATTATATCAATTAAGAATTGCTTCTTATCTTCTATTCTGTTTCCTTTAGCTGTATCAATATATTCTGCTTCTTTCCATCTTCAGAATATATTGCTTCTAGAATCTTCAATTCAGCACCGACAGCTAATTCAACTATCATCCTGTCAGACTTTAAATAAACTCTGACCGGCTTCCTTTAAACTCTTCACCCTGTCAGACTTTAAATAAACTCTGACCGGCTTCTGATAAACTCTGGTCAGTACCTGTTGCTTAAACACTGATAAACAAACGTCAGCAATTATATCTAACATAAACATTCGAAAATATATCAATTAACTTCAATATCTTTACTAATGAAGGTAACTAAATATACAATTTTATTATTATTGACTTTAAAATCTTTACTAATGTAGCCAACTAAATATACAATTTTATTATTATTGACTTTAAAAATCTTTACTAACGGAGACAACTAAATATACAATTTTAATATTCTCCAAATTTTCTGATTAGAAAATATCTCAACTGTCTTTTAAATTTTTACTAATTGTGGAAACTAAATTTACAATTTTAAAATTCTTGTCATTTGATCTTTATTAATGGAGAAAACCAAATAATAAACAAGAAGACAAATATAAAGGAGAAGAAACCGGGGGGATTTTCTAAAAATTTTGAATTATTAATCTTAAACATTTGGAAATATCAAAATATTAATATTAATGTTAAACATTCGGAAATTTTTAATATTAATATTAAAATCTTTACTACCGGAGGAAACAAAATATACAATTTTAACATTCTTACCTTTAAACTGTCGGAAATATCAAAATATTAATTTTAATATTAAACATTCAGAAATTTTTAATATTAATATTAAAATATTTACTAATGGATGAAACAAAATATAGAATTTTAACATTCTTACTTTTAAACTAAATATACAATTTTATTATTCTTGCATGAATCTTTACTAATAGAGGAAACTAAATATAAAATTTTAATATTCTCCTAAATTTTTTATTTATATAATATACTTACTAACATAGAAAACTAAATACATTATCTTAATATTCTCCTGAATTTTCTATTTAAGTCGAAGCTTAAAATTTGAAAAATATTATGGAGAAGATGAATGCGGTGAGGTGGAGATCTCAAATCGCCTCCATCTATTTTTCTTATTTTCTCGAATTTTTGAATTATTAATATTAAGTATTAGATGAATTCTCAATTTTCTTGTTACTATATTCTAACGGAGTAAACTAAATATATTATGCTAATATTCTCCTAAACATTCTATACTAATAAAATTTATTTACTAATTAATTTCTTTCTTACTATCTTTCAAGAAGGAAACTAAATATGCTATGTTAATATTCACCTAAACTTTCTATTCAAATCCATTTTATTTACTAATTCTTTTCCACTATCTTCTAACGGCAAAAACAAAGTATACTATATTAATATTCTCTTAAAATTACTATAAGAGTCCAATTTATTTACTAGATTCTTTTTTACTATCTTTAATCGAGGAAAATAATAAAGGAGACGATTTAAGAAGTGCCAGAAGATTTGAGAGACGTGGCCCCCATCTTTTCCTTTATAAATATTCTCTTAAAATTACTATAAGAGTCCAATTTATTTACTAGATTCTTTTTTACTATCTTTAATCGAGAAAAATAATAAATGAGACGATTTAAGAAGTGCCAAAAGATTTAAGAGGAGCCCCCCTCTTCTCCTTTATATAAGTACGGTGGATTTTGAATTAATAATATTAAATGTTAGAAAATATCTAAATTGCTTTTTAAATCATTAGTAATGGAAATCTTAATTACCTTATATTCTTGTAAACTTTTCTTTTTAAGTCAAATTACTATCTTAATATTTTTCTAAAATTTATCTTTAAGTCAAATTAATATGTTCATATTCTCTTAAACTTTCTCTTGAATTCAAAATTACCGTCATAATATTTCCATATATTTTTTTTTGAAATTATAAAATTTATCTTAAAATCATATTATCATGTTAATATTTTCTTAAAAACTATTAGAAATTATGTTCTCATAACCTTTTTGTAAAAACAAACCCACGTTTAATTTATTCATATATTTTATGTATACATTAAAAATCATTTTTTAAGTTCTACCTTCTAATTTCTATAGAAGATAATATTTTCGGAAAATGCAAGTTGAAGTTATACTTACAAAACATGTTTAACTATTCATTAGGAGGAGCATATTATATATGCTAGAATTTTATTATTGATGTTATATTATGTATTTTTTAAATAGAAGTTGAAATATGAATTTTGAGAAAACAAATTGGTGATAAATGTACCAATATTTGTTATAATATTAAAATAATAAAAAATATTAAATAATTATCCTTTTCTATATTTATTCAAAATTTTGGTAAATGACCAAGACGAAACGAAAAATTCAAAAGAAACCCTATTTTATGTTAGATATATTATTTAATTTAAAAACATATTTTGTAAAATATTTTTTAGAAAATTTTAAAAAAATTATTAAAAACCGCTGCGAAGCGCGGGCTAGTAAACTAATATAGGATAAAATATAAAAATATAAAAATATATAATTTATTATTTAGTAGAAATAAAAACTTCCCCGTAGTCATTGGGTTAGACTGGCCGGTTACCATATTATTCCTCTAGTTCGTTATTAGCCTCTTGCACAGAGATGACAAAATAATTGACAAAATAATCTGATGTGATGAATATTTAATTTAATTTGATTTGAATATATGTTATTAAATTCCAAATTTTGAATTTAAGCTTTATTTTGATTTCAAAAAGAAATTGAATTTTTACTTAATTAATATCATGGGATACCCAATATGAAATCTAACTATAAACTCCGAAATTTTATAACTCCCCTATATTATCTATTATTATATTAACTTAAAATATGTGCCATACGTACTGTTTTTAGCGGTTATTTTTTTATTATTTACGTTTTAATATTTTATTAATTACATTTGTTAAAAAACTAAGTAGACATGTTAAAATAGGTAAAAGAAAATTTAATTAAAAGTAATTAGATATGTTTTTAAATAAAAAAGATAAGTAGGCATTTTAAAATAGATAATTGTTTTTAAATAATTAAAAGTAAAAAAATAGATTTTAAAATAAATAATTACGGGTTTGTCGGTTATATTTTTGGAAAAAATTATTAATTAGATTTGTTAAAAAACTAAGTAGACATGTTGAAATAGGTAAACGGAAATTTTAATTAAAAATATTAAATATTAAATAAAAAATATAAGTAGGCATTTTAAAATAGGTACATTTTTTTAAATAATTAAACGTAATAAAATAGATTTTAAAATAAATAAGTAAGGGTTTGTCGGTTATATTTTTGGAAAAAAAAAGAGGTTTTAGTAAAGAAAAATAAAAAGAGTATAAATAGAAAAAGATAATGTGTTTTAGCTAATAGGTAATTGGTTATAAATAAGTAATATTATTATAGTGATGTATTTTAGCTGAAAATGATAATTATTTATAAATAGGTAATATTATTATTTAATAATAATTTTTTATATATAAGCAAAAATAATTAAGTAAAAACATGAAGTGTAAAAAAACAGGCAACCAACTTTTTATGTTTCGTTTTTAATAATATAATACGATAAATAAAGAATGTATTAAAAATGCTTATGTATAACATTATGATATATGACAAACTTCTATTTATTATTTCATCTTTATTAAGTAGTCATTATTCATTTAGTAAATTAAAACTGATCTAAATCCCACATTTATTAATATATTTAATTAAGATGTAATTTCTACCTCATTATATGGAACTTTCATTTTATCAGCATGTGAAACAATATTCTTCTAAAAAAATATTTTTAGATTTCTCTTAGTATCTTAGCTTGCAATATGTTATATTAGTTATTTACTTAACTTATTTTTAATTTTTACATAAAAATAATTAATTTTATCTACTCACACCGGTGATATTTGATTTGACTATATAATTTTTAAAATTTTTGGATATTAAAGGTTGCAGCTTGTTTGTCATTGAAATTCCGATTGGAACATGAATTTACTGAATTTTATGTTTTATGTTAAGTACTTAAACATGAATTTAAACAAAAAAAAATTCTAAAAGAAACACTCATATGCTTTGGGGACCTAAGTCAAAATCAATTTTTAAGGCTCTAAAGTACAATACATAGCATCTTATATAAACTTATATATAAAATTTTGAGATTTTTAAGTGTATGGGGCCCAAGACGCAAGTTTTACTCGTGTATACTCCGACTACTCTGATGTGAAGCAGTTAAAAACTCAAATTCTGAGTATCTCTTCTTTTAAAGAAACAAATCGTTGTGAACTCAAATTATTTCCAGGAACCAGGTAGAATTAGAATAAACATCGTCGTATTTCTATGATTAAATGGTTGAATTGTCTTGTCTAATGACATGGTTGTGATGTTTGTTTAGTGGTCGTTTTATGTTTTAGAGATTTTAAGGTTTTCTTATCTATTTCCTTAGTGAGGCTGTCGTCGGTTTAGCAAGGCAACAGGCGTAATGGATCATCAAGAGCAATCGATTAAGATGATTGAGGAGAGATATGCAGCGATGACACTGGAGGAGGAGGAAGCAGGTGGGGTAGAATATGAAGAACTAGAAGGGGAGGAGGAAGGGATAGACACAAGGTGGGCACTGGTGGGGCGTTTTCTATCGGATATTCCCATTGATTTTAACGTTATGAAGAATATGATGGCAGGACTTTGGAAGCCTGGGAAAGGAATGTATGTGAAGGAGCTGGGAAATAATCGATATCTTTTTCAGATGGCTCATGAAATTGATATCTCCAGAGTAATTGATGGCTCACCATGGTCTTTTAATAGGGCACCACTCATTTTTAAGAGGCTAACACCAGGAGAAAACCTAGTGGAGAGTAAGCTTCATCATCTGGATTTATGGGTGCAAGTTTTCGACATGCAAAATGGTTTTAAGTCGGAGAGAGTTTTAAAGGATATTGGAAATTATATAGGAAGCTTCATTAAAACCGATCCAAAAAATTTTGTGGGAGATTGGCGTGAATATCTCAGAGTAAGGGTCACCATAGATATTGAGATGCCATTGAAGAGGAAAATGAAGATTAAGAAGAAAGGAGGGGAGTGGGTCTGGGTTACATTCAAATACGAACACGTCCCTACGTTCTGTTTTATTTGTGGGATTGTTGGACACTCTGAGAGATTCTGTCCCAGATTGTTCGAACAGGAAGGTGAGATAACGAAACGGTTGTATGGAGCGTGGTTGCGTGCAATAACTAGAAGATCTGTCCAGACATTGGGGTCAAAATGGCTCCGATCAGAACCGGTATCATCACGGCAGTTAGACGGCAAGGGTGTGGGAGAGACAAGGGTGGGGAATGGACAGGGAAATGCTGCAGATAATCAGGCGGAAAACCCGGGAACGGAGAATACTGAGGGAGAGAAATCTGGGGTGATGGATATGGACGAGAATTCAGGGAGTTTAAATTCAAACATGCCGCACAAAGTGGCGCCTGGAGTAATTGGAGGCAGTAGCGGGAATTCTGAGTTTGAGGGGGGAGATGATATAGGCCCAAATGGGGGAATCATAATAGCGGATCCAAAGCGTAGACGGATTGAAGAGGAGAACGATGGGCCAGGAATTATTGGAAGTATGGGTTTAAATCAAATTGGGCTTTCAAAAAACGGACAGGTGGCGGGTTCTAGTCTCCAGGCCCGCCAGCAGTTATGAGTATTGTGAGTTGGAATTGCTGTGGGCTTGGGAACCCACAGAGAATTCAATTCCTAAAAGATATAGTTTATCAGAAGAGGCCCAATCTCATATTTTTATGTGAGACCCATAGTAATAAAGAGAAAGTGGTTAGATGTGCTGAGCAATTAGGGTATGAAGGTTGCTTTGTGGTCGAAGCGGTAGGTCAAAGCGGAGGCTTAGCTATGTTTTGGAAAGTGAGCGGAGATGCAGAGATTATGACCTATTCGATTAATCATATAGACGTCAAAGTCTTGATTGGAGGTAGGGGAAGTTGGCGTCTTACTGGATTATATGGGGAACCTAATAGGAGCCTGCGACGAAATACTTGGGATCTTATACGGAATTTAAAAGATAAGTCGACGTTACCGTGGTGTCTAATAGGTGATTTTAACAATGTGTTATCTCAAGTAGACAAGAGGGGAGGCAATCCATATCCGAATTGGTTGTTAGAGGGATTTCAACGAGCAATTGATGACTGTGGTCTAGTAGATTTGGATTTGATAGGCTATCAGTTTACTTGGGAGAGAGGGCGTGGTACGACTGGTTGGGTGGAGGTCAGGTTGGATAGGGCGATGGCAACCGTGGAGTGGGTGGATAAATTCAGTTCAGCTCGTTTATTTAATCTGCAGGTATCTCTTTCAGACCATTGTCCTATTTTTTTAGACCCGAATTATAAACATCAGGAGCGCTCTAGCAGAGGTTTCAGATTTGAGAATGCCTGGTTAACTGATCCTCTTTGCAAAGAACTAGTTAAGGACATTTGGAAACAAAGTGGGGTAGAGTCTCTACAAAGGAAGCTTTTGAACTGTAGTAGTGCTCTCGAGGGGTGGGGGAAAAACATTACAGGTAACTTTAAGGAAAGAATTAGACTTTGTAAGTCCAGAATTGCGTATTTGCGAGGGAGGCGGGATCAGTTTTCTGTAGAGCAATTTAAGAGAGCCCAGGACGAGCTGATTTTAATTTATCAACAAAAAGAGATATATTGGCGACAACGCTCCAAACAATTGTGGTTACAGTATGGTGACGCCAATACTAAATTCTTCCACGCTTATGCTTCTACTCGGAAGAAAAATAACGAGATTCTGAGACTGCAGAGGGAGGACGGATTATGGGTGGATAAAGAGAATGGTTTATTTGAGCATATGAAGGAGTATTTCCAAAAGATGTTTACAGCTGAAGGTACGGAAATGGAGTTGATCTTAGCAGAGGTTAAAAGAACTATCACAGAAGTTCAAAATGAAGTGTTAACAGCTCCAGTGAAGGGGGAGGAGGTAGGGGTGAACACGGGTTGGGTCGGTCGGGTTAGAGGCAATAAAACAACCCAACCCAATTAGTTCGGTTTTTGAAAATCTCAACCCATTAACAGAAAAATATATTTTCAACCCAACCCTATCTTTTGTATATTGGGTTGGGTCGGTTTGGTTTGGGTTGGGTTCTCGTTCACGTAGACAGGTCTTACCAAATTAAATCAGTTATTCACAAAGTTCTGTATGTTTTGTATGAAATTGAGATCACTACTATAATTTACATATTTAAAACTATCTGATACATGCATACAAAAATTAAAATAAAACTCATAACAACGAATTATAGCTCAACAACTAACTCATTAGCAACCTAGCTAGCTACGGGAACTATCAAGCATCAAAACTAAAGTAGTACTGATACATTGCATAACCAGTTGCTATGATATTGGCCAACTGATACATAAAAAAATTAAAGAAATCAATATTTACCTATATAAAAGTTAAACTACTAATGGACTGGACTATATTAATGGACCGGGCAATATACAGTAAACGGGTTGGGTTGGGTTGATGAGGGTTAAAGTTTAATAAACTCTGACCCAACCCAACCTATTCGGGTTTATAAAAAGATAACCCATTCCAACTTCGGTTTCGATCGGTCCGGTTTGTTCGGTTTATAATAGGGGTGGGTTGGGTCGGGTTTTGCGGTTTGGTCGGGTTTTGTTCACCCCTAGGAGGAGGTTTACACGGCCTTGTTTAGTATGAACCCAGACAAGGCGCCGGGTCCGGACGGTTTCACACCAGCGTTCTATCAGAAATGTTGGTCAGTTGTGGGAGAGGATGTAGTAGCTGTAGTTCAGCAAGTCTGGCAAACAGAAACCATTCCGGATAAGGTTAATGACACGGTTCTGGTCCTTATTCCTAAGAAAACAAATCCAGTAGTTATGGGCGATCTGAGGCCCATTGCCCTTTGCAATGTGCTTTATCAAATTATTACTAAAGTCATTGCGAATAGGCTGAAAGTAGTGCTTCCCCAGGTCATTTCGGAGAATCAGAGTGCGTTCTTACCGGGTAGACTTATTTCAGATAATGTGATGATTTCGTTTGAAGTGTTGCATTATTTAAAAAGGAAAACTCAAGGGAAGAAAGGGTATATGGCACTCAAACTGGATTTAAGCAAAGCGTATGACAGAATAGAGTGGGTGTTCCTTAGGGCCATGATGGAAAAAATGGGTTTTTGTGATAAATGGGTCCGAGTTGTTATGAGTTGTGTTCAGTCGCCCAGGTTCGCTATTAGAAGTACAGGAGAGACTTTTGGTGATATCGTTCCTTCCCGAGGGATTAGGCAGGGTGATCCTCTTTCCCCTTACTTATTCCTTCTTTGTGCTGAAGGATTATCAGCTATTATTCGGAAATTTGAACGCAAAGGATGGATTCATGGATGTAAAATAGCTAATGGAGCTCCAGTTATTTCGCACGTGCTCTTTGCGGACGATAGTTATCTATATTACAGGGCGTCTATTGAGGAAACAACTCGTATTGTGGATATGCTGAATCAGTTTGAAGGTGCCTCTGGGCAAAGGATTAATATGGAAAAATCTTCAGTCTTTTTCAGCAGAAATGTGATCCAAAGTAACAAAGTTGAAATTCTAGCTAAACTGGGTATGCAGGAGGCGGATGAAAGTAGCAAATACTTGGGTTTACCAAGTACTCTTAGCAGAAATAAGACAGCGGTATTTGGCTATTTGAAGGATTGTATTAATAAGAGAGTTCAAGGGTGGGACAGTAAGGCAGTGTCTCGAGCTGGGAAGGAAATTCTGCTGAAGATGGTAGTCCAGGCCATTCCTACATACACGATGAGTGTATTTCTTATTCCAGCAAAGGTTTGTCAGGATATGGAGAGGCTTATGAACAAATACTGGTGGTCGTCTAATAAACAGGGTAGAAGCATCCATTGGAAAGGTTGGGATACGATGTGCTTGCACAAGAACAAAGGAGGTATGGGTTTTAAGAATCTTAGCGATTTTAACATGGCACTTCTGGGTAAACAAGTTTGGAGGCTGCTATCAAATGGGAATTCTTTAGTGGGTAGATTATTTCAGGCGAGATATTATCCCAGGGGGACAGTTCTAGAGGCGGAGCTGGGAAGCAATCCCAGTTACGTTTGGCGCAGCATTGTGGCATTGAGAGATTTGGTGAAATTGGGTAGCAGATGGAGGGTGGGGGATGGGGACCAGATTTGTGTGTTGGGGCAGCCTTGGTTACCTGATATAGAAAATCCTTATATCACTTCGGATCAGACAGCTCTTCAAGATGTGTGTGTGAGCAGTTTAATGAAGGAAGGCATGCGAGAATGGGAGGAAGACATAATCGCGGACCTGTTTAATAGTCGAGACAAGGCTTCGATTTACAGCATCCCGTTAGGGGGTCTATGGCAGGAGATTCTTGGTATTGGCTATGGGAGAAAAATGGTAAGTACAGTGTTAAAAGTGCTTACAAACGTCTCCAAGTCTACAACGGAAGATGGAGGGATGGAGATAATTCTGGTTTTTGGCGTAAGATTTGGAAGTTGGGGGTCCCAGCAAAGGTTAAGAATTTTATATGGAGGTCTTTAACTAATTGTTTACCTACGTTGACACAATTACAGGAAAAAAGAGTCCCAGTGGAAGGAACCTGTAAGGTCTGTGGATCAGATGTTGAGAGCATATATCATTGCTTAATCTGGTGTAATTTTGCTAGATCTTGTTGGGCTATCGTTGGGTTAGATGGAGTTGGCAACCAGTACAGTAGCTTCCAGTCGTGGATGGAGGAGGTCAGTAACACTTGCTCGGAGAAATTGGAATTAGCTGGTATGCTGTGTTGGGGGATATGGAAAGCACGTAATGAGCTGGTGTGGAACAGTTCAGCTTCGAGGGCAGGTACGGTGGTTTTTAGGGCAAATGCTTACCTTTCACAATGGAGAAGCGTTCAATTTGTGAGGTCCTCAGGACCGTCTGCTGCAGTTCTGTCAACTGGAGCCAGAGAACGTTGGACAAAGCCGAGTGGCAACTGTGTTAAGGTCAATTGCGATGCAGCCATCTTTCATATGTTTTCGAAGTTTGGGGTGGGTTGGATAGCCAGAGACAGTGCAGGGGAGATGATTGAAGCCAAAGCAAGCGTGTACTCAGGAGTTATGGATTCTCAGTGTGCGGAGGCTATCGGGATCAGGGAGGCTCTAAGTTGGATAAAAAATGAGCAGGAGCATGCAGGAGCTATGGGTCTGGATACTCAGATGTCCTATATTATCGAGTCCGACTGTCAGAGTATAGTCCAAGCGATCAAAAACGCAAGTACTATGCTCTCGCCTATTGGAGTAGTAATTGATGATTGCTTGAGGATAATTAGAAATTTAAAGAATGTTTCAATTCAATTTGTAAAACGATCTGGGAACAAAGCTGCTGACTTCTTAGCTAGCTTTGCTTGTTTCAATCCAGGTTGTATAGCCAGGGGGGAGTGTCCCAACTGAGCTTCAAGCTATTCTTGTAGCTGATTTGAGTTAATATTATATCTCTGTTGGTTTCAAAAAAAAAACATGAATTTACTGAAAAAGCATCCAATATTGACTAGCACGCCGACGGAAGGTGTATTACTTTTTGTTATTTCCAGAACAATGCAACCTAGATTGTAGAAGGGCTTGAATACAATCTAGTTAATTTTACAAAACTTTTTCAATATGAACATATGAGTTTGTAAATTAACTAAAATTCAGTCAAACTTTGAACAAAAATGAATTCTTCAAGTTAAAAAGAAATGCAGGAGACAAGCAAATTTTTTAAACTTTTCAAGTGGGTTTATCGGAAAAATCCCACCTGAGATGATGTATATTGAAGAATTCTCTGGTTTTGTTTTACAACAAACTCCAGCTGCATACAGAGATGATGAAAGAGGGCCTAAGTGTTTTTTCTTTTAGCTCGGTGCTCTCTTCACACGTTTCTATACTACACCATAGAGTCTTATATACATCAACTGTATGTTACAATCAAAACCTACAACATAATAAAATATTATTTTTTTGGTTCTGCTTTTTCACATGCTCAACTCTGAAGCTATTCTATTCGGGAAATGCCTTGGCTGGCATCACAGATAAACTTGTATAGTCCCAAAGAATGCTTTCTGGTTGAGTGTGCTTCTTTCTTCAAGAATTACTAAGTTCATGTAATTTGACCTAGCTTCCAAACTCACGTGACTTCTGCATGAAAAATACATTTCCCTGGATACACGACTGTCAGGTCACTATCATATAAGTGAACATGTAGTATTGTATATAGGTCTTCATGCTTGTCAAGCTTTTCCTTTGCGTCCAGTTAGAAGATAAACTTCTAGGTAGCTGCTGTAACTCTTATTTATCATTCGAGACATAGAAGATAATTGATGACTTCATATTTCATTTGTAGGAATTTGAGCCTTCGAATATTTACAGTTTGACTCCCCATTCCATACATCTTTTACGTCATTATCCACCATATTTTAGTCACGGGTGTGTACTGGTGATCTCTGAGACTGTCCTCCATTCAACCTGTTAAATAAAGAAGATTCCAAAAGATTTCTTTACATAGATTTGCTTTTCTTGTTGAATGAGATGAATATCAGTAGGCGTATTAATTCTTTATCCGTAGACTACTATTCTACTTCATTTATCCGTAGAATAGTAATCTCAAAATATCAGTAGAAGTAATATCCTAAGCTGTATCCATAGATCGAACATGACATCCTTAGTTGCATCCATAGATAGAACATGACATCATTAGCTGTATCTGTAGATCAACTATCTTTAGCTTTATCCGTAGATGGATATGATGTCCTTAGCTTTTATCCGTAGATGAGATAAGATGTCCTGAGCTTTTATCCGTTGATGAGATAAGATGTTTTCAGCTTTTATCCGTAGATGAGATAAGATTTCCATAGCTATATCCGTAGAACAGATATATTTAGCTTCATCCTTAGATAAAACATCTCTCATCCTTATTGACTCACCACTACTGAGTTGTTTTAGCAGACTTACCACTGAAACACTTGTTGTTTGATTAGACGCTTGTTGGCTTGCTACTGAATTGCTTCCTAACTTTATGACAGAATATCTTCCATACATTTGATGTGGCTTTTAGTCCTTGGATAGATAAAGTGTCTTCTAGTTAGCTTCCTGACTATCAGCTGTTGTGATTTAGCTTTCTGACTATCAGCTTCGATATCATGATCAAATTCTTGTCTTGAGTATTTTGTTATCATCATTCCAAATGTATCAACCCTAACACTTTTGCTTTAAGAAACGAAATGAAAAGATAAATGAGAGTATGGGAGAATTACAAAGATTTAAAAAACTTACTGAAAAAATATGAGAAATCATAAAAAATATTATATTTTTTAAAGTATTTTTGCAATTTAATAATTTTTTGAAAATATTTGCAAAAATACCGTCTTAAAAAATTTGGGGACCTATGCCATGACCAAATGCAATCAGATGCAACCTAAAAGTATATCTAAAAATATTTTCAAAAATACTATCTACAAACAATGTAACCTAATGCAACCAAAGCCAAATGCAATCACATGCAACCTAAAAATATTTACAAAATTACTGTCGGCAACCCATGTAACGTGATGCAACCAAAGCAACCAGATGCAACTTTTTTGAAATCAGCTGAGAATTCAAAAGATTTATTAGTAAGAGGAGGTAAATAAAGATAATGATGAATAAAGTTTGCGATCTGAGGTTACATTCCCTTATCTTTTGTCTATACATACATATATAGATACGTGCGTAGTTAAGAGTTTATAAGGAGTTTCATCTCAACCAAATCAACAATTGGGGTTTACAACAGTTACTTCAACCAAAGATAATTCTAATTATTAAATTTTTATAAGTTGCATTTGTGGTTGATTTTGGTAAATGCAGTTGTAGATATGATTGCAAAAGTTGCATATTTTTGCAAATATTTTTAAAATTTTAATATTTTTGCAAAATATGTTGGTATTTTTACAATATTTAAAACAAACATAGTATTTTTGCAAAAAAACTTTATAGAATTGGGTATTTATGAAAAAAAAACCCTGTAATAATTGAAAATCTACTTGATCCTTTCACTTAATACTACTCAAATGTGTATTTTATATAGGATATAATAATTTGAATTTGCATCTATAACATTTCATAAAATAAATCATTTTTTGGGCATTTTTCAGGAATACCCAATACCATAAACTTTTTTTGCAAAAGTATTATGGTTTTTATAACACAAAACACATATCAAATAATACATATCACATCAAAATATATCATCTTAGCCCATGTTTGTATATCAAATACACACATATAATACATAATTTTGAAAATATACTAGATAAATCAATCGGAAACTTATCTCGATGCATCCAAGACCACATATTCAATTCTGATATGACCTGTATTTACTCGTTTTGACCCTCTAAACGATGTTTTCTGGAAAAACTTAAACCACCAAAGTTGAAGAGAACAAAAAGATCTTTCCGACAAGGTATGGCTCATCAGAAACGGACTTATAACAAATCGGGAATTGAATAAAACATCCTCTGAATTTGAACAAAAACTAAAAAATGAGATCTGAACATGTTTTGTGATTTTAAGAACAGTTAAAGCCAAATATGGAAAAACACTGTGAAATAGAAGTTATGGAAAATTTAAAGAGGTTTCCGAAAAGTCTAGAATCAACGAATTCTGACTTACAATGAAGTTTTTACGAATTTACAAGATCGCTGAATTGTGTTTGAAAATGCCCTACGAATTTTGTTATAAAAGTCCGGGAAGCAAAACATGATGTTTATATAGGCTTACAAAACCCTATGTCCAAACCTACATGTTATCCGTACTCAAATTCGATCCATATTTTAGGCCCATTAATCTAATTTAATTTTAAATCCTATTCTTTATCAAAATTTAATCCTTTTTTTTCAATTAATCTTTTATTATTATTAATCTAAAATTACGGGATATTACATACTACACTCCTTAAAAAGAATTTGGTCCCCAAATTCACCAAAAATCCTACAATGCAAAAAGTCATGACATGTCTATCCACTAATCTCCTACCCGTCAAACTTAATCTATAGTCCACAAGATCGCACCCCAAAGAATGTATTAGTCGCATACCTAACACACTCCGAATGACAGCATACTCTGATTCCAACTGTAGCAGCCCGACTTTTCGGAATATTATTCTTAATCAAAACTAAAATAAAATACAATTCCTTAATCCAGACGTCTATTACAAAGATAATTATTACAAAAGCGTATCTAAAGATGATCCAAAAGTCAATCAAGTGTTGGGTTTCGAGGCATAAACACAGCGGAAAACCCGTAATTAAAATTAAAAATCAAAACCCAAACTCAGGATCCATGTATAATATACGGATAATTATGGAGAATCGAAAACTGTACCTTTTTGAAGCTTTACGAATGGTTGACTAATGGAGGTCCTTGCTTTGATCACCACGTATCCCTTTTGCAAGATCTACGCCTCTAAACAGTCCACACGAATGTTCGATCGTCCAACGATCCACGGAGATGGTACTAGCCACAAAAACTGCTCACGATTTCTCTCTCTCTCTCTCTCTCTCTCTCTCTCTCTAGCCTCTCCAAGTTGTGGAGCAGCTAGGGTTTTTCAATAAAAAAGAATTAAAGAAGTAACCCTAAAATAATACATCATAATGTATTTATAGGGATGAGAAATATGGGCTTAACCCTAATTAGAGTGGGCTTCACAAACCCAGTCCAATTCTGAGTTATATTATTATTAATTTCGAATTATAATCTGATTAATCAAGTCTCATTGAATTAATCTAATAATTCAAAGTAATAACAATATTTTATTTAAATTTGAAATTTAATTAAAGCTCCGTTTAAAACATTCTTTGTGTGTGACCCTTTAGGTTATTATTACGTTGGCAATAATTTTAATATCTAATAATAAAATTATTACAACAATGAGCGGCATCTAGTAATACATCATTGCTACCCAAGTAATAATAATAATTGGTGATCCAATTAAACCTTTCGTGAATAATGTTCCATGTAATATAATCATTTTAACCTTATATTATAGATTAAACTCGAGGCATGGTTTATGTCATCCTCTTCAACATTTAATCCCGGTTTACTTGATCAATGAGTGGACTATTAAACAAATCACTATTTGAGCATGACCATGCATTTCATAGTCTCTGTTAGGTCCTGATTAGTTTGTAGAAGGGGGGTTGAATACAAACTATACCGTTTAATCGAATTTGTCCTTTAAAAGATTTAACTGTTTAGAACAAATTAGTGCGGAATAAAACTGAAACAATATTCAAGTTAAATAAAACTCTATTAAACTTGAAGGGTGTTACAATTCTGATCATTGATTACACAGAACTTGATAAAACAAATCTAGAATAAATTCGACATGAATTTATCTATTTTTGTAATAAAAAGGATCGAATACTAAAAAGTAGTTCGATATAAAATCTAGGGATTATGATCCGCTAGAAAGCTAAAGCAGTACAAGAGAATCAGTCCTTATAAATTTAATGTTAAGAACCAAACAAGAATTAATTCTCTGGCCGGATTTTAAGGCTTTGCAATTGAAGAAGTAATGAAGACAGAGAAAATAGAATGTTTAGTTGCTGTGTCTTTTTGTTCTTCAATGTTGTAGTTGAATGTAATGATGATGATCTTCAAAGTCCACTGCCTTGTTTTTATCATTCCTTTTCTTTTAGCAAACCCACGTGCAAGTCACCACTTGACAGAATGCATTTTGTACTAGGAAGACTTGCAGGAAAACTATGTTTTTGGCCTTGGAAGACTTTCGGGAAGACTACCATTGTACATGGAAGACAACCGGGAAGACTAGAGTTTGGCCAAGGAAGACTTTCGGGAAGACTCACTTGTGAGTCTTCCTAGTTTAAAAAACTGAGTCTTCCTAGTTCAATCCTAAGTCTTCCTAGTTCATTTTCATTCTAATTTAAATAATTAATTAAATAAATTATGTATTAAATTAATTCTTTACAGAATTAAATTAATAAATAATATACTTAATAATATTAATTATTTATAAGAGAATAAATAGAATTAGTTGACTTCTAAAACAATTCCAGCACTACACCATAAACAGCCTATTGTAACAAAAAAATTAAGTTACAGAAGGTAGCTGAAATGTTATTTTAGGCCCATCTAGTAGCTAAGCTAACATTTTTTCGGTGATAGGTTTTTCCATGTTGCCTTAGACGTCTAAGGTAACATCATTAATCCCTAGGGTAACATGTAGTTTTATGTTACAATAGCATGCTATAGTAACGAAAATAAGTTCTACACTAACTTAATATATATGTTACCTTAGACTTTCAAGTTTTTTTAAAAAGGTGGGCCCCACTATAGGCCCACCGCAGGGCCCACTATGGGGCCCATTATGAGACCCACTGTGGGGCCCACTTTTTAGTACACTTTTTGTAGTACTGGCTTTTATTGAGCATCATTTCCATTAGCTAATGTAACATATTTACCAAATTCTTTTTGAAATAACCTGCACATATATTATGCATCCCAAAATAAAATCCACCAGCAAATACAAAATCCACAATCCACCAACAATACAAAATTCACCATCCAACTCCACCACCAATACAAAATCCACCATCACAATCTACTAACCATATCACTAAGTCATAATTCACAATCTGAAACAAATTAAACAAATTAACCAAGTACTAGAAATATTGGAGACTAGCTAGTTCACTAGTTTACTGAAGAAGATTCAGCCGAGGCATGCTTAGATTTGACTTCATCCGCATAGAGCCTGGTATATTCATCTGAGCCTGCAACAGCAAATAAGTTAGGGTTCCTTGGGTCTATCGCAATTGCATTCAGACGAACGACTGGCATTAGACCATCGTGGACAGATTGGCAAGTAAAAAATTCTGTAGCAGCTTCAGTTCTCAGGTCAAACTGCAAGACATAATATTAATCAACCCATTGCGTTACTTAAATATAGATAATCAGGGAATAGGATGACTATATATCTTATAAGACATAATATTTGCACGTTTGATCTCAAAGTTCGCTTCTTAATAACTTGTCTACCCATTCATACATTAGATACATTTCAAAAATGTCATGTACAAGGATAGCCTGAATGAACAACACTTCCACCTTACCACGTAGCTATCCCTAATGATAAAAATCCAAATTTCAAATCCTTGCCGGTTGATATACATAATCATCGACATAGCATCTTGCACTAACTCAAAAAGATACAAGGATAGTTTCAAATTGAAAAATATAATCTTACCAAGCATAGCATGGCTCTTCTGCTTTCTGAATAGAATGTCGTGTTGGCAACCAAATTATCTCTCTGCACCAGCTCTACAGATCCAAATAAAAAAATAGATCCAAATGAATAAAAAACCAAATTATCATGCTAATTTTCAACTGTTGTGCACAAGACAATACTTTGTTTTTAGCCCTGTCCAGCAACATACTTTGGTAAGTAGTTACATGTATGTGACTACTTGGTCTATCCTTTCTTGATAGCCCAAGATAATGGTTATGTTTATCTTAATTGCATTTGCAATTGTATAATAATTCTTGTATTTCCTTGGGAAACTGATTTAAGAACTAGGTACTAGAAATGTCAACATCATAACAGAAGAGCTTCAAGAATTATAACAGAAGTTTATGTATAAACTGGTTTGAGTGGCTTAAAACATGCTTCTATAAATACCTACAAGTAGTTGTTATGTAAGTTGTATTAATGGTAGTATGAAAAAGCTTAGGGACTATGGAACATTTTTTAATTTATAACAGAAGCTAATTTTGTTTAGTTGGTATATGTTTGCCTTTGAGATAATCATATTGCAGTTCTAACCTTCATCTTCTTTCCTGTTTTGTTCCCCTGTGATATGTTTGTCATGTATCTTAATTGGTTGTGCTCTCAGGTAGTTGTCACAGAAGTCCTTGGTGGTGGAAAGTTTTACGTTCAATCATCTGGATATTAGGAAGTGGCCTCTATTCAGCAACAACTTGCTTCATTGAATCTTCAAGAAGCTCCTTTGATCAATGGTTCCTTCAATCCTAAGAAGGGCGACCTTGTGCTTGCAAAGTTCAGTGGAGATCATTCCTGGTACAGAGCAATGGTAAGGGAAACATTATATAAAGTGACTCTCCTTTTACTTTATTTGTGACTTCTAAAACCTTACCAAACATCATACATAACCGAGCACTGGGGTATTTCCATTTGTGGGTTGCGTCTTAAGTTGAAGCAAATCATTACTGGTCAGACACATAACTATTAGAATCACTTATGAGTAACTCTTAAACTGTTTAATTAGGACAACATCGTAAACAAAATGTGAAATACCTTCTGCTTGCACCATCCCCACTCATTAACAGTCCCATCAAGCTCTTGAACCATGAAGTTATCAATAGCAGTCTGGTTAGTTGGATCCTATAATCACAAATTCATAACGAGTGAGCAACTATACAGTGTTCTAAAGTACCAAGTAATACATAAGAGACGTAAACAAGTGAAAATAAGAATGACTTGTATAACTAAATCCTACAAACCTTGCCAATCAAAGCAGGGCCAATAATCGAGTTCACGTTTCCAACAGCCTAAATAAACAAAGAGTAAACGTATTAGTAAAAGAGACATATAAGTTAAAATTTACGTAAGTGTGAGTTGCTCACCTTGGAAACACCTTTTCCTAGGTAGTCTGATCCTCCATCTCTGAGTTCAAGAGCCTCGTAAATACCTAAAACAAGGAAGACGCAATACGAAAATTAGTTGTTGGAACTGTAAAAACTATGCTAATACCTAAAACATCTTGCTCCCAGCTCTACAATTATAATTCGAAATTTTTAAATCTGTATACTAACTGTCATTGTATTTTTTTTAAAAAGTGTTGAGTTGTCCCTACATGTCTAATAAAACACTGCAGAGTTGTAGATGCAAACCATGTAAGGTGAAAGCTAATGCTCAAGACATAAAACAAAAATCGCTCTATTTTACGCTACCATAAATATGCATGTCTCCAAATTATTCAATTATATAAGTCAAATCTGATCTTACCGGTGGATGCACCACTGGGAACAGCAGCTCTGCTCCAGGTTCCATTCGACAAACCAACATCGACCTACAAACAAAACAAACCGACTCGTAAAATTACAGTACAAAGTGCAAATATACTTCAAACATAACCATCGCCAATCAAAACCGTATCGAGTCTAAAATGATGACAAACAAATAAAAATAACACACTGTCCACAACAAATCGCAATTTCAAATAATATTCGATAACAATAATACTGCAGCATCAAATTACAGATTTCATATACGATTTAAAATTAGTTAAACCTGACTATAATCAATCAAATAAACATAACTAAGGCAGCTATTACTACATGGGCCAGAACGCTGGAGATAAACAACCTCATATCATATCCATAATTGACATGATTTAATTTGTCAATTTGAGTTCCGTTTGGTTGGACTTAAAAGAAAATTAAAGCAGCACAAACCATTAAGCAAATTTATGTTATTAAGAAGACTATCGAATAGGTTAACTAAATCATGCTAGTACTTAAAAGAAAGTAAATTGACAAACTTAATTGAATGGATTCATATCTCTGGAAAAATCATAGGGGAAGATAAAAACACCAGTCATGAGAAAACATTTATTCTTTACCTTTCATCAAACCACTGCATAATATTCCATGCCATGCCCTACATCCAATCCTCTTGAATTTATTTTATTAACATTTAAATTTTAAAAAAAAACACGCGTGCACGAACATACAAGGAAATGTGAAAGTCTGATGAGAAGAAATAGAAGGAAATAGTACCATGGCAAAGGGAAACAAGGGCCTCTGGAGAAGAGAAAGGCAACCATCTCCAAGTAATTAGTTGAGTTCCTCTTGAAATATATACATACAACAGTATATATATACACACCCATGAATATTCGAAAATAAAAATCGAAACAGAGTAATACCTAAAACTGAAGCACAAAACTCAAAGTTCAAATCAAAGAAAAGCCTAAATCAACTAAACTCAAAGCTCCCAAACTTGAAATGCAAAATCCAAATTGAAGAAGCCCTGAAATCAAAGAGAGTTGTCGATTAAGTAAAAAAATAGAATCAATTGAACTCAATACTAAAAATCCCTAATTTGACCTATTGATTCTGCTTCTTTAGTTCAATTCTTTAAATTGAAGAAGCGTCGACCAAAACCCTCAAACCAAAGCATCGATCAAAACCCTCAAAATCAATTGAGAAGTTGTAGAGGCGAATTATGTTCGATTTCGAAGAAGTTGAGAGAATGCGAGATGGGAGAGAGATTTTACGAGAGAGACGGGGTGTTAAATGGAAAGAGGCTGAAAGAGATATTTTGGTAAAGTGAGAGCGAAATATTGAAAATGTTGGGCGGTATTATTTGCCCCTCTAACATTTCACCGGTCGGTGTGCCCCTCTGTAATATTATCGTCATTTTTATTTATTTTTTATTTTTTATTTTTTATAAATTGTGCCTTTTAAATTTAATAAATTAATTTTTTTTTAATTAAACACAGGCAAACACCCCTATTATCTTTGACAAGGTTCGAACAAGGGACATCTCGTAAAGAGAGCAATAAAGATACTACTACACCAAAATCTAATAAGATATTTTTTTTATATTTTTCTAATTAATATTATTACAAATATATAGTATTTTTTATTATTTTAATAAAATTGTTGATTTTACATTTAATAAATAAATAAAATCTGAAACAAATTAATAAATAAATACCTTAATATTTGAAAACAATACTTATTTATTTGGTAAATTCTTAATTTTTATAAATATGATTTAATTTAAAAGTAAATGTTATTTTTAAAAAATTATTCGCTTTTTGATTAAGAAATTAAATTTTCTTTTGTTTATTAATGATCTAAGGCAACATATCCATGCATGTTGCTACTATCCAACACTTTCTGCCTAAAGTAACACCGCTTTTGTGGCTAAGGTAACATAAAAGACCATATGTTTTAGTAGGTCTAGAGTAGCATAGCTAAGGTAACATAATCTAGCAACATCGGTGAAAAAGATGTTCCGGTAGGCCATTTATGGTGTAGTGCAGAATCACTTAAAACTTAGATAAATAACAAACACAATAGTACGTTGACACTCGATGCACTGTCTGGTTCATGAGTGACTAACGACAATGTCTATTCTTTATCTGTTTGACTTTAAGCAGTGATTCACTTCATTCTCATTCAAGAACTCCGTAATCAGTATCTTTTTCTGTCACCACTTGAAATCTCCGTCACTTTAATAAATCCACTGAGCTTGAATACTTCATTGAGGCTTGATCAATAAATTGAGCTTCTTTCAATGTAGACTCACTTCAAGTCTGTAGATGACTTTAATATTCATTCTTTGACAGATATAATCTTCTGAGATTCCTGTGACAATTAGAATTATTACTCACTTATTACAGACTTGTTTAATGTTGAGTTAATTCCTCAATGTAAACAAATAGGCTTAAACATATGTCTTTCAATCTCCCCCTATTTGTTTGTTAGAGAATAACAAGCAAATACCTAGAGGATAACTCAACTAACTAAACAAGTAGAAATAAGACATTAAAAGCTAAGTAAATAATAACACAAAGTTCTGGATTTCATTTAACATTATCCAGATTCAAACATTACAGGTAAGTACAAGATAGATGTTCCTCTAGACTGAACATATGAATACATTTATCCTATCTTGAATCACCTAAGCTCTAAATATTTAATATTTACAAACAGAGCTTCTTCAAATTTCAAACTCAATCATCTCTCCTTCTTCAAGTGCTTCAAGCAAATCCTTGTCCAGAACACAATCAGATTCAGAAGTAATGCCACTAGGTCTGACAGGTTGAGTTGTGACTTTCTTCAGCCTATTCTTCATTTGATGATATCTTTTGATATTTGCTATGCAATAGTCTTGAATCAAATCAGCAACTTCTGTCTTCTCTTGTGTAGCAAATCCTGAAGTCCTCAACATGTTCTCCAAGTAGACAAGATGCTTGGCAGGAAAATCTTTCAGAGAGATTGGATCCACACCACAAGTCTGAAGTGCCCTTCTTTTAAAATTTTTTACTTCATAAGGCACTTCCACCACTTGTGGACTAGCCTTCATTGCAAAGTCTCTTAGCTGATCATGCAGCAGCTCAGCTAATGGAGAAGTTCTTTTTACTTTGCATATGAAGACCCATAGTTCAGAGAGAGTTCTGCTTTCCAGAAGATTGAGAGACACTAAGAAAGTTCCCTCATTATGACTGTAAACATAGATCTTCAACTCCTCTCTAACTCTGTCATATCCAGTTGAGATCCTTGAAATCTCTGCATGAAGAGCTTTCATATATACTGTATTGTCTGGATTGACCTTCTTGTATCTTTCCAACATCCCAAGAAACTTTGCATCATTGTTAGTTCCTTCTTGATGTGGAAACATCTCTCTAGCCTTGTCCCATTCTTCTCCTTGCTTCAACCTCACATACAATTTTCTCTCATTGACCTTCAGATTGTGAAGCCTTTGTTTTTCTTGTTGTTCAGCTTTTTGAATGACAAGATGCTTAGAAATGATGTCAGATACCTTTACATTCTCCTCCTCTCTTCTTTTCAGATCAGCCTTCTGTCTCACTAACTCAGCTTCAAAGACATGATCAACATTTGACTCTTCTTCCCAGTCAGCATAATCAGCTTCTTCTTCAACCTCCACATTACCAAAGATATCTTCAGGGGCTTCTTCAGATTCTACATAGTCAAAATCTCCCTGTTCACCTTGATAATAGTCAGCATCAGAAAAGGTTAACTTCTGCTTCCCTTTGTCCTTGTTTGAGCCTCCAGCTTCATTTCCTCCTTGTTTCTCCACATTCTCCCCCTTAGTTGAGGTATCCTCTACAGATTTTACTTTAGTAGCTTCAGGATTCACCTCATCTCTTCCCCTTATTGCTCCATCTCCTCCTTTATCAGCATCATCATCCTCATCATCATCTCCCTCAAAGAATGTTCTTTGCTCTTCAGTAGGTTGATGTGATTTCTTGATCATATAGTATAGGTGCTTCATCCCTTCATTAAGATGCTCCATTCCTCCATCAATCCTAGACATCCTTTCTTCATTAAACCTCTGGTTTTCATCAGATGTTTGCATAATAAAGTCCACCTTGGTAGAAATAGTAGCAATCTCCTTGACACTCTCTGATATCTGAGCATTTGACGTAGTAAGATCAGAGATGTCTGAAGCCACCAGTACTTGAGATTGTTGGATTGAATTCAGCCTCGGGAGTAGATTGTGCAACCACTTGTGCTTTCAGAAGATTATTCTCAGCCTGGGTTTCTTGTAACTTCCTTTGTAGATCAGCTAGCTGGTTCAACAAAGCAGTGTTTGTGTCAGTGTGTGTACTCACTTCAATTGCTCTCAGTGGTGTTTCACTCAACTCACGTGCTTGTGTATCACTCGGTTTTTAACTCATATCTCTCACCACTAACTGTCTTTCTAGATTTTCAGAAGATGTACCTGCATGAAAAATCACCCTAGCCCCTTCAAGAAAGGTCAGTGGTGGTGCAATGGGAGTTCGCAATTCCCGATCCCTGAATGAGTCTGTCAAAATATTTTACATTGTATACTGAATTGCTTCAGGGACAGACTCATCAGGTTGCCTTTCACTTTCTCCAGTAAAAACTGCGAGTGAAAAATTCCTTAGGGGAGTCAGAGATGTTCCCTCTGGGAGGGGAGAAAATGATTCTATTATAGGTGGCAAAGAATCAGATTTTCCCTCTGATGCATGTGAAGGCACTTCTACCGTAACTATGGTAGGCACTGTTTCAAAGTCAAAATCAAAGTGCTCTCCTTGCATGGTGTCCTGAGTGTCATCTATTTGGTTATCTTCTCCCATTGTGAGTAATGGGAGAGTGCTTGACTCAGTACAAGATGTCATGGCCCGATGGCGAATTTCAATAGATCCACCCTGTTGAGAGGATGTCTCCAGAGACTGTTTAGTGGCCATATCTATGTCCATATCCTGTTGAGAGGATACAGATGGGCTTACAGATGCCTCCCTATAGGTTTTTCTTTTCTTTAAGGGTGGAGACAGAGCTGTGGGAGCACTCATTATAGCTATATCACTAACTGTTCTTGAACTGGTTTAAATATTAGGCTCAGGTTGTGTATCAGGAGTGTTTGACTCTCTGTTTGGCTCTATGACCTGGGTCAGAGATTGTGGTTCTACAACCTCTGGGTCAGCCCTAACAACCACTTGGGTTTGCATTGAAGTACCAGAAGAAGAACCAGAGTTAGGAATAACTACCTGTAGTGGAACTGGATGTGGTTGAGGAACTTGTTCACCAAAGATAGGAAGATTAATGAATTGACTCATCAATGGTGAAACAAGAACCGGTATGGTGAGGAATTTGGATGAGACATCAAGTCTGGTGTAGAATTTGGTGTCTGTGGTTGGAGAGGTTTCAAATCTAGCTTCCTTAAACAGTTCTACCTGATCAGAAGTGAGAAGATGATTAATGATAAGAGTGAGAAAGCGAGGATACCAACACTTCACTTTCACATGATTATCAGAATCTCTCCTAGAGTGAGCAAGCCTGTTAAGCATAATGTTCCACAGAATTTCAGCAAAATTTAACCTACGACCAAATACTATAGCATAAGCAATATACTGATTAAGACTGGTAATGCAATGAAAATTTGTTTCTGTGCAGTTACCAAAAACTCTTGCTATAGTATCAAAGAACAGATCCCATTCCCTTACAACAAAGCTTTTAGATAATTTAACCATTTGGAAAGGACCCTGATAATGAATATTCACAAAGAACTGTGATAACTCATCATCAGAGGGTAAGGGATCAAACCTGTCCTTTGGAAAATGCAACACATCACAGAATAACTCAAAAGTGACTGTATATTGCTGATTTAAAATATTGAAAGTAAAAGATTTTGAATCTTCAGCAATAACAGCACTTGAACACAAAAACCTTAACGGATCAATTTTAAGAAGTGCATTGGCACAAATAGCATGACTGACACAAGTCCCGCTATTTAAAAATTGAATCCACGGTCTAAAACGTTCCACTTTACACTTTAACGGATCAAAATACCCAACATAATTATTTAAAACTAGTTCAAAATTAGGATCCATTTGGATAAAACAAGAAATTCTAATTAATTTAAAATAAAATTAAAATTTTAGGGATTTTTAGAATTAATTAAAATTAATTAAAATCCTCAAAATTAAATTTTACCAAAAATTAATCAATTTTGAAAATTTAGATCCTAAACTTTCGAACTAAAGCTTTGAAAAGCAAAACACAAAGGGCAATGATCTCAAGAACACATACACAGAAAACCACACACAGATTAACCTTACAGAAACAACTAAGATCAAATACAAAACAAGCAATCACTTAGCAATTTTCAAACAATCAAGTCGAATTGATTTCAACGAAAAAAAATGAAAATTTTTAGCAGCACTTCGACTTAACAGATTGATTTTGAAGAATAAAAAGTGTTGCTAAGTAATAACTTGAGCAAGAAAGGATCAAAGTTCACAGTTTCTACAAAAGAGATGAGAATTCGAAGGGGGGTTTGCAGAAAAAAGAAAAAATTGATAAGAACTCTGTTAAGGAAAAAGAAATGCAGTGTATGTACTTGTATCTATATATATGTATTATTAAAACAAATAAACTGAAAAATAGAATACTGATCGTTTTTTTTTAAATTGTACTAGGAAGACAATCGGGAAGACTTAGAATAGTCTTCCCGGTAGTCTTCCTAATACAACTTAGAAAGTTTTCTGGAAATACAATAAAACAAAAAACAGAAAATAAAACTAATAAATCTAAGTCTTCCCGATAGTCTTCCTAGTTCAAAAACTGGGAAGACTTAGGAAAAGACTTAGAATAAAAAGGAAAAAACAACAAAAAAAACAAAAAATAAAAGGAAAAATCCTAAGTTTACCTGGTAGTGTTCCTAGTGTTAAACTGGGAAGACTTAGAATAAACTTAGAATAAAATTAAAATAATGAAAAATGAAATGAAAAATTCCTTGTTTTCCCGGTAGTCTTCCTAGTACAAAACTGGGAAGACTTAAGGAAAACTCAGAATTAAATTGAATATTTACAGAAAAATGCATTAAAGTAATAAAAATGCATGAAATATTTATAAAATTCTAGAAAAATTCACAGAAAATTCCATAAATTCTAGAAAAATATGCAGAATAATATAAAATTGCATAAAAATAATATAAACTTGCAGAATAATTTAAACAACAATATTTACAATCTGAAAAACACCTAAATAATTCTAAATAAATATATTTTCAATAAAAATACATTTCTCCACTTAAAAAATATGAGAAAAATATTTTTAAAGAAAATAAAATATTCAGAGCTATTTAAATTTACAAGCATGTAATATTAAATGAGAATTGGCAGAAAATATCAGTAAAATGACAAGAGAAAATGACTTTTTGAAAGAACAAACATGACAGAGATATTGTTAATCACTAAGACTGTTTAACATACCCAATTTACCAACTAACTTGATAAATGTGGATTCGTCAACAGATTTAGTGAATATATCTGCAGTATGTTCTTCTGTGGGTACAAAGTGTAACTCCACAGTTCCATTCATGACATGCTCTCTGATAAAATGATACCTGATATCAATGTGCTTCATTCTCGAGTGCTGCACAGGGTTGTTGGAGATTGCTATGGCACTTGTTGTTAGATCAGAATTCAATGATCGTCAGAAGCTAGACTCAACTGATCAGGATTGCTGACGTCATCAGTATTGCATGGTCATCAGTATTTGATCAAGCGTCAGTATCTTATTGCTCATCAGGATTCCTACTCAGACTATGATCAGGTTTGATCATCAGGATTTGAAGCTGATCAGGATTCCTACTTCGAGTTATATTTGGAGTCTAGATAAACATGGAAGTTTGTTCCTGGTTTGTAGAATGCAGCTATCGATTAAAGATATGTTTCTATCTTTGTTATGATTAGGACTTATCTTATTATTGATAGAGAAGCTGTGTGCACTATATAAACACAGTCTTGGTTTCGATTTATGTATTCATTCGAGAGAGAACATAATCGGAGAGAAGCTCTTAAGAACAGAATTTCTTGAGAGAGTTTTTGTAAGCTAGCAGCTCTTAAGAACATCAGAATTTCTTAAGAGAGTTTGTAACAGTTTTATATCAAAGTTAATAAAGCTGTTATTGTTATTGTTATTGATCTTTCATATTTGTGTTATATAAAGTCGAGAATCTTATACAATTGTATTCAACCCCCCTTCTACAATTGTTATTTACTGGGCAACAATTGGTATCAGAGCAAACTGATTTAATTCTGAATCAGATACGATCTAAAGATGTCGACAACCAAGTATGAAAGCATGAAGATTCCCATCTTGAAGATATCAGAATATCCCACATGGAGGGTAAAGATGCTGATGTACCTGGAGGCTATGGATCCTGACTACTTGGACAGGATTCGTGATGGACCATATATACCAACAAAGTTCGTAGAACGAACAGATACAGTACCAGAACATTATGTGGTCAAAGCTAAAGCTGAATGGACTCCAGAAGAAAAAGCTCATGTACTCAGGGAACCAAAGATAAAGAATATCTTGCATAATAGCCTTGATGCTGTCATGTCAAACAGAGTGATTGCATGCAAGTCTTCAAAAGAAATCTGGGATACTTTGGAAACTCAGTGCCAGGGATCTGCATCTGTCAAGAAAAACAGAAGGGCTCTATTGATTCAAGAATATGAACAATTCGATGCAAGACCTGAAGAGAGCCTGACTGATCTATATGATAGATTCCTGACACTATTGAACAGCTTATCCTTAGTTGACAAAGTATATGAAACTGAAGATTCAAACACCAAATTTCTAAGAGCTTTACCTGAAGAATGGGATACTCAGACCTCAATCATTAGACACCAGTATGATCTGAACATTGTGTCTCTTGATGAGATCTATGGGATGCTAAGAACTCATGATCTTGAAGTTCAACAGAGAAAGAACAAGAAAAGCAGCAAGGCAAAGTCAATTGCTTTGAATGTAGAAGCAAAATCAAAAGGGAAAGCTATGGAGGTCTCTAGAAGGAAAGCAAGAGTAGCTGAGTCAGATCCTGACGACTCTTCATCAGATACTGATGGCAATCCTGATGCCAATACTGGTGATGAATCTTCTGATTCAGACATGGAAGAGATGGTTGCTATGATTGTCAGAAACTTCAGAAGGATGAAGTTCAGGAAGAATAGAAGACAGGGCAACTTTCAGAAGAAGACCTTCAAAGCAGACAAAGACAAGTATATCAAGAAGGACATCAAGGGTAGCAAATTTGACAAGTCAAAGGTTAGATGCTACAAGTGTAATGGTATGGGTCACTTTGCTTCTGAATGCAACAAGACAAAGGCACTCATCACATCAAGCAAGGATTGGATGGACTCTTCCTCAGAATCTGATACTGAGGTAGTCAACTATGCATTAATGGCCAATGCTGATGTAACTGTTGCTCCTGATGATAAGGTACTAAATACTATCTTTGATTTTGATACTGATAATGCTTCTGAGTTAAGACGTTTTCTAAAGTCATTACATATTAGCTTTAGAAGTCAAACTGCTGAGAATACTAGAATCTTATCTGAGATGTCTGACCTTAGAAAAAGGAATGAGATATTAGAAGCTGAATTTTCTCGTATGCAAGAAGTACAAAAAGAATGTGATAATGCTAAACACATGCACTTAGAGATGACATCTAAATGTACTTCCCTTGAAAAAGAACTTGAATATGCTAATGAGAAAATCAGAACCTGGACAGACTCTGGTAGGAAATTTCATGAGATTAATATCTCTAAGAATTGGAAAGAGTGTCTAGGATATAAGTCAGATGAGGATAAGAAATTGAAAGAGAAAATTGTCATTGATGAGACAGTAAGTCCAAAGACCTATAGACATGTTATAGACTCAACCAAATCTAAGATTACTCCTGTTAATTTTGTTTTTGGTAAGGATTCCAATTCTACTTTTGAAAAGGGATCTTCTTCTACTCAAGGAATTAAAATTATAAAGTCTAAAACTGTCATGAACAAAGTCACTAAGAATCTAGGTCTATTGTCTCAGAAACAGCTTAAAGATAAAATCTGTGAGGTTACAGATAAGAAAAAGGAAGCTACTGTTAAGAGAAACAGGAATGGTAAAGTTGGGATCAATAAAGAGAATGGTTATAAATATATCCCAAATGCACCTAGAAAGTGTTGTTTTAACTGTGGTAACTCTAATCATCTTGCTATTGATTGTAAAAAGAGTAAAAAGAAAATTGCTGAAATTCCTAAGTCTGATATTAGGAATAGATCAGTATTTTACAAACCACAGAAGTCCTGTTTTCATTGTGGTAGTCTATGGCATTCTATTTATACATGTAAAGAGTATCATGATTTGTACTATAACTTTTATGATCCATTGCCTAAGTTTGAAAGTAGTACAAAGTCTGATAGAACTGAAAATGTCATAGTGAAGCATGCTTTTGTTAATACTGATACTGACAAAGCAAATCCTGATGGAGTAAATCCTGTCAGGACTGCTAAAGTCAGAAAGTCTTCTGCTGCTAAAATTAATAAATTGCATGAGAAAGGAACCCAACATGTATGGGTTCCTAAGTGTTCTAACTAGTGTGTTTCTATTCTGATGCAGGGTAAAAAGAAAAATGTGTTAGTCATGGATAGTGGATGTTCTGTGCACATGACTGGAAACAAAGCCCTGTTATCAGAATATGAGGAAAAAGCTGGCCCAACTGTGTCTTATGGAGATGGCAACATTGGACAAACCTTGGGATATGGCAATATAATCATTGGAAATGTCATCATTGAAAAAGTAGCTCTAGTGAAGGGACTAAAACACAACTTGTTGAGTATTAGTCAAATCACTGACAGAGGTTATCATGTCAATTTCTATTCCACACATTGTGAAGTAGTCAGTAAAGCAACGGGGAAGATAGCACTAACTGGCTACAGGCATGGTAACATATATGAAGCCAACATTCTCTCAGATACTGATGGCTCCCCTACATGTTTCATCAGTAAAGCTTCAGTAGATGAAAGTTGGAATTGGCACAAGAAGCTTTCTCATCTCAACTTCAGCAACATCAATGAGTTGGTTAAGAAAGAGTTAGTAAGAGGATTACCTAATGTTTTATATACACCTGATGGACTCTGTGATGCATGCCAAAAAGCAAAACAAAGAAGGACATCATTCCAGAGTAAATCAGAATCCTCTATTGAAGAACCATATCACATGCTACATCTTGATCTGTTTGGTCCAGTCAACATCATGTCCATCAGTAAGAAAAGGTACACTCTTGTAATTGTTGATGAATATTCTAGATTCACCTGGGTGTATTTTCTGCACAGAAAAGATGAAACTCCTGAAGTTCTGTTGGATCATGTGAGGATGATTGAGACAACCACAAAGTACAAAGTCAAGATTCTGAGAAGTGATAATGGTACTGAATTTAAGAATTCAAAGATGGAAGAGTTCTGCAAATACAAAGGAATCATTCAACAATTCTCTGCTCCTGGCACACCTCAGCAAAATGGAGTAGTAGAAAGGAAGAATAGAACTCTTATTGAAGCTGGCAGAACTATGTTGGAAGAAGCTAAATTACCTACATATTTCTGGGCAGAAGCAGTCAACACAGCATGCTATACACAAAATCTCACATTGATAAACAGGCATGGTGTTACTCCTTATCAGTCACTCAAGGAGAAGAAACCAAGTCTGAAGCATTTGCATGTGTTTGGCTGTAAATGTTTTGTTCTCAGAACTCATCCTGAACAGCTAGGGAAATTTGAAACAAAGGCTGATGAAGGAATATTCATAGGTTATCCTACATCAAGAGCCTTCAGAGTTTTTAATTTGAGAACAAGAACTGTCATGGAGTCAATTCATGTATCTTTTGATGATAAGAAGATAACTGGAATCATTGAAGACTCGCATGATAGGTTGTTATTTGAAAATGAAGCTTCCAAGGAACCTGAAGAAAGTGAATCAGAAGCTGTCCATTCATCCAGTACTGACGGGTCACCAAATCCTGATGACTCACCAGGTACTGATGGTGCTAATACTGATGATGCAAACAACAGTAATACAACTAGTAGTGCTAATGTTGAGGGGGAGCAACGGCATTCAACTACAAGTTCAGAGTCAACTCAATCATCAGGACAGAATTCTTCAGATACTGATTCAAGTGAAGATCCTGATAACACATCAGGAGAGAATAGCAATAATTCAGGGAGAGCTTCAAATCAATCAAATTCTTTCAATCAAGATAACACCAATCCAGGGGGAGCATCTACTTCAAGAAACAATTTGACACCAGTAAGGAAATGGACAAAAGATCATACTCCTGATTTGATAATTGGAGATCCTGATGCAGGTGTTCAAACAAGAAGTGCAACTCAGAATGAATGTTTATACAATAACTTTCTATCCAAGGAGGAGCCTAAGAAAGTTGAAGATGCACTTAAAGATGCTGATTGGGTTACTGCAATGCAAGAAGAACTGAATGAATTTGAAAGGAATGAAGTCTGGAAACTGGTACCAAGACCAAAGAATAGATCAATTGTTGGTACAAAGTGGATTTTCAAGAACAAGACTGATTCTGATGGAGTCATTATCAGAAATAAAGCTAGACTAGTTGCAAAGGGGTATTCCCAACAAGAGGGAATTGACTATGATGAAACTTTTGCTCCTGTTGCAAGACTAGAAGCCATCAGGATATTTCTTGCTTATGCAGCACATAAGAAATTCAAGGTTTTCCAGATGGATGTTAAAAGTGCTTTCTTAAATGGTGAACTGGAGGAAGAAGTTTATGTTGAACAACCTCCTGGTTTCATTGATCCTAAATATCCAGATTATGTCTACAGACTGGATAAGGCACTTTATGGACTAAAGCAAGCTCCAAGAGCATGGTATGAAACCTTAGCTCAATTCTTACTGGAAAGTGGATTCAAAAGAGGTGCAATTGATAAAACCCTATTTTATTTGAATCATGGTAAGGAGTTGCTGTTAGTTCAGATTTATGTTGATGATATCATTTTTGGGTCAACAAATAATAAGCTGTGTGAAAAGTTTTCCAAGCTTATGCAGTCAAGATATCAAATGAGCATGATGGGAGAAATGAGTTACTTTCTGGGTCTTCAAGTTAAACAGACTGATGAAGGGATTTTTATTAATCAGTCTAAATACACAAGGAATTTACTGACAAGGTTTAACATGCAAGACAGTACTCCTGCTTCAACTCCCATAGCTACAGCTACCAAACTTGATCCTGATCAAGGTGAAGAGGTAGATGTAACTCACTACAGAGGAATGATTGGCTCTTTATTCTATCTCACTGCAAGTAGACCAGATATCATGTTTGCAACCTGTCTGTGTGCAAGATTTCAAGCAAAACCTAGAGAACCACATCTGATTGCAGTCAAAAGAATTTTCAGATATCTCAAAGGCACTCCTTCACTTGGCCTTTGGTATGCAAGGGAATCAGATTTTGGGTTGTGTGGTTATTCAGATGCTGATTTTGCAGGATGCAAAATAGACAGGAAAAGTACTTCAGGAAGTTGTCAGTTTTTGGGTGGAAGACTAGTTTCATGGTTCAGTAAAAAGCAGAAATCTATTTCCACTTCAACTGCAGAAGCTGAGTACATTGCTGCAGGAAGTTGTTGTGCTTAGATAATGTGGATGAGAAATCAGTTGTTAGATTATGGCCTGTCATACTCAAAAATCCCTATTTATTGTGATAACCAAAGTGCTATTGCAATGACAGGAAATCCAGTTCAGCATTCTCTTACTAAACACATAAGTATCAGATATCACTTTATAAGAGAACAGGTTCTGGAAGGAACAATTGAACTTCACTTTGTTCCTACTGATCAACAACTAGCTGATATATTCACCAAGCCACTACCTGAAGCTACTTTCAATAAGTTGGTGAATGAACTTGGAATGATGAATTTTGAGAATTTCTGAGGAAAAGCTACAGAGAGGAAATCCTGATAACTGTCAAATCCTGATGGTTATTCAGAAAGGTATGTATCTTCGTTCAAATCCTGATAGGACTCACTCCTGACAGGAAGTCAACTGGTCAATTCTGATGTACAGGTCAGTATTTTCATTGCTAAATTTGTGCCTAATTTTTCGTCCGTATCTGCTAATAGACGATTGAGTTTTAGTAGGACAACTGTATACGCGCGTGTGTTGTTCTCTTATAGTTATATCTATACATACACATAAAAAGCGGTGCAGTTTTATTTAATGACACACGTAATCTGTCCACTAATTAGTTATGCACAAATCATATTTTGCCACCTGTCATTGAGAGTAATATTTTGTTTTAACAAAATAATTTTCATTGTTTTACATCTTTCATTACTCTCTCATCATCAGTTTTTCGTTTTTATCTCTCTCTGTGCTTTCATACCCTAATTGCTTCAAATCTTAATTCTCGAGTTCTCAAAAGCATTATAATGGCAGCCATTGAAAAACAAAGAAGGTGAAAGGTTTTCGTAAGTTTTTCTCTGGAGAGGGTTTGTGTTTTAATAGATATATGATGATTATGATTAACAGTTCTCTTTTATAGAGAATGTGTATTAAGGGTGCAGGTCATTTCTACAATCTCAAGGAGACGGTTCGGTTTTCCATAAATATTTTTGCCTCGTTTGCTGGTAAGCGTGTTTTAATTCTATGACCATTAATTTGGTTATTTTTCTTAAACCAAAACGCTATTCAGGATTGTTAAAATAAATTTTGTTTTCTTAAATAAAATTTTATTTTAATCTTATTGAATATTTTTTTTCAATCCTGATATGGCAAAATATTTTGTGCGGAAATGCTTTTATTCCTGATGAGGTTAGGTTTTTCTTACATCAGAAAATGCCTACTCGTTATGGACTACTTTCTAATGCTATGGTACAAGGACCAACCCACCTTGTTCCTGACACAAGCATGCAACCTAAACAGTCTAAACAGTTAACAACCACCTCTGCTGTCTCTCAAAAGACTTTAGTTGTAAAATCAAAGAAATCAGCTAGAACTGATGTGTCTGGAAGGCAATCAGGTTCAAAGGATTTTTCCTCTACACCACTCACTACAAAGAAGATACAAGGGGGTGTACAAGGGGTCCTGGTCAAGAAAGCTGATAAGGTTGTTAAGAATGTTCCTGTGAAAAGGAAGTTAAGGTTGATTGATGAAAGTGATTCAGAGGATGACTTACCTATATCCTCTGTGATGAATATGAACAAGGAAGTTGCTGATACTGCTACTAAAGCTGTGGTACCTTCATCAAAACCACAAAAGACAAGGAAATTATCAAAGAGCAGGTATCATATTCCTTTGACAGTGCAAATGAAGGATACTGATATTCAGACATCAAATCCTGATGTTAGTATTCCTGATGCAGCAACAAAAGTTGTCTCTATATCAGACTCTCCAGCCTCTCCATCTCAAATTCGAGGACATTCTTGGGAGAAGGTATCTACAACTGCTTCTTTGGTTGGTCTTACACCTACATCAAAGAAAAAGAGGAATGCAGAAGAGTTAGTCTATCAGAGACAGAAGAAGCTGAAAGGATCAAGCCCACAAGAACCTGAATTTTAGAGTAATTCAGCAGCTACTGTTGATCCTGCCACACAAGAACCACTCAATCAAAGTTTGGGTGAAGGCTTAGCTAGTGGAATGGTCACACAAGAACCATTTTCTCAAAGGGAGAATGAAGACATCAACATTCCAGCTACACAAGAACCATCTTCTCAAAGTGAAGATGCAGGCAAAGCTACAGCTTCTGTTGAAAGATTGGTCGAGAACATTGTCAATGAGGGAAGCACACAAGAACCTTTAACTCAAAGTGTTGAAGCAGCTTCTGAACCTCAAGCTCCACAAGAACCATTGGTAGCAACTACTGATGCACGCATATCAAATCCTGACGATGTTCATCCTGACGCTAGTGGTGCTCCTGATAATGAACCTATTTTGATACAGCCACTTCGTTCAAGACCAATAGATCATCCTATCTCAGAATCACAGGATAAACTGAAAGGTATTGCAATTCCTGATCCTGATATATCTCATGGTTCTGATGATGATAATTCTGATGATGATAGTGATGATGATAATGAGAATAGAAAAGAGAAGGAACAGCTTGCTACAGCACTCAAGATTAGTCTTGGAACTAATTTTGGTTCATCAAGTACGTATATGGCTGGCAAAGCTTTCACTGGGAAAGATCAGAGACAAGATTTTTCTACTCCTTCCTTTGATCCTGCAGAGGCATTTAGACAGAATGAATGGAACAATTCATGGCATCAATCTGATGAATCTATCAGTTTTTCTTCTGCTATTGAACATGCCTATAATGCAGTGAAGTCTATAGAGAATCAAGACTTGAAGAATCATCTGAAGGCTACTACTCTGTTATCCAAAAGCCTGAAAAGTGAGATTGATTCTATCAAGGGTTCAACTGAAAAAGTGAGGACTGATATATTTACTAATTTTACAAAGGTGCCTACTACTTTTCAACTAAGGGTAGTGGAATCCCAAGTGAAATCTGTTGTTTCAGAACAAACCTCAATCAATCAAAGAATTGATTCTCTGGATACTAAGGTAACTGAAATTCAAGCCTCTCTTTCCTTAATTTTGCAATTATTGTCAAATCCTGATGTCAAAAAGGGGGAGAAGGTTATTCAGACAAAATGTACACCTGATCTAGTATTAAGGAATAATGATGATGATACTGGAAATGATGGTGGTGACAAAACAATACAAGGAGAAACCTCTGATGCTGTTGTTATGAAGACAATCCAAACTTCTCAAAGTCAAACAACGCAGTCAACTCATGTTTCTGATTCTGGAGTTAAGACAGTAAGAACATTGGTGCAATCTCAGATCCTGACGGAAGATCAAATCCTGACACCTGGTCATGGACACATTCTTGCTACAATTCCTGAAGGTGATGAAGATGTAATTATTGATAATCCTGAAGATGCATCAAATTTATTCCAGAAGTTTTCTACAAAAGACGGCAGAATTGTTACTCTATATCACACTGATAAAAGAGTTCAACAATTATATGCAAGAAAAGCACTCTCTACAGCAAGTGAAGAATATCCAGATCTCTCACATGAAGATTTCTTGAGACTACAAAGAGAGACAATGGAAAGCTATACTGCTCCTGCTAGAGGTAGAGGAAGCAGAGGTAGGAGAGGTGCTAGAAGAAGTAAAAGAGGTTCTTCAACTCAAACAGTACCTAGACAGACAAGGTCTAGAGGGTTAAGAATTGAAGAAATTCCTGAACCTATTCAAACTCTAGTAGTTCCTGACAGATCTACTTTTGGTGATGATGGAATTGTTGAAGAAGAACCTGAATTGAGAAGAAAATCAAGTAAATCAACTCTCAGCAATACAAATCAAATTGAAGATTCTAATCCTGACAA
This sequence comes from Heracleum sosnowskyi, assembly GCA_030848705.1. Taxonomy (NCBI): domain Eukaryota; kingdom Viridiplantae; phylum Streptophyta; class Magnoliopsida; order Apiales; family Apiaceae; genus Heracleum; species Heracleum sosnowskyi. The sequence continues at coordinate 1,877,227 of JAUIZM010000016.1, read as the reverse complement.
TATTCAAGATCCTGACGAATCTGAAATTCTGCAAGAGGTTGATTTGATAATCTTATCTACTGTTGTTGATTGTCACAACAAAGAAGTAGATGAAGAAGAAGAAGCCAGAAGAAGAGATATTACAAAGAGAACAAATGAAGATTTTAATCTCTATCTACAAAGGCTTAAAGTTTCAAATAAAAGAAAATGGAGAAATTCAAGCAGACAAGAATCTTTACTTGAAAGAAGCTACGCTCATGAAAAGGAGAAAGACAAGAAGTGGAAACATATTAGCACATTAAGTTGTGATACACCTATCAATTTTCAGTCTGGTGGAATTATTACAAGCACTTCAAGTGTTGTTGATTTATCCGAGATGGTTAGATCAAAAGCACTCTGGTTAAAGATGTTTTCGAGTCTGAAGCAATTGTCAAGTAATTCAAGAGGAGGTATTGGACACAGAGATGGTGAATATCTGAATATGTCATATGTTGATCCTTACTCCTTGACAGAAATTGGAGGTACTTTAACTTCTGAAAACCTGAACAATTTATTAGCTGTTGATATAGTTATAGATTGTCATGATGGTTTTGAAAAGAAAGAAAAGCTTCTGTACTTCATGAAAGATGGTAGTGTGAAGATTCTATCTATTCAAGATCTGCTGATGAAAACTATACAGGAACTGAAATATGTTCACTATCTGTTAAGATGGAAGAACCAAGTGTACAAAGAATGGAGTGACATGATTTTGTCAACTATAAGAAGAAGACTGGATGGAAACAGTAATTTCAATGGTAATTATACTCCCATGTACTTAAATCAAAGAGGTCAGGATGTGGAAATGCAAAGGGGTACTGCTGTTAAAGAAGTAAATTTTGGCATGACTCATCTTTCTCTCAATCCTGATGGGAAGGAAATTGCTTATCTTTTGCTTGAAGAGCACAGTCTACAGAGAAACTCCATACAGAATCTCAGAGCAGCTATCTACCAGATTAATGAGGAAGATGAAGAACTCAGAAATCTTAAGGAAAGACTGATTCAAATTCTTGAAGAAAAAGAAGAAAGTTTATTATCCAACTTCTTGAAGATGAATCTGTTCTATCACAAAGCTTAAACAGATAAGTTGTTTCTGAAGATACTTGTACATTTTGATACATGTTTTTGACATCATTGAATATTTGGAATCTATACTTTATTTCACAAAGTATGAGATTGGGGGAGATTGTTAGATCAGAATTCAATGATCGTCAGAAGCTAGACTCAACTGATCAGGATTGCTGACGTCATCAGTATTGCATGGTCATCAGTATTTGATCAAGCGTCAGTATCTTATTGATCATCAGGATTCCTACTCAGACTATGATCAGGTTTGATCATCAGGATTTGAAGCTGATCAGGATTCCTACTTCGAGTTATATTTGGAGTCTAGATAAACATGGAAGTTTGTTCCTGGTTTGTAGAATGCAGCTATCGATTAAAGATATGTTTCTATCTTTGTTATGATTAGGACTTATCTTATTATTGATAGAGAAGCTGTGTGCACTATATAAACACAGTCTTGGTTTCGATTTATGTATTCATTCGAGAGAGAACATAATCGGAGAGAAGCTCTTAAGAACAGAATTTCTTGAGAGAGTTTTTGTAAGCTAGCAGCTCTTAAGAACATCAGAATTTCTTAAGAGAGTTTGTAACAGTTTTATATCAAAGTTAATAAAGCTGTTATTGTTATTGTTATTGATCTTTCATATTTGTGTTATATAAAGTCGAGAATCTTATACAATTGTATTCAACCCCCCTTCTACAATTGTTATTTACTGGGCAACACTTGTATTATCACAAAAAATGGGAATTTTGTCTAATGCAAAGCAATAGTCCTTTAATTGATTCCTAATCCATAAAATCTGAGCACAACAGCTTCCAGCAGCAATATATTCAGCTTCTGCTGTTGAATTGGAAACTGTTTGTTGTTTCTTGCTATACCAGGAAATCAATCTACCTCCTAGGAATTGACAACTCCCAGAGGTACTCTTTCTATCCACAACACTACCTGCATAATCAGAATCTGTATATCCAACAAGATTAAAACCAGAATCTTTAGGGTACCAGATACCTAAGTTAGGTGTACCCTTAAGATATCTCAAGATTCTTTTAACAGCAACGAGATGTACATCTCTAGGGTCCGCTTGGAACCTTGCACACAAGCATGTAGCATACATAATATCTGGTCTACTAGCAGTAAGATAGAGTAAGGAGCCAATCATACCTCTGTAGCTTGTAACATCTACCTTGATAGAATTGTCAGAAGCTCCAAGTTTGACTGCTGTTGAAGATGGAGTCCTTGCTGATGCTGAATCCTCCATGTGATACTTCTGGAGGAGTTCTTTAAGATACTTGGATTGACAAATAAATATTCCATTTGACCTTTGACTTACTTGCAATCCAAGAAAGAACTTCAGCTCACCCATCATACTCATTTCAAACTTACTCTGCATTAGCTCAGCAAATCTCTTACAGAGATTATCATTAGTAGACCCAAATATGATGTCATCCACATAGACTTGGACTAATATCATATCACTTTTGTGTTTCTTTGAAAAAAGAGTTTTGTCTATGATACCTCTAACAAAACCATTTTCTAAAAGAAAACCAGAGAGAGTATCATACCATTTTCTTGGGGCTTGTTTGAGACCATAGATAGCCTTGAAGAGAAAGTACACAAAGTCCAGCAGCTCCTGATTTTCAAAGCCAGGGGTTATTCCACATAAACTTCTTCATCAAGTTCACCATTCAGGAATGCACTCTTAACATCCATTTGATAGACTTTAAAATTGGAGTAAGCAGCAAATGCTAAGAACATCCTGATGGCCTCAAGTCTAGCCACTGGTGCATAGGTTTCATCATAATCAATGCCTTTAGCTTGAGAATACCCTTGTGCAACCAGTCTTGCCTTGTTCCTTGTAACAATGCCATCCTCATCTAGCTTGTTCCTGTATACCCATCTTGTACCAACTACTTTCTTGTTCTTTGGCCTGGGTACCAGCTTCTAGACTTGCTGTTGTTCAAACTGATTGAGTTCATCTTGCATAGCAATCACCCAATCTGGATCAGCCAGTGCTTCCTCAGTTTTCTTTGGCTCCATTTCAAATAGAAATGCTGAATAATGACATTCATTCTGAGTTGCACTTCTATTTTTAACTCCAACACCTAGATCACCAATGATCAGCTCAAAGGGATGAGCTCTATTCCATACAGTCTGTCTTGGAAGATTTGATCTTGATGATTCGCCTTGAAATTCACTTTGATGTTGTGAGTGACTAGATGATCCTTCATTTGCTCCCCCTGAGTTGTTGCTTGATTGCCTTGATAATTCTTCTCCAGTGTTGGTGGTATCTCCATTGTTATCAGTGTTTCCACCACCACCATGATCATTATCATCATTGTTATTATCATTACCAGCAATAACTTCAGGTGGGGCTACATCATCTGATTCTGATTCTGGCAAGTTATCAAACTTCAGCTTTTCAGATGAGTCTTCTTTTTGGATATTAGGGAACTTAGTGTCATCAAAAGTAACATTGACACTTTCCTTTACTGTGTGACTGCCAACCAAGTAGACCCTGTAAGATCTTCTGGAATAACCAACAAAAATAGCTTCTTGTGCCTTGGCATCAAACTTGCCACGTTTAACATTATCATCTATAAGCACAAAACATTTTGCTCCAAATACATGAAAGTACTTGACAGTTGGTTTCTTGTTGTTCATGATCTCATACGGAGTCTTCATTAAGTCCTTGTTGATTAAAGTTCGATTCTGAGTATAACAAGCTGTATTCGCTGCTTCAGCCCAAAAGTACGTTGGAAGTTTGGACTCACTTAACATAGTCCTAGCAGCTTCAATCAAAGTACGATTCTTTCTTTCCACTACTCCATTTTGTTGAGGAGTTCTCGGGGCAGAATACTGTCTTGTTATTCCTTTATCAGCACAAAAGTCATTTAGGATTGCATTCTTGAATTCAGTACCATTATCTGACTTTATGGCTCTAACAGGGAATCTAGAATCCAGCTCAATCAACTTTATATGGTCAATCACCAGGTGTGGGGTCTCATCCTTGGAATGAAGGAATAAAACCCATGTATATTTTGAAAAGTCATCAACAATCACAAGTGCATATTGTTTCTTTGACATGGACATCACATTAACTGGACCAAACAAATCCATGTGCAGCAGCTGAAGTGGTTCAGTTATTGATGATGTGTCAGTGCCCTTGTGAGAAGCTTTCTTTGACTTTCCTTTCTGACATGCCTCACACAGTCCTTCCTGTGTAAATTCCATCTGAGGCAAACCTCTAACCAATTCCCTCTTAACTAAAGAGTTCATGGTTTTGAAGTTAAGGTGAGACATCTTTTTGTGCCAAAGCCAACTCTCATCTGATGAAGCTTTAGCATAAAAACAATTAACTTCATCTTTGGATCCAGAGTGCAGATCAGCTATGAACAAGTCACCTTTCCTTACTCCTTGAAGAGCAGGCTTTCCATTCTTCTTGTGAAGGATCTGACACTTCTCTCTTTCAAAGGAAACAGCATATCCTCTGTCACAGAAATGACTGATGCTGAGAAGATTGAACTTCAGACCTTCCACAAATGATACATCTTCAATGATAACATTTCCATACTTCAAACAACCATATCCTTTCGTAATACCCTTGCTGTTATCTCCAAAGGTAACTACTGGGCCAGCTTTCTCAACCAAATCTGATATCAGGGCTCTATCTCCGGTCATATGCCTTGAACAGCCACTGTCAAGAATCCACATAACACGGTTTACCTGTTTAACTCCCTGCAATATCAAATTAATTAGTCCTTCCTCGGAACCCAAACTTGATTGGGTCCGGCATACTTAAAGAACTGGCCTTTGTCAGGAAAAACAACCTTTTAGCTACAACTACTTCAACCTCTTTCACAAAAGAGGGTTTCCATTTATAGCCAGCCTTAACACATTTCTGAGTAGGCTTAGGGATAAATGAATCCACTCTAGTCTTAGGAGGACTAGTAGTCTTGGCTTTAACATGCTTCTTATTATTAACATGTTGACGTGGAACAGTCTTATCACTAGATACATGCTTACTATTAAAATAAGCATACATAACATTGAAAGCACAAGACATGCAATTAATCACACCACATGCTTTATGAGAAGAATTAACAGCAGGCATGTTAGTTCTACAGTTGTTTTGATCCACTTTATGAATGTCTGACTTAGTCTTCGTTGCAGAAACAACTTTGACTGGTTTGTCAGACACACACTTGTTGGACTGTTCAACTTCAAAAGCAAGATCTTCTTCAAGTATCTCATCTGCAATGATGATAGAGTATTCATTCAGAGGATCTGCTTGGGACTCTCTAAAGAAAGGTTTATCAATACCTTTAAGCACATCAGGAATACCCCTTTCTTCAGGACTGACTCTATTAGGGGTATTTATGCTTAATTTACCAATAGACTCATTATAGTCATACCCTATTCCTACGGTCTGACCAATACTTTGTTTATTGATAATTTCTTTAGCAGTCTTACAAGAGTTGAAGTAAGCATTAACTTTAGTCTTCAGCTCACTATTCTGTTCCTTGAGAATGGTTTCCAGTTGAATATAACATTTAACCCTATTCTCAAGAAATGCTATTTTCTCAGTAAGTTCATCCTGATTAACATGCACTAGTTTTAATTCTTTTATCTCCTGTTCAAGAGCTGTGTTCAAAAGAATTATTCTATCATTTTCAGTGCGTACACAAGAAATAGTACCACTAAGATGACGAATCATTTCAGTGTCAGTGAACTTTACCTCTGACATGTATGCAGATGAAGTGCTTGCCTCTTTAGCCACTAAAGCAAGGTTCCCAATCTCACCTGCTTCTTCATCACTGTCAGTGTCATCCCAACTCTTTCCTTCAGCAACATAGGCTTTCCCAATCTTGTTCTTCTTGCTATAATCAAATGTGTTTCTTGTCACTTGCTTTGGCTTTCTACATTCAGTAGCAAAGTGACCCAACTCATTGCAATTGTAGCATCTGATTGTACTCCTATCCACAGTTCCAGTTTTGTAGCCACCCCTTGTGCTACTTGAAGAGGAAGATCCACCTCTCTGAAATCTGGGCCTGAACTTAAGATTGGGATTCCTCTTGAATCTGAACTTCCCAAACTTCCTGACTATCAAAGCCAAATCACCATCCTCCAGCTGATCAAGTTCCTCTAAAGAATAGAAGTCACCACCAAATTGATCAATGGATGTTAATCCAATTCAGCATCAATAACATTCATGTAAGAACTGGAAGGTTGAACAGCCTTCACTTCTAGTTTCTGTGGGACTTCAGCAGCCAATGCAGTAGAAGTACTAACTATCCTCCCAGTTCCATATAACTCATCCTGTTGAATCTGCTCCAGCTCATAGGTCTTCAGAACACCATACAGTCTTTCCAAAGCAATCTCTCCCAGATCTCTTGCTTCTCTAATGGCAGATATTTTGTGCTCCAAATGACGTGGAAGTGTAAGTAGGAACTTCTTGTTAAGTTCCTTGATAGTATAGCGCTTCCCATTGAGATTCAGATCAATGATTAATTTGTTGTATCTCTCAAAAACCTCAGAGATACCTTCACCAGGGCTTGATCTGAAATGCTCATATTGAGAGGTGAGAATTTCCAGCTTATTCTCTCTAACTTCCTTCATCCCCTCATTGATTATCTCTATAGTTACCCAAATGTGTTTGGCAGTATCACAGTTTAGGACATGATTATGCATGATAGGATCAAGACAATCAACAAGGATCAACTGTAGACAGGCATCCAAGGTAACATCCTCTTTTTCATCAGGAGTGTAGTCCTTGGGATCCTTAGGGTACATCCTAGCAGCCCTAGTAACAATCTGATTCTCTATAAGTTCTCCCTCAATAATCATAGGGACTTTGGGACCATTCTTCAGCACATCAAAGTATTTAGGATTAGCAACTTTAAGAAATAGGAGCATTTTCTTCTTCCACATAGGATAATTCTCCTTGCTGAACATTGAGATTTTGACTGCACCCACTTTCTGTGTAGTAGACATCTTTTGAGATTTTTAGGAATAATAAAAATTTCAGAGTTTAAGAAAAAAATCTCAAAACAATTGGATCTTTGATTTGTATATCAATCAAAAGGCTCTGATACCAATTGTTAGGTCCTGATAAGTTTGTAGAAGGGGGGTTGAATACAAACTATACCGTTTAATCGAATTTGTCCTTTAAAAGATTTAACTGTTTAGAACAAATTAGTGCGGAATAAAACTGAAACAATATTCAAGTTAAATAAAACTCTATTAAACTTGAAGGGTGTTACAATTCTGATCACTGATTACACAGAACTTGATAAAACAAATCTAGAATAAATTCGACATGAATTTATCTATTTTTGTAATAAAAAGGATCGAATACTAAAAAGTAGTTCGATATAAAATCTAGGGATTATGATCCGCTAGAAAGCTAAAACAGTACAAGAGAATCAGTCCTTATAAATTTAATGTTAAGAACCAAACAAGAATTAATTCTCTGGCCGGATTTTAAGGCTTTGCAATTGAAGAAGTAATGAAGACAGAGAAAATAGAATGTTTAGTTGATGTGTCTTTTTGTTCTTCAATGTTGTAGTTGAATGTAATGATGATGATCTTCAAAGTCCACTGCCTTGTTTTTATCATTCCTTTTCTTTTAGCAAACCCACGTGCAAGTCACCACTTGACAGAATGCATTTTGTACTAGGAAGACTTGCAGGAAAACTATGTTTTTGGCCTTGGAAGACTTTCGGGAAGACTACCATTGTACATGGAAGACAACCGGGAAGACTAGGATTTGGCCTAGGAAGACTTTCGGGAAGACTCACTTGTGAGTCTTCCTAGTTTAAAAAACTGAGTCTTCCTAGTTCAATCCTCAGTCTTCCTAGTTCATTTTCATTCTAATTTAAATAATTAAGTAAATAAATTATGTATTAAATTAATTCTTTACAGAATTAAATTAATAAATAATACACTTAATAATATAAATTATTTATAAGAGAATAAATAGAATTAGTTGACTTCTAAAACAATTCCAGAATCACTTAAAACTTAGATAAATAACAAACACAATAGTACGTTGACACTCGATGCACTGTCTGGTTCATGAGTGACTAACGACAATGTCTGTTCTTTATCTGTTTGACTTTAAGCAGTGATTCACTTCCTTCTCATTCAAGAACTCCGTAATCAGTATCTTTTTCTGTCACCACTTGAAATCTCCGTCACTTTAATAAATCCACTGAGCTTGAATACTTCATTGAGGCTTGATCAATAAATTGAGCTTCTTTCAATGTAGACTCACTTCAAGTCTGTAGATGACTTTAATCTAGTGACATGTTTTTCTAACATGCACTTATTTCTTTGACTTTAGTATCACCATACTAATGACCAATGAGATGTGGTCATCTATCAACAAACATACTAGTTTTAATGCATTATTATTGTCCTCAAATAATCATACTCGACTAGGGATCTTTAGGATTATAAACACTATTCATATAATCTCATTTCTAAGTCACATACTTAGAGATATAGAATTCATGCTTATATTCCAAGGACATTTGTTAATCTAATATTTATATCGTAGTTAATAAAGACATAATAAATAAATAAAGAAAATCCATAGAACATATTTATTAATAATCAAAATGTCTTTCTCAAGAACATTATAGTATTGTCTCTAGGGCACAAATACTAACAATCTCCCACTTGCACTAGAGCCAATCACCCATGTATCTAATACCTATGGAACTAGTGTGACCTTCGTGCTTCTGCTGTGACAAAGTCTTAGTCAGTGGGTCTGCAATGTTATCATTAGTATGCACTTTACATATATGTATATCTCCCCTCCTTGTAATCTCTCGAAGTAGGTGATATCGTCTAAGTATATGCTTTGCTCGGGAATGGGACCTTGGTTCCTTAGCCTGCGCAATAGCTCCATTGTTATCGCAATAAAGATCAACTAGATCTGCGATTGATGGAACTACACCAAGTCCCTCAATAAATTTCCGAAGCCAAACAGCCTCTTTAGTTGCTTCACTGGCAGCAATATACTCAACTTCCATTGTAGAATCAGCTACTGTCTCTTGCTTTGAACTCTTCCAACTTACAGTACCTCCATTTAGACAAAACACAAACCCAGATTGAGACACAGTATCGTCTCTGTCTGTTTGGAAACTAGCATCAGTGTAACCTCTTACAACTAGCTTCTCATCTCTTCCATATACCAAGAATGAATCTTTAGTTCTCTTGAGGTACTTAAGAATATTCTTGACTGTCGTCCAGTGACATTCACCTGGATTAGACTGGTATCTGCTCGTCATGCTCAAAGCATACGAAACATCAGGTCGAGTTCATATCATTGCATACATTATTGAACCAATTGTCGAAGCATATGGTACCTTTTTTCATACGGTCCTTTTCATCTAATGATTTAGGACAATTTTCTTTTGAGACACAGGGACAAATCCCCTATTTGCCTCTTGCATCCCAAAATGATGCAATACTTTGTCAATGTATGTAATCTGACTTAAGCTGATTAATCTTCTAGATCCATCTCTATAGATCCTGATCCCTAATAAATAGGTAGCATCGCCTAAGTCTTTCATTGAGAAACTTTTTCCCAACCAAGTCTTAACAGCCTGAAGAGAAGGTATGTCATTCCCTATTAGTAATATATCATCAACATATAATACTAGGAATGCCACTTTGCTCCCACTAACCTTCTTGTAAACACATGGCTCATCTTCATTTTGAATGAAACCAAACTCTTTGACTTTTACATCAAAACGAATGTTCCAACTCCTTGAGGCCTGTTTCAATCCATAAGTAGATCGTAGTAGCTTACAGACCATTCTAGCAAATCTCGGATCGACAAAACTTCTGGTTGTATCATATACACATCCTCTTCTAAGCTCCCATTTAAAAAAGCGGTTTTGACATCCATTTTCCAGATTTCATAGTCATAGTAAGCTGCTATCGCAAGCAAAATCCTGATGGACTTGACCATAGCTACTTGTGAGAAAGTTTCATCATAGTCAATACCATGAATTTGTTTGAAACCTTTTGCCACTAGTCTTGCTTTATAGGTCGTTACATTTCCATCCATGTTTGTTTTCTTCTTGAAAATCCATTTGCACCCAATAGGTTTTACCCCTTCAGGTGGTTCAACCAAAGTCCATACTTTGTTTTCATACATGGAATCCATCTCAGATTTCATAGCTTCCAGCTATCTCTCAGAATCTGGACTATTCATAGCATCCTGATAGGTAAGAGGCTCATCATTATCCATAAGCATTACATCGCCAGTCTGAGTTAAGAGAAATCCATAATATTCTCAGGCTCGTGGCGAATCCTACCAGATCTACGAACAACCTGTGTTTCTTGAGCAGTAACATTTTCATGTACATCCTGCTCATGTTCCAACTCTGGTTCAATGTGATTCTGTGGTTCTCGAATTTCATCGAGATCTATCATACTCCCACTGTTTTTCTTAGAAAGCAGTTCTCTTTCAAGGAACACAGCAGTTCGAGCAACAAACACTTTGTTCTCGGTACGATTATAGAAATAATACCCTTTAGTTTCTTTTGGGTATCCCACAAAATTACATTTGTCTGATTTTGGTCCTAGCTTATCAGTGACTAAACGTTTCAAAAATGCTTCACATCCCCATACTTTCATAAATGACATGCTATGACGTTTATCAGTCCATATCTCATATGGTGTGGTTTGAACCGATTTAGTAGGAACGCGGTTAAGTGTGTGTGCAGCCGTTTCCAGAGCATAAACCCAGAAACTAATTGGAAGATCCGCTAGACTCATCATCGATCGCACCATGTCCAACAAGGTACGATTTCTCCTTTCAGACACACCATTCCATTGTGGTGTTCCAGGAGGTGTGAGTTGTGATAAAATACCACACTCCTTTAAGAAGTTCTTAAATTCTAAGCTTAGGTATTCACCTCCACGATCAGATAGTAGAGTTTTAATACTTCCGCCTACCTTCTTTTCCACTTCTGCCTTGTACTCTTTGAATTTTTCAAATGATTCGGATTTGTTCTTCAAAAGATACACATATCTGTATCTACTAAAATCAGCAGTAAAGGTTATGAAGTAGTAAAAGCCACTCTTGCCATCGTACGTATTGGACCACATACATCACTATGTATAAGTTCTAATCGTCCAGTGGCCCTCTCACCAATTCCGGTAAAAGGAGCTTTAGTCATTTTTCCAATGAGACAAGGCTCACATTCATCGTATGATTCAAAATCAAACATATCAAAGTATCCATCCTTATGTAACTTGGAAATGCGTTTCTCATTTATATGGCCTAAACGACAATGCCAAAGGTATGTTTGATTTGAGTCATTAGCCTTAATACGTTTATTATTTACATTATAGACATGAATATCAAGATCAAGAACATATAAACCATTAAATAAACGTGCAACCCCATAGGTAACATTATTCAAAACCAAAGGAACAACTATTGTTCTGAATAGTAAAGGAAAAACTTTTCTTGTCCAAACAAGAAACGGAAATAATGTTTCTGCAAATCGCAGGCACGTAAAAACAGTTCTCAAGTTCTAAATTAAGCCCAGTGGGCAACGATAAATGATAAGTCCCTACAACCAAAGCAACAACCTTTGCTCCATTGCCAACGCGTAGGTCGACTTCTCCTTTCGCCAAAGTCCTATTCCTTCGCAGTTCCTTCATATTTATACAAATGTGAGAACAACATCCAGTATCTAATACCCATGATGTAGAAGTAGACAAATTGACTTCTATAACATAAATACATGAATCAGAAATCTTCACAGACTTCATTTTCTTCAGATTCAGATCCTCCAAATAAGCTTGACAATTTCGCTTCCAATGACCCGGCTTCTTGCAAAAGTGACAATCACCCTTTGTAGCACCACCTTTTGAAACACCTCCTGTAGGCTTTAAAGCCTTTTTGGAAGCAGGCTTTGGATTAGCAGATTTAGATCCAATATTCTTCTTGCCTTTCAACTTCCCCTTTCCTTTGGCATTCCCTTTGTTCACCATCATTATGGGAGCAGGATTAGCCTTTGACATATTGGATTCAGTAGTTCTCAATAATGCTAACAGTTCATTAGGTGTTTTGTCTATCTCATTTATAGTATAGTTTATGACAAATTGAGTATAGTTTTTGTTCAAAGACTGCAAGATCCAATCTGCTTGGTGTTCCGGTAAAACTGGGTAACCCAAATTCTCAAGGGTTTCCATATACCCTATCATCTTTAGAACATGCGGTCCAACCGGGTCACGATCTCCCTGTTTGCATGCATACAACGCTTTGCTTACATCAAACCTCTCTTGACGAGCTTGACCCTCAAACATCCTTTTGAGGCGATCAATCATGTCATAAGCGTCCATACGGTCATGTTGTTTCTGAAGCTCAGGACTCATAGTCGCTAGCATCAAACAACAAACATACGTAGAGTCATCAAGATGCTTCTGATAAGCATTTTGTTGAGCCTCGGTTGCTTCAGCATCAAGAGGTCCAGGGTGAGGAATATCAAGGACATAAAGCTTTCGCTCCTGCCTGAGGACAATCCTCAAATTCCTTTTCCAATCAAGGAAGTTGGTTCCTGTTAGCTTTTCTTTCTCAAGGACTGATCGCACAGAGAAATTGTTTGAGTTTGCCATTTCAGATATCTACAATATTAAAATGCATAAAATAAGTTAGTTGCAGATTTATTAAAATTATGTTCAAGTGTTTTATTCATATATATTTTCACAATATATATCTCCCACTATTTTTATCAAATCAATAGCCCTAACTATTAATTCAGAAAGCATTTCTCTAAATCTTTCTAGTGAGCCGAGATCCATATTTCGTTATGCTTAAGGTCAGCTTTGGCTTTACTCCCAAAACATGATTTATTTAGGTAGACAACTATTGTCAATTATATCATATATAACTCTTGGAAAGTTTGGTAGAACAACATTTGTTCACATTTATCTAATAAATCATACCAAACTCTATGCCTCTAAGTTCACAATCCTATTGTGGTAACTTAGTTAAGTCTAACCCAATGGTCTAACAGTTAAGTATAAAATTTACTTCATCGCATCTTACCATGATAGATTGGAGTGCTTCACTTTGGCGAACCCACTATTTCTTGATCTAGGTCTTGACGAGTGTTACCCATTGGAAGACATCTAATTGCCTTAATATTTTAACTTTAGGGATTTGTTATTATTAAAACGGCCATGATCCCATTATCAAGAGATTCCAAATTTTTTCTTGAACTAAGTACTTCAAATCAAAATTCATCAATGGTTTGATTTCCAGTCCGTCGGAAGAGATATAGTGGTTTCACTTAAAACCCGTCTTTCTTACAAGCACTGCTTGTATTTTTGTCAAAATCGCCCCATATCAAAATTTGAAAATTCATACTTATTTTCGTGTTTCATAAACACATGAATCTCATGTTTGTTTTTGTTCCATTTTAAAATCTTGAATCGTTACAGATTTTATCTTGTTTAACAAACATGGCATGGGTGACGTATCTAATACATACATGTTTAATCTAATTAAAGCATGCATCATTATAATTACGCATACCTATCAGCATCACATGCATCATATATATAAAGTGCATAATATAAACGTGTTTGGTTATGGCCCAATCCTATATGATTTTTCCAAGCTAATGGAAAAATCGAGGTCAATCTATGGTGGTATCAAATACATTACAATAAATAAAACATGTCTTCATGCTTCCTTGTAATGACTCCTTTGATTGCCTCCTTGGAATGCCTCATTGTCTTCATGTCTTCAATTACATTACATAATATGAAACAATCTAATCTAAAGAACTTACAAGTGGAACTCGAGTTACATTCGAGATTTAATCATTATAAGAATAAACGACATGCAAGTCGTATTTAGAAACCAAAACCATAATCACAAAACCACTAACCTATGGGTCTTAAGGCCATAACCATACACCATGCTCATATAACAATTAAGAACATCACATATTGCATTATGTCATCATACCACATCATATTTGTCATGATCCAATCACAAAAATCAAATAAGGTAAAATCAGAAAATTGCAATCAGAACTCTGAAAACAATAAATCGCTATTTTTAGGCTCTAAACGGCGTCAAACGACTTATATCCGCATCGGTGACATTGTTGGTATTGCTCAGTGACCCGATTACAATCATAAAACATATATTATTTGCGAAAATCGGACACTGGACACAGATTTCACCAAATCTGCTCATCCTTTCAGAAATCGTATCGTATACAATCTACGCAAAAAGACCAACGTATATCATATATACATACAAAAAAATAAAATCATCATATGATTATACAATCCTTATGAACATCATATATTTAAAAAAACATATATGTATACATAAATAAACAGATTGTATCACAACAGAAATATGGCAGATCCATATACACGCATACATGCATCAAATACAATAAATGAGTAACCAAATCATCCCATTATACAAGTAGCTCTGATACCATAGTTAGGTTTCGAGGCATAAACACATCGGAAAACCCGTAATTAAAACTAAAAATCGAAACCCAAAATCAGGATCCATGTATAATATACAGATAATTATGGAGAATCGAAAACTGTACCTTTTGAAGCTTTACGAATGGTTGACTAATGGAGGTCCTAACTTTGATCACCATGTATCCCTTTTGCAAGATCTACACCTCTAAACAGTCCACACGAATGTTCAATCGTCCAACGATCCACGGAGATGGTACTAGCTACAAAAACTGCTCACGATTTCTCTCTCTCTCTCTCTAGCCTCTCCAAGTTGTGGAGTAGCTAGGGTTTTTCAATAAAAACGAATTAAAGAAGTAACCTTAAAATAATACATCATAATGTATTTATAGGGATGAGAAATCTGGGCTTAACCATAATTAGAGTGGGCTTCACAAACCCAGTCCAATTCTGAGTTATATTATTATTAATTTCGAATTATAGTCTGATTAATCAAGTCTCACTTAATTAATCTAATAATTCAAAGTAATAACAATATTTTATTTAAATTCGAAATTTAATTAAAGCTCCGTTTAAAACATTCTTTGTGTGTGACCCTTTAGGTTATTATTACGTTGGCAATAATTTTATTATCTAATAATAAAATTATAAACAATGAGCGGCATCTAGTAATACATCATTGCTACCCAAGTAATAATAATAATTGGTGATCCAATTAAACCTTTCGTGAATAATGTTTCATGTAATATAATCCTTTTAACCTTATATTTTAGATTAAACTCGAGGCATGGTTTATGTCATCCTCTTCAACATTTAATCCCGGTTTACTTGATCAATGAGTAGACTATTAAACAAATCACTATTTGAGCATGGCCATGCATTTCATAGTCTCACTCAATCAAGAGGCCAATAATATCACTCCTAAAATAGGAGGGTTAAATCCTATATCTATCATTCATATTTCTCATATGATTCATAATATACCCAATGTCCACCTTTATCATTGCCCGTGTTAGGAATATGTTGTTCTTGATGATAATTATAAAAACACTTAGTAGATTTTGTATTAAGTCATTTTGTAACTGTCAACGGAATGGCATGCTCTACAGTGTTTCGTTGACAGGAAGCTCATCAACGGAATGAGTGTTGTAGCAATTGCACTGTACAATACTTCACAGTTTGATATGCATTTGATGTATGTATTAGATAGGTTTCCTAAGTCATGTTGACTAAGTACTAGATAGGCAAAATAGGTTGGTTAATTGTAAGTATATCATGCCTTGTAATTTTGCCTAAGTGAAGACATGTCAACGGTATGAAGATTACTCTATCAACGAAACAAGGATACACCATCAACGGAATGAAGAATAAAGCTATCAACGAAATACATTCTCCTGCCATCAACGGATCATTATTGCTCTTCTGTATAGTTGACAAAGTGATAGTGACAGCTTTCTGACAGATCAAAAGGAGATGTAGAAGTGTGCATTTGCATTGGGAGCCATTAAAATGGTCACTGGAAATAAGGAAACATTCCAATTCCCAATTGGGTTCTTGAGTGGGATCAGAATAAGCATGAAGACAAAAGACAAGGATCTCCAAGGACCACTGGACAAAAGGAATGAAAAGCAAGCTACTGGCGGTTATCTTTAGTGTACTTAAGTGTAACCAAAAATAGTATTGTAAACTTGGGAATATATAACCAAGTGTAGCAGTTAAAATAGATACAAGAGAAGAAAAACAAATAGATTGTATTAGCTATTTTTGAGAGCATTTTCTTCTCTACAAATCTAGTAACTGAGCAGCTGTGTACATTTGTATCACAGATTATTTCCGAAATAAAAACACTTCAGTTGGATCATCAAACAATCCAACTGAATTATTTATATCTTGTGTTTTTACTTATTCAGTTCAGTTTTATTTATAAGTGTTTTAAGTTTAAGAAAATATCAAGAATTGTATTCAACCCCCCCCCCCCTTCTACAATCCTGTTAGGTCATTTGGGATTAACAATTGGTATCAGAGCGAGCTTCTAACATACAAGAAGTTTAAAGATCAAGACCAAAACAGAAACCATGGTGAAGAAGGATGCAGGTGTGAAGATACCAGTTCTTGATAAGGACAATTACTTTCACTGGAAAGTAAAGATGCATTTACATCTCATGTCTATGGACGAGAGGTATGTAGACTGCATTGAGAAAGGTCCACACGTTCCCATGAAGTTTGCATCTAGAGTTGGACTGCCAGATGATGCTCCTGATGTGGAAATTCCAAAACTTGTCTCAGAATGGACTATTGAAGATGTTGCAGAAGTCCATAAAGATAAAAGAACCATGAACATTCTGTTTAATGGTTTGGAGCAAGAGATGTTTGACAATGTCATAAACTGTACAACCTCCAAAGAAGTATGGGACACTGTCAGAACACTATGTGAAGGAACTGAGCAAGTAAGGGAGAACAAAATGCAACTCCTTATACAACAATATGAGCACTTTCACTTTAAAGCTGGTGAAACCCTAAATGACACGTTTAGTAGGTTTCAAAAGCTTCTGAATGGATTAAAGTTGTATGGGAGAATCTACCAAACTAAGGATTCAAACCTTAAATTTCTAAGAGCTCTTCCAAAAGAATGGAAGCCTATGACTGTTTCTCTAAGAAACACTCAAGAGTACAAAGATTACACTCTTGAAAGGCTGTATGGAACATTAAAGACATATGAGTTGGAAATGGAGCAAGATGAAGAAATTGAGAAGGTACAGAAGAAGGGTGGATCTATTGCATTGATTGCATCTGTGAACCAACTGGAAGATGACAATGAGGAAGCTGCAAAAGCCACAACTAGTCGAGCTAGTTGTAGAAGTGATGTTAGCAAGGGAAAAGGCAAGATGACAGAGGAAGAAGAATCAGAACCAGCCAACTTGGATGACTTAGATGAGATTGATGAACACATTGCTTTTCTGTCAAGAAAATTCTCTAAGTTCAAGTTCAAGAGAAACTCAGAAGCAAGGCCACCAAGGAGAGACTTTCAACCTAACAAAAGTAACTGGATTGAAAAGTCTAAATTTAAATGTTTCAATTGTGGAATGCTTGGTCACTTTGCTGGAGACTGCAGAAAGCCCAAGATTGAGAAGGGCAACAGGAAATTTGAGCCTGTTGATTATAAAAAGAAATACTTTGAACTTCTCAAGCAAAAAGAAAAGGCTTTCATGTCTCAGGAGTATGATTGGGCTGGTAATGGTGAAGATTCTGATGATGATGTTGAGTATGTCAACTTGGCTCTTATGGCTAACAATCATGAGCAGGAAGCAAGCTCCTCAAGCAACCAGGGAGACAAAAGGAATCTTTGGTACTTGGATAGTGGTTGTTCAAGACACATGACTGGTGATTCCACCCTGCTCACAGAGTTTCAGGAAAAAGCTGGCCCTTGTATTGCTTTTGGAGATGACAGCAAAGGCTACACAAAGGGATATGGCTTGATTTCAAAAGAGAATGTCATCATTGATGAGGTTGCATTGGTGGATGGTCTTAAGCACAACCTGTTTAGTATCAGCCAACTTTGTGACAAAGGATTTTTAGTTACTTTTTCAAAAGAAGCCTGTGTTGTTTCTAAGGTAGGAAACAACAATGTGGTCATGACTGGATTCAGAAGAGGGAACGTGTACATTGCTGACTTTAGCAGCACAAGTCCAGACACCATCACATGTCTTTTCAGCAAGGCAAGCAAGGATGAAAGTTGGCTGTGGCACAAGAAATTATCTCATCTGAATTTCAAAGTCATGAATGATTTGGTAAGGAAAGATCTTGCTAGAGGAATTCCACAGGTAGAATTCTCCAAGGATGGTTTGTGTGATGCCTGTCAAAAAGGGAAACAAAAGAAGGCATCATTCAAAAGCAAGACAGAGTCATCAATTGTTCAACAGCTTGAGTTGCTCCACATGGATTTATTTGGCCCTGTAAATGTCATGTCAATTTCAAAGAAGAAGTACTGTCTTGTGATTGTTGATGATTTTTCTAGATTTACATGGACTTTCTTTTTGCACTCCAAAGATGAGGCAAGTGAAATCATTATCAATCACATCAAGATGGTAAGCAATCATCCATATTTCAAAGTGAGAAGAATTAGGAGTGACAATGGGACAGAATTCAAGAATTCAAGCATGAAAGTGTTCTGTGAAGAAAATGGTATATTGCATGAGTTTTCAGCAGCAAGGACACCACAGCAAAATGGTGTAGTTGAAAGGAAAAACAGAACACTTATTGAAGCTGCAAGGACAATGCTAGATGAATCAAAGTTACCTACTTATTTTTGGGCTGAGGCAGTCAACACAGCTTGCTTCACTCAAAATATTTCTTTGATTAATCAGGCCAAGGGAATGACACCTTATCAACTACTCAAAAGAAAGAAATCACTATTGGATTTTCTTCATGTCTTTGGTTGCAAGTGTTTTGTTCTGAGAAATCAAGTTGAGCACTTGGGGAAATTTGAAGCAAAGGCAGATGAAGCAATATTTGTGGGTTATGCAGCAGGGAAAGCCTACAGAGTCTACAATCTCAGAACCAACATTGTTATGGAATCTGTACATGTTGTTTTTGATGATCTCAAAATTTAGGGTCTCTGTGATGAAGGTTTCCATGAAAGTCTCTCTTTTGAGAATGAGGAAGGAGAACAAATGGATCATGATAAGACTATTGAGAAACAGTCCAAAGTTGTTGTATCTAGCACAGATGAAAGCAGCAGTGAAGATGAAATTGCTGCATTAAGATTGAAAAGAATAGCTGCTAGTAGACCAAATGGTCATTTCGTTGACAGTCAGAATGGTCATTTCGTTGACAGTCAGAATGAGCGTTTCGTTGACAGTCAAAATGGACATTCCGTTGACAGTCACAGAAATGCTTCCAGGAGTGATCAATTAGGGACAACAAACTCAGGGGGAGTTTCTCAAGGACAAATATCTAATCAAGGCAATCATGATCATGAAGCTACTTCTTCAAGAGCAAATCTACCTCCCTCAAGAAAATGGACTAAAGATCATCCCTTTGAACTTATTATAGGTGATGTTTCTTCAAAAGTTCAAACTAGAAGAACAACTCAAGAGGAATGTCTATATAGCAGCTTTCTGTCTCAAGAAGAGCCAAAGAAAGTTGAGGATGCACTTCTAGATCCAGATTGGGTTTTGGCTATGCAAGAGGAGCTAAACCAATTCGAGAGGAACAATGTTTGGAAGCTGGTGCCCAAGCCTAAAGACAGGAGTGTAATAGGCACAAAATGGGTGTTCAGAAACAAGATGGATGAAAATGGCATAGTCACAAGGAACAAAGCTAGATTGGTTGCAAAAGGCTACTCACAGGAAGAGGGAATTGATTTTGATGAAACCTTTGCTCCTGTTGCGAGACTAGAAGCAATAAGGATTTTCCTAGCCTATGCAGCCCATGCCAATTTCAAGGTCTTTCAAATGGATGTGAAGAGTACTTTTCTGAATGGGGAACTGGAAGAGGAGGTGTATGTGAGTCAACCTCCTGGATTTGAAGATGATGATTTTCCAGAGTATGTGTACTTTCTCCTCAAAGCACTCTATGGTTTGAAACAAGCACCTAGAGCCTGGTATGACACATTGTCGCAGTTCCTTCTTGAGAATCACTTCACTAGAGGTACTGTAGATAAAACTCTTTTTCATAGGATTGTGAATGGCTCTACAATACTTGTTCAAATTTATGTAGATGACATAATTTTTGGGTCTACAGATGAAAAACTTTGTCAAAAGTTTGCCAAGCTTATGCAAAGTAAGTATGAAATGAGCATGATGGGAGAATTAACTTATTTTCTTGGTCTTCAAGTAAAGCAAGTTAATGAAGGCATTTTCATTAGTCAAACCAAGTACATTAATGATTTGTTAAAGAGGTTTAACTTAATGGAATGCTCTCCTGCCAAAACACTCATGCCTACTGCCACCAAACTTGAATTGAATACTAACGAAAAATCTGTGGACATTTCAAGTTACAGAGGCATGGTTGGCTCACTTTTATATTTAACAGCTAGTAGACCTGATATTATGTTTGTTACATGTCTATGTGCTAGATTTTAGGCTGATCCTAGGGAATCCCATTTAGTTGCTATTAAAAGAATTTTCAGATATCTCAAAGGAACACCAAACCTTGGCATTTGGTATCCTAGAGAATCTGGTTTTGAACTAATTGGTTATTCAGATGCAGATTAT
The DNA here is from genome assembly GCA_030848705.1 of Heracleum sosnowskyi. Lineage (NCBI taxonomy): Eukaryota > Viridiplantae > Streptophyta > Magnoliopsida > Apiales > Apiaceae > Heracleum > Heracleum sosnowskyi. The sequence goes on along the minus strand of JAUIZM010000016.1, from coordinate 1,856,449 downwards.
GCAGGATGTAAAATTGACAGGAAAAGCACAACTGGAACCTGTCAATTTCTAGGAAACAAGCTTGTATCATGGTTCAGCAAGAAACAAAACTCAGTTTCCACCTCCACAGCTGAGGCTGAGTATATTGCAGCTGGAAGTTGTTGTGCACAGATCTTATGGATGAAAAACCAACTACTTTATTATGGATTAAGAGTTGAGAAAATTCCTATTTTCTGTGACAACACTAGTGCCATTGCCATTACTGAGAATCCAGTGCAGCATTCAAGGACCAAGCACATTGACATCAAGTACCACTTTATTAGAGAACATGTTATGAATGGTACTGTGGAGTTACATTTCGTTCCAAGTGAACAACAACTTGCAGACATCTTTACCAAGCCACTTGATGAATCCACATTCTCAAGATTAGTAAGTGAGCTAGGTATGCTAAATTTCTCTTAATTATTTTAAGATTTTTGCAAGTTAAAATGCAGTCAGGAATTTGCTATAATTTTTCTGTGAATTGATTTTCTCAGGAAAAGGTGAAATTTTGTCTAAGTCAAAATTACTATGTCAACGAAACGCACCATTTCGTTGATAGTCTTAGCATTTTTCTGGGTGTTTCGTTGATAGCTCTTTTATATCAACGAAACGCAGCTTTATCAACGAAATAGAAGGGACCTAAAATTCCCAATTCTGATTCGTTGATGTAGCGCTTTTTAATCTGAACCGTTGAAATTGCACGTTCTTTATCACGATCTATGCATACACCCCTGTAAGTATAAATCGTGGTAATATTTAATTCTAACGGTTACTTTTTAAGCCAATCAGGTAATTTAGATTAATTATTGGACTTAATTTCTGAGAATTTTTGGGGGAGTATTTAAGAAATTTCAATTTCTTTATTTCATTTCTACCTGTTCTCAAAAATTCCAAAAGTTTTTCTATCTTCTTCTCTCTAACAAGCAATACAGCTCGAAGCTTTTCCTCACTCAACAATGGCACCCATAGTCAAGCTTATGTCTGCTGGTGGGTTCATCTATGAGAAGAACAATTCTATTCCATTTGTTGTTAAGGAGAGTCCGAACAACATCTTTTTCAAGATGATGGACTTCATGGGGAACTGTAAGTTGAGCTATGCGATGTTTCACTCTACACCACTCTACAATGAAATAATCGAGGAGATTTGGACCTCATGTGAGTATAGTGGAACAAACTGCACACTGCAATTCACTCTTCAAGGTAATGAGTACATAGTTAATTCTGATGTTTTGCAAGCATGTTTACATATTCCTGATAATAATTGTGATGCTTTGCCTACTAACACTGAAATAACTACCATGCTAAATTCTATAAACTACTCTTTGCCTACTGATAACTTGGGTAAGATAATTAGGAGAGGTTTGGTTAGGGAATACAGCTATTTAGCTGATGCATTCATTAAGGTCTTTTCTGGAAAGATTAGTAATTTTGATGCATTAACTAACTCTATGTTAATTCTCCTAACCATGCTTCTAAATGATAGATATTACAACTTTAGCACCCAACTTATGTATGAAATTGGTGCTAAGTTGGGTGATAAGGCAAATAGGAGGAAAAATATCTATTATGCAAGGTTTCTGATGATGCTGGCTAATCATGTTAGTCCAGCACCATTAGTTATCTCTAATCCTACTGCCAGGTTTGAGTGCTTTGTGCAGGAGAAGAGAGTATTAACAGACATACTGAGGCTGAACCACAATGGTGATGTTCCAGTGGTGTATCTGCCAATCATTGAGGTAACTACTGCTATCCCTGTTAGTATAGCTGTTACTTCCATTGTTTCATCCAACCCAGTTGCTATGGAGTCTGTAGCTGTGACCCAACAGGCTCTTGCCCCAGCAACAAAACCAAAATCAAAGAAATCCTCCAAGCCAACCTCAGGTGCTTCTCAAAAGGCACCTGTTGTAAAAACTACCACACAACCTAAGGGGAGTGAGTCTGGAGTTGTGAGAGGTGAGGGAAGGGGTGAAAGTCAAAGAAACCCCAAGAATAAGGAAGGTGAGGTAAGTGTTTCCCAGCCTAGCCCCATTGTGTCTTCCCAACAAGGCACAATGAGTAAAATGGATTTAAGCACAAGTCTAATTGCATCCTCCCAAAAGGATGTAATTATTGAAACAAGCTCTCAACCAAGAGCACAGTCCAAGAGGGCAAGGGACACTGTAAGCCCACAGTCTACAATTTCCCAGTACCAAAGAAGAGTAAAGCAAAAATCCCAGGTTTCACAGGGTGCACACACACTGGAAGCAACACTTCCAGTTTCACAAATTCAATTTGATGTAACCCCTATCATAACTCTGGGGTTACAGTCCCATTCTCTTGATATCAATCTTGAACTATCTCCACCAAATTCACCAACTCAATAATTGGATGTGGATATGATCCATTCATCTATCCCTGATTCTCCAACTCTTTTCTTGGAGAAGCCCCACTCTGACATTGGTGACCATCACTTGTTAAGTGATTTGTTGGGCCACCAATCATCCTTTTCTGAAGTTACAAGAGGATCTGTGGAACAATCTCTTAAATCAATCACCACAGATTCTACTGTAATTTCACTTTCTCAAAGTGCCTTCTTGACCTCATCAACGAAACAGGCTCTTTCGTTGACAAGTGTTTCTCCATCAACGGTATCCATACCGTTGACAGTTCAAACTACCATACCGTTGATAGTTCACTCTGCACCTCTAATTGAAAATCAAGTTGTTTCCACAACTAGTGCAGATGATCTAGTGGTAGTTGAGACACTTCTAGGATTGAGAGGGAGTGAAACTGAGAGGCTAGCTTGCGGCCAGGCAAAAGGAGAGAATGAGAGTGAGAGGCTGGCTATTTCTTCCAGCCAGGCAAAAGGAGAGATTGAGAGTTCCACCTTAGTAGGTGAAGGTGAGGGTGTGAGAGGTGTGAGCCATGGGGAGCCCATGATGCAAGAAAATAGAGGAGAGAGAGAAGGGACTACAGGAGTCATAAGGGAGGAAGCAGCCATTGCTAGTGAGTCAATGGAGGTCAATGAGGGAGAAAGGGAACTTACTTTCCAAGAGCTCTATCAACAAACTCTGGATAGTATTTCCCTGGATCCTGAGACCTTTACTCATCCTGTGTCAGCCTATCAAGTTTTGGCTCAACAGGGCAATGTGGAGGCAGAGAGGTCACTACAACTAATTCATACAACTGCATCAATGCAAAGAGCAAAGGATGCCTTGACCAATCTATCTCCAGGAGCTGCAGCAAGTGGTGAGTTTGATTTCTCTGATGATGAGGACAGCTTTGGTGACAATCAGGTGGCCACTACTTCACAGACTGGGACTTCTGTGGTGCCTCCTACACCAAACTGGCTTTCTCAAGATTTACAAGGAAGGATTTCCCTGGATGCTGCAATCAAAAGGCAGTACAATGAGGCCTATCTGGCTCATGAGTCTGCAAATGCCAATGACAAGAAATTCTACAAGGCTATTATGGATTCACTGGAAATCCAAAGGCTACAGATGATGCAGACAAGGATTGAGGCTAGAGAAATCAAGGACTCAATTAGCAATCTCAAGGATGCTAATGAAAGGAGGCTAGATGAAAAGCTTCCTCTTCTCACTGTGTCCAAGATGAACAGGTTTTTCTCTAAGGAACCTGAGGTGGCTACCTCCTTGAAGACTCTCTCTTCTAGAGTGGACAAGGTGGAAGCTACTTTATCTCAGATGCAAAAGGAACAGGAGAAGCAGACACTACTCTTGGCCCAGCTAGTGGCAGCTCAAGGACTCCCAGTCATCTCTCTTGATGATAACAAAAAGGGGGAGAAATCTAAGGAGCTAGACATTCAAATCACAAAGGTTATGGTCCCAGCCATTTCCCTGCCAAAGGAGCCACTAGCTATGGGGGAGTCAGGAAAAGCTAAACTGGACAGCATTGACCTGATTCAGCAAGCATCTATGAAGCTACAGCTTGCTGAACAAATTAAAGACCACTGGTCCAGGATAGATGAAAGAGTCAAGAAGTTAGCCGATTCTGCAAAGATTTCAGATCCATCAACGAATCAAGCTTCTTCTACAGAGCCATCAACGGATGCCATGGTCTTAGCATCAACGGAATGGGAGCCACAGACCAATTCTTTATATAAGGTAGAGCCCCTTCTACATGGAGTCACTCAAGGTTCAAGGAAGGAGAAAGGACAAACTTCATGCATTAGGGATGTGGAACAAGCTACATTGCAAAGAAGCTTATCTCCCAAGTCCCCTGCTAAACCAAAGGGCAAAAATATAGCAAGGACTTTCTATCCTGCACCTTATCCAGATGAGCTCAAGCTTCTTGGATTACTTATCACTAAATGCAAGGAAAGCAATGATACTGAGGTAAGGAAGCAAAGGGCAATTGTCTACAGGAATGGACAAGAAATCTGTGTTTGGGCTGGTCACCCAAACTTTGCTGAAGCTAAGGCTGAAGAGTCAGAAAGAGCAGCAATGCAAGCAATTGCAGTTGCTCAATCTCTTGATGAAGAAGAAAGACAACAAGAAGAAAAAGCCAGAGAGGAAAGGAGTGCAAAGAAGAGCACAAGGCAACCAAAGGCAAGAGCTAGGAGAAATATAGCCTTTGAGAATGATGACTCTCAGAGTATTGCATCAGACTCTTCTGTACCAACTGCACCTCCAACAATTCCTGATCCAGCTCTAGGGGTAAAGTTAGCCTTTGATCCTAAACATCCTGTTAATTTCCATGATCAGCCAATTGAGCCAAAGGAAGAGCCAATTGAGTTTGATGAGGCCAACTTTCCAAAATTCCTCTTTGAGATGGATCCAAAGAAGAAATCTAAGCAAAGGGCTACCAAGGCTAAGCCAATTCTAGTAAGGAGACCACAAGCTGAAAAACCTCCTACCAACCCAGAAGACTTCATCTACATTGCTGATATCAGGGAGGAGTCTGACCTACATATCAATCTTGATGACCTAGTTGAAGTGAGAGGAATAGCAGCTTCTTACAAACTACCAGAGAGATTGGTGTTTGTCTACAAGGGTGGGAGAGAACAGGTTTGGCCTCTACATAGAATTCTGGGAGAAGACTATTAGACACTGCTATCTGTGTTTAAATGCCTGAAGAAAGATTTTGCTTTTACCAAAACAGCTAAGTCTGAAGTTGTTTCCAAAATTTGCCAAATCAAAGCTAGCTGGAACAAGCCTGGCGCACTTCCCAGAGTATTGAAGGTCCCTCAAACAGGAAAGAAGATTCATCTCCAACCTTTTTGGATGATGGAATTCAGAGACAAGGACAACTGTAGAAGATTCTTCAGAATAGAAGACCAACTCGAGAAGGCATCCAATGAAACTCTAAGTTTAATGCAATCCAAGTTGGGGAATCAAGATGAAGAAGAGAAGATTTTCTACAGAAGACTTCAAGCTCAGATTGAGGAGAACAATGCAAGAAAAGGGAAGAAAACAAGACCACAGAGGCAAAGATGAAAAATCTGCTCAGTCTAGAGGAGCAACTCTGTGCACTTGTTTTGTAAGATTTTCTACTTTGAAATTTAATTAAATTCAATGAAGCTCAATGCAATTTCTACTTTTATCATGTGTAATTTGACTGAGTGTTTTTGTTATCATCAAGGCTCTTGATTTATGGCTGTTATTCTATCAGTCATAAATTGGGGGAGATTGTTAGGAATATGTTGTTCTTGATGATAATTATAAAAACACTTAGTAGATTTTGTATTAAGTCATTTTGTAATTGTCAACGGAATGGCATGCTCTGCAGTGTTTCGTTGACAGGAAGCTCATCAACGGAATGAGTGTTGTAGCAATTGCACTGTACAATACTTCACAGTTTGATATGCATTTGATGTATGTATTAGATAGGTTTCCTAAGTCATGTTGACTAAGTACTAGATAGGCAAACTAGGTTGGTTAATTGTAAGTATATCATGCCTTGTAATTTTGCCTAAGTGAAGACATGTCAACGGTATGAAGATTACTCTATCAACGAAACAAGGATACACCATCAACGGAATGAAGAATAAAGCTATCAACGAAATACATTCTCCTGCCATCAACGGATCATTATTGCTCTTCTGTATAGTTGACAAAGTGATAGTGACAGCTTTCTGACAGATCAAAAGGAGATGTAGAAGTGTGCATTTGCATTGGGAGCCATTAAAATGGTCACTGGAAATAAGGAAACATTCCAATTCCCAATTGGGTTCTTGAGTGGGATCAGAATAAGCATGAAGACAAAAGACAAGGATCTCCAAGGACCACTGGACAAAAGGAATGAAAAGCAAGCTACTGGTGGTTATCTTTAGTGTACTTAAGTGTAACCAAAAATAGTATTGTAAACTTGGGAATATATAACCAAGTGTAGCAGTTAAAATAGATACAAGAGAAGAAAAACAAATAGATTGTATTAGCTATTTTTTAGAGCATTTTCTTCTCTACAAATCTAGTAACTGAGCAGCTGTGTACATTTGTATCACAGATTATTTCCGAAATAAAAACACTTCAGTTGGATCATCAAACAATCCAACTGAATTATTTATATCTTGTGTTTTTACTTATTCAGTTCAGTTTTATTTATAAGTGTTTTAAGTTTAAGAAAATATCAAGAATTGTATTCAACCCCCCCCCCCCCCCTTCTACAATTCTGTTAGATCATTTGGGATTAACAGCCCGGTCAAAGATAACTTTGAGTAGAATCAAAGTATATTAATTCTCATATAGAAATATAATGATTTCAAGTCTAAGGATCATTACACCATTATCACTGTGAGAATTAGTTATGACACTTGATAACATTTACCATGAAGAATTCACACGGTGGGTCAATCCAGTGCCATGTTTTTCTAACATGCACTTATGTCTTTGACTTTAGTATCACCATACTAATGACCAATGAGATGTGGTCATCTATCAACAAACATACTAGTCTTAATGCATTATTATTGTCCTCAAATAATAATACTCGACTAGGGATCTTTAGGATTATAAACACTATTCATATAATCTCATTTCTAAGTCACATACTTAGAGATATAGAATTCATGCTTATATTCCAAGGACATTTATTATTCTAATATTTATATCGTAGTTAATAAAGACAGAATAAATAAATAAAGAAAATCCATAGAACATATTTATTAATAATCAAAATGTTTTTTCCAAGAACATTATAGTATTATCTCTAGGGCACAAATACTAACATCTAGTATGAACCTAAGATTCTCGAACTTGAAATCACATCCACTTCTTCTAAGAGCAAACCTGAAAATTATAAGTAATGAGCTATACAGCCCAACAAGAAACCAATCGATCCAACTAGTCGAACAAATAACATCTATACACATACCATTATACGATATTCAATACTATACAATAATGACATGCGAAAAAAACACTTTCGATACAATTTCTTATTCTAATACAATACGACACCACATAACAACAATAACTTGAAATCCACAATTCATGCCTCGATCACTACAACCCGGTGATAACAATCCTCAATTTTCAGAAAACTGTCACTATAACCCGGTGACTCGGACCTTTTTCTTATTCGATATTTTCACAAACCATGACACAAATCTGAATCCCAGGACTATTAATGCTTACACATAACACATATCAAATAATACATATCACTTCAAAATATATCATCCTAGCCCATGTTTGTATATCAAATACACACTTATAATACATAATTTTGAAAAAATACTAGATAAATCAATCGGAAACTTACCTCGACGCATCCTAGACCATATATTCAATTCTGATCAGACTTATATTTACTCATTTTGAGCCTCTAAACGATATTTTCTGGAAAAACTTAAACCACCAAAGTTGAAGACCACGGAAAGATCTTTCCGACAAGGTATGTCTCATCAGATATGGACTTATAAGGAATCGGGAATTGAATAAAACATCCGCTGTATTTGAACAACAACTAAAAAACGAGATCTGAACATGTTTTGTGATTTTAAGAACAGTTTAAAGTCAAAGCTGGAAAAACACTATGAAACAGATAGAAAATTGAAAGAGCTTTCCGAAAAGTGCAGGACCAAGAACCAATGAATTCTGACTTACGATGAAGTTTCTACAAATTTTACAAGATCGTTGAATTGTGTTTGAAAATGCCCTACAAATTTTGTTATAAAAATCGGCAAGCAAAACATGATGTTTATATAAACTTACAAAACCCTAAGTCCAAACCTACATGTTATTATCCATATTTTAGGCCGATTAATTTCATTTTAAATGCTATTCTTTATCAAATTTTAATCTTTTTTCCAATTAATCTTTTATTAATTATAATCTAAAATTACGGGATATTACAGGTTGCATCTCGTTGCATTTGGTTGCAGACCGTATTTTGCAAATATTTTCAAGTTGTTTTTTGTTGCAAAAGTTGTTGATCGTATTTTTGCAAATATTTTCAAAAGATGGTACAATATCAAAAAAAAAACTTTAAAAAAGCAGTATTTTTGATAATTTCTCAAAAATAATTGACGCATATCGTGTAATTCATATTTTCGGGTGTATATTAATGATTGAAATATATAATAAAATTAATATTTTTAAATATGTTTTTAAAAGATAACCGTTTTAATTGAAAGTAACATATCTTCATTAGAAAAGATAACTAATTTACTAATAATTGAAAGATATCATGTAATTAAAGATAAGGAAACATAAGATAATTGATATTTTCAGAATTTTTAAATAAAAAGTAATTGCTTTAATTAAAAAGTAATGTTATATTTTTATTTTTAAAAAATATTTAATTATTTACTAATAATTATATTATTTAATTATTTATTAAATTAAATTATTAAAAAGTAATTCATAAGTTAATATTTCAATTTAGTATAGTAATACAAGTATATCTCATGGTTGTTAATTTGACTGCAAAATTCATAAAACACGCAAATCACGATCGTTTAGCCTTCTTTTAGACACGAGACATTTTTCTTTTAGACCCGAATTTAAAGAATCAACGTGGGTTTCACACTCCAAATCCAGTAACAACTTTGTGTAAGCAAACAAATATGCAGACTTCATGCTTCATGGATCCATATACGACTTAAGACTTTACTTACCATTTGCAAGATAACACGCGCAAATAATAGAGGTCGCTGATTCGTATGCAAGACAAAAAAACATAAATATTCTAAAAAAATAATATGTCGAATACTATAAAACCTTGGTCCTCTGTGTTTAGACTATATAAGCTTATCGTTGGCAAACCAAATTGACAGAACAAAATATTAAGATGGGCTCGTTGATAGAAGCAAACAATAAGCCTCATGCCTTGTGCATTCCCTTTCCTGCACAGGGTCATGTTACTCCAATGCTAAAACTAGCCAAACTTCTTCACCACAAAGGCTTTCATATTTCATTTGTCAACACCGACTTTAACCATAACCGTCTGATCCGATCGAGGGGTCCGAATGCCCTCGATGGCTTGCCGGACTTCAGGTTTTACTCAATACCTGATGGCCTACCACCCTCGGACCCTGATGCAACTCAAGATATTCCTACCCTGTGTAAGTACACTCCAATCAACTGCTTGGCTCCTTTTAGCAACCTTATTTCGAAGCTCAATGACTCTTCCAACTTGGGGGTACCACCAGTGACATGTATTGTTTCTGATGGGGTCATGAGTTTTACTTTGGAAGCTGCTGAACGTTTTGGAATTCCTCAAGTTCTGTTGTGGACAACAAGCGCTTGCGGCCTCCTCGCATATATGCAGTATCACAAACTTGTAGAAAGAGGCTATACACCACTACAAGGTAAAGATATCGCATTGATTCACATCTCTATCAAGATAAATATCTTAGCGAAGTATAGTTTAAAAATCTTTTTTTCTTTGATTTGCAGATATGAGCGATGTATCAAATGGCTATCTTAATACAAAAATCGATTGGGCTCCGGGAATGAAAGATATGAAATTAAAGGATTTTCCAAGCTTCATCAGAACTACTGACCCAAATGATATCATGCTCAACTTCCTTATAACTGAGACCGCGGCGCTTCCTAGAGCTCGTGCGCTTATTATAAACACATACGACACTCTTGAGCAGGATGTTTTGGATGCAATTTCAGCCAGTCAATCTCATATTTATACAGTTGGACCGCTCCACTTGATGATGAATCAAATTCAGGACAGCACTCTATTGTCCATCAGCTCAAGTTTGTGGAAAGAAGAGGTTAGCTGTATTGATTGGCTTGACAAAAAAGATCCAAACTCTGTTGTCTATGTGAATTTTGGCAGTATCACTACCATGACTGCTAAACAGCTCACGGAGTTTGCATGGGGCTTAGCTAACAGTGAGAAACACTTCTTGTGGATGGTAAGGCCTGATATAATTGCTGGTGACACAGCCATGGTGCCGCCAGAGTTTTTGGTTGAAACAAGAGAAAGAGGAATGCTGTCAAGCTGGTGCTCTCAAGAACAAGTCCTCAAACACCCTGCCATTGGAGGGTTTTTGACGCATAACGGGTGGAATTCGACTATTGAGAGCATTGCAAGTGGCGTGCCAGTGATTTGTTGGCCCTTTTTTGCTGAACAGCAGACGAATTGTAAGTACAGTTGCGTAGAATGGGAAATTGGAATGGAGATTAACAATAATGTCAAGAGAGATGAAGTAGAGGAGTTAGTGAGAGAGCTAATGGATGGTGAAAAGGGAAAGAAATTAAAGAACAATGCAATGGAGTGGAAAAGGAAAGCTGAAGCAGCTGCTAGCCCTGGTGGTTCGTCTTCAATAAATTTGGACAGATTGGTCAATGAGGTGCTACTAGCTGACTAGTTAAAATGTCGGAGCAACAAGGAGTAAAGGAATTTGCCTAAATCTAATGAAATCGCCGCAATAAATATATGAGAAAGATGTATCTTTGTTTATACTTGATCGACCCTCATTTTCAGTGAGTGAAACATGCATGTTTCACTCACAACTGGATTTGTGGTTGAACTATACAAAGTTCCAAACCAAGGTGATTAAACCGATCACTTTTTTAAAATAAAAATAATTGGTACAAGATTTTAACTACTTAATTAGCTAGTAACACCTCATCGACCAATCTGTTCAAATTTATTGAAGAAGAACCACTAGTGGTAGCAGCTGCTTCAGCTTTGTTTTTCCACTCCAATGCATTCTTCTTCATTTTCTTTCCCTTCTCACCATCCATCAGTTCTCTCACCAACTCCTCCACTTCATTTCGCTTCACATTATTATCGATCTCCAGTCCAATTCCCCATTCCGCGCAACTATACTTACAATTCGTCTGTTGATCAGAGAAAAAGGGCCAACAAATTACAGGCACGCCACTTGATATGCTCTCAATACTCGAATTCCACCCACTGTGTGTCAAAAACCCTCCAGTGGCAGGGTGTTTCAGGACTTGTTCTTGAGCACACCAGCTGGCTAACATGCCTCTTTCTTTCGTTTCAACCAAAAACTCCGGTGGTACCATGGCTGCGTCACCACCAATTATATCAGGCCTGACTATCCACAAGAAGTGCTTCTTGCTGATAGCTAAGCCCCATGCAAATTCCGTGAGCTGTTTAGCAGTCATAGGAGTGATACTACCAAAATTCACGTAAACAACCGAGTTTGGTTCTCTTTTGTTAAGCCAGTCAATGCAGCTATCCTCTTCTTTCCACAAACTTGAGCCGATGGACATAAGTCTAGTGTCCTGGATATGATCCATCATGAAGTTCAGCGGCCCAAGGCAATAAATATGCGGATTAGTGGCTGAAATCGCAAGCAGAGCATCCTCTTCAAGAGCGTCAAACGTATTTATTATAATTGCACGAGCTTTAGGAACCGCTTCAATCTCAATTATAAAGAAGTTTAGCATGATATCATTTTTGTCTGTAGTCCTCAGGAAGCTTGGAAAATACTTCAGTGTCATCCCTTTCATTCCTGGAACCCAATCAATTTTTGTATCCAAATAGCCATTTCTTACATCGCTCATATCTGCAAAGCAAGCGAACAAAACAGAGAACGTGAGTGTACTAATCAACCGTATCTATAACATATCAAAACTACCAAAAAAAAGTTTGTCGAATAAGTTTGGAAGGATACAAGCTTTGTTTAGCCGTTTGCCTCAGTCATTTGGTCTATAGGTTGTGCTCTTGTGTACAAAAAGGTTCGGAGCCAGTACACGAAATGGGCTCCTAATGAAATTTCTGCAGTTCATCTATGGATTTTTTTTTTAAATTTTAGAATGTTATTAGAGTTTATTAATAAGATTTACACACTGCTAACTGTGTACAACTGATGATTGTCCAAGTCCAAATGTTAATTTCACAGTTATGTAGTCATAATTAATCGTAGATCTAAATCACAGATATAGGTCTACCTTGTAGTGGTGTATAGCCTCTTTCGACAAGTTGCTGGTACTGCATATATGCTAGGAGGCTGCAAGCGCTAGCCGTCCACAACAGCACTACAGGAATTCCAAAGTTATCAGCAGCTTCCATAGTGAAGGTCATGATGGCATCAGAGACGATACATGTCACAGGTGGTACCCCCGAGACGGAAGAGTCGTTGAGTTTGGAAATAAGGTTGCTAAAAGGAGCTAAGCAGTTGATTCTAGTGTACTTACACAGGGCAGGAATATCTTGAGTTGCATCAGGATCTGAGGGCGGTAGGCCATCAGGTATCGAGTAAAACCTGAAGTCGGGTAAGCCATCGAGGGCGTTCGGACCCCTTGATCGGATTAAGCGGTTATGGTTAAAATCTGTGTTGACAAATGAAATATGAAAGCCTTTGTGGTGAAGAAGTTTGGCTAGTTTTAGCATGGGAGTTATATGACCTTGTGCAGGATATGGAATACACAAGGCATGAGGCTTAGGCTTACTCTCTGGTGTTGACATTGAGCTAGCTAATGTTAATCTTTATGTAAATTCAATTTTCTGTTTGCCATCGATGAGCTTAACTATATATTATCTTCGTCCCTCTCATTTTTTTACAGTTTTTTATTTTAAGGCTCCTATAAATTATAGCTCTACAATTTATTTTTAAAACTTTTTTTGTCTAAATAAAAATTTAAACATTATATTTTTATTCAGAAAAAGAAATTTTTTAAAATAATTTATCGAAGTATATATTAAAAAAGCCTTAAAATACGTACCGAGCCCTAGGGGTGTAAACGAGCCGAGCCGAGTCGAGTCGAACACTGCCAGGCTCGAGTTCGAGCTCGACTAAATAGTTCGGGCTCGAGTTCGAGCTCGAGCTCGACCGAGCCACAAATTTCAAGCTCGAAGCTCGGCTCGTCCAAAGTTCGATACGTTCGAGCTCGGCTCGAAAGCTCGAATAGATTTTGCTAAATATTGAGAAAAACTCGAATGCAATAAGTTCGGCTCGAGTTCTGCTCGATTAAATATGCAAATTATATATAAATATTGAATATTTATATACTAATATATAAATAACATATAAATAATATATATAAATTAATATTAATATAAGCTCGATTAGGCTCGCAAGCCTCACAAACCGAGTAATTTCAAGCTCGAGCTCGACTCGGTAAATTATTCGAATAGCTCGAGCTCGAGCTCGGCTCGATTATTATCGAACCGAATTCGAATATTTTACGAGTCGAGCTCGAGTAGCTCACGAACTGTTTGGCTCATTTACACCCCTACCGAGCCCTATCCTCCAATATAAAGAATTGAGGGGGAACGGAGGATATTTACAGCGGATTCGTTTTCCTTACATGGATTGAATGGACTAATAAACGCAACGCATTTGTTGGTACTTGACGAATTGACTTGTACTAGCTTACTGTTAGCAATATTCACGAGCAAATATTCAAATCAGACATGCAGTTAAACTTCGATAAATAATTATCACTGAAATTAACCAAGTTAAATTTATTTTCTCATATAACATCCTCGACAAAAATATCGATCAAAAAAATACATACATCGATCAAAAATCATATCTATCGATGTTTTTCTAATAATGCATTTTGTAGTATTTCAAATGGTAGTCACCGATGGACTCTGCACAAGGATAAAGTATTTAATTCTGATACTCAGTATATTGTGGGCGTTTGGGGTATCAAGCAAAAGTTGAACTTAAAATGTGTAAGTGCTTTAATTCTAATACTCAGTATATTATCATCAATGATAAGTCCAATGGCGTACGAAAGTTTGGTTGTATCCTAGAGAAGTCATACAGTCAAGTTCTTCACTCGAGTGAGACTCAGGTTTTTTATTTAAGTCATTTTAGTTCAATCCCGACTTAAAATATGTTAGCAGTCCCGAGTAAAATCTCGATAAATTAATATTGGATAAAATAATAATTTTAATTAATTAATATTTTTTTAGTCTTAACTTGGATTTTTTAATATAAGTTAATAATTCGCTGATGTGTATGCATTACAATTGTTTAAGAGAAATTCTAAGGAATTATAAAAAAAATTCATAAATTAAAATATAATTTTCTATTTTTTCTAACAAAATTCACTATTTTTTCAATAATATCACGGATAATATCTTTTTAACTAAAACATATTATCTTTTCCGTTTATCCTTACTAAAATCTCTCTTTTTCCAAAAATATCACCGACAACTCTTACTTATTTATTTTAAAACTTATTTTAATTATTTAAAAAAGTTTACCTAATTCAACATGTCTACTTATTTTTTTAACAAATACAATTAATAAAATATTAAAATGTAAATTAAAAAATAATTTAATAATATAAAAATAATAAATATATAATTGTCTTTTATAAATAAAACACATTTTTCTATTTTTTCTAACAAAATCCATTTTTTTTCCAAAAATATCACTGCCAATTATCCTTTTCATTTAAAACATGTTAGCTTTTCTATTTGTCCTTACTAAAATCTCTCTTTTTCCGAAAATATCGCGGGCAACCCTTACTTATTTATTCTCAAATCTATTTTAATGTGTTTAATAATATAAAAAAAAAAGTTTACCTATTTTAACATGCCTACTTATTTTTTTAACAAATACAATTAAAAAAAAATTAAAATGTACATGATAAAATAATAACTGTTAAAAACAATTCGTGCATGCTGAAACAGTGAAAGTTTTGGTTTTCGATCATTTATGCTATTGAATAAAATAATATAAAGTATAAATATAAAACACATTACCTTTTAATGAATATATTAGCTTTTATAGACACGCCTAAAAATAAAAATTGGTATAATATATCTTTTTATCATTAATATTGCTTTTTTATTATATATATTTCAATTATTAATACATTTCAAAAAAATACCAAACACTATATATTTTTAATAAAAATATCAATTATACTATATTCTATATATCTCTATTACTAATACAAAAAAATAATATTAAAAAAATAAATTATGTGCTTCTTAGAAGCTAGTATATGTACTCCATTCATTCCATTACTATTTGGCACACATTTTAAGGTGTATATAAATTATAGTTCTATAACTTATTTTTTAAATTATTTTTTTGAATAAAATTTAAATATTAAATTTTTATTTAAAAAAATTAAAAATAATTTATGAAAGTATACTTTATGTCTTAAGCGAACCGAATAGATTGATGGATATAAATTAGCAGTCTTTCATTGGCATGTGGGGCATGGACGGCCATTTCCAAAAAGATGGCATGTGGGCAGAGCATGGACGGCCATTTCCGCAAAGATAGTGATGTACAACGATATGTAGGGCCGAGCAAAAAAATCAAACTGATTGAATCGGGTCGAATCGAGCAAATTGTATTTCATGATTTTTTTGGTAATTTGATTTGGTTTAGGTTTGATATAAATAAAAATTATTATTTAATGGTTCGATTTGGTTTTCATATTAAAATCAGATTGTTAAAATCGAATCAGACCGTTCCATTTTATTATATTATAAAATAATATATTTATTCATTTTATAGATATCTCACATCTTACAATTTATTAAATACTAGCTTAAAACCCGTGCGATGTACGGATTGTTTATTAATAATTATTATTTTTATTATCAATTTGAATTTGCTAAAAAAATAAGTAGGTGTGTTAAACTTTTTTAAATAATTAAAAGTATTAAAATAAATTAATAACTGTTTATCCGTGATATTTTTGGAAAAGTAGGGGTCTTAGTAAGGAAAAATAAAAAAAGTAACATGTTTTATCTGAAAAGGTAAGTGCCCGTAATTAAAAATATTTAAATACGTTTCAAAATAAATAAGTAGGGATTTACCCGAGATATTTTTGGAAAATGGGGATTTTTAGTAAGGAAAAATAGAAAGAGTAACATGTTTTAGTTGAAAATAATAATTGCCGGTGATTTATTTTTAGAAAAATAGAGGATTTTGTTAGAAAAAATAGAAAAAGTAATGTATTTTAGCTGAAAAGGTAGTTGGTTATAAAAATGTTATTATTTAATAATAATTTCTTTAGAAAATGAAAAAATTGAAAAAGTAACATGTTTCACCCGAAAAAGTGCTCATAATTAAAAGTATTAAAATAGATTTTAATACTTTTATTTATTAAAATAAAAAAATAGTTTTTTAAAATAAATAAGTAAGGGTTTGCCCGTGATATTTTTGGAAAATGAGGGATTTTAGTAAGGAAAAATAGAAAGAGTAACATATTTTTGTTAAAAAAGATAACCGCCCGTGTTTTTTTTAGAAAAAGAGAAGATTTTGTTAGAAAAAAATAAAAAAAGGTAATGTATTTTAGCTGAAAAGGTAATTGGTTATAAATAATGTTATTATTTAGTGATAGTTTTTTTAAAAATAAGTAAGGGCAATTAAATAAAATCACCAAGTACCGACCGTCCGTCCATCCGACTACAAAACTTTTAATGTTTTGTCTTTAATAATATAGCTTAAAACTCGTGCGATGCACGAATTGTTTTTAATAATTGTTAATTTTATTATTTATATTTTATATTTTATTAATTGCATTTGTTAAAAAAAATAAGTAGGCGTGTTAAATATTTTTAAATAATTAAAAGTATTAAAATAGATTTTAAAATAAATAAGTAACGGTTTGCCCATGATATTTTGGAAAAAGAGTGGTTTTAGTAAGAAAAATAGAAAGTAACATGTTTTCGTTGAATTTTAAAATATAAAAGTCACGATTGACCCGTGATATTTTTGAAAAAAAGAGGGGTTTTAGTAAGAAAAATACAAAATGTGACATTTTTAGTTGAAAAAGATAATTGTCAATTAAAATTATTAAAATAAATTTTAAAGTAAATAAGTAAGGTTTTGCCCGTGATATAATTGGAAAATTATAGATTTTAGTAAGAAAAATAGAAAATATAACATGTTTTAGCCGAAAAAGGTAATTGACTGTGATTTTTCTAGAAAAAGAGGAGAAATGTAATTGCCAATTAAAAATATTAAAATATGTTTTAAAATAAATAAGTAAGGGTTTTGTTATGGAATAAAAAACGTGCTTGTGAATTAATTGCTAAGGTTTAATGAGCTTCGAGCTTTAATGGCTGCACTCGTGCTTCCGGACTAAATTGGTCCTCACAAGATGCCTACGTATCTCTAGCGTTTAGAGAATCAAGCCAATAACGTAGTTCTGATTGTAGGATCAGAGTCCTTATATAGGCGTCTGGAGCCTTGTATTTATGGTACGTTTAGGAGACTTAACGGATAAGTCTTCTTTTTGATATTGGATAAGTATTGTATTTCTTGCTGAAGAATTCGTTTCCTTGTTGATAAAGGTTATGACTCATTGATTGCCTTTAATTGGGATTCCAGATCCTTCTTTGACTAATTTTCCATAATTTGGGCTCTTTTCATGAGCTGTATATTTTCCCTATTCATTAATTACGAAATTAATGAATAATTAGGGTGTCGGGCCTTAAATACCAGCCTTTCCGTTGAATAGTCAATTATATTTCTATAATTACTTTTCTATCCATATCATTTGCCCCCCAACTTCTGGGAAAATATCCTCGGGGTTTTCGTAGAAGTTATAGCGCGTATTTCCCAAAATTTTCCATTTTTAAGGGCATTTTTGACCTCAAATTAGGTCATTTTTCGACCAGGAATTCGACCTGGAAACAGTACAAATTCGACCAGGAATTCGACCTGGAAGCAGTGCAAATTCGACCAGGAATTCGACCAGAATCGATCCCAGGTCGAAGATTTCGACCTCAGTTTCCTAGTCTTTTTCGACCAGGATCGTTCGACCTCGATCTTCCTTCGTTCGACCTTGATCTTGTTCCCAGGTCGATGGGTTCGACCTCGAATCATAGGTCTTTTTCGACCTCATGATTTCGACCTCGACTCAGTATGTTTTCGACCTGGAGCTGTCGACTTCGACTCGTAGGTCATTTTCGACCTCGTTTTGCCAATTTTATTTCTAGTATTCCTTCGACCTCGATTGGTCGTGAGGTCGTTGGTTTCGACCTCGACTCATAGGCCAATTTCAACCTGGATTTGTCGACTTCGTTTCCATGTGTTTTCGACCAGGATTTATGATTTCCTGGCTTTATTTTGGTACGAGGTCGTACAATACGACCTCGATTTCTTATGCATTTTCGATCTCGTTTGTTCGATCTCATCTCCGTGTTTCTTCGACCTCGTTTTTCTAGGTCAAAGTAGACTTTATTTTCTGGGTCATTTTCGACCTCGTTTCCTTCTGTTTTTCGACCTTATTTTGGTGTGAGGTCGAGGGGTACGAACTCAATTTATAGTGTATTTTCGATCTCAGTCAATCGACCTCGACCTAGGGTCTTTTCGACCTCATTCTGTCAATTTTTTGACTTGCTTTTGGTGCGAAGTCGATGGACACGACCTCATTATCGTGTGTATTTTCGACTTGGGTCATGCGACCTCGATTTAGGGTCTTTTCGACCTCAAATCTTTAATTATTTCGCTTTGTTTGGGAGCGAGGTCGTTGGATACGACCTCGTTTTCTCCTATATTTTCGACCTTGGACATACGACTTTGTCTTAGGGTCATCGCGACCTCGGTCTTTTGCCTTGGTTTTATTCCAAGATTTTTTCTTGGGCTATAATTAGCCTATTTGGACTTGGACCTTTCCAGCCTTGAGCCTTAATGGGCCTCATTTGATTTGGGCTTCGATTTTGCCTAAGATTTAATTTATTTGGGCTTTTGCCTTTGTAATCCATAAATGGATTTTATGGGCCTTGACTGGCTACAGACGGTTACTCTTCCTTAGCCGGTTGAGTTTCCAATCACTTTTCTTATAAAAGAGTGGGATCTCCACTTTATTCTTCACTTCATACCTTCAAATTTCCGAAATTTTCTCTCTACTCTTTTCTCTCTTTTATTCCGTGGTAAGGCGATTTCCGGAGAGATTTTCCGTTGAATCTCACCGTTTTTCTGGGTTTTTTATTTGAAGATTTGAAGAATTCTTTGAAGATTTGAAATTTTTCTTTGAATATTTGAACATTTCTGGTATTTTTCTGGGTTTAAAATGGCTGATTACGCTTCCCAACGTCTATGATAATGCACTAGGATTTCATAGAAGTTATACCGGTCTTTTTCGAGACTTGGGGTCTTTTTATCCCTTACCTGGGACTTACTACCCTTTTTTGGGGATTTTAATATACACTAGTGTTTCACGAGTATCGTCTTTGTGTAAAGTGTGGAGCGACCTACACATTTACGACGATTTTGCCTTATTCGAGGCTAACTTGACATTTGCATAAGCCTTTTATGTCTTATACCGTCTTGTTTTGGCTTCAAGCCTTTCATTGAGCATATCGAATGATGGGGTTTGGACTGAATGTCTTAGGTTTCTGGGGTTTCAACCCTTCATTTGCTTTCTAGGAAGCTCATGATTTCATCGAACCTTATTTATAGTAGTGATTCCATTCAGGAAACACTTTAAACATAATAAACTTTCAAGTTGGAGGCATGCCAAGTCCTTGGCACCTCTTGCCCTTCGAGGGTTTCTAGCTTGTATTGAGCCTCGACCAAATACGTTCTTGACGCGGTATGGTCCTTCCCAATTTGGGGCCAATTTGCCCTTTTGTCCAACTCTGGATGCTTCAATCTTTCGGAGAACCAGGTCTCCTTGTCGAAAGAACCTTTCTTTAACCCTTAGGTTGTAGTAGAAAGATGCCTTCTTTTGATGTTCAACTATCTTGGCGTTTGCCTCATCTCTAACTTCATCAATCAGATCTAAGGCCAGCTTCAAGCCTTCTTCATTTGTTTCTGGCTCGTAAGCCTCAATTCTTGAAAACGTGTGAGTGATTTCCACCGGAACCACTGCCTCTGCTCCATATGCCAGCAGGAATGGGGTTGCTCCAGTGGTGACTTTGCAGGTAGTACAATATGCCAAAGTATGGGGAGCAATTCGTCCACCCAAGTATTTCTGGAGCGTTCAACTCTTTTCTTTAGTCCATCTAGGATAATTCGATTCGCAACTTCAACTTGCCCATTTGCTTGTGGATGGGCAACGGAGGTGAAGCGTAGTTGGATATCATTCTCTTCACAATACTTCTTGAACTCATCATTGTTGAATTGAGTTCCATTGTCCGTAACCAGGATTCGTGGGATGCCATACCTGCATATTACACTTTCCCAGAAGAAGTGCATCACTTGTTTGGTGGTTATCTTGGCTAGGGGTTTAGCCTCAATCCACTTGGTGAAGTAGTCGATTGCTACTATCAGGAACTTTCTTTACGCACTTGCCATTGGAAATGGCCCAAGTATATCCATTCCCCACATTGCAAATGAGATTGGTGAGTTTATGGATGTCAACATCTCTGGTGGTTGCCTAACCAGTGGTGCATGTTTCTGGCACCGTTCACACTTCTTAACGTAGCTTTTAGCATCAGCAAGCATGCTTGGCCAATAGAAGCCTAGACGGGTGATTTTATGGGCAAGGGCTCTGCCCCCAAGTGCTGCCCACAAATTCCTTCATGTACTTCCTTCAGGGACAATTCTGCCTCTTGAGGTCTCAAACATTTCAGATATGGAACGATGAAAGACTTCTTGTATAGGATTCCCTCAATCAGGGTATACCTTAGTGCTCTCACATACAGCTTTCGTGCTTCTGAAGTGTCATTGGGTAACCACCCAGTTTCCAAATGAGCCTTGATGGGATCTATCCAACAACTAGCAACATCAATGGGTGCTACCAACTTTCCGTTGATGCTTGGGGTCCTCAGGACTTGGAAGTATACACTCCCTGCATAGTTTTCAATTTCGGAAGAAGCAAATTTAGACAAGGCATCAGCCTTCATGTTTTCTTCCCTTGGAATGTGCTCTACATAGCATTCGTCGAACTGAGTCATGATGGCCTTGACAAGTTTCAAATACTTGGCCATGACTTCATCTCTGGCCTCAAATTCCCCATTTACTTGGGAAACCACTAGCCTCGAATATCCACATACTTTCAGAGTTTTAACTCTCAAGGCTCCAGCCAGCCCTAAGCCGGCTATCAGAGCTTCATACTCGGCCTCATTGTTTGTCGTTGGGAAGTCAAGTTTTAGTGCATACTCTATGAGGAATCCATCAGGACTTTGTAGCACTAAACCGGCTCCACTTGATTTTGTTTTTGATGCTCCATCAAAATAGAGCACCCAATATTCTTTGAAATCCATCTCTTGATCTTTCTCATCCTCCACTATTACTTCCTGCCCCCCGACTTCTTGGTTGTCAATGGTACATTCAACCATGAAGTCAGCAAGTGCTTGAGCTTTTATGGTCGTTCGAGGCTTATACTTGATGTCAAATTCGCCCAATTTAATGGCCCATTTGATCAACCTTCCACTAACTTGAGGGCTATGCAAGATGTTTCTTAGAGGTTGATCAGTCAAGACCTCTATTTTGTGAGCCTGGAAGTACGGGCGTAGCTTTCTTGAGGCCATTACCAAGGCTAAGGCAAAATTCTCAATCGTTGAGTAGTTTATTTCTGCCCCATGTAGAATCTTACTCACATAGTAGATGGGTTTCTGAACCTTCAATTCTTATTTTACCAAAACGGCTCCAAGGGCTGTGCTAGAAACCGCCAAGTAAAAATAGAGAATTTCCCCTGGCTTGGGCTTTGCCAACAGTGGTGCCTCAGCCATGTATTTCTTCAGGGCCTCAAAGGCCTCTTGGCTCTCCGTTGTCCATTCAAAAATTTTCACATTCTTGAGTGCTTTGAAGAAAGATAAGCACTTCTCTCCTGACTTGGAGATAAATCTTCCCAATGCTGCCACTCTTCCCGTTAGTTTTTGGACATCCTTGACAGTCTTTGGTGGTTCCATGTCTAGAATTGCTTTGATTTTGTCGGGATTGGCCTCGATTCCTCTCTTGGAAACCATTAGGCCTAAAAACTTTCCTGAGCCTACACCAAAGGCACACTTAGCTAGATTCAACATCATCTTGTGGTGCCTTAGCACTTCAAATGCCTCTCGGAGGTGCTCAATGTGATCGGCCTTATCGAGGCTCTTGACTAGCATGTCATCTACATAGACCTCCATGGTCTTTCCAATAAGGTGTTCAAAAATTTTGTTCACCAATCTTTGGTAGGTCGCCCCTGCATTCTTAAGTCCAAATGCCATGACTAAGTAACAGAAAACACCAAAGTCAGTGATGAATGATACCTTGGAGATGTCATCCTTGTGCATCTTGATTTGATTGTATCCGCTAAAGCCATCCATGAAGCTTAGCATCTCGTGCCCAGCTGTTGCATCTATTAGAGCATCAATCCTTGGTAAGGGAAAACAATCCTTAGGACATGCATCATTCAAGTCGGTGAAGTCGACGCACATCCTCCACTTCCCGTTAGCTTTCTTGACCATCACTGGGTTAGCCAACCATTCTGGGAATTGGATTTCCTCAATGAACCCAGCTTCCAAAATCTTATTCACTTCTTGCTTAATGGCTTCAAGCCTCTCTGGAGCAAAATTTCTTTTCTTCTGTTTCACCGTCTTCCTTTCAGGATTCACATTCAGTTTGTGAGTTATCAATTGGGGATCAATCCCTGGCATGTCAGCCGCTGTCCAAGCAAAAACGTCATTGTTTTCTTGAAGAAAAGACGTGAGTTTGCTCTTCAGTGGTTCGGGCAGTAGTGCCCCAATGTAAGTAACCTTCTCTGGTTCACCCGGGACTAAGGGAATTGGGATTAAATCCTCAGCTGGTTTCCCTCTTCGGTCCTCATTGTCACTAGTGTCCATGTCTTCAATGGGGAGAACCTGCCCCCCAATTCCATCAGGCCTCAATGCGGCTACATAACAACTTCTAGCCATCTTTTGGTCTCCTCGTTCTTCACCAATCCCATTCCTCGTTGGGAACTTGATTTTTAGATGATAAGATGAGGCAACAGCCTTGAACGCATGAAGACCAGTCCTTCCCAGGATTGCATTGTAGGTTGAAGTCGCTTTTATAACTATGAAGTTCAACATCTGAGTAGACGTATTCATCCCTTGCCCCATGGTCATTGGGAGTTGGATAGTGCCTTCCACTTTTGATTCCACCCCGTTGAATCCGTATATAGGCATATTTGAGGGTGTTAGCTGAGAATCAGTGTAACCCATCTTTGATAAAAGCATCGTGGAACAAGATATCCACTGAGGCTCCATTGTCAACCAGGACTCTCTTTGTTTCGGAGTTGCCTATCACTGGTACTATGACGAGAGGATCATCATGGGGGAACTTCACCCCTTCCAAGTCTGAATCATCAAAACCTATTGACACTTCTGTTCTGGCACGTTTCGGTGCTTCTCCAACCACAGTCATTACCTCTCGAGCATAAGCTTTTCTTGAGTTTCGGGAGGACCCAGCAGCAGTTGGCCCTCCGAATATCATGTTGATCACTGGCCCTCGGGGCTTGGGATTTCGATCTTGATCGTTGTCCCTTCTATCATAATCCTTTCTTTCATAGTTTCCCTTTTCGCTCCCTTGGCTTCCATCCTTAGTGAACTTGCTGAGTTTTCCTCTTCGTATCAGAAACTCAATCTCATCTTTCAATTGCCTACAATCATCGGTGTCATGACTGACTTCTTTGTGGAACCGACAAAACTGATTTTGGTTCCGTTTGGACAAATCGGCCCTCATTGGCTTTGGCCATTTGATATCTTCTTCCTTGGCTATCTCCATCAGAATTGGACTCCTGGGAGTATTCAATCTTGCATATTCAGTGAATTTTGGCCCAAAATTGTTTCTCTTGGGGGAGAGTCGGAGTTCTTTGATGTTCTGGGGAACTTTTCCTTGACGTCGTACTCCTGAGTTTCTTTTCTTTTCTTTGAGTTTCCACTACCGCCAGTAGTGGGTTCATATTTTCTCATACTTTCTTCAGCCTTGATATACTTTCCGGCCCTATCTTGGAGCTTCAGCATGCTCTCGGGGGGATGTTTAGCTAACGACCGTTTGAAGTGGTCATCAGTGGTTCCTTGTTGCAGGGCTATCATAGCCACTCTGTCCTCTAAGTCCGGGACTTTTAAAGCCTCTCGAGTGAATCGATTGATGTAGTCCCTTAGGGCCTCATTCTTTCCTTGCTGGATTGCCATGAGTGATGCAGAGATTTTCTCATGCACCCTTCCACTAATGAACTGATTGATAAAAGCTTTGCTTAGTTCCTTGAAAGACCCAATTGAGTTGGGAGGAAGACAGCTATACCAGCGTTGGGCCATGCCTGCCAAGGTTTGTGGAAACGCCCTACACTTGATCGCATCGTTGGTTGACTGCAACAGCAGTGCATTGGAGAAGGTCCTTACATGATTTGCGGGATCTCCCGTTCCATCATAGGCTTTGATCGAAGGCATCTTGAATTTTCTGGATATAGCCATTTTCATGATGTCTTGAGTAAACGGTGGTGTAGGATCATCAGGATCTCCTAGGGGCAACAGAATACTAGGATCACCCCTTGGGGCTTCGGCCCTCTTGGTTCTTCTTGCCGGTGGATCCAAGTTGATTATCGGGATCCCTTCAGTAGTTCGGCTTTGAGATTGAGCGGCCTCCTCCTCAGCAAGGAGTTTCTTGAGTCTTGCAGTCTCTGCCTCATGGGCTGCAATTTTCTCCTTAGTAGTTTGGGGTTGATCCCGATTTGTCTGGGAAGAACGTCTCCTTCTTGGGGCGACATCCTCTCCAGTTGTATAACCCTCATCCTCGGTGTATGGGCCCGAGTAATCTTGAACGAAAGGGGTCTGGCGAGTTTGTTGATTTTGGGCTCCCAGACCTTGAATATAAGGGGGCACATATGCCTCATGGTAGATTGGATTAGTTCCACTACCGCCCGCCATGGGTCGAGGGGGCATGCCATAGCTTGGCATCCCCAAAGTCTGATTCGCGTATTGAGGGAGATCAGTAGTATGGAGTTGAAGGGTTCTCGGTGCATTCATGATGAGTGGAGAAGTCGAGATTGGTTGCTGGTGAACGGTCTCTTGTGGATTAGATCCATGAATGACCATCTGTAGGGGATTCGTCCCTTCAACCGAAATTGGGATTTCCGGTCCTTGAGTGTTGGTGGGGATATTCGTCCCTTGAGTGTCAGTAGTTGGCGGTGGTTGATTTCCGAGAGTATCAGCCTCAGAGGTGACAGTGCGATCCTCAGGAGTTTGAGTATCTCGAGTTGTTCTTCGTGTGTTTGCCATGGTTGATGTTGTCTTCCCACAGACGGCGCCAAATGTTGTGGAATAAAAAACGTGCTTGTGAATTAATTGCTAAGGTTTAATGAGCTTCGAGCTTTAATGGCTGCACTCACTAGTACAGAATGGACCTATAGCGTCGCACTTTTAGCGTCGGTTCTAGAGGCAAGCGACACCTTTACATGTTTTATGCGTCGGTTGCTAGCATAACCGACGCCTATTGTCAGTTTTCCTTGATCTAAGGCGTCGGTTGTCCACATTAACCGACGCTTATAACACTTTTATGCGTCGGTTCTACGAATGCCGACGCAATAGAGGACTTTTAGCGTCGGTCGTTGTAACACCGACGCTATAAAGTGAATTTTTAGTGTCGCCTTTTGGGAACCGACGCTATAGAGTGAATTTTTAGTGTCGGCCTTTGGGAACCGTCGCTGTAGCTATAGGTTTTTTGCGTTGCCCCTGTTTTAACCGACGCTGTAGCATCAAAAATGAAAAATTGCTAAATAAAGTAATATTGTACAAATAATATAATATTTTATATTATGTAATTATACAAATAAGATTATGCTAAAATGAATATTATTATACAAATAATTTTTTTACATAAATAATAAAATATTTTTTAAAACCATCCCAAATTATATGCATCAGTCCTTTTACACAATTATATCACTCGATTACTCAATTTACACGATCCCAAATTCACTTTACAACCTCTGTACGCAACCACCAAGAAGGTAATCTGAAAACCCTAATTAGAAGTTGTGAGTTCAAAGCTACGAGCCCTAATCTCCACCTCTCTTCTTCATCGAGTTAATCTTGGTAATCTCTGCCGCCCCCTTTGAATTCTCTCTCTTTCTCTCTCTCTCTCTCTCTATATATACACCTACATTTCTATGTATCTAATTTTGTGTGTATATTCTTGT
The DNA here is from genome assembly GCA_030848705.1 of Heracleum sosnowskyi. Lineage (NCBI taxonomy): Eukaryota > Viridiplantae > Streptophyta > Magnoliopsida > Apiales > Apiaceae > Heracleum > Heracleum sosnowskyi. The sequence continues at coordinate 1,830,020 of JAUIZM010000016.1, read as the reverse complement.
CTTTTTCTTAAGTTCGTGTTTGTATTATGCTTATTTGATTACTTTGTGTTATAATTTGTGGACGTAATTGTTAATCCCCAATTAATTTTTTGTAATCTATGATTTGTTTGAGTGTTTTAGTTTGTGTGTATGGATGTGCTTGAACAGTTTTTAATTTGCGAATGTTAAATATCTGCTCTCTGTGCTCTCCACTCTCTGTTTTGCAGATTTCTAAATTCTCTCTCCATCCTTAAAATCTCTACTAGTGTTTTTTTCCATCCATTTTAAAGTTTCTATAATCTGGAATTTGTGCAGGATCTACAAGTCTTAGTGACCCTCCAAGCTCAACAGGAACAAGTGGGATAAAACTTAAAAGAATGCAGGACATCTGTTATCAGTGGGGTAAAGCAGTTCAAGAAAGTGTATACGAATAGCTTCGGGTTGTTCGTGAGGGTCAGCTGCGCATTATATTCACTGCTGATGGTTTCTCGTAGATTGGTTACACCACAGGTTTGCTACTTTTTAACACTTTTCAAATACTTTCAATTGCTTTACTGTCTACATTTTAACTTTATTTCCAGGATTCAGTTCCTTGTTTTAAATCCAATTGCTAATAATAATTGCAACTTTATTTTTGTTTTACTGCTTAATTCGGCGGTTTCATAATTTATATGCATCCGATGGCAGAATCCTTTGTAAGTTGTAAATTCGAAAAATAACAATGTGTAGGATACATACTTGGCAAAACAAATCAGAAATATTACCGTGTGGTCAAAAATTCAACTTACAAGTATTGTTCGAGTCTTCTTTCTCTGATTCTATTTTTTATTCAATGTTGCATTATCCCATTTGTCTTCTCTTTTACCTCAAAGCGTCCACATAAACTCTTATAATGCAGAGTCAAAAGCACAATTGAACTATGCTATTTCATATAATGGTTCGGCGTTTGGACCGAAAATCGTAAATCCTCTCTAGTCAATTAAACGAGTCAAGCCAATTGGTCAGAAAGATAAGACAGACAAAAGTAGACTCTCATTGAAACTGAAGTGCAGGAAGTAGGTGTTCCTATAAGGATGCCCAATATATTAGCATTTGTATTTTCCTGTTTTCCAAGTCATTCTGGAATTAGTTCAGTGATCTGTACTCATGTAGTTTCGCTTTTGAACTTTTTTTCTCTTAGATATCCAGCAGCTCCAGATATGATGTTATCAAAAAAAGTAGGAGATCAATTTTTATTCGCGCCAACAAAATTACATCAAATTCATATTATATAATACACAAAAGAGTATGATCAACATTTTGTATTGAGCTGATGCAAACACTATTGAGCTCAAAACGCAGCACTTTGTTACTCATCACACTAGACATACTATACATATATTATATTTTCAAACCATAAAAGCTATAAACTTTGTTACAAGTGGAAATGCAGAAACACAGTCCCCTTCAGAAGTTCCTCGAGCAGACAGCCGTGACTCCATAAATGTCTGTGACAGTTGTTGAAAGGCAAAGTAGCTGGAGGAATCACTTTTAGGTATGATCTCCTTAAAGATACGATCCAGGTTGCAACAGACAACGCTTTTACTGAACAACATCCCTTCAGATTTATCTCCCTCAATCTTTCACACATTCTAAGAAGTTCCTCCACTTTTCCATTAGTATGTCTGTTTTCCAAACGCGGCTGTGCTTTGTGTGTTCACATTTAGCCTCTGGTCACAAGAAAGGATACGAACAAAGGCGTATTGCTGATGTGTATGAGATTCATCTGCTTTTGATATTCACCAACCACTGAAAATTCCATCACATGAGTATGCATTCTGTTTCCTGAAATCTGTATAAAAACTTGCCATTCTTTTCGCTGCATCACAATTTTTATCGGTGTCCTGAGGTTCTTACTTATGTATTCTTGAGTATTATTCTTCTGTACATTACTTCATCTCTTGTCTCCGTAGATATATGATTTATATGTTATGTTGGTATGATGAGTTGTAGTGAAATAGAAATTCTCAGCAGGAACTGCTGCTCATTATTAAAATAGAAATTTAGTATTCAAGTTGACTGCAGAAACAGCTTATTAGTTCATACTTATATCCTAGGTATTCATTAGAAAAATTATTTTTGCATTACTTCTGTTACAACATTAGTAATTGCTTCTTGCAATTTACAGCTTACTGTGTTGTTGCCAAAGACACAGTTGGGAAACAGATTTCTATTGCATTTTTGGAACGCGTGGCAGCAGATTTCAAGAAAATATACGGTGGTGGTAAAGCAGGAACAGCTGTTGCCAAAAGTCTCAATAAAGAGTTCGGGTATGCCCATCCATGAATTGCTAATGTATATTCATTTAATTCTATGTACTTTAGACAGTTTGAATAATAATCGTGTGGCGTGTTTCAATATACAGACCGCTCATGAAACAACACATGCAGTATATAATTGATCATGCAGATGAGATTGACAAGCTGATAAAAGTGAAGGCTCAAGTTTCTGAAGTTAAAAGTATATGTTGGAAAATATAGACAAGGTATGTTCTACTGGTATGAGGTCGGCTTTATGTGTTTTCTTTGCTATATATATTTTTCTCTTATATTCTTCGATTGTGTATTCTATCTCTCATTTTCTTTGCCATCTACATCATCTCATGTTTCCTACTAACCAAACAATACTAAGATTGAGTAATGTTTAGAATTCCCGTTCTGCATTTAAACTTCGTGATAGTTAGTTATTACTCAATCCCATGGAGTTCTGTTCTGGCCAGTTTCAGTTCAGCTATTCGGTTTAATCCCAACCTGGAAATATTCTTTTCGTATGAGGTCCAGCCATAGAGAGCGTGTCACCTTATTTCCCATCTGATCGAATATCCCATCACGTATTTGTGATTTTATTGTTTTAATACATAGGAATGTATATGTGGTATCAAAATATGAAGATAAAGTTGGTTGTTTTTGGTATACTACTGCTTCTGGTTTTGATAATCTGGCTATCTGTTTGCCATGGTTTTAACTGCTCGAACTAACATATCATATTTATCAATCAGCATGGTGCATTCTGTGTGTTATTATTTATAAATGAGGACTATTTTTTCCATTCGTTTTTTCTTGCTTATTTTTTTTTGTAGCTAAAAGTTGTCATTATAATTATTGTTACCATACTTGCAAATTATGAGGCTAATAGTAGAGTAGTTTTCTAGGTTGTTGTGTTAGAATGAATTTTATATTAGAAACAACAATCTGAAATTAACTATTAGGTTAATTGAAGGATCTCACATGCATACTTTACTAAATAAGGTTTCTGATTGCTCCGTAATGATTGCTTTCTGTTATAGAGTTGACCAACATTAACTATTTCTGCAGTGATAACCCACGGAACAGCAACAAGATAAAAGTCTTCTCGTGGACCAGCAAGAAAAAAGAGCCAAGCAAAGCAGGTCCATGGCGGTCAAAATTCAAGTCAAAATCAAATTGAAAAACTTGATTTTGTAAATCAAACTAAAAGAATTTCTATTAGTATTTTGAACTAATGTGTTGTTTATTCCAAGTTGTATATTAGCAATAATCTTTTAAATTTATTTCAATCAAATTTGTGTTATAGTTTTATTTTCTCTAGTTCATGTTTGTTAACGTGGTTGTACCATTGTATTTAACTGTGAAGCAGGTTGAGATTTATACTAATACATCAGGTTAAATAATATACAAAAATGACCAGGATTTTTTAATTTTTTTAAGACTTTAGGCGTCGGTTAATTCTATGCGACGCTATTGTGTTACACTTAATGCGTCGGCTTTTAAGACAACCGACGCTAAAAGTCAGTACCAATAGCGTCGGCATTCCAGACAACCGACGCTAATGTCAGTACCAATAGCGTCGGCATCCCAGACAACCGACGCTAAAGTCAGTACCAATAGCGTCGGCATTCCAGACAACCGACGCTAATGTCAGTACCAATAGCGTCGGTTATTGTACATTATGCGTTGGTTGTTTAACCGACGCCAAAGAGGTTTTAGCAACGCTGTTTTGACCGACGCTGTAGGCATATACCTATAGCGTCCCCTACATATACTACGCCTTTTGACCGACGCTATAGCTCTTTTTGACCGACGCTATAGGCCCATTCTGTACTAGTGACTCGTGCTTCCGGACTAAATTGGTCCTCACAAGATGCCTACGTATCTCTAGCGTTTAGAGAATCAAGCCAATAACGTAGTTCTGATTGTAGGATCAGAGTCCTTATATAGGCGTCTGGAGCCTTGTATTTATAGTACGTTTAGGAGACTTAACGGATAAGTCTTCTTTTTGATATTAGATAAGTATTGTATTTCTTGCTGAAGAATTCGTTTCCTTGTTGATAAAGGTTATGACTCATTGATTGCCTTTAATTGGGATTCCAGATCCTTCTTTGACTAATTTTCCATAATTTGGGCTCTTTTCATGAGCTGTATATTTTCCCTATTCATTAATTACGAAATTAATGAATAATTAGGGTGTCGGGCCTTAAATACCAGCCTTTCCGTTGAATAGTCAATTATATTTCTATAATTACTTTTCTATCCATATCAGGTTTGCTCGTGATATATTTTAGTAAAGTAAATAGAAAAAGTAACATGTTTTAACTAAAAAGGAAATTGCTCGTGATTTTTTAAGAAAAAAATGGTAATGCATTTTAACTGAAAGGGTAAATAATTATAATAATGTTTATAATAATTAAATAAACAATTAAATAAGGCAAGTACCGTACCAAAAAAACAGGTACCAAAACTTTCAATGTTTCGTCTTTAATAATATAGTATAGATAGATAGATATATTTATAATATTAGTATTTTATGCTACTAAATGGAATAGTCCGTGATATTTTTGAGGTTTTAGTTAAGAGAAATATTAGTTATGAAATATAAAAATGAATATACGTTTTGGAAAAAAAAAACTAATCGGTTAGTCATTAATAATTATAATATTATTATTTTATTTTATTAAATAGATCTGTTCGTGATATTTTTGGAAAATGAGAGGTTTTAGTTAGGAAAAATAGAAAAGTATAAATTTTAGTTAGAAAATATAAAAAAGAATATAGAATTTGGCTAAAAAAGGTAATGAGTTAGTTATTAGCAATTATAACTTTATTATGTTATTTTAGTAAATAAAATTGTTTGCAATATTTTTGGAAAATGAGATGTTCTAGTTAGGAAAAATAGAAAAGATATTCTATATAATAATTTTAATATTTTATCTAACGGTTCCCATCGATTTGATCAAAAATATCTAACGGCTATGAATTGAGTGACCAGACTACAAAAACTTTCATGACCAGACTACAAAACTTTTAATGTTTCGTCTTTAATAATATAGTATAGATATTTCTATCTTAAAATCCTAAGTAAAAAATTCATATTTTTTATAGCTCATATATTGCACTTTGCAATTTTATTCGAAAAAGATGTTATTTATGCTTTAATTATTTATATCAATATATTTTTGTGTATTATCTACCTATCAAATTTTAGCAATATCATTAATATTTGAGTTCATTTATTTTCGAATGTTTAGTTAGGTTTAAAACCGAACCGACCAAACCAAATCGTTTAATTCAGGTCTGGTTCAGTCTGGTCTTAGTTTTTAAGTGATCTGGTCCTGTCTAGTAATTTACGAAATCGTCAAATACAATCTGATTCAGTTTAATCTTTAAAAACAGACCGAACCGATCGTTGCTCAACCCTAACGATATGTATAGTGTATACTGAGTACTAGTGAATTGATGAGGATGTATATCTATGTACTAGTTTATGGAGCCGTTTAAAAATGAAATTCGAAATATAAAATTAATTTATAAATATAAAATTAGAATTTATATATTCTTGATATATAACTTTATGTAAAGATAATTAGATTTTTTCATAACTAGTCCCAGATATTTATATGTATCAAACTAATAATAAATAATTTTTTGTAAAATAATAATTTTCCATGAACATATATACGTTCATAAATCAAATATTATCATTTACTTTTTGGAAATAATTTTTGTATGCATTATGTGCGTTATTTTCTCATCCCCGTTAATAGGATAAAAACTATTTTCCGAACGGGAATAGGATTGGGTGCCGTATGGTAGCCGGTGGGTTTATATATTATTGACAGTCATGTGCTGATGTGCATGCATGATGACTCAAAAAATTGTTTAAAGGAAGTTCCAGATTTTAATCAATTTTAATGATAGAATTCTCCTGATTACATGGATCTCGAATTATTTTATGTTTCATGGATCGTACGTTAATTTGTAAAGTTTGACTCTTCTTGGTATCTTCTCAACAACCAGAGCGCAACGGAGTGACAGTACAGTGAGAGGTTTCGTCGCAGTTCTTCCATTAAAATCGAACTCTTGGCCTCTTATTTTACAAGATATATGATATGAATATTCTAAATCATCGAAAAAATTGATCATCATAAAGAGGAACAGGAGTCAGGCCTCCGTTCCAACCAAGTAAATTTATAACATCAAATTGCAAGAAAGATAAACTTTATTAAGGTGATTAATATTAGATAAACTAGATTGCATACAAGAAGCTTAGCGAGCTTAAAGTGTATGACTTCTCGATGTTATAGCAATAAGCTGGTTTCAACTACTAGAGAAGAACCTGATGGACCAATTTGTTTAGATTATTCATAGAAGAACCACTAAGGCTAGCAGCTGCTTCAGCTTTGTTTTTCCACTCCAATGCAATCTTCTTTAGTTTCTTTCCTTTCTCACCATCCATCAGTTCTCTCACCAGCTCCTCTACTGCATCTCGCTTGACATTATTATCTATCTCCATTCCAATTTCCCATTCCACACAACTATATTTACAGTTGGTCTGTTGTTCAGCAAAAAAGGGCCAACAGATCACTGGCACGCCACTGGCAATGCTCTCAATAGTCGAATTCCACCCGTTATGTGTTAAGAACCCTCCAATGGCGGGGTGTTTCAGGACTTGTTCTTGAGAACACCAGCTAGCTAGCATTGCCCTTTCTCTCGTTTCAACTACAAATTCTGGTGGCACCATTGCTGTGTCTCCACCAATTATATCAGGCCTTACTATCCACAAAAAGTGTTTCTTGCTGTTAGCTAATCCCCATGCGAACTCTGTGAGCTGTTTAGCAGTCATAGTAGTGATACTGCCAAAATTCACATAAACAACTGACTGTGGCTCTTTTTTCTCAAGCCAGTCAATGCAGCTATCCACTTCTTTCCACAAACTTGAGCCCATGGACGCAAGTCTAGTGTCCTGGATTTGATTAATCATCAAATTCAGCGGCCCAACAGTATAAATTTGTGGTTGAGTGGCGGAAATTGCATCCAAAGCATCCTGTTCAAGAGTGTCAAATGTGTTTATAAGAAGCGCACGAGCTTTAGGAAGTGCTGCAGTCTCATTTATAAAAAAATTAAGCATAATGTCATCTAGGTCTGTAGTTCGGATGAAAGTTGGAACATCCTTCAGTTTCATGTCTTTCATTCCAGGAACCCAATCAATTTTTGTGTCTAGATAGCCATTTGTTAAATAGCTCTCATCTGCATATCAAACAAACAAAAACCATCTTCAAAATACAGAGTTTACTCAGTGAAGTTATTACAAGTTATAACATGTAAAAACTACAGTAACACACGCGTCACTCCAATAAAATGTAAAGAGGCAAATATTTAATTCATAACATCTGGTATACCGACAAGTCTCCAAATAAAAATGCAGTTCTTAATATGGTCTTGGGTGATAAATGTTGAGTAACCAGTCACTCTAAAACCTCAAGATGTTAGAGGAAGACACTTTCGAGGATCTGACATTGTATTCTAACAATAAATTCTTCAAATCCAGATTGAGTTCAGTAAAAGAAAACATAAACGTACAAGGTGTGTTTCTGTAATGTTCTGCTAATAACAGACTTACAGTCTGTTAAACCTATTTGTACTCAATGTAATCATCAATGGAATAGGTTTACCTTGTAGTGGTGTATAACCTCTTTGGACAAGTTGGCTGTACTGCATGTATGCTATGAGACCACAAGCGCTTGTTGTCCAAAACAGAACTTCAGGAATACCGAACTGTTCAGCAGCTTTCAGAGTGAAGCTCATTATCCCATCAGAAACAATGCATGTCACTGGTGGTACCCCGGAGACCGAAGAGTCGTTGATTCTTGAAATAAGGTTGCTAAAAGGAGCTAAGCAGTAGAGTGAAGTGTACTTACACAGAGTAGGAATATCTTGAGTTGCATTAGGATCGGAGGGCGGTAGGCCATCCGGGATAGAGTAAAACCTGAAGTCCGGCAAGCCATCAAGGGCATTCGGACCCCTAGATTTTACAAGGCGATTGTGATTAAAATCAGTGTTGACAAATGAGATATGAAAGCCTTTCTGGTGAAGAAGTTTGGCTAGCTTGAGCATGGGACTAACGTGACCTTGTGCAGGATATGGAATGCACAAGGCATGAGGCTTGCTGTTTACATCTGACATCGAGCCCATGTTAAGTTTTCAGTCTAAAACTATTTCCTTTTTCCTACCAATGAGCTTATATAGGAGTGGAAATTTGTTCCCTGAAGTTTAAATGAATCAAATTGTCAAGGTACCATATTCCTTGAATGTAACAAAAGAAAATATTATTCAGACTTGAAATTTGAACCATTAGAGTAGAGAGTACAAAACGATAAATTACAGATTTGGATCGATCCAGGATTGCAGTTCGGTAATTTTAAAATTACATTATTAAATAATTTGATATAAAATTATACTAACATTGGGACCATTGTGTGAAATTTGCCGTTTGATCATTTTAAACTTACATCTATTATCTATTACTATAGCTGATGCACGGTTACTTAAATTTTATTTATAATTATTTTGTTTATAATTATAATTTTGTTACTAATGCAACACACGATTGTTTTTTTAATATTTATAATTATATTTATTTATGAATATTTTAATATTTAAAAGTTATTAGTTTACATGATTAAATTATTATTAAAAAAGATTTAGCCAAAAAAATTATAGTTAAAAATTTGATATTTATTATATTTTACACGCTCAATTTAATATTTGTTTATTTTGAGTTATAAAAATTAGATTTTGCTAATTTTATAGTCCACATGAAATTCACAAAATAATCTTTAATTTAGTTGTGGTTTAATAGTTCTTTTTCAATTAAAAACTATTCTAAAACTAAAAAGAGAATAAAGTGAAGAAATTTAATATTGAGAATTCTATTCGATTTAGGAAATCTACTTATATGTAGTTTAGATTATTAGAATACCCTTTATTAACCAAATACAGTTTTTAATGTTAAATCTAACGGTTTTCACCTATCTATTTAACATTAAACGATTTTTATTATTTTGGTATTAAATGAGTTTCCTTATTTAATTACAACTATTTTTATATTTTGACTTTTTAGAAAATCCAATCCTAATATAATATCTTTTAAATTATATCATTTTTAGATAATAACTTCTTTTTATATGATATAATCTTGATCATGTATTTTTAAAAGTATTGGATCTAACGGTCGAGAATGTTTTGGCGGTATTTAGGACCAAACTACCATGATAACATCATTAATTTTTCTTAATATTTATAAATTTTTTAATTTATAAATTTTTTAAATATTTATTGCTAAAATATAATATACTCTTTTTTGTAATATGTTAAAGATGTGGGAACTTTGAACTTTTGAGAAAATAAATTATCAATTAAAATATAATTTTTTTTGTAATAGTTCTTCTTTTAAAGTAGTACACCGTGATCAAAATTATGTATAAATTTCATTTTTTTATAGTATATCCCGTAAATATCTATGTTATTATATTAAAGACTAATTAATGAAAGATTCCTTATAAGTTTGGTCGCTTTGTTTGATCACTCAATCCAGAATCTTTCAAATTAAATTGTTGAAAAACGTTAGATATAACAGTAAAATTATCATGTAGAATGATCTAAGGTTTGAATCTACCAACAACATATTAAAATTTATAGGTTTTTTTTTAAAATAAGAATTTTTTCATTTTTTCTTGCAGACATATGTTATTTGATAATATTTTTTGTAAAGTACGATTTTTTAGAAAAGTACTATACTAATTGATTAACAAACTTTTAAAGTTTCGAATTTAATAATTTACAATGTATATAGGTTTAAAAAGTTTGGCCTCTTCTGTAGCTGAGTCTAAAATTTCAAAATAAGGTTTTTTTTTAATATGAATATAGTTCTGGTAACAATGAAATTAGGCCTCTATGAGTTCTTATAAAACAAAATCACCACCATTTACGTATAATTTATTATTTAATAATAAATAATATTTGATTAGTTATGATATAAAACTTAATAAAATAGGATTAAAAATATGCACAATTTTATAAAATTTTATCTTCGTATTATTATATTCTTTGTTGATTTGAATTTTTCTTAAATTGATTTTAATTTTTGAACATAGATTTCTAAATTTAAAATAGTTAGAAAAAAGTAATTAAATTGGTGTTAAAATAATGATGACATAATAATTATTATTAGAATTTAAATATTCACTTTATTGATTTTGGCTTTATCTTGTGTTTTAAAAATCAGATTTTGACGATTTTACACCCCATATAACTAAATTATCTTTAATTAAAAGATGGTTTAACAATTTTTATCTAGGTGGAATTGTCTATGGAAGAGAAAAGAAAGTCACGAATTTTTTACATAGAGAATTCTATTCAATATAGAAAACTTATTTATATTTGGTATATTTGGTTTAAATTATCAAACTACACCTTTTAGAATTTAAATATAATCCTATTATTAATAAAATAAACTTTTTTAATATTTGATCTAACGATTTTCATTTATCTAGTTAAGATCTAATGGTCCTTATTAATTTGGTTGTCTACGACCAAAATTTGGGATAAGATCCCTATTATGATTATTATATATAAGGATTTAATATAATAAGGATATCAAGTATATACTGATATAAGTATCTTACTAACTGCTTTTACTTTTAATGTTTCGGTTTTATTTACGGTGTAAATAAAATTTTCAAATACATTATTACTTAAAAATTATTAAATAGAATAAAAATTATGTTATGATTATATAAAATTTTATTCTCATATTATTATATTCTTTATCGATTAGAATGTGTTCTTAATTAATTTTGATACTTTATTGAAAGAAACATAAAATTTCTATATTTAAAAGAATTAGTGGAAAAATAAATAAATTGGTGGTACAATAATAAAAAAAAATATTTATTAAAATTTAGATACTCACTTTAATATTTGGGTTCTATCTTGAGTTTTAGAAATTGAATTTTGACAATTTTACAACTCGTGCAAAACTAACGAAATTATCTTTAATTTAATGATGGTTTAATAATTATTATCTAACTTGACCAGTTGACCTACCCATAAAATAAACTGAAAAGAAAAGACGGTTAAGAAGTTTTACGCAAAGAATTCAATTCAATATAGAAAACCAATTAATTGGTTTAAATTATCAAAGCACACTTCTTAGTATTTAAATATAATCCTACCTTTAATCAAATACACATTTTAATATAAGTATTATATTCAAAATTATCGTTTATGAATATGAAACCCTCAACATTTTAATAATATTTTGATATTATCATTTTATGTTTGTTATAGGTAAAATAATATAATTATAATTTGGATTAATCAAATTGTTATGTTCCTTCAAAAAAAAGTGTTTAAATTTATTAATGTACATGAATTCTCCTAAGTCTCTTATAACGTAGGGTATCATTGTAATCGATATGAATTGTTATCTTGATATTTGGTTTAACAATTATTATCTAACTGGAACTATACATAAATTCAAGAGAAAAGATATTTAAGAATTTTTACATAGAAAAATTTTAAATTATCAAAATACACTTTTTAGTATTTAATTATAATTCTATTATTAATCAGATACACTTTTTAATATTATATCTAACAATTCTCATCGATCTATTTAAGATCTAACTATAATTATTAATTTGGTCGTATACTGATCGTAAACAGACCAGATCGATTTTAATTTTTTCTTAAATTGATTTTAATATTTTATTGAAATAAATATAGAATTTTATAAATTTAAAAGAATTAGGAAAAAAAATTAAATTGGCGCTAGAATAATAAAAAAAAATTATTAAAATTTAGATAATAACTTTACTGTTTTGGGCTCTTGGGCTCTATCTTGAGTTTTAGACAACAAATTTGAACGATTTTACAGCCCACGCGAAGCTTACAAAATTATCTTTAATTTAATGATGGTTTAATAATTATTATGTAACTGGAACTATCCATAAAATAAAGAGAAAAGATAATTACGAATTTTTACATAAAGATTTCTATTCAATATAGAAAACTCATTTATAATAGGTTTAAATTATCAAAATACATCTTTTAGTATTTAAATACTATCCTATTATTAATCAAATACAATTTTTAATATTACATCTGACGGTCCTCATCGATTTGAATATTTATAGTTTTATAATCCAACGGATCGTATACTTTTGGTAGTACAGTGACCGACCAAAGTTTTGAATAAGATCTCTCTTATGCTTATTATATATAAGGAGTTAATATATATAATACAGCAACAATGGGGTTGGCGAAGCAATTTAAATCATGGACCATTTTGCCCTTCTTTCGATTATATTTTTTCAAGGTTATTTCGGTCTTTTAACATTGATATATTTATTACATATTATTAAATGCTGCAAAATTAATATGCTTACTTATACATATATATTTATAATATACTAGTTTACTAAGTCACGCTTCGCAACGGCTTTATATTAATTTCTCTAAAAAATTTCAAAAACAATTCTACAAAATATATTTTTAAATAAAATAATATTTCTAATAAAAAATTAAGTTTTGTTTTGAATTCTATATAAAGTTTTGTTTTGAATTATATATATATATTAATATAAATTTCTAGATCGTTCAATCAAAAACTATAGTTATACGTTCAGAGCTATTAAAATCTTCACTGCCTCTAAATCTACTCCCACTAAGAAAAAAATCAAAAAATATGAACAAACATCTTTTTTTGTTGTTGGGAGAATTTTTTATTAATAATGATCTCTTTTTGTCAAAATGAATAACAACAAAAACAACAACAACCTCTTTCTTTTGAAAAAAAAATAAAAATTAATGACCTATTCTCAATGTTTCTCACAAATATTCAATAACTTTATTCTTATATGACTTTTGTTATAGATGCACCCACTTCTTGAATTTTCTTAAAAATGCACACACTAAATAAATTCTTCAGTCGAATAAATCTAAATATGATATTTTTGAAATACATACACTATAAATTTTTTAATATACTATTTTTATCTTTGAATTTTCGTGTATGAATTACAGAAAATATCTTACTAAAAGGTATAATCTTTTTTCATAAAAATTAGAGCAATAACTATCTAAATGTTAATAAACAATGATGAAATTTGTTTTTGAAGACATGGTGAATTCTCCATTTTCGAGTTATCTTGTATACAAGTGTATCAACTTTTAAATATAAATTCAAAACTAATAACGTACACACATAAACATATAAATCAATTCACAAATAAATGTAGATGAAAATCACTTGCTCGGCCTATTATTTTAACTCATTAACTGATGAATTCCCCTCTTTATTAATCCATGTCTTGACTCAATCAACTAATAGCAAATAACTTGTATTGTCAAAGAGTTTAATATGATCCTGAGGATACAAACAAACGTAATAAGATAAATAACATAATGAAAAAAGTCTCATGCTCATGTACTGATATACACACTTTTAATATTAACAAACAAAAAAACTAAAGAAGAACAATGTTGACAACAAAAATTGTAGTAGACAATTAACAGAGTTTAGGTGTATATTTATACTATTAATTAGCTGTTTGTATGAAAGTATTAAAGGTAATTAATTATTTACCAAGTAATTACTTAATTTCTTATGCAAGACCGATCTAATTTCTTAACTTCTTATTTACCAAAATGTTTCTGTATTTTCTATTATATTACATTAAAAAAGAAAGTTTAGGAGAGCAGAAAGTTAAGATGGTAATTTCATTTGAAAATAAATATTATGAGAATATCTAGATAATAATAAAGGGAAGTTCAAAATAATGTAAAGTAATACACTTTTTTTCTAATTTAGATATTTTGAAGGCAATAATATTATAATTGAATATTTAGTTTCCTCCATTTTTAATATTTAGTTTACTCCATTAGTAAAGATCTATTGTATATTTACTTTCCCCCATTAGTAGATATTTTAAATGCAAAATATTATATTTACTTTTCTCAATTAGTAGAGATTTTAAATACAAGAATATTGAAATTGTATATTTAGTTTCCTTCATTAGTAAATATTTAAAAGATAATTGAGATTTTTTCTAATCTTTGGTATTAATTACATAATTTCTTATTCAAGACCGATCTAATTTCATAACTTTTTATTTACCAAAACATTCCTCTATTTTCTATTATATCACATAAAAATAAAGTTTAGGAGAGGAGAATGTTAATATGATAATTTCATTTGAAAAAAATATTATGAGAATATTTAGATAATAATAGAGGAAAGTTCAAAATAATGTAAGGTAATACACTTTTTTTATAATTTAGAAATTTTGAAGGCAGGAATATTATAATCGAATATTTAGTTTCCTCCATTAGTATTATTTAGTTTCCTCCATTAGTAAAGATGTATTGTATATTTACTTTCCTCTATTCGTAGAGATTTTAAATGCAAGAATATTATATTTAATTTTCTCCATTAGTAGAGATTTTAAATGCAAAAATATTGAAATTGTATATTTAGTTTCCTCCATTAGTAAATATTTAAAAGACAATTGAGATTTTTTTATGCAAGGCCGATTTAATTTCTTAACTTCATATTTACCAAAACGTTCCTGTATTTTATATTATATTACATAAAAAAAGAAATTTTAGGAGAGTAGAATGTTAAGATGGTAATTTCATTTTAAAAAAAATTATGAAAATATTTAGATAATAATAGAGGAAAGTTCAAAATAATGTAAGGTAATACACTTTTTTTCTAATTTAGATATTTTGAAAGGAAGAATATTATAATTGAATATTTAGTTTCTTCCATTAGTGATATTTAGTTTTCTCCATTAGTAAAGATCTATTGTATATTTACTTTCTCCATTAGTAGAGATTTTAAATTCAAGAATATTATATTTACTTTCCTCCATTAGTAGAGATTTTAAATGCAAGAATATTGAAATTGCATAATTAGTTTCCTCCATTAGTAAACATTTTAAAGGCAATTGAGATTTTTTTGAATGTTTGATATTATTAATTCATAAATTTGAGAAAATTAGAAAAATAGATCATAGCGATTTGAGAGCCGCCACTTCACCACCTTCGTCTTCTTCTTTATATAAGTACTAGTCAATTAAGCCGCGCTTCGCAGCGGCCCTATAATATTTTTGTAAAATTTTAAATATTAACTATTTAAGAAAAAAATATAAAATCAATCAATCTATACTATCTATCTATACTATAAAATACGAAACATTAAAAGTTTTGGTACCTGTTTTTGGTACGGCGTACCGTACTGTTGCACTGTACCATAGTGTACCGTACAAAAACAGGTACCAAAATTTTAAATGTTTCATCTTTTATAGTATAGATAGATAGATGGATATACAAAAAAAATTTCTAAATGAACTTATTTTTTCTTAACAAAATTCAGTTAATACCATATACTTGGTTCGAGTAACAACCCTATTTATTTTTAAACTATTTTAATGACCTAATTATTTTAAAAAGTTATAATAATTAAAAATAAATTTTACTATTTTAATTAAAAGGCATTTCCAAGACCTATTTACCAGGACCAGTTTACGTGCCTATTTATTTTAAAACTAATTTTAATTCTTTTAATCATTTAAAAAGGTTTAACTATTTAACATGTCAACTTATTTTTTATCAAATAAAATTAATAAAATTTAAGTATTAACCACAACTTCAAACTTCAACCATTCGTATTATCACAAAAATTACAAATTTTTTGAATATCTCTGGACTTTATATGTCGATTTTGTGTCATGTTTTTTGAGCCGGCGCCCGTTGCAGATGTACATACAAATAAAAAATACTAAAAACATGCAACAATATCATTTAAGTATTAACCACCGCTTAAAACTTCAACTATTAGTATCATAACAAAAATTACAAATTTCTTAAATATCCCTAGACTTTATATGCCGATTTTGTGTCATACTTTCTTCGGCTGACGCCCATTGCACTAAATACATATAAATTAAAAACTATAAAATTAAGAAATAATAAAAAATTAATTACTAACCACCGCTTCAAACTTCAACTATATTATCACAAAAATTACAAATTTCTTAAATATTCTTAAACGTTATAATAAAAAAAAATTAGTGCGTACATTTGCATCATTATAATATAAAAGGTTAATAATAGAAACATAATCGATTTTTATATAATCATTATCTTTCTTGTGAATTTGAATGCAAGCAAGGGATTCCAATTCTCTAAATATGATTAATTAAAAAATTTATAAGATAATAGTATTGAATAACTTTAATTAAGTCCCAAAATTACAAAAAAGAATATATCAAAAACTATATAAAAAGATAACATTCAATATAATTATTATTAAATGTAGAAATCAACTAAAACAAATTAGAAAAAATTGTATCCACACACTCTTCTTGTGCAGCCTATTACAATATATAATAGGTCTCTATTTGTGTTCCAACATATCTAGTTGTAGAAAAATTCTCCACCTAAACGTTTTCAAATTCATATTTTCAAGAGTTTTTTTTCGAAAATCCAACCGTACGGATTAAAAGATTACGCAAAAATTAGTGGGTATACAAAATTAAATAGAAATTGATTTTGTATATGATGCAATTTTAAATCAAAAAATGATACAAAATCTGAGCCGTTACATTCATATTGTAAACGATATATAAAATACCATGTTAAATTAAATGTATTCTTAAAGGGTAAAATTTATAAAATTTTGCACACCTAATTATTTTTGCATAAATATTTAATCGGTATGGTTAGATTTACGAAACAATTGATAAAAACATGACTTTAAACCGCTTAGGTAGAGAATTTTTCTACCATGCCAGGTAAATTCTCTTTACACAAATCAAAAAACTGATTAACAATAGTTTTTAAGTATGCATATATATAACCTGAAAAACCTCAAGTTATTGACGTTAGAAAGAAGAAAATAAATTAAAATATATAAACAATTATCATCAATATGCAATGTTATTAATGCACACGAATTATCATAAAATCGTCAATTTTTTGACGTGAGGAGAACTAATTAGTATGTCATACTTTTATAGGTAATTTAAAATATAATATAAAGATAAAACAAAAATTAAATTCTAAATAGGATTATAATATAAAGATTTATAAATATTAAATCCTAAATAGGATTGTAATATAACGTTAAAATAAAATTTTAATTCTAAAAAACTTTTATTTTTATATATTTATTGTCTTCCCTATAAATTTGAATTTAAGTAAAATAATTTAATTTTTATTGAATAAAAATAGAGAAACTCTAGAAAAAATATATTAAACTTCAATAGGATTTAATTTAGTTGAGAAAAGAAATTAATTTTGTTTAATTAAATATTTTAAATAAGATTGCCTTTAATAAATTTAGTGTCTTCCCTAAAAATTCGAATTAAATTAAAATAGTGAAACTCAATAAAAATAGATTAAAACTTAAATAGGATTTAAGTTAGTTTAAAAAAAAAGGTAATATTTGTTTAATTAAATTTTAAATAGGATTGATTTTTATATATTTATTGTCTTTCCTGAAAATTCGAGTGTAAATAAGGAATGTCTTCCCTAAAAATTTGAATGTAAATAAGGAAATTTAATTTTATTGAATTAAAATTGAGGAACTCTAGAAAATTAGATAAATATGAATCGGGCGATTCTAGAGTTCTTGGGGGTTTTCCTTTATATATATAAAGATATTTATTATTAAATGTTGCATATTAACATGCATACGTATATTTATTACATATTATTAAATGATGCAAAATTAATATGCATACTTATACCTATATATTTATTACATATTATCAAATGCTGCATATTAATATGCATACTTATATTTTTTACATATTATTAAATGCTGCAAAATTAATATGCATACTTATACGTATATATTTATTACACATTATTAAATGCTGTGTATTAATATGCATACTTATACATAAATACATACATACATACATACATACATATATACATACATACAAAATTTATGTGAATTTATATATATAAATATTCCTATAGACATATGTATTGTATGTATATAAACATATATTTATGTAAATGTATGATAATATATGATCATATACGCTTACATAACATTTATTTCATATTATTATTTAAATTTATTAATAATTTTTATGAATTAAATATTGTAAAAAATATTATCTAAGAAAAATTTATATATTAAAGCATGTATGTGCATTGTAATTATTTATACGTCTATTAAATCAAACTATATATAATTTCTGACATGCCTTAAGTATTATATTTGGATGACACAAATAATTCCAAATTAGTAGAAGCTAACAAAACAAAAAAGAACGTTCATGTATATAAGTGTAATACAAGCTTGTACTAATTTTAATATCGCATAATTCATCAATTGTTACTTTAATAAGCAAACGTTACAAATTTTTTTGAACAAATGAATAGTTTGCTCATATTTAAAGTGTGCCCGTACATTGCACGGACTAAAGAGCTAGTTATACTAATACCATAAAAGGTCACCTCAGACTATATTTCAACTATATTTCAACTGTACGTAGTAGTCCAATCCTTTTTACAATCCTTTTTATTACAGTAATCTCAACATTTTATTAATAATTAAAATAATGTGTAAATAACGTGTAAAAATATTAAAATATCAAAGTTGGGTTCAATTTTTACAACTAAATAATTAAACAAGCTGTATTTATTTAATTTATTTTTTTGTTTCACTCCAGCTTCGATCCCTATAACTACATAATCCAAATATTTATTGATTTGATTTTTTTTTATGATTTCATCCTGATTTTGATTAATATTTTAAAATATTAATTTTTTTTTAAATCGATTTGATTTCAATTTCGATTAATATTTTAATTACGGGTTATCGGCTAGTAAACATCATGGTTCTAAAAATCCCTGATTTTACAGATTAAACCCTGATTCATCCTCGACAAGGTGGTCGACGAATTTGATTTTTGAAATTCGATTAATCTTTGCAAAATTATGATAAATTATTAGAACTAAAATAATATAATAATTTAATATGAATAATTATAGACTTTATGGTACAATAAATACATATTAGCCAATAAATAACTAATAGAATTGGACTATAATACTATAATATTAAAATACATCCAATTTTTATTACGATTAATCCCCAATTTATCGATTAATCGTAAATCGATACCTCAACCGATTCGTTCCAATTACCAATTTTTTACAACATTGATAAACATATATAAAACAATCAAACCCATTCTTCCAGTAGCGTAAGAGGGGTAGGAATTAGAGATGCACAAAAAAACCTTCGGGCCGGACTTTAAAAATTCCGGGCTTTTTAACAAACGGGCCGAACTGGGCTTTTTCAAAAATCGGGTCGGGCCGTTTTTTTTTTCAAAAATCGGACCGGGCCGGATTTTTACAAAAATTGGGTTGGGGCGGGCTTCCTCTAAAATATGAGGTCCGTTTTAGGCCCTCAGGTTCGGCCGGATCGAGCCGGGTTGGGCTTTTATCCGAGCTTTTTTTAATTTATATATAAATATTTTTTTCTTTTTTTGCAAAGTTAATATATTAATATACAAAAAAAGCAAAGTTTTACAAAAAAAAAAAACAACCCCTAAAGAGCTAGATCCTTGAACTATTATTATCCAGAATACATAACAAGAGACACCACGATACCTATTACTTAAAAACTATTAGCATAATGTTTTATCATAAAACATTAGTACAACTCAAGAACTTTCTACACATATTGTGCGTTATTGAACTTAACCTAACTATGAGCCATACGAATCTCCTCGTACATGACCATTTTCAAGAAGCACATACACTACCCTCAATAAATCTTCTGTAAAAAAGAGTTTGTCCTGCATATTGTTGATTCTTTTTATTCTCATGATTCTTCATATTCCCTTTATTGCTAAATTTAATATTCTTGAAATTAATTTAAAATAATATAAATTTTCAGATTTTATCTATAAAAATTGGGTTTTTATTCGAATCTCTCAAAAATTTCGAGCTTTTATCCAGGCCAAACTGGGCTTTTATCCGGGCTTTTTGAAAGCCCGGGCTTCGGGATGGGCGAGGCTTGATAACAAATAATAGGCCTGTTTAAGGTCCTCGGGCCGGGCCAAACAAAGCCGGACTTTTTTTGGACCGGGATTTTCGGGCTTTTTGTGGATCGAATCAGGTCGGATTTCGGTCTTTAGCGTTTTTGAACATCTCTAGTAGGTACTGTAAGAAAAATCAATCTATTTGTATATATTAAAATGCAACAAGGGGCACATTGAGTCCAAAAAGTTGGTTGGTGAATTTACTGATTTACCCCATTCGAGTATTAATCTTAAAATTAAAAAAAAAATGCCATCCTGCATCACAGAAATGACAAACTCCAACCGTTTTGTTTCCCCTACAATCATTCTTCAGTCAGTTTTTATAAGACGAGCAAAAGTCAAATATAATTGATGTTTATATATTTTCAAATGCACCAATATATATCTAAATTATCTCTCTGTAAAAAGAACTTGACAATGATACGTGATCGACTTGAGTCATCCCAATTTTATTTGTGACTGATATTATATCTATCAAACTTACACTCATACACTGTTTTTTTGTTTAAGATTACTTGGTCATCTGTTCCTCTTATATAGAAAACTATTTCCAGTTTATGAGTGTGCATGTAACGATTTTAGAAAATTTAGTTAAATGAGCTAGTGAGTGTGTATACAGTTTGGACCAAAGATATTGTTGTCCAACCCAGTGCTTCGCAAATTGCTTATAAAATGGAAGGTTATAGGGATTTCCTTAAAATTCTCATAGTACCTTGAAAGTTTGGTCCTGCTAAAATTATACATTACACATTATGAATATACTTCTTGGTGGGAACCAAATATTTCATTATTCTTCTGGCAGAGCCAGGAACATGTTACATGTAACACCACTTTGGTCTAAGTAGCACCCCCAAGCTGGACGAAAGAACTACATTATATAATTTCCTTAAAAATGGAAGCTTATAGGGATTTTCTTAAAATTCTCACAGTACCTTCAAATTTTGGCCCTGCTAACATTACACATTATGAGTATACTTCTTGGTGGGAATCAAATATTTCATTATTCTTCTGGCAGAGCCAGGAACATGTTACATGTAACACCACTTTGGTCTAAGTAGCACCCCCAAGCTGGATGAAAAAACTGCATTATATAATTTCCTGGTTTAGAAAATTGCATGTGTAGTCTCTCATATTCCCGTATTCATGTTCAGTTTGGTTATATCTATTGAATTGAATAAAAATCAATTGGGACATTGATTTTGTAGTACCATCCCTTTTTTTGCATGAATATGTCTTCTGGTTCTTTTTGAAAGGCATTCTATTTTTTATTGGATGCGTTTATGTGGTCATTCTCTATGTTAGTGCCTCAATAAGGTTTGTAAATTTTGAAGGGTTGTATATTGAATAATTATTAATTGGTACACCATAAAATGTATCAGTACATTCAACAATTCAACATAGAAATAATCTGGAGATTCGAATTGTGATTCTTAGAGTGAAAGAGGTCAGTACAGAACACAAGGCATCGTAAGAAAGAGGGATACATACACAAGGATGAAGGACTATATATTGTTGGGCGGCTAGCAAGTCTTAACTCCACAATAGTATGATATTGTCTGCTCTGGCCATGCCCGCACGGATTTATATTTGGGTCACTCCCAAAAGGCCTCATACTAATGGAGCTAATTGGTTGCTTATTAACTAGCAATCTGCCCCTCCCACAAACGATTTGGGACAACTCCCAAAAAAAATTTCCTTCACACATCGGGCTCCCCCTAAGCCCATACTGGAAGTCCACATGGCTATATGGCTCCCCCTAAGCCCATATTGGAAGGTCCACCTGCCTCCCCCTTAAGCCCAACCTGGGTAGCCCAATCTGGAAGCCCATATGAGATTGTTATGGACCGTTATAACTATAGTTCTGATACCACTTATTGGGCCGCTAGCAAGCCTTAATTCCATAATAGTATTATATTGTCCGTTGGGCTAGGCTCGCACGGATTTATATTTGGGTCACTCTCAAAAGGCCTCATACTAATGGAGCTAACTGACTACTTATTAACTAGCAATCCTCCCCTCCCACTAATGACGTGAGACAACTCCCAAAATATACTACACAAGCTTCCCTGACTGAGAACAAACTACATCTTATATATAACATACTTTAGGGTCACAAATTAACTCAAGCAAATCTCTTTGGAATTGCAAAATCTGGGTCTTCTGTATTCATGGTTCAAATAATGTACTTTGTACTGTTGTTGTTACATGTGATCACGTACATCTTTTAGCAAGGTGCATCACTCCTGGTAGGCTCAAACAATTACCAGTGTAGAGCATTTACACATTAACCAAACTCAAACGTCCTTTTAACATTATAAATTAGCTGCGTACAGATTACATGGGTTGTTACGCTAGTATCCTCTTATATCGACACATGTGGATGGGATGAATATAAAAAAATATTGACAAAAATTTAAAGTGATCATGTAATATTAACAAAGTATGGAAACATTTATTATTCATTATAGCTTATTATCCCCTCTACAAGAAATGACGCATTAGCGACGGAAGTTTTACCTTCGTCGACAATCTACCAACAGAATTGCAACAATTTAACAATAATTTTTTTCATGTTGACCACTAAAGGGGGACTAAACACCGACCGTTGTCATGACTTATTGTTTACGAATTAACTACACATGTTTTCCATTGAAGATTGCTGAGGGAATATTTGTTTTCCATATAAAATTAACTACACATGTTTTCCATATAAAATTTCCTACGTAGATTTCTTGGAATTTTTGTTTTATATTTCTTTTTTCAAATATGCTTTGTGTTAAAATTCCGTTGATAATTTTTTAAGAAAAAATGCTAGAAGCTCCGAAATTGATTCCAAAATTATTACAAGATAATGACGTATTAACTGCAAAATTGGTAACTTTACTAGTAATAATAGGTGGAGTACGCGTGCCTATATATGCGCCAACGAATCAAAAACAGTTATTTGTCATGCTATGTCATTTGGTAAAAATTTCGAATTTTTTTAGGTACCTAACACTTCTCTTTCCTAAGATTAATACCTGAATACCGGTTCTATTCTATTACCTATCTATTATCTATTATATACTCCCTCCGTCCCCCTCAATTCTTTACATTGAGGGGACGGCACGGAGTTTAAGAAAAAGTGTAAATTAATATGAAAAAGTAAGAAAAATGAGTAAAGTGGTGGGATCAATCAATATTTAATGTATAAAGTGGGTATAAAGTAGGTATAGTGGAGGAAGGTAGTGAATGTGATTAGATTTTATATTATAAAATGTTGCTATTTTTGGTATGTAAAAAAATGAGAGGGACGTACCAAAAAGGAAAGTGTAAAGAAATGAGAGGGATAGATGGAGTATATAATAGAGCAACAAAAGGTTGCTTGAGACAATTTATTCGGTTTTGAATTACTAAATTATCCCTACTTATTATATAATAATAATTCTATAATAATACATATATTAATTACATCTAATTCATTAATCATCATAAATACATCTGTATTTATTACTTTATTTATTAAATATAGTAATTTATAATTGTATTTATCTATCTACTAATACTTAAATGATTAGATAATTAATATCTATAATTATATCTAACTCATTATTACTTAATAATATTTCAAAATTAATATTTCAATATATATAAAACTCTATTGTTAAACTCGAAATGTTAAAAAAATTTCAATCGTGTCGGACTTTTAATTTTTGAATGTATTGTCTATCAAACTTTTAATATTACATTTATAATAAAAAATGGGTTTAAATTTGCACATACACATATAAAAATGAATATATTTTTTTGCTAATTTGTATATATAAAAAGAGAAAAGATTTACAAGGGATTAACCCATGCTCTACGACAAACCCGTAGAGAAGTCTATCTACAAACAATCTACAAAAAGAAGATTGTAGGTAGAAAAGCAAAAAATAGGCTAGTAAACTAAACAAGGTAACTGGCGGAGAAAAACAAGGATGTAAACGTGATCAGAATCGGGAGATTCCAACTTTAAATTTTGATCACTATTCATCGGACAATCAAGGATGTATTGATTTGATCGTTTTGAGAAAGTATGTAGAATGAGAAATCCGTGATCATATCTTAAGCCAAGGTGAGAAATCTAGGATCATATACTAAGCCAAGGTAATGAAAAGATCAATGAAGTATCTCCTAACATTGGTACAGAGAAACATTTTCAAAATCACTTGAACCTATCGCGAAACAGAAGCGTAACGAATTATGGATTAAACCCTAACCGAAGGGGAAGTATCATATAAGATCATCAAGTGCATCATATAAGAGGATTGATGATACAATAAATGACATAAGCATGACACAAAAGCATGACACAGGGGATGACAAGGTGATGAATCACCACCTTGTCACCATTTTCTCCAAGGATTCACCCAATGGTTGACATGTGGCAAGGGTGACTAAAATCTTCCTAAACCACACAAATGAGAAGCAAGTAATCAAATTTTATTTGCCAAAACAAAAAAAAAAAGAAAAAGAAAAGCAAGTATTCTCCCCATTTCTCAGAATTCTACCCAGCATGAGCAAGGAGCAAAGACAAATTTGATAAGTGTGTTTTATCTATATATTGTCCCTATATTTAAGTTATTTTGTATTGATTTGGATTTTTATTTAATAAATTATAATGTTTTATTGTAGGTATCAAGGAGTTTTAATAAAGGAAGGCTTGGAGCTTAATTGGCAAGAGTTGGAGATTTATTTGATTAAAATTCGGATTTTATGACCCACTTGCGCAGTTCATACTGTTTGGGCCATAACTGGAGTTCTATAAGTCCGATTCAGACGATTCAACAGCCCACGGAAAGCTTATGAGAAGGGCTTTATTTCAGAAGTGGTCTTGATATCAAAGTCCAACCGTATCAGTCCAGAAGCAGGCCCCAACAGTCAGCTACGAATTTCTTTATTGGAATTCAATTCTGATTAGGAAACTCCTTGTATTTGCATTAAATTATTAAAAATACTTTTATTAGAGATATGAATATATACTATTCAGACCTAATCTGAATATAGATCGTAAGAGAGAAAATTTGACGATACAGACAACTTTGTAAACACTTTCTTTTGGGGAGATTTTTCTGAGAACTTTTATTTTCCTTGAAGATAGAAGATTAAAGGTTCATCTCTATTCCTTATAATTATGTGTTCATCTTACAATTCATATATCTTTTGTTTAGTTAATTCAATTATGAGTGAGTAGATTATTAATCTAGGGTTAAGTTGAACCCTAGTTATGATTGATGTGTGAATTTCCCAATTCCCCCAATTTAATTGTTTAATTGCTCTTGCTTATTGAGTTGTTTAAATTAACAATTGCAAATCAGACGTGATTATGTGTTGTTTGAACCAATATCTAATTATCAACGAGAGTTGGAATTAGATGGTTGTGATTTATCCAAAAAGAACATGAAATTCTCCATGAGAATAGGTAGAATGGATTGTTAGGAAATTAGGGTACCGTGATTAATGTCTCTAAATTACATGATACCATGAGAATAGGTTTGATTGTATTTTAAGAGAAGCCATTAATACCTGAGAGGGGTTTTTGGTATTTATAGGGCGCATCTTTCCTTTTGAGTAGTTTATCTGATTAATTGGGGAGGGAATTCACGATTGCATTAATTCATGCTAGTGGGGATACTTAATTCTGGATGTTTTTAATATTTGATTTAATATAAACACAATTCGCTTTAGTATAAGATTAGTTTAATAAATTCTCAATATTTATTGTGATACTTGCTTAGCCGAATTAAATCAGAAACAACTAGTGATTGATACGTTTGTCTCTGTGGGATCGACTCTGACTTACCCTGCTACACAGTTAGAAGGATTAGTTAGATATTATAATTTGATAGGCACTCGACAGCCTTGTCAAATTTTTGGCGCCGCTGCCGGGGACAAAGCAGTGTTAGATTAGTTAATTTTGAATTGATTTAGCTAAGTATTTTAGTTGTGTTGCTTCGGCTATTATTCCCTTGTTATTTGATCTTTGTTTCTAGTTTTCTTGTTGCATGCACACTCGAAGTTCAGGTACAAAAAATTTAATTGCTTTTGATCCTAAAATTGAAGCTACAGCAAGAAGACAAGCAGGACTACGAAGGAAAAACAAAGACAAGGTAGTTATGGGTGATGCACCTGCAGCTAAGGCTCTTAGGGAGCATGGTATGCCAGATGCTACAGGCGTACTCTCAAGCATTGTCAGACCAGCAATCACAGCTACTCACTTTGAATTGAAGCCTCAGTTTATCCAATTCATCTCTAATGACTCTTTCGCAGGATTGTCCAATGAAAATCCTGTTGATCATCTTGAGAGTTTTCTGGAGAAGTGTGATACAATAAAGATGACCAATGTAAGTGATGAAGCTGTTAAGCTGCGATTATTTCCATTCTCTCTTCGGGATGCAGCAAAAGATTGGTTGAAGGATGAAGGGCCAAATACATTCACTACTTGGGATAGTCTTGCGAAGGCTTTTCTACTTAAATTCTTCAGTCAGAAGAAGACCTCTAAGCTCCGGAATGAGATCTCTAATTTTCGTCAAGATGATGACGAGTCACTTCATGATGCCTGGAGAAAATTTAAGCGACTTCAGAGACAATGCCCTCACCATGGAATTCCTGACTGGTTGTTGATCCAAACATTCTACAATGGGTTGACACAAGAGTTCCGAAACTTTGTTGATGCTTCTTCTGGTGGTTCTATTATGAAGAAGAGTACTGAAGATGCGAAAGCTTTGTTAGACGAGATGGCGTCTAATGATAATTATCCATACAATGATCGAAATCATCCTAAAAAGGGTGGTAAGTATGATGTTGATGCTCTAACCATGATTAATACCACTATGCAGGCTATGGTCAAAAAGATTGAGCAATTGGATGCCAGAAGCACTCCATCTACTGTTGCTTCATGTGAGATATGTGGTGTTGTTGGACACACCAAACTTGCTTGTCAATACAATCCTTCTGGAATGGCAGTTGAGCAAGCTAATGCTCTTTACAATCAGAATCAGAGGCCGCAGTATAATCCTTACTCCAACACGTACAATCCAGGTTGGAGAGATCATCCAAATTTCTCCTACAGGAACAATCAGGGTCAAGGACAATCTTCACAAAATAATTTTTCTCAGCCTCCTGGTTTTCAGCAAGCTCAGCCGCAGAAATCTAACTTGGAAAGTCTTATGGAAGGATTTATCTCTACTCAATCGAAGAAGAATGAGCACTTCGATTCAAGCATCAATGAGATAAAGGCTCACAACAAAATGATGGAGAACACGATCACTCAAATTTCTCAACAGTTGAGCCAACTTAATAAGTCTTCGGGCCAACTTCCTGGTCAAACTGAGCAGCCGTCAAGGGGGCATATCAATGCTGTAACTTTGAGAAGTGGTAAAGAATTGAAAGAGCCGGAATTGAATGCGAGCAAAAATGTTGAGAATGCTAAAGAAAGTAAAGAGGAGATTGCAACTGAGAAACTGGTAGAACCAGAGATCGTGGAAAAAGAAAAGAAAGAATCAGTAGCTGTTCCTCTTAAACCATATGTGTCGCCTGTTCCTTTTCCACAAAGGTTGGCACAAGCGAAGCTAGAGAAGAAGTATGGTAAGTTCCTTGAAATTTTGCAGAAGCTACATATCAATATCCCATTCATGGATGCTATCACTGAGATGCCATCTTATGCAAAATTCCTGAAAGATATTTTGTCAAGAAAGAGAAAAATTGAAGAAAGCTCTACCATCTCATTAACGGCAGAGTGCAGTGCCATCTTGCAAAATGATCTTCCAAAGAAGTTAGCGGACCCAGGTAGCTACTCAATTCCTGTTCAGCTTGGGGATGTCGAAATTAAAAGAGCTTTGTGTGATCTTGGAGCAAGTGTCAGTTTGATGCCTTTGTCGATTTGTAAAAAACTTCAGATGGGTGAACTGAAACCCACACGTATCTCTTTACAACTGGCAGACAGAAGTGTGAAGTTTCCATTGGGAATTCTTGAAGATGTGCCCCTTAAGGTAGGAAAGTTTTATATTCCATGTGATTTTGTTGTCATGGAAATGGAAGAAGATGCAAATATTCCTATCATTCTTGGGAGGCCTTTCTTAGCAACAGCTGGAGCTATCATTGACATGAAAAATGGAAGAATTTCTTTTGAAGTAGGCGAAGAGAAGATGGAATTCAAGCTGCAAAGTACAATGGGACATCCTTCTACGGATGAGTTTGTGAATAGGGTGGATGCACTAGAGGAAGTGATCGACATGAAAGCCAAAATTCTACTATCTGAGGATCCACTTCAAGCTGTTCTTGAGGGTAACGTTGATGAAGAAAATGGAGAGTGTCAGGGTTACGAGAAGCTTTTGGATGCAGCACCTACATATAAGCATGAACATTCTAATGTGCTATAGCATGAGGAAGTTAAGGAGAGTTCCACGCCTCCTAAGGTAGAACTGAAACCACTACCTGCATCTTTGAAATATGTGTTTATGGGCCCTAATGAAACATATCCTATCATTGTTAATTCTGAGCTTGATGAGCTTCGTTTTGAGGCTTATGAAAGTTCTAAGCTTTACAAGGAAAAAACAAAGAAGTGGCATGACAAAGGGCTGTTACGAAGAGAATTCAAGGAAGGGGAGTTAGTTCTTTTGTTCAATTCGAGGTTAAGACTTTTTCCCGGAAAATTGCGTTCTAGGTGGTCGGGTCCGTTCAAGGTACAAAAGGTTTTTCCATATGGTGCAGTTGAATTGTTGGATACTCATGGAGGATCATTTAACGTGAATGGGCAAAGAGTCAAACATTACAGAGTTGGTGAGCCAATCAATGAGAAAGTGGAGATTCCGCTTTCTACCCCTTCATCGAAATGATTGATAAGAAGGTCGAGCTAATGACCTTAAAAAAAAAAAGCGCTTCTTGGGAGGCAACCCATGATTGTGGATGTAATTCGTGTATGCGTAAAAAAAAATGAAGTCCAAAAAAAAAAAAAAAAAAGAAAAAAAAAAGAAGGTTATACTGGTGGGGAAAACGTTAAAATCCCTGGACAACAATTTTTGTTTTTTGGCTGGCTCACATCACATTCACGCGCTGGTGCCAATCTTTCTGCCTGTAACACATTTACACAGGCCCAATTCAACTAAGCCCATAAATCTGGTCCAGCCCAGCTGTGCTACGTCACCTGCCACGTCAGCGTCCAGTCACTTGTCCATGTCAGCGCCACATCAGCTGCTTTGTAGGCTGCTCTTTTACAAAAATTATAAGGAAATGTAAGAGTGGGGAGTTGAACCCCTGACCTCTAGCATGCAACACAAAGACCTCAACCGCTCCACCAACTTGTTTTTGGTGTTAGAAGTTGATTTGTCTAATTAATAAGCAGAATTTGGAGCTGTAATTTCAGCATTCTTAAAAGAGGGAGGAGCAAGCTTCAATAATAATTTCAACGGGCACTTACTCCGGAACTAGGGGAGTACTTTGAACCTTTCTTTGTATATATATTTTTTTTATTTATTTTTATTTTTGTATTTTTTTTTAGAATCTTGTTAGTTTAATGTATATTTATTATTATTATTCATTGGGGACAATGAACCGCTTGAGTGTGGGGAGGGGTTTCCAATATAAAAAAATATTAAAAAAATTTAGTTTTTTTTTTTCTTTTTAATTTGTTAGATTTTTTTTTTTTAGGTTAGTTTAAAAAATAGTAAAAACACAAAAAAATTAGAAAACCTTAAAAAATGATTGCCTTGTCAAAAAAAAAAGCATGTTAATAAGGATAAGTACACATCATGTAGACTTATTTTGCGAGTGTCATATATTTGTCTTCTTGGCGTAAAATACCTTATACATGATGATGTCTTGTATGTGCTTGCGAAAATTTCAAAACTTGAATGTACGTCATTGTCAATTTTGATGAGTTTAGCATGCTATCACCTGTGAGATTTTGAGCCTTAATTGCGATTGATACAACTTTTATATCAATCTATTTGTTTGTGGTGAGTTATTCGTCATTGTGCATGTTGCTCTAGAACTTGCTTTAAACCAGGTCGTGCGTATATTGATATCGTGTATTGTGTAAAAATGATAAAGGCACTAGGATTAACCGTATTGTCCTAAACAGTACCCTTAAAAATAATCCTTAGTGAGCCCCCTTGAGCCTATATCCTTTTTCTTTGTATATCACCATCTAAATCTTGAGCCTATTAATTTGTTCTTGTCTTGATTGACTAGTAGAGCATTGTGATATATACTTGAGATTGGTAAAATATTGAGTGTGGGGATATCTTTGTTAATGTGTGAATTTTGGTGGGATTTGAATTGGTTTGGCTACTTCTTGTTGGTGATATTTCAAATAAAATCACCAAGGTCAAAAAGAAAAGAAAAAAAAAAGGAAATTGAAAAAAAAAAGTGAAAAAAAAAGAAGATCACTCTATGGAAAGAAAGAAAGAAATAAAAGTGAGTGTATATTCATTGGTTCTTACAATGTGAAATTTACGGGTTTTATATTTTTATGTGAGATGATATCTCAAGATAGTTTCATGTTGAGTGCTTCAAGTGTATATGAACATTATGCTCTATTAGTTGTCAAGTTTAACCAATTGCAGCCTTTTCATTTTCCTACCCCTCACCTGAGCCTTGTTACAACCCTTGACAAAGACCTTTTGATTTATACGAACACGAAGTCTAGAGATTTTGGTGGACAAGCAAGCTTATGGTAGCACATGTGCATTTGATTGAATTTGAGTGATACAGTTGCACCTAAACACTTGTGTGCTTTGAGTGTTTGTGAGATTATTTTCTATCCAAAGCATGCTATTATCTTGTTGATTGAGACTTTGATGTTATTCATGATATATTTTAGTCTTTTGAGACTATGTGCGCGTACTTGAATAGTTGTGTTGGTGTGTAAAGTTGAGGAATTGCATTATATGACATCTAAGAGCTATTACATGGTTAAGTTTGCATGTGTGGTGTGCTATGATATATTTCATGTTTGAGACTTGGCAGTCAACCCAAATAAGATTTTGTGGGTAGATTTACTATAAACCCTCATGAGACCTTACTCGTCCACTAGGGCTGCCTAGGGGTTTAAAGGGCTTGTTGCATATGCCAAATGCAACCGTGATCACCTACGGAAGTGGTATTAGTTAGTTAGGACTTAGTCTTTTATTTCTTCTTTGCCCGAGGACGTGCAAAATGCTAAGTGTGGGGATGTGATAAGTGTGTGTTTTATCTATATATTGTCCCTATATTTAAGTTATTTTGTATTGATTTGGATTTTTATTTAATAAATTATAATGTTTTATTGTAGGTATCAAGGAGTTTTAATAAAGGAAGGCTTGGAGCTTAATTGGCAAGAGTTGGAGATTTATTTGATTAAAATTCGGATTTTATGACCCACTTGCGCAGTTCATACTGTTTGGGCCATAACTGGAGTTCTATAAGTCCGATTCAGACGATTCAACAGCCCACGGAAAGCTTATGAGAAGGGCTTTATTTCAGAAGTGGTCTTGATATCAAAGTCCAACCGTATCAGTCCAGAAGCAGGCCCCAACAGTCAGCTACGAATTTCTTTATTGGAATTCAATTCTGATTAGGAAACTCCTTGTATTTGCATTAAATTATTAAAAATACTTTTATTAGAGATATGAATATATACTATTCAGACCTAATCTGAATATAGATCGTAAGAGAGAAAATTTGACGATACAGACAACTTTGTAAACACTTTCTTTTGGGGAGATTTTTCTGAGAACTTTTATTTTCCTTGAAGATAGAAGATTAAAGGTTCATCTCTATTTCTTATAATTATGTGTTCATCTTACAATTCATATATCTTTTGTTTAGTTAATTCAATTATGAGTGAGTAGATTATTAATCTAGGGTTAAGTTGAACCCTAGTTATGATTGATGTGTGAATTTCCCAATTCCCCCAATTTAATTGTTTAATTGCTCTTGCTTATTGAGTTGTTTAAATTAACAATTGCAAATCAGACGTGATTATGTGTTGTTTGAACCAATATCTAATTATCAACGAGAGTTGGAATTAGATGGTTGTGATTTATCCAAAAAGAACATGAAATTCTCCATGAGAATAGGTAGAATGGATTGTTAGGAAATTAGGGTGCCGTGATTAATGTCTCTAAATTACATGATACCATGAGAATAGGTTTGATTGTATTTTAAGAGAAGCCATTAATACCTGAGAGGGGTTTTTGGTATTTATAGGGCGCATCTTTCCTTTTGAGTAGTTTATCTGATTAATTGGGGAGGGAATTCACGATTGCATTAATTCATGCTAGTGGGGATACTTAATTCTGGATGTTTTTAATATTTGATTTAATATAAACACAATTCGCTTTAGTATAAGATTAGTTTAATAAATTCTCAATATTTATTGTGATACTTGCTTAGCCGAATTAAATCAGAAACAACTAGTGATTGATACGTTTGTCTCTGTGGGATCGACTCTGACTTACCCTGCTACACGGTTAGAAGGATTAGTTAGATATTATAATTTGATAGGCACGCGACAGCCTTGTCAAAATTCATAACTCAAAATCTACTCATCCTAAAATCTCCAAATTTGGACCATAGCTCCCTAAATGTATAACCAAGATACGTTCACAATGTCAGGGCCATCCAAGATGTATAGCATGGTCAAATATTGGATCAAAGTTGAGGTATGAATAGTGAATTCGAAAATGCTAACTTGTGTTCTTGAAGATTAAAGCTTATTGAGGTTGTATAAGGATCAAGCAAGGCTATACAAGCTATTGTTAGTCTTTACCAAGCACCAAGGAAGGTATAAACCCTCTCACACTTTTTATTATGCTTTGATTATAGTGATTAAATGATGATGTTTAGAGATGGTGTGATATTAAGGATGAATTCTTGTTAATAATGAATGTTTAGTGGTTATTTTGATGGTGGAAGTTGTAGACATTGGTATGAACTTGTTTAGGTAGAATATAAGTTGTTGATATGGAGAATTAGAAGTATGGTTGATTATTTGTTGATTGGTGGATTGATTGGAGTGTTTTAAACACGGGAATCTTGATCAAGCGTCGTTACCATGTCGGATTTTCATTAGAAAGTTTAGACAGAGACCACGGTTACCTTCTAGGCATAAAAAAAAATGCTTTCTGACAATGGTCATGTAGGTTCTGTTTTCTAGTTTATTTTGGGGAAAGAATCGTATCGTTTCGATTTACGGTTTAGGAGAAACATCCGTTTTAGTGAAAGCGGTTTCAGATAACTAAGTAGTTCACTGCATGAACTTTGAGATTGTGATCAAGCCCTTTAAAAACTGGAATTGGGTCGAAATATTAATATGGATACTAGTATGGACAGTTAGGAAAGGAACCTAGAAGGTTTCGTGTTAAAAAGATAAGTTTTTGATTTTATAAAAATGCGGGAACAAAAGTTGCGTGAGTGAAATACTCTTAAGGGGGATGGATGGTTAAAACGATAAGTTTAGTAATGGTAAAGTACTTGGGTTTTGTGAATGTAATCAGGTTATAAGTGACCAAGAGCGAGACATTTAATGTTCCTTAATAGAACGTTAGTGCTTAAGTTAAAAGCACTTTAAATGATTAAGCCAGGGGACTGGTCGAGTATTTCTTTGTTTATAGATTTCCCGGCAAATTCTCGAACCCCTAACAACCAAGGACCCGAGGCAAGTTTTCTCATTCCATGCTATGTTTTCCATTACTTATACTAATGATGCATATGATATGATATTATGCATGTTTTCAAACCTTACATCGTATATAGATGTGATGTTACAAAAACTATTGAGATATGGTATATGCATATGATAGATGCATGTCAGTTTTCAAACCTTACATCTTATATGGATGTGGTTGTATTTTAAAACTATTGAAGTTATAGTATCGCATATGGTATATGTATGCAAGTTTTCAAACCCTACATCATATAAGTGATGCAGTTGTGATATGTGTTGTGTTTGTGATATATATTCTGCTTTAACACTGTGAAAAGATTTATAAACTGTTTACGCTTTTGATAAAAAGTTGTATAAGATATAAGGTTTATATGCTATGTAAATACTAGATATAAACCGAGGTTTTTAAAGGCTCTAAGGATAGAGCATTCGTAAGATGATTTTAAAATATTAGACCGGGAGTTAAAGTACTATTTTGACTTGATTATACTGTCAGAAACTGGAGGGTCCATGGACAGCTATATTTTGTATATGTTGATTAAATATTCCAATATATATATATTATTGTATATTTAATGTGAGGTATTAAATAATATTATTAAAAATATTATTTTAATATTTATTTGATTAAGTGAATATTATTTTGAATATTCACTTAAGTGAGATATTATTGAATAATAATTCAATATTTATTAATTGGATATTTATTAAATATTCCAAATATGATTTAAAAATCATAAAACCGTATTTAAATATTACGTAAGGTTCCAATAGTTATTTAAAATGTTTTCTGATCTCAAAAGGATTTATGAAAATATAGTAGGGGTTCCCAACTACTTTAATTATTTATTCCGAATGATGATTTTGATTTGAACTTATCAAAAATTGGGAATCCATCTCAAGAAGTGAACATATGATTTCACTTGCCTCTTTCATTAAAAGTGAAATATTTTGGGTTTCTGAATTATCAGAAGTAAAGATATTTTACTAAACTCCCGGGTCGTGATTGCGAAATGATTTACTCGAGGATCGAGATCAGTTGACAATAGTTAACCCACATAGTATTATTACTTCCTCAACATTTCCAGATATAAGTATGGGATTCATCATGGGACTGGAAGTAACTCATACTCGACAATGAAATAGGTGTCAGGTAGTATGAGGTCATACTCGGCAATGAAACAGGTGCCAGGTAGTATGAAGGCTTGTCTGGCAATGAAACAGGTGCCAGGTAGTGACCATATGCTCGGCAATGAAACAGGTGCCAGGTAGCATAATAGGCCCGTATGTGGCCAGGGTGATAACCGAATAGGAAATCGTTCTTCACCTAGTAGAGAAGTTATGTTACGATACAACGACTGATCACCGTGTATCGGGTGTTCCAGTATATCCCCTTCTTCGACTTGGAATTGTGCTGCACATTGTAACGAAAGCCTAGGTGTTGAGTTACCGATAATGTGATAGTAATTGAACAATGATGTTTCGTGTATAGTATTTGAATTGTACGACATTTTTTGACGAAAAGAATATTTAAACATATCATTCTGTATATGAACGGAGTTTTAAAGGTTTTCAATTATGATATCAGCTTACATATATGATTATTCTACTATTTCTTATTGTCGAGCTATAGTGCTCATTCTTGCTTCTTTTATATCACAACACAACAGAGTCGAAAAGGTGTTCATTACTGATATTTTACGGTATTTTGAACAATATAAGATATCTAAATAGATATGCATGTATATATGTTGAGCAGGGATTTAAGATATACAGTATATTGAACTGTATAGTGTTTTGAATCAATGGATAGGCTTTAAGCCTTGATTCCAATATTAATATCTATATTAAAAGATATGTTTGAGACTTGGTTTATCATATTGATACCAAGGATTTCTAAATGATTTAGGAAGAGTATTTGAGTATGATTATTAGTCATACATTATTTTGAACGGTATACTATTTTGGGGTCAGACCCTAGTAGTGTTAAAACTTTGATCCTATATGGATTATCTACCTTAAAGGTTTAAAGATTTAAACTGGGATAGATTTCTCGCTGAGCACTATTAGCTCATTCTTGCTTTATTAAATCTTTTAGCATGAAGAAAACATTGCTGATTCACCTCGTGTTACGAGAGCAAGGGAATGGAGAGACCACCCTTGAGTTAGTTCAGCAAGATGGATATTGTCGGAATTAGCAAAACAGTTGCAGACTGAATTAGTAAGAATTGTTTTCGAGTAGGTTTGTATTATTAAACCTTGTATAGAATTGTGAGGTCTATTATTGTAACTTCAGGTAGAGGTTATAAATAATAGATGAGATCCTGGATAGTGCATTTGAGTTGTAATAACAAATGTTACTTTTGTTGCTCATTTCCAAGGCTATAACTTGTGTGTGTGCGTAAGTGATTGGGGTCTTTGGAGTTGTATTATTAGAATGTTGTAAGTAATGCAGGTATTGTATAATTAATGGAGCGTGACAAC
This sequence comes from Heracleum sosnowskyi, assembly GCA_030848705.1. Lineage (NCBI taxonomy): Eukaryota > Viridiplantae > Streptophyta > Magnoliopsida > Apiales > Apiaceae > Heracleum > Heracleum sosnowskyi. The sequence continues at coordinate 1,793,460 of JAUIZM010000016.1, read as the reverse complement.
CCAGATTCCTGACCCGGGATCTGGGGGTGTTACAGAAATGGTATCAGAGCGTTAAGTTATAAACTTGTATATGAGAGTGTTAAGAGTTATATCGAAGTAAGAGAATGACGAGAGGACTCATATAGAGTTCGTTAAGTGGACTACCGGAAGTAGTGCCATTGAGGATGTTAAGATTAAAGAGTTTAGTTGGGGACTTATCGGAGGACCGATAGGACCGTTGAAGATCATCGTAATGATGAGACGAATGTCTAGAATTATACCCGGATTATCAAGGACATTAAGATAAGACGCGGAGAAGAGTCTCAGTTGCAGTTGGGGTTGCCCACAAGAAGGCAGCACATGTGAAGATTGAGACGTTTAAAATCCTCTACACGATCCGAATTACTAAAATTACGTGGACTAGTTAAGGCATTATCTTGTATATGAAGTCCTAGCCTTGAGAACAACGATTCCACCAGAGTTGGTGTCTTTTCCGTCGATGGGTATTTTGTTACCTAAGAAGGAGACTGTTGCGTACATATAGTACCAGTACGTTATCGTGAGACGAACGTGCTGCCATGATGTCTCAACTCAGAAATCAAAGATATGAAGAACGAATAGCGTGATTCTAATAAAGACACGTATGGTTGCAACGAGCAATGCGACAATCTCAGGACCTACGAGGAACGAGACCTATGGCGGCCTGGGGTTGGATTCATTCGATACGACTAGTGTTAAGAAATTACATATACGTTAATGGACCTCCATCTTTTGAGGATGTGTTGATGCGGCCGTAAGAGGCCCAATCTCTGGACGATTATCGAGGAATGACGAAGATGTTTCGAACTCCCGACCTATCTAAGGACTTGTACGATTTTGAGGTACCGTTGGTTAGTACCCTGAGCCATAAAGGCAGAAAGATAAGATCATCCTCGTACTGGTGATGTTAGAACTTATGATGACCATTTACTTTTGTTATCTACTTGCTGGTGCTAAAAACTGTTCAAGCCCGTGTTACCTTGAATAGTTCATGACAGGTAACCCTTCTAGTTTCCTACTTCAACTTGGGATGCAACCAACAATTGTTAAATATTCATTTTATTTCTTCATATTTTGACTCTTCAGTCGAATTCATAAATATCTAGCTATGTGTTTAAAACATAGATGATATATATTTCAGAGATTACTCGTGAATTCTTTTCTTCCATTAAGAAGAGATTTGCACATCAGACGTTGAAATCGTGGAAAGGATATCAATTTGATATTGGTAGTCCGAATTCAATTCTATCGGAGAATTTGACAAAGTTTATGTACGGAGACACCTTTGGGTGGACCGTTTCACTAATGAGAAATGTTTAGTGGGAGGTTATCGATTGTTTCGATACCAAGAACCATCTATTCAGACCTTATATTCTATTCAAGGGTTATAATTAACTTGTTCGTCCCAAACTTATTTACTCTTATTTTCAATTCATTATCCGAGTAGTCAAAATGTTGTTTTCTTTCTTTCTTTGGCTACGAGGTTGAGATTTTGTGCTAGCAGATTGAAACTGTCTAGTTATATACGCTATTAAGAATGACTAGTTAATCATTCAAACTAGTTGAGATTTTAAACACTATGATAAAAATCTAGCTAATCACCCTAGCTAGATGCTGCATCCCAAACCAATCGAACTAGCAAATTTTGTTCAGCTAGTTGTTAATGTTCTTGAAATGAACTAGTTATTGTTTCGCTAAGTTCCATTTTCAGTCGAATCCATTTAAGTGAGTTCACAATGCATTTTATATGCAGTGAATTGTGATGATGAAATTTCCAAATGATAATTGATTGAGACCTAATAAGGTCACCCATTCGATGAGAATTCTTACAAAGATTTTATAAAACATTCTGTTGTTGAAGTATTCTTGGTACCATGCAAGTATTTTCCTTAGTATTTGGAAAAAGAGAGTGTTGAAGCTTAGAGCTAAAACAAATGAGAACGACAACTTATGAATCAAAGTTTACGGAAATTGCCAAGGTTTGTTTCGCATGATGCGAATTCAGAATAACGGAGTGTTCGAAACGACTGATTATGTTACCTTGGTTAATGAAACGACTGTGATAGAAATGGAAGCAGAGTGGACGAAAAAGAAATGGGCATAAAGAAAATAGAGTATGAAACGCGAATAGATTGAGGAAGAAAGAAAGTAAGAATTCAGATTGTCGAACGATGGAACGATTGACCTCCAAGGATGTGAAACTTGTTTAGCGACTGTGATGGATACGAAATGGGGAGTACCTAGTGTACAGAATATCCCTGTTGTCAACAAATTTGAGGATGTATTTCCAGAAGATCTTCCGGGGTTACCACCCGATAGAGAAATAGAGTTGCTATAGAATTAGCTCCAAGAGCGGCGCTAGTTTCGAAGGCCCCATACCGACTAGCTCCAGTCAAGATGAAGAAATTAGTTGCTCAATGGTAGGAATTATTAGAGAAAGGAATGATAAGACCAAGTGCGTCACCGTGGGATGCACCCGTGTTATTGGTGAAGAAAAAGAACAGTAGCATGAGGCTGTGCATAGATTATCGAGAGCTAAATAAGCCAACTATTAAGAATGAATACCTCTGCCAAGGATCAGTGATTTGTTCGATCGGCTGCATGGTGCAGTTAAATTCTTGAAGATTGATTTGATAATTGGATAACCCCAATTGAATATTAAACCTAAGGACGTACCCAAGCTTGCGTTTCGCACCAAGTATGGACACTACGAGTTTTTAGTGATGTCATTGGGCTAACGAATGCCCTTGTAGCTTTCATGGACTTGATGAATCGAGTTTTCAAGAAGTATTTGGATAAGTGTGTCATAGTGACATCGACAATATTTTGGTTTACCTCAAAGACCGAGGAAGAACATGCAGAACGTTTGAGAATAGTGTTAGAAGCACTGAGAAGAGAAAAGTTATAAGCCAAATTCTCAAAGTGCGAGTTTTGGCTAAGGGAAGTACAGTTTTTAGGACATGTGGTCAACAGTGGAGGAGCACTGGTTGACCCTGCTAAGATAGAAGCTGTTTCGAATGGGGAAAGACCAACCACACCAACCAAGGTGAGAAATTTTGTAGGCTATAAGCCGATATTACCAAAGATGTGTACAAGATTTTTCTAAGATGGCAGCCCCACTGACCCGACTTACTCGAAGGACTGAAAAGTGGAATGGACCGAGAAATGTGAGAAAAGTTTCCAGGAATTAAAGAAGAGACTGGTCACCGTCCTGTGCTGGTACTGCCAGACGGGAAGGGAGATTCTGTGATCTATAGCGACGCATTGCATAAAGGTTTAGGGTGTTTGCTTATGCAGCACGGAAATGTAATTACGTATGCATCCAGACAATTAAAGAAATATGAATTTAGATACCCTACACATGACTTAGAATTGGCAGCGATATTTTTCGCTTTAAAGATTTGGAGGCACTAAATGTATGGAAAGGAGTGCGAGATTTACACAATCATATGATTTACACAATCATATAAGAGGATTGATGATACAATAAATGACATAAGCATGACACAAAAGATGACAAAAGCATGACACAGGGGATGACAAGGTGATGAATCACCACCTTGTCACCATTTTCTCCAAGGATTCACCCAATGGTTGACATGTGGCAAGGGTGACTAAACTCTTCCTAAACCACACAAATGAGAAGCAAGTAATCAAATTTTATTTGCCAAAACAAAAAAAAAAAGAAAAAAAAAGCAAGTATTCTCCCCATTTCTCAGAATTCTGCCCAGCATGAGCAAGGAGCAAAGACAAATTCATAACTCAAAATCTACTCATCCTAAAATCTCCAAATTTGGACCATATCTCCCTAAATGTATAACCAAGATACGTTCACAATTTCAGGGCCATCCAAGATGTATAGAATGGTCAAATATTGGATCAAAGTTGAGGCATGAATAGTGAATTCGAAAATGCTAACTTGTGTTCTTAAAGATTAAAGCTTATTGAGGTTGTATAAGGATCAAGCAAGGGTATACAAGCTATTGTTAGTCTTTACCAAGCACCAAGGAAGGTATAAAACCTCTCACACTTTTTATTATGCTTTGATTATAGTGATTAAATGATGATGTTTAGAGATGGTGTGATATTAAGGATGAATTCTTGTTAATAATGAATGTTTAGTGGTTATTTTGATGGTGGAACTTGTAGACATTGGTATGAACTTGTTTAGGCAGAATATAAGTTGTTGATATGGAGAATTAGAAGTATGGTTGATTGGTTGTTGATTGGTGGATTGATTGGAGTGTTTTAAACACGGGAATCTTGATTAAACGTCGTTACCATGTCGGATTTTCATTAGAAAGTTTAGACAGAGATCACGGTTACCTTCTAGGTATAAAAAAATGCTTTCTGACCCTGATCATGTAGTTTCTGTTTTGTAGTTTATTTTGGCGTAAGAATCGTAACGTTTCGATTTACGGTTTAGGAGAAACATCCGTTTTAGTGAAAGCGGTTTCGGATAACTAAGTAGTTCACTGCATGAACTTTGAGATTGTGATCAAGCCCTTTAAAAAATGGAATTGGGTCGAAATATTAATATGGATACTAGTATGGACAGTTGGGAAAGGAACCTAGAAGGTTTCGTGTTAAAAATATAAGTTTTTGATTTTATAAAAATGCGGGAACAAAAGTTGCGCGAGTGAAATACCCTTAAGGGGATGGTTAAAACAATAAGTTTAGTAATGGTAAAGTACTTGGGTTTTGTGAATGGATTATCCACCAAACTTTTGACTTAAGAGTTTAAGGAATGTCATGAGGTTATAAGTGACCAAGAGCGAGACATGTGATGTTCGTTAATAGAACGTTAGTTCTTAAGTTAAAAGCACTTTAAATGATTAAGCCAGGGGACTGATCGAGTATTTCTTTGTTTATAGATTTCCCGGCAAATTCTCGAACCCCTAACAACCAAGGACCCGAGGCAAGTTTTCTCATTCCATGCTATGTTTTCCATTACTTATACTAATGATGCATATGATATGATATTATGCATGTTTTCAAACCTTACATCGTATATAGATGTGATGGTACAAAAACTATTGAGATATGGTATATGCATATGATAGATGCATGTCAGTTTTCAAACCTTACATCTTATATGGATGTGGTTTTATTTTAAAACTATTGAAGTTATAGTATCGCATATGGTATATGTATGCAAGTTTTCAAACCCTACATCATATAAGTGATGCTGTTGTGATATGTGTTGTGTTTGTGATATATATTCTGCTTTAACACTGTGAAAAGATTTATAAACTGTTTACGCTTTTGATAAAAAGCTGTATAAGATATAAGGTTTATATGCTATGTAAATACGAGATATAAACCGAGGTTTTTAAAGGCTCTAAGGATAGAGCATTAGTACGATGATTTTAAAATATTAGACCGGGAGTTAAAGTACTATTTTGACTTGATTATACTGTCAGAAACTGGAGGGTCCAGGGACAGCTATATTTTATATATATTGATTAAATATTCCAATAAATATATATATATTATTGGATATTTAATGTGAGGTATTAAATAATATTATTAAAAATATTATTTTAATATTTATTTGATTAAGTGAATATTATTTTGAATATTCACTTAAGTGAGATATTATTGAATAATAATTCAATACTTATTATTTGGATATTTATTAAATATTCCAAATATGATTTAAAAATCATAGAACCTTATTTAAATATTACGTAAGGTTCCAATAGTTATTTAAAATGTTTTCTGATCTCAAAAGGATTTATGAGAATATATTAGGGGTTCCCAACTACTTTAATTATTTATTCCGAATGATGATTTTGATTTGAACTTATCAAAAATTGGGAATTCATCTCAGGAAGTGAACATATGATTTCACTTGCCTCTTTCATTAAAAGTGATATATTTTGGGTTTCTGAATTATCAGAAGTAAAGATATTTTACTAAACTCCCGGGTCGTGATTTCGAAATGATTTACTCGAGGATCGAGGTCAGTTGACAATATATAGTCAACCCACATAGTATTATTACTTCCTCAACATTTCCGGAAGTAAGTATGGTAATAAGTTCATACCTATCAACGAGCTAGTTACGCTCGGGGAACAACGATTTAAAATCGGTTCCAGATATAAGGATATGATTCATCATGGGACTGGAAGTAACTCATACTCGACAATGAAACAGGTGTCAGGTAGTATGAGGTCATACTCGGCAATGAAACAGGTGCCAGGTAGTATGAAGCTTTGCCTCGCAATGAAACAGGTGCCAGGTAGTGACCATATGCTCGACAATGAAACAGGTGCCAGGTAGCATAATAGGCCCGTATGTGGCCAGGGTGATAACCGAATAGGAAATCATCCTTCTACTAGTAGAGAAGTTATGTTACGCTACAACGGCTGATCACCGTGTATCGGGTGTTCCAGTATATCCCCTTCTTCCACTTGGAATTGTGCTGCACATTGTAACGAAAGCCTAGGTGCTGAGTTACCGATAATGTGACAATAATTGAACAATGATGTTTCGTGTATAGTATTTGAACTGTACGGCATGTTTTGACGAAAAGAATATTTAAACATATCGTTATGTATATGAACGGAGTTTTAAAGGTTTTCAATTATGATATCAGCTTACATATATGATTATGCTGCTATATCTTATTGTCGAGCTATAGTGCTCATTCTTGCTTCTTTTATATCACAACACAACAGAGTCGAAAAGGTGTTCATTACTGATATTTTACGGTATTTTGAACAATATAAGATATCTAAATAGATATGCATGTATATATGTTGAGCAGGGATTTAAGATATACAGTATATTGAACTGTATAGTGTTTTGAATCAATGGATAGGCTTTAAGCCTTGATTCCAATATTAATATCTATATTAAAAAGATATGTTTGAGACTTGGTTTATCATATTGATACCAAGGATTTCTAAATTATTTACGAAGAGTATTTGAGTATGATTATAAGTCATACAGTATTTTGAACGGCATACTATTTTGGGGTCAGACCCTAGTAGTGTTAAAACTTTGATCCTATATGGATTATCTACCTTAAAGGTTTAAAGATTTAAACTGGGATAGATTTCTTACTGAGCACTATTAGCTCATTCTTGCTTTATTAAATCTTTCAGCATGAAGAAAACATTGCTGATTCACCTCGTGTTACGAGAGCAAGGGAATGGAGAGACCACCCTTGAGTTAGTTCAGCAAGATGGATACTGTCAGAATTAGCAAAACAGTTGCAGACTGAATTAGTAAGAATTGTTTTCGAGTAGGTTTGTATTATTAAACCTTGTATAGAATTGTGAGGTCTATTATTGTAAATTCAGGTAGAGGTTGTAAATAATAGATGAGATCCTGGATAGTGCATTTGAGTTGTAATAACAAATGTTACTTTTGTTGCTCATTTCCAAGGCTATAACTTGTGTGTGTGCGTAAGTGATTGGGGTCTTTGGAGTTGTATTATTAGAATGTTGTAAGTAATGCAGGTATTGTATAATTGATGGAGCGTGACAACCCAGATTCCTGACCCCGAATCTGGGGGTGTTACACTCGTGCCAAGGCACAAAACCAGCATTATCCCGGATAGAATCCCAAATGACTCGAGTGGAAACCCTTGAAGCGTCATCCCAAAGATTGTGATCCTGATGTGTCATAATATTGGGAAAGGTGAAAGTAGAAATCCACCTGTCAAAGGCACGGGCAACTCTATGTTGATGTGCATTTACTTGAGGAAGAACCCATGTATTATTATGAATGAAGTCACTAACCCGAGCCCGGGGGTGAGATCCACAGCCAAATATAATTGAATCATTGTAAGAATTGGCAATGGGAGAGCCCTGCCACCAAGGGTCAAGCCAAAACAGAGTATTAGAGCCAGTGCCAAGACTTACCAAAAAGTGGGCTAAAACAGTGTCCCTAAGTTTCAAGATGTGTCGCCAGAACCAAGAGCAATCCGTGGGGGTATTCATGTGCCATAAACTTTTTCCCTTAAGAGCAGTCGAATGAGCCCAAAGGACCCATAAAGATTTTTTCCGAGATAAAAAACGCCACAAGTGAAACAACATTTGGGCTTGGTTCCATGAAATAGGGCAACGGAGGCCGAGACCCCCCTTTTCACGAGGCAAGCAGACAGAGCTCCAAGCCACCTTAGCACCACCTAATTTAGTGTAATCCCCCTTCCAAAGAAATCTAGTAAAGATTGATTGGAGATGTTTATGAACTGCCACTGGGAGAACAAAATGGTTTGTCCAAAAGGCCTGCATTGCAAAAAGAAAAGCTTGAATCAATTGAGCACGGCCAGCAAAAGACAGAAACAAAGAAGTCCAATGATCGAGCCTGGCAGTGATACGGTGAAGCAGGGGAGTGCAGTCATTTATGCTAAGCTCCGAAGATATTAGAGGAACACCAAGAAACTTAACAGGAAGTTCCGCATGAGGAATGGAGTATCTATTATCAAACCACGAGGTGACATCAGGAGCACAATTGACCAAGTAACTAGAGCTCTTCATAGTACTCGGATACAAACCACTAAGCTTTGAAAATTTGTCCAAGGAGGTCATAATATGGGAGATAGAGCCTTGGTCCCCACGGGAAAAGAAAAGAACATCATCATCAAAATAGAGATGCGTGATTTTCAGTTCTTTACACTTCCAATGATAGTTAAAATTAGCAAGGGCATTGTTCAGAATAGAGGACAGAATGTTCATCTCCAAAGCAAATAAGTAAGGCGAAAGGGGGTCGCCCTGACGAAGGCCTTTCTTTCCTTCAAAAAAAACCATTTAGAGTACCATTTATCTTGACAGAAAATCTTGTGGTGCACACACATGCTTGGATCCAGCTAATGAAGATTTGTGGAAATCTCATATGATGAAGCATAGCAATCAAAAAAACCCAACGAATAGAGTCGAAGGCCTTGTAAAGGTCAATTTTGAGAGCACATTTAGGCGTACCCATAACCCTAGAGTAGCCTCTGAAAAGCTCTTGAGCCATAATAATATTATCCGAGATCAAACGGCCAGGGATGAAAGCAGACTGGGCATGGCCAATGAGATTAGGACGTAGAAGCTTGAGTCTATCATCAAGAAGTTTGGAGAGGCACTTGTAAACCGTATTGCACAGGGATATTGGCCGAAAGTCTTGCATTTTTTGTTGGAGCTAAAACTTTTGGGATGAGAGCTATACTGGTGGCATTAACACTGCCGTGTAAGCTGTGGTGTTGAAAGAAGTCCAGAAGAGCATTGCGAAAATCACCACCCACAATCTCCCAAGTGGCCAGAAAAAATTCAACATTAAAGCCATCAGGTCCAAGAGCCTTTCCCTTCTTCATTTTTTTCAAGGTGGCAAGAATTTGATCACTAATGAAAGGCCTAAGCAAAAAGGCAGCATGAGTGTCCGAAATAGTAGGACATGAAACATCTGATAAATCAGGAGGTGAAGCAGGGGATGAGGTTCCCAAAAAATCTGAAAAATAGTCAACTGCCACCTTAGCCATAGCAGAGTGTCCGTGAACTAGGTCCCCGTCCCTATCTTCAATAGACAAAACTTTATTATTGTTCCAATTAGACTTTGCTTGGTTAAAGAAATACTTGGTATTTCTGTCCCCCAAGTGAAGCCATTTGACTCGAGATTTTTGCTTGAGGAGGTTTTCTTCAAGGTCTAGGGCAGAGTTAAGTTTTTTGATTGCTACTTTCTCTAGGAGCAGAAGACTCTCATCTAAGGGAGAGTTTGCAATGCTGTCTTGAATAATGTGAAGTTCTGATCGAGAAACATCAACCCTAGTTTGAACCGAGCCATGTTTCTTATTGAGTAAGACAAGAGCTTTTTTGGTAATGTGAAGTTTCCTGCACAAAATAGCCACTGGATCCCCATAAAGAGTCGTACTCCAAGCTTGTCTAACTACATAAAAAAACCCCATCAATATCAACCATGTAATTAAAAAATTGAAACGACTTAAAGAAGCGTTCAACATCCAAAGGGACTGTGATTAACATAATGGCATGGTCCATAATACCACGAGGAAGGACAAAAGCTTGATAAAGATGAAAGGAACTCAACCATGCAACATTGCAAAGCACTCTGTCAAGACGCCTTAAGATTGGGGCACTAGGCCTGTTATTTGACCAGGTAAAAGTATTGCATGTGGTACGAAGAGTAGTTAATTGTGCATCAGTAATACAATTCGTAAAAACCTCCATTTCAGGAGTCCAATGCTCACGGCCCCCAGCAATTTCTTCAAGACTCATTACACAATTAAAATCCCCAGCTAGGACCCAGGGAAGAGGATTATTTACATTGGAGATATAATTCCAAAGAGGGGAACGACTATAACCACTATTATGAGCATAAACAAAAGTAGCCAGAAACACGATGGATTTTTCTTTAAACTGAATTTCACAAGTCATGTGCTGAGCAGCAGAGTGGAGAAGGGTAACATTCCACAGATTGCCATCCCAACCAATCCAAATACGACCATTATCATGGTGTTGATAATTAAAAAGTCAATTCCAATGTCTAGCAATTTTCTTGGAAATAAAAGAACTCTGACTAACTTTAACTTTAGTTTCTAGAAGACCCATAAGGGTAAAATGATGTTTATTGATGAGATTAATAACTTTAGTTTGATGGGATTCTTTATTTAAACCCCTTACATTCCAAGTTATACAATTCATAGTAAACGACGAAGTTCTGTTGGCATACCTTGATGCCTCAGACTTTTATGCTTAGGGCTCTTCTTGTAGGTCACCTGGGTGAAACCATCTTCATCAACCATGGGGGCCTTTTTTGTTGCTTCAAGGGCAAAAATGACTGATTTGGAGTTCTCAGGTTTGTCAATTTTCCGTTTCCATGTGTGCTTCGAAACAGAGACAGGACCGTGGTCGATGTCCCACTCAGGACGCACCCCCCCCCCCCCCCCCCGCGCGCCCTCAGGGCTCACCGCGCGCGACACTCCGCCTACCTGAGCCAGACGCTCGAGGTCATGTGCGTCGTCCTCAACCATGTCATCAGGAACCAAGTGAGAAATTCCATGGGCAAACTTTGAAATTTCCTGAGCCAAACTTGTACTTCCCTGAGCCAAATCATCAACATTCCGAGGAAAATCACCTTCATTACCCAAACGCCCGGAGGTGGTTCGGTCAAAATCAACAGGGTGCTGAGAGTCTCGAGCCAAACTCGAAATGTGCTGAGTCAAGTTATCATTTTCAAGATCCAAATGTGCAAGTTTCCGAGGGGAAATAGGTTTGTTACTGCATTCAATCATATTCGCTTGGTCAAATTCCTCAAGGAAGTCTATATCCTATAATTGTTCTAAGACTTGGTCCTCATCAAGGACAACGTCACAGCCAAGAAGATCACCCATTCTGTAAGGTACCATACCCTGATTTTGCATAAAATTTTCGAGATATTCCTCATCATTCACAAGAACCTCATTAGAATCAGCATTGTCAGAAGTGGCAGGGGTCTGAGATATGTGGCTATAGCCCTGGCTCGGTCTTGGCTTAAAAGGTTGCTCCTTACTGTTTCGCTGAGTATGGTTATTTTTTGCTTCTGGGTTGTCATTACAGCGGGCTAGAGAATGCCCAAAGGCTTTACACAAACTGCAAGAGTAGGGCAACTGGGGGTACTGGATTTCCACCCTTTCAAGAGTTTCATCTCCATTAGAGCCATAAACAGGGACCCAAACAAATTCAGGGCGAGGGGCAGAGTACTCAAGTTCAACTTGGACCATGGCATAACGGATAGAATCAAATCTAGCAGTGATTGGGTCAATTTTGAGAGGTTTACCCACAACTTTAGCAATAAGGTTCAAACCATTTGGGGACCAGTAGGAGTACGGGGCATCAACAATGCGAATCCAAACTGGGACCTTTGTAAGCACATTACGCTTCAAAAAGGAACCCTCCATCCAAGGCATTAAGTATAGAGTTTTACCTCCCATTTGAACTGAATTAAGAGCAAGGATAACATCCTTTTCCATGACTGTCTTGAACCGAAAAGTATAATAACCTTTCGAACTGTAATAAACCCGATATAGACCTCTATTTCCCCACATTTTGAAGGCTTGTTCCTTGAAAAAATTGAAAGAAAACCACGAGTCAATAAAATGACCCAAAATACTGGTGCTCCATTGTTTCTGCGCTTCAAGCAAGAATTCTTTTGGTGGTTTAATTGTTACAGACCCATCTTCGTTGTAAATGACCTCAGCATCAAATTGGGGGGCATTGTGAACATTATAATTTGGAGCAGAATTATAGACAACATCACTCCAAGAAACCTTTTTCTGTGAATTGCTAGTCTCGCCTTTTTCATTTGTGACTGTGAGAACTCTGTTTTTAACCAAGACTGAGCTTTGAAGTTGTTCTAGAGAGACAAAATTGGGTACAGAAACAATTGGTTGTGTTAGTGGGATTTGAAAAGTTTGAGTTTTAGGAGTCGTACCTTCAAGAGAAACCTTTGGCACAGTACAAACTGAGTTAACCTCTTCCGGTTGGGTTGCAACATTGTTGAGACACTGTTGAGCATCCTCATTAATCCAGTGTCTAGTTTTTGTGTTTATGGAAAGAGTATCCGGCTCAAAACACCTACTGGCAGCAGCAAAGGTGTTGAGAAGTGGGTTTGCATATTGGTGACCAATAAAGTTTGAGAACTCCTCGGTATTCATAGAGCCCGAGTGCTCGGAATTTATAGAGCCCATGATGAAGCTAGCAGATCAAGGTATAAACTACCAAGAAATGAAAGTAGAGGATGATAGAAAAATAAAGGTGTGGGGCGTGAGGTGCGTGGAGAACCGTAGCACAGCAGTCCAAGGCGGTCAAAGATGCCGGAAAAGTGTATATTATAGGCGGGAAAGTAAAAAGGTGATAAAGAAGGGTGTATGTATGTTGTTCATTTGGAGATAATAAATTTAGTCTATTTCTTAATTCTTCTTTTAAAAATGAATATTTACTTAAATTATAACACTTAAACAAATTAACTGATGACAACACATATTTTTGTCAACATTCGAATAACTAATTCATCACACCTTAAACACACATGACAATAAAAACTTTCATAAAATCTAATAAAATTTGCAAATTTAGAGTATGTTCGTGCTTTTGGTTACTGAAATTAACATATTTTTTAATTAGCTAAATGAAGCTGAGTGCAATTTTGATCAATTGATGCTGAAAGGAGTAATATGTTATTGTGTGAAAAGAAAGAAAGAGACACTTCAGATATTTGAGTACATGTTGGATGACCTAATTAATAAATTAGGTATTCAGAAATTAAGTAAAAATGAAATAGAGTACAAATATTATATTCGGCATACTGCCTAAACTACATACGTACTTTAAGTAGGACAACTATAGGCATGAAAAATACTTAAATAACCACTTTCACCTTTTTCAAGAAGGAAGTCGAGCGATTTTTAGATGTCCCAATTGAAAGCATCATATTTTAAGTTGGTCACGTCTTACTATTACATAGTTGCATTAACACTTATGAAAATAATATACTACACTCCCTAATAAATTGACATGATGATTAAACTAATAAACACCCGTCAACATGTAGGAAAAAATCACCAAGAATATTACTCAAATGGTCAACAACATCGTAGGCAAGAAATATTTATTCGAAGTATAAATTACCTCATACAATCAAGATGGACATCACAGATACACTATAGCGCACATCAACTCAACATCTACAACGCCAGTTCCTGCTCCCAATGGTGAGGCAGGTTCGAGAAAAAAACAAAAGATCGCTTGAAACAAAAAATAATACGCAATCAATATGGTCAATTGATAACAATTACCAAAATTATCTCGCTAATTAGGATTATCTTCGCAATATATAAGACTCAAAAATAAAATTTTAACAGTGTCTAAATTAACAACTTTGGTTCACCGTTAACCATGATTATCGGATTAAGCGTGTGTTCCTGTGTTTATGCCCATCAACATCTATATAGTCTTGTCGTGTATATACTTTGATCATTCGTTACACTTTATTTACGTCAAAACCAAAAAACATAGGCTCTGAACAATACAGGTAGCTGACTCTCACGCATTTGATGAAATGAATGAAAGAGACCGCTGCTAGCGTGTATATTACAAACACAACATCTAATTTAAAGCAACCGTGATGCAAATCAACTCAATTTTTTCTTAATTCATTAATAATCTCTTCCAAATCAATGAACGACTACTTCAAAATTCAAAAGTTCAAAATTCTTCCATTTTACAATTTCTAATAAACAAAGTCAGGTCCAATTGCAAATCGAAAAAAATATATTTAAAATAACAAATAGTTCATTTCTTAAACATTTAAGAAGTCCATCAAATTATAAATTAAGATCAAATTTGTTCCTCGCACAAATTATAAAGCTAGTTAAAATAAATGCACCAAATTAACTTGATAATTAAAGAGATGAGAAACATAAAAAGAAACTAAAATCATAAATATGCCTATTAGTTAACACAAAAAACATAGTTGGTAGTTTGTTTACAACATGAAATAATTCCTGGCATTCTATCATTTCTATTACTTCTTCTCTCCCTTTAGATTCTTTATACCGACGACAGAGGGTTTGATATGATTTTCAGACTCTTATACAATATAATTTTTTTAATTTTTTTCTTTCTGAATAAAAATTTATTGTTTATATTTTTATTCAATCGATTTTTCTTAGAAAAAGTAATGAAATTATACTTTATATCAATCTTAAAATATGTGATAAACAGTGAAGAAAAATTATAAAAAAAATAAAAAGAACATAGAGAGTATATTATTAAGAACAAATAGTTTGCGTTTTCTAGCCCTCAAAGAAAGGGATTTGCATTTCTTTTGAACACATGAATAACAAAAAAGCAGCCATGTGATGATGAGACACGGCCAAACAAAACCGTTGGGATGAAAAAGAGCAGTAAATAAAATAAACATATACGATAGGCCTTGTGTTCCGTGTTGTGCCTACGTACCCGTTAATTTATGAATCTAGTTAATATAATTTTTTTTAGACTAGAAGTCAGTTTAGACAACAATATGCTACTGTTTTTCTCGGGAGCAAAGCATGAATATGTGACCAGTAGAACTCGAGTTCTCTAATAGTAAAATTTCATCAAAATTATATAAATAATCATTAGAAATTACAAAATCTAAGAATTTGAGAAATATAAAATCAGATCGAAACATATTACATTATATACAAAAATTAATCTAATATTAATTAATAAAAAAACCAACCTCAAAACTAATACAACACATACTGTATATCAAGAAAATACTTTTTAAAAATAAAATAAATATTCGGGGTTACAAAGCTAGTTACAAAAAAAGCGACAATAAAATGATTGGGACGAAAAAGATCGGTACATAAAATAAAATAATTTAAATAAATAACTACCTCTGAACTGTGGACCCCCCAACAAACTCAAAGATTCTAAATATGAGGTTCTTAGGCCTTATCCCCGACAATATCGCTCATTTTGAAAACTGCCACACACACTGTTTCTTTAAAGTCGACATTACATTTTTGGCTGAACATTATTCTCTATTTATATTTACTTTTATTTTTTAGTGTTTAATTTTTAGTGATTTATTATTATTATTTGGCGATTGTGAACATGTGAGGGAACAACAACCGTTTCTTATCAGCAATTATAAGCAGTTATAAATAGTTAATATCCATTTCTTGACTGAGATGAACAAATTAAACACAAACAAGCAAATTCTTTATTCATACATAGAGAAATACAAAGTTCGTAGCAATATTAAACAACAGAAAGATAAACTTAATTATGGAAATTTGAACTGGATTAAGTAAAAAATGATCTGTAGATATATGCATCTACAAGTTTGGAGCTTCTGGTGTATATCCTTATTGTTGCTACCAGATTTCTACTACTTTGGTAGTAGCACCTCATCAACCAATTTGTCCAAATTTGTTGTAGAACCACCACTAGGGCTAGTAGCTGCTTGGGCTTTCTTTTTCCACTCCAATGCATTCTTCCTGAATTTCTTTCCCTTATCTCCATCCATCAGCTCTCTCACCAACACCTCGACTTCATCTCGCTTCACGTCATTATCAATCTCCATTCCAATGTCCCATTCCACGCGACTATACTTAGAATTCGTCTGCTGTTCAGCAAAAAATGGCCAACAGATCACTGGCACGCCACTTGAAATGCTCTCAATTGTCGAATTCCACCCGCTATGTGTCAAAAACACTCCGACAGCAGGGTGTTTCAGGACTCTTACTTGAGAGCACCAGCTTGCCAGCTTGCCTCTTTCTCGAGTTTCAGACACAAACTCTGGAGGTACCTTGGCTGTGTCTCCACCAATTATATCAGGCCTAACTATCCACAAGAAGTGCTTCTTGCTATTAGCTAGGCCCCATGCAAATTCTGTGAGCTGTTTAGCAGTCATGGTAGTGATACTACCAAAATTCACGTAAACAACGGAATTTGTTTCTTTTGTGTCAAGCCAATCTATGCAGCTATCCTCTTCTTTCCACAAACCTGAGCTGATGGACTTAAGTGCTTCATCTTGGATCTGATCATTGGTAATAAAGTGCATCGGACCAATGGTATAGATATTTGGTTGAGTGGCGGATATTACTTTCAAAGCATCCTGTTCAAGGGCGTCAAATGTGTTTATGATAACTGCCCGAGCTTTAGGAGTCTGTTCAACTTCATGTATAAAGAAGTTAAGCATGATATCATCTGGGTCAGTAGTTCTGATGAAACTCGGAAAATCCTTCAATGTCATGCCTTTCAATCCAGGAGCCCAATCTATACTTGTATCTAGATATCCATTTGTTCCATTGCTCATATCTGCATAGCAAACCATTAAAATTTTGAAGTTAAATATGTAGTATATAAACTTATTAAATTTAATTATTTACTTCATAATGAGGATCGCAAATAAAATGCCAGTCTAAAAAAATTCACGATATCTTAATCAAATGCAAATTTTACCTGGTAGTGGTATATAGCCTTTTTCCACGAGTTGGCGGTACTGCATATATGCTACGAGGCCGCAAGCACTTGCCGTCCAAAACAGCAATTCAGGAATATTGAACTGTTCAGCAGCTTTCAGGGTGAAGCTCATGATCGAATCAGAAACAATACATGTCACTGGCGGCACCCCGGAAACCGAAGAGTCGTTGAGTTTGGAAATAAGGTTGCTAAAAGGAGCTAAGCAGTTGATTGGAGTGTACTTAAACAGGGTACGAATGTCTTGAGTTGCATCAGGATTTGAGGGTGGTAGGCCATCAGGTATGGAGTAAAACCTGAAGTCTGGCAAGCCATCGAGGGCATTCGGACCCCTGGATCGGATCAGACGGTTATGGTTGAAGTCGGTGTATACAAATGAGATATGAAATCCTTTGTGGTGAAGAAGTTTAGCTAGATTTAGCATTGGATTAATGTGACCTTGTGCGGGAAATGGAATGCACAAGACATGAGGCTTACCGTTGGCTTCCATGTTTTCTTTTGTTATATTATTTCTGTTTGCAATGATTTTGAGCATGCAGCTGAGCTATTTATATAGGAAACCTGATGGACCTACGAAAAATTAAATCGCATTTTAATTTGCCCCAAATTAGAATCTATCGTCTGTGACCACCAATAATATGTGGGCCCATCGTCGTTCTTGACAAAACAAAAAAGAAATGGGTGCCCGTCGTTCGTTTTATAACCGTGACATTGACGGGAGTAGATCTTCTTCACAAACTGAGAAGCACAGTTAAAAACGCAAAGGGTATTTACGCTTTTTCGCAAATAGCCAAATACCCAAAAATTTAACATAGAATTAAAGATAATGTTCTAATTTAGCACCCAAATGCAAGTTCTTGCATTTACTAAATTCAATTTATTTAATTCAGCAATGCATGTTAGACATGCGTCTCTATTTACTGCATTTTACTTTTGCTTCTGCTGAAGGTATGAAAATATAATCTGTATGGGGAAAGACCATGGGTAGTGATCACTGAGAAACATCAAGAGTCTCCTAATTATGTTTAGATGGATTCCTGTAACCGTCACAGGGAGGTCCAGTGATAGATTAATACGATCCTGCTAGGACCCGGGATCCCGGCAATTTGTATCATTTTTTTGAGTTTTAACTATAAACTAGGGTAAAAAAAAGAGTATAAACTAGCTTAAAAGAGTCGAGTCGTGCTAAGCATGGACATGTTTATTTACTAAAATAAATTCTGGCACGAAAATGTATATATATTGAAACAGTTTTGTAATTAAAATTGGTTTTGAATTTATCTTATATTTGTATAGAAGTTTTTTAACATTTTTTTTTAAATTTAATAAGATTTCATAAAATTTGAAAAAAAATCTAGAAAATAAAGATCAAAATATTATTTTCATTTGCCAAAATATTAATTAGTTTTAAATGTCATGAAATGCATTTTTTCAAATTCAACAATTAGATATAATATAAATGATTATTTTAGTATAGTTGTCCATATATGATATGGACGTATCTAAACTATTGTGTTTTTAATGAAATAACAATATACTTGTAAATAAAATATAAAGTTGGTCACGTGTTACCTCTTAAAATCTTTTAGTCTAAAGTCCGTATATAACATGGACGTATATGTAAATTAATATGATTTTAATGAAATCTATACTATTATATTAAAGACGAAACATTGAAAGTTTTGTAGTCTGATCGTCCAAAACGTTTGTAGTCTTATCACTCAATTCTCAGCCGTCGGATCTTTTTAATCAAATTGATGAGAGCCGTTGGATAAAATATTAAAAATTATTCAATATAATACTTTTTATATTATAATTACTAATAACTATCTAATTACCTTTTACAGCTAAAACATATTACCTGTTTTATATTCTCTAAATAAGAAAACTCATTTTCTAAAAATAAAACATGCAACTTTATATAAAAAGTAATATAAATTTTATATAACTTGGTCACTCAATTCTCAGTCGTCGGATCTTTTTAATCAAATTGAGAGACCCGTTGGATAAAATATTAAAAATTATTCAATATAATACTTTTTATATTATAATTACTAATAACTATCTAATTACCTTTTACAGCTAAAACATATTACGTGTTTTATATTCTCTAAATAAGAAAACTCATTTTCTAAAAATAAAACAGGCAACTTTATATAAAAAGTAATATAAATTTTATATAACTGTCTTTTCAACACATTACCTATTTTATATTTTCTAACTAAAATAACTCATCTTCTAAAAATAACACGGATCTTACTTAAACAACTCATCATCTAAAAATAAGACGACCAATATATACATAAAAAAGGTAATATAATTTTATATAATTATTAATAAATGACTATCTTCTTTCTTGAGCACACCTGTTTTATATTTTTTTAACTAAAATAATTAATCTTCCAAAAATAACACATGCAACGTATATATAATAGTGATATTATTATATATTTATAACCAATTACCTTTTTCATCTAAAACACATTATTTATTTTATATTTTCTAACTAAAACAACTCACCTTCTAAAAATAATACAAATGACATATATACATAATGATAATATATTATACATAATTATTAATAAAATAATCAGTTACCTATTTCAGCTAAAACATATTAGTTGTTTTATATTTTCTAACTTAATCTTCAAAATATAATACGGGTAACATTTATATTAAAAGAGAATATAACTTTATATAATTAATAATAACTAATTGCCTTTTCCAACACATTATTTGTTTTATATTTTTTAACTAAAATAACTCATCTTCTAAAAATAACACAGGGAACATTTATATAAGACGATAATATTATTAAATTAAACTCATAAAATTAATTTTAATTATACTTCTTTTATAACTTTCAATTCATGTAAAATAATTAATAAAAAATAAAATTAATATTGTAATTACTAATAACTACCTAATTATTAAACACATATAAAAAATATTATTAAACACAAAATTCATGAAATACAAAAACACAAACACCTACTTTAATTGAGTTCAACAACCACATATAAGTATAACTATTCAATTTTCAAATCATATTCATAAAAAGCAAATACAAAAATAAAAATATATAAAATATTAAAATACAAACAAAAAAATTAAAATTTTCAACCGTGCATCGCATGTGTTTTAAGTTAGCAATTACTAATAACTATTTGATTACATTTTTCAGCTGAAATATATTACCTATTTATAATTTTTAAATAAAATGACTCATCTTCTAAAAATAACACGGACACGTTACTTATTTTATATTTTCTAACTTAAACAACTCATCTTCTAAAAATAATACGGGAAACATATATAATATATATAGAAACATAATGTAATTTTATATAATTATTAATAAAAACCCAACAACATTTTTCACTACATTACCAGTTTTGTATTTTCTAACTAAAACAACTCATCTTCTAAGATTAACATGGGCACATACCGATTTTATATTTTCTAACTTAAACAACTCATCTTCTAAATATTTTATATTATAATTACTAATAACTATCTAATTACCTTTTTCAGCTAAAACATATTACCTGTTTTATATTTTCTAAATAAAATAACTCACATTACCTATTTCATATTTTATAACTTTAACAACTCATCTTCTAAATATTTTATATTATAATTACTAATAACTATCTAATTATCTTTTTCAGTTAAAACATATTACATGTTTTATATTTTCTAAATAAAATGACTCATCTTCTAGAAATAACACGGGCAAAGTACATATTTTATATTTTCTAACTTAAATAACTCATCTTCTAAAAATAATACGGGCAACATATATATAAAAACATAAAATAATTTTGTATAATTATTAATAAATAACCAACTGTCTTTTTCAGCACATTACATATTTCTTGTTTTCTAACAAAAAACAACTCATCTTCTAAAAATAACACGGGCAACGTGGTGATATTATTATTATATATTTATAAGAAATTGTCTTTTTCAGCTAAAACACATTATTTATTTATATATTTCCTAACTAAAATAACTCATCTTCTAAAAATAACACGAACCACATATATAGAACGATAATATATTATATATAATTATTAATAAATAATCAGTTACCTATTTCTGCTAAAACACTTTAGTTGTTTTATATTTTCTAACTAATGACCTTCTAAATATAATACGGGCAACATATATATATATATATACTATTATATTAAAGACGAAACATTGAAAGTTTTGTAGTTTGGTCATGAAAGTTTTTGTAGTCTCGTCACTCCATTCATAGCCGTTAGATATTTTTGATCAAATCATTGAGAACCGTTAGATAAAATATTAAAATTAGTATATAGAATATATTTTCTATTTTTCCTAACTAAAACATCTCATTTTCCAAAAATATCACACGCAGTTTCATTTAATAAAATAACATAATAAGGTTATAATTGCTAATAAATAACTCATTACCATTTTTAGCCAAAGTGTATATTCTTTTTTATATTTTCTAACTAAAATTTCTACTTTTCAATTTTTCCTAAATAAAACCTCTAATTTTCCAAAAATATCACGAATAGTTCTATTTAATAAAATAAAATAATAATATTATAATTATTAATGACTAACCGATTAGCTTTTTTTCCAAAACGTATATTCTTTTTTATATTTTCTAACTAATATTTCTCTTAACTAAAACCTCAAAAATATCACGGGCTATTCCATTTAGTAGCATAAAATACTAATATTATGAATATATCTCTTTATCTATACTATATTATCAAAGACGAAACATTGAAAGTTTTGGTACCTGTTTTTTGATACGATATTTGCCTTATTTAATTGTTTATTTAATTATTATAATCAGTTACCCTTTCAATTAAATTATATTACCATTTTTTTCTAAAAAAATCAAGGGCAATTTTCTTTTCAGCTAAAACATGTTACTTTTTCTATTTCCTTTGCTAAAATCCTTCATTTTTCAAATATATCACGAGAAAACCCTTACATATTTACTTTAAAATCTATTTTAATAATTTTAATTGACAATTACCTTTTTCAACTAAAACATGTCACATTTTCTATTTTTCTTACTAAACCCCCTCTTTTTTCAAAAATATCACGGGCAAATCGTTACTTTTATATTTTAAAATTCAACGAAAACATGTTACTTTCTATATTTATTACTAAAACCCCTCTTTTATTCCAAAATATCAAGGACAAACCGTTAATTATTTATTTTAAAATTCATTTTAATACTTTTAATTATTTTAAAATGTTTAACACGCCTACTTATTTTTTTTTAATAAATGCAATTAATAAAATATAAAATATAAATAATAAAATTAACAATTATTAAAAACAACCCGTGCATCGTACGGGTTTTAAGCTATATTATTAAAGACGAAACATTAAAAGTTTGGTAGTCGGATAGACGGACGGTCGGTACTTAGTGATTTTACTTAATTAGCCTTACTTATTTTTTTAAGAAAACTATCACTAAATAATAACATTATTTATAACCAATTACCTTTTCAGCTAAAATACATTACCTTTTTTTATTTTTTTTCTTACAAAATTCTTTCTTTTTCTAAAAAAAACACGGTCGATTATCCTTTTTAACAAAAAAATGCTACTATTTCTATTTTTCCTTACTAAAACCCCTCATTTTCCAAAAATATCACGGGCAAACCTTACTTATTTATTTTAAAATCTATTTTAATACTTTTAATTATGTTTTTTTTATTTTTTCATTTTCTAAAAATTTTATTATTAAATAATAACATTTTTATAACCAACTACCTTTTTACCTAAAATACATTATCTTTTCTAACAAAATCTTCTCTTTTTCTAAAAACATCACGGCCAATTACTTTTTTCAACTAAAACATGTTACTCTGTTAGATATAATTGCTGATGATTATTTATCAGTGTTTAAGCAACAGGTACTCATCAGAGTTTATGCTAGAAGCCAGTCAGAGTTTGATAAAGTCTGACGGGATGAGAGTTTATTTAGCTGTCGGTGCTGACATTGAAGATTCTAGAAGCAATATATCTTGAAGATGGAAAGAAGCAAGATATATTGAGATAGCTAAAGAAACGGGACAGAAGACAGAAGCAATCCTAAATTGATATAAATTGTATAGCTAATTTATAGGAATATCAATTAGAGATTGATTATGTAACTGTGTATTATATAAACACAGATAGGTTAACCCTAAAAGGGATGCGAATACTGAATACATGATTCTTGTAACCTAGCAGCTCTCTGTGATATTTTACATCACTGAGAGAAGAGTTATTTAATATAATTCAGTTTATTGATCATAAACAGTGTTCTTGATTGTTCTTCTCATACATATATTGATTATATATTGTGTATTCGGCCTAACAATTGGTATCAGAGCCAAGGCTGTTTAATATATACAGTTTTACGATTCAAACACAAGTATAATCATGGCTGAAAACTCTCAGGAAGGTTCTAATGCAGGTTCTAATGCTCAAAAGGTTCAACCAACCTCTGTGAGTCGATATGAAACTATCAGGGTTCCAATTCTCAGACCAGCAGAATATCCAATATGGAAGGTGAAGATGACCATGTTTCTGGAAGCCACAGATCCAGAATATCTTGATAGAATTTATAATGGTCCTCATAAACCAACTAAACTGTCTACTGTTGTTGCTGGTGAAGAGCAAAAGCTTATTCCAAAGGAAAAGAAAGATTTGACTCCTGAAGACATCTCATCGATTGCAAAGGATGCAAAGGTTAGACATCTTCTACACAGTGCCTTAGATAATGTTATGTATAACAGAGTTATTGGTTGCAAAACTGCCAAAGAAATTTGGGATGCTTTAGAAGTCAGATGCCAAGGAACTAGTGCTATAAAGAAGAACAGAAAGACCATACTGACACAGGAGTATGAGCACTTTGACTCAAGATCTGGTGAAACTTTGACTGAAACATATGACAGATTCTGTAAACTGTTGAATGATTTATCTCTGGTTGATAAAGAATATGATCTTGAAGAGTCTAATCTCAAGTTTCTGTTATCTCTACCTGAAAGATGGGACTTATAGACAACAACAATAAGAGATAATTATGAGCTTACAGATACAGAGCTTGATGAAATCTATGGGTTGCTTAAAACTCATGAACTTGAAATAGAACAGAGAAACAAGAGATCTGGAAAGAAGACAAAATTTGTTGCTCTCAAGGTTGAAGAAAAACTCATGAAGAAAGCTAAGGGAAAAGCTTTGGTCATAAACTCTGAGAATGAGTCATCAAACTCTGATGATGACTCAAACACTGATGCTTCTTCTGAATCTGAGGATGATGAAGAAAAGATGATGCAAATGGTTGCCTTGATGGTGAAGACTTTCAAGAAGATGGGTTTCACAAACTTCAAGAAAGGAAAAAGATTCTCAAGGAGAGATTCAAACTCTGAAAGAAAGAATTTCAGAAAGTCTGAAAGAAGGGATACCAAGTCTGGGAAGAAGGATAAGTCTGAGACCCAGTGCTACAAGTGTAAAGAGATGGGTCACTATGCTCCAGAATGCAAGAAAGGAAAATCTGAAAAAGCACTCATGACTAAAGGAAGAGACTGGGCAGACACTTCAGATTCAGATGAGAATGTAAACTATGCTCTCATGGCAACTGTCAAAGATGAATCTGACTCATCTGAGAATAAGGTACCCCTAACAACTTATACTTATGATACTGATAACATATCTGAATTGAGAATTTATCTTAAAAGCATACATGTTAGTTATAGGGATCACACTTTAGAGAATGAAAGAATCAAATCTGATAATCTAGGTCTTAAAGAGAGAAATAAATTTCTTGAAGAGGAGCTTGTTAACATGCAACAAGTTCAAAAGGAAAGAGATGATGCTGTTTATGTTGAACAGGAATTGCTTAAAAGATATAGGCAAATTGAATCTGAATTAGAGAAAGAGAGGAAAATGATTAAAACCTGGACTAATTCTGGAAAAGATACACATCAAGTGTTTCAGACAGATACTGTAGGTTTAGGTTACTGTGAGGAAGATGAACTTAGGTTTAAAGATAAAGTGAAAGTTAAACCACAACTTAAACCTGTGAAATTTGTTCCTGAATCCAGTAAGCTAAAATCTGTAATTGAGATAGAAGCTGTTAAAGAACCAATAAAAATCTGTGATAAACAGGTTAATGTTGGTTTGATGACAGAAAAACAATTCAAACATAAACTCAAAGAGGTAAAGTCTGTCAACAAACAGAAATTGTTTAAGAAAAATAGGAATGGAAAAGTATGCATTAATAAAAGAAATGATTATCTGCCTAATTCTGATGCTCCTAGAAAGACATGTCATAGTTGTGGTAGTACTAACCATCTTGCCAGTTTTTGCAGGAAGAACAAAAATATTAATTCTTTACACTCCAAGTCTGGAGTAAAGAATGATTATGTTAGGGTTAGACCACAGACTTTATGCACACACTGTGGGAGCACTTGGCATTCCATTTACACTTGCAAAAGTTATCATGTTATTTATCACAACTATTATGAGCCAAAACCCAACTTGAAATGGGTTAGAGCAAACTCTGCAAGTGTAAAATCTGACACAGTTAGCTTAAACTCTGTTGATAGTAATTCCGTTGCAAAAGCTAACTATGTTAAGAAAGCCAAAGGATCCAAGCAAGTCTGGATCCTTAAATCTAACTCTTTGTAATTGTTTGTGATTGCAGGGCATAAGGGAAAGCACCCTAGTTTTGGACAGTGGATGTTCAGGACACATGACTGGTAATAAAGCCCTGCTATCAGATTATGAGGAGAAGGCTGGCCCAAAAGTTTCTAATGGAGATGGCAACATAGGACGTACTATGGGATATGGCAATATCAATCTTGGAAGTGTCATCATCACAAATGTAGCTCTAGTCCCAGGACTCAAGCATGACTTGCTTTCTGTGAGTCAAATCTGTGACAGAGGTTACCATGTAGATTTTCAACCTGAATTCTGTGAGGTTATCAGCAAATCTACTGGGAAAGTTGTTCTAGTTGGACACAGACGAAATAATATATATGAAGCAAGTTTGGTAACAAACTATGAAGGAAAAGTTGTGTGTCTGTCTACAAAAATGTCAAATGAAGAGAGTTGGAAATGACATAAGAAGCTTTCTCATCTAAACTTGAACAACATCAATGAGCTAATACGAAAAGATCTTGTAAGGGGACTTCCAAAGTCAATACTCAGCTTAGATGGTCTGTGTGATTCTTGTCAAAAGGCCAAGCAAAGGAAGTCATCTTTCAAGAGTAAATCTGAATCTTCAGTTATGGATCCTTATCATCTTCTACATGTTGATCTATTTGGTCCAGTGAATATAATGTCACTTGGCAGAAAGAAATATGCTCTAGTCATAGTTGATGAGTACTCTAGGTACACATGGGTGTATTTCTTAGCAAAGAAGGATGAAACTGCTTTAACTCTGATGGATCATGTAAAGCTACTGTACAAAGGATCACGGCATATCGTGAAAATTATCAGGAGTGATAATGGAACTGAATTCAGAAATGCAACAATGGAAGAATTTTGCAAAGAAAGAGGAGTGAAGCAAGAATTTTCTGCACCAGGAACTCCACAGCAAAATGGTGTAGTTGAAAGAAAGAACAGAACTCTAATCGAAGCTGCCAGAACAATGCTTGAAGAAGCAAAATTGCCAACCTACTTCTGGGCAGAAGCTGTTCAAACTGCTTGTTTTACTCAAAATGCAACACTGATCAACATGCATGGGAAAACACCATATGAGATGGTGAAGAATAAGAAGCCAAATTTGAAATATTTTCATATTTTTGGATGCAAATGCTTTGTGTTGAAAACTCATCCTGAACAGTTGACAAAGTTTGACTTAAAAGCTGATGAAGGAATTTTTGTTGGATACCCACTATCAACTAAAGCATTCAGGGTCTACAATCTGAGAACTAAAGTGATCATGGAATCTATACATGTGTCATTTGATGACAAGAAAATAACTGGAATAGAAGATGTAGAATATCATGATCAACTTCGCTTTGAAAATGAAGATCTAAACTCTGATGACGTAAACTCTGATGAAGCAAATCCAACAAACTCTGACGAAGCATACTCTGAACCTCTACTGGTAAACACTGAGGAAGTTTCTCTAACAGAACAAAATAGAGAACCAATTGAGGGGGAGCGTGAAGATACTTCAGCAACATCTCAAAATGATGACTCAAATTCTGAAAATGAGTCAGCTGAAGAATCTATCCCAAACTCTGAGTTAAACACTGAAAATCCAAACTCTGAGCAGTCCAATTCAGGGGGAGCCTCAGAGAATGCAAATGGTCAAGAAGAAAATCAGGAAAGCATGGATCAAGGGGGAGGATCTAATGTTAATAGAAGCCAATTACCTACAGCAAGAAGGTGGACACAAGCTCACACACCTGACTTGATAATTGGAGATCCAGAAGCTAGTGTAAGAACTAGAAGTGCTACAACTAATGAATGTCTGTTTCATGCATTCTTGTCTCAAACTGAGCCCAAGAAAGTGGAAGAAGCTCTTCAAGATGCTAACTGGATAACAGCTATGCAGGAAGAGTTAAATGAATTTAAAAGAAATGAAGTATGGACCCTTGTACCAAGACCCAAAAACAGATCTATTGTTGGTACAAAGTGGGTTTTCAGAAACAAAACAGACAGTGATGGAGTGATTACAAGGAATAAGGCTAGACTTGTGGCTAAAGGCTATTCACAGCAGGAAGGAATTGACTATGATGAAACTTTTGCTCCAGTTGCGAGATTGGAGGCAATAAGGATTTTTCTGGCCTATGCTGCTCACAAGAAGTTTAAAGTCTTTCAGATGGATGTGAAAAGTGCTTTTCTCAATGGGAAACTTGAAGAAGAAGTGTTTGTCGAACAACCACCGGGGTTTGTAGATCCCAAGCATCCAGATTATGTCTACAGGCTTGACAAGGCATTATATGGACTAAAGCAGGCACCTAGAGCATGGTATGAAACTCTAGCTCAATTTCTTTTAGAAAGTGGGTTCACTAGAGGTACAATTGACAAAACCTTGTTCTATTTTAATTCTGGTGATGATTTGCTGTTAGTTCAAATCTATGTGGATGACATCATTTTTGGGTCTACTAATGATAAACTCTGTAAGAAGTTTGCAAAGCTAATGCAGTCAAGATATCAAATGAGCATGATGGGAGAGCTTAGTTATTTTCTAGGCTTACAAGTAAAGCAAACAGATGATGGGATTTTTATCAATCAAGCAAAATATACCAGAAATCTTCTCAAGAAATTTGGTATGCTTGATAGTTCATCTGCACCAACTCCTATGGCAACTGCAACAAAGCTAGACAAAGACACATGAGCCTCAGTAGATATGACAAACTACAGAGGGATGATAGGGTCTCTTCTTTATCTAACTGCAAGTAGACCAGACATCATGTATGCAACTTGCCTTTGTGCAAGATTTCAAGAAGATCCTAGAGAGCCTCATCTAACAGCTGTGAAGAGAATTTTCAAATATCTCAAAGGAACCATAACTCTTGGTTTGTGGTATCCTAGAGAATCAGAGTTTAAATTAATTGGTTACTCTGATGCAGATTTTGCAGGCTGTAAGATTGATAGAAAGAGCACAAGTGGAAGCTGTCAATTTTTAGGTGACAGATTAGTTTCTTGGTACAGCAAGAAACAGAAATCAATTTCCACATCCACAGCAGAAGCAGAGTATATTGTTGCTGGTAGCTGTTGTGCACAGATTTTATGGATGAAGAATCAGTTGCTGGATTATGGATTAAGGTACTCTAAAATACCTATTTTCTGTGATAATCAAAGTGCTATTGCTATGACAGGTAATCCAGTACAGCATTCCATGACCAAGCACATCAGTATAAGGTATCATTTTATCAGGGAACATGTAGAAGAAGGAAATATTGAGCTTCATTTTGTGTCTACAGACCAACAACTTGCAGATATCTTCACCAAGCCTTTGAGTGAAGCTACCTTTACAAGACTGGTAAATGAACTTGGAATGGTCTCTGGTTTTGACTAGAGATACTGGTTAGACTCAAAATCTATACTTCTATTATTTGGTGCTCATGTTTCTTTGCATATGTTAAATGTTATTCATACTCTGATGTTAAACTCTGTCAACATAATGTGAAAGTCACACTCTGATGTCATACTCTATCAGTCTTACTCTGATGATTAACTTTGATGTTAAACTCTGATTGTGATTTTGTCTGAAACGCATGGACCGATGAAGAAAATTGTATGAAGCATGATTCTCAGTAAGTAATCATGAATCCTTCTGAGTGATATAAATTTTGATTTCAAAATGTGCAGAAATTTTATACACAGCATGATACTGTCTCTATATTTATAGCATCTCTTAGTTTATTGATCCTATACACTGAGTCTGTATTAGCTATTTGCACTTTCTCTCATAAATTAATAGTGTTAACTGATGAAAGTCTAAACTCTGATAATTAGTTGCTAATATTTCACCCTCACATCAAAAGATGCAAAAATATGCACAAATTCCTTTGAGATCATGTTGTGCCTAGGACGACCCATGAACTTATTGTATGAAATAAGGGCTAAATTTTTTGATTTTTGGTGACTAGTGCCAACCACTGATTACTGGAAAAATAAAAAAAATAAAAAAAAATCGAAGGGGGTGAAAATAATAAATTTATAAGTACAGAGTTTAGATGATATCAGATTTTATTTTATAAATGAGAGTTTGGGCAACCAGTTTTTACTGATTTAATTTGTGGATTTTATGCACTTTGAGATGCTCTCAATATTTATATTCAGTAAACTCTGCTACATCACACACACATATTCACACTTGTACATTTTGTGAAAAGAGTTTATGAATAAAGGAGGAGGATTGGTAAACACTGATGAATTGTGTACTCTACGCCGAGGTAATTTAATTTTAATCTCTGATGATTAAAATAAATTTCTTTGTTTCAGACATATTATAATTTTGAGGAGAGACGTCTGTTTTGAAAATTCAAAAGAGTATGATTGGACAACAGTTCAAAATTGTATTAAAAAGAGGAGAGAGGTTGAGTGTCTAGGAAAGTGTAATAGGCGGTAATTATTGCTATTTTTACTGCGCATGCGCATTGGAAACTGCCATTTACTGCTGTCAGTCATTGTATATGTGCCACGTGTCCCACTCACACGTTTCACGGAGTAAGACAGTTGTGTGTATTGATTAGAAACTGTTCAGTTTTTAATTCTTTCTTTTTGTATTAATATACAATACACATATTCGTTTAAACTTTTCACAACTTACTCCAATACACACACATACACATTTTCACAAACACTTTTACTGCAAACACTCTCGAATTTTCTCTAAGCCATTCTCTGTTTATTTCTAAATTGTACTAATGGCTTCTACTGCTTTTGTATCTTCTGGGCTTGAATTTGTTCCAAATAACTATGCTGCTCCTTTGATTAACGAGAACGCACCGGAGGCGTTTCATTTGATGCAAAATTTTCTTGCCCAATCTCCTATCGGGCGTGCTCTTGTAGAACCAGAGAAGCTTTCTGTGCTTCAAATCAAAAGATTTTGGGAAACTGGTGTCTATGATGATGGTGGTGATTCTGGAACACCATCCATTGTTTTTGAGTTTCAAGAAACAGAGTATGTCATTACTCCTGGTACAGTTCGTGCTGCGATGGGCTTTGGTGAACATTCTGCTTACACCATTGTTGTTGGTGATGCTGATTTGCTAAGGATGATGAGGGAAATAGGATATGGTGGATCTTTGACTAAGATAGGTCAATTTAAGCGACCGTTCTTGAGGAAAGAGTGGAGTTTTTTCTTTGACTGCATAACAAGAACGTTCGGAAAGAAGTGTACTAACTGGGATGCTATACCCACTGAAAGTCTACAAATTGGGTATTCTCTTATCTATGGTACTCAATTTGATTTTGGTAGACTAGTTCTTATTAATATGGGTGAAAAGATGACTGAAAATAGGAGGGTAGTTTACTTTGCTAGATTTTGTCAGATTTATTTTCTGCCTGTGTTAATGGGGTAGATATTGTTGATGAGGATGTTATTCCATGTTTTAAGTTACACAAGCGTATATTCTCTGATCTTGTGAATAAGGATGTTAAGAAGGGTAATGTAGGTGATCTGTTACTGCCTGCATTAGTGCAACAGTTTTTGGATGATTCTATCCAAGCAGACCAACAACCAGAACCTATATACACTGAAATTCCTCCATCCACATCACAACCAATCCAGAAAAGTGGCAGAGTCAAACACAGGGCTGTTAAACCAGCAAAGTCTGTTAAGCCAGCTACTGAGGTTGGGGTGTCAAACTCTTCTGTGCCAAAGTCTGTTGGTACATCTAAGAAGAGTAGAGCAAAGAGACCAAGGTCTGATGATGTAGAAGATTCTGAAACTTTACATCATAGAAGAAGAAGATTGGTATCTGACTATCTGTTTGATGAGTTAGATGAAGCTGTTCAAGTAACTGAACAGAATGAAGTTCCTGCAGCTGATGTAAATATTGAAGATGCTGTGCCTACAAAGGACAGAGCAAATGCTGATGCTGATCATTTTGTTGATCCTTTGGACATGGATATTGAAGCACATCCTGCAATCAGTATATGTTGTGACACTGAGGATGTGGCAGCTGATAAAGCCACTCTGGTAATCGAAGAGTCTATGGCAACTCATACAGAGATTCTCTCTGTCACCAATCAAGTTCTTGAAGTTGGTGATGAGGTTGATCAGAAAGCCAAATCTGTCTCATCTGAGAAGATTATTGAAGCTGCTGTGGAGAAAATGAATGAAGCTACAGCAGAGAATAAAGAAGAAAAAGTTACTGAGGAAGTAAACTCTGAGAAAAATGAAGCTGTTGCAGAGCAAACTCTTGATGAAGCTGCACAGTCAAATGTTGAAGTTACTGCAGAGAATGTAGTTGAAGAAGCTGCAGGGCCCTTAGTATAAAATGTTGTTGAAGACAGGGTTGTTTCTGATAGTCATTATCACACTTCTGTAAATTCTGATCATGCAGACTCTGATGAATCCATACCTTTTCTAAGGGATCCTACTGCTGAGACTGTCAAGGAAAATCAAACTGCCACTGAAGCTCATTATAGAGATATGTATTATGCAAATTGGTCAGGGGCTGATTGTATTTTCTCAAAGCAAAGGACTGCTGATTTTGTTGCTCAATCTGCAAAGGAGATTTCAAATCCTGAGTTATTGACACATTTTAAGGCTACAATTGTTCAAGTCAAATCATTGCACAATCACTTTGATGAGACTCACAAAGCTGTCATTGGATTGAGTAATGATGTTGCTGCTAAAGAATTGGCCTTGAGGAATGATAGAGTTAAAGTTTCCTCTATGATCAAGGATCAAATAGAAATCAAGCAAAGGCTAACCAAAGTTGAAAGCAATCAAGCTGAAATGTCTACAAAGATTGATTCAATTTCTGCATCTTTGGAGTTGCTGACATCAGTGCTTATTCATGATGATGTCAAAAAGGGGGAGAGAGTTCCTAAAGACAAATGCAAAAGGGATCAAACTCTGAGATGGAGGGATGATGCAACTGATGGTGGAAACAAAGAATCAGAGATAAGGTCAAAATCTATTCAAGAGCAAGGGAGACTTAGGTCAAACTCTGCTAGATGGTGGTGAAGCCACAGTTGAAGACATTGATACTGAATTATAGATTCTTGCTGAAGAGCATAAAAAGAAAGTTGAAGCTGGAACTTACAAGCAAAAAGCTGCCAAGGCTCCTAGGAGAAAGGAAAAAAGGAATTATTATTAAAGAGAATGTGAACTCTCAACAGAGTTTACAATACTCAAGGAGGCCTGCTGGAGCAAACACTGACAAAGGAAAAGGCAAATTGATTGAAGAGCCTGAGTTATCAAAGAAAGCTTATTCAACCTCTAACATGGCTCATGTTGAATCAAGATCTAATAAATCAACCACTGACGTTGCTCAAGTTGATGATTCTGTTAAAGTTGTGACAACCTCTGACACTGCTCAAGTTGTACAAACTCAATTAATATCTCCACAACTCCAAGGTACTTTTCGAAGACCATCTAAAGATGAAACTCTGAAGCCAGAAAATGTGAACATTCTACAAAGCAGAACTGTGTTAGGAAAGGAATCCTATGATAGATCTGGTTTGGGATCACATAGAGAGAGAAGAATAAATAACAGTCCTTTAGATCATACATCTCTGGCAGAACCTGGTGTTGGAGTAACTCAAGAAAGCCTTGACAAGTTAGAGTCTGTTCAGATGATCTATCACAGAGGAATCAAAAAGGAGTTTCTGTTATATTTTATGGCTGATGGAAGGGTTTATAGAGTTGGAGAAGGTGACATTCATCTAAAACTATGGGAAGAGCTGGAGTATGTTTTATATCTGCTAAGAGTGAAAAATCAAAGTACTCACAATGCTGCTCAAGTTTTAAGAGAGAGAATGATGAAGTCTAAAGTCTTGTGTGGAGCCAGAATTTCAAGTGCTTATGTTCCTAAGTACAGAGATGTTCATGGAAAGCTTGTAGAGATGAAAAGGAACAGTGCTAAATTCAATACAGCACTTGGAATTAAAGTTTTGGAATTTAACTTGGAGTCAGACAAGCACTACACCATATATGGGATTCACCAACATTTTTTTTAGTGTTACTAGCTAAAATGTTAGCTTAGGTGACTTAAAATTGATATAAGCCAATACAATTTTTAGTGTTAGAGTTGCTCCCATTTAGTGTTACCTTAAATGTAAATGAGAGTCTATTGTAACACAATTGTTGGTGTTACAATTGATTGCTAAAATATTGTTACTGAAATACACAAAATAGGCGGGCAAAAATAACTTAGCAAAATTTAGAACTAGGCGGGCCAATTATTTTAGGCGGCCACTCTAAAATTTTAACTCGCTAAAACAAATTGAAGGGTCAAAACACCCGAATACTCCCAAAACATTATCTCTCTCAAAACAGCTATCTCAACACTCTTTCCGCTTCTCTCACAATCTCTCTACAATAACTTTCTCTCTCTCTCTCTCTCTCTCTCTCTCTTGTAGATCTTGAAATTTGTAAAGCGTTTTGTGAGGAGAATCAAGCAGAAGATCATGGAAGGTGCGCAAATCTCTATCTTATTCATGTTTCGTAACTATACACACACATATAATACTTGTTGTAACTCTTGAATTGATGTTTTATGTGTTAATTTGTATTGTATGTATTTATTATTTCGGAACAAACGCTTAAAGCCCTAGCTTTGAAGTTCTCTGAATTTCGTGTTGAATTAGGTTTGTTTCGATTCTTTTAATTAGGGATTGTTCTTCGATTTTTTAATTGAACCATTGGATGTCTGATTTAAAGCGATTTTTATTTCAGATCAAACCCTAAAATCTCAGATGAATGACTCAGGTGTGTTCAATTTTGTTAAGTTATGCTTCGATTTTGTGTTTACTCTAGTTGACTGTTTGTGATGTGGTGTTTTTAATTCTGTGTAAATTTGGGTATTTTAGTGAATCGTTTTCTCTTGTATTGAGTATTTACGATATTATATGTTATACGAATTACATGTTGCTCTTAATGCTTTTAAATTAGGCTTGTCTTTCAATTTCTATTCTTTTGTTTGATTAAAACTTTTCTTGATTTTTTGTGTCAGATCAAACCCTAGAAACTCCTATCAGTGACTCAGGTGTATTTTTTTTTTAGTATATGGTCAATTCTTTGATTCTCCTCTTAAATATCTTTAACTACTGGTTATGATTATTTCTTGTGTAAATTGGCTTGGTTGTCTTAAGCTTGCCTGTCTTGAGCGGATAATTTTATGTCTTGAATATTTAGGATTTTATATGTACATAAACATATTGAAAAATTACATGACCTTTGTGTGACTCTGCTGGGGTGCTTAATTCAGGAAAAAGCAAACATTCTAGTGATTTGATGGATGAGAACAATTTGTTTGATGATTTTCAAGAAACATGTTCAGACCAAGAGCAAACACTTCCTATTTTAAAAAAAATTGATGATTTGAGCTGCAAAGTATAGGTACATTTTCTTTAATATAACCTAGGATCTTTTATTTCACACTGGTTTGTGTCAATGAAGTAAAAAGTATCACCAAGGAGACTTTTCCTGGGACAGAAGTTTTTGGCGCCCTGCAGGGTCTTAGTATGTTCACTTTTTTCATATTCTCGCTCTCTACATATATTTCTTTTTGGTGCCAGCAAGTGTTTTATCATTTACATTTTTTTAACTAATTCATTTCTTCCTTTGTGATAAGGTGTGGAACATGAAAATTTGTAGATGTAGTCCCTTAAACCATGATGATATTGCTAAGGGTACTGTTCGGTGATTGATTTAAGCTCCTTTCAGGAGAATGATCTACATATCATTTGCTCAGATTTTTCTAGAAAAAGTCTTGTTGTATTTTCCTGATTTGTAGCTTATACGTAAATTTGACTACTATTAAGTTAATAAACATCCTCTTTCTGAAATATTTTTATATTAAACTAAATTGCTAACCACTTGATTTTGGTACCTCCAGAGGATGTCTTTAATCAAACCTTTCCAATAGTGATTTCGGTCTTGGATGGATATAATGTGTGTATATCTTCCTATGGGCAAACTGGCACAGGAAAAACTTTTATAATGGAAGGTTTTCAACTACCGTACTTTAGAGCAGCTTTTCAAGATGTCTAAGGATAGGGGCAGTACCATGAAATACGAGCTATCTGTAAGCCTGTTAGAGGTTTACAATGAGAAGATATGGGACCTCCTGGTTGATAATTCTAATCAACCTTCAAAAAAGTAAGCTCCTTCCAGATAATTTTGTGTTTACTGTTGCAAGTCTTACCATTTGAATTTTTGATAGTGTCTATCAAGAGATAACATTCAATGTATTAATGTTGCAAGTCAAGTCATGTGTTGATAACATTATGTTCTATTTTACTTAAAGGTAAGCACTTTAATTGTTTACCTGACTTATCTTTGGCCTAAACAGAGCTGTTCTTGTCAAACAAAGAACTGCAGAAAGACTAACATATGTGTTTCTTACATTAAGTTTTGTTTTTTAATGACGATTAAGTTTTGCAATTAAGCTAAATATAAATCCTCGGATTTATAAGATACAAAGTATTTAAGTTGGTTACAAGAAGGACATGTTAAAGTTCGAATTCTTTCCATTGTTACGCATGTTCGTCCCTGCTCGGAGATTCATTGCACCAGGCCATGTTATCTGTATCTTTGGCCCATCAATATACACCTCTGCATACTAACCAGTAAATAGTTAACAAGAGTTGCATAAAAGACAGTTAAAGAAAGTTGCTATATATTGTCACCTACTATAGATCAGTTTTTAGCTAAAAAATCTATGTGATTTTGTTGTTGTTGGTGTACAGAACTAAATCCGTTGATATTGAGAAAGAGAGGCTAAAGCCAGAGTTTACTCATAGGGTTAGAAATGGAGAAAAGGGAAAGGGATACTTCTAAATAAACAAATGGGTTGCTTGGACGTCAAGTTTGATAGAGTTTGTTAAAGTGTACACACATAAATTAGAAATGTTGCATGAATATGTTTTTTCCTGCTTTCTACTTGGGTGACTAATTAAACAATAATTTTAAATGCAATAATTGTCAACTAAATGTAAATTCTTTAATTTCCTGCAGTTTATTTATTTATTATATTAACAAAATTTATATATTTGAAGTCTTTTTTGTCCTTGTAACTTATAGACTTGATGACATGACACTAAATTGTGATGCAAAGTTGACTATGACACTGTTTTATTCCAAATAATTATTATTATGATTATAATTATATTTATAATTGTTATTGTCACAAGATTATTTTTTGGGTTGCTGAGATTTTTCAAATTTTAAGCTTTTTTTGTCCTAAGTATTTCAAATTTCAAGCTTAATGTTCATAACTAGTTTTCATACTGATACTCCAATTTTGTATAAATTCAGTTTAATTCACTTTATCAATTACACATTTAAAGGAGGACAAACCGAGAGGTAGAGTGGAGATGAGGCAACATGAGCAGAATTCCTTAGGATGTTTCTCCTTGAGGGAGAGAGAGCTCCAGTGTCAACCTAGAGTCTCCTTAAAGACATGTCCATATATATGTAAATTTATTTTATACTCCCTCCGTTTCTTTTTATATGTCGTTTGACTTTAACATGTCCTTCTTGTCCACATACATTGACAGATAAAAAAATGACTAGAGCTAGATTTCTCAGTTCAGATTCTCGGAGATGATCTCACGTATGTTTATAATCACATAATGAGTTTAATCAGTTCCTCTATTTTGATGATAGGTCAAGTAATTCTGTTCTTGTAAGCGTTGCTTGTGCTAGTCTTTCATGAGTTGCATCATATACAGGTAAGTGTTTTCAGCCCAGTCAACACAAAGTTATCTTGCAAAGTTTAGTTTGTTTATAATTTGTACTTTGTCCATGGAACTAATCAGCCTGAGAATATAATTAAAAAGAGATATATGTATGTGAATTGAGATTTGGAAATGTTCCCTTGAGTGTGCTGCATATGATATACAGTGTAGTTTATATTCTTATTAATATTATATTCTATGTTTTGGAATATGAATTATATATTGCGGATTAAACGAGATATGAGAGCCTGACTGTGTTGTGTTTTGTTTATCCACCAGGTGTTGCAAAGATATCCTTAACATCATTCATTATGTCAACTTTAGAGGACATATACAACAATATACATTGAGAGCATGTTTGTGCATACATTGATGTAAAACTAAGTTATGTTTAGTAGATTTTGATTTGCTTTTGTCGTCTTTCTAGTATCTTTTGGAAGTTTGTCTGTGTCTAATGACGATAGCTTCGAACATTTGTCTATGGTGATGTAGAAAAATGCAGTTGATATTTGTTTGACAAGTTCTTAAAGTTAAAAAGTATCATTCGAATTCAGATTTTGGAATTGGAATTTAAATGTTGCAAGGTAACAAAGAGTTGCTAAAAACACGAAAATGTGTTGGCAAAAAATGAATAATATATGTTGAACAAATTAATGTTGCAATAAAGTTAAATGGTGTTGCCAAATACAAAAAAGTGTTTCACGAATAAGTGTTGGAATAGAGCATTGGGTGTTGCCAATTAAAAACATAGTATGAAGTACTTGCGTTGGCATAGGGTCTATTCCAACGCTTTTCTTAGTGTTGGTAAAGACAAGAAAGTATTGCCATTAGGGTATATAGTAACGGTTTTTTTATATGTTACTGCATGTTCATCAAGTGTTGGCATAGACCCCTACGGCCACAGTGCAAAGTCCAACACTTCGAAAATTGGGAAAAGTGTTGGCGTAGGCTATTTTTTGGCTTCCAGCAACACTATTCCTGATTTTTCACACTTTTTTTAGGTGTTGGCAAATGTCATATATGGTGTAGTGAAGTCTTATTTTATCAGGCTAGGGAATGAGATGAGGAGGAATAGCATCTATTCTCTGAGAGCTGCTATCTACCAGACTGGAGAGAGTGATCCAGAATTAAAGGAATTGAAGAAAATCATGGTAGATGAGCTAGAAAAGGCTGAAAGAAGACTACTCATTGATTATCTCAGAACAGTGCCTGACATTGAAGAAATAAAGTAAAGGTTGACTGTAAGTTTTTAAAGTTTTCTGTTCTAAGTAAAAGTTAAACTCTGTTATGTTATAAACACTGCATTTGTTGTATGTTTTGACATCATCAATTATCTTTTAACTTGTACATTTTTGTTATGCACAAGTTGGGGGAGATTGTTAGATATAATTGCTGATGATTATTTATCAGTGTTTAAGCAACAGGTACTCATCAGAGTTTATGCTAGAAGCCAGTCAGAGTTTGATAAAGTCTGACGGGATGAGAGTTTATTTAGCTGTCGGTGCTGACATTGAAGATTCTAGAAGCAATATATCTTGAAGATGGAAAGAAGCAAGATATATTGAGATAGCTAAAGAAACGGGACAGAAGACAGAAGCAATCCTAAATTGATATAAATTGTATAGCTAATTTATAGGAATATCAATTAAAGATTGATTATGTAACTGTGTATTATATAAACACAGATAGGTTAACCCTAAAAGGGATGCGAATACTGAATACATGATTCTTGTAACCTAGCAGCTCTCTGTGATATTTTACATCACTGAGAGAAGAGTTATTTAATATAATTCAGTTTATTGATCATAAACAGTGTTCTTGATTGTTCTTCTCATACATATATTGATTATATATTATGTATTCGGCCTAACATACTCTTTCTGATTTTTCTTTATTAAACCCCTCATTTTCCAAAAATATTCCGGACAAATCCTTACTTATTTATTGTGAAGCCTATTTAAATACTTATTACGGACACTTACCTTTTCAGCTAAAATATGTTACTTTTTCTATTTTTCCTTACTAAGACCCCTCTTCTTCCAAAAGTATCACGGGCAAACAGTTATTAATTTATTTTAAAATCTATTTTAATACTTTTAATTATTTAAAAAAGTTTAACACGTCTACTTATTTTTTTTAGCAAATGCAGATTAATAGAATATTAAAACATAAATAATTATTAATAATAATTTGTGCATCGCACGGGTTTTAAGCTAATAATAATATATATGTAAAACTAATATCTAGAGAATGGATATTTTTGTGGAGGTTGAATTGATCTCCAGAGCATTTACAAGAATGGTCGCACATTCCTTTTGCGAGGGCTTGTATTTCGTGTTCTCAAAATGCCTATGTACCCGTTAATATAGGGATCTAGTTAAAATAGTTCTTTTTAGACTAGAAGTCAGTTTAGACAACAATATGCTAGGTTCTTAATTCGTGCGAAACTGTTTTTCTCAGGAGCAAAGCGTGAATATGTGACCAGTAGAACTCGAGTTCTCTACTAGTTTTTTTTTTTTTTTTTTTAAGTATTCAAGGATCATATGCGCTCATGACAAAATTTCATCAAAATTATATAAATAATCTTTAGAAATTACAAAATCTAAGAATTTGAGAAATATAAAATCAGTTCAAAACATATTACATTATATACAAAAATTAATCTAATATTAATTAATAAAAAAGCAACCTCAAAACTAATATAACATACTTTTTAAAAATTAAATAAATATTCGGGGTTAAAAAGCTAGTTACAAAAAAGCGACCATGAGATAAGACACTCCCAAACAAAATGGTTGGGACGAAAAAGACCAGTACATAAAATAATTTAAATAAACAACTACCGTAGGGCAGATGACATATACCTTTAAAATGTAGACCCCCAACAAACTCAATGATTACAAACTCAATAATTCTAAATATGAGGTTCTTAGACCATCTCCAGTGCACAGGACCAACCCACTTACACGTGGGGTCATTTTTTTGCCACATAAGCACCAAGTGGTCTTCCTAAAAAAAGTGGCCACTTCCCTCCAATGCACAAGCCCATTTCCACTTACAAATGGGTCCCATTTAACTTTATTTTACTTTTACTTTCACAATACTTCTTATAAAATTATAATATAACGTTTTCCATTAGTTTAATTTAATAATATTAAATTTATAATAATCAAACTAAAATGATTATTTTTTTTAAAAATCGGTAAAATAAAAGACACGTCACATAATAAAAATACATCATACTATTAATAAAAGAATTCAAATGTGGAGGATTATTTGGATTTTATTAGTAGAGAAAAGTAGTTGATGTGATTGGATTTTATATTATAAAATGTTACTATTTTTGGTATGTGTCAAAAATTCTGACCATTATATTTTCTACATTTTACTTTTTACAACGGGCAACTATTTTCAGGTTTGAAAATTTTATATTTATAGGAGTAGAAATTATAGCCGTTGCTAAATTATATACGTTATGTAACGTTAATATTAACGTTACAAAAGTAAAGTAAACAGGAAAATATTAAAATATTAAAAAGTAATGACACAGACAGAGAGTTGGCCAAGGCCACTTCCCCGGCCAGGTCCGGTTTTTTGCCTGCCCATCCAATGCAAATGCCATAAAAAATTTTGCCCACTTGCCATT
This sequence comes from Heracleum sosnowskyi, assembly GCA_030848705.1. NCBI lineage: Eukaryota > Viridiplantae > Streptophyta > Magnoliopsida > Apiales > Apiaceae > Heracleum > Heracleum sosnowskyi. The sequence goes on along the minus strand of JAUIZM010000016.1, from coordinate 1,752,462 downwards.
TCACTTGGCCCGAGGGGGAGTTGGCTGTGCGTTGCTGATGCTCTTAGGCCTTAGCCCCGACAATGTGAGTTATGGATTTTTGGGCTTAAATTTATTATTTTTGATATTTTTTGTCATGCATAATGTGAACTATACAGTCTATGCTCAGTCGGTCCCTTGTACTGCCTTCCTCTCATTTCTTACGTAACAAAAATAATAATATTTTATAATATAAAATCTAATTACATTCATTACTTTCCTTCACTATACCTATTTTATACTCACTTTATACATTAAATATTGATTGGTCCCATCACTTTAGTCATTTTTCTTACTTTTCTCTATTAATTTATATTTTTTCTTAATCTCCATGTCGTCCCCTCAATGTAAAGAATTGAGGGGGACGGAGGGAGTATAACATAATAATTTAGAAAAATTCTTGAAGACATAATAAAAATATATTTAATATTTAATATGTAAATAAAATATACAATGTTTATTTCTTCTCTAAATATAAACTTCATATTCATTTTATTTATCTCCCGTCAAATTCAAAATAAATTTCATTTTTAATATTTTCTATATTATATAGAATTTCTAGTTCTTATACATTGTCTCTATTAGAACAAATAAGTGTGTGCTGATATTCATCGAATTTCTTCATTTTGATTATCTAAAATGATGACTGCCTGACATAACTCTGGTTATGATCCATTAGTTTTCAATGATTTTTATTTTATAAATGATTTCTAGATCGCTTTTATTTTTACGTTATAAGTAAATATAATTTATATCTAATATTTAATATTTATTGGTGATTAATATTTAATTAATTATAATTTATTCCTTTGATTGGTTTAAATTTGCTATTGTGATACAAATAGAACTTAATTTACACCAAAAATCTTACCAAATACAAGATATATACTCCCTCAGTCCCCCTCAATTTTTTACATTGAGGAGACGGCACGGAGGTTAAAAAAAATTGTAAATTAATAGGGAAAAGTAAGAAAAATGAGTAATGTGTATATATATAAAGGAGGATACGCGGGAGGTTAGGTGGCGCCCCTAAGATCGTCTCAATCTATTTTTCTATTTTTCTAGAATTTTAAATATTAATAAATAAAAAAATATCCTTTAACATATTAGAAGTAGAATAGGTGTTCGAATTTATCGAGGAGAAGAGTTCGAATTTATAGCGAAGACATATAATTAAAAGTTCTATTTGAAATAGATTGAGTGTTTGAATTTGTAGAGGGAAAGAGTTCAAATATAAAAAAAGTAATTGCAAAGTTCTATTTGAAGTAGAATAGGTGTTTTAAAAGAAGTACTTGCAATTAAAAGTTCTATTGGAAGTAGAATAAGGGTTTGTAATACATAACTAAAAGTTCTATTTGAAGTAGAATATGTGAAGTTATATAGGTGTTTTTTCAAATGAAAGACTGTCTCATTAGAAAGAAGTATGATAACATAAAAATTAATATATATAAGAAAAGTATATATATTCAATATATTAAATTTGAGATTTTGATATTAAAAAGGAAAGCCCGTTTCACGGGAGGACTACTTATTAGCGAGTACCGAGTAATTTTCGTAAATTATTTAATAGAGTTTTTAAAAAAAATTATTACGCCGCCGCGAAGCGCGGTTTTTTCAACTATTTTAATGTATAAAATGGGTATAAATTAGGTATAGTGGAGAAAAAGAGTGAATGTGGTTGGATTTTATATTATAAAATGCTAATATTTTTTGTATGTAAAGAAATGAGAGAGACGTACCAAAAAAAATGTAAAGAAATGAGAGAGAAAGACGGAGTAACAAATTATACATAAACCTTTCTTTTTAATAATAATAAATTTTATTACTAATTTCATATAATAATAAATTTTATAAAATTTAATTTTCTGAAAAGAAAATTAGATTTTAATTTTTTTAACTATAACTAGATTTTTATCACGACCAAATTTTACATTAGGACTGCAACAATCAAGGAGGTCCGGTGATAAATTAATATGCTCCCACCTAGACACGGTCCCCATTCCTGCGTGTCTTGTACTTGAACTTTAAAATTATTTCGCCTATATGAATTCTAAATACGAAAATAACACAAAAGAATATAAAATAACATAAAATATTCCATAGGAAAATGCATGACATATAAGAAATATATAGAAAGAAAAACAAAATATTAATTATTTATAATTTTTTTTAATACTGATTACTATTTATTTATATCTATTAATTGATATTATATCTATTTTATTCATATAATTCTATTATTAACGTTAAATGTGTAATATAAATAAAACTATTTTTATCATAAAGATTTTTAACGTATATTATAAATTGTTATTTTTATTTAATCAACTAAATCGTATACTTTAGTGTCATTCGTATATTCGGAAGGCGAATCTAAACATTACCTTGATTCGTTGGTATAATTTCGTATCATGTATTCAAAATATGAATTTAACCCTAATTTTGATGTCATGTATGTAAGTATTCACCACTCTTATCTATACTATACTATATTATTAAAGACGAAACATTAAAAGTTTTGGTCGGTCGGTCGGTCGGTCGGTCGGTATTTGGGCCGATTCACGGGCCTATCTATAATCAATTTATTAATAACCAATTACCTTTTTTCACTACATTACCTATTTTATATTTATTTTTTAAACCAAATCAACTCATCTTCTAAAAATAAAACAAGCAACATATATATAATATGGTAATATTATTATATATTTATAACTGATTACCTTTTTCAGCTAAAACACATTATTTTTATATTTTTTACCTAAAACAACTCATCTTATAAATATGACACATATATGGAAACCAAATTATTGATAACCAATTACCTTTTTCACCTAAATTATATTACCTATTTCATATATCTATTTAACTAAAACAAATCATTTTCTAAAAATAAGATGGACAATATATATATAAAATGGTAATATTATTATATATTTATAACCGACAGCTAAAACACATTATGTGTTTTATATTTTCTAACTAAAACAACTTATCTTCTAAATATAATACATGCAAAATAAATATACAATGGTAATATTGTTTTATATAAATATTAATAAATAACAAGTTATTCTTTTCGGCTAAAACAAATTACCTCTTTTATATTTTCTAACTTAAACAACTAATTTTCTAAAAATAATGCAGACGTATATATAAAAAAATTAATATAATTTTATATAATTGTTAATAAGTAACTAATTGTCTTTTTAAGGATATTACCTGTTTATATTTTTTAACTGAAACAACTCATGTTCAAATTAAAAATAACACGGACAAAAGATAGATATATTGGTAATATTATTATATTAAACTTATGAAATTCATGTTTATTATAATTTTTTTAACATTCAATTTAAACGAGATAATTAATTAAAATAAAAGTAATAGTATATTCAAATAAACTCGGTATATTGAACAAGCACATATTTTGATATTTGCACTTGAGTCCCTTTTTAGATTTTTAAGAGTAAAAAAATACGAATCATTAGATATGTTATTTTAAAATATTTTATATTTTAATATCTAAAATAATACTATTGATTACGTCAATAATATATTAAATTTAAATATTATATTGTTAGATTTATAAATCCAATATATATATATATATTAAAATTTTATCAAATTATATATAATAACTAAAATCTAAATAAAAAATAAGAAAATATTAAAGAAGACCGTGCATCGCACGGGATATAAGCTAGTATATATTAGCGATGCACGGTTACTTAAATTTTATTTATAATTATTTTGTTTATAATTATATTTTTATTACGATGCAACACACGATTGTTTTTTTTGATATTTATAATTATATTTATTTATGAATATTTTAATATTTAAAAGTTATTAGTTTACATGATTAAATTATTGTAAAAAAGATTTAGCCAAAAAAAATTATAGTTAAAAATTTGATATTTATTATATTTTACACACTCAATTTAATATTTGTTTATATTGAGTTATAAAAGTTAGATTTGGCCAATTTTACGGTTCACATGAAATTCACAAAATAATCTTTAATTTAGTTGTGGTTTAATAGTTCTTTTTCAATTAAAAGCTATTCTAAAACTAAAAAGAGAATAAAGTGACGAAATTTAATGTTGAGAATTCTATTCGATTTAGGAAATCTACTTAACTTATATGTAGTTTAGATTATTAGAATAACCTTTATTAACCAAATACATGTTTTAATGTTAAATCTAACGGTTTTCACCTATCTATTTAAGATTAAACGATTTTTATTATTTTGGTTATAAATGGGTTTTCTTATTTAATTACAACTATTTTTATGTTTTAACTTTTTGGAAAATCCAATCCTAATATAATATCTTTTAACTTATATCATTTTCAGATAATAATTTCTTTTTATATGATATAATCTTGATCATCTATTTTTAAAAGTATTGGATCTAACGGTTGAGAATGTTTTGGCGGTATTTAGGACCAAATTACCAGGATAACATCATTAATTTTTCTTAATATTTATAATTTTTTTATTTTTTAAATATTTATTGCTAAAATATAATATACTCTTTTTTGTAATATGTTAATGATGCGGGAACTTTGAAATTTTGAGAAAATAAATTATCAATTAAAATATATTTTTTTTGTAATAGTTCTTCTTTTAAACTAGTACACCGTGACGATCAAAATTCTGTATAAAATTCATTTTTTTATAGTATATCCCGTAAATATCTATGTTATTATATTAAAAACTAAATAATGAAAGCTTTCTTATAAGTGTGGTCGCTTTGTTTGATCACTCAATCCATAATCGTTGGATCTTTCAAATTAAATTGTTGAGAAACGTTACATATAACAGTAAAATTATCATGTAGAATGATCTAAGATTTGAATCTACCAACAACATATTAAAATTTACAGGTTTTTTTTTTTTTTTGATTTTTTTTTTCAAACATAGGTTATTTGATAATATTTTTTGTAAAGTACGATTTTTCAGAAAAGTACTATACTAATTGATTAACAAACTTTTAAAGTTTCGAATTTAATAATTTACAATGTATATAGGTTAAAAAAGTTAAGTATGTTCTGTAGCTGAGTCTACAATTTCAAAATACGGTTTTTTTTAATATGAATACAGTCCCGCTAACAATGAAATTAGGTCTCTATGAGTGCTTATAAAACAAAATCACCATTTGCGTATAATTTATTATTTAATAATAAATTATATTTGATTAGTTATGATCTATAACTTAATAAAATAGGATAAAAAATATGCACAATTTTATAAAATTTTATCCTCGTATTATTATATTCTTTGTTGATTTAAATTTTTCTTAGATTGATTTAATTTTTGAACATAGATTTCTAAATTTAAAATAGTTAGAAAAAGTAATTAAATTGGCGTTAAAATAATGATGACATAATAATCAATATTAGAATTTAAATACTCACTTTACTGATTTGGGCTTTATCTTGTGTTTTAAAAATCAGATTTTGACGATTTTACACCCCACGTGAAGATAATTAAATTATTTTTAATTAAAAGATGGTTTAACAATTTTTATCTAACTGGAATTGTCTATGGAAGAGAAAAGAAAGTCACGAATTTTTTACATGGCGAATTCTATTCAATATAGAAAACTTATTTATATTTGGTATATTTGGTTTAAATTATCAAAATACACTTTTTAGAATTTAAATATAATCCTATTATAAATAAAATACACTTTTTTAATATTTGATCAAACGATTTTCATTTATCTAGTTAAGATCTAATAGTCCTTATTAATTTGGTTGTCACGATCAAAATTTTGGATAAATCCATATTATGCTTATTATATAAAAGAGTTTAATATGATAAGGATATCAAGAACATACTGATATAAGTATATTACTAACTTCTTTTACTTTTAATGTTTCGGTTTTATTTATAGTGTATATAAAATTTTAAAATACATTATTACTTTAAAATTATTAAACAGTATAAAAATTATGTTATGATTATATAAAATTTTATTCTCATATTATTATAGTCTTTATCGATTTGAATTTGTTCTTAATTTATTTTAATACTTTATTGAAAGAAAGATAAAATTTCTATATTTAAAAGAATTAGTGGAAAAATAAATAAATTGGTGCTACAATTATAAAAAAATATTTATTAAAATTTAGATACTCACTGTTGTGGAATAAAAAACGTGCTTTGTGAATTTAATGAGCTTCGAGCTTTAATGGCTGCACTCGTGTTTCCGGACTAAATTGGTCCTCACAAGATGCCTACGTATCTCAATTCGTTATTGAGAATCAAGCCAAGACGTAGTTCTGATTGTAGGATCAGGGACCTTATATAGGCGTCTGGAGCGTAGTATTTATGGTATGTTTAGGAGACTTAGCGAATAAGTCTTCTTATTGATAACGGATAAACATCGTTTTTCTTGCTGGAGAGTTCGTTTCCTTGTTGATAAAGGCTATGACCCATTGATTGCCTTTAATTGGGATTCTGGATCCTTCTTTGACCAATTTTCCATAATTTGGGCTCTTTTCATGAGCTGTATATTTTCCATATTCATTAATTACGAAATTAATGAATAATTAGGGTATCGGGCCTTAATTATCGGCCTTTCGATTGAATAGTCAATTATATTTCTATAATTACTTTTCTATCCATATCATTTGCCCCCCAACTTTTGGGAAAATCTCCTTGGGGTTTTCGTAGAAGTTATAGCGTATTTTTCCCCAAAATTTTCCATTTTTAAGGGCATTTTCGACCTCAAATTAGGTCATTTTCGACCAGGAATTCGACCAGGAATCAATTCATTTTCGACCAGGATTTCGACCAGGAAACAGTTCAATTTCGACCAGGATTTCGACCAGGAATGGTCCCAGGTCGAAGGATTCGACCTCATTTTCGACCAGGAATGTTCGACCTCGATTTCGACTTCAAACAGCTGTGAGGTCGAAGCTATCAACCAGGATTTCCAAGTCATTTTCGACCTCACCTGTTCGACCTCGATTGCTATTTATCTTCGACCTCGATTTTAGTCCCAGGTCGTTTGTTTCGACCTCGAATCATAGGTCAATCTCGACCTCGTGGTTTCGACCTCGACCAGCCTTTTTTCGACCTCGATTCTGGTCCCAGGTCGATGGTGTCGACCTCGAATCATAGGTCAATTTCGACCTCGTGGTTTCGACCTCGACCAGCCTTTTTTCGACCTCGATTCTGGTCCCAGGTCGATGGTGTCGACCTCGAATCATAGGTCAATTTCGACCTCGTGGTTCCGACCTCGATCTTCTATGTCAAAATAGACTTAATCTCGGTGTCATTTTCGACCTCGTTGTTTCGACCTCGATCTTCTAGGTCAAAATAGACTTAATCTCTAGGTCATTTTCGACCTCATTTTGTCGTGAGGTCGTTTGTTTAGACCTCACTTTATGGGTCATTTTCGACCTCATTCTTTCGACCTCGAATCCTTCTGTTTTCGACCTCATTTTAGTGTGAGGTCGCGGGATACGAACTCGATTTATAGTGTGTTTGATTTCAATCAATCGATTTCAATCTAGGGTCCTTTCGACCTCGAACTTTTAATTTTTAATTTGACTTTTGGTGTGAAGTCGATGGATACGACCTCGATTCTTTGTGTATTTTCGACTTCGAGCCTTCGATGTCGTTCTAAGGTTTTTTCGACCTTAACTTTCTAATTTTTGCGCCTTATTTTGGTGTGAGATCGACGGGTACGACCTCAATTCTTCGTGTATTTTCGACTTGGGTCGTACGACCTCGAATCCTTTTATCCTTGTTTTGCCTTGGTTTTATTCCAAAGTTTATTCTTTCTTGGGCCTTTAACTAGCCCAACTTTTAATTGGACTTAATTTATTCCAGCCTTGGGCCTTATTTTTTGGGCTTCGAATTCGCCTGAGACCCAAATTATTTGGGTTTTAATTTCTACAATCCATAAATGGATTTGTGGGCCTTTAGCCTTTTTTATTGGGCTTTTAGCCTTTATTGGGCCTTTAGCCTTTATTATTGGGCTTTTAGCCTTTATTGGGCCTTTAGCCTTTATTATTGGGCTTTTAGTCTTTATTGGGCCTTTAGCCTTTATTATTGGGCTTTTAGCCTTTATTGGGCCTTTAGCCTTTATTGGGCCTTTAGCCTTTATTATTGGGCTTTTAGCCTTTATTGGGCCTTTAGCCTTCATTATTGGGCTTTACAGGCTTACAAACGGTTGTCATTCCTTAGCCGGTTGAGTTTCTAGTCACTCTGATTATAAAAGAGTGGAATTCCCATTTCATTCTCACTTCATACTTTGTTGTGGGCCTAAGTTGGACCCATGGTTTTAACTGTTCCAATTTAGGAATTGGGCCTATAGCCTTTTATGAGATGATCCAAGGGGAAAGGCTAGTGTCCCCATCTTTTTGATCTCTTCTCAGATTCCTGTGGACGAGGGAGACATTCCTGTGTCTTCCAAGTCTTCAGTGTGGCGCCCCAACTGGGGTTTTAGGAAGAGGGACACCATTACTGGGGTGTCCAAACATGTTGTGGATTGGTCGTACCACTCCCTTACTCCTTGTGATTACAAGGATTTCGTTACAGATTCCACCCTCGATGGTGTTGAGCACTTAGGAGCTCAATCTATTGCTGCGGTATTTATCCATACCTTTAGCCTTCCTTATGGCCTTTCTTGGCTTGTACCAGTATTTGTGTACTTTTGGCCTACGGGCTTAACTTAACTCTTATTTAAGTTTTTATCCGGCCTTATTTATATCTTGTGGCCATTCATGGCTTGTGTTGTTTTCTTGCTTCTTGAATGTTTGTCAACACTCATAGTATATGAAAATGCTGAATTTATTCATAACTTGAAAATGGGATCAATCCTTACATAGTATTCAAGTTTAAAAACTTGGATTGGTTTTATCAAACCTTGTTCATAGTAGTGAGTCCATTCAGGAAACACTTTAAACATAATAAACTTTCAAATTGGAGGCATGCCAAGTCCTTGGCACCTCATGCCCTTCAAGGGTTTCTAGCTTGTATGAGCCTCGACCAAATACGTTCTTGACGCGATATGGTCCTTCCCAATTTGGGGCTAACTTGCCTTTTTGTCCAACTCCGGATGCCTCGATCTTTCGGAGAACTAAGTCTCCTTGTCGAAAGAACCTTTCTTTAACCCTTAGGTTGTAGTAGAAAGATGCCTTCTTTTGATGTTCAACTATCTTGGCGTTTTCCTCATCTCTAACTTCGTCAATTAGATCTAAGGCTAGCCTCAAGCCTTCTTCATTTGTTTCTGGCTCATAGGCCTCAATTCTTGGAGACATGTGAGTAATCTCTACTGGAACCACTGCCTCTGCCCCATATGCCAACAGGAATGGGGTTGCTCCAGTGGTGACTTTACAAGTAGTACGATATGCCTAAAGTACGGGGAGCAATTCGTCTAGCCAAGTGTTTCTGGAGCGTTCAACTCTTTTCTTTAGTCCATCTAGGATAATTCGATTCGCAACTTCAGCTTGCCCATTTGCTTGAGGATGGGCAACAGAAGTGAAGCGTAGTTGGATATCATTATCTTCACAATACTTCTTGAACTCATCATTGTTGGATTGAGTTCCATTGTCCGTAACCAGGATTCGGGGGATGCCATATCTACATATTACACTTTCCCAGAAGAAGTGCATCACTTGTTTGGTGGTTATCTTGGCTAAGGGTTTAGCCTCAATCCACTTGGTGAAGTAGTCGATTGCTACTATCAAGAATTTTCTTTGCGCACTTGCCATTGGAAATGGCCCAAGTATATCCATTCCCCACATTGCAAATGGGATTGGCGAGTTTATGGATGTCAACATCTCTGGTGGTTGCCTAACCACTGGTGCGTGCTTCTGGCATCGTTCACATTTCTTCACATAGCTTTTAGCATCAGCTAATATGTTGGGCCAATAGAAGCCTAGACGGGTGATTTTATGAGCATGGGCTCTGCCCCCAAGTGTTGCCCACAAATTCCTTCATGTACTTCTTTTAGGGCCAATTCTGCCTCTTGTGGTCTCAAGCATTTCAAATAAGGAATGATGAAAGACTTCTTGTATAGAATTCCCTCAATCAGGGCACACTTTAGTGCTCTCACATATAGCTTTCTTGCTTCTGAAGTGTCGTTGGGTAGCCACCCAGTTTCCAGATGAGCTTTGATGGGATCCATCCAACAACTAGCAACATCAATGGGTACTACCAACTTTCCGTTGACGCTTGGGGTCTTCAAGACTTGGAAGTATACACTCCCTGCATAGTTTTCAATTTCTGAAGAAGCAAATTTAGACAAGGCATCAGCCTTCATGTTTTCTTCCCTTGGAATGTGCTCTACATAGCATTCGTCAAATTGGGTCATGATTGCTTTGACGAGTTTTAAGTACTTGGCCATGATTTCATCTCTGGCTTCAAACTCCCCATTTACTTGGGAAACCACTAGCCTCGAGTCTCCACATACTTTCAGAGTTTTGACTCTCAAGGCTCCAGCCAGCCCTAAGCCAGCTATCAGAGCTTCGTACTCAGCCTCGTTGTTTGTCGTTGGGAAGTCCAATTTTAGTGCGTACTCTATGAGGAATCCATCAGGACTTTGTAGCACTAAACCTGCTCCATTTGATTTTGTTTTTGATGCTCCATCAAAATAGAGCACCCAACATTCTTTGATGACCATTTCTTCATCTCCCTTGTCTTCCACTGTTACTTCCTGCCCCTCGACTTCTTGGTTGTCAATGGTGCATTCAACCATGAAGTCAACGAGTGCTTGAGCTTTGATGGCCGTTCGAGGCTTATACTTGATGTCAAATTCCCCCAATTCAATGGCCCATTTGATCAACCTTCCACTAACTCGAGGGCTGTGCAAGATGTTTCTTCGAGGTTGATTGGTCAAGACCTCTATCTTGTGTGCCTGGAAGTATGGACGTAGTTTTCTTGAGGCCATTATCAAGGCTAAGGCAAACTTCTCAATCGTTGAGTAGTTTATTTCTGCCCCATGTAAGGTCTTGCTCACGTAGTAGATGGGTTTCTGAACCTTCAATTCTTCTTTTATCAAAACAGCTCCGAGGGTAGTATTGGATACTGCCAATTATAGATAAAGAACCTCTCCTGGTTTTGGTTTGGCCAATAGTGGTGGCTCAGCCATGTACTTCTTCAAGGCTTCAAAGGCCTCTTGGCTTTCAGCTGTCCATTCAAAAAATTTCACATTCTTAAGTGCTTTGAAGAAAGGTAAGCACTTCTCTCCTGACTTGGAGATGAATCTTCCCAATGTTGTCACTCTTCCAGTTAGCTTCTGGACTTCCTTAATAGTCCGTGGTGGTTCCATGTCTAAAATTTCTTTGATTTTGTCGGGATTAGCCTTGATTCCTCTCTTGGAAACCATTAGGCCTAAAAACTTTCCCGAGCCTACACCAAAGGCACACTTAGCTGGATTCAACATCATTTTGTGGTGCCTTAGCACTTCAAATGCCTCTCGGAGGTGCTCAATGTGATCGGCCTTATCAAGGCTCTTGACTAGCATGTCATCTACGTAGACCTCCATGGTTTTTCCAATTAGGTGTTCAAAAATTTTGTTCACCAACCTTTGGTAAGTTGCCCCTGCATTTTTGAGCCCAAAGGCCATAACTAAATAACAAAAAACACCAAAGTCAGTGATGAATGATACCTTGGAGATGTCATCTTTGTGCATCTTGATCTGATTGTATCCACTGAAACCATCCATGAAGCTTAGCATCTCGTGCCCAGCTGTTGCATCTATTAGAGCATCAATCCTTGGTAAGGGAAAACAATCCTTAGGACATGCATCATTTAAATCAGTGAAGTCCACACACATTCTCCATTTTCCATTGGGTTTTTTGACCGTAACAGGGTTAGCCAACCATTCCGGGAATTGGATTTCTTCAATGAAACCGGCTTCCAAAAGCTTTTCAACTTCTTGTTTTATGGCTTCAAGCCTCTCTGGAGCAAAACTTCTCTTTTTTTGTTTCACCGTCTTTCTTTGAGGATCCACATTCAATTTGTGAGTTATCAATTGGGGATCAATCCCTGGCATGTTAGCCGCTGTCCAAGCAAAAACGTCATTGTTCTCTCGAAGAAAGGATATGAGTTTGCTTTTCAACGGCTCGGGTAGTAGTGCCCCTATATAAGTCACCTTCTCTGGTTCACCTGGGACTAAGGGAATTGGGACCAAGTCCTCAGCTGGTTTCCCTCTTCTGTCCTCATTGTCACTTGTATTCATATCTTCAATGGGGAGAACCTGCCCCCCGATTCCATCAGGCCTTAACGCGGCTACATAACAACTTCTAGCCATCTTTTGGTCTCCCCGTTCTTCTCCTATCCCATTCCTCGTTGGAAACTTGATTTTCAGATGATAAGATGAGGCAACAGCCTTAAACGCATGAAGACCAGTCCTTCCAAGGATCGCGTTGTAGGTTGAATTTGCCTTTATGACTACAAAGTTCAGCATCTGGGTAGATGTATTCATTCCTTGTCCCATGGTCATTGGGAGTTGGATGGTGCCTTCCACCTTCGACTCCACTCCGTTGAACCCATATATGGACATATTCGAGAGTGTTAACTGAGAATCAGTGTAACCCATCTTGATAAAAGCATCGTGGAATAAGATGTCCACTGAAGCCCCATTGTCAACTAGGACTCTCTTTGTTTCGAAATTGTCTATCACTGGTATGATAACAAGAGGATCATCATGGGGGAACTTCACCCCTTCTAAGTCGGAATCATCGAAGCCTATTGATACTTCTGTTTGGCACGCTTCGGTGCCTCTCCAACCACAGTCATTACCTCTCGGGCATAAGCTTTTCTTGAGTTTCGGGAGGGACCGGCAGCGGTAGGCCCTCCGAATATCATATTAATGACTGGCCCTCGGGGTTTAGGGTTACGATCTTGGTCGTTGTCCCTTCTATCATAATCCTTCCTTTCATAATTGCCTCCATGGCTCCCTTGACTTCCATCCTTGGTGAATTTGCTGAGTTTTCCTCTCCGTATTAGAAACTCAATTTCATCTTTCAGCTGCCTACAATCGTCGGTGTCATGACGAACTTCTTTGTGAAACTGGCAATATCGGTTTTGGTTCCGTTTAGATAGGTCAGCCCTCATTGGCTTTGGCCACTTGATATCCTCATCCTTTGCAATCTCCATCAGAATTTGACTCCTGGGAGTATTCAACCTTGCATATTCTGTAAACTTTGGGCCAAAATTACTCTTTTTTGGTGGGGAGTCAGAGCCCTTTGACGTTCTAGGAAATTTTTCCTTAACATCATATTCTCGGGTTTCCTTCCTTTTCTTTGAGTTTCCACTATCCTCAGCAGTGGGTTCATACTTCCTCATACTCTCTTCTGCTTTGATGTACTTGCCGGCTCTATCTTGGAGCTTCAACATGCTCTCAGGTGGATGTTTTGCCAATGACCTTCTGAAGTGATCATCGGTAGTTCCTTGCTGCAGGGCTATCATAGCCACTTTGTCCTCTAAGTCCGGGACTTTCAGAGCCTCACGAGTGAATCGGTTAATGTAATCCCTCAAGGCTTCAGCCTTTCCTTGCTTAATTCCCATGAGGGACGCAGAACTTTTCTCATGTACTCTTCCACTGATGAATTGGTTGATGAACGCCTTGCTCAATTCTTTGAAGGATCCAATAGAATTGGGAGGCAATCGGCTGTACCAACGTTGTGCCATGCCCGCCAAGGTTTGTGGAAACGTCCTACACTTGACCGCATCATTGGTTGGCTGCAACAGCAGTGCGTTGGAGAAGGTTCTCACATGATTTGCGGGATCTCCCGTTCCATCATAAGCCTTAATCGTTGGCATCTTAAATTTCCTGGAGATGTTGGCTTTCATGATGTCTTGAGTGAAGGGGGTGTTGGATCATCGGGATCTCCTAGGGGTAATAAATCAGTAGGATCACCCTTTGGGGGCTCAGCCCTCTTGCTTCTTCTAGGAGCTGGATCCAAGTTGATTATCGGGACTCCTCCCGTTCCTTGGTTTTGTGTCCTTGCAGCTTCTTCTTCGGCCAGTAGCTTCTTGAGCCTTGCAGTCTCGGCTTCATGGGCCGCTATTTTTTCCTTGGTGGTTTGAGGTTGTTCCCGATTAGTTTGGGAAGAACGCCTTCTTCTTGGGGCAACGTCCATCTCATTTCCAGTTGAGTAATTCTCATCCTCGGTGTAAGGACCCGAGTAGTCTTGTATAAGAGGGGTCTGCCGAGTTTGCTGATTTTGGGGTCCCAGACCTTGAATATATGGGGGCACATAGGCTTCATGATAGATGGGGTTGGCACCGCTACTGCCCATCGGGGGTCAAGGAGGCATACCATAGGTTGGCATACCGAGAGTTTGAGTCGTGTATTGGGGGAGATCCGTGGTGTGAAGTTGAAGGCCACGTGGGGCGTTTGCGAGCAGTGAAGAAGTTGTGATCGGTTGCTGATGAATGGTCTCTTGTGGATTTGGTCCATGAACAACCATTTGTAGGGGATTCGTCCCTTCAACAGTAATTGGGACTTCTAGTCCTTGAGTGTTGGTGATGGGGGCGTCTACCCCTTCTGTGCTAGTGATTGGTGGGGGTTGGCTCCCCTGAGTTTCTGTTGCAGAGGTAAGAGGGAATCCATCAAAAGTTTGAGGACCTCGAGTTGTTCTTCGTGTGTTTGCCATGGTTGATGTTGTCTTCCCACAGACGGCGCCAAATGTTGTGGAATAAAAAACGTGCTTTGTGAATTTAATGAGCTTCGAGCTTTAATGGCTGCACTCGTGTTTCCGGACTAAATTGGTCCTCACAAGATGCCTACGTATCTCAATTCGTTATTGAGAATCAAGCCAAGACGTAGTTCTGATTGTAGGATCAGGGACCTTATATAGGCGTCTGGAGCCTAGTATTTATGGTATGTTTAGGAGACTTAGCGAATAAGTCTTCTTATTGATAACGGATAAACATCGTTTTTCTTGCTGGAGAGTTCGTTTCCTTGTTGATAAAGGCTATGACTCATTGATTGCCTTTAATTGGGATTCTGGATCCTTCTTTGACCAATTTTCCATAATTTGGGCTCTTTTCATGAGCTGTATATTTTCCATATTCATTAATTACGAAATTAATGAATAATTAGGGTATCGGGCCTTAATTATCGGCATTTCCATTGAATAGTCAATTATATTTCTATAATTACTTTTCTATCCATATCACTCACTTTACTATTTGGGTTCTATCCTGAGTTTTAGAAATTGAATTTTGACGATTTTACAATCCATGTGAAACTAAGGAAATTATCTTTAATTTAATGATGATTTAATAATTATTATCTAACTTGACCAGTGACCTACTCATAAACCGAAAAGAAAAGATGGTTAAGTATTATATTCAAAATTATTGTTTATGAATATGAAACCCTCAATATTTTAATAATATTTTGATATTATCTTTTTATGTTTGTTATATGTAAAATAATATAATTATAATTTGGATTAATCAAAATGTTATGTTCCTTCAGAAAAAAAATGTTTAAATTTATTCATGTACATGAGTTCTCCTAAGTCATGTATCATTGTTATATGATATACATGAGCATTATATTGATAATTTTTAATATTGTAATCGATATGAATTGTTATATGATATTTGGTTTAACAATTATCATCTAACTCGAACTATACATAAATTAAAGAGAAAAGATATTTAAGAATTTTTACATAGAAAAATTTTAAATTATCAAAATACACTTTTTAGTATTTAAATATAATTATATTATTAATCAGATACACTTTTTAATATTAGATCTAACAATTCTCATCGATCTATTTAAGATCTAACTGTAATAATTAATTTGGTCATATAGTGATCGTACACGGACCAGATCAATTTTAATTTTTTCTTAAATTGAATTTAATATTTTATTGAAATAAACATAGAATTTATAAATTTAAAAGAATTAGGAAACAAATTAAATTGGTGCTACAATAATAAAAAAAAATTATTAAAATTTAGATAATCACTTTACTGTTTGGGCTCTATCTTGAGTTTTAGACAACATATTTTAACAATTTTACAGCCCACGCGAAGCTAACAAAATTATCTTTAATTTAATGATGGTTTAATAATTATTATCTAACTAGAACTATCCATAAATTAATGAGAAAAGATAATTACGATTTTTTACATAAAGATTTATATTCAATATAGAAAACCTATTTATAATTAGTTTAAATTAAAAAAAATATATTAAAATTTAGATAATCACTTTACTCTTTGGGCTCTATCTTGAGTTTTAGACAACAGATTTTAACAATTTTACAGCCTACGCGAAGCTAACAAAATTATCTTTAATTTAATGATGGTTTAATAATTATTATCTAACTGGAACTATCCATAAACTAAAGAGAAAAGATAATTACGATTTTTTACATAAAGATTTATATTCAATATAGAAAACCTATTTATAATTGGTTTAAATTAAAAAAAAATATATTAAAATTTAGATAATCACTTTACTGTTTGGGCTCTATCTTGAGTTTTAGACAACAGATTTTAAAAAATTTTACAGCCCACGCGAAGCTAACAAAATTATCTTTAATTTAATGATGGTTTAATAATTATTATCTAACTGGAACTATCCATAAACTAAAGATAAAAGATAATTACGATTTTTTACATAAAGATTTATATTCAATATAGAAAGCCTATTTATAATTGGTTTAAATTAAAAAAAATATATTAAAATTTAGATAATCACTTTACTGTTTGGGCTCTATCTTGAGTTTAAACAACATATTTTAACAATTTTACAGCCCACGCGAAGCTAACAAAATTATCTTTAATTTAATGATGGTTTAATAATTATTATCTAACTGGAACTATCCATAAACTAAATAGAAAAGATAATTACGATTTTTTTACATAAAGATTTCTATTCAATATAGAAAACCTATTTATAATTGGTTTAAATTATCAAAATACACCTTTTAGTATTTAAATATTACCCTATTATTAATCAAATACAATTTTTAATATTATATCTAACGGTCCTCATCTATTTGAATATT
Organism: Heracleum sosnowskyi; assembly: GCA_030848705.1. Classification (NCBI taxonomy): domain Eukaryota; kingdom Viridiplantae; phylum Streptophyta; class Magnoliopsida; order Apiales; family Apiaceae; genus Heracleum; species Heracleum sosnowskyi. The sequence continues at coordinate 1,735,437 of JAUIZM010000016.1, read as the reverse complement.
TATAGTTTTATAATCTAACGGATTATATACTTTTGGTAGTACAGTGACCGACCAAAGTTTTGGATAAGATCTCCCTTACGCTTATTATATATAAGGAGTTAATTTGAATATTTATAGTTTTATAATCCAACGGATCATATACTTTTGGTAGTACAGTGACCGATCAAAGTTTTGGATAAGATCTTCCTTACGTTTATTATATACAGGGAGTTAATGTGACTTTAAATTAAAAATAGAAGTAATCGTAAAATGTCCTTTGATTTAGATTAAGCACTTTACGTGTACAATATAAATATTTTATGTATGTAAAAATTATTAGCCGAAAATAGGTGCGTAACATGGTCGATATTAAATTATTAATAACAATAATTATATGTAAGGGTTAAATATCAAATTGGTCCCTGAAGTGGAGGTCATATATCAATTTCTTCATTAATTTTAACGGGGTCTCAATTAAATCACTTAAGTCATGATAAATATCAAACAGATACCTCTAAATATGTGATCAAGAAGTAAAATAATTTTTTATTGAGTTCTATACAGTTTTCTTCAATGTCACCATAACCAAATGAAAAGTTATGTATTCTAGTATTTTAGATAATATATTCAGATTTTTAAAATTTTATTTAAAATTTATTTTTGATTTTATAGTTATTTTCTTTGATTTAATTAAAAATAAATTTTAAATAAATTTTAAAAAATCTAAATATATTATCTAAAATACTAGAGTTCATCAATTTTCATTTGGTTATGATGACATTGAAGAAAAATGTATAGAACTCAACAAAAATTTATTTTACTTCTCGATCAACATTTAGAGGTATCTGTTTGATATTTATTATGACTTAAGCGATTGAAATGAGACCCCGTTAAAATTGATGAAGAAATTGATATATGGCCTTCACTTCAGTGACCAATTTGATATTTAACCCTTATATGTAAGTGGTACTGTACCTATCAATTATCAAATGATTGATATTTCATCGTTAGTAATTTATATATATGGCTAGTGATCAAATACAAACCTTTTTTAAAATACAAACTAAGAACAAATCTAAACCATTAGATTAATCTAATCTAATGGCCCCCTATATGCACAATACACAACTAAAATACACCCTCCCACACTCAATCACACATATTCCCCTTCGTTTTTAATTTGACTTTTCCCGTCAATCGGAGATCTTTTTTTGAAATCCGACTTCACCGTATTTTTCTCCATCTCCCAACGATCGATTCGCATACCATATGTGCTACGTTTCGACGCGATTTGAAAAAAAAAAAATTTAGTTTGTAGGTTTGTAGTCTAAGAGTGGTTTGTATTGGAGCCACTCTTAGACTACAAACCTACAAACTAAATAATTTTTTTGTCAAATCGCGTCGAAACATAGCATATATGATATGCAAATTGATCGTTGGGAGATGGAGAAAAATACGGTGAAGTCGGATTTCAAAAAAAAACTCTCCGATTGACGGGAAAAGTCAAATTAAAAACGAAGGGGAATATGTGTGATTGAGTGTGGGAGGGTGTATTTTAGTTATGTGTTGTGTATATAGGGGGGCCGTTAGATTAGATTAATCTAAGGGCTTAAATTGGTTCTTAGTTTGTATTTTAAAAAAGGTTTGTATTTTTCAACAAAAAAAAAAAGGTTTGTATTTGATCACTAGCCTATATATATATATATGAGTTGCACTCTAGGAAGAACACGTTATATAAAGAACAATAAAGAACACCATCATAAACACTTTATTTTTCATAAAAATTGATTTTTTAAAATTAAAATCATAAAATTGAACAACAATTAAGCCTAACATATCGAATTTAACATAGAATCGCATCTAAATTTAAAAATTAAACATTACATATAATCCATTATATAATGCAGTACAAAATCTTGTATATATAGTTATCACAATGAAATTACATGTAATCATGTTTTATTTTATTCTAATTTTTTGTTAGATTCTATTTTTATTCGTAATAAACCTTTTTTAGTGAGAAAATTAGAATCAACATGCAATTTATGTAAGATTCTATGGTGTTCTTTATTGTTCTTTATATAAGAGTGTTCTTCATGAAGCAATGATATATATATATATATATATATATATATATATATATATATATATATATATATATATAAAGAACACCTTATATAAAGAACAATAAAGAACATCATCCTAAACACTTTATTTTTCATAAAAAATGATTTTTTTTAATTAGAATCATAAAATTGAACAACAATTAAGCCTAACATATCGAATTTAACGTAGAATCTCATCTAAATTTAAAAATTAAACATTACATATAATCCATTATATAATCCAGGACATAATCTTGTATATATATTTATCACAATGAAATTACATGTAATCATGTTTTATTTGATTCTAATTTTTTATTAGATTCTATTTTTATGTAAGATTCTATGGTGTTCTTTATTGTTCTTTATATAAGAGTGTTCTTCATGGAGTAATGACATATATATAGTAATGTAATGTTTAATTTTTAAATTTAGATGAGATTCTACGTTAAATTCGATATGTTAGGCTTAATTGTTGTTCAATTTTATGATTCTAACTTTTAAAAATCAATTTTTATGAAAAATAAAGTGTTTATGATGATGTTTTTTTATAGTTTTTTATATAAGGTGTTCTTCCTAGAGTTCTTTGATAAGGAAGGAACATAGCATGGACAACAAGAAGAGCAAACAAATGAAGGTCACGAAGGGCAAACTGATCTTGAAGGCAAGAAGACTCTAGTTTCGTTGTTTTTAGTGTTGTGGTGTTTGCTATTTTGACTTTGTTCATTAGGCATGTAATTAAGCCTTGATCCCTGTCTATTGGTGTATTTTATCCTTTCCTTGCTTAGACATGTAAGAGTGAACTTGCTCGTACGGGAGTTGGGGTCTCTGTAATGGATTTCTCGTACTTTTCTATTTATCTATAAAATATAAAAACGGTTAACAAAAAAAAGGTGTTTGTAGATATAATTAAAAGTTTTATCCGAAGTAGAATAAGTGTGCGAATTTATAAAGGAGAAGAGTTCAAATTATAGGAAAAACATATAGTTAAAAATTATATTAAAAGTAAAATAGGATTATGAATTTATATATGTGTTTTTTCAATGAAAAAGTGGTTCATTAGAAAAGAGTATGTTAACATAAAAGTTAATATATATCGGAAAAAAGTATTTTGACATGAAAATTAATATATAACACAAGTATTCAATATATTAAATTCGAGATATTGATATTAAATAGAAAGTATGTTTCACGGAAGGACGACTTATTAGAGAGGATCGAGTAATTTTTATAATTTAATTTATAAAATTTAAAAAAAAATTATGATGCCACCGCGAATCGCGGCTTTTTCAACTAGTTTAATACAAATATTATAAAAGTTTTATAGTTTAAGAACAAAAAGTCAAAAATGTATTATTTTTTATTTAAAAATTTACGAGTAGAATGCAGTGTTCTAAAAGTCGGCGATTAATCGGGATTAATCGTTAGACGGCGGACCACCAAACTCATTAAGCGAAAATCGGTCAATTAATCGTTTTTTCAGAAAAACGGTCAAAAATCGGCTGAATCGGTCAAAAATCGGATTAATCGGTCAAAAATCGGGCTATTTATTAAAAAATATTTAAAATTAAAAAAAATAATTAAAAATTTAAAATGTAAAAACTTGATTAAATGATAGGAAAAACATTATTTTTGTACATGTAATTATAATTTTAGATGCCAAAATCGTAAATTCTCTTAATTTTTTCTCTTAAATTGATCCATAATTAAAAAGTTAAACCTTCAAAATTTTATTTATTAAAATTATATAATATTTTTAACATATTTGCATAAATATATGATAATAACATATGTTTAGTTGAAATAACGAAATAATTATATATTGTATATAAAAAATATTATTAAATTTATTCCTATTAATGGCCCGATTAATATTCCGATTAATCCCCGATTACCCGATTAATCCGTGAACGGTGCCTTCACCAATTAACTCCGATTCTCGCTTTTTACAACACAATGTACCAAAATTTTCTATTCGTCCCTGACCTATCATTGTATTTTATTGTACTTTTAACAAGTCGATCAAAAGGGACACATGACGGGATCCACAAGGACCACAACTTTAACCACTGCAATTAGCACATGCATGTAATGTGCTGTTCATAATTTTATTACTTATATAAATCAAAACTGAATGGCTCCACTCCAGAGCTAAAGGCATCTACTTTTAGATATTCAGCAAAACGAACCATGTACTCGCGTCTTTATAAATGACATTTTAGGACCTTATTTTTGACTTATGCCATTTAGGGCCCAATTATTTACATTTTCTGAATAAAGGTAGAGAAAGACATTTCATCTAAATTTTCGTTCTTGGTGTTCAAAAATAGCAGTCCAATTATGAGCGAGTGAAGGTCCAAAACCCTTTTTTTTTCAAAAAAGACGGGACAAATTTATATTTTCTAATAATAAGGAAATTATTTTTTGATGAAATAAAATAATATTAAATTATCAAAATATCAAATTTTAGTTTTCATTATATAACTAAATTAATTACTTTTACTGTAATTACGGATTTGAATTCCATATTTATAGAAGATTTATTTATATAATTTTACCTCTTTATTTATATTTGGATTCAATTCTCAATCATATTAATTATTACAGAATTTGATCAGTTTAGGTTCAATTTTCTACGACTACATATTTAAATATAGTTATTAATTATATTTATTTTTTAATAAGTTAATATTTCATATACCTCTCTCTCTCCCCTACCTCTCCAATCCTCATCTCTCAACTGTCCAATCAAATCTGTTCTTCTTAATTTGCCACATTGTTGTCGTTCTTCTCCACTGTTCTTCCACATTGTTGTTTCTATGATGATATCCCCACATCTACCACCGGCAAAGTCAACCTTCAACGGGTGAAAATTCTGTTGTCGTCGCCACCTCTAACCTCATCTGTATCATTCTAATCTACTCATAATTAACACAATTAGCCGTCATGGTGATTTTTTTTTAAAATTATGGTGCTTTTTTGTGACTTTACGCTGATTTATGATAACTAGCATAAAAGCCCGTGCGAGGCACGGGCCTGTTTATATACTGAAAAAATAAATTCGCACCAATATTTATATATATCAAAATAATTTTGTAAATATGGTAAATGATAGTATTTTGAATTTATATTATATGTGCATAGTATTATATATATATATATATATATATATATATATATATATATATATATATATATATATATTAATTGAATAAGATTTCATAAAATTTGAATAAATTCCTATAAGATAAAGATCAAATGATTGTTTTTAGTCTTCAAAATATTGGCTTAGTTTTGAATGTCGTGACGTGAATTTTATCAAATTTAAAAGTTCAAGAAAATGGTTATTTTATCAGAGTTCTCCGTATATAAAATGAATGTATGTAAACTCATGTATTGTTAATAAAATAACAGTATATTTGTAATATAATATTGGTCACAAATGTACGAATATACTTTAAATACATCATAAAATTTCTTACTTTTAATTTCGTGTATAAGACGTATTTAAAGTAATATAATTTTAATGAAATAAAAGTATATTTATAAAATATAAAATTGGTCATTCATGTAAGACTGTGCAGTGAACACAATATAAAATCTCTTTATTTTATGTAAAAGTCAATCTTGAAGTTGTCTTACTCTTTCCTTCATATGTACATATTTGTACCCTTTTAAACTCAATTGTATATGTTTAGTCTAGTATTAATTATAAAATATCTAAGATCGTAGTTTAAAAATTACATAAATTGAAAATTTTTATATATGTAATTTAGAATCATTTTTTAACACAAACATAAAATTTTATCCCATGCGATTTTAATATGAATTATAAATAATCTTGTGTTTGATCTCATATGAATCATAAATATACTTAAATAATTTAACATCTGTGTAGAGTAATTATTATTTAATTTAATATTATTTTTGTCTAGACTCAATTGTATTTATATGTATAATATATGTTTTAAACGTTGGCGATTAGCCGCTAGAAGATGATTAATCAATCCAAATGTGTTAAAATCGGATCGGAAAATCAATTCTTATAAAAATCGATCTAGAAATCATATAATTTGGATTAACTGGGCCCGCATTGGTTTAATCGGTCGAAAATTGGCTTATGAACTGATTAAACCGAACAAAATCAACCCAGCCCCTTTTTCGACCAACCAAGCCGACAAAGAAAACCCGATACTTAATTGGGTCTAAAAAATTTTCAAACCGATTTTAATGGTTGCATATCAGTTTTATATATTTCGGCCGACCCAACCCAACCCTATTTAAATTACAAATTTTGTTCGATAATTTAAATAAATAAATAAAAATATATATATATATATATTCAAATAATTATATGTAAATGTAAATTATATAATACAATATATGATCTTATTTATAGATGTGTACATAACTAAAATTATTATGTTAATAAAAAAAATATTAGCACCAAAATCGTAAGTTATACGTATTTTAGCTTTACTTGAATTTTTGAAATGAGAACATTGTGTAATATTTATTTTTTATAAAAATTATTTAACACATCCAAACCAACCCAACCCGGCGCAAATTTAAGGACGATAAGTACGGTTGGGTCATGAATTAATTTTTTGTGAGTTGGATTAAAAAATTTCAAACTTTTTTAATTAGACTCGGTTGCAAAAATGCTTCCAACCCCCGACAACCTGACCCCTGAACACCCCTAACTATGATTCCCATTTTTTATAGTCCCTTGTATAATTCTAAAATATAAAAGTTACGTATAATATGTTACTTATTTTAGATCAAATTTTGATATTATATTTATCAATACTTGAATAATTCATATAAAGATAATAAGTGACATAGTATTGTATAAAAATTTAAATCGTATAACAATTAACATTTAATCAAAAAAATTAAGGGTGAAATAATAAAATTTGTAAAGAAATACATAATTATATATTAAAACTACGAAAACTTAAAAAAAATTGAGCTATATATATAATATAAACTAACATTTTTTTATTAAAAAATTGAATAAACATGTTGTATAAATAATATAAAACAACATATTATTTACTCAAAAGTTGAAATAATAAAAGATAATATGATGAACGAATATACTTTATCTAATAATAATTTGAAAATAAACTCAAAACTCAATGTAGCACACTCGATTATGACATGAAACTGTTACGAGGAGGCCAACATTTCGATTCTCGATGTTTACACACAAATTTGACATTTTCTATCTTCAGTAATAAATAAAGGGGTGACATGTTTGTAATTTTAAAAATACAAGGGTAAAGTTGTAATTTCATGAATACTTTTTGGGCTCATTTTGCCTTTGATGATCTTTTAATATATAGAAGTAGATTTTTAAAAAAATTGGTTATGTATGTAAAATTATATACTTAGACTGTCTTGCTCTTTTTTCCCATGAATATATATTTTTTCATATATATATAATTTTAAATTTAGCTACCTATTTTAAGTCTATTATTCATTACCCACATTATCTAACAGTCTAGTTTAGAAATTAAGTAAATTGAATATTTTATATTATAATGTAGAATTATTTTTTAACACAACTTTAAATTTATATATCTAAAAATTATATGATGCAATTATATTCACACGTAAATAAAATATTTATCTTTCTTAAAATATTATCCTATTATTATCAAATAATCTAATATATACATATAGACGAATTTTTTTAACAAATTCATATTTTTCCAATTTGAATTTGGTTACATTTATGAAAAATTTAGAATTTCTTTTTTATAAGAAATATAAATCAACAATATATTTAATCAAAAAGTAAAGTAAAAAAGAGAAAATAAGATTATAAGGGAACTTGTAGCTTATCTAATAAGATTTTTAAAGTTAACTCAAAAATTGATGTAGCACAATGGTTATGATACTTTATTTGTAAGTGGAAGGTTTGTGTTTGAATCCTTACAACAACAAAATTTAATATAATTTTTGCATAAATTATAGATGAATGACATTTTTGTAATTATATGATAAATAAGGGTAAAGCTGTAATTTCACAGCCATTTTATTGACATATTTTGCCCTTGGTTGGCTTTTAATATATAGAAGAAGATTTGGGTTGCATTGAGATTTTGGTAATTTGGTATGTTAGGCCGAATACACAATATATAATCAAGTATGTATGAGAATAACAATCAAGAACACTTTATAAATCAACAAACTGTAATTATATTAACAGTTTCTCTCTTAGTGATGTTAATGAATCACAAAGAGCTACTAGGTTACAAGAATAATATATTCAATGTTCGCGTCCCTTCTAGGGATAACCTATCTGTGTTTATATAGTACACAGCTACATACAATCCTTATCTAATTGATACTCCTATAAATTAGCTATACAATTATTATCAATTAAGGATTGCTTCAGTCTTCTGTCCAGTCTCCTTAGCTGTATCAATATATTCTGCTTCTTTCCATCTTCAGAATATATTGCTTCTAGAATCTTTATCTTTGCACCGACAGCTAAGTCAACTATCACCTTGTCAGACTTTATCAAACTCTGACCGGCTTCTATGTAAACTCTTCACCCAGTCAGACTTTACCAAACTCTGACTGGCTTCTATGTAAACTCTGATATGTACCTGGTACTTAAACACTGATGAACAAACGTCAGCAATTATATCTAACAATCTCCCCCAACTTGTTCATACAAAAATGTACAAGTTAAACAGATAATTGATGATGTCAAAACATATAACAAATGCAGTGTTTAAAATATGTCAGAGTTTAACTTTAAAACAGAGTGTAAATTTAACTTAGAACAGAAAACAACAAAAACTTACAGTCAGACTTTACTTGACTTCTTGAATATCAGGAACAGTTCTGAGATAATCTATGAGAAGTCTTCTTTCAGCCCTTTCCAGCTCTTCAACCATAATTTTCTTCAACTCTCTCAACTCTGGATCAGATTCTCCAGTCTGATAAATTGCAGCTCTCAAAGAATAGATGGAATTTTTCCTCATCTCATTCCCTAGCCTAATAAAATATGGTTTATCAGATTCTAGATTGAATTCTAAGACTTTAACTCCCAGATCAGTCCTTAGTCTTGCACTGTTTCTTTTCATTTCCACTATTTTTCCAGCATGATTCCTATACTTTGGAATATAAACACTTGACACTCCTCCTCCAAGCATAGCTTTAGATCTCAGCATCTTTTCTCTCAACACTTGAGCAACATCATGAGTGTGTCTGTTCTTGACTTTCAAAAGATAAAGTACATATTCAAGTTCTTCCCATGATTTGAGATTGACATCAGATTCTCCAACCTTATAAACTCTTCCATCACTCATGAAGTATAACAAAAATTGCTTCTTCAATACTCTGTGAAAAATCAACTGTACAGACTCTAACTTATCAAGATTTTCTTGTGTAATCCCAATACCAGACTCTGCCAGTGAAATGTTATCTTGAGATCTGTTATTTGTTCTTCTCTCTCTGTGTGAACCCAGTCCAGATTTATCAAAGGCTTCTTTTCCCAATACTGTTCTGGTTTCTGAGAAATTCACAGCTTCAAGCTTTAAGTCTTCAAGAATTTTTGGTTTGCTGAATCCTGGAAATAGTGTAGATTTCTGTACAACTTGAGCAACGTCAGAGGTTGTCAAAACTTTGGTAATAACATCAACTTGAGCAGCGTCAGAGGTTGATTTAGCTAATCTTGTTTCAACTTGAGCAATGTCAGAGGTTGAATAATTCTTCTTTTTCAGGTTAGGCTCTTCAATCATCACGCCTTTACCTTTATCAGCATTTGAACAAATAGGCCTCCTTGAGTACTGTAAACTCTGATCAGAGTTTACATTCTCTTTGATAACAATTCCTTTTTCTTTTCTCCTTGGAGCCTTGATTTCCTTCTTCTTGTAAATTCCAGCTTCAACATCTTTCCTGTGTTTTTCAGCAAGCAATTGCTCTTCTGCCTGGATATCTTCAATAGTAACATCTTTACCATGTTCTGCTAAGAATAACTGTGTAGCAACTTCTTCATCAGTAACTGGAGATTTAGAGGAAAGAAGTAAACTTCTAACCCTTGAAGAAGACTGCCCTCCAGTGTTTATTCTTTTTCCATCAGCATTTGTCTGAGCATCAGAGTTTGACCTCCTCCCTTGCCTTTGAACATTGTTTGATCTTGGATGATATTTGTCTCTTGCACCACCATCAGCAGTATCATCCTTCTGAGTCAGAGTTTGAGAGCTCTTGCATTTGTCCTTAGATACTCTCTCCCCCTTTTTGACATCATCAGACAGCAAAACTGATGTGAGCAATTTAATGGAATTTGCAATTTCATCCAACTGAGTTGACATTTTGACTTGATTTTCTTCAACTTTGGACAACCTGGAATCAAAATTCTTCTGATCTTTACACAAGGAGATGTATAGAGATTTGTCCTTTTGCTGTGTAAGCTCTCTTTGAGCTATATCATTCCTTAATCCAGTAATCACCTTGTCAGAATCATCAAAACGATTGTTCAATGATTTGATTTGTACAATAGTTGCTTTGAGATGACTGAGAAGTTCTGGATTTGTAATCTCTTTGGAAGACTTCGTGACAAAATCAGCAGCTCGTTCATTGGAAAAGATAGTATCCTTGCTTGACCAATTTGAGAAGTACATATTCTGAAAATGTTCTGCAGTAGCACGATTGACTTCTCTTTCTTCTTCAGAGTTTGCTTGAATGTCAGACAACTCTACTTGTATATCAGGATTGGAATGAGCAGGACTAGCTTTAGCATTGTCATCCTCTGCTTCATTCTCTGTAATAACATTCTCTGCCACTTTTTCAGGATCATCAGAGTGTGCATTATTACTAAACTCTGCTTCTCTTTGAACAATCTCAACAACAGATTGTTGTAGAGCTTCAAGAACTAGAGCATCCTCAGAGTTTGTAACAAACTCTGCTTCAAAAAGAACATTGTCTGTTGCATCCTTTTCAACAACATCAGGATTTGCAGTTTCTGTAGCAACAGCTTCTGTAGCATTAGCAGCTAAAGTCTGATTGACTTCCTCACCTTTCTCAACTTCAAAAGTAAGTATTTCTGTGTGAGAAGCCATAGATTCTTCAATTCTCATAGTATCCAGATCAGCTTCCAAACCCTCTGTAAAATGTTCAGAGTTTAAAGAGGTGTTTGCTTCAGCTTCCATATCAAATCCTTGAGGCTCAAAAATCCTGCTATCAGAGTGATCAGCAGCTTCCTCAACTACATCATCAATATTTGATGTAGGAGCTTCTGTGGCAGTATTTACTCTGTCCTTAGTAGGCACAGTAGTATCAAAAATCTCCTCTTGTACTTCAGAAGGTACATTCTCCATAGAAACTCTGTCCTCAAAGACAGCTTCATCCTCTTGAATCTGAACTTCAAGATTTTCTACAGCTTGGGAAGAAATATTATCAGCACCAAATAGATGTGCTGCTACTAATCTCCTTTTCCTCTGATGAAGAGTTTCTTCATCAGTTTCACTATCTTCAACAGCAGCATCAGACTGTGGTCTGTTTGCTCTAACTTTTCTTTTCTTCCTTGAAGTTTTAACAGAGGTTGACCCCTCAACATCATCAGTATTAAAAGTTGTAGCAGCCTTGAAAGCTCTGTGCTTAATCCTACCTCCAGTCTTTTGTCTTGGAGCGACTTGAGTATCATTGTTTATCTGCTGCGGTTGCTATTGTGGTTGAGGTTGAGGGTTTAAAAACCGATGAACCCTCTCAGGTAACAACAACTCACCAACATTCACTTTCTTCAAATCCTTATTTGTAAGGTCAGAGAATACCCTTTTATGCAATTTGAATGAGGGAATTACGTCCTCCTCATTAATCTCAACATTATTAACACAAGCAGAGAATAAAATCTGACAAAACCTAGAAAAGTAGACTACATTCCTATTCTCTGTCATTTTCTCTCCTATATTCATCAAGACAAGTCTAGCAAAATCATAATTACTACCAAAAAGAAGTGAATACCCGATTTATAGACTATCAATTGGAATCGCATCCCAATTGGTACATTTCTTCCCGAACGCTCTGGTTATGCAATCGAAAAAGAAACTCCATTCCTTTCGTAAGAGCGGTCGCTTCAACTGGCCTATCTTGACTAAAGATCCAGAGTATCCAACGGCTTGCATCATTCTTTGAAGGTCAGTATCACCAACAGCAATGGTGTACGCATCAGATTCTGCAAAACCCATTGCTTCACGTACAGTTCCTGGAGTAAGGACATACTCTGTCTCTTGAAACTCAAAAACAATCGATGGAGTTCCAGAATCACCACCGTTATCATAGACACCAGTTTTCCAGAAAGCTTTGATCTGAGATCCGTAAAGCTTTGCAGGCTCCACTAAAGCACGCCCAATTTCCGATTGAGCAAGGAAATTTTGCAGTAAATGAAACGCCTCCGGTGTGTTCTCATTGCTAAGAGGTGCTGCATAGTTATTTGGGACAAAGTCTAATCCAACAGAGGTAAACATGGAGGTTGCCATTAGAAATCAGAGATTAAAAGTAAGAAAGTGTATGAGAAAGATTATGCAGAAAAGTGTTTGTAGAATTGTGTGAGTGAAAAGTATGTGTGAAAATGAGAAGTGAGTAAAAGATTAGACGTTTGTGTGTGTATTGTATTAATATGAGATTCAAAAAAAACTGAATAGTTTTTAATCATTAATACACAACTGTCTTACTCCTGTAATTATGTGAGTGGGACACGTGTCACACATGCAGTTACTGACAGCAAATAAGTGACAATTTTCAATGCGCATGCGCAGTAAAAACAGCAATTATTACCGCCTGTTACACTTTTCTAGGTATAAACCTCTCTCCTCTGTTCAAAAACATCCTTGAACAACTGTCCAATCATACTCTTTTTAAATTTTCAAAACAAATGTCTTTTTCTCAAAATTATAATATGTCTGAAACCAACACAATTTATTTTAACCATCAGAGATTAAAATTAAATTACCTCGGCGTAGAGTACACAAATCATCAGTGTTTATCAATTCTCCTCCTTTATACATAAACTCTTTTCACAAACTGTACAGGTGTGTGAATTAGTGTGTGAATTAGCAGAGTTTACTGAATATAAATATTTAAACCATCTCAAAGTGCATAGAATCCACAAACTAAAGCAGTAATAACTGATTGCCTAAACTCTCATGTATAAAATAAAATCTGATTCTTATGTCTAAACTCTGTATACTGATATCCTTTCATTTGGATATATCTTTTATTTTTCACCCCCTTTCTATATATGCTTTCATATATATTTTTTAAATTTTTATTTATTTATTTATTTATTTTTCCAGTAATCAGTGGTTGGCACTAGTCACCAAAAATCAAAGATTTTAGCCCTTATTTCATACAATAAGTTCCTGGATCTTCCTAGGCACAACATGATCTCAAAGGAATTTGTGCTCTGTTTGGCATCTTTTGATTTGAGGGTGAATTATATGCAATTAATAATCAGAGTTTAGACTTTTCATCAGTTCATACAATTAATTTATGAGAGAAAATGCAAACAGCTAATACAGACTCAGTGTATAGGATCAATAAACTAAGAGATGCTATAAATATAGAGACAGTATCATGCTGTGTAAAATTTCTGCACATTTTGTAATCAGAGTTTATAATACTTAGAAGGATTCATGATTACTTACTAAAAATCATGCTTCATACATTTTTCATCGTCGGTCCATGTGTTTCAGACAAAATTACAATCAAAGTATAGCATTAGACTGTAACTATCAGAGTATGACTGTCAGAGTATGACTAACAGAGTTTACTTATCAGAGTATAACATGCTGGTACAAATAACAGTTAATACATGCAAGGAATCATGAGCATAAAAATTAAACATGTATAGTTTTTGAGTCTAACCCGTATCTCTAGTCAGAACCAGAGATCATTCCAAGTTCATTTACCAATCTTGTAAAAGTAGCTTCACTCAAGGGTTTGGTGAAGATATCTGCAAGTTGTTGGTCTGTAGACACAAAATGAAGCTCAATGTTCCCTTCTTCCACATGTTCCCTGATAAAATGATACCTTATGCTGATGTGCTTGGTCATGGAGTGTTGGACTGGATTACCTGTCATAGCAATAGCACTTTGGTTATCACAGAAAATAGGTATTTTAGAGTACCTCAAACCATAATCCAGCAACTGATTCTTCATCCATAGAATCTGTGCACAACAGCTACCAGCTGCTATATACTCTGCTTCTGCTGTGGATGTAGAAATTGATTTCTGTTTCTTGCTATACCAAGAAACCAATCTGTCACCTAAAAATTGACAGCTTCCACTTGTACTTTTTCTGTCTATCTTACAGCCTGCAAAATCTGCATCAGAGTAACCAATTAGCTTAAACTCTGATTCTCTAGGATACCACAAACCCAAGGTTATGGTTCCTTTGAGATATTTGAAGATCCTTTTTACAGCTGTTAGATGAGGCTCTCTGGGATCTGCTTGAAATCTTGCACAAAGACATGTTGCATACATGATATCAGGTCTACTTGCAGTAAGATACAGTAAAGACCCTATCATTCCTCTGTAGTTTGTCATATCTACTGAGGCTCCTGTGTCTTTGTCTAGCTTTGTTGCTGTAGCCATGGGAGTTGAAGCAGATGAACTATCAAGCATACCAAATTTCTTGAGAAGATTTCTGGTATATTTTGCTTGATTGATAAAAATACCATCATCTGTTTGCTTGACCTGTAAGCCTAGAAAGTAACTAAGCTCTCCCATCATACTCATTTGGTACCTGGATTGCATAAGCTTTGCAAACTTCTTACAAAGTTTGTCATTAGTAGATCCAAAGATAATATCATCTACATAAATTTGAACTAAAAGCAAATCATCACTAGAATTAAAATAAAACAAAGTTTTATCAATTGTACCTCTTGTGAACCCACTTTCTAAAAGAAATTGAGCAAGAGTTTCATACCATGCTCTTGGTGCTTGCTTTAGTCCATATAATGCCTTGTCAAGCCTGTAGACATAATCTGGATGCTTGGGATCTACAAATCCTGGTGGTTGTTCAACAAACACTTCTTCTTCAAGCTTCCCATTGAGAAAAGCACTTTTTACATCCATCTGAAAGACTTTAAACTTCTTGTGTGCAGCATAGGCCAGAAAGATTCTTATGGCCTCCAATCTTGCAACTGGAGCAAAGGTTTCATCATAGTCAATTCCTTCCTGTTGTGAATAACCTTTAGCCACAAGTCTAGCCTTGTTTCTTGTAATCACACCTTCACTGTCAGTCTTGTTTCTGAAAACCCACTTTGTACCTACAATTGATCTATTCTTTGGTCTAGGTACAAGTGTCCAGACTTCATTTCTTTCAAATTCATTTAACTCTTCTTGCATTGCTGTAATCCAATTAGCATCTTGAAGAGCTTCCTCCACTTTCTTTGGTTCTGTTTGAGACAAGAAAGCATGATACAGACACTCATTATTTGTTGCACTTCTAGTTCTTACACTAGCATCAGGATCTCCAATTATGAGATCAGGTGTGTGTGCCTGTGTCCACTTTCTTGCTGTTGGTAAGTGGTTTCTTGCTTCATTATTGGATCCTCCCCCTTGATCCATGCTCTCCTGATTCATATGTTGACTTTCTGTAGCATCTGAGGCTCCCCCTGAATTGGATGGCTCAGAGTTTGAACTGTCAGAGTTTGAATCAGCTTCCTCAACTGACTCATTTGCTGTGTCTTGTTGAGCTTCTTCACGCTCCCCCTCAACTGGTTCTCTATTTTGTTCAACTCGAGAATTTTCAGTTTCTCCAGTATTTACCAGTAGAGGTTCAGAGTATGCTTCGTCAGAGTTTGTCAAAACCGCTTCATCAGAGTTTGTCGGTACTGCTTCATCAGAGTTTACATCATCAGAGAATAATCCTTCATTTTCAAAACGCAGTTGATCATATCCATCTAAGTCATCAAGTCCAGTTATTTTCTTGTCATCAAATGACACATGTATGGATTCCATGATCACTTTAGTTCTCAGATTGTAGACTCTGAATGCTTTTGTTGACAATGGATAACCAACAAAGATTCCTTCATCAGCTTTTAACTCGAACTTAGTCAACTGTTCAGGATGAGTCTTCAACACAAAGCATTTGCATCCAAATATATGAAAATATTTCAAATTTGGCTTCTTATTTTTCACCATCTCATATGGTGTTTTACCATGCTTGTTGATCAATGTTGCATTTTGAGTAAAACAAGCAGTTTGAACAGCTTCTGCCCAGAAATACGTTGGTAGTTTTGCTTCTTCAAGCATAGTTCTGGCTGCTTCAATTAAGGTTCTGTTCTTTCTTTCAACTACACCATTTTGCTGTGGAGTTCCAGGTGCAGAAAATTCTTGTTTCACTCCTCTTTCCTTGCAGAAAGCTTCCATGATTGAGTTTCTGAATTCTGTTCCATTATCACTCCTTATAATTTTGACTTTGTGCTGTGATCCTTTGTCCAGTAGATTTACATGATCCATCAGAGTTTGAGCAGTTTCATCCTTCTTTGATAAGAAATATACCCATGTATATCTAGTATATTCATCAACAATTACTAG
This sequence comes from Heracleum sosnowskyi, assembly GCA_030848705.1. Classification (NCBI taxonomy): domain Eukaryota; kingdom Viridiplantae; phylum Streptophyta; class Magnoliopsida; order Apiales; family Apiaceae; genus Heracleum; species Heracleum sosnowskyi. The sequence goes on along the minus strand of JAUIZM010000016.1, from coordinate 1,718,792 downwards.
AGCATATTTCTTTCTGCCCATAGACATCACATTCACTGGTCCAAAGAGATCAACATGTAGAAGATGATAAGGTTCCACTACTGAAGATTCAGATTTGCTCTTGAAAGATGACTTCCTTTGTTTAGCCTTTTGACAAGAATCACATAGGCCATCTAGACTGAGTATTGATTTTGGAAGTCCCCTTACAAGATCCTTTCTTATTAGCTCATTGATGTTGTTCAAATTGAGATGAGAGAGCTTTTTATGCCAATTCCAACTCTCTTCATTTGACATTCTGGCAGTCAGACACACTATTTTTCCATCAGAGTTTGTTACCAAACTTGCTTCATAAATGTTGTTGCGCCTGTGTCCAACTAGAACAACTTTTCCAGTAGATTTACTGATAACTTCACAGTATTCAGTATGAAAATCTACATGGTTTCCTCTGTCACAGATTTGACTCACAGATAGCAGATTATGCTTGAGTCCTGAGACTAGAGCTACATTAGTGATGATGACACTTCCAAGATTAATATTGCCATATCCCAGAGTGTGTCCTATATTGCCATCTCCATAGGAAACCTTTGGGCCAGCCTTCTCCTTAAAGTCTGATAGCAGGGCTTTATTTCCAGTCATATGTCCTGAGCATCCACTGTCCAAGATAAGTGTGCTCTCTTTTATACCCTGCAATCACAAACAAACACTAAGTGTTAGTTTTAAGGACCCAGACTTGCTTGGATCCTTTGTCTTTCTTAACAGTGTTAGCTTTTGCAGCGGAATTACTATCAACAGAGTTTAAGCTAACATTGTCAGACTTTACACTTGCAGAGTTTGCTCTAACCCATTTCAGATTGGGTTTTAGCTCATAATAGTTGTGATAAATAGCATGATAACTCTTGCAAGTATAAATGGAATGCCAAGTGCTCCCACAGTGTGTGCATAAAGTCTGTGGTCTAACCCTAACATTATCATTCTTTACTCCTGATGTAGAAGGTAAAGAATTGATATTTTTATTCTTTGTGCAGTTATTAGCAAGATGATTAGAACTACCACAATTATAACATGTTTTTCTTGGAGCAGCAGCATTAGGCAAATGATTATTTCTTTTATTTATGCCTATCTTTCCATTCCTATTCTTCTTGGATCCTTTTGGTTTCAAGGCAGATTTTACCTCTTTGAGCTTATGATTGAACTGTTTTCCTGTCATCAAACCAACATTAACCTGTTTTTCACAAGTTTTTACTGGCTTTCTAACAGCTTCTCTTTCCATAAGTTTTTCTGTTTTAATATTTTCCTGTCTTTGACAGGCTTCACCTGATTCCATATCAGCTTCTCTTATTACAACAGATTTTAACTTATTGGCTTCTGGAACAAATATCACAGGTTTAAGTTGTGGTTTAACCTTGACCTTGTCTTTAAACCTAAGTTCATCATTTTCACAATAGCCTAAACCTACAGAGTCTGTCTGAAACACTTGATGAGTGTCTCTCCCAGAGTCTGTCCAAGTCTTGATTATTTTTCTTTCTTTTTCTAGATCAGATTCTAATTGCTTATATCTTTTGAGCAATTCCTGTTCTACATAAACAGCATCATCTCTTTCTTTTTGAATCTGCTTCATATTTTCAAGTTCTCCTTCAAGAAACTTGTTTCTATCTTTAAGACTAAGATTCTCAGCTTTAATTCTCTCATTCTCTAAAGTCTGATCCTTATAGCTAACATGTACGCTTTTCAGATATACTCTTAACTCAGATATATTATCAGTATCATAAGCATAAGTAGTTAGAGGTACCTTATTTTCAGATGATTCAGTCTCATCTCTGACAGTTGCCATAAGAGCATAATTTTCTCCATCATCAGAGTCTGAAGTATCTGCCCAGTCTTTGCCTTTAGAGATGAGTGCTTTCTCAGATTTTCCTTTCTTGCACTCTGGGGCATAGTGACCCATCTCCTTACACCTGTAGCACTGGATTTCAGATTTATCCTTCTTGCCAGACTTGGTCTCTCTTCCATCAGACTTTCTAAAACTTTTCTTTTCAGAGTTTGAGTCTTTCCTTGAGAATCTCTTTCCTTTCTTGAAGTTCTTGAATCCCATCTTCTTGAAGGTCTTCACCATCAGTGCAGCCATTTGCATCATCTGTTCTTCATCATCCTCAGAGTCAGAAGCTTCATCAGAGTTTGAGTCATCATCAGAGTTTGATGACTCACTTTCAGATTTAATGACTAAAGCCTTTCCCTTGGCTTTCTTCCTTGATGGTTCCTTCTTAATGGGCTTCTCCTCAACTTTGAGAGCAACAGATTTTGTCTTTTTACTCAATCTTCTATTCCTTTGTTCTATCTCCAGTTCATGAGTTTTCAATAACCCATAGATTTCATCAAGATCTGCATCAGCAAGCTCATAATTATCTCTTATTGTGGTTGTCTTTAAATCCCACTTTTCAGGTAGAGATAACAGAAACTTGAGATTAGACTCTTCAAGCTCATATTCTTTATCAACCAGAGACAGATCATTCAACAGTTTGCAAAATCTGTCATAAGTCTCAGTCAAGGTTTCATTAGTTCTTGAATCAAAGTGCTCATACTCCTGTGTGAGTATTGTCTTTCTGTTCTTCTTGATAGCACCTGTTCCCTGGCATCTGACTTCTAAAGCATCCCATATCTCTTTGGCAGTTTTGCAGCCAATTACTCTGTTAGACATAACATTATCTAAAGCACTGTGGAGAAGATGTCTAACCTTTGCATCTTTTGCAATTGATGAGATGTCCTCAGGAGTCATATCTTTCTTTTCCTTTGGAACAGTCTTTTGTTCTTGTCCATCAACAACAGGGGACAATTTAGTCGGCATATGAGGACCATCATAGATTCTGTCAAGGTATTCTGGATCTGTTGCCTCCAGAAACATGGTCATCTTCACCTTCCAAATCGGATACTCTACTGGCCTGAGTATTGGAACCCTGATTGTTTCATATCGACTCACAGAATTAGGCTTAATCTGTTCAGCCTTGGGAGCAGTTTGATTTTCTTCAGACATGATTATTACTGTGATTGAATCGTAAAACTGTATATATTAAACAGCCTTGGCTCTGATACCAATTGTTAGGCCGAATACACAATATATAATCAAGTATGTATGAGAATAACAATCAAGAACACTTTATAAATCAACAAACTGTAATTATATTAACAGTTTCTCTCTTAGTGATGTTAATGAATCACAAAGAGCTACTAGGTTACAAGAATAATATATTCAATGTTCGCGTCCCTTCTAGGGATAACCTATCTGTGTTTATATAGTACACAGCTACATACAATCCTTATCTAATTGATACTCCTATAAATTAGCTATACAATTATTATCAATTAAGGATTGCTTCAGTCTTCTGTCCAGTCTCCTTAGCTGTATCAATATATTCTGCTTCTTTCCATCTTCAGAATATATTGCTTCTAGAATCTTTATCTTTGCACCGACAGCTAAGTCAACTATCACCCTGTCAGACTTTATCAAACTCTGACCGGCTTCTATGTAAACTCTTCACCCAGTCAGACTTTACCAAACTCTGACTGGCTTCTATGTAAACTCTGATATGTACCTGGTACTTAAACACTGATGAACAAACGTCAGCAATTATATCTAACATGGTAAGAATGTGATGATTTTTGTTGAAGGTCTGATGGTAATGGCAATATAATTGCTTAAAATTTGGTGAATTTTTTTTATTGGATAGGTGACGATTTTAGTTGCGTTGTGATGACAGTATTGCGGTAGTTGTTGTGATAATGGTGTAGTGTATTAGTGATGACAAGATTGTAGTATAATCATTTAGTTAGTGGAAATTTTTTGGTTGATTATGGTGATTTTTTGGTGATGAACGGAGACGGTAGAAAAAATTAGTAATGATTTTCTGATTTGTAGTGATTTTTTGGTGATGTCGAATATGGTGATGATGACATGATGATTGTGGTCAGAGATGGTACTAATGTATAAAAATAACGAATGACATAAAATAAATATGGATATGAAATTTAAATGAATATCTAAGATTTATTAATGTATAGAAAATAAAATTAAAATTAAATCTAATATCTCATTTTATTTGAGATTCTCATCGCAATAGTACCCTAAATATATATGCATCATAACTATATGTGAAAAAATCATACAAATCATAAATGTTTAGATACAAGCGTCAAAATTAATATTTTGCACCAAGTATTTATCTGGCTAAAATTACTAATCAATCCATTCTAGAGTCAGCACTCAACTGCAGACCTATGCTCTGGGTTCGGAGTTTGGACCCATTATGCTGCACAACAAGTATATACTATGCAAATTCCTTCTTCTCATTTAACGACCTTTTCTGCGTCTCCAATCTCCATATGTAATATCGACAACTTACAATTTTTTAAAAAAAATTGTTTTTTGATTCAATTTTCGATTAATTGAGAGGGAACACTGTTATACAGTAAGTATATTGAAAAATAAAAAATTTAAGAGAATATTAAAATTTTATATTTAGTTTTTTTTCATTAGTAAAATCTTTTAAAGGAAAGAAAATTAAAATTATAGATTTAGTTTTTTCATTAATAAAGATTTAAAATATAATTCAGATATTTTTAAATATTTAATAATAATAAATTGAGAAAATTAGAAAAATAAATTAAGACGATTTTATAGCTCCACATCACCGCCCTCGTCTACTTTTAGTTTCCTATGCCAGTAAGTATATTCATAAACAAAAAATTTACAAAAATATTAAAATTGTATATTTAGTTTTCTCCATTAGTAAAGTTTATATAGGCAATAATATTAAAATTGTATATTTAGTTTATCCCATAGTAAAGATTTAAAAAGCAATTAAGATATTTTATAATAAAATTTTTTGGATATTTTATAATAAAACATTTAGGAGAATAGTTTAAGATGATAATTTGACTTAGGAGAAAGTTTAGGGAAATATAAGTTAACAAATTTTTTTAATTTTTTAATTCAAAAATTTGAAAAGATAGAAAATTGATATTTTCTTTTCAATTTTTTAAAATTTGACTTAAATAGAATCTTAAAAGAAAATTAAAATGATACATTTAGTCTCTTATATTAGTAAGTATATTGACAAATTAAACATTTATGAGAATATTAAAATTGTATATTTAGTTTCCTTCATTAGTAAATCTTTTAAAGGCAAAATAATTAAAATTACATATTTAGTTTCCTTTATTAATAAAGATTTAAAATGTAATTAAGATATTTTATAATATTTAATATTAATAATCATAAATTTGAGAAAATTAGAAAAATAAAATCGAGACGATTTGAGAGCCCCACATCACCACCCTAGTCTTCTCCATAATATTTTTCAAAATTTTAAGTTTTGACTTAAATAGAATATTCAGGAGAATATATTTAGTTTCCTATGTTGGTAAGTATATTCATACATAAAAACTTAGGAGAATATTAAAATTGTATATTCATAAGTAAAATATTTAGTAAAATATTAAAATTGTATATTCATAAGTAAAATATTTAGTAAAATATTAAAATTGTATATTTAGTTTTCTCCGTTAGTAAAAATTTTAAAGGCAAGATTATTAAAATTGTATATTTAGTTTCCTAATAATTAGTAAAGATTTAAAAGATAATTGATCTATTTGATAATAAAAAATTTAGAAGAATATTAAATTTGTATATTTAATTTCCTCCATTAGTAAAGATTTTAAAGACAAGAATATTAAATTGTATATTTAGTTTTCTTCATTAATATTATAACCTTTATATTAAATAAGCGTAAGAGTGATCTTATCCAAAATTTTGATCCTTGTACCGTCAAATCAATAAGAACCGTTGATCTTAAAATAGATGAATGAGAACCGTTAGATTTAATATTAAAAATATTTATTTTAACAATATAAATAAAATATTTGTATTGATATGGATAGAAAAGTAACTATAGAAATATAATTGACTGTTCAACAGAAAGACCGGTATTTAAGGCCCGACACCCTAATTATTCATTAATTTCGTAATTAATGAATATGGAAAATATACAGCTCATTAAAAGAGCCCAAATTATGGAAAATTAGTCAAAGAAGGATCTGGAATCCCAATCAAAGGCAATCAATGAGTCATAACCTTTATCTACAAGGAAACGAATTCTTCAGCAAGAAATACAATACTTATCCAATATCGAATAGAAGACTTATCCGTTAAGACTCCTAAACATACCATAAATACTAGGCTCCATACGCCTATATAAGGTCCCTGATCCTACAATCAGAACTACGTCTTTGGCTTGATTCTCAATAACGATTTGAGATACGTAGGCATCTTGTGAGGACCAATTTAGTCCGGATACACGAGTGCAGCCATTAAAGCTCGAAGCTCATTAAACCTTAGCATTAATTGCACAAGCACGTTTTTTAATCCATAACATTTGGCACCGTCTGTGGGAAGACAACATCAACCATGACAAACACACGAAGAACAGCTCGGGATACTCAAACTCCCGATGATCACCCTATCACCTCTGAGGCTGATCAGCCACCGCCAACTACCGGCACACAAGGGGCGAATATCCCCACCAACACTCAAGGACCGGAAATCCCGATTTCGGTTGAAGGGACAAATCCCCTGCAGATGGTCATTCATGGATCTAATCCGCAAGAGACCGTTCACCAGCAACCAATCACGACCTCCCCGCTGCTCATGAGTGCACCAAGGAGCCTTCAACTCCATACTACTGATCTCCCTCAATACGCGAATCAGACTTTGGGGATGCCAAGCTATGGCTTGCCCCCTCGACCCATGGCGGGCGGTAGTTGAACTAATCCAATCTACCATGAGGCATATGTGCCCCCTTATATTCAAGGTCTGGGACCCCAAAATCAACAAACTCGTCAGACCCCTCTCATTCAAGATTACTCTGGCCCATACACTGAGGATGAGGGTTATACAACTGGGGAGGATGTCGCCCCAAGAAGGAGACGTTCTTCACAGACAAATCGGGAGCAACCCCAAACTACTAGGGAGAAACTTGCAGCCCATGAGGCAGAGACTGCAAGGCTCAAAAAACTCCTTGCTGAAGAAGAGGCCACTCAATCTCGGGGCCGAACGACAGAAGGAATCCCGATAATCAACTTGGATCCACCAAGAAGGACCAAGAGGGCTGAAGCCCCAAGGGGTGATCCTAGTATTCTGTTGCCTCTAGGAGATCCTGATGATCCTACACCACCGTTTACTCAAGACATCATGAAAACGGCTATATCCAGAAAGTTTAAGATGCCTTCGATCAAAGCCTATGATGGAACGGGAGATCCCGCAAATCATGTAAGGACCTTCTCCAATGCACTGCTATTGCAGCCAGCCAACGATGCGGTCAAGTGTAGGGCGTTTCCACAAACCTTGGCAGGCATGGCCCAACGTTGGTATAGCCGTCTACCTCCCAACTCTATTGGGTCATTCAAGGAACTAAGCAAGGCTTTCATCAATCAGTTCATTAGTGGAAGGGTGCATGAGAAAAGTTCTGCATCACTCATGACAATCCGGCAAGGGCAGAATGAGGCCCTAAGGGACTACATCAATCGATTCACTCGAGAGGCTTTAAAAGTCCCGGACTTAGATGACAAAGTGGCTATGATAGCCTTGCAACAAGGAACCACTGACGACCACTTCAGGAGGTCATTGGCTAAACACCCACTAGAGAGCATGTTGAAGCTCCAAGATAGAGCCGAAAAGTATATCAAGGCCGAAGAAAGCATGAGAAAGTATGAACCCACTACTGGCAGTAGTGGAAACTCAAAGAAAAGAAAAGAAACTCAGGAGTACGACGTCAAGGAAAAGTTTCCCCGAACATCAAAGAACTCTGATTCTCCCCCCAAGAGAAGCAATTTTGGGCCAAAATTCACAGAATATGCACGATTGAATACTCCCAGGAGTCAAATTCTGATGAAAATAGCCAAGGAAGAAGATATCAAATGGCCAAAGCCGATGAGGGCTGATTTGTCCAAACGGAACCAGAATCAGTTTTGTCGGTTCCACAAAGAAGTCGGTCACGACACCGATGATTGTAGACAATTGAAAGATGAGATTGAGTTTCTGATAAGAAGAGGAAAACTCAGCAAGTTCACTAAGGATGGAAGCCAAGGTAGCCAAAGGGGGAACTATGAAAGGAAGGATTATGATAGAAGGGACAACGATCAAGATCGGAATCCCGAGCCCCGAGGGCCAGTGATCAACATGATATTCGGAGGGCCAACTGCTGCTGGGTCCTCCCGAAACTCAAGAAAGGCTTATGCCCGAGAGGTAATGACTGTGGTTGGAGAAACACCGAAGCGTGCCAGGACAGAAGTGACGATTCAGACTTGGAAGGGGTGAAGGTCCCCCATGATGATCCTCTTGTCATAATACCTGTGATAGGCAACTCCGAAACAAAAAGAGTCTTGGTTGATAATGGAGCTTCAGTGGATATCTTGTTCCACGATGCCTTTATCAAGATGGGTTACACAGACTCTCAGTTAACACCCTCAAATATGCCTATATATGGATTCAACGGGGTGGAATCAAAAGTGGAAGGCACTATCCAACTCCCAATGACTATGGGGCAAGGGATGAATACGTCTACTCAGATGTTGAACTTCATAGTTATAACAGCGACTTCAACCTACAATGCAATCCTGGGAAGGACTGGTCTTCATGCGTTCAAGGCTGTTGCCTCATCTTATCATCTAAAAATCAAGTTCCCAACGAGGAATGGGATTGGTGAAGAACGAGGAGACCAAAAGATGGCCAGAAGTTGTTATGTAGCCGCGTTAAGGCCTGATGGAGTCGGGGGGCAAGTTCTCCCAATTGAAGACATGAATATCAGCGACAACGAGGACAGAAGGGGGAAACCGGCTGAGGACTTGGTCCCAATTCCCCTAGTCCCAGGTGAACCAGAGAAGGTGACTTGTATTGGGGCACTACTGCCCGAACCATTGAAGAGCAAACTCACGTCTTTTCTTCAAGAAAACAATGACGGTTTTGCTTGGACAGCGGCCGACATACCAGGGATTGACCCCCAATTGATATCTCACAAATTGAATGTGGATCCAGAAAGGAAGACAGTGAAACAAAAGAAAAGAAATTTTGCTCCAGAGAGGCTTGAAGCCATTAAGCAAGAAGTGAATAAGCTTTTGGAAGCTGGGTTCATTGAGGAAATCCAATTCCTAGAATGGTTAGCTAACCCCGTAATGGTCAAAAAAGCTAACGGGAAGTGGAGGATGTGCGTCGACTTCACCGACTTGAATGATGCATGTCCTAAAGATTGTTTTCCCTTACCAAGGATTGATGCTCTAATAGATGCCACTGCTGGGCATGAGATGCTAAGTTTCATGGATGGCTTCAGTGGATATAATCAAATCAAGATGCACAAAGATGACATCGCCAAGGTATCATTCATCACTGACTTTGGTGTCTTCTGTTTCTTAGTCATGGCTTTTGGGCTTAAGAATGCAGGAGCGACCTATCAAAGGTTGGTAAACAAAATCTTTGAGCACCTAATTGGAAAAAACATGGAGGTCTACGTGGATGACATGTTAGTCAAAAGTCTCGATAAGGCCGATCACATTAAGCACCTCCGAGAGGCATTCGAAGTGCTAAGGCACCACAAGATGATGTTGAATCCAGCTAAGTGTGCCTTTGGTGTAGGCTCGGGAAAGTTCTTAGGCCTGATGGTCTCCAAGAGAGGAATTGAAGCTAACCCCGACAAGATCAAAGCAATCCTAGACATGGAACCCCCCAAGTCTGTTAAGGATGTGCAGAAATTGACAGGAAGAGTTGCAGCATTGGGAAGGTTCATCTCCAAGTCAGGAGAGAAGTGTTTACCCTTCTTCAAAGCACTCAAAAAAGTGAAAAATTTTGAATGGACAACTGAAAGCCAAGAGGCCTTTGAGGCCCTGAAGAAATACATGGCTGAAGCACCCCTATTGGCAAAACCCAAGACAGGGGAAACTCTCTACTTGTACTTGGCAGTTTCTAACACAGCCCTTGGAGCTGTACTGATAAAGTAAGAATTGAAAGTGCAGAAGCCCGTCTACTATGTGAGTAAGATTCTTCATGGGGCAGAAATAAACTACTCAACGATTGAGAAGTTTGCCTTAGCCTTGATAATGGCCTCAAGAAAGCTACGCCCGTACTTCCAGGCTCACAAGATAGAGGTCTTGACTGATCAACCTCTAAGAAACATCTTGCATAGCCCTCAAGTTAGTGGAAGATTGATCAAATGGGCCATTGAATTGGGCGAATTCGACATCAAGTATAAGCCTCGAACGGCCATAAAAGCTCAAGCACTTGCTGACTTCATGGTTGAATGTACCATTGACAACCAAGAAGTCGGGGGGCAGGAAGTAATAATGGAAGACAAGAAAGATCAAGAAATGGACTTCAAAGAATATTGGGTGCTCTATTTTGATGGAGCATCAAAAACAAAATCAAGTGGAGCCGGTTTAGTGCTACAAAGTCCTGATGGATTCCTCATTGAGTATGCACTAAAACTTGACTTCCCAACGACAAACAATGAGGCTGAGTATGAAGCTCTGATAGCTGGCTTAGGGCTGGCTGGAGCCTTGAGGGTCAAAACTCTAAAAGTATGTGGAGACTCGAGGCTAGTGGTTTCCCAAGTAAATGGGGAATTTGAGGCCAGAGATGAAGTCATGGCCAAGTACTTGAAACTTGTCAAGGCCATCATGACTCAGTTCGACGAATGCTATGTGGAACACATTCCAAGGGAAGAAAACATAAAGGCTGACGCCCTGTCTAAGTTTGCTTCTTCTGAAATTGAAAACTATGCAGGGAGTGTATACTTCCAAGTCTTGAAGACCCCAAGCATCAACGGAAAGTTGGTAGCACCCATTGATGTTGGCAGCTGTTGGATGGATCCCATCAAAGCTCATCTGGAAACTGGGTGGCTACCCAACGATACTTCAGAAGCACGAAAGCTATACGTCAGAGCACTAAGGTATACCCTGATTGAGGGACTCCTATACAAGAAGTCTTTCATCGTTCCATATCTGAAATGTTTGAGACCCCAAGAGGCAGAATTGGCCCTAAAGGAAGTGCATGAAGGAATCTGTGGGCAACACTTGGGGGGCAGAGCCCTTGCTCATAAAGTCACCCGTCTAGGTTTCTATTGGCCAAGCATGCTTGCTGATGCTAAAAGCTATGTGAAGAAGTGTGAACGGTGCCAGAAACATGCACCAGTGGTTAGACAACCACCAGAGATGATGACATCCATTAACTCACCTATCCCCTTTGCTATGTGGGGAATGGATATACTCGGGCCATTTCCAATGGCAAGTGCTCAAAGAAAGTTCTTGATAGTAGCAATCGACTACTTCACCAAGTGGATTGAGGCTAAGCCCTTAGCCAAGATAACCACCAAGCAAGTAATGCAATTCTTCTGGGAAAATGTGATATGCCGATATGGAATTCCACGAGTTCTGGTCACGGACAATGGGACTCAGTTTAACAACGATGAGTTCAAGAAGTATTGCAAATCGAATTATCCTGGATGGACTAAAGAAAAGAGTTGAACACTCCAGAAACACTTGGGTAGACGAATTACTCCCCATACTTTGGGCATATCGTACTACTTGTAAAGTCACCACCGGGGCAACTCCATTTCTATTGGCTTATGGAGCAGAGGTAGTGGTCCCGGTGGAGATTACTCACACCTCCCCAAGAGTTGAGGCTTATGAACCAGAAGAAAATGAAGAAGGCTTGAGGCTAGCTTTGGATCTAATTGACGAAGTTAGAGATGAAGCAAACGCCAAGATAGTTGAACATCAAAAGAAAGCCTCTTTCTACTACAACCTAAGGGTTAAAGAAAGGTTCTTTCGTCAAGGAGACTTGGTTCTCAGAAAGATTGAAGCATCCGGAGTTGGACAAAAAGGCAAACTGGCCCCAAATTGGGAAGGACCATATCGCGTCAAGAACGTATTTGGTCGAGGCTCATACAAGCTAGAAACCCTTGAAGGGCATGAGGTGCCAAGGACTTGGCATGCCTCCAATTTGAAGGTTTATTATGTTTAAAGTGTTTCCTAAGAGGACTCACTACTATGAATAAGGTTTGATAAAACCAACCCGAGTTCTTAAACTGGGGTACTATATAAGGGTTGATCCCATTTTTAATCTATGAATAAATTCAGCATTTTCATGTTTTAAAGCTTATCTACTATGAGTGTTCACAAACATTCAAGAAATAAGAAAAACAACACAAAGCCAAGAATGGCCACAAGATATAAATAAAAACGAGTTAAGTTAAGCCCGTAGGCCAAAAGTACATCAATAAATAAAAGCCACAGTTGGCCATAAAAATCTACAACTAGCTACGACTAAGCATCATCCCCTCCATCCTCTTCCTCAGAGCCAGACTCCTCTCCAGAACCATCTCCTTTCGCAGACTCTTCTTCCTCACCGGAACTGGATTCACCAGGATGAGAGGCATGTTCGGGATTGAGAATCCTGTCATCCTCATCCATATCACCCTCCCCCGCCAAAGCCATCTCCAAACGAGTGGGAGCGTGGGGACTGGGAAAGTCAGATATAGTGAGGGATCCAGGAAGTCTCCTCGAAACCTCCGCCAAAGCATCATCCCATCCTTTTGTGTACTGGACAGGAAAGAGGAGATCGTCGTGTTGAGTAATCAAATCCTTGTACTCGTCAGAGTCAAGGTACTCATCAATGTGGAGCTCCTTCCCCTTCCTGAGCTCCACCAGCTCCGCTTGGGCATCAGATAACTCCTTCTCCCTTCTATCCAAGGAGGCCCTAAGGGAACCCATCTCCAACCGAGCCTTATCAAACTTAGCCTTGTTGGCCTCAGAAGATGCACACCAGGCTTTGGCTTGGAATAAAGCCCCTTGAAAGCTGGCATTAGCCTACGAACAGATCACAAGTTAGAATGATAACTTAAAGTATATACTAAGGACTACAAAGAAAAAGAGAATAATGACTTACAGCAGCAAAGGCCTGAGAGCCCGCACTTTCAGCCCCCTTGATGGTGGAGTTGGCCACAAAATCCTTGTAGTCACAAGGAGTTAAGGAATGATGTGACCACTCAACAGCATGCTTGGCCACACCTACTATGGTATCCTTCTTTCTAATCCCCCAGTTGGGGCGCCAGACTGAGATCTTACCTGAGGAAGAGCCCTCGACCTCTTCAACCTCAGCTACATGAGGCCTCAGAATAGAAGGGCCTTTAGCAGCCAACCTGGGGTCCTTCAAACAAGCCCTCTTGATTCTGGCTGTTTCCCCGTCTTCCGGCTCATTCTGCTTGTTAATGAACTCCGTAGCTGTAAAAAAATCAAGGAAAACAAAATCGGTATAAGGCAATCTTAATACAAACACAAGAAAATTGAAGAAAGGGAATTACCCTGATCAGAAACTTTTGAAAGTTTCAGAGACTTAAGTACAAACTCGTCCAGAAGCTCCCAAGCCATGGTGGCATAGTCATCCTTGATGAGTTCAGCATAAGCATGAGTCTCCTCTTCAGTCAGGACTATGTCATCTGGGCTACCATCTGACACTCTACTAAACGAGCTCTGAAAAAGGGTGCCCCAATCCCCTTCATCCCACATCAAATACATAAACTCATCCTTCCATTTGGGGTTATTGTCAGGGATGGATTTTGGATGGAAAATGGGGGGTGTCGAAGAACGGTGAGTAATATACACCCAACCCAAAGTGTTGGAAGAACTATTCTTAAATTGAAAGACCTTTCTAAAAAGAGCAACAGAAAGGGGGAATTTGTTTTTCAAACATAAAACAATGAAACACATAATCAACCTCCAGGAATTCGAAGGTAACTGACAAGGGTTAATTCCTACGTCAGCTAAAAGTTGGGGAATGAAAGGATGAAATGGGAATCGAACTCCTGCAGCAAGGACCCCCTTATAAATGCAAAGAGCATTTGGGCGCCAATGGCAGGAACGATCCCCAGGACCAGCTGGGACTAACCTAAAAGGTGGCCTAATTTTATACATGTTTTTATAATCAGCAATTTTATCAGCATCATGAAATCTATTGCTATGATTGAAGGAATCTAAGTGCGATACAGAGGGATACTCATCACTACGTTCTAGAATCATATCTTGTAAAGACATAGTAGAAGAACGGATAGTGATACCTCTTTTTGACGCTTGATTCATTTTCTGCAAACGTTGAGCAGAACGATCGGCCATCTTCAAATCTTCAAAAAATATGCAGAAAATCTTCAACAAAAACTCAGAAAACCTTCAAGGGATGAAGGTGAAAGCCCAGAACTTCAAAGAAACCCAGAAAATCTTCAACCTATGAAGATCAAAACCCAGAAACCTTCTTGGGAAGAAGATTTGAACCCAGAAAAATAAGAACACCATCGTAAAAACTCGCCGGGAATCGCTTTACCACGGAGAAAAAGAGAGAAAGACAGAGAGATTTAAGGAAAATAATTTTTGGAAAGATCTGAATGAAGTGAAAAATGAAGATTCACTCTCTTATAGAAAGTTCTCAACCGGTTGGTTAGCCGGTAAAAGAGAATTTTAACTGGTTATAGCCGGTTAGGCCCATAATTATTCTATGGACTGCTAAAAACAAGGCCCAAAGGGTTAGGCCCAAATAAATATCAAGGCTCAAGGCCCAATATAAAGTCCAAGAAAAACCTAGGCCCAAATTAATGAGCCTAAAAGAGTTTAAGATCATCAAAGCAAACAGGGCCCATAAAGTGAAAAAGTTCAAGGCCCAACATGACAAAAGAAAGGCTCAATGTCAAAAAAGCCCATCTGAAAATCAAGGCCCAATATGGAATCAAGGCCCAAGAAGTTGAAAGCTTAAAGAAATTTCTAAAGTTAGAAATAATTCTAAGGCGAACAAATGAATTCGAGATCAAAAATATACTGAAAGTAAGTTTGAGGTCGAAAATTTGAGGTCGAAAAAGACCCAAGTTGAACTCGAAGATTTCTGGTCGAATTTACACTTAAAATCAAGGTCGACATGTTCAATCTCACTCCACTTCCTAGTCGAAAATGAATACTGGGAATGAGATCGAAATAATACTAATTCCTGGTCGAAAATTTGAGGTCGAAAAAGGCCTAAACTTTCTGGTCGAAGTGTTCAACCTCAACACTGTTTTGATCGAAATTAAGCTGTAGATCCTGCTCGAAAATGCAAAGAAATGAGGTCGAAAATTCCTGCTCGAAAATGCAAAGAAATGAGGTCGAAAATTTGAGGTCGAAAAAGACCTAAATTTCCTGGTCGAACTGATCGACCTCATTCCAGTTCAGGTCGAAATTGACTTGACTTCCTGGTCGAAATTGGCTTGATTTCTGGTCGAAAATACTCTGAAAAAATGGAAAAATTCAATAAATTCTACGAAAACCCCGAGGATATTTTCCCAGAAGTTGGGGGGCATGATATGGATAGAAAAGTAACTATAGAAATATAATTGACTGTTCAACAGAAAGGCCGGTATTTAAGGCCCGACACCCTAATTATTCATTAATTTCATAATTAATGAATAGGGAAAATATACAGCTCATTAAAAGAGCCCAAATTATGGAAAATTAGTCAAAGAAGGATCTGGAATCCCAATCAAAGGCAATCAATGAGTCATAACCTTTATCTACAAGGAAACGAATTCTTCAGCAAGAAATACAATACTTATCCAATATCGAATAGAAGACTTATCCGTTAAGACTCCTAAACATACCATAAATACTAGGCTCCATACGCCTATATAAGGTCCCTGATCCTACAATCAGAACTACGTCTTTGGCTTGATTCTCAATAACGATTTGAGATACGTAGGCATCTTGTGAGGACCAATTTAGTCCGGATACACGAGTGCAGCCATTAAAGCTCGAAGCTCATTAAACCTTAGCATTAATTACACAAGCACGTTTTTTAATCCATAACATGTATGTTTTCTAAGTTAACTAGAATTCTTAATGTACAAATTCGTAACGTCAAATTTTAAGTTGTGTAGGTTTATTTGATTGTTGCTGTATACTTCTAAGTTCAGTAGATTTTTCTTTATTTTAATTCTATTCCTAAGTTGAATAGAACTAATTTAAAAATTCGTCATTTTATTCTTTCTTCAGTTTCAGGTTAGTTTTAATTGGGGAAAAAAATTGTTAAACCATCTCTAAATTAAAGATTATTTTGTGCAATTTGTGTGGGTTGTAAATCATTTAAATCTGATTTTTAGAACTCTATATACAACATAAAAAATGTATTGAACATATAAAACGTAATAAATAAAGTCTAAGAACTAATAACTTAAAATTATTAAAAAATTACAAATTAATATAATACTAAAAAAAAGTCTTGCATTGCACAAGTTATAAACTAGTATATTTTAAAGGTAATTGAGATAATTTGAATATTTATTATTAATAATTCAATATAAATATATTGATGATCCAATGTTAAATGCTTAATTATCTTCACCCATTTCAGTTTTATACGAGTATAAATGAATTTAAGGTAATTAATCATATTAAAAAGTGATATAATATTAACTTAAAATCAAGAACTAATTATTTTATTATATGGGTTTTGTATTTTTCACCGACTTATCTTGGGTTAGATTAATAGTTAAAAAATGCTATAGATTGCAAAAAATTATCCCAAAAATTGTTTCAAATTAATTTTTTTGCATTACATAATGGATGGTTATGACGTCGGAAAAATCATCCATTTATTTGATATCCCCTAAAATTTAATTAAAAACTTATGTTTAAGGTTGAGTAGTGGATTAAAAGCGATTCATATTTGGAGAAAATAAATTAAATAATCATGTCTAGAATTCTTTACAGGTTACCAAGAATTCAAACTCGAAAACTATTGAATTCAAATACCTATTGCTTATATAAAAAAACCGTAGGTATTGAAAGTACTAAATGTATAGCAAGCACTTAATAGTACTCTTTTAAGCTCGAGAGCTTGTTAATAATCATGAAGATTTCTTAGAAAATGAAAATTTTGAGACCTAATTATCTTATATCCTTAACAACGACACATATTTTCCGTGCTAGAAGATATCTTGCATGGATGGTACGGATTATTTTTCGTTTTGCGCAAAAATATTTAAATTAATGTGATTTTTGACATAATATCATTGTTTTTGAAATTTATTTGTTTACAATTTTAAGTTTCGTTTATCTAGTGAAATCACTGTTTATAATTACGTGTATAATACTTGTATTTTACATTTTTTGTTTTCTGTAACATAGTTGTTAGTAATTCAAATTTTAGAAGTGATCTTTTGGATTATAATCATGTTGCACAATAATTGTTATGATTGGTTAGGAATCACATCTATAGACTTGATGTGATAACAGATTATTTGGACAAGAATTTTATTTGAGGATTGTAACTAATCGATTGCTATATTCTGCTTGATCAGAAAACTAAATTAGATGATTATACAAGTCCATATTCATGTCATATTCTAGAATGGATTGTATTGCACTAAGTTGGACAACAGACTGTAGTTGATCATGTAATGATTTGTTCAAGTCACTAGCAATCGATTGCTAGTATGTATTGTAATTCATTCAAAGTAAAACATGTAATCGACGGCCAACTGTTCAAGACTCAGCAAAATCTACAGGGAGTAATGCATTTCTTGGGCCTGGTGCTGGAATGCATCCCCCAAGTGCATCACACTTCATTTATATTTTCTATCATGTCATCAGTTTTAACTATTAGACTCAGTAGACACGTGTCAACCTTTTTCAGGGGTGATTTTGGCAGTGGAGGAGGAAGCATATAGTAGGTATGATGACCTCTTTCCATTATTTATTTGATTACTGAGCTTTAAAATTTTACAAATCTTATTGTGCCATGTATTGTTAAACTACAAGATCGGACCACTAAGTCCGGTTTAATTCTGAAAGGAAAATAAAATCTTCAGGTCCTTCATGATTTCTAGCTTTAAACCTCTCTTTCAGAGGGTTATTTGAAAACTTGCTTAATGCTGGCAAAAACTCCGACTTCTCCACAATTATTAGCCTAAACTCTGTTATACCATTGTCGTCATTTTGATATTTATTTCTACTGGATGTCTTCTACAGGAAGGAAGGAATCATATTACTGGAGGAGTTACTACTTCTTAGGAACCCTAGAGGAATTTTGTGCCGTAATATCAAGTGACAACGAAAACAACACTCTTACAGGAGGAGATGCTACTTCTTAGCCAGATGTTCGGTTTTTTAACTGTAGTATTTCATCGCTTTTAAAGTATGTAATTTAAGATTTTTAAAGTAGTTTAGGACTCTAGGATGTGTGCTTGGTTATGGTGGATGTATGTTAGATTTATGGTGGATGGATATTATTAGACTTTAAGGTGGATGGATGGCGAGGGATTTTATGGCGGGGTTTTATTTTGTTTGAATGCATGTTGATTCTGGTTGGTTTTTGATGTAATGAATATTTTTGTCGGGAATTAATAGAAACAAATATTTCTTGTCAAATTTTCATTGTGAAAGTGTTGCAGTAGGTAGTATATAGTGTTGCAAGTAATTACTATACACATGTTGCAAAAAACACTAGTTTAGTGGGACCTACATGTGGACCCTCAATGGTGGGACTCACATATGGGACCCACAATTTTAAAGAATGTTGATATCTACTGCAACGCTAGTTTAGTGTTGTTGTACACTGTATTTAATGATGCCTTAGAATGTTCTGGTAACGAATGTAGTGATGTTGCAGTAGTGTAACAAAACGTTGCTGTAGGGTGCTACGACAGCGGTGAAAATTGCAACACTGAAAAAGTGTTGCCGCTTTTATTTTTTGATTTGCTGCAACATATTTTGTACTTGCTGCAACGTTTTTTAAAAGTTGATGAAGGCCATCTATGGCGTAGTGTCTTTTACATTGATTTCTTTATAAGAGTTGTTATGTTTCTTTGTGTTTGACATCAGTTATGTAAGATAATCGTTGTCTTTCTATTCTTTAGACATCAGTTCTTAGCTTTTCTGATTTATTTTGACCTTTAATACATCAGTTATGTAAGTTTTGTTCTTTAAATACATGGATGCCCAGTATATAGAATGCCCAACAACCAAAAACCAAGATAACCAAAACCAAATGACCAAAATTTAATCGGCCAACTACATTATTCAATTCATATCAAAACTAAACTAACTACATAATCCAAACAATCCAAATATCAAAACTACATTGATATAAAATTGAAACTACATTGATACAACAAAATTGAGAAGATGGCTCTAGAGGCAGAAACTGATATGTGTATAACTAAGGACAAATCGAACAAGCTCCAAGCCCCAAGCTCCTCTCAAGCTATGCTCCAAATCTGTTAAACAAATCGAACAATCAGAGACTTAATTGAGAGAAATGCAAGTGCACACATTAGATGCAAAAGACTTGACATATAAAACGGAAACCTGATGAAGAATAGAAACATTCATAACCAACCCGCAAACGCATTAGTTAATTGTAATGCATATTCATAATGCCACATTATGCCAGTAACCTAGGATTCACCGTATTGTTTTGAGTCCACTGCATATATGAAAGTGCTCGAGTCCAATCAGCGCTGGACCTGCTTATTAGTATTGTATATCGTGCATTGGCGTCAGCTGCTAAAATTTCCTTAAAAAATTCACTAAAACGTACATAGACGAGGACACCTGTTTTTTCTGCAGGAAAGGACAAATAAAATAGATTAATTTGAACTTCCTTTATCATACTTAAAACTCCATTCTGTTAAATATATTATGTTCCTCTCTTGCACATTATTAAAATTTTCACAACACTGAAAGAGAATCTGAAAGCGTTAAAAAATAGATCGATATTTCATTACGCCTGACCCTTGCAATCTGCAACAATCATAAATATATCTGTATTATCCAGAAAGATCATCTCGCCGGAAAGCTATAAGCCCGACCCTTCAGAATTTTTCTTAGTGGCAGCCAATCTATCTAGTTAGGTAAGGCAGTGACATTTCTATCTCAATTGCTTGGTCAAGACTTGTCACTTCCAGGGCCTCCGATGCAAAATGAAATAGAAATGTTCATCTATCAGAAGCCCTACATAATTTCTAATGTTGTTAGGAGGCAGAACCATGTGTAACCAAAGAATTGCTTCTATTGTTGTAAAACAAAGCTGCCAAAAAAATCCCAAATAAGTTACCACAATCTCTAACCGAATCATATTCGATTAAGCACCAACATTTACTAGTAATAACCACCAAACAACCCCACATATCCAAATTAAACACACACGAGATAGTCCCCTACAACCCAAATGAACCAATCCATGTAAAACCAAAGACCAACAAATTTTTTTGAAAACCCCTAAAAACTTAAACCCTATTTCTCTTCTAAATTTACACATTCACATCCTCTAATCAAGGGTTTAATCCAAATCCAAATCAAACTAAAAACTTCTCACAGACAAAAAAACAAACAGGTAAACAGCAATAAAAAAATGACAATAAATTAAACAAAGTCTTTATATAAAACCTGAAGAGTTCTAGTAGCGAACTCAACGCCAATAGTTGATTTGGATTCAAGACAGAACTCATTTCTGGTAAAACGAGAGAGAATGTTTGATTTGCCCATACCAGAGTCACCAATCAACACTATTTTGAACAAGAAATCGTACTCTTAATGATCCAATCTACCACCCATCCTCACTCGTTGTTAGTGTATACACACGATTAATCGTACTCGAACTATAAACCAAATAACAAACTCTAACTTCCAAGCTCCGGATCTGTTGAAGAAACAAGAAAATGAAATAAATGAGTTTTAATTGAACAATTGAAAGAAATGAAGAAATAATAGAACAATTGAAATTTGAAATCGGACAAATAAAGTGTAATATGAGCTTAATTGAAAACTAGGGTTACGCTCGAGAAAGAGGGGACGGAAGAGGGGAGAGGTAAATTGATTTGTGTTTTTGTGTTTTTTATTATATTTGTTTTAAAGTTTTATTATTTTGTGTTTGAAAGGGAGACAACTGGGTGTTAGTAACATTGGCGGGAGGTAAAAATTTGTTTAAGGGGGGAAATTTGTGGGGAAATTTTGCGAAGGCAGGGAAAGAAAGGGGGAGCTGAAAGTTGAGTTTTTTTAAAACGATTTTTAGACATCGCTTTTAGAGTGAAATGATGTCTAGATTTCAAAAAGACATTGGTTTTAGTATTATGGATGTGATAAAGGCTTTTAACATCGGTGGTTTTTTTAACCGTTGTTTTAAGTTTGATGTCTAATCCTATTTTTCTAGTAGTGTGAGGAGAAGGTGGTGCTGTAACTTAATGATATTGAAGATGAGGACTTCTACACTATAGAAGAGATGGAAAGAATGGACAATCCAACCATGGCTTATATGGCAAAGAAATTCAGGAACATAAGATTCAAAAGAGACAAGCCATACAAGCCTCAGGGTCAAACATCTAAGTTCAGCAAAGGGAACTCATCTAAGGCTGCTGGTGGTGCCACAAGAGGAGGATACAAGACATGGATGGTGGATAGGTCAAAGTTTAGATGCTACAACTACAATGAACTTGGTCATTTTGCTACAGAATGTAGAAGGCCAAAGCAAAACCAGAAAATGGACAGAGGATCTATGTGAACTTAGCCCTCATGGCTAAATCTGATGATGACTCATCAAGCTCCTCAAATCAGGTACCATCACTTATTCAGCTTGATATGTCTAAAGATGAATATAAGCAAACTGTTGAAGAATTGAGTGCTGAAATGTTTAACATCCATACCAGTTTAACTGCTGCAAATGAAGAAATTGCTAGGCTAACTAAACTGAATGAAACACTCAAATCTGAAAATGAAATGCTTTTGCTTAAGACCAGTTCAATAGATTCCTTAGCTCAAGAAAATGCTAGACGTAAAAATGACATAGTCTGTGCTAAGGAGATAGAGGAGTTTCTGAGAAATGAGATCACTGAAAATGAATTCAAGATTAAGGCCTTCAGGAACTCATCTAAGCTAATTCAGGATTATAATGAAAAACACACTAAGAATCAGAAAGTAGGAGTAGGCTTTGATTATGGAAAAAGACCTGGAAAGGAAACTGTAAATCTTGATTGTTCAAATGATGTTGCTGTCAAACCTCACATCCTCAAAAAGGTTCACACACCAAAGTTCAAGATTGCGGAAGTTGATTTTGATGAGGAAGCCATGCTCATCAAGAAACAACTCCTTGATGAAGATGAAAGTGTTGACAGCACACCTATTGAAGGAAAAGATACTGTCAAAATTCTCAAGACAGTAACTTTGCCAAACAATCTGACAGAATGTTCCAAAGATGCTGTCATTAATGGCAAGACAGAAACTTCCAAAGATACTGTCAAAAGAGTATCCAAGACAGTAACTTCTAAACCTGCTGTCAAGACAGTAGGAGTAAAAGGTACTGTCAAGAATAACTCGACAGCAACTTCAGAACATACTGTCAACACAGATGCCTACAAGTCTAAGAATAGAAATGGCAAGATAGGGATCAACAAAGGAAATGGCTATGCTCATGTTAAGAATGCCCCTAGGAAACTATGCAATAATTGTGGCTCCTCTCACCATCTAACACATGTTTGTAAGAAACCAACTAAGAATAAAATGAATGTGACTGAGGTCAATGGTAACTTACATAGAACCCCCATTATGCATAGAACTATGGTAGTCTGTAACAACACTGATTGCATGCCTTGTAAAATCACTGCCATGAGTACATGTTTCAATTTGCCTATTCTGTCTACTGAAAAATGCTCTTACATGAAAAGTGTTAAGACTTCTGAGCCTATTGATGTCAGTAAAAAGGCAACACCCACTAAGAAGAAGACAAGGTCTTATTCTAAACCTGAGTGGGTGATAAAAAAAGTCAAACAGAAAATTTCTGATGTTGATGTTGATGTTAAAGATGATGGAAACTCAGGTGTTACTAAATCTGCAGGACCCAACAAGATTTGGGTACCAAATGCAACCTAAAAACAATTTGTTTTGCAGGGCAAGAATAAGAAACAAGTTATGTGGGTCATTGACAGTGGATGCTCAAGACACATGACAGGTGATAAAGCCCTGTTATCACATTTTGTTGAAAAAGATGGCCCAATCATAACCTTTGGAGACAACAAAAAAGGTTACACTATGGGATATGGCTGTCTGGAAATTGGGAATGTTGTCATAAATGATATTGCTCTTGTTGACGGATTAAAGCACAACCTACTCAGTGTCAGCCAATTCAGTGACAGAGGATTCAAGGTTGATTTTGATATGATGGTATGCAACATCTATCACAAGAAGGATGGAAGCCTTTCTCTTAAAGGAGTGAGGAATGGAAGCTTGTTTGTTGCTGATCTAAGCTCAAGAAAGAAGGACAAAATCTACTGTTTCTACAGTAAAGCTACTGTTGGTGACAACATGCTTTGGCACAGGAAACTCTCCCATCTCAACTTCAAGACTATGAATATGCTAATGAAGAAGGAGCTTGTAAGAGGACTACCCCAACATGAATTCTGTCAAGAAGGACTGTGTGAGGATTGTCAAATGAGAAAATTGAGAAGAGCTGTGCACATGACAAAGCAAGTTAACACCAACACTGAACCACTCAAGCTAATTCACATGGATCTTTTTGGTTCAGTCAATGTTCCATCCTTAGCCAAGAAGAGATATGCATTGGTAATGGTGGATGACTACTCTATGTACACTTGGGTAAAGTATCTAGAGTCAAAAGATGAAGCTGCTCAAGAAATCATTGATCACATAAGAGTTCTTGACAGAACTCCAAATGCCAAAGTTCAATTCCTAAGAAGTGACAATGGTATTGAGGTCAGGAATTCAGTGCTTGGAAATTTCTGCAAAGATGAAGGCATTGTACAACAGTTCTCTGCTGCCAGAACACCACAACAGAATGGAGTTGTGCAAAGGAAGAACATGACCCTCATTGAAGCTGCTAGAACTATGTTGCATGATGCAAAATTACCAACATATTTCTGGGCAGAAGCAATCAACACAACTTGTTACACACATAACAGAACTTTAATCAACAAGACTCATGGAAGCACTCTTTACTATATGTTGACTGAGAAGAAACCTAATGTCAAGTATTTTCATGTATTTGGAAGTAAATGCTTCATGATGAAGGACAACCATGAAAAGAAAGGAAAGTTTGATACCAAAGCTTATGAAGACATTTTCATGGGATATGGGATAGAAAAGATAACTTACAGAGTCTATGTCATAGAACACAGGATCATTGAAGAAAGTGTGAATGTCACCTTTGATGAAACCAAGTTTCCAGGGCTACATGAAGATGGTCAAATGCAGACCTTTAGGTTTGAAAATCAAGGATACTTGGAAGAAGAGGAAATTGTTGATGAAGAGCCCAGTTACACTCAAACTGTTGATCTTGAGAAAGATGCCGTCAATGCTAATGATGTTAATCAAACTCCAGCTCAGTCACAGACCATTTCAACTAATCTTCAAAATGATGATGACTCTGGAGATAATGAAGAGCATGGTGGAGACAACTGCACTGGTGAAGATTCATCTCCTCAAACTGGAGCTAATCCACCAGATCAAAACAGAAGCTTGCCCAGAGCCACTAAATGGAACAAGGATCACATAAATGATCTTATCATTGGTAATCCTTCCTCTGGGGTAAGGACAAGGAATAATGTTTCTGCTGACAGCATGTTCTCATGTTTTCTGTCTCAAATGGAACCAAAAACAATTTTTGAAGCATTGTTGGATTCTGATTGGGTGATTGCTATGCAAGAAGAACTCAACCAGTTTGAAAGAAACAATGTATGGAAGCTGGTTCCAAGACCAAAAGAAAAATCAGTCATTGAGACAAAGTGGGTATTCAGAAACAAACTGGATGAGAATGGAATGGTGACAAGAAACAAAGCAAGGCTAGTAGCAAAAGGTTACTGTCAACCGGAAGGAATAGACTATGATGAAACATTTGCACCTGTTGCCAGACTTGAAGCTATAAGGATCTTTCTAGCTTTTGCTGCACACTGTAACTTCAAGGTGTTTCAGATGGATGTCAAAAGTGCCTTTCTTAATGGAGAGTT
This sequence comes from Heracleum sosnowskyi, assembly GCA_030848705.1. NCBI lineage: Eukaryota > Viridiplantae > Streptophyta > Magnoliopsida > Apiales > Apiaceae > Heracleum > Heracleum sosnowskyi. The sequence continues at coordinate 1,693,752 of JAUIZM010000016.1, read as the reverse complement.
GGAGGAAGAGGTGTATGTTGAACAACCACCTGGATTTGAAGATGCCGAAATGTATAAATTTGTATACAAACTGTTCAAAGCACTGTATGGATTGAAGCAAGCTCCCAGAGCTTGGTATGATACTCTCTCTACCTTTCTATTGGAAAATCAATTCACAAGATGTGTAGTAGAAAAAAATCTATTCTACAAGCATCATGGCAAGGACATCATTCTGGTTCAAATCTATGTTGATGACATTATCTTTGGATCAACAAATGAAAAATTGTGTGAAAAGTTTTCATCTCTAATGAGAAACAAATATGAGGTGATCATGATGGGAGAACTGTCATTCTTCCTTGGCCTACAAGTTCTTCAACAAGCTGATGGAATCTTCATATACCAAGCCAAGTATATCAAAGAACTTCTCAAAAAGTTCAACTTGGAAGATTCATCACCTGCCAAGACCCCCATCTCCACATCAACTAATCTGGATCTTGATCTCAAAGGAAATAAAGTGGACTCTATTGCTTACAGAGGCATGGTAGGATCATTCCTCTATTTAACTGCTAGCAGACCAGACATAATGTTTGCTACATGTCTCTGTGCAAGATTTCAAGCTGATCCAAAGGAGTCACACTTGGTTGCTATCAAGAGGATTTTTAGATATCTAAAAGGCACTCCTAATCTAGGCTTTTGGTATCGTAAATATACTGAATTTGATCTAGTTGGGTATTCTGATTCAGACTATGCTGGATGTAGAATTGACAGAAAAATTACAACAGGTAGCTGTCAATCTCTTGGTGGAAGATTGGTATCATGGTTTAGCAAGAAGCAGCATTTAGTCTCTACATCAACTACAGAAGCTGAATACATTGCAGCTGGAAGTTGCTGTGCACAAATTCTGTGGATGAAAAATCAGCTTTTGGATTATGGTCTAGTGTTAAACAATATTCCTATCTTCTGTGACAACACTAGTGCCATAGCCATCTCAGACAATCCTGTTCAACACTCTAGGACAAAGCACATTGATATCAGACATCACTTCATAAGAGAGCATGTTGAAAGAGGAACTGTGAAACTGATCTATGTCCCCTCAGAAAAGCAACTTGCAGACATCTTCACAAAACCATTGGATGAAGCCACCTTTAACAGGTTGGTAAGTGAATTAGTATGTTAACTTACTAGTTTTTACATTTTCAAATTCATAATGCAGCTTGTGACAGTAGCTTCTAAGTTGTTGTCATGAGAAGTTACTGTCTATTTAGTCACTATTCATCTTCGACAACATGTTTGCTATGACTATGCTAAACTTGAATTTTGTGCTAGTCTTACTATTAATAGTTAGACTTTGTGTGTCATTAACTTCAATGAATTCAAAATTTGAGAAATTGGTCAAGGAAATTGCACTGATTAGTTATACATGTTTTAATTGTTGGATTAGTGGAGGACATAACTCTTAATTGCAATCTGTGGTAGTTGTATGGGTATTCCAAACTGTTGACCATTTACCTTATCTCTCACCTAGTATGCCTATAAATTTGAACCTTAGGTCATATTAGTTTCACATTCAAAAAGGGTAAAATGGAAAACAAAGTAGGATTCGAGTACAAGCCTAAGATATGGAGTGAATCCTTGCAAGAAAAAGAAGTGGGAAAGATGTTCCAACTGGTGGATGAGTTCCTCGAAGAGGAAAAAGGGAAAGAAAAAGTTGCTAAGGCCTGAAGAGGCAAAGTGGCAAGAACAAGAGAAAGAACTTCAAGTGCTCCTCAAACAGGAAGGACGCACAGAAGAAGAAGCTCGTTCAGAAGTTTTAGGATTAGTTAATAAAATCATTAAATCATAAATTGTAATTCTCTATTGTTAAAATGATTTTATTAATAAAACTTATCCTATTTTCTTCCATGTTTCTTGTCTATGTGATTTGTGTTTGTGTTGATTGACTGATTACTCTACTGTGCATGAATACAAATTCTTGATTAAATTGAATATGTGTAAATGGTGATTCTTGAGTTAAGTAAATTAATGAAAAGATCTATTAAAATTCTCGACAGTTATTGTTTTCCGCAAGGGTTACTGTTGTCAAGAAAAGTAACTGTCACAGTATGCCACGACAGTTAGTTTCTTGACAGCAGTGAACAACATTCTTTCAAGAGTTTTAAAAGATACTGTCATTAAGGTACTTAACGATGACAATAAGTTTTCGCGACAAAGTTGCTGTCAAGCAAAACCTACTATCGTCACACCAATTGTCACTAACAGTTTGTTTCAGCGCACATGTTACTGTCAAAAGTAGTGGACCGTTACAGATGTGTATCCAACCTCCGCGTAGAAAGAGAATAAAGCGAGTAACCCACGTGATGGAGTTACTAGGTAAAGACACGATTCCAATTTTCCCCTTTTTCAGCGAAACGTCTGAACTACCCTCTTTATTTATCAGTTAATCAGACAAAATCAAAACTGACACAAAAACAACCAAAGCAAAACAACTTTTCTCTCTACTCATTCAACTCACTTTCTTTCTTCTTTCTTACCCTAATTTGCAACAATGGCCCCTAAGCAATCAATCTCTCAAGCTAACTTTGCTGGTATCTACTCACCCAACGATACTGGTGAAGACTTCAAAGGGCTTGTATCTTTCTTGAACAAGTCCTATCTTGGGTATGCCATTACCTCAACTCCTGTTCTAGATCTAGACAGGATTGACAATTTCTGGGAGTCGGCTGTTGCTCAAGGAGATGGCGACAATGCAGCCATAAAATTCAAAATCAAAGACAACAGTTACACTCTCACTATTCAAGGCATCAACACAGCCTTGGGAATTGTGCTTGAACCAGGAAAAACCTACAAGGAGCTTGCAAATGACGAAACCTTGAAGAAACTCTTCTTGAAAATTGGGTATTCAGGACCCATTCTCGAAGAGGGTACAACAAAGTGGTACCCATCTGGTGAAATGGACAAGAAGTACCTGAGGAAAGAATGGAGCATGATTCTTGATGCCATGGTGAAGGTGTTCTCAACAAAGACCACTGGTTGGAACAGGATACCCACCTACATCAAGAAACTCACTCACTCTCTCGTCCATGGTTACCAGATGGATGTTGGAAAGCTACTCATGGCACACCTAAAAGCTGCCATAGGTAAAAAGGTATCTATCTATCCTCGCTTTCTAATATTATGCAGTAATTCTTTATGTGATGTTGATGAAAATGCCCCTCACACAGAGGCCTGCAATGTTTTAAAAAGAAACACACACATAACTCTCACTTCACAGAATTTAAATGCACATATTCCACTTTGCTTCACACAACACATGGTTGATCAAGTGCCTAACCTTGATTTTCCATTGCCCTCTAGGTATGAAACCTTCTCTCTCAAGGATGAGGCTGAATTAGACCCAAATTCAGCTAACCCACATTCTACACCATACACTCAACCTAGGTTCTCTAGACTTCCCAAAGGACAAAGGCAAGCTTTGCAAGAATCCAAGAAAAGACCTTTGGAAACTGGTGTTGGTGGTAGTACTGAGAGTAATGAGGGAGTTCCTGCACCTAGTGCAGCAAATAAGGAAGGTAGTCAAACTGAACCCACAACGGTTCCTCTTGAGCCTAAGAAGAAGAGGGCTAAGAGGGTCAAAACCACTGTCAGCCACCCTGCAGTCTCCCAAAAGACTGTAGAGGAAAACAGGGCATTAAACACCTCCCTAGATGTTCCGTCTCAACAAGGGACTTCTATTAAAACTGGCATGTCTCCCAAGGCACCCTGTAAAGAGTCTGCACAACCTCATGTTTCACCTCATGAGGAGCCTACACTTGCAGAAACACACAAGGAGTTAGGGCACAGTGAGGATTTCACCTCAACCATTGATGCTTCACAAGTTCACCCTATGAAGCAGCCAATATTCTCTTCTCCACTTTCAACTTCTTCCTTCCCTGATCCATCTATTGTTTCTTCTTCACAACCTAGAGAGGGGGACAGTCCCAACCCTTCAGGTTTCGATCATTCGTCTCCTATCATGGATGAGCCCCCATCTAGTGGTCCACAAGAACCCATTTCTCAAAGTGAGATGGAAACCACCCTTTCAAAGACTGAGCTAGAACAAGGTTCAAATCTTCCAGATATTGAAACAACCAATACCTTGTTCAACCTCCAAGCTGTCACAGCCTCAGTTGCTGTCAAAGACACTGTAAATGTTGCTGTCACAGACAAACCTGATGTCAAGGATGCAGTCAAAGTTGCTGTCACAACCAAACCTGCTGTCCAAGATGCAGTCCAACCTATTTTCACCCCTTCAGTTGACAGTAACATTTCTGGAAAAGCTGCTGTCACCTCTACACCGCTTGCTTATGATGAGGTTCTTGTTGAGGATGCCTCTGATGCTGATGTGCCACTCTCTCAGTATATCAAGGTACACTCTAAACCATCTTTTTCAATGCATGTAAGTACTGCTCATACCCATGCATCTAGGATGAGTGAGGGAGAGAAAAAGAACAGAGAGATAAAAGAAAAGAGAGGTGAGCCAAAAAATGAGAGGCAACCAAATGATCTGGCAAAAGGACAGGGAGTTGAGCATGTCCAGAGTGCAATTGAGGGAGCCCACACTTATCAGGCAATAGGCCTTGAGAGTACTAAAGTAAGGAGTGATGAGATCACTCAGAAAAACCATGAGAGTGTGAGAAACCCCTCAGCCTCCATGCCCCATTCTTTTCCTTCTCCTCCAAAAAGGTTGAGAACTGGTGGCCCCTCTACTCAAACTGCCCTCAGGTTGGAAGCCCTGGAGAACAAATGCCAATCTATGGAAGCCAAGCTTGACAATCTATCTAACTTGGTGGCTATTGGATTTGCTGGTATTCAACAGTTAATTCAGCTTTTTATTTTCTAAGATTGATGCTGCCAACTTACCTATGGGGGAGAAAAGGGTAAGATCAGAATCTGTCAAGGTGCAAGGTGGAGCAAAGGTGGAGCAAAGGGGGAGTCAGGGAGTAAGGGGGAGCCAGGGAGTAAGGGGGAGCAATTTGCAGGACAATAGGAAAGTGGAGCTAATAATCTTGTTGAATATGAAATTGATGGGGAGAAAGTGTTGATATCTTGAGAAGCATTGGAGGAAATGCAAGAAAGACCAAAATCTAAAAGACCAATACTTCCTCCTTTCTCAATAAGGGAGCCAACTCCACAAACTCAAGAAACTGCATACCAAAATCTGTGGAGAGAAAAGGAGGAGCAGAACAAGCAAGGGAAAGGCAAATGGAAGATGCCTGAATACTGTAGTTCAACAGTCATATGGACTGAGGGAACTGAATTGGACCAGGAAGATGCAAATGACTTGATGGTGGATTACAGGGAGAGCACACTGCACAACCAGGATGAAGAATTCAACAGGATGATTGAGGAGGTAATGAGGGAACCAAGTGAAATCCTAACCAACACCTCAACATTACTGATGAGCAAGATTGTGAGTGTGTGTGTGAAGATCAGTGAGGAGAGAAGATGTGCCATTGATATGTACTTGGACACAGGAGTATCCATGTTCATCACTATGCAGTTATTGCAGAACCTTCCAGCAAGGGTGTTAAGTGTGATGAAGTCCAAGATTAAAGCAAATCACACATCCTTCAATGAGATTCTACAGATGCAAATCAAAAATTTAATCTCAGAGAAACTTCCAGAGGTGTACTTTAATCCATTATGTGTCTACTATGGAATAGTCACAAAGACTGATGACAAGAAGTGTGCATATTTGAATATAAAGGGCACATCAAGAATGAAGACAAAGTCAATAATGAAGGTGCTAAATATGATTCTCAACTCTAAGATCAACAAGGAGAAAGTTCAAGCTGTCAAAGCAATTCACAAACTACTAGCAAAGAGAGAGAAGAAGCACAGCTCTAAAGTAAATGAGTTAATCTCTAAAGCCAATGCCAAAAGAACTGATCAAGGTGAAAGTTGTGCATTTGATGACTCTCTTGATGATGATGATGAGTTGGATGGAAGTGGAGGATCAGGTGTGGCAAAGAATGCTGGTGGAAAAGCTGCTGGGAAGGTTGTCAATCTAGCCCAGGAGGAAAGTAAGAAAAAGCTCCTATACAAGAAAAGAAAGATGCTGGTGCTACAGAAGAGGAGGAATTTGAAACACTTGAAGTTTTGTAGGCAAACATCTTAAGGCGTGCAATTGACAGTATCAATGCTGAAAAAGATGTTGTCACCAAAGAAGCTGTCAAGGAAGATACTGTCATGACAGATGCTGTCAACAAAGATACTGTTATGGAGGACACTGTCATGAAAGATGCTGTCAGCAAAGATACTGTCGTGGAAGATGCTGTCAAGGATGAAACCAAGCAAGAAGTCAAGCCTAAAAGGACAAGATCCTTAGCCAAAGCTTGGTTTTCTAGACAGGAACCTGAACTTGAGAGAACCACTAGAGTGAAGAAAGGAAAGATGAAGTACTCAGGAAAGGGAAAGTCTACAGGATTTGGTCGAAAGCTGTGGAAACCACTTAGGGCAAAACCCACAAACAACTTTGACTTGCTGAGAGACGAGGCTAAAGAAATCAAAAGTGTAGAAGTAAAAACTAGATGCCAACAATGAAGCACACCAGTATGTCCTTTGGTATGATAAATCCAAATTAGTAAAGGTAGAAAAGGACTTCACTATGGAGCTCGATTCAAATGTGGTAAATGAAGACTTCACATTTACAAAGGAGAGAGTCAGAAGAAGAATTGATTATTTCTTCTTAGAGAGAATGGTGAATCTGCTGCTAAGTTATGACAATATACCCAACAAAGTCATGGAGCATGTTCTGAAATATAGAGCTGAAAGAGATGAAGAATTCTATCAGAAGCATGGGAATTGGGTAGAGCATGATGATGCTGATATTGCTAACTTAGTAGAGCACTCTGATGAAGAAATAATTGACATTGAAGATGATCTCCCTGCAGAAGAAGAGCAAGCCAGGCCAAGTCAAGAGAGACCAACCAAAGCTGCACATGATCAGTCTGTTGAGGAAGTTGAAGCTGCACTCTTGAGCAAATACAAGATTCTGAACAAAATGAAGAGTAAAGAACCCAACTTTCAACCGTGTGTGCTAGAGAATCCTTTGAGAATCAAGCATGGAAGGGAAGAAATTTATTTGGACAGCTTCCACAAGCTCAAAACCAGTGTACTGAAAGAGTTAAACTACTTGGTGGTTGGATCAACTCACCATCTATAAATGTTGTGTTCCTTTGAACTTGAAGAAATTCTTCAGAGAAGGAAATGTGAAGACTCAAAGCTGGACAGGGCAAGGAGGACAACTCTAAATGAATTTCCTGGCAGAAGATTCAAGCTTGATCAGGCACACTAAAATTCAGAATCTATGTCTTTGGTCAAGAGTTGTGGATGGATCTCCAGGATGCCCAACAAGTCAGCTCTAGAACAGCTCAACAGTACATTGATGAGATTGAAGATGATGCATTTTCTCCTATAGAAATATCTCTGGTGGATGGTCTCAGGAGATGTTTAGCAGAAGCTCTCAGAAGAGAGGAAAAAGCCAGGCTGGAAAGGAAGATCTTAAGCTCAAGCTAGGTAAAAACTTTTTATCTGCTCAATCATTCAGGAGCAACTATGTTTGTAGCTATTCTAATCTTTGTTAGTTAAGTTGTCAGCATGTATTGTTTCTAATTTTGTTGTTATTGTCCATTAAAACAAATTGGGGGAGATTGTTAGGATTTATGGGTGATAGAATAGAGACAACTTAACTTTGTGTTTAGTAATACTTAATTTTATTAAGTAGAACATACTGTCACAACTAGAGTATGTTCTTGTAGCCAATTAATTTGCTGTAATAAAATTGTTTGTATATCTTGGAAGAAGTTTATTCATTTGTTCAAGCCTCAAGATATACATCAGGACAACAGCAAGAATAAAAGTTACTATCATATCATTAACAGTAAGGTTACAAGAAGACAACATGTTGCAAGTCATGACATCATATTCACTCTGACAGCAACATTGGCGGAAGCCTAAAGACAACAACATTCTTCTAAACTGACAGCAAGTTTGGAACTCCTGACAGCAACTATTGCGGGGAATTCATACTGTCACCAAAATCACTTTCTTGTGACAGCAAACTTGGCATGTCAGGATACTGTCTCAAGGGGATTCATTTTGAATTGGGGATGTACCCAGTCAAACATGTGACAGATTGGATGTTCAAGAAACAGGCGTGCTGCAGTATCCCAACACTGTATCAGGCCTGCAAATGTAATATCCGTGAATTTTATTATTTGATTAAATGATATATTTAATATAAAAATTTTATTGTGGAGTATTGGAATATTATTAAATGATAATTATTGTGTGCTTATGTGCTAAATGGTGAGTCGAAAGCCCCTTTCAAATATTTCGTCATTTGGAATTTTCTTCAAATCTGAGCCCCGTTTTGATAATTCAAGGGCCCCATTGGAATTTCGTACATTAATTATTATCTCTTCGTCTTTCGTATTCGAATCATTATAAGGAGAGATATTCGTATCATTTCATTCCTACCTATTTGATTCTGCAAGAATAATTCATTTTGTTCAAAAAGGGAAAAATTGTTCCGAACCCTAATTGCTTAAGGGGACGGATATATCATTTTATATCAATATTACATTTGTTATAGCCCCAGTATTCTTGAGCATTAGTTATATAATGATATGTATTTATTTGGATAATTATCAATCCTTGTAGATAATTATCTTCTCGTAAAACGTTTTTTAACCTAATTAGGGTTTTTAAACGATCCAGTGGATCTATAACGATCCAAAAGTGTTCCTTGGGGTATTATTTTTCCAAAAATATATAAAGACGAATCGTACCTTATAACCTTCATAATCTGCATTGCGTATAATCAAAAAGTAAAAATTTCCGAAAAGTGTTCTTCGTGTTCTTGAATAATCAATCCATTCGTTCAAGGTGTTATTGATTTCAGAAATCAAAGTTCAAGTACTCAAATCAAAGCTCTTGATCTCTAGTTTCAGAATCTTCCAACCTCATCATCATCTGGTAAGTTTTCAATTTTATATGAATTTTTCAACATTCGAATTAAAATTAGGGTTCTTGGTCGATTTGGGGATTTTCATTCTGTTGATTCTCCAATCAATTGGTTGCTTCTAACATGTTCCTAGGGTTCTAATTAGCAAGAATCCATGATTTAATTTCGTGTTTAAGTTCAATTTAGTCGGGTTTGATTTTCGGGTTTTGACCCGAATTTTTCTTTTACTTCGTTCGTTCTTGTTGTTGATCTGACATTGATTATGATATGGGGCTTTGATTGTGTGAGTTATAAGCTTCATTTTGTGATATTAATCGTAGAGTTTCATGTAGAAATGAGAGAGATCTGGTTTCCGGCCGGAGTCTTCCCCGACGGTTTCTTTGACCGGATTCTGGGCTCGATTCCGGCATGGGACAGATGTAATTGTGTGTTGGTTGTGTTTGTTTTGAGAAGGCGAGCAAAAGCCCTCTAAGTTTGTTCGTGTTTGGACGGGATTGTTGAATTCCGGTCGCCGGACACCGGCCGGATTCTGGAAAACCCAGAATCCGGTGGGTTGTTCTTGGTGACCCGGATTTGTTCTTCCCAACCCGTTTACCCGAAGTTTGACCCGGTTTCAATCTTCAAAACCCTAATTCATTTTCTGAAAACTGTTTTTGGATTTCATTTTTAAATTTAATTCGAAAATAGTTTAAAAACTTTAAAAATTCATATTTTTATTTTAAAAATATATTTTAATATCAGAAAAATTCTGGAAAATTATATTTATTATTTTAAATTCAAAAATCGATTAAACTTAATAATTTTAAATATTTTTAATTAATAATTAATTTATTAATTAATTGGTTAATTCTTTTAATCAATTAATTCTTAAAAATTAATTATTAATTAGATTTAATTAATTAAAAATTCAGTTTAATTATTTTCAATCCTACTTATTTATTTAAAAATATTTTGAGTATTTAAAGAGTGTCAATTAATTTTATTAATTGATTTATTTGCATTTAAATGTTTATATTTGTAACAGCCCCAAATCCGGGGTCAGGGATTTAGAGTAGTCACGATCCATTTACTCCTTGCCTTACCTGTATTACTCACACCGTTCATAATTCACCTGCTCATGACCCCACAATATATGCCTCACACACACACACACACACACAGGTTAGAGTCTCAGAAACGACACGATACAACAACTGCGGAATAAATAATTTTTATTACAATACCCAAATGTCCTTTGAATCTGTCACTGATACAATTTCTACGTAATGTTACATAACCAACTTAGCCTTCTGATGCTCACAATCCTCTCATACCATTCATATATGTACATAAGTTGAATACCAAAAGCTGTAGCCTGATTCGATTGGTTCGTACTACTCTCGGGATCACTGCTAGAAACTGTTTATGGAAACGCCTTGCGGGGTATGTGCCGTCCCATTGGCATCCTGCTTCGCTGCTATATAATATATATAAAACAATAGCAAGAGTGAGAGATAGCTCAGCAAGGTAATGAAAGTATGGCATAATTCTGCCTTTAATTCAATTCAGAATAAAGCGGGTATTAGACAATAAATTGGTCAAAATATCTCGATACTGAAATTAGTTCCTTATCGGAATGTATTCCAAAAGCAGTACCATTGTTGTATTTCAAATATCATTTCCATAATATTCTGCAACTTTCGATATTCATACTATGAACAAAGTTCTAGTATAATATAAAAGATGAAGTAACAAGGTAATTCAGTATATCCTTTCCGTAAAATATCTGCTATATAAAATATAAGCAGACTATCAACATATAACTCAAAAGATGAAGTTATAAGGAAAATTCAATATAAGGTTTCCGTAACCCAAAATCCACTTATGCATATATAATCTGAGTAAGATTTTATCAGAGTCATACTCATAAAGTCAAAGATGAAATTGCAAGGATTTATTGCCAATTCATTTCCAAACACTTTTCGACCCCCTGCCAACATGATTGGTTCTTTATCCCAATGCATGTTGCAGGAATATCCAAATTGGATGATGAACTAATACTGGAGTTGCTACCGCGTCCGCTGTGCCTAACCTTGCTATGATCAGTAGCAGGTCACACCGCTGAAATAGTTTTCTACATGTAGATGGAAGAATCACGACAGCCTGACATTGTCTACCGCCTTACTGTGACCTCCCGACCCATTTGGGGCAATAAAAGTTGGATGGGCCCACGCAACTTGACCACTTACACCACTTCTAGTTCAGATGAAATCCATGACTCTGAAACGTAAAGATCGTCCTCCTTTCCCCAAGTGTAACACTTGTTGATACGACTCCACTAAGTAGTTATATCTAGGTTGGAAAGGAAGATTCTCCAATATTTCCCAAGCTATTGCTTGTTAATGGATATCGACTTGTTCCATGAATTTACCCCTCGATCATTGAGGTGGTAACACAATATTTGACTTGCAGCAATTACATTGCTTTGAGAAAATATCTGTCCCCTGACAGTTTTTGAATTGAGAGTTTAAAAAGAGTAGTAGTCACTTAAATCAGGTTTCCCATATTTTTGATAGTTGAGCGAGCATTTAAATCCTCTTTAAAAGACAGATTTAAATGGAAAAACAATGTTTTGGGAACCTCTTTTGATTTACAAATACTTAATAATATTTATTAAATAAGTAAATCTTAAATGAATATTTGAAAATAATAATCATTAAGTAAGTAATCCTCAAATGAATATTTGAAAATAATATTCATTAAATAAATAATCCTCAAATGAATATTTGAAAATAATATTCATTAAATAAATAATTAATCTTCAAATGAATATTCAAAAATAATATTCATTAAATAATCCTCAGATAATATTCACAATAATATTCTTCGATTAAGTAAACCTCAAATGAATATCTGAAATAATATTCCTTAATTAATAAATCTCATTTGAATATTCGAAATAATATTCATTAAATAATTAAATCTCAAATAAATATTCAAAAGTAATATTCATTAAATAAATAATCCTTAAATGAATATTCACACTAATAATCTTTAAGTCAATAATCCTCAAATGAATATTCATAAATAATATACTTTAAGTCAATAATCCTCAAATGAACATTCATAAATAATATACTTTAAGTCAATAATCCTCAAATGAACATTCATAAATAACATTCTTTAAATAAATAATTAATCCTCGAATAACAGTACCCGATATCTTTATCAGAAAATAACCTTTATCATATACAAAATATAATCACTTCTGATCTTTCAAGAAAATCACATGCCCTTATCCTAGGGCAAATATAAAATCCTGGCTTATAGCTGATATCCCATATCTAACTTATAAGCCCCAACTTCAAGTCATAACCTCAAGTATTGCTATATATAGCAATTCGAAAACAAGTATGCAATTTACATATATCGCAATCGCATATCATAAATGAAAACAGTTATTATCACAACAACAGTAGTATAGGTTTTGAAAACTTGCCTGATGCTCGAGAAGTGATAGGGGTTCGCGACGATGCCGGACAATCTAGACAAAGTCAAAAAAAACGCACGATTAATCCCCTGGATAATCCACTTGTACTCAATGCTTAAACACGTAAGCGAAACACAACCAAGGCATTACTAGCTCGTTATAGGCTCATACTAAGTCTAGGTTAATCGACAATTACTTAAGTCATAGGTTTAGTCCGAAATCGATCCTCGAATACAAGTTATACTTAACCATTTACAACATTGGTTTCTAAGTCATGTTCTTAGTGGTTTTCGCTTGCGCAACCTCGGCTAACACATTTCTATAAAATCGAAAAATAATCTTTTTAATACGAATCTTTTTCGTGAGCCTTCCTAACTGTCTCTAGTATTATTACTCAAAGTTTCACATTTTAATATGGCTTCTAAGTGGTCCAAATATAGCCTCAAAGTTGGTACATTTCTGCAATCTCGTTCCTTGAACCACTTTCACTAAAATGGTCATATCTCATAAACCGTAATTTGTATAGACATGATCTTTATACCAAAACAAACCTTAAAACAAGACCTACATGTTCATGAGCAGGGTTGTTCAAAAATATTCCAAGACCAGTTCGTAATGCTTGCTCAAAACAGCCTTAAATCAAATGGGCATTACGACGGCTATAATCGTAACGTTTCCCGGTTTTTGTTATGTCAAAACCTCTTAAAACCAAATCAATTCAACAACACAACCATTTTTACAACATAATCAGTTTATATACTTCAAGAACATATCACCAACATCAACCAACAACAAGTATCCATCAAGAATTAACCATACATACTCCAAACTCCATAAACATGCTCATTCTTGAACATTACTAAAAACTTCACTTAAAATCCAACATAAATCAAAGGGTGGATGAGTGGTATACCTTCCTTGACGCTCTACCAACACTAACCAGTGGTCACAATCACTCAACAAGCCTTAGATACTCCTTACAAAGCTTAAACCTTAAGATCCAATCAAGAAAACAAGTTAACAAATTTCGGAGTTACTATTCATCATCACTTTGTAAAATCCATATAAAATCGAAAAACAAGAGTTTGGTTCTAAGATTTTTACCAGACCTTGTACTCTTCATAATATTTCTTTTGAGCTATAGATCGCCAAATTTAAAGCTTCCTAGCTAGGGTTTTGAGTCCCATCTTTCCGCTGGACAGAAACTGGACAGTTTGGGGTTCTCCAACTCGGGGAAGCGATTTGACTAGGCTACACTCCTTTGTTGGCCATGAAATTTTGAACGAATGTTGCCCATGGAGTGGAGAAGCTATGGTTAAAATTTGGTGATTTAAGGATGGATATAAATGGAGTTATGGATTTTTCTTTGGACTCTATTTCTGCTGGGCAGAAAATCTGGAGAGTTCTTCTTCCTTTTTCTTTTTGTTGTGTCTTGATCAATAGATAAGAATGCTGATCTTTTGTGGTTAAAAAGGGGGTGAGTCATCACCTTAATGGCTTAGTCATTGGACACGTGTCGCACATGCAAGAGCTTAGCTAAAGTAGCTTTACTGGTTCGTTTCCTTTCACATGGATGATCCAATTGTTGCATCCCTCGAATTAATTTTGTTACATGTTACTTCCATGTTTATATTTAATCCTGTAAATGTTGCCCTGTTCCTCTTGAAACGATTCGAAATATTTCCTAAAGAGCGAATAAAACTCTACGCGATTTTCGCAGTGAATAGTAACTATTCACTATTCACTTCAACAATCGAATCCTTAAATCGACTTTAATAAAATAATAAACTTCCAAAATATTAAATCCTCAAATCCTCAATTTTAATATCTCATTTCTTGAATATAATAATATATAATTCGCTGCCCGGTCAGATACTAAACCAAAATAAACTTTGGAATTTCTGAATTCCGATCGTCTTTGCATTCACTTATTTACTCCGTAGATCACTAATATGACTTCGGAATATCCACACTACGTCTCGTACATAGGTGGCATGAAAAATTTTCTTAACCCTCAAAATCACTATTCATCCACCAATTCACTATTCACTGATGCACTTAATCATAATAAGAAAAGTTTTAAATTTTACCAAAAATTCGGGTTATTATAATATTGGATTTAAAAATAAGTTTCGTTTGATGTTTTAAAAATGTTTATAAGTGCTATATGGTTCATATTAATTGTGTGTTGTGTTTTATAGTCTGCATATGCCTGTACTAGGGCAAATATCTGAGTTTTAAATATCGTAAATCATACCAGACGTCCGATACGTAACCGGTTACTTGTTTAAATGTGATTATTGATTGAATAAGTGTCGAGAGTAGAACGAGAATAGTTAGACTTATTGTGATGAGTTGTTTAATTATAGAATCGAGTTCCCGGAGCAAGGGAAAGGGAAAGGTAGAGTGAGCAGAGTCGATCCGACAGTAGCTTAGACCAGGCAAGTATCTGTGCCTTTATTTGTGATAAAATTTATTATTGTCTTGATTACTTGAATACCGGTATCCCCAGAACAATTCAAATGATCAATCTTTTAACCGCATTTGGACAACTGATTCCATTTCCTTAGAGATTCTTGATTCTTTGATTTGATCTGCATCGAAAACCCTTATTTCCAATTCACTTGATTATTGTTTACCACCATTTGTTATTGTTTATCATCCTTTGATTATTATTGACAACCATTGATTATTTGACTTCCATCTTGACTATTGATTACGGTCATTGATTATCGATTACCAATATTGATTTCCTTATTGAATGAGTACACTGTACCATTGAAATTATTCTATGATTCTTTCTCGATCTTCATTTGATACTGAGCAGTTGAATCTCTTTTGCAATTACTATACATTGAGTTTATCTTATTGAGCATGTTATTGTATATACCCTATGATAGATTTGGCATGTGTTTTTAAAATGGACCAGTAATTGGTCGGGCCATATTTATGGTCGGAATAACTTAAGGCCCAGATTGGCCTGAGATCCAGTAGAGGACTATGCCGTGAGCTAGTCCGGGGTTGATGCGTGGCTGGCCAGCAGCACAACCTTTGATTTGAATAAAATGTATAAGTCAAATCATAATTCTTTTTCTTCAATTGTTATTGATACAAAGCATGTGTTAGCTAAATATTGTTGATTATGATATCATAAATTCATATCCTTACAACTGTGATAGAAATGATTCATTGATGTTTGCTGAGCAATTTTGGCTCACTCTTGCTTGTTGTTTGCTAACCCTATTCCAGTGAAGCGAGAGTATGAGTCGGCACAGCGTGACTGATAGTTCACCAGCAGCCAGGAGAGCCCCTCGAGTCATTGTCATTGGCAGGGTAGTTGTTGTTTTGCCTTTCTAGATTAGATGTCTAGATTTGAACTTTAGTTGTGATGTAATAACTCTGATAAAACTGGTATTGTATTAATAAAAGATTGTAGTAGCTTGTGTTCATTGCCATAATCTGGATGCGGTCTTGGTTAAGGGGTATTTGTGTCTTTATATATTATGCATGTGTTAAATAGTGTTCCGTTGGTCGGATGACTCCTCAAATCTGTACCCCGGGTTTGGAGGGCGTCACAGTTGGTATCAGAGCAACAGGTTATGGCATTTGAAACAAGTTAGGACTTAGGGTCCAGGATAAAATAGAGAGTTAGGAATTCACGTAAGGATATTAGGAGGTCAACTAGGGATATTATGCGTAGTAATTAAATGTGGTTATAATTGCTGCCCCCTAGTTCTAGTTCAGACTCAAACCCTTCCTAGGATACGATAGCAGAGATACCTACACCCGTTGAGAGAGCAGGACCGTCTCGGCCAGTGCGATATCAGCCTAGGAATCAGCATCCGGTAGTCAGGAGAGATCAGGTACCTTGTCCTATTCCACTCCGACAAGTAGCCCCAGCACCAGTGTCTCAGGCATCAGTTTGTGGGCCTTTGTATCAGTTATGTGAGCCACCAGTTCCACACCATGAGTATCAGAGGGTGAGTAGAGAGAAGGAGTACCGTTATGGACAGGTTATGGAGATGGGTAGGGTTCGTTCGATCGAAGCAGCTGCTATCCGAGAGAGGGACAGACTTAGAGATCAGATAAGGGACATTCAGATGAGGTTTAGGGTTACGAGGACCTTGGTTGAGACTCGATTGCACGGATTAGCTTCTAGTCGAGAGGGAGAGACAATAGCAGGGATGAGACAGATTTTGGATTATGCGATGAGTGAGATTGCAGAGATTTCAGGACCCTCGTTATGGCCGGCAGGAGCAGGTGATCTGTGAGCAGGTTTTAGGAGCAGACATATGTGACATGGGTATATGGTTTCTAGATAGTTAGTATATAGATGCATATTGTAGAATCAGCAGTGCACCGGGCTTATAGGAACGCCTCGGGTTGTTGTTGCATTTTTGTTGTATTGCTGGTCGGCAGTTATGGTTCAGCCATGATATATTTTCTTTTGAAGCGTTCTACGCTTGTACTAACTCTATCTATATATATATGATAAACCTCTTTTATAGAACTGTATTTATTCCCTTGTCATTCATTTCCAGCATCATAACTGTTATTCTACTTGTTGCAACGAGTGTACCCATACACCGTTGAGAAAATATGTAAACCTTCGAGATATCAATTGTGATCCTTCCTTCTTTTATATGGACTGTTTGATTAAGCCAATTATTGTTTATTCATCAGCGATATGGCTCCTAGACGACAAACCCGTTCAACTGATACCTCTGACCAATAAGGTCAACAAAATACACCTCCCACGGGCCGCATGGACCCGATGGTAATCCAGTTGTTAAATACTCTTACTCAACAGACTGCCGCATTAGCACAGCAGCAACAAGCATTTCAGCAACAACTCTTAGAACAGCAGCAACAACATCAGCATCAGCAGCATCAACAGCATCACCAGCAAGCAGCACCGGCGGTTACGTTCAAATCTTTCCAAGCAGCAAAACCTCCAGAATTTAAAGGATCAGCAGACCCTGTAGAGGCTAAGTAATGGTTGAAGGAGATGGAAAAGGCTTTTGCCTTGATAGAAGTGGCAGAGGATAAGAAGACGGAGTATGCAAGCTATTTTCTGAAGAATGAGGCCAGTTATTGGTGGGAAACGAGTAGGGCTATGGAGCCCGAGGGATTGATTACGTGGGCAAGATTTACAGAGTTGTTTTTGGAAAGGTATTTTCCGGACTATATGAGAGATCAGATGGAATTAAAGTTTTTGGAGTTAAAGCAGGGAAGCATGACAGTGCCCCAATATGAAACAAGGTTTACAGAGTTGTCAAGGTTTGTTCCAACCTATGTGGATATAGAGAAGAAGAAGGCCAAGAGGTTCCAGCAGGGACTGAGGTCTTGGATTCGTAGCAAGTTAGCTATATTAGAGTTGGACACCTATGCAGCGGTGGTCCAAAAGGTAATGATTGCGGAGACAGAGAGTGATTCTTACATGAAAGAGAGGGAGAACAAGAAAAGGAAAGCAGGGATACCCGATAAGGGACAACACCATGGAAGTTTTCAAGGGCAAGCAAATAAGAAACTGGGATTTCAGCCCGGAAGGAATACAAGTTTCAGGAAACCAGATACCGGGAGCGTAGGACAAGATAACCGTCTACCAGCCGGCAGTCAGCAGGGACTTTCTAGACCCCCACTACCAGAATGCAAGACATGCAGGAAGCGACATCCTGGGATATGCCATCGATTGAATGTCACATGCTTTAAATGCAATCAGAAGGGACATTATTCCCGGGATTGCAAGATAGGCATTGTGTGTCATCGGTGTAAGAAACCAGGTCACATGATTAAGGACTGCAGAGCACCAGCAACCGTGAACAATATGATTCGGGCGATTGAAGCACCCCCAGTTGTTAATGTCCAGCCGTTAGCCAGGACCTAAAATATGTCAATGGGAGAAGCAGTGAGAGATTCCGACGTGGTGGCAGGTACACTTCTAGTAAATTCTATTCCTGCAAAAGTGTTAATAGATTCGGGAGCGACGAAGTCTTTCATTTCTGAAATGTTTGCTCGTAGATTGAATTGCGTAATGAAACCCTTAAGTGGAGTGTTGAATATAGAGATAGCTAATCAGGATCGTATCGCGATCAGTTCATATTATCCTCGTTGTGAGATAGAGATTTTGGGAAATCGTTTTTATGTTGACTTGTTACCTTTTAAGTTAGGTGAATTTGATGTGATATTAGGGATGGATTGGTTGACTGAGTATGATGCGAGTATTGACTGTAAGAATAAGAGGGTTACTTTGATTACCCTAGAAAAGAAAGAAATAATATTTAGAGGAGAGAGGCAAGGAAAGAGGTTCCTGACGATGATTCAGGCTAAGAGATTATTAAGGCAAGGTTGTGAGGCGTATTTAGCTTATGTGATAGATATAGATAAGGAAGTTTCTATGTTAGAAGATATTCCAGTTGTAAATGAGTTTCCAGATGTTTTTCCGGAAGAATTACCAGGTTTACCTCCAGATAGAGAGATTGAATTTGCGATAGACTTAATACCAGGCGCGTAGCCAGTATCTAAGGCCGCTTACAGAATGGCACCAGTGGAGATGAAGGAGTTGGCTGATCAACTGCAAGATTTGCTAGAAAAAGGAATTATTAGACCCAGCGTTTCACCGTGGGGAGCACCAGTATTATTTGTTAAGAAAAAGGATGGAAGCATGAGATTGTGTATAGACTATCGGGAGTTGAACAAGCTGACCATTAAGAACAAGTATCCGTTACCTCGAATAGATGATCTGTTTGACCAGCTGAAAGGAGCGGTACATTTTTCAAAAATTGACCTACGGTCAGGATATCACCAACTGAAGATTAAAACAGACGACATACCGAAGACAGCCTTTCGAACGAGGTATGGGCACTATGATTTTTTAGTAATGGCGTTTGGACTAACAAATGCACCAACAGCTTTTATGGACTTAATGAACAGGATTTTCAAGAGATATTTGGACAAGTTTGTAGTGGTATTCATCGACGACATCTTGATATACTCAAAGACAGAAGAAGAGCATGCAGACCATTTGCGGATTGTGTTGGAAACATTGAGACAAGAAAGACTATATGCGAAGTTTTCCAAGTGTGAATTATGGTTGAGAGAAGTTCATTTCTTAGGACACGTGGTGAGCAGTGAAGGCATCAAAGTGGATCCAGCAAAGATAGAGGCAGTGAAAGATTGGGAAAGACCAAGGACACTGACTGAAGTCAGAAGTTTCTTGGGATTAGCCGGATATTACCGGAGATTTGTGCAGGATTTTGCGAAGATAGCTACTCCAATGACCAAGCTGACAAGGAAAAACGAGCGATTCATATGGAACGATAAATGCGAAGAAAGCTTCCAAGAGTTAAAGAACAGACTAACTACGTCACCGGTATTGATGTTACCAGATGATCAAGGTCAATTCGTAATGTATAGTGATGCGTCGTACAAAGGATTGGGATGCGTACTTATGCAACATGACAAGGTGATTGCTTATGCGTCAAGACAGTTGAGACCCCACGAACAGAAGTATCCTACACATGATTTGGAGTTAGCAGCGATTGTGTTTGCTTTGAAGATATGGAGACACTACTTGTACGGAGAGAGATGTGAAATTTACACCGATCATAAGAGTTTGAAGTATATCTTTACTCAGAAAGAGCTGAACATGAGGCAACGAAGATGGTTAGAACTAATCAAGGACTACGACGTTTCTATCAACTATCATCCCGGCAAGGCAAATGTGGTAGCAAATGCACTGAGCAGAAAAGAGAGATTAAATACACTGACGATGACCAAAGAGTTATACAAGGAATTTGAGAAGTTAGAGATCGAAGTAAGTATTCCGAAGGATGCGACAGAGATGATTTATACCATGACGTTTCAACCTGAATTGTTGGAGAAGATACGGAAGTGCCAAGAGCAAGTTATGAATGATGATGTGAGTAAGATGACAGGTGAGGAAATATGTAGCCAACCGGACGACAAAGGGATCTTGAGATTTGCTTCTCGGATATGGGTACCTAATGTAGCGGAACTGAAAAGTGAGATTTTGCGCGAAGCGCATAACTCGAAGTATTCAATTCATCCAGGAAGTACGAAGATGTATCGAGATCTTAAAACGAACTTTTGGTGGCCAGATATGAAGAGAGAGATTGCGGAATGGGTAAGTAAATGCTTTACGTGTCAAAGAGTTAAGGCGGAACATCAGAGACCAAGTGGATTACTTCAACCATTGGAAATTCCTGAATGGAAGTGGGAACATATTGTGATGGACTTTGTAGTAGGATTGCCGAGAACGAAGGCTAACCATGATGCCATATGGGTTATCGTGGATCGATTGACGAAATCTGCGCATTTTCTTCCAATTAACGAAAGATTCTCGCTGGATAAGTTAGTTCATATCTACATAAAAGAAATCGTAGTACGACATGGAGTTCCAGTATCGATAGTGTCTGATAGAGACCCTCGATTCAATTCAAGATTTTGGAGGAGTTTTCAAGAGTGTTTGGGCACCGAGTTAAGAATGAGTACGGCTTATCATCCGCAGACGGACGGTCAAAGCGAAAGAACAATTCAGACTATTGAAGATATGCTTAGGACATGTGCACTTGACTTTGAAGGCAGTTGGGACGATCATCTACCCTTGGTGGAATTTTCATATAATAATAGTTTTCACGCGAGCATCGGAATGCCACCTTACGAAGCTTTGTATGGACGAAAGTGTCGATCTGCAGTGTATTGGGAAGAAGTTGGTGAACGGAAGATGATAGGACCAGAACTAGTGCAAAGAACAAAGGAAGTGGTTCAATTGATTCAGAGAAGATTGATAACAGCTCAGGACCGACAGAAAAAGTATGCGGATCTAGCCAGAAAGGATGTGGGATTCGAAGAAGGAGAGCAAGTGTTACTAAAGGTTTCACCATGGAAAGGATTAGTTAGGTTTGGAAAGAAAGGGAAGTTGAGTCCGAGATATGTTGGACCGTTTGAGATTTTGAAGAAAGTAGGCAAGGTAGCTTACGAGTTAGCACTGCCGCCACATATGCATCACGTTCATAATGTATTTCATGTATCTATGCTTAAGAGGTATCGACCAGATTCGAATCATGTAATAGAGTATGAACCCATAGAGGTCCAGGCAGATTTATCTTATGTAGAACGACCGATTCAGATATTGGATCATAAGGAGAAAGTACTAAGGAATAAGACAGTAGCGTTAGTGAGAGTTTTGTGGAGGAATCCTAAAGTAGAAGAGTCTACCTGGGAGTTAGAGAGTGAGATGTTAGAGAAGTATCCCCAGTTGTTTCCTTGATCTGATTCTGAGGACAGAATCCTATTAAGGGGGAAATGATGTAATATCCGTGAATTTTATTAT
Organism: Heracleum sosnowskyi; assembly: GCA_030848705.1. Lineage (NCBI taxonomy): Eukaryota > Viridiplantae > Streptophyta > Magnoliopsida > Apiales > Apiaceae > Heracleum > Heracleum sosnowskyi. The sequence goes on along the minus strand of JAUIZM010000016.1, from coordinate 1,671,942 downwards.
TTGATTAAATGATATATTTAATATAAAAATATTTATTGTGGAGTATTAGAATATTATTAAATGATAATTATTGTGTGATTATGTGCTAAATGGTGAGTCGAAAGCCCCTTTCAAATATTTCATCATTTGGAATTTTCTTCAAATCTGAGCCCCGTTTTGATAATTCAAGGGCCCCATTGGAATTTCGTACATTAATTATTATCTCTTCGTCTTTCGTATTCGAATCATTATCGGGAGAGATATTCGTATCATTTCATTCCTACCTATTTGATTCTGCAAGAATAATTCGTTTTGTTCAAAAAGGGAAAAATTGTTCCGAACCCTAATTGCTTAAGGGGACAGATATATCGTTTTATATCAATATTACATTTGTTATAGCCCCAGTATTCTTGAGCATTAGTTATATAATGATATGTATTGATTTGGATAATTATCAATCCTTGTAGATAATTATCTTCTCGTAAAACATTTTTTTAACCTAATTAGGGTCTTTAAACGATCCAGTGGATCTATAACGATCCAAAAGTGTTCCTTGGGGTATTATTTTTCCAAAAATATATAAAGACGAATCGTACCTTATAACCTTCATAATCTGCATTGCGTATAATCAAAAAGTAAAAATTTCCGAAACGTGTTCTTCGTGTTCTTGAATAATCAATCCATTCGTTCAAGGTGTTATTGATTTCAGAAATCAAAGTTCAAGTACTCAAATCAAAGCTCTTGATCTCTAGTTTCAGAATCTTCCAACCTCATCATCATCTGGTAAGTTTTCGATTTTATATGAATTTTTCAACATTCGAATTAAAATTAGGGTTCTTGGTCGATTTGGGGATTTTCATTCTGTTGATTCTCCAATCAATTGGTTGCTTCTAACATGTTCCTAGGGTTCTAATTAGCAAGAATCCATGATTTAATTTCGTGTTTAAGTTCAATTTAGTCGGGTTTGATTTTCGGGTTTTGACCCGAATTTTTCTTTTACTTCGTTCGTTCTTGTTGTTGATCTGACATTGATTATGATATGGGGCTTTGATTGTGTGAGTTATAAGCTTCATTTTGTGATATTAATCGTAGAGTTTCATGTAGAAATGAGAGAGATCGGGTTTCCGGCCGGAGTCTTCCCCCACGGTTTCTTTGACCGGATTCTGGGCTCGATTCCGGCATGGGACAGATGTAATTGTGTGTTGGTTGTGTTTGTTTTGAGAAGGCGAGCAAAAGCCCTCTAAGTTTGTTCGTGTTTGGACGGGATTGTAGAATTCCGGTCGCCGGACACCGGCCGGATTCTGGAAAACCCAGAATCCGGTGGGTTGTTCTTGGTGACCCGGATTTGTTCTTCCCGACCCGTTACCCGAAGTTTGACCCGGTTTCAATCTTCAAAACCCTAATTCATTTTCTGAAAACTGTTTTTGGATTTTATTTTTAAATTTAATTCGAAAATAGTTTAAAAACTTTAAAAATTCATATTTTTATTTTAAAAATATATTTTAATATCAGAAAAATTCTGGAAAATTATATTTATTATTTTAAATTCGAAAATCGATTAAACTTAATTATTTTAATTATTTTTAATTAATAATTAATTGGTTAATTCTTTTAATCAATTAATTCTTAAAAATTAATTATTAATTAGATTTAATTAATTAAAAATTCAGTTTAATTATTTCAAGCCTACTTATTTATTTAAAAATATTTTGAGTATTTAAAGAGTGTCAATTAATTTTATTAATTGATTTATTTGCATTTAAATGTTTATATTGGATTTAAAAATCCAATTTTTGATTTAAAAATTTGTAATGACTTATTTAAAATTCAAATAAGTTTCGTTTGATGTTTTAAAAATGTTTATAAGTGCTATATGGTTCATATTAATTGTGTGTTGTGTTTTATAGTCTGCATATGCCCGTACTAGGGCAAATATCTGAGTTTTAAATATCGTAAATCATACCGGACGTCCGATAACGTAACCGGTTACTTGTTTAAATGTGATTATTGATTGAATAAGTGTCGAGAGTAGAACGAGAATAGTTAGACTTATTGTGATGAGTTGTTTAATTATAGAATCGAGTTCCCGGAGCAAGGGAAAGAGAAAGGTAGAGTGAGCAGAGTCGATCCGACATCAACTTAGACCAGACAAGTATCTGTGCCTTTATTTGTGATAAAATTTATTATTGTCTTGATTACTTGAATACCGTTATCCCCAGAACAATTCAAATTATCAATCTTTTAACCGCATTTGGACAACTGATTCCATTTCCTTAGAGATTCTTGATTCTTTGATTTGATCTGCATCGGAAACCCTTATTTCCAATTCACTTGATTATTGTTTACCACCATTTGTTACTGTTTATCATCCTTTGATTATTATTGACAACCATTGATTATTTGACTTCCATCTTGACTATTGATTACGGTCATTGATTATCGATTACCAATATTGATTTCCTTATTGAATGAGTACACTGTACCATTGAAATTATTCCATGATTCTTTCTCGATCTTCATTTGATACTGAGCAGTTGAAGCTCTTTTGCAATTACTATACATTGAGTTTATCTTATTGAGCATGTTATTGTGTATACCCTATGATAGATTTGGCATGTGTTTTTAAAATGGACCTGTAATTGGTCGGGCCATATTTTTGGTCGGAATAACTTAAGGCCCAGATTGGCCTGGGATCCAGTAGAGGACTATGCCGTGAGCTAGTCCGGGGTTGATGCGTGACTGGACAGCAGCACAACCTTTGATTTGAATAAAATGTATAAGACAAATCATAATTCTTTTTCTTCAATTGTTATTGATACAAAGCATGTGTTAGCTAAATATTGTTGATTCTGATATCATAAATTCATATCCTTACAACTGTGATAGAAATGATTCATTGATGTTTGCTGAGCAATTTTGGCTCACTCTTGCTTGTTGTTTTCTAACCCTATTCCAGTAAAGCGAGAGTATGAGTCGGCACAGCGTGACTGATAGTTCACCAGCAGCCAGGAGAGCCTCTCGAGTCATTGTCATTGGCAGGGTAGTTGTTGTTTTGCCTTTCTAGATTAGATGTCTAGATTTGAACTTTAGTTGTGATGTAATAACTCTGATAAAACTGGTATTGTATTAATAAAAGATTGTAGTAGCTTGTGTTCATTGCCATAATCTGGATGCGGTCTTGGTTAAGGGATATTTGTGTCTTTATATATTATGCATGTGTTAAATAGTGTTCCGTTGGTCGGATGACTCCTCAAATCTGTACCCCGGGTTTGGAGGGCGTCACAGCAAAGACTACGACAGAAGCTTCAGAGATAACAAGACAAAGCTTACCAATTCGGGAGTATGACAAATCAACATCTATTGGAATTGTGTTAAGTTAATTTAGAATGTATCTAGATTGCTTTTTATGTATTGATAACTCTGATTGTATAGCAATTTAGGTAAGGCACACGGGTAGGCAAATTGTAAGGAGCTGCCACAAGAAAATGACAGCAGCTCCACAAACCCGTGATGATAGAGATAATAGTAGTATACTTAGACTATCTCTCTTTCTAAGTTTTGAATAACTGAAGAAATTGAAGCTTGAGAAAGGCACACTTTTCTCAAGGTTGTAGCAACACTTTGCAAAATAAATAAAAACATTTATTTTATGAGTAATCTACTTATGTTTGCATTTCTTCTACTGATAAACATTAATCTTAGTTTTAGTTGTTGAAATAGAGATTGAAATTTATCAGTATTGCATTCAACCCCCCCCCCTTCTGCAATACTCAAGTACCAACAATGCGTGTCGAGCCCTCCATCCCAAATGTAAAGAACTTGCAGGGTCGGAGGGAGTATGACTCTATGAGTGTTACTGTTATGTAATGTAATTAGGTATTAGACAATTGGGCCGGGTACTGCATATGTATGGGTTATGGGTATAGTAAATAATATAACAAAAGTATAAATTAAAATTGAAAAAGTAATATTAATTTGTATATAATGTGTGAGTATATGTATATATATATATATATATATATATATATATATATCTATGTATAAATAATTGGATTTTTTTTTGAATTTCGGGTTTGGATCGGGTTTTGGATTTCGGGTCGGGTTTGGATCGGAATACCTTATATCCAAATCCAAATCCAAATTCATTCGGGTTTAAAAATTGGATCCAAATCCATATCCAAATCCAAAATATCGGGTTTGGTAAAATCTACACTACTAGAAAAACTAGATTAGACATCACACTTTAGACATCAGGTAGAAAAGCCACTGATGTTAAAAGTATCCCTTACACTCGATAAAACTAAAACCGATGTCTAATAGTAATCTACACATCGCTTACTTGAATAAACGATGTTTGAGCCTTATTTTTCAAAAAAAAAACACGCGCTTCCTCTTTTTCCTTTCCCCCTCTTTTACAAAATATTCCCCTAGCCAAATTCACCTCCCCGTCTGTCCCTTAAACATAAAAAATCAAAAAACATAAAAATACTAAACCCACCCACCACCCCCCCCCCCCCCCCAAATCAAAAACATTAAAATCATACACCCCCCGTCCTCTTTTCTCAAGAACCCTAACCTACTCTTTCAACAAAAGGTTTCAATTAGCCTTTCAAATTATTTGATTCTCTCTACCCTTTTTTAATTTATTCAATATTACGTCGATTGTCTCTAACCCCTGCAATTTATTCAATATTATTAGTTCGATTCTCTCTAAATGTATGTTCCGTTTGGATCCATTGTTGGAGGCTTAAGTATTGAATATTGGCGAGAGAGAGAGAGAGAGAGAGAGAGAGAGAGAGAGAGAGAGAGAGAGAGAGAGAGAGAGAGAGAGAGAGAGAGAGAGAGAGAGATTATGATACAAGAAGGGGTTGTTTACGTTTGATGAATTTACAAACCCTAGAGTTGGGTTTATTTCTCTGTTTTATATTTTGATTTTTATAAAATATTGGTTTTGATTGTTTAGTACCATGTTGCATTCAAGATTTATAATTTGATTGATTTTCTTCAGAATCTTTGTGAATTGTGTAATTGGATTTTTGGTTTAAATTTTGTGGGTTTTTGTTATATGTTGGTGATTTGTATTATGTTGTATCTAGCAGAGGCAGCTGGAGCAGGGAAGCAAAAGAAAATGGCAGCAATGGGAGAGGGTGAAGAATCGTCGTGCACTTGTGGTATCGGAAATCTTGTCACTGTTCGAGGAATTGATGGGAAGAAACTCCCTCAAGTCTCTCGCCCTGTCACAGGTACTTACTCACATACATATTCAAAAAGTTCTTGAATTATATTTATTGTTTTTAAGGAAATGAATTGCCACATTATTGATTAAGTTCTTGAATATTACTGAGTTTAAGTAATTGTTCTGTTTAGCTGTCAGAAGGATTTTCAGAATTGTTGTAATGTTTAAAAAAAGCACATATTATTGATGTTATTGTTTTATGCAATTGGTATATGTACTGTTTGTTAATTTTTGGAATTGTTGTTATTGTTGTGTAGGAGTTTCTGTGCCCAATTAGTTGCCACTGCCCAAGCAGCAGCTATTGAAAAGAACAAGGTAGTTATCATATAAATTCTGCCTCACTGTCTTAGATAGCAATTTTACATATTTTTCAGGTGTTCATATATTTAATTATTTATTTATTTAGAACTTTCTGGTGTTATATGAAATGGTTTTTCGCTTTCTACTTGGGTTCCATCAAATGTAGTTATGAGCTCTTCAGGATAGTACTGAAGTCAGTAATTTGTCACTTGTATTTGTATCATCCAAGGGGCCTACCATAAGTTAATACTAAGCAACGTATTTGCATTACGAGCACCTAAGCAATTTTCTTGATTTCTCATCACCTAAGCAGGCACCTAGTTAGGTTCATTTCCACGTTATTTTGTCCGGATAATTAATATTCCTGTTTTGGTGATTGAATGGGGCTGTGCTTTACTGCTTTGGAAGTTTCTGTGTAAGTTTCCACCTAAGTAATGTTATCTGTGTAAGTTTCGACTTGACTATGCTCAAAGGTTATACATGGAGCTCCTGCGATTTAATCTCAAGTAGTTCTCAATATCATAGGATCAACTGTCCGGTCATTTGCATAGCACACTGAATTTGAAAATAAAGTTAGAAGGCTAAAGAGAGGAAGAATCAAGAATAGTTGATAGGAATGCGATGTAGTAAAGAGAGGAAGAATCAAGACCAATATATCAAAAACAAGGGACACTCTCAGTAGCAAAATTTTAATGTTTCTGATGTTAGACAATCTGAACTACATACAATACGTACTTCTAGTCAATGTTTTCTTTTCCTTGGAGGGAAGGGGGCCATACAATTGAAGCATAATCTTTTGGGTACGATGCAACTCTATATTATTAGGTTTGATTTCATTAAGGTATTTTTTATTTAATGATTAGAACTTGGAAGCATATGAGATGGTAATATGATATATTTCTATGGGCTGTTCAAATGTTAGACACTTATTACATCATTAACAATTATATATGTTTAAGTTGCACCACTAGGCAAATCATTTACTCTCAAAGATTAGAATGTCATTGCATAAGCTTATTCTGTAAATAATAAAAATATTTATATATGATACTGTCCTGCAAAAACTGCATCTTCGGGAACTTGACATTCCCTTGTATTAAGTCTATGCATAGTTTCACCCATTTCATCTTAGACATATTTGCGGTCCTCTACTCAGAGATTAAGATTTTACTGAATCAATATATAATTTTTTACGATGTTCATAATGTTGGTATCTACTTTTCTGGTTAAAATCTCTTACGCTTGGGTGTCATTTGTTTAGGGTTGGCAACCGTAGTTCCATATTTTCTTCCATCATATCTGCTGCAAAAGGATCTCAGTCCACAACTAATCAAAGACATTACTTCTAAGGATTCTTGATCAAATTTTGTGGAGATTCAAAATTAGTGCACAAGGTGAATGTTGTTGAACAAGCTAAAACTTGTACCAATTACAGGTAAAGCCAACGCTGTTCAGCTTATAGTTGTAAAGTTTCCTTATTTCTCCATTTCAAGAGAGGAAAATCTCATTTGGCATTTAAAGTTGTACTGTTGTTTATTTGCATGGCCAGTAAAAGATATATTGGTTTCAAGGATACCATAGATTTCTGGTGGGGTGTTGATTTCACTATTCACTATGTTTGGGGAAAAGATCTTTTTAGGAGGGTAATTTTTCTTTCCTGAAAACAACTTCTTTATGAAAAATAAGGATAATATACCAATTGCTGCAGGATGCTGCAGCGTTCAGTTTTTAACTTTTTAACCTGAAAATTTACTCCATGGTGTGTTTCTTAGGTTTTGTCTTTGAAGAATACTTTAGCAATGGCAAACGTGATCATTTAGAAACGAAACAATCATTCTCTCACTATTCTGTAATTAAGTTTCACTATATGCTTATAAAGATACTGATTTATTTCACGAGGAAACCAATGAATATTGGCATGCAATAGGGAAGTAATTATCTTTATTGGTTCATACTATGTATTGGTTTAGTTAGATTGATCCTATCTCTCTTTATTGCAGGGTTATTGTTGTTCTAAGTAGTTAAAAGTGAAATCAAAGGGAAGAAGAATGAGGGAGGATGGCTTTGTCTTGGCACATTGCTAGCGTAAGGAAAGCCACACCACAACTAGAGATGCAGCATTAACAGAAGTTTTTATATGGAATGTGCCTATATGAATGTAGTTTTGATATTTGGATGGTTTGGATTATGTAGTTAGTTTCGATATGAATTGGATAATGTAGTTGACCTATTGAATTTTATATTTGTTTTAGTATATATTGGCCTTTTGATTTCGATATTTGGTTTTGGTTTGGCTTTTTGATTTTGGTCATTTGGTTTTGGTTTTTGGTCATGTCAAATAGGGCATCCATGTACTAAAAAAATACAAAACTTACATCACTTTCGCAAAAAACCGATGTTAAATATCACAAGTAACATCAGAACACTAATGTCTAAAGAATAGAAACCGATGTAAAAGAGAAACCTAGACATCAGTTCCTTATTAAGAAACCGATGTTAAAAAGGAACATAGACATCAGTTCCTTATTAAGAAACCGATGTTAAAAAGGAACATAGACATCTGTTGCTTATTAAAAAACCGATGTTAAAGATTAACATAGACATCGGCTAAAAACCGATGTCTAATACCCCTACTTTTCTCTACACATGCAAAGACATCGCTTCTCTTTTTCAATAGACATCGGTTTTTAGCCGATGTCTAATGCAGTTTTTCTAGTAGTGCTAGTCGGGTCGGAATGGATCGGGTATCCATTGGGTCGGATTTTTCTACCATCCCTAATCATGAGTTCTTCGAAGAGTAGTTGTGCTATTAAGATTCTAAAGTTTCAAAAAGACCATTATAAATGGTGGAGGATGAAGATGTTGTTATTCATAGGAGCTGCAAACCCATTGTACATGGACATCCCGACGAAAGGACCTTTCGTTCCTATGGTTGAAGAAAAAGAATCTACATCAAGTACATAAATTGTATCTAGTAGAGTTGTGCCTAAATATCCAACCAAATGGAATGAAACTGAGAGAGAGAAGGTGGATTTGGACGACAATCTTTTGTTAATCCTCATGGATTCAATGGACTTCTCTATGTACTCTAATTTTGCATCTTTGAAAAATGCTAAGGCGGTTTGGGATCACATAGAGATATTTTGTGAAGGAACTCAGGAGGTTAGAGAGAATGAGAAGCAAATCTTGGTGTCTCAGTATGAAGCTTTCATGTCTCAACCAAAGGAATGAATAACTGAGGTGTTTGAGAGGTTTCACAAACTTATCATCGAGCTTCAGTTAAGTGATAAGGTGTACACCACTAAGGAGCTGAACATGAAGTTTCTTCTCACTGTACCAAATCACCTGGAACCAAGAGTTAACTCAATCAGAGAAAGGGACTTGAATAAAGTCACATATGATGTTTTGTATGGTATGTTGAAGACGTATGAGTTGGAGCTGGTATTGAAAAGAGCTATCCAAGCAAATCAAGGCAGTATGGTCAAAACAACCCGTGCTTTAATTGCAAACAACCCCATACAACAATCTGAGATCTCTTTATCAAATCATGAATTGAGGGTAGAGGAGGTGTTTGATGATGATGAACCATTGACTGAGGAAACTAAAGACAAAGAAGAAGAGAAGGATGAATTATATTCTCTGGAAGAGTTAAATATGATGGACAACACGACCATTGCATTCATGGCAAGAAAGTTCTCGAACATAAGATTTAAGAGAAAACAACTAGTGAAGGCAAAGTATCAAGGCAGTTCATTCAACAAAGGCAAGACAACAAAAAAGTTCAACAAGGATGGGTTAAAGAAGAACCTAGTGGATGTTTCTACTGTGAAATGTTTCAAGTGTCATGAGCTTGGACATTTTGCAAATGACTGCAAGAAGCAAAGAAAGGATAAGGCCTTTCTGGAGCTAGAGGCTAAGTACAATGCCCTTCTCAAGAAGCAGTCTAACAGAACATTCATTGCTGAAGGCAACTGCTGGGATGATTCACACAATGACGATAAAGATGAGCTATGTAACTATGCCCTGATGGCCAATTCCATGGATGAAGCATCATCAAGTCAGATACCCTTTTTAAGCACTATTGATATGTCTTTAGACCAGTATAGACAAACTGTTGAGAAGCTCAGTGTTGAAATGTTTAATGTTCATACTAGCATAATTTCTGCGAATGAAGAGATAGATAGGTTAAATTCTAAGAATGAAAAGTTAAACAAGAGGAATGAGGAACTAGAGTTAGTTGCCATTCATACTGAGAACTTAAAACAGGAAGTTGAATACTTGAAGAACAAGCTTGTTTGTGCTAATCCGATAGAAAGTGCCCTTAGGCAAAAAATTGCAGAAGTTGAATTGAAAGCTAAAGCTTATAAGAACTCATCAAACTTAGTTAAGAAATATCATGAAAAGAATCAGGACAATTGCAAAACAACAATTGGTTTTGACTATGACAGTTTGAAGAGAAAGAAAGTGAATGCCACTATCAAGAATAGTGAGACTGTGAATGATGGTGTGCCACATGTTTTGAAAAATTCCTCTGCACCAATCTTTAAGAAAACCACAATGGAATTTGATGAGAAATCTCTACTCATCAAATAACAGTTTTGTGATGAGGATGAAGCATAAATTCCTAAGTCACAGTCTGCATCATAGTCAAGTAGAAATGTCAAAGTCAATACCAAGGCTAATAAGAAAGTCAATGTGAATCAGAATTAGAAAGGTGAAAGTGCTTGTGTAAAAATAGAGAAGGTAAAAGCTGATTTTAGAAAGAGAAAACAGAACATGAATGGCAAATTAGGTATTAACAATAATAATAACTATGCTTATGTGCCAAATACCCCCATAAAAATGCGTCAAAACTGTTTTAGCTCAAATCATCTTACTCATGCTTGTAACAGACCTTCAAACAGTGTTCCTGATTTTTTTTCATGATTACTCCGTGCCTCTCTACTTTCTGTGATATGCTTGATTTGTATGCCATGTAACATGAATGTCATGACTAGCTGTTTCAATTTGAGACGACAAATTATGTATGGTTGTTTGACTCAAGTATCACACGTACACTGTGAGAGGACTGAGTCTTCCAGTCCACCTTTGAGTAAGAAAGGACTTGTTTCACCAAACAAAGAGCTCAGTCTCTAAGACTTCTAGCAATGAAATGAAGACAAAATCTAAGTCCGTATCTAAGCATGTTGTAATCAAATCTGTTTCTAAACACTGAGGACCCAATCTTGGTTGGGTACCAAAACAAAATAAATTTGTGGATGCAGGGAATATTAGTTGAGAAGAAAGTCATATGGATGTTGAACAATGGATGCTCAAGACATATGATTGGTGATATGACCATGCTATCACAATTTGAGAAGAAAGCTGGCCCTCTGTTAACCTTTGGAGATGACAACATAGGTTTAACATTGGGATATGGCAAGCTGGTAATTGAAAATATCATCATTGAAAATATAGCAATGGTAGTTGGACTAAAGCACAACCTTCTCAGCATAAGTCAATTTGCTGACGAGGATTCAAGGTGGAATTTCCCAAGGAGAAGTGCTTAGTCTCAGATAAGAAGCCTAGTGATCTCTCCCTTACAAGAGTGAGAAAAGGTAGCTTCTTTGTAGCAGACTTGGACTCTACAAGCAAGGACAAAATTTGTTGCTTGTATTCTAAAGCTTCAAAAGAAGATTATTGGTTATGGCATAAGAAGTTGTCTCATCTGAATTTTAAGGCAATCAATTCTCTAGTCAAGAGAGAACTGGTTAGGGATATGCATGCACTTGAATTCTCTCAAGAAGGAGTGTGTGAGGCATGTCAGAAAGGAAAGATCAAAAGGTCAACGGTTAGATCTATGTCCACATTTTCGTAAACTGAGTGAAAGTTTTATCTTTTAAAGTGCAAGTACAATTTCTTTTATTACTTTGTACTTTTTTTTAAAAATCGCAAAAACTGATTAAATATCTACCCTTGATTAAATATCTGGCAAACTCAAAATGGCCTATTATTTGCTTGAGGTGTTAGTTTAGGATTTAATGATCATCAGTATCTGGACTACTGATCAGGATTGAGATGCTGACGTCATCAGTATTGCAGAGCGTCAGTATCAGGATTGATATCAGGACTGATATCAGGATTATCGTCAAGACTGTGAAGCTGGTAAGTATTATTTGAAGATAACTATTGAGTCCAGAAGATAAGGAAGATTGATTTGTCGCTTCCTGTTTTATAGGAATGTAGCTGTCGATTTGGATATGAAGATAGTTTTTAATTGATTTGAACATATCTTGTAATTGATAGAGCAACTGTGTGTACTACATAAACACAGTTTAGGTTTTGCATATTGCAATCGCTTACACGAGTATCATTGTAACCTAGCAGCTTTCAAGAACTTCAGAATTTCTTGAGAGAGTTTTGTAACAGTTTTATATCAAAATTAGTAAAGCTGTTATTCTTTCATATTTGTGTTATATATTTTATTAAAGTCGAAAATATTATCAATTGTATTCAACCCCCTTCTACAATTGATTATTACTGGGCAACAATTGGTATCAGAGCAAACTCATTTAATCATAAACGATCTAAGATGTCGACAACCAGGTATGAAGGTATTAAGATTCCCATCTTGAAGAAAACTGAATATCCTACATGGAGGGTAAAGATGTTGATGTACTCGGAAGCAACAAATCCTAATTATCTTGACAGGATTTATGATGGACCATATATCCCCAAGAGAATTATTGGTCGAACGGATACTATTCCTGAACACTATGTTCAGAAGATAAAGAGTGAGTGGACACCAGAAGAAAAGGCTCACGTTCTCAAGGATGCAAAGGTAAAGAATATTTTGCATAACAGTCTTGATGCTGTCATGTCAAACAAAGTGATAGCATGCAAGTCTGCAAAGGAAATTCGGGATACCTTGGAAACTCAATGCCAAGGAACTGAATCTATCAAAAGGAACAGAAGGGCTCTACTGATTCAAGAGTATGAACAGTTCGATGTTAGACCTGACGAGAGTCTTACTGATATGTATGATAGATTCCTGACACTATTGAATAATTTATCTCTAGTTGGCAAAGAATATGCTGCTGAGGACTCAAACACCAAGTTTCTGAGAGCTTTACCTGAAGAATGAGATACACAAACTTCAATAATTAGGCATCAGTATAATCTAGATACTTTGTCTCTTGATGAAGTGTATGGAATGCTTAGAACCTATAATCTTGAGGTTCAACAGAGAAAGAACAAAAGAAGCAACAAGGCGAAGTCTGAAGCCTTAAATGTTGAGACAAAATCAAAAGGAAAAGCCGTGGAGGTCTCAAGCAGGAAGTCAAAATATGTGGAGTCAGATCCCGATGACTCATTATCAGATATTGATGGCAATCCTGATTCCGATACTGATGATGATTCTACTGATTCTGATATGAAGGAGATGGTTGCTATGATAGTCAAGGGCTTCAAGAAGATGAAGTTCAGGAAGGCTAGGAGGTAAGGCAACTTTCAGAAAAAGACCTTCAATGCTGACAAAGACAGATACAACAAGAAGGACAACAAGAGTGGCAAGTTTGACAAGTCAAAGATCAAATGCTACAAATGCAATGAAATGGGTCATTTTGTAAATGAATGCAATAAAGCTAAAGCACTCATTACATCTAGAAAGGATTGGATGGACTCTTCCTCAGAATCGGAAAAAGAGGAAGACAACTATGCCCTGATGGCCAATACTGATGAGACTGCTGCTCCCGAGGAAAAGGTATCTAACACTGTTTTTGATTTTGATACAAATAATATCTCTGAGTTAAGATTTTTTCTAAAGTCATTGCATATTAGCTTTAGAAGTCAAACTGCTGAAAATACTAGGATCTTATCTGAGATGTCTGAAGTTAGAAAGAGAAATGATTTTCTAGAATCTGAGTTACTCTTTATGCAAGAAGTACAAAAAGAATGTGATAATGCTAGGCACATGAAACTAGAAATTGAATTTAAATGTACTGCTCTTGAAAAGGAACTTTAATATGCTAATGAAAAAATCAAAACCTGGACATACTCAGGAAGGAAATTTCATGAAATCAATACTGATAAGAATTGGAAAGAGTGACTAGGGTACAAGCCAGATGAAGATAGGAAATTGAAACAGAAAATTGTTATCAATGAGAGAACAAATCCAAAGACCTACAGATATGTTTTAGACAAATCCAAAACAAATATTAAACCTGTTAACTTTGTGTTTTGGTAAAGATCCCAACTCAACTTTTGAAAAGGGATCTACTTCTGTCCAGCCAGTCACAAATTCTAAGTCTAAACCTGTCAAGGTTAATAGGAATAAGAATGTAGGTCTATTGTCTCAGAAACAACTTAAAGATGAAATTTGTGAAGAAACTGATAGACAAAAGAAACAGGAATGGTAAAGTTGGGATTAATAAAGAGAAATTTTTTAAGTTTATCCCAAATGCACCCAGAAAATGTTGCTTTACCTGTGGTAACTCTAGTCATCTTGCTATTGATTGCAGGAGGAGTAAAAGGAAGGTTACTGAAATTCCTAGGTCTGATGTTAGGAATAGATCAGTATTTTATAAACCACAGAAGTCTTGTTTTCGTGGTGGCAGTAAATGGCATTCTATTTATACTTGTGAAGAATACCATAATTTGTACTACAACTTTTATGATCCTTTACCTAAGTTTAATAAAATTGCAAATTTTGGTAAATTTAAGAATGTCAATGTGTTGTCTACATTTACCAATACTGATACTGACAAAGAAAATCCTGATGGACACAATCCTGACAGGACTGCTAAGGTCAAAAAGTCTTCTGCTGCTAAAATCAATAAAATGCATGTTAAGAGAACCCAACAAGTGTGGGTTCTTAAAAATTCTAACTAGTGTGTTTTTGTCTGATTGCAGGGTAAAACGAAAAATGTGTTAGTCATGGATAGTGGATGTTCTGTGCAAATGACTGGAAACAAAGCCCTGCTATCAAATTTTAAGGAAAAGGCTGGCCCAACTGTGTCTTATGGAGATGACAACATTGGACAAACTTTGGGATATGGCAATATAATCATTGGAAATGTCATCATTGAGAAAGTAGCTCTAGTGAAAGGACTCAAACACAACCTGTTTAGTGTGAATCAAATCACATATAAAGGTTATCATGTCAACTTCTATGCAACTCATTATGAAGTAGTCATCAAATCATCAGGAAAGATTGATCTTACTAGCTACAGGCATGATAACATTTATGAAGCCAACATTCACTCCAATACTGATGGTACCACTACTTGTCTCATCAGTAAAACATCAGTAGATGAAAGTTGGAACTGGAACAAGAAGCTTTCTCATCTCAACTTCAGCAATATCAATGAGTTGGTAAAGAAAGATTTGGTTAGAGGATTACCCAAAGTCTTGTATACTCCTGATGGACTCTGTGATGCATGTCAAAAGTCTATACAGAGAAGGACATCATTCAAGAGTAAATCTGAATCCTCTATTGGAGAACCTTATCACATGTTACATCTTGACCTAATTGGACCAGTCAACATAATGTCCATCAGTAAGAAAATGTACACTCTTGTAATTGTTGATGAATTTTCTAGATTTACATGGGTGTACTTTCTACACAGAAAAGATGAAACTCCAGAAATACTGTTGGACCATGTGAGAATGATTGAGACAGGCACAAAGTATAAAGTCAAGATTTTGAGAAGTGATAATGGTACTGAATTCAAGAATTCAGAGATGGAAGAGTTCTGTAAGTACAAAGGTATTATTCAACAATTATCTGCTCCTGGCACACCCCAGCAAAATGGAGTAGTTGAAAGAAAGAATAGAACTCTTATTGAAGCTGGCAGAACTATGTTGGAGGAAGCCAAATTACCTACATATTTCTGGGCAGAAGCAGTCAACACATCATGCTATACTCAAAACATCACACTGATAAAAATTCATGGTGTCCATATCAGATGATCAAAGGGAAGAAACCTAGTCTGAAGCATCTACATGTGTTTGGCTGTAAATGTTTTGTTCTCAGACCTCATCCTGAACAACTAGGCAAATTTGAAATCAAGGATAATGAAGTTTTTTTTATTGGCTATCCAGTCTCAAGAGCTTTTAGAGTATATAACTTGAGAACAAGGACTATCATCGAATCAATAAATGTATCTTTTGATGATAAGAAGATAACTGGAATTGATGAAGACTTACATGACAGGTTGATCTTTGCAAATGAAGCTACAGAGAATCCTGATGAATTAAAATGAGATACTGATACACCATCAGATACTGACAGTGCACATGTTGAGGGGGAGCAACAACAAACTGATACTAATAATGATACAACTCAACCATCAGGAGGAGAATCAGTAGATACTGATACAAATGATAATCCTGATAATTCATCAGGAGGAGACAACAATATCTCAGGGGGAGCTTCTACTGATTCCAGCTCTTTTAATGATAACACCAATTCAGGGGGAGCATCCAACTCAAGGGATAATTTACCACCAGCAAGGAAATGGACTAAAAGTCACACTCCTGATTTGATAATTGGGAATCCTGATGCAGGTGTTAAGACAAGAAGTGCAACTCAGAATGACTGTCTTTATCACAACTTTCTATCAAAGGAGGAGCCAAAGAAAGTTGAAGATGCACTTAAGGATGCTGATTGGGTTACTGCAATATAAGAAGAGCTGAATGAATTTGAAAGGAATGAAGTCTGGAAACTGGTGCCAAGACCAAAGAACAAGTCAATTGTTGGTACAAAGTGGGTGTTAAAAAACAAAACAGATTCAGATGGTGTAATTATTAGGAACAAAGCAAGGCTAGTTGCTAAGGGGTATTCTCAACATAAAGGTATTGATTATGATGAGACTTTTGCTCCTGTAGCAAGGCTAGAAGCTATCAGGATCTTTCTGGTATATGCAGCCCACAAGAAATTTAAGGTTTTCCAGATGGATGTGAAAAGTGCTTTTCTAAATGGAGAACTGGAGGAAGAAGTATATGTTGAACAACCTCATGGTTTCATTGATCCAAAATATCCAAATCATGTTTACAGATTGGATAAAGCACTTTATGGACTAAAGCAAGCTCCAAGAGCCTGGTATGAAACCCTAGCTCAATTCTTACTGGAAAGTGGATTCAAAAGAGGTACTATTGATAAAACTCTGTTTTATTTGAATCATGGTAAAGATTTGCTCTTAGTTCAGATTTATGTTGATGATATCATATTTGGGTCAACAAACAATAAGCTGTGTGAGAAGTTTTCAAAGCTTATGTAGTCTAGATATCAAATGAGCATGATGGGAGAAATGAGTTACTTTCTTGGTCTCCAGGTTAAACAGACTGATGATGGTATCTTTATCAATCAGTCCAAATATACCAGGAATTTATTGAAAAGGTTTAACATGCAGGATAGTGCCACTACAAGTACTCCCATAGCTACAGTTACCAAACTTGATCCATTAGATCCGTCTCGGAAAAACGAATCCAACGGTATATTGCACGCCCAAAACGGAGTTACCAAACTCCCAAAAAATCAAATTTAATGTGGACAGAGGGGCTGTAACACATGACGCTCATGCGTTACAACAATTAAAAGCTATTAAATGTATAACGCATGACGCTCACGCGTTACATGCCCTATAACGCATTCCCGTCATGCGTTACAGGCCCTTCCCAGCAGTTTTTTTTTTATTTATTTAATGCTAAGTAAGTTACAACAATTCTATGCTATTTTATTTAATACTTGTAACTCCTTTAGCATTAAAACACTAACTTAGCATTTATAACACTTAAAGAAAAAACTCCTCTAGCCATTAATGCCCTTTATTGTTATTATTATTTTATTTTAATATTAATAAATTAATTAACAATTAATTAATAAATTAATAAAAAATCAAAATAATATGATTTCTGAAATCAAACAAAAGCAAAAATAAGCAAGCATCTATGGGGTCCTTGTACAAATTTTAATTCATATATTTCAACATGTAAAATTATTTTATGAATTTTAATTAAAACAATTTTAAAAAATTCATAACAAATAATCTACACATCACAAAATTATGAAAAAAATTCCTAGATCATCCACAACACTTGTAGAACCCAGATCAATGATCAAAATCTCATGCAAATAATATTTCGAATTAATTCATAATTAAATCTAAATATACTTGCAAAAATCATAATAAATCCATACATATATAAAAAAATCTGAAATTTTTTATATGAATCTCTATATGCATAACCTGGCTCTGATGCCATTGAAGGAATTTACGGATGAGCGGAAGCGTGATATAACAATTATTCCGTAAAAACCATGTATCGCACATATAGAAAAACATATAAAATCTAGATCGAGGGGAATCGTAACCATACCTTGAAAATCGAAGATTTATAAAATGGTTTCTAGCAGTTGCTCCTCAGAGTGTGAAGCACTCTACCGGTATCCACCAAGAATAATCCTTCGATGAAGATTTTTATAAAACTAAGCTTTTATAAAAATGGAGTTTTTTCTTCTTTTGAGAGAGAGAGAGATGAAGAAGAAGAAGAAGAGGGTGGCAACTAGGTTTTCACAAAAACTCTAGTCTATTTAGAATGAACTATCTCATTCTATTTATAGGGCTCTCCTATTGTTTTTTAAGATATCTTTATATATATATATATTAACCCCACACTTTATCTTATAAAATGCTTTAATAATAATTAAAACTATTTTAATCATTATTTCCTTTTCTAAACTATTTAGAAAATAACTTGCTCTCTCAAAATACCTTCATCAATAAATTAATCTTTTATGATGTGACCCTGTAGGTTCAATATTAACCCGGTAGTAGAAATAAATAATAATAAACTTTTATTTATTATTTATATGAATTCTAATAATTCATTAAATATAATTAACTGATTAATTATATTTATTCTACATCGTGAGTGATGCTTCTCGACATATCGCGACTATCCGGATAATATGAATTCACTGCTTAGAATACCAAGAACCTGTCAGTGACTAGTTACAGTACAATCAATTCCTTCTACCCTACAATATCCCGATTAAATACAAGGTATGGATCTCGTGTCAAGCCTATCTAATTTAATCATATGCTTTCCTATTCACTATGTCTAGTTCCGATTAATGCAAATTAGAAACTTCTTTCTAATTTCATTCACTCTGGCCAGAGGTTCCTGAACTAGCATAAATGGAATAACATAGGACATTCTCTTCCTTCACTAGAAGGGGCAGATCCTTTATTGATCATTCACTATCTTCGTGCACAAATTCCTATACCCAGAAGAGCACTAATTATTGTCCCTCGAGACTAAGAGCTAAACCAAAGTATAGTTCAGTGTACACAAGATGACTATGATGATCTCAAGTCAAAGGACACTTGTACAACCATCACTATATGAACAACTACTGACACATGAGTGAACTCCATTAGTTGTTCAACTGATCGAGTCATGTTCAGTGAACTTATTCCTAATAAGCACCTACATACTAGCTATAGTGTCACCACACAAATGCCTATGAGAACAGACATCCTTCATAGTGAAGCAAGCATCGTATGTACCGATCTTTGCGGATTAATTAACTACCAATTAATTATCCTACGACCAGGAACTATTTAAGTTTAGAGTTCTCATCTTTAAGGTCTCATTATAATGATCTCATCATAATCCATTAAAGCTTTACTCTAAACTATGGATCATCTAATTTAAACACTTTAAATAGATAAAGCCCGTTATAAAACATATTACCATTTTATTAAATTAAACAAACTTGAATCAGATTGAACAAAGTATCTCCTAACTCATCATCCATGATTGGATTTAGGACACACGTCTTTCAATCTCCCACTTGTACTAAAACCAATCACCTTGGTATCTCATACACAACTTCTCCTAATAGAGAACAAAGCGATTTTCAAATAACGGTTTAGTAAATGGTCTTTACTATGTTGTTATGGATGTCAAGTCAATATTGACTTAAACATCTCTACTTTCAACGATCTCATATATCATATGAAAGTGCCGCAACTTGGATCTTGAATCCCTGATTAAACCTAGGTTCCATAGCCTGCGCTACTACCATATGTTGTACCGATACAACAATATAAATCTTATTCTAGGAACCATGTCTAACCAGCGAAAACAGGTTTCGCTATCCAAAGAACCTCCTTTGCAGCTTCACTTATAGCTATATACATATAGTGCTTCCACTACGGAATCAGTTATCTTAAGCTGCTTGGAATTCTTCCAACAAACCGCTCATCCATTCAGAATTAACACTTATTTTGACATGGATTTTCTATCACATTTGTCCTAAGAAAATCATAGTGTTTATAACACTTGATTTTCATTTTGGACCCACCATAATCAAGAAAGATGTCCTTAATTCTTCGAAAGTATTTAAGGACGTTCTTCCAGCTTACTATCGCGCTTCTCAAGGACTAGACTAGTGCTCGCTTATCTCGCCTAGTGAGTTAGCGATCATCAAGTCTTGTATAGTACATCCGGTATTTTGATAGATACATTTGCCGAAGCATAATAAATCTTACTCATACGTCATTTCTCCTCAGATGTCGTAGAAAGACACTATTTTGGAGAAAGTAACTCCGTGACTTGACAATTCAAGTAACTTCTTGGAGTTATTTATGCTAAACATCTTAGCATATAAATGATGTACACACTTTGGGTTTAGACCAACACTTGGTTTATCCTATAAATTATCATTCCTATATCATAGGAAGCCATTCCCAAGTCCTTTATAGAGAATATGTTAGATAACCACACTTTGACTAATTTTAGCGTCGATACATCATTCCTTATCATAAGTATGTCACATACATTATTAGGAATGTCATCACGCTCCCTCTAACCTTCTTGTAGATCCATGATCCATCATTGTCTTTGATAAAATCAAACTATTTGATTGTCTCATCAAAACAGATGTTCGATCATTGAGAAGCTTGCTTCAATTCATAAATGGATTGTCGTGGCTATTAGACCATAGATTTGCTACTCATAGCAATAAATCCCTCTAATTGTGTCAACTACACATCTCTTCAATTTTCCTATCGAGGAGGGTCGACCGTTCGACCATTATTAGATATTATAGTCATTACTAGCCGCAAACGCAAACAAAATCCGAATAGACTTGAGCACTACTTCATGTGAATTTTTTTTTTCATCAAGGTCAATCTCTTTGCTTTGATTGAATCCTTTCACAATAAGCAAGGACTTATAGGTCTTTACCCAGCCAATCACTCCAATCTCCTTTTTATAGACTCACTTGTACCCTTCCGGTTATGACACCTTTAGGTCCTCAACCATAGTCCGTACTTGGTTGATGTACATGGAATCTATATCGGATTTCATGGTACTATGCCATTTCTCCGAGTCATAACTCATAGCTTTAGTATAGGTCATAAGGTCATTATCATATAATTGACAACTCATTTTCATTCTTAATGACAAGGCAGTCAACCTCTCAGGTTGGTGATAAAATATCAAGACCTATACTTAAGCTAACCTACAAAAAGTTATCCTGTCTGAAAATGTTCTTCCTATAGAACCTTTGTAATTTGTGGTGTTTGAACTTAGTTAAGTTCAACCTTCCTCCCACTGAACCCTTCTAGAATGAACAATTCCTCTAAGTAGGCAGTATGTCATACACACTATATTCAGTAGAATATTCAACCAACATCCTTGACTATCATTAGGATATCTCACAAACTTACATTTTGGATCTACCATCTAGCTTATCAAATTAAACATTTTGACATAAGCTAGACATCCCAAATCTTAACAAGTTTAAGACTTGTGTTCCTTGCACTACATATCTCATATGACAACTTAGGAACAGATTAAGAAGATACTATATTCAGCAGATATACTGATATTTATAAAATTCAACTCTAAACATATATTAGAAGATCAATTTAGCTTAACATGAACCGAACGATGTCTAACAAAGTTCGTTCGCTCCTTCGTACATTCCATCTACCTGTAGAATCTCAGGATCTGTCCAACGTGAAGCTTTAAACTTAAGATTTGAGATAACCTCAAAACACTCACTCAAGTGTACATCTTTTTGATCTTATCAAAGAGTCCCAACACTTGTTGTTTTGTTTTGTATTTCATTATTATTCATTTTGAAACACTCCAAAAGATTCGAATTTGTATTGTACCAAATACATATATCTGAATCCGGATCATATCCGTGAATTCTAATGAAGCGTGTGAATCCTTTTCTGGCATGTGTTGTCACTGGTGCACATACAATTATGTGTACTAATTTTAACACTTTTGTTGCTCATTATCTCTCTATTTCAAGAAAATAGAGATATAGTGGTCTTTCGAGTGAGACGAGTTTCGCATGCATAATGTGATTCAATAATCATATGGTTCTTGTAACCCATCACCATGCAACAAGCGAATACTCTTCTCACTCGTGCAAACAAGCCTATAATTCTTTGGATTTCCATTACCTCTATTCCATAGTCCCTATTTCAAAATGAGAAGTTTCAGTCCCACTAAATTTCTCTAATTCTTCAACTCTACAAGACAACTCTTGTAGTTGATCTTCCAATAACCCACTTTTGATAGGTGGCAACAAACTCTTTTGCTTTTGGGGTCAAACTTAGACTTTGACTAATTATGTTATCACTCACTAACAAACTTCTTCTTGATGGTATGGTTCATCTCCCACTACTTGATTCCAGAACCGTTACCAGTCTGAAGAACAAAGCTCTCTAAGAAGGAAATACGTCTCAACAATCTTTAACATGAAGTAGATTTCAGACAATCTGATATCCAACCTTTTCATGTAAGAGTTCACAACATATTTGCGAGTTCGTATTCAGAAGATAATTCAAGATCATATCTCGACTTAGCTTCCATCTATGACAAAATCAACCTACCCTAGACGATCAATCAAATTGATTGTCTTGAGTCTATGATTATTCATAGATCAACCCTCAATATAACTATTATGGAATAGCTCATTCGATATCCTATATTGAATCGTCTTATTTATCACATTCTACAACTCTTATAGAAGCAACAAGGTAGCCCTGAATGTCCTTGTGCTCATACTGTTTGCACAGTCTCCAGCTCATAGACATCAGTTTGGTTTACTTTGCAACATTTGCATTATTAGACCTCTTGCACTTGGTCTCATACACATCTCCATGTGCATCACAAATAAGACACTTTGTATTAACGAGTTAAACATTTCGTCTAACTTTTCATTCTTGAGAACATTTCTCAAGTTTCAAAGTTCATCAGCATATTCGGGATAAGTCAACGTGTTATTCTACTACGATGTCTGATAGTGCAGAAATTATAGTATATATATAATTCTATTAGTGAATACACATAACTACTAAGTAAATATTCAATTTTATTCTTACAACACCATATAAATCGGGTCTTTATTCATTGGTGGCTCCCACTATTTTATTTAAGTTATACAACCCTCTATATGTTTAACTAAACATTCATAATGTTAGTGAGATTAAGGATCCTATTTTCCATCACATCACCTCGGCTGTGGCACGAAACGCAATGTGATGTTCCATAGGAAGACAACTCTTGTCAACTACATCTAATGTTATTCCTTATTATCTTTTAGCCTCTTGAATCATTGAGTCTCGGCTGTGGCACGACTCACTCAATATTCTAAGTCAAGTCAAACCCAACATCTTGCATAATTAAATTAGAATTCCAAAAGCCCACGGCTGTAGCACGTAACGACAATTGAAACCTAATTTATCATACACATCTCATGTGATAGACAAGCATCTCTTAATCTCAAAACAAAGCCCTCGGCTGTAGCACGAAACGACAATGCCTCAATATAAGAACTCTACTTGCTATTATGTTGGAAGGCTATGACCGACACAAGCCCGTTGTGCCATTGGCCATTTACTACTTGATATAAATTTTAATTAAGAGGGATTATATTATGTTGCAACCATAATCATATTACTAGGAGATTCTCTTTTTCTTGAACAAAATACAATTATGATATTTAAATGAAAAATTCCCAGTGTGTTGGAGGGGTCACATCGGTCCCGCTTAAAACCCAACGGCCTAGACAGAAATTTTCATTTTCAACATCAAAAGAGTATTTCACTCTATGTTTCATAAACATAAGAATCTCATGGTTGTACTCATAATATTATTGTTAAGGCAAGATACGATTCCTATTCTAGATTTTCTAGAG
The DNA here is from genome assembly GCA_030848705.1 of Heracleum sosnowskyi. Classification (NCBI taxonomy): domain Eukaryota; kingdom Viridiplantae; phylum Streptophyta; class Magnoliopsida; order Apiales; family Apiaceae; genus Heracleum; species Heracleum sosnowskyi. The sequence continues at coordinate 1,648,219 of JAUIZM010000016.1, read as the reverse complement.
CACGCCTTATTTTGATTTAAGTTCACCTAAATCTATCATCGCATGGTAAATATAGGCATATATCTCATATATAAAAATAAATAAAAAAGTAAGCATGCAAGTAATATCATGTCATACAATGATATAATGATGTATGGATTTATTATAGTATTTAAAAGCAATTAAAACAATTAGTACATGCTTTAAAACACTTCCGGGAATATAAACCGTTCCAAACTTTTATATAAAAAATATTTGACCACTCCATTAGATCCGTCTCGGAAAAACGAATCCAACGGTATATTGCACGCCCAAAACGGAGTTACCAAACTCCCAAAAAATCAAATTTAATGTGGACAGAGGGGCTGTAACGCATGACGCTCATGCGTTACAACAATTAAAAGCTATTAAATGTATAACGCATGACGCTCACGCGTTACATGCCCTATAACGCATTCCCGTCATGCGTTACAGGCCCTTCCCAGCAGTTTTTTTTTTTTTTTATTTAATGCTAAGTAAGTTACAACAATTCTATGCTATTTTATTTAATGCTCGTAACTCCTTTAGCATTAAAACACTAACTTAGCATTTATAACACTTAAAAAAAAAACTCCTCTAGCCATTAATGCCCTTTATTGTTATTATTATTTTATTTTAATATTAATAAATTAATTAACAATTAATTAATAAATTAATAAAAAATCAAAATAATATGATTTCTGAAATCAAACAAAAGCAAAAATAAGCAAGCATCTATGGGGTCCTTGTACAAATTTTAATTCATATATTTCAACATGTAAAATTATTTTATGAATTTTAATTAAAACAATTTTAAAAAATTCATAACAAATAATCTACACATCACAAAATTATGAAAAAAAATACCTAGATCATCCACAACACTTGTAGAACCCAGATCAATGATCAAAATCTCATGCAAATAATATTTCGAATTAATTCATAATTAAATCTAAATATACTTGCAAAAATCATAATAAATCCATACATGTATAAAAAAATCTGAAATTTTTTATATGAATCTCTATATGCATAACCTGGCTCTGATGCCATTGAAGGAATTTACGGATGAGCAGAAGCGTGATATAACAATTATTCCGTAAAAACCATGTATCGCACATATAGAAAAACATATAAAATCTAGATCGAGGGGAATCGTAACCATACCTTGAAAATCGAAGCTTTATAAAATGGATTCTAGCAGTTGCTCCTCAGAGTGTGAAGCACTCTACCGGTATCCACCAAGAATAATCATTCGATGAAGCTTTTTATAAAACTAAGCTTTTATAAAAATGGAGTTTTTTCTTCTTTTGAGAGAGAGAGAGATGAAGAAGAAGAAGAAGAGGGTGGCAACTAGGTTTTCACAAAAACTCTAGTCTATTTAGAATGAACTATCTCATTCTATTTATAGGGCTCTCCTAGGGTTTTTTAATATATCTTTATATATATATATTAACCCCACACTTTATCTTATAAAATGCTTTAATAATAATTAAAACTATTTTAATCATTATTTCCTTTTCTAAACTATTTAGAAAATAACTTGCTCTCTCAAAATACCTTCATCAATAAATTAATCTTTTATGGTGTGACCCTGTAGGTTCAATATTAACCCGGTAGTAGAAATAAATAATAATAAACTTTTATTTATTATTTATATGAATTCTAATAATTCATTAAATATAATTAACTGATTAATTATATTTATTCTACATCGTGAGTGATGCTTCTCGACATATCGCGACTATCCGGATAATATGAATTCACTGCTTAGAATACCAAGAACCTGTCAGTGACTAGTTACAGTACAATCAATTCCTTCTACCCTACAATATCCCGATTAAATACAAGGCATGGATCTCGTGTCAAGCCTATCTAATTTAATCATATGCTTTCCTATTCACTATGTCTAGTTCCGATTAATGCAAATTAGAAACTTCTTTCTAATTTCATTCACTCTGGCCAGAGGTTCCTGAACTAGCATAAATGGAATAACATAGGACATTCTCTTCCTTCACTGGAAGGGGCAGATCCTTTATTGATCATTCACTATCTTCGTGCACAAATTCCTATACCCAGAAGAGCACTAATTATTGTCCCTCGAGACTAAGAGCTAAACCAAAGTATAGTTCAGTGTACACAAGATGACTATGATGATCTCAAGTCAAAGGACACTTGTACAACCATCACTATATGAACAACTACTGACACATGAGTGAACTCCATTAGTTGTTCAACTGATCGAGTCATGTTCAGTGAACTTATTCCTAATAAGCACCTACATACTAGCTATAGTGTCACCACACAAATGCCTATGAGAACAGACATCCTTCATAGTGAAGCAAGCATCGTATGTACCGATCTTTGCGGATTACTACCAATTAATTATCCTACGACCAGGAACTATTTAAGTTTAGAGTTCTCATCTTTAAGGTCTCATTATAATGATCTCATCATAATCCATTAAAGCTTTACTCTAAACTATGGATCATCTAATTTAAACACTTTAAATAGATAAAGCCCGTTATAAAACATATTACCATTTTATTAAATTAAACAAACTTGAATCAGATTGAACAAAGTATCTCCTAACTCATCATCCATGATTGGATTTAGGACACACGTCTTTCAGATGTAACTCACTACAGAGGGATGATTGACTCACTTCTTTATCTAACTGCTAGTAGACCAGATATCATGTATGCAACTTGTCTTTGTGCAAGATTTCAAGCAAATCCCAGGGAACCACATTTGATTGTAGTTAAAAGAATTTTCAGATATCTTAAGGGCACTCCTTCACTTGGCCTTTGGTATGCTAGAGAATCAGATTTTGGGTTGTGTGGTTACTCAGATGCTGATTTTGCAGGCTTCAAAATAGACAGGAAAAGCACTTCAGGAAGCTGTCACTTTTTGGGTGGTAGACTGGTCTCTTGGTTCAGCAAAAAGCAAAAGTCTATCTCTACATCAACTACAGAAGCTGAGTACATTGCTGCAGTAAGTTGCTGTGCTCAGATAATGTGGATGAGAAACCAGCTGTTGGACTATGGTTTGTCATACTCTAAAATCCCTATTTATTATGATAACTAAAGTGCTATTGCCATGACAGGAAATCCAGTTCAACATTCTCTTACTAAGCACATCAGTATCAGATATCACTTTATAAGAGAACAAGTACTGGAAGGAACAATAGATTTGCATTTTGTTCAACCTGACCAACAACTAGCTGATATATTCACCAAGTCACTGCCTGAAGCTACTTTCAACAAATTGGTGAATGAACATGGGATGATGAATTTTGAAAATTTCTGAGAAAAGCATCAGAGAGCAATTCCTGATGACTTTCAAATCCTGATGGTTATCATATAAGGTATGTATTTGTGATCAGAAACTGACAGGACACAATCCTGACAGAAGTCAACTGGACAATCCTGATGGACAGGTCAGCATTTTAATTTGCTTTATTTGTGCCTATTTTTTGTCAGTAATTGATAGGAAACGTTTGAGTTTTAGTTGGACAACTGTCTAGCGCGTGTGTCTCACTTATAGTTATATACATATAGATACACATAAAAAGCGGTGCAGTTATGTTTAATTACACACGTAATTTGGTCCACTAATTATTTGTGCACAAATTACATCTTGCCACATGTCACTGAGAGTAATTTTTTGTTTTAACAAAATAATTTCACCTTTCTATTTCGAACATTACTATCACAATCATCAGTTTTTCATCTTCTCAAACTCTCTATGCTCACGAACCCTAATTCCCAAATCTCAAATCTCAAATCTCTCTTACAATGGCCTCATCATCTTTCATGAACGAGCAAACTGTGGTTAACGGAGTTACATTTGCCACCAATAACTTCGTTGTTGTTTTAGACCATCAGGATTTACCTCATGAATTTCAGATAATACAGGATTTTCTTGCTTCAAGTCCAGTGAAGTATGCTTTAACCCAACCTGCGAAAGTGTCTTTTAAGTCCGTGAAGCAGGTTTGGAATATAGTTGTTTTTGGTCGAGGACCATCAGGAATGGTCCTGATGAATTTTGTATTCAATGATGTTACATATCATGTGACTCTTGCTATTGTTGAAGAGGCACTTCATTTGCCGATTCTGAATGACCAAACTCTTGATGCTGTTGCTGGCTCAACTCTCTTTGAGTTTGTTACAAAATTGGGGTACAATGGCGAAGTAAAAAGGTATGGCAATCTTTCCAGGACAAAGCTTAAGAAAGAATGGAACTTCTTCTTTTACATCATAAGTCACTGTTTCTTGAACAAGACATCTAATTTTGATGCTCTACCATCAGGATCTCTCAAGATGGGGTACTCTATAATCCATTCTATAGTTTTTGACTATGGTACTTTTTTTTAAAAGCTTTAAGTGATAGGAAATCAGATAAATGTGGCTATGTCTGTTTTCTTAGATTTTTTCAATTAATATTCTCTCACTTAAGTCCCGATGTGATTTTTGAGGATGATATAATTCCACCAATATGTAGAATTAGTGATGACAATGTTAAGTCCTTAGTCAACAGTGATAAGGCAAATGGTTTCCAAGGCAATGCCTTTATTCCTGATGAGGTCAGGCTTTTCTTGCAAGAGAAAATGCCTACTCAGTATGTGTTAGGATTTAAGGGTGATAGCTTAGAAGACAACTTAACTTTGTATTTTGTATTACTTAATTCTATTAAGTTGAACATACTGTCACAGCCAGAGTATGTTCTTGTAACCATTTTGTTTACTGTTAAATAAGATCTTAGTACATCTTGGTAGAAGTTCATTTGTTTGTTCAAGCCTCAAGAAGTGCTCAAACAAGACAACAAGAATAAATATTACTGTCATGGCACTAACATTAAGGTTACAAGAAGACAACATGTTGCAAGTCACGACAATATATCCACTCTGACAGCAACATTGGCGGAGGCCCTGAGACAGCAACTTTACCTTAGTCTAACAGCAAGCTTGGAAATCCTGACAGCATCTATTGCGGGGATTTCTTACTGTCACCAAAAGCACATTCTTGTGACAACAAGCTTGAAGATCAGGATACTGTCTCAAAGGGATCATCTTTGTATTGGGGATCTACCCAGTCAAACATGTGACAGTTTGGATGTTCAAGAAACATGCGTGCTGCAGTATCCCAACACTGCATCAGGTCTGCAAGACTATGACAGAAGCTTGAGAGATCACATGGTAAAGCTCACCAATTCAAGAGTATGACAAATCAACATCTACTGAATTGTGTTAGCTAAATATAAAATGTATCCAGATTGCTTTTTCCAGTAATGATAAACTTGTTTGTATAGCAATTTAGGTAAGACTCATGGGTAGGCAATTTGTAAGAAGCTGCCACATGAAAATGACAGCAGCTTCACAAACCCGTGATGATAGAGATATGATAAGTTTACTTAGACTATCTCTCAATTCATTTTATGTATCACTCGAGGAATTGAAGCTGAAGAAAACTGATATTTTTCTTGAGGTTGTAGCAACACTTTTCAAAATAAATAAAACATTTATTTTGTGAGAAAAACTACTTGTGTCTACTCGTGTTTGCAATTCTTAAATTTATAAACTTAAATCTTAGTTTTAGTTGTTGAAGCGTAGATTGAGATTTATCAGTATTGCATTCAACCCCCCCCCTTCTGCAATATTCAAGGACCAACAACTGGTATCAGAGCAGACAAATTGTTCTACAAATCTGAGATCATGACAAGTTTGCAGAAGTCAAGTAGCATAAAGATCCCAGCTTTTGATAAAGAGAATTACAATGTGTGGAAAAGAAAAATCTTGTTGTTTATCAAAGCTGTGAATCCATTATACTTGGGTATCCTCCAAAATGGTCCCTTTGTTCCACAGAAGGAGATTGAAGCCTCGACTGTGGATGGTGTTCTTATTCCAGCTCACTGGATTTCTAAATCACCTTCAGAGTTTCTGGAGCCAGAAAAAGAGAAGGTGGCCTTGGATGATTACTTGCAACTCATCCTACTTGATGCTCTCACTTTGGACAAAGCCATGTGTGGAAACGTCATTGGATGCTCATCAGCCAAGGAAATGTGGATTAAGATTGAGTTATTATGTGAAGGAAGTGAAGAGGTAAATGACAATCAAAGACAGATTCTTATCTCACAGTATGAAGCCTTTATAGCAAAGTCAGGAGAAGATCTAACAACAATGTTTGAGAGGTTCAGTAAACTGCTGACTGAGCTACAGATACATGGCAAGTACTATGAGAAGAAAGAGTTAAATGTTAAGTTCTTACTCACACTTCCTGGAGCATCTAGAGCACAGAATCACAGCCATAAGAGAAGGAAGAAATCTAAACAATGTTTCCCTTGAAACATTATATGGTGTGCTTAAATCATATGAGCTTGAATTTTTCCAGAAAAGAGCTATACAAGCTGGATCAAGAGGAAAGATGGCAAAAATTTCTGGTGCTCTTGTAGCTCATGTGCCAAGAATCACTCAACCTAGTGAAGGAGTCTAAATCACCCAACCTGCTCAAGTATCTTCTCTAAAGATTGAAGAGGTTGTGGATGATGATGAGAAGGTAGTGCTGCAACTAACTGATGTTGAAGATGAAGACTTCTATTCATTAGAAGAAATGGAAAAGATGGATAATCCAACTATGGCTTACATGACTAAGAAGTTCAAAAACATAAGATTCAAGAGAAACAAGCCATATAAGTCTCAAGGTCAAACATCAAGGTTCAACAGAGGGAATTCCTCCAAGGTTGAAGGTGGTGCCACAAAAGGTGGTTACAAGACAGGGATGGTGGACAGATCCAAGTTTAGGTGTTACAACTATAATGAGCTTGGTCATTTTGCTACTGAATGCAGAAGGCCAAAACAGAATCAAAGAATGGACAAAGGGTCAAGTGGACACTTCAAGAAAGGACATGGAAAAGACTATGTGGCTGAGGGAAAATGTTGGGATGATCCTGATGATGAAGAGGAAGAGGAATATGTGAATCTAGCCCTCATGGCTAAGTCTGATGAGTTCTCCTCTAGCTCTCCAAGTCAGGCACCCTCACTTGTTTTACTTGAAATGTCTAAAGAAGAATACAAACAAACTGTTGAGGAGTTGAGTGTTGAAATGTTTAACATTCATACCAGTTTAACTGTAGCTAATGAAGAGATTGCTAGATTAGCTAAACTAAATGAAACACTCACTTCTGAGAATGACATGCTTTTGTTAAAGACCAGTCGATTAGAGTCTCTAGAACAGGAAAATGTAAAACTTAAAAATGAATTAGTCTGTGCTAAAGAAATAGAAAAGTTTCTAAGGAATGAAATTAGTGAAAATGAATTCAAGATTAAGGCCTATTGAAACTCATCCAAACAACTTCAGGATTATCATGAGAAGCACACAGAGGATCAGAAAGTAGGGATAAGTTTTGAGTATGGTAGGAGACCTGGTAAGGAGATTGTGAATCAGGATTGTTCAACTAATGCTTCTGTCAAACCTCATGTTCTCAAAAAGATCAACAAACCAATTTTTCAACTTTCTGAACTTGAGTTTGATGAGGAAGCCATACTCATCAAGCAACAACTTGATGATGAGGATGAGGGTGTTGACAGTACAACAGTTGATGATAAAGATACTGTCAAAATCCCTAAGACAGTAACTTTCCCAGAAAATCAGACAGAATGTTCTAAAGATGCTGTCAGTAATGGCAAGACAAAAAGTTCCAAAGATGATATCAAGAGAGCTTCGAAGACAGTAACCTCTAAATCTACTGTCAAGACAGAAGGTGTAAAAGGTACTGTCAAGAAGAGCTCGACAGCAACTTCAGAACATCCTGTTGACACAGTTACCTACAAATCTAAGAACAGGAATGGTAAGTTAGGAAATGGCAATGCTAATGTTGGTAGTGCTCCCAGAAAACTATGCAATAGTTGTGGATCCTCACATCACTTAACTCATGTTTGTAAGAAACCAAAAGAGGTCAAGAACAATGTGACCAAGGTAAATGGTAACTTACACAAAACCCCCATTATGCATAGATCTATGGTTGTCTGCAACAACACTGATTGCATGCCTTGTAAAATAACTGCCAAGAGTACTTGTTTCAACCTGCCTATTTCATCTACTGAACAATGTCTCTATATGCAAACTACTGAGACTTCTGAGCCTACTAGAAACAGTAAGAAGGCTACATCCACTAAGAAGAAGACTAAGTCTAATTCTAAAGCTGAGTGGGTGAAGAAAGAAGTCCAACAGAAGATTCCTGATGTGGTTGTTAAAGTTGAAAATGATGAATACTCTTTTGATACTGAATTAGCAGGACCCAACAAGGTTTGGGTACCATATGCCTCTTAAATACAATTTGTTTTGCAGGGCAACAATAAGAAGCAGGTCATGTGGATTATTGACAGTGGCTGCTCAAGGCACATGACTGGTGATAAAGCCCTGCTATCACAATTTGTGGAGAAAGCTGGCCCAATCATAACCTTTGGAGACAACAACAAAGGTTACACAGTGGGATATGGCTGTTTGGAAATTGGGAATGTTGTCATTAATGATATTGCACTTGTTGATAGATTGAAGCACAACTTGCTCAGTGTCAGCCAATTCAGTGACAGAGGATTCAAGGTTGATTTTGACATGATTGTGTGCAATATCTATCACAAGAAAGATAGAAGCCTCTCTTTGAAAGGGGTAAGGAAATGAAGCCTATTTGTTGCTGATCTAAGTTCAACAAAGAAGGACAAAATTTACTATTTCTACAGTAAAGCTACTATTGGTGACAACATGCTTTGGCACAGGAAACTCTCTCATCTAAACTTCAAAACAATGAATATGCTGATGAAGAAGGAACTGGTAAGAGGACTACCTCAACAGGAATTCTGTCAAGAAGGACTGTGTGAGGACTGTCAAATGGGAAAATTGAGGAGAGCTGTGCATAGGTCAAAGCAAGTCAACACCAACACATAACCACTCAAGCTAATTCATATGGATCTCTTTGGCCCAGTAAATGTTCCATCCTTAGCCAAGAAGAGATATGCATTAGTCATGGTGGATGATTATTCTAGATATACTTGGGTGAAGTATCTAGAATCAAAAGATGAAGCTGCTGAAGTCATCATTGATCACTTAAGAGTTCTTGACAGAACTCCAAATGCCAAGGTTCAAATTCTGAGAAGTGACAATGGTACTGAGTTCAGAAATGTCACTCTTGGTAATTTCTGCAAGGATAAAGGAATTGTGCAACAATTTTCTGCTGCAAGAACACCACAGCAGAATGGAGTTGTAGAGAGGAAGAACAGAACTCTTATTGAAGCTTCCAGAACTATGCTACATGATGCAAACTTACCTACATACTTCTGGGCAGAAGCTATTAACACAGCCTGTTATATGCATAACAGAACCTTGATTAACAAGACTCATGGGAACACTCCTTACTATTTGCTAACTGAGAAGAAACCTACAGTCAAGTATTTTCATGTGTTTGGTAGCAAGTGCTTCATGATGAAGGACAACCATGAAAAGAAAGGAAAATTTGACACCAAAGCTTATGAAGGTATCTTCATGGGTTATGCCATAGAAAGGACTGCTTACAGAGTCTACCTCTTGGAACACTACGCCATAAATGGCCTTTTGCAACCACAAAACTATGTTGCTATAAGCCCAGTTTTGCGTTGCTATAGCCCCAAAAAGGGCTATGGTAACATCAGAGCCGTGTTAGGTTCTCAGCAGTTGCTATAGGGGTCTATAGTAACATACTGAGGACCCCTAAGGTAACATAGAAAACTGTGTTACTAAAAATATCTACAGCAACACAATAAACATTCTACACCAACATACTTTCTGTGTTACCAAAGATATTAAAATTTTGCAAAAAATTGGGTCCCACATGTGGGGCACACGTGTTATATTATCAATTGCAACACACCATTATAGCTATAGTAACACCCTAAGTATAACAAAATAAAAATATGTTGTTTAAATATTATATTTCCCACCAAATAAACCAACAACCAAACCAAGTCCTAATTTCATTCACCAATAAGATAACCAATCCAATAACAAACCAACCACATTAGCCAATAATATCCACCAACACTAGAGAACATAAATTAAAATTTAGAAGTACTACAAGAAAATTACATGTTCATTTTTAACAACCACATTGCAAAGTCATAAGCGGGATAGAAAAACCTATACTAGGTCATCAAAAGGCACTGTCTAAACCACTAGATGTCTAAGAGCCATGTCTGTCACTCATTTGTCAGAGCTTCCTTCTTTGCCTCCAACATTTTCATTTTTGCTTGAGTATGCATGTACAATACATAAGTAGTATGCGTAACAAAGCACAGACCATTGTAAGAGCCTTACATTGAGTGGGATTCACCTTTACCGGAAATGGAGTAAGCTTTTGAGAACAAGATTTTGATTAGAAGAAGAAATAACACCTTTAGGCAATTTAAAGAGTCAAAGTGACAACAAGAATTTACAGGCAGAATATTGTTGCATGATTCATTCTCTGACTGCATCTTGGCCCACTGGAAAGGGAATGAATATACTTGGCATATAAAACAGAGAGTAAAAAATGAGATCACTGTTAGGAATATGTTGTTCTTGATGATAATTATAAAAACACTTAGTAGATTTTGTATTAAGTTATTTTGTAACTGTCAACGAAATAGCATGCTTTGCAGTGTTTCGTTGACAGGAAGCTCATCAACGAAATGAGTGATGTAGCAATTGCACTGTACATTACTTCATAGTTTGATATGCAGTTTGTTGAGTACTAGATAGGTTTTCTAAGTCATGTTGACTAAATGGTTAGATAGGCAAAATAGGTTGGTTAATTGTAAATATTTAGTGCCTTGTAATTTTGCCTAAGTGAAGACATGTCAACGGAATGAAGATTACTCTATCAACGAAACAAGGAAGCTCATCAACGAAACAAAGAATAAAGCTATCAACGAAACACATCTCTATGCCATCAACGAATCATTATTGCTTTTCTATACAATTGACAAAGTGATAGTGACAGGTTCCTGACAGATCAAAAAAGGAGATGTGGAAGTGTACTTTGCATTGGAAACCATTAAAATGGACATGGGGAATAAGGAAACATCCCAGTTTCCAATTGGGCTCTTGGGAGTGATCATAATAAGCATGAAGTCAAAAGCAAGGATCTCCAAGGACCACTGGACAAAGGGATGAAAAGCAAACTATTGGAGGTTACTCATTGTACTATTAGTGTAGCCAAAAATAGGGTTGTAAACTTGGGTTTATATAACCAAGTGTAGCAGTTACTTTATTTGTGTGAAGAAAAACAAAGAGTTTGTATTAGCTATCTTTGAGAGCATTTTTCTTCTCTACAACCTTGTAACTGAGCAGCTGTGTACATTTGTATCACAGATTATTTCCGCAATAAAAACACTTCAGTTGGATCATCAAACAATCCAACTGAATTATTTATATCTTGTGTTTTTATTTATTCAGTTCAGTTTAATTTTATAAAGTATTTTCAAGTTAAAGAAATATCAAAATTGTATTCAACCCCCCCCTTCTACAATTCTGTTAGGTCATTTGGGATTAACAATTGGTATCAGAGCAAGCTTCTAACATACAAGAAGTTTAAAGATCAAGACCAAAAACAGAAACCATGGTGAAGAAGGATGCAGGTGTGAAGATACCAGTTCTTGATAAGGACAATTACTTTCACTGGAAAGTAAAGATGCATTTACACCTCATGTCTATGGATGAGAGGTATGTAGACTGCATTGAGAAAGGTCCACACGTTCCCATGAAGCTTGATTCGAGAGTTGGACTGCCAGATGATGCTCCTGATGTAGAGATTCCAAAACTTGTCTCAGAATGGACTGTTGAAGATGTTGCAGAAGTCCATAAAGACAAAAGAACCATGAACATTCTGTTTAATGGTTTGGAGCAAGAGATGTTTGACAATGTTATCAACTGTACAACCTCTAAGGAAGTATGGGATACTGTTAGAACTCTCTGTGAAGGAACTGAGCAAGTCAGGGAAAATAAAATGCAACTCCTTATACAACAATATGAGCATTTTCATTTTAAAGCTGGTGAAACCCTAAATGACACGTTTAGTAGGTTTCAGAAGCTTTTGAATGGATTAAAGCTGTATGGGAGGATCTATCAAACTAAGGATTCAAACCTTAAATTTCTCAGAGCTCTTCCAAAAGAATGGAAGCCTATGACTGTTTCTCTTAGAAACACTCAAGAGTACAAAGACTACACTCTTGAAAGGCTTTATGGAACCTTGAAGACTTATGAGCTGGAAATGGAGCAAGATGAGGAAATTGAAAAGGTACAGAAGAAGGGTGGATCTATTGCATTAATTGCATCTGTGAACCAACTGGAAGATGACAACAAAGAAACTGCAAAGGCCACAACTAGTCGACCTAGTTGTAGGAGTGATGTTAGCAAGGGTAAAGACAAGATGACAGAAGAAGAAGAAGAATCAGAACCAGCCAACTTGAATGACTTAGATGAGATTGATGAGCATATTGCTTTTCTGTCTAGGAAATTCTCTAAGTTCAAGTTCAAAAGAAACTCAGAAGCAAGGCCACCAAGAAGAGACTTTCAACCTAGCAAAACAAACTGGATTGAAAAGTCTAAGTCAAAATGTTTCAATTGTGGAATGCTTGGTCACTTTGCTGGAGACTGCAGAAAGCCCAAGGTTGAGAAGGGCAACAGGAAATTTGAGCCTGTTGATTATAAAAAGAAATACTTTGAACTTCTCAAGGAAAAAGAAAAGGCTTTCATGTCTCAGGAGTATGACTGGGCTGGTAATGGTGAAGACTCTGATGATGATGTTGAGTATGTCAACTTGGCTCTTATGGCTGACAATCATGAGCAGGAAGCAAGTTCCTCAAGCAACCAGGTAACAATTACTAATCTTTCTGAGCTTTCTAAAGAGGAATGCGATAGTGCAGTAAATGAAATGTCTACTGTATTATATAATTTGCGTGTTACTCTTAAATCACTTACCAAAGAGAATTCTAGAATAAAAGAGACAAATCTGCTCTTAAGTGATAGGAATGCAATGTTAGAAGCACAGCTCATTGAATTTGAGAAAATGAGGTGTGTTAGTAGGGATGCTAAGAAGGAACTTGAGAACGTGTTACAAAGGGAAGAAATTCTTAAAACACAACTTGAGATAGAACAAGGTGTGATTGCAAAATGGAAGGATGCCAGGAATGTTGCTGCCAACATAATTAATGTTCAAGGCGTGGAATCCTTCTGTGAGCAATCATGGAAAAGGAACAAAGAGAAGCTAGGGTATGTTGGTGAAACCTTAGAATCAGAAACAGAGTCAACAAACAACAATGATCATTTGTTGGAGGTTGATATGTCAACGAAATGCAATGTTTCGTTGACACATGAACCATCAACCGATCAGGCTGTTTCGTTGACGGAAAAAGAAAAAAATAAACTCACTAGACTTAATGACAAGTATGGTCCTGTCACCAAGAACTTTGTTCAAGGTGAGTCTAGTAAATCAAAGAAAGTTGAGAAGCCTGTTGAGAGAGCTAATGTAGGTCACTTGTCTAACAAGCAATTGAAAGACAAGGTAGAAAAAGTTCAAAATGAGGCTAAGGGAAATAAAAAGAATAACAGGAATGGCAAAGTAGGAATTAACAAACACAACAATTACACACCTGATAAATATGCTCCTAGAAAGACATGTGTTAATTGTGGAAGTGTTAGTCATTTGTCTACTAACTGCAAATCTGTTAAGAAATCTGCTAATGTGAAAATGCCCAAGCCTGAAATGAACAGTTCCATGCCTACAATGCCTGTTATGCCTAACATGTTTGCTCCATATGCACAATTTCAGAATCCATATGCTAGCATGCCATTTGTGTCTAATCCTTACATGAATATGTTTAACATGCCACAAATGCCATGGAACATGAATAACATGATTGTTCCTCCAACTATGCATGCTATGAATGAAAATATGAGCAACCCTCAGAAATCAACACCAAGGGTAAAGATTGATTTGAATCAATCTGAGTCCAAAGTGAAAAATGGTACAAAAGGGAATGCAAAGGCTAACAAGACAGGACCCAAGGAAACTTGGGTACCAAAATCAACTTGATTTGGTTTTATTGTGTGCAGGGAGACAAAAGGAATCTTTGGTACTTGGATAGTGGTTGTTCAAGACACATGACTGGTGATTCTGCCCTGCTCACAGAGTTTCAGGAAAGAGCTGGCCCTTGTATTGCTTTTGGAGATGACAGCAAAGGCTACACAAAGGGATATGGCTTGATTTCAAAAGAGAATGTCATCATAGATGAGGTTGCATTGGTGGATGGTCTTAAGCACAATTTGCTTAGTATCAGTCAACTCTGTGACAAAGGATTTTTAGTTACTTTTTCAAAAGAAGCCTGTGTTGTTTCTAAAGGAGGAAACAACAATGTGGTAATGACTGGATTCAGAAGAGGGAATGTGTACATTGCTGACTTTAGTAGCACAAGTTCAGACACCATCACTTGTCTTTTCAGCAAAGCAAGCAAGGATGAAAGTTGGCTATGGCACAAGAAATTATCTCATCTGAATTTCAAGGTTATGAATGATTTGGTGAGGAAAGATCTTGCTAGAGGAATTCCACAGGTGGAGTTTTCCAAGGATGGTTTGTGTGATGCCTGTCAAAAAGGGAAACAAAAGAAGGCATCATTCAAAAGCAAGACAGAGTCATCAATTGTTCATCAGCTTGAGTTACTTCATATGGATTTGTTTGGCCCTGTAAATGTTATGTCTATTTCAAAGAAGAAATACTGTCTTGTGATTGTTGATGATTTTTCTAGATTTACATGGACTTTCTTTTTGCACTCTAAAGATGAGGCAAGTGAAATCATTATCAATCACATCAAGATGGTAAGCAATCATCCTGATTTCAAAGTAAGAAGGATTAGGAGTGACAATGGGACAGAATTCAAGAATTCAAGCATGAAGGTGTTCTGTGAAGAAAATGGTATTTTGCATGAGTTTTCAGCAGCAAGAACACCACAGCAAAATGGTGTAGTTGAAAGGAAAAACAGAACACTTATTGAAGCTGCAAGGACAATGCTAGATGAATCAAAGTTACCAACTTATTTTTGGGCTGAGGCAGTTAACACAGCTTGCTTCACTCAGAATATTTCTTTGATTAATCAGGCCAAAGGAATGACCCCTTATCAGTTACTCAAAAGAAAGAAGCCACTATTAGATTTTCTTCATGTCTTTGGATGCAAGTGCTTTGTTCTGAGAAATCAAGCTGAGCATTTGGGGAAATTTGAAGCAAAGGCAGATGAAGCAATATTTGTGGGATATGCAGCAGGGAAAGCTTACAGAGTCTTTAATCTCAGAATCAACATTGTTATGGAATCTGTACATGTTGTTTTTGATGATCTCAAAATACAAGGTCTCTGTGATGAAGGTTTCCATGAAAGTCTCTCTTTTGAGAATGAGGAAGGAGAACAAGTGAATCATGATAAGGCTACTGAGAAACAGCCTAAAGTTGTTGTATCTAGCACAGATGAAAGCAGCAGTGAAGATGAAGTTGCTGCATTAAGATTGAAAAGAATAGCTGCTAGTAGACCAAATGATCATTTCGTTGACAGTCAAAATGAGCGTTTCGTTGACAACCAAAATGGTCATACCGTTGACAGTCATAGAAATGGTTCTAGAAGTGATCATTTAGGGACAACAAACTCAGGGGGAGTTTCTCAAGGACAAATGTCCAATCAAGGCAATCATGATCATGAAGCTACCTCGTCTAGAGCAAATCTACCTCCCTCAAGAAAATGGACTAAAGATCATCCCTTTGAACTCATTATAGGTGATGTTTCTTCAAAAGTCCAAACTAGAAGAGCAACTCAAGAAGAATGTCTATATAGCAGCTTTCTGTCTCAAGATGAGCCAAAGAAAGTTGAGGATGCACTTCTAGATCCAGATTGGGTTTTGGCTATGCAAGAAGAGCTAAACCAATTTGAAAGGAACAATGTATGGAAGCTGGTGCCCAAGCCTAAGGACAGGAGTGTCATAGGCACAAAATGGGTGTTCAGAAACAAGATGGATGAAAATGGCATAGTCACAAGGAATAAAGCTAGATTGGTTGCAAAAGGCTATTCACAGGAAGAAGGAATCGATTATGATGAAACCTTTGCTCCTGTTGCAAGACTAGAAGCAATAAGGATTTTCCTAGCCTATGCAGCCCATGCCAATTTCAAGGTCTATCAAATGGATGTTAAGAGTGCTTTTCTAAATGGGGAACTGGAAGAGGAGGTGTATGTGAGTCAACCTCCTGGTTTTGAAGATGATGATTTTCCAGAGTATGTGTACTTTCTCCTCAAAGCACTCTATGGTTTGAAACAAGCACCTAGAGCCTGGTATGACACACTTTCACAGTTCCTTCTTGAGAATCACTTCACTAGAGGTACTGTAGATAATACCCTTTTTCATAGGATTGTGAATGGCTCTACAATACTTGTTCAAATTTATGTAGATGACATAATTTTTGGGTCTACAGATGAAAAACTTTGTCAAAAGTTTGCCAAGCTTATGCAAAGTAAGTATGAAATGAGCATGATGGGAGAATTAACTTACTTTCTTGGTCTTCAAGTAAAGCAAGTTAATGAAGGCATTTTCATTAGTCAAACAAAATATATTTTTGATTTATTGAAGAAGTTTAACTTAATGGAATGCTCTCCTGCCAAAACACCCATGCCTACTGCCACCAAACTTGAATTGAATACTAAGGAAAAATCTGTGGACATTTCAAGTTACAGAGGCATGGTTGGCTCACTTTTATATTTAACAGCTAGTAGACCTGATATTATGTTTGCTACATGTTTATGTGCTAGATTTCAGGCTGATCCTAGGGAATCCCATTTAGTTGCTATTAAAAGGATTTTCAGATATCTCAAAGGAACATCAAACCTTGGCATTTGGTATCCTAGAGAATCTGGTTTTGAACTAATTGGTTATTCAGATGCAGATTATGCAGGATGTAAAATTGACAGGAAAAGCACAACAGGCACCTGTCAATTCTTAGGAAACAAGCTTGTGTCATGGTTCAGCAAGAAACAAAACTCAGTTTCCACCTCCACAGCTGAGGCTGAGTATATTGCAGCTGGAAGTTGTTGTGCACAGATTTTATGGATGAAAAATCAACTACTTGATTATGGATTAAGAGTTGAGAAAATTCCTATTTTCTGTGACAACACTAGTGCCATTGCCATTACTGAGAATCCAGTGCAGCATTCAAGAACCAAGCACATTGACATCAAGTACCATTTCATTAGAGAACATGTTATGAATGGTACTGTGGAGTTACATTTTGTTCCAAGTGAACAACAACTTGCAGACATCTTTACCAAGCCACTTGATGAATCAACATTCTCAAGATTAGTAAGTGAGCTAGGTATGCTAAATTTCTCTTAATTATTTTTGAGATATTTGCAAGTCATAATGCAGCCAGAAATTTGCTATGTTTTTTTTCTGTGAATAAATTTTCTCAGGAAAAGGTAAAATTTTGTCTAAGTCAAAATTACTATGCCAACGGAATGCACCATTTCGTTGACAGTCTTAGCAGTTTTCTGGGTGTTTCGTTGATAGCTCTTTTATATCAACGAAACGCAGCTTTATCAACGAAATAAGACGGGACTTTAACCGCCCAATCCTGATTCGTTGATTTAGCGCTTTTTATCTGAACCGTTGAAATGTGACACGTCTTTTACCACGATCTATGCATACACCCCTGTAAGTATAAATCATGGTAATACTTTAAGAGTAACGGTTATATTTTTAAGCCAATCCAGTAATTTACATTTATTATTGGATTCATTTTCTGAGAATTTTTGGGGGAGTATTTAAGAAATTTTAGTTTTATTATTTCTTTTTACCTGTTCTCAAAAATTTCAAAGGCTTTTTCTCTCTTCTTCTCTCTATCAATCAATTCAGTTCGAAGCTTTCCTTTAATCAACAATGGCACCCATAGTCAAGCTAATGTCTGCTGGAGGGTTCATCTATGAGAAGAACAACTCCATCCCTTTTGTTGTCAAGGAAAACCCGAACAGTCTGTTCTTCAAAATGATGGATTTCATGAAGAATTGCAAGTTGAGCTATGCAATGTTTCACTCTACACCACTCTACAATGAGATAATCGAGGAGATTTGGACTTCATGTGAGTATAGTGGAACAAACTGCACACTACAATTCACTCTTCAAGGTAATGAGTACATAGTTAATTCTGATGTTTTGCAAGCATGTTTACATATTCCTGATAATAACTGTGATGCTTTGCCTACTAACACTGAAATAACTACCATGTTAAATTCTATAAACTACTCTTTGCCTACTGATAATCTGGGTAGAATAATTAGGAGAGGTTTGGTTAGGGAATACAGTTATTTAGCTGATGCATTCATTAAGGTCTTTTCTGGAAAGATTAGTAATTTTGATGCATTAACTAACTCTATGTTAATTCTCCTAACCATGCTTCTAAATGATAGATATCACAACTTTAGCACCCAACTTATGTATGAAATTGGTGCTAAGTTGGGTGACAAAGCAAATAGGAAGAAAAATATCTATTATGCTAGGTTTCTGATGATGTTGGCTAACCATGTTAGTCCAGCACCATTAGTTATCTCTAACCCTAATGCCAGGTTTGAGTGCTTTGTGCAAGAAAAGAGAGTATTGACAGACATACTGAGGCTGAACCACAATGGTGATGTTCCAGTGGTGTATCTGCCAATCATTGAGGTAACTACTACTATCCCTGTTAGTGCAGCTAACTCCTCTACTGTTTTACCTTCCAATGTTGCTATGGAGTCTGTAGCTGTGACCCAACAGGCTCCTACCCTAGCAACAAAACCTAAATCAAAGAAATCCTTCAAGCCAACCTCAGGTGCTTCTCAAAAGGCACCTGTTGTAAAAACTACCACACAACCTAAGGGGAGTGAGTCTGGAGTTGTAAGAGGTGAGGGAAGGGGTGAACATCAAAGAAACCCCAAGGATAAGGAAGGACAGGTTAGTGTGTACCAGCCAAGCCCCATTGTGTCTTCCCAACAAGGCACAATGAGTAAAATGGATTTAAACACAAGTCTAATTGCATCCTCCCAAAAGGATGTGATTATTGAAACAAGCTCTCCACCAAGAGCACAGTCCAAGAGGGTAAGGGACACTTCAAGCCCAAAGTCTACATTTTCCCAATACCAAAGGAGAGTGAAGCAAAAGTCCAAGGGTACACAGGGTGCACACACACTGGAAGCAACACTTCCAGTTTCTCAAATTCAGTTTGATGTAACCCCTATCATTACTCTGGGGTTACAGTCCCATTCTCTAAACATCAATCTTGAATTATCTCCATCCAATTCACCAACTCAATCTTTAGATGTGGACATGATCCATACATCTATTCCTGATTCTCCAACTCTAATCTTGGAGAAGCCCCACTCTGAAGCTGGTGGCCATCACTTGTTAAGTGATTTGTTGGGCCATCAACCAATTTTTCCTGAAGTTGCAAGGGGATCTGTGGACCATTCTTTAAAATCAATCACCACAGACTCTACTGTAATTTCTCATTCTCAAAGTGCTTTCTTGACTTCATCAACGAAACAGTCTATTTCGTTGACAAGTGTTTCTCCATCAACGGTATCCATACCGTTGACAGTTCAAACTACCATTCCGTTGATAGTTCACTCTGCACCTTTAATTGAAAATCAAGTTGTTCCCACAACTAGTGCAGATGATCTAGTGGTAGTTGAGACACTTCTAGGACTGAGAGGGAGTGAAACTGAGAGGCTGGCTTGCAGCCAGGCAAAAGGAGAGAATGTGAGTGAGAGGCTGGCTATTTCTTCCAGCCAGGCAAAAGGAGAGATTGAGAGTTCCACCTTAGAAGGTGAAGGTGAGGGTGTGAGAGGTGTGAGCCATGGGGAGCCCATGATGCAAGAACAGAGTGGAGAGAGAGAAGGGACTACAGGAGAAATAAGGATGGAAGCAGCCATTGCTAATGAGTTAATGGAGGTCAGTGAGGGAGAAAGGGAACCTACTTTCCAAGAGGTTTATCAACAAACTCTGGATAGTATTTCCCTGGATCCTGAGACCTTTACTCATCCTGTGCCAGCCTATCAAATTATGGCTCAGCAGGGCAATGTGGAGGCAGAAAGGTCACTAAATCTAATTCATACAACTGCATCAATGCAAAGAGCAAAGGATGCCCTGACCAATCTACCTTCAGGAGCTGCCGCAAGTGGAGAATTTGAGTTTTCTGATGCTGAGGACAGCTATGGTGATAATCTACAGGTGGCCACCACTTCACAGACTGGGACTTCTGTGGTGCCTCCTACACCAGGCTGGCTTTCTCAAGGTATGCATGGTAGAGCCACTCTAGATGCTGCTATCTCCAGGCAGTACAATGAAGCCTACTTAGCTCATGAGTCTGCAAATGCAAGAGACAAGAAATTCTACAAGGCCATCATGGATTCTCTGGAAATTCAAAGGCTACAAATGATGCAGACAAGGATTGAGGCTACAGAAATCAAGGACTCTATTAGCAATTTCAGGGATGCTAACTACAGGATGATGGATGAAAAGCTCCCTCTTCTCACTATGTCCAAAATGAACAGGTTTCTCTCTAAGGAACCTGAAGTGGCTACCTCCTTGAAGACTCTCTCTTCTAGAGTGGACAAGGTGGAAGCTACTTTATCTCAAATGCAAAAGGAACAGGAGAAGCAGACTCAACTTTTGGCCCAGCTAGTGGCAGCTCAAGGACTCCCAGTTGTCTCTCTTGATGATAACAAAAAGGGGGAGAAATCTCAGGAGCTAACCATTCAAATCACAAAGGTGCTGGTCCCAACCATCACATTGCCACAGGAGCCACTAGCAATGGGGGAGTTTGGAAAGAAGAATAAGGATAGCATTGACTTGATTCAGGAAGCTTCTATGAGGATACAACTTGCAGCACAGATCAAAGATCATTGGTCCAACATAGAAGCAAGGTTCAAGAAAATTACTGAATCTTCAAAGACAGATCAGCCATCAACAAATGCAATGGTGACTGCACAAGTGGAGCCACAGTTCAAGAGCTCTTATGCTATAGAGCCCCTTCTACATGGAGTCATTCAAGGACCAAGAAAGGAGAAAGGACAAACTTCATGCATTAGGGATGTGGAGGAAGCTACATTACAAAGAAGCTTATCTCCCAAGTCTCCTGCTAAACCAAAAGGCAAAAACATAGCAAGGACTTTCTATCCTGCACCTTATCCAGATGAGCTCAAACTACTTGGACTTCTCATCACAAAAAGCAAGGAAAGTAATAATCATGAGATAAGGAAGCAAAGGGCAATTGTCTACAGGAATGGACAACAAATCTGTGTTTGGGCTGGTCATCCAAACTTTGCTGAAGCCAAGGCTGAGGAATCAGAAAGAGCAGCTATGCAAGCTCTTGCAGTAGCTCAAGCTCTAGATGAAGAAGAAAGACAGCAAGAAGAAAAAGCCCAAAAGGAAAGGAGTGAAAAGAAGAGTACAAGGCAACCAAAGGCAAGGGCTAGAAGAAACATAACCTTTGAAAATGATGACTCTCAGAGTATTGCATCAGACTCTTCTGTACCTCCAACAATTCCTGATCCATCTTTAAAGTTAGCCTGTGATCCCAAACATCTTGTTAATTATCATGATCAGCCAATTGAGCCAAAGGAAGAGCCAATTGAGTTTGATGAGGCTAACTTTCCTAAATTCCTTTTTGAGATGGATCCAAAGAAGAAATTGAAGCAAAGGGCTGTCAAGACAAAGCCAGTATTTGTGAGAAAGCCACAACCTCAAAAACCCCCTTCAAATCCAGAGGACTGCATGTACATTGCTGACATCAGGGAAGAATCCAGCTTGCATCTTGATTTAGACAACCTGGTGGAAGTAAGGGGCATTGCAGCTTCTCAGAAGCTACCTGAAAGATTGGTTTTCACATACAAGGGTGGTAGAGAACAAATTTGGCCTCTCTACAGAATTCTAGGAGAAGACTACCAAACACTACTCACAGTGTTTAGATGCTTGAAGAAAGACTTTGGCTTCACCAAAACAGCCAAGTCTGAGGTGGTCTCCAGAATATGTCAAATAAAGGCTAGCTGGAACAAGCCTGAGGCTCTTCCCAGAATGCTAAGAGTGCCCTCAACAGGAAAGAAGATCCATCTTCAACCTTTCTGGATGATGGAATTCAAGGACAAGGACAACTGCAGAAGGTTCTTCAGGATGGAAGACCAGCTGGACAAGGCATCTAATCAAACTCTAAGGTTTATGCAATCCAAGCTTGGTGATCAAGATGAAGAAGAGAAGATCTTTTACAGAAGGCTACAGGTCCAGATTGAGGAGAACAACTCTAGGAGAGGGAAGAAGACTATGCCCCAAAGAAGACAAAGATGAATTATTTGCTCAGTCTGGAGGAGCACATTTGGGCATTAGTTTTGTAAGTCTTGCATTATTTCTAAAAACTTTATGAAGCTCAATACAACTTTTACTTTTATCATGTGTAATATGCCTGAGTGTTTTTGTTATCATCAAGGCTCTTGATTTATGGCTGTTATTCTATCAGTCATAAATTGGGGGAGATTGTTAGGAATATGTTGTTCTTGATGATAATTATAAAAACACTTAGTAGATTTTGTATTAAGTTATTTTGTAACTGTCAACGAAATAGCATGCTTTGCAGTGTTTCGTTGACAGGAAGCTCATCAACGAAATGAGTGATGTAGCAATTGCACTGTACATTACTTCATAGTTTGATATGCAGTTTGTTGAGTACTAGATAGGTTTTCTAAGTCATGTTGACTAAATGGTTAGATAGGCAAAATAGGTTGGTTAATTGTAAATATTTAGTGCCTTGTAATTTTGCCTAAGTGAAGACATGTCAACGGAATGAAGATTACTCTATCAACGAAACAAGGAAGCTCATCAACGAAACAAAGAATAAAGCTATCAACGAAACACATCTCTATGCCATCAACGAATCATTATTGCTTTTCTATACAATTGACAAAGTGATAGTGACAGGTTCCTGACAGATCAAAAAAGGAGATGTGGAAGTGTACTTTGCATTGGAAACCATTAAAATGGACATGGGGAATAAGGAAACATCCCAGTTTCCAATTGGGCTCTTGGGAGTGATCATAATAAGCATGAAGTCAAAAGCAAGGATCTCCAAGGACCACTGGACAAAGGGATGAAAAGCAAACTATTGGCGGTTACTCATTGTACTATTAGTGTAGCCAAAAATAGGGTTGTAAACTTGGGTTTATATAACCAAGTGTAGCAGTTACTTTATTTGTGTGAAGAAAAACAAAGAGTTTGTATTAGCTATCTTTGAGAGCATTTTTCTTCTCTACAACCTTGTAACTGAGCAGCTGTGTACATTTGTATCACAGATTATTTCCGCAATAAAAACACTTCAGTTGGATCATCAAACAATCCAACTGAATTATTTATATCTTGTGTTTTTATTTATTCAGTTCAGTTTAATTTTATAAAGTATTTTCAAGTTAAAGAAATATCAAAATTGTATTCAACCCCCCCCTTCTACAATTCTGTTAGGTCATTTGGGATTAACAATCACTACATCAAATTGTTTCAGATATACCTTCCTAATAGCCGTATGTCAATTCCAATAAACAATTAAACATGAATATATGTCAATTAATTATTGTCTTACTATAAAGATAAATATTAGATTACACTACATCTTGCTGGAACTACAACTACTTTGAGGATGTCTTGACTTCAAATTGTACAACAAACATGGTTCAAAGTTCTGGTGAAGAGTTACGTACATAAAACCTGAAGTTAAGAGAGACACCATCACTAAAGTCCTTTATCTCACTACATAAAAAAACCTGAGCACACTTCTGTAGTTCCCAAGCACATACAAGTACACTGCACCAATTTATAGGTAACTGAACCCCCATGGGAGTGAAGGCTCCCATGGGAGTAAATGAAAATGAAAAACAATGTAAAAGTACTTGTACCGTTGCTTGTATAGCTGACTTTGCTATCTAGCGAAGTGCAACTTTCACCTGAATAAGAAGGCTGACTGGAGATTGGACAATCAGTTTCTTGCATGTGTTCAGTTTTGTTGTTATTTTAGCCATTGCTACTTTCTTCAAAGTCTTCAGATTCCTGAGAAGGAAATGAAAATCTGAGTAAATAACAATCATCACATGAATCGAAGTTGACATCCATAAGATATAAAATCATGGCCACCCCAGCGGAAAACTAAAGCACCAAGACATAGAAATGCACCTTCAATGAAAATAAACTAGAGACTCTACCTGGACACAATATTGCTTTCCATCTACCTGGAGCTCTCTAAGAAAGTATTCAGAAGCCCCAAACCATGAATTCCACAGTATTATTTTCGATCTAGGTACTTTTACGTTGTTTTTCATTTTTATTTTAATTTATAGAGCTTCCTCAAATTAATTCCATGAGATATGTTATGACATAGAAGCAACCCAGCAGCCAAATGGTCAACATCACCTGCTTGAAAATTTTGTCATTTTAAGCTCAAGCTGAATACTTAAAATAATCAATTGCCATATAAAAGCAATTAAAATAATTACCTCTCCACAATGAGGTCGGAATCTGATTGTGCGCAGTCCTTTAGGTATGTGTTGAACTGAACGAGAAATTTAAATCCAGTTGACAAGGAAATTAAAAACATGGAATAAATCATAGCACGGTGGAAATATCAGTTGATTGCTACTTCAACAGAAACACAAATTGAACGATACTGCTTAGATACTCGTGTGAATACTTTCTCTGCAGTCATTCTAAATGTATTTGGTCGAGCAATAATGCAGGATAAATGCTTAAAGTAAGGGCGGGCTGTCCAACAGCATTACGGACCCCAGGAAGCATTAGTTTTTTAAACATTGAGCTGTCTTTCATGTGATCAGAAATAATGCACATGAACAAAGCAATTTGCATAAGAATGCAGTCAATTGTCAGCCCTTAATACTAATTATCAAATCCTTTTATCCTCACAGAATACACTAGAATCTATAATTGGCATGACAACTAGAGAATATGTCTGTACAGATGATTTTAGATAGCCATCTATGAAGCTGCTCCTTGGAAGGAGTCTGCATGTGCACCAAATAGCTGAAAACCTTGACTATGTTACCAGTCTTCACTAATGCAGCACCTACGGTTTGTCTCTTTTCCATTGAATGTGACCTAAGAGTCTCATTACGTGACATGCTCCTTTAGACTTCAGAGAGTTTCCAACCCATTTTTCTGCTCCAGTTCTCCAACATTCCTAGGTCTTTTTCCTCCTATGTTTATGTTATTTTCTCTCATATATCGCAAACAGTAGTTCACCAGATGCATTGGCAAAAGCATAAATCATTCTCTCTTACTCTCTTATATATACAATTCACGACAAGTGTTGACTACTTCCCTAATAATTTTCGCTACCAGTTTTTTTCAATGTGTTAGAAGTAGTTACAACTTAATATGACTTTTACACTTGCAACATGACATTGATTAAGTAGAATTAAGATCTTTTAGACATTTTTCAAACATTTAGGCTTATCAGAATGTAGGAATTTGTGCAGCAACATCATTATATGCAAAGCAAGCGTTTAGTACATGCACATTAGAGCCTTTAAGTTCTGGAACAATAAAGTCAAATATAAAACTAATTCAATCACTATAACAAATAAGTCAAATACAAACACAATTAATCACAATTTAAATTCAGATGCACAATAAAAATTCAATTAATTAATTATAAACAAGTTGAAAATTAACCTTTCTTTTTATTTCACAAATTGAGTGAAGAAATGGCGAAGTTGAGAGCGAAAGCGAGAAGAGCGGCAGCGCCAGCAGCTCCGGTGAGAGCTATGATATTGTTGTGTTTATCTTTTTTCTGCTTAGACATTTTTAAACCCAGATAGAGAGAGTAGATTACATGAATACACAAATTAATAAAGTGAAGGGAATACCTCAAAATCGAAACCAAACGAAGATTGAGTCGTAGATGTTGAACCAAAACTGAATCTGTTGCAACCCCATTCAATTGAAACCTAATTGAATTAATTAGAGAGATGAATGAAGCCCTAATAAATTTTGTGAAACCCGAGTGAGTCGTGAAAGTTGATTGAGTGGACAAAGACCAGTGAGTGGTGAGATAGGGAGAGAGGGGAAGAGAGATACGACGAGAGAGATAGAGAGAGATAGAGAGAGATATGACGAGTGAGGGAGAGAGAAGTGAGAGAACTGAGAGTATTTTCCCCGATTCTAATTTCCCCCCTATTTGTTTTGCCCCAGCTCTAATTTTTCGTTTTTGCTGCTCTACGTTTTTGTTTGCCGCTCGGCCCAGCCTCTGAGACTACTTTCCCTTTCTCATTTTTAAAAAAACAATTATTACAAATTTATTTCAATTTATTTATATTAAGTTAAAATTATTAAATTCATTATTTTCATTATTTTGTAATAATTCACAATTTTTACAAATTATTATTTTCTCTAATAAAAATGTTAATGATTTTAATGAAAATTTAATAATTCTTAAATATTATTTTAAAATACTTTAATTCTAAATTTATTAAAAATATTTTAAATTTTATGGAATATAAATAATTCAATAATTCGATGGAATGTTACTTTTTCTAATGATAATTTCAATGATTTTATTAAAATTATTTACTTTTAGATTTAAACAATTATCAAACTATTAATTATAAATAAAATTTAATTTTATTTGTAAATTAATACTATACTCTAAGGTAACACACATTACTGTGTTGCCCAGTGTAACACCTTTTACAACTAAAGTAACATAGCTTCATGGCTTTGGTAACATCCAAAATCACTGCGTTACGATAGCACAAAAAATGTATAGCTATAGTAACATCCAATATGGTAACACCCCCCCTAATTTGTTGCGATAAGCCATCTATGGCGTAGTGGAACACAGGATTATTGATGAAAGTGTAAATGTCACATTTGATGAAACCAAGTTTCCAGGACTGCATGAGGATGGGCAAATGCAGATTCTTAGATTTGAGAATCAAGGATACTTGGAGGAAGAAGAAATTGTTGATGAAGAACCCACCTTTACTCAAACTGTTGATCTTGAAAAAGGTACTGTCGTTGAAAATGATGCTAGTCAAACTCCAGCTCAGTCACAGACTATTTCAGGGAATCCTCAAAATGACGGTGACTCTGGAGATGTTGAAGAGCATGGTGAAGACAACTGTCCTGGTGAAAATTCAGTCCCTCAAACTGAAGCTACTGTTTTAGTTCAAACAAGAAGCTTGCCCAGAACCACAAGGTGGAACAAGGATCACACAAATGACCTAATTATTGGAGATCCTTCTTCTGGGGTAAGAACCAGGAACAATGTTTCTACTGACATCATGTTTTCCTGCTTCCTGTCTCAAGTGGAGCCAAAAGCAATTGATGAAGCATTGTTGGATTTTGATTGGGTGATTGCTATGCAAGAGGAACTCAACCAGTTTGAAAGGAACAATGTATGGAAACTGGTTCCAAGACCAAAGGGAAAATCAGTTATTGAGACAAAGTGGGTATTTAGAAACAAATTGGATGAAAGTGGAAATGTGACAAGAAACAAGGCAAGGCTAGTAGCTAAAGGTTACTGTCAACAGGAAGGAATAGATTATGATGAGACATTTGCACCTGTTGCCAGACTTGAAGCTATAAGGATTTTTCTAGCCTCTGCTGCACACTGTAATTTCAAGGTGTTCCAAATGGATGTCAAAAGTGCTTTTCTAAATGGAGAGTTGGAGGAAGAAGTGTATGTTGAACAAGCACCAGGTTTTGAAGATGCTGAATTGTATGATTTTGTGTACAAGCTGTTCAAAGAACTTTATGGATTGAAACAAGCTCCAAGAGCATGGTATGATACCATCTCTGCCTTTCTATTGGAAAACCAGTTTACAAGAGGTGTAGTAGATAAAACTCTATTCTACAAGCATCATGGCAAATACATCATTTTAGTTCAAATTTATGTTGATGATATCATCTTTGGATCAAAAGAGAAGTTGTGTGAGAAGTTTTCATCTCTAATGAGAAACAAGTATGAGATGAGCATTATGGGAGAACTGTCATTCTTCCTTGGATTACAAGTTCTTCAGAAAGATGATGGAATCTTCATTTGTCAAGCAAAGTATGTCAAGGAACTTCTCAAGAAGTTTAACCTAGAAGATTCATCACCTGCCAAGACTCCCATCTCTACATCAACCAGTTTGGATCTAGACTCCAAAGGGAAGAAAGTGGACTCTAGTGCTTACAGAGGCATGGTTCGATCTCTTCTCTACCTAACTGCTAGTAGACCTGACATAATGTTAGCTACATGTCTATGTGCAAGGTTTCAAGCTGATCCAAAGGAGTCACAGTTGGTAGCTATCAAGAGAATTTTTAGATATCTAAAGGGCACTCCTAATCTAGGCCTTTGGTATCCTATAAATACTGGATTTGAGCTAGTGGGGTACTCTGATTCAGACTATGCTGGGTGTAGAATTGACATAAAAAGTACAACAAGAAGCTGTCAATTTCTTGGTGGAAGATTGGTGTCATGGTTTTGTAAGAAGCAGCATTCAGTTTCTACATCTACTGTAGAAGCTGAATACATTGCAGCTGGAAGTTGCTGTGCACAAATTCTGTGGATGAAGAATCAACTTTTGGATTATGGTCTAGTGTTGAACACTATCCCTATCTACTATGACAACACTAGTGCCATAGCCATCTCAGACAATCCTGTTCAACACTCTAGGACAAAGCACATTGATATTAGACATCACTTTATCAGAGAACATGTTGAAAGAGGAACTGTGAAATTGATCTATGTCCCAACAGAAAAGCAACTTGCAGACATCTTCACTAAACCATTGGATGAAGTCACCTTTATCGGGTTGGTAAGTGAATTGGGAATGCTAAATCTGGTATGTTAAATTACTAGTTTTTACATTTTCATTTCTGCATGCAGCTTGTGACAGTAACCTCAAAGTTATTCTCATGAGAAGTTACTGTCACATAAGTTCTTATTTTTTTTGACAGCATGTTTGCTATGACTTTGCTAAATTGATTTTTGTGTTAGTCATACTGTCAGTAATAAAAAATTGTGTCATTAACTTGGATAACCTCAAAGTCTGAAATCTTTGGTCAAAGACTTTGCATTAATTGGCTGTTGTGTGTTAATTGTTGGATTAGTGGAGAACATGAATCTTAATTGCTATATGTGGTAGTTGTATGGGTATTCCAAACTGTTGACTGTTTACCTTACCATTCCCCTAATATGCCTATAAAATGAACACTAGGTCGTATTAGTTATTACTATCAGAAAAAAGGTTAAAATGGAAAACAAAGTAGGAATCGAATACAGGCTTAAGATTCAAGGTGGTTCTCCACATAAGAAAGAGGTTGAGAAACTGTTTGATGAATTGGAAGACAGTCTAGACAAGGAAACAGAGAGAGAGGCTAATGCCAAAGCCATTGAAGAGGCTAAATGGTAGGAGCAAGAAGTTGAATTTCAAAAGCTCCTCAAGGAAGAAGGAAGCACTGAAGAAGGAACCCGTTTAGAAGTCTTAGGAATAGTTAATAAAATAGTAAAATCATAGTTTGTAATTTCTGATGATTTTATTAATGAAAACTTTTCCATTAATTTCCCTGTTTCTTTCTTTATGTGAATTTGTTTCTGTGATTGATTATCTGATTAATTTACTGCGCTTGATACCTAGCTCTCAATTGAATATTTGTGAATGGTGTTTATTGAGTTAAGTAAATTAATGACAACATACATTAAAATTCATGACATTTACTGTTTTTCCTCAAATGTTACTGTCATCAAGAAAAGAACTGTCACGGAATCTCATGACTGTTAGTTTCTTGACAGCAGTAAATAACATACTATCAAGAGTTTTTAAAAGATACTGTCATTGATGTACTTAACGATGACAATAAGTTTTTCGCGACAATGTTACTGTCAAGACAAACCTACTATCATCACCCAAATGTCACTGACAACTTGTTTCAGCGCACAGGTTACTGTCAACACTAGTGGACCGTTATAATTGCTAATTCAACCTCCACCTTGATAGAAATTAAAGGAAGTAACCCACGTGGTGGTGTTATTGGGTATTAGCACGATTCCAAATATCCCCTTTTTCAGCATAAGGCTTGAACTACCCTTTATACATCAGTTAATCAGACAAGACCAAACCTGACACAGAACAACCAAAAGCAAAACAACTTTCTGCTGAATTTCTCTCTCTACTCACTCAACACACTCATTTTCTCTCTCATACCAACAATGGCACCCAAACAATCAATTTTTCAGACTAACTTTGTTGGCATCTACTCTCCAAATGATGCTGGTGAAGAATTCAAAGGGCTTATTTCTTTCCTGAATAAGTCCTATCTCGGGTATGCTATCACCTCAACTCCTTTTCTTGACCTAGACAGGATTGAGAACTTCTGGGAGTCTACTGTTGCTCAAAGAGCACAACTACACTCTCACTATTCAAGGCATCAATGCAGCTCTAGGAATTGTACTTGAACCAGGAAAGACCTACACAGAGCTAGCCAGTGATGAGACCTTAAAGAAGCTTTTCTTGAAAATTGGGTATTCAGGACCCATTCTTGAAGAGGGAACAACAAAGTGGTACCCTTCTTGTGAAATGGACAAGAAGTATTTGAGAAAGGAATGGAGCATGATTCTTGATGTCATGGTGAAGGTGTTTTCCACAAAGACTACTGGTTGGAATGTAATTCCCACTTACATTAAGAAGCTCACTCACTCTCTTGTTCACGGATACAAGGTGGATGTTGGAAAGCTATTCATGGCACACCTCAAGGCTGCCATAGGTAAGAAGGTAACTCTCTACCCTCGCTTTTTAATGATGTGTGTAATAACCCGAATTTTTGGTAAAATTAAAACTTTTCTTATTATGATTAAGTGCATCAGTGAATAGTGAATTTGGTGGATGAATAGTGATTTTGAGGGTTAAGAAAATTTTTCATGCCACCTATGTACGAGACGTAGTGTGGATATCCCGAAGTCATATTAGTGATCTACGAAGTAAATAAGTGTTTGTAATGATGATCGGAATTCAGAAAATCCAAACTTTATTGTTATGGAATATTTGACCTGGCAGTGAAGAGCATATCGATGAGATCAAGAGAGTGATTTATTTAAATTGAGAATCCAAGGATTTTTATATTTTATTATTTTATTAAAGTCGATTTAAGGATTCGATTGTTGGAGTGAATAGTGAATAGTTACTATTCACTACGAGAATCGCGTAGAGTTTTATTCGCTATTTTTAGGAAATATTTTCGAATCGTTTCAAGAGGAACAAAAACAAGGATGAATAGTAACATTGATGAATAGTGCTCCAAGGTGAATAGTAAAATTTTATAGTCTCCGATTGATCCTATATTTCAGCGGAAGTTCAGGAATAATAAACGGTTACTAATCGTGTAGTCAGAAATCGCAAACGAAAACGAGAATAGAAAATCCGTTCGAAGGAGCAACCTTGGACGTATTATAACTTAGGAAATAAAGAATAAGATATGTATTAAAATAAAAAGGGAAAGAAAGGAATTAGTGGAGGAAGTGTGTTAAAGAAGCTTGTAAGCTTAACCAAACTTGAGGGGCTAAGTTGCATTTTTTTAAAACAAAATATCTACCATCACCACACTTCCACCACACATTACACACACAAAAGTAGCATCCCCCCACCCCCATTTTCTTGAAAAAAAAACGTGGTTAAGAGAGGAAGAAGAAGGAGATGGATGGCTAAGCAATTCTTTACCAAAATTTGAGTTCTTGGGCTTAAAAGAAAGAGGGAAGAAAGCTTGTTCTATCTAAGGTATAATCTCCACTACCCACCACCTCTAGATATCTCTTTAATTAAGTTAAAGAAGATGATGAATAGTGTTTTGTTGAGTTTTATGTTTATAATTGAAAGATGGAAGCATGAATGTATTGTTAAGGTCACGAGTAAGTGGATTATGTAGTTTGTTTAGTTGTTGGATGAGTTGTGGATGGATTTTAAATGTGATACCAACTGGTTTGGATCGGTTTGAGATTGATAATGGACTTTAAGTGTTGTAATTGATGTGTATGATGATTGGTTGTGAATTGGAATGAGATTTGAATCTCGGAAATGTTAAGTTTAAGCCGACGTAATGCCCAATTTTCGGTAACGCTAAAAACTGCCTAGAATCCGAAAACCTAACTGCCTCTTTTGGTTCAATGATGAACATAAGTGTGTAGAGCTTTGTTTCTAGTTTACGTGAGCGCAAGAAATTATGTCAAAAGAGTTTACAGTTTATGAGATATGACCATTTTAGTGAAAGTGGTTCAAGGAATGAGATTGCAGAAATGTACCAACTTTGTGGCTATGTTTGAGACCCTTAAGAGTTGTTTTAAAATATGAAATTTTGTATTGAAGTGCCAAGGTCAGTTACGAAAGTTTGTACGAAGGTTTCGAGTCCAAAAGATTATTTTTCGATTTTATAAAAATGTGTTAGCCGAGGTTGCGCAAGTGAAAACCACTAAGAACATGACTTAGAAACCAATGTTGTAAATGGTTAAATATAACTTGTATTCGAGGATCGATTTCGGACTAAACCTACGACTTAAGTAATTTTCTATTAACATGGACTTAGTATGAGCCTATAACGAGCTAGTAATGCCTTGGTTGTGTTTCGCTTACGTGTTTAAGCATTGAGTACAAGTGGATTATCCAGGGGATTAATCGTGCGTTTTCTTTGACTTTGTCTAGATTGTCCGACATCGTCGCGAACCCCTATCACTTCTCGAGCATCATGCAAGTTTCTAAATCTATACTTTGAAGTATTGACTATATAATACTGCTTTTGCCATGTATAAAATTGGACAGTTTTGCGATATATCTTATTTCTTGTTGAAACAGATTTGACCTTTGGATTATATAAAATCTTTTGAGTTAAGTAGTTATGAACCGGTTTACCTGGTAGCTCTAAATATAAGATCATATTCATTGTTTTCGACTCTAAATCGGGAGTCGGTATTTTGAGATATGTAGATAGCCGTGGAAACCCGGAGGGATTCCATCGGCAGAATACTATGTATTTTGAGGATTGTTATTCGAGTATGATATCATTCGATGAATGATATTTGCTTACTATATCTTTCAAGGAATGTTATTTGAGTATTATCTCAGTCGAGAAATACTATTTGAATACTATTTCAGTTATATATGCTAATGGAAGGCATAACTGTTTTCGAAAGTATATTGTGATACTTGCTTTATGATTTGATTATGGGCTTCTAAGCTAGATATGGGATATTAGTTAGAAGCCAGTTTTTTTATAAATGCCCTAGGTAAAGGGCGTATGATTTTATTCTTTAGACCGGAAGTAGTTATATTTTCGGTATATGTTAAAGATTATTTTTCTGATAAAGATATCGGGCAACTGTTATTCGATGATTATTTATTTAATGAATATTATTTTGAATATTCATTTAATCCTTATTTATTTAATGAATATTATTCTGAATATTCATTCAATCATTATTTATTTAAAGAATATTATTTTTGAATATTCGTTTAAGGTTTATTTATTTAATAAATATTATTTGATTATTTATTAAATACTTTTAACACGATTTAAAATGAGTTATATTATTTAAAGTTATTCTTGACCTTCAACATTTATGAAGGATATTCTATGCTGTATTATTAATTATTTTAAATCAAGGGGAGGTTCCCAAAACACGGTTTTCCATTTGAATCTATCTTTTAAAGAGGATTTAAATACTCGCTCAACTATCCAGAATATGGGAAACCTGATTTAAGTGACTGCTACTCATTTTAAACTCTCAACTCAAAATTGTCAGGGGACAGATATTTTCTCTGAGCAATTTAATTGCTGCAAGTCAAATGTTGTGTTACTACCTCAACGATCAAGGAGTAAATTGATGGAACAAGTCGATATCCATTAACAAGCAATAGCTTGGGAAATATTGGTAAATTTTCCTTTCCAATTAGATACGACTACTTTGTGGAGTCCTATCAACAAGTAATATACTTGGGGAAAGGAGGACGAACTTTACGTTTCAGAGTCATGTATTTTATTCGAACTAGGAGCCGAGTAAGTGGCCGAGTGGCGCCGGTCCATCAATGGCCCAACCGTTGGCCGGGTGGTTCCAGGAGGCGGTGGACAAGTAAATCCGTCGGCAGTGGACAAGTAAATCCGTCGGTTCTTCCTTCTACATGTAGAGAAACAAATGGTGAGATGCACAACGTACGACTGATCATCGTAAAGGTTGTGGCTTCTGCGCGACAATGCTCCAGTATTAGTTCATCATCCAATTATGGATAATTCTGCAACATGTATTGAAAGGTGACTAAGGATAACACCCTTGGTTCGGGTTTACCGATCATGTTGGCAGGGATTTGAAAAATATTCAAAAATGAAGTTACAATAAATCCTTGCAACTTCATCTTTTATTTTATGAGTTATGACTCTGATAAAACCTTACTCAGATTATATATGCATAAGTGGATTTTGGGTTACGGAACATTATATGAAATTTTCCTCGCAACTTCATCTTTTATATCATATGACTCTGTGGATACCTTACATAACATGAGTTATGGTAAGGGAGTTGTTTATACTGAATCACCTTATAACTTCATCTTTTAAGTTATGTTGATATTCTACTTACATAGCAGATAATTTTCGGAAAGGTTATATTGGTTTGTTTTGAAACCTCATCTTTTATATTATACTAGAACTTTGTTCATAATATAGCAAAAGTTTGCAGAAATATTATGAAAATGATATTTGAAATACAACAATGACACTGTTTTTGGAATACATTCCGATAAGGAAATAATTTCAGTATCGAGATATTTTGACAAATTATTGTCTTATACCTGCTTTATTCTGGGTTGAGTTAAAGGCAGGATTATGCCATACTTTAATTACCTTGCTGAGCTATCGCTCACTCTTGCTATTGTTTCATAAATATTATATAGCAGCGAAGTAGGATACCAAGGATTCGGCGCACATCCCTCAGGCGAGTGGTAAGCGCAAGGCAGTCTCATGAGCAGTTTCTAGCAGTGATCCTGGAAGTAGTGTGAACCAGTCAGATCAAGCTGGAGCTTTTGGTATTCATCTTATGTATAGATATGAATGGTATGAGAGGGTGGTGAGTATTACAAGGCTAAGTTGGTAATGTACCATTACTTAGGAGTTGTATCACTAGCAAATTCAAAAGACATTTGGGTATTGTAATAAAGATTATTTATTCCGCAATGGTTGTATTTGTGTCGTTTCTGAGACTCTAACCTGTTTGTGTGTGAGAGAGATATATTCATTGTGGGGTCATAAGCAGATGAATTGTGTCTATTGTGATTAAAGCAGGCAAGGCAAGAAGTAAGTGGATCGTGACTACTCTAAATCCCTGACCCCGGATTTGGGGCTGTTACAATGTGTATTAACTCTCTCTGTGATTTTGATGAAGATGCCCCTCGTTCAGAGGTGTGCAGTGTTTTGAAAAGGAATACACACACAACTCTCACTTCACAGAATTTAAATGCACACATTCCACTCTGTTTCACCAAACACATGGTTGATCAAGTGCCTAGCCTTGATTTTCCATTGCCCTCTGGGTATGACACCTTCACTCTTGAGGATGAGGCTGGATTAGACCTAAATTCAGCTAACCCCCATTCTACACCATACACTCAGCCTAGGTTCTCTAGACTTCCCAAAGTACAGAGACAAGCCTTACAAGAATCCAGAAAAAGACCCCTAGAAAGTGATGTTGGTGGTAGTGCTGAGAGTGAAGAGGGAGTTCCTGCACCTAGTGCAACAAATAAGGAAGGTAGTCAAACAGAACCCACAGTGGTTCCTCTTGAGCCTAAGAAGAAGAGAGCTAAGAGGGCCAGAACCACTGTCAGCAACCCTGCAGTCTCTCAAAAGACTGTAGAGGATAATAGGGTACTCAACACCTCCCTAGATGTTCCTTCTCAACAAGGGACATCTATTGAAATTGGCATGTCTCCCAAGGCACCTTGTACCGAGTCTGCACAACCTCATATTCCAACTCATGAGGAGCCTCCACTTGCAGAAACACACATGGAGTCAGGACACAGTGAGGATTTCACTTCCCAAATTGATGCTTCACAAGTTCCATCTATGGAGCAACCATTATTCTCTTCTCCACTTTCAGCTTCTTCCTTCCCTACTCACTCATTTGTTTCTTCTCCACAACCTAGAGAGGCGGACAGTCCCAACCCTTCAGGTTTTGATCATCCATCTCCAATCATGGATGATCCCCCATCTAGTCGTCCACAAGAACCCAATTCTGAAAGTGAGATGGACACCACTCCTTCAAACACTGAGAAAGAACAAGGTGCAACTCTTCTAGAAAGTGTAACAGCCAGTGCCTTGTTCAATCTCCAAGGAGCATCTTACCTTAGGGAATATGCTGTCACAGCCTCAGTTGCTGTCAAAGACTCTGAAAATGTTGCTGTCACAGGTGACCTACTGTCAAGGACTTAGTAGAAGTTGCTGTCACAACCAAACCTGCTGTCCAAGCTGCAGTGGAACCTACTGTCAATCTTTCAGCTGACAGTAACATTTCTGGAAAAGCTACTGTCACCTCTGCACAGCCTGATTTTGATGTTGTAACTGTTGAGGATGTCTCTGATGATGATATACCACTTTCTCAGTTCTTAAAGATACATTCTAAACCATCTCTTTCAATGCATGTAAGTACTGCTCATACCTATGGATCTAGGTTGAGTGAGGGTGTGCAAAAGAAAAGAGAGATAAAAGAACAGAGAGGTGAGCATAAAAATGAGAGACAACCAAATGAGCTGGCAAAAGGTGAGGGACTTGTGCATGTCCAGAGTGAATTTGAGGGAGCCCTAAATTTTCAGGCACTAGACCATGAGAGTTCTTTTGTGAGGAGTGATGAGATCACTCAGAAAAACCCTGAGAGTGGGAGAACCCCCATAGCCTCCAAGCCCCATTCTTTTCCTTCCTCTCCAAGAAGGCCAAGAACTGGTGGCCCATCTACTGCTTTCAAATTGGAAGCCCTAGAGCACATGTGTCTCTCCATGGAAACTAATCTTGACAGCCTGTCTACCATGGTGGCCTCTGGTTTCTCTAGTATTCAGGAAGCTATTCAGGTTCTATCTGCTAGTATTGATGCTGCCAACTTACCTAAGGGGGAGAAAAAGGCAAGATCAGAATCTGTCCCAAAGCAAGATGTTGCAACTCAGGGGGAGCCTGTTTCTAAGGAGGAATCAAGGAGTAAGGGGGAGCCTACAGCTAAGGGGGAGTCAGTATCTGTAAAGAAGAAAGGGGGAGCAAAAGGGGATTCAGGGAGTAAGGGGAGCAAGAAGCTGGAACTCTGTTTGAGTATGAGATGGCTGGAAAAAGAGTACTGATGTCTAAGGAAGCACTGGAGGCAATGCAAGGGAAAGCACAATCCAAAAGACCAATACTTCCTCCTGTGACAATCAGAGAGCCAACTTCAAATCCTAAGGAGAGTGCAGTTGAAAAGAAGTGGAGAGAGCAGGAGGAGCAAAACAGAATGGGAAAAGGAAAAGACAAGTTGCCTGAATACATTTTTCCAGGAAACATATGGAGTGAAGGAACAAAGTTTAGTCAGGAAGAGGCTAATTCTTTGATGGTTGACTACAGGGAAAGCACACTGCACAATCATGATGATGACTTCAGTAGAATAGTTGAGGAGGTAATGTTGGAACCTAGCAGAAAATTGAGTAACTGCTCAACTTTACTAAAGAAGAAGATCATAGTGTCTGTGTGAAGATCAATGAAGAAAAGAGGTGGGCCATTGATGTGTATTTGGACAATGGCATATCTATGTTCATCACTATGTAGCTGTTGCAGAACCTTCCAGCAAAGGTGTTGACTGTGATGAAATCCAAAGTCAAGGCAAACCATACATCCTTCAATGAGATTCTGCAATTGCAAATGTTGAACTTAATCTAAGAGAAACTTCCAGAGGTCTACACCAATCCATTCTGTGTCTACTATGAAACTACCACCAGAAATGGTAGCAGGAGATGTTCATACACGAGTCTAGGAGGCACTTCCACAATGGAGTCAAAAGAAATACTGAAGGTGCTAGACATGATTCTCAACTCAAAAGTCAACAAGAAGAGAGCTCTAGCTGTCAAAGCAATTCACAAATTGCTGGTGAAGAGAGACAAGGAACTGAGCTCTACAGTAAAGAAGATGATCTCCAAAGCAAACTCCAAAAGAGCTGATCAAGGTGAAAACTGTTCTTATGATGTCTCTTTTGATGATAATGATGAGTTGGATGGAAGTGGAGGAACTGGAGTAGCAGGAAATGCTAGTGGAAGCACTTCTGGGCATGCTGGAACTAAATCCCAGGAGGAAAACAAAGAAGAAGCTCCTGTGCAAGAAAAGAAAAATGCTGGAATTACAGAAGAAGAGGAGTCTGAATTACGTGAAGCTTTGGAGGCAAATATCCTGAGATGTGCTATTGACAGTATAAATACTGAAAAAGATACTATCACCAAAGAAGCTGCCAAAGAAGACACTGTCATGGAAGATGCTGTCATGAAGGACACTATCAAAGAAGATGCTGTCAAGGATGAAATCAAGCCAACTGTCAAACCTAAGAGGACAAAATCCTTAGCCAGAGCTTGGTTTTCTAGACAGGAACCTGAACCTGAGGAGACTATTAAAGCAAGGAAAGGAAAGACAAAGTACTCAGGAAAGGAAAAGGCCACTGGACTTGGCAGAAATTTGAGGAAACCAATTCAAATCAAACACCAAAACTCTCTTGAACTACTACATGCCAAATCTAAAGAAATCAGGAATGTTGAAGTGGAGTTAGATGCCAATCAGGAGGCAAGCATGTACACTCTCTGGTGGGATTCATCAAGGTCAATGAAGGTTTATAAGGACTTCATCATGGAAGCTGAGTCACTTTTTGTGAATGACATTCATGTTCATATAAGAACAAAAGTAAGGAGAAGGATTGATTACTTCTTCTTAGACAGAATGGTGGAGCTTCTGCAAAGCTATGACAATGTACCTAACAGTGTCATGGAACATGTTCTGAAGTACAAGGATGAAAGAGATATGGAATTCTATCAGAAGTTTGGTATGTTTGAAGATCATG
The DNA here is from genome assembly GCA_030848705.1 of Heracleum sosnowskyi. NCBI lineage: Eukaryota > Viridiplantae > Streptophyta > Magnoliopsida > Apiales > Apiaceae > Heracleum > Heracleum sosnowskyi. The sequence continues at coordinate 1,609,042 of JAUIZM010000016.1, read as the reverse complement.
ATGATGCTGACATTGCTCACTTGTTGGAGGTGTCTGATGAAGAAATAGCTGATTATGAAGATGATCTTCCTGAAGAAGAGGTGCAAGCCCAACCAAGTCAAGAAGGACCTTCAAATCCAACAGGAAAAGAGACTGCTGAAGATATGGAAGCTTCACTCTTGAACAAATGCAAAGAAGCAAACAAAGTGGAAAGTGAAGGACCCAATTACCAACTCTGCATGCTAGAGAATCCTCTAAGGATCAAGTTCATAAGGGAAGAGATCCCTGTGAGAAGCTTTCATAAGCTCAAAACAAGTTCCTTGAAAGACTTACTCTACATGGTAATTGGATCAACTCATCCATTAGAATAGCTGTGTTCTTTTGAGATTGAGGACATTCTTCAAAGAAGAAAGGGTGAGAACTCAAAGATGGACAAATCAAGAAGAAGAACCCTAAATGTATTTCCTGGAAGAAGATTTAAACTTGTTGAAGGCAAATTGAAGTTCAGAACTTATGCCTTTGGTCAAGAATTGTGGACAAATCTTCAGGATCTAAAGTATGTCTCTCCAAAGCAGTCCAAAAGTACATTGATGAGATAGAAGATGTTATTCCCAGAACAATGCAACCTAGATTGTAGAAGGTGGGGGGGGGGGGGTTGAATACAATCTAGTTAATTTTACAAAACTTTTCAAACCTTTTACAGTATGAATATATGAGTTGGTAAATTAACTAAGAATTGAAACAAGCCATGAACAAATATGAATTCTTCGAGTTAAAAAGACATGCAGGAGACAAGCAAACTTTTTAAACTTTTCAGGTGGGTTTCTCGGAAAAAGCCCACCTGAGGTGTATATTGAAGAATTCTCCGGTTTTGTTTTTCAACAAACTCCAGCTGCTTACACAGATGATGGAAGAGAGCCTAAGTGTTTTTACTTTCAGCTTTGTGCTCTCTACACATACATTTCTATGCTACTCCACACAGTCTTATATACATCGACTGTGTGTTACAAACAAAACCTACAACATAATAAAATATTACATTTTTGGTTTTGCTTGTTCACATGCTCGTATCAGAAACTATCCTATTCGGGAAATGCCTTGGCTGGCATCAAAGATAAACTTGTATAATCCCAAATGGTGCTTTCTGATTGAGTGTGTTGCTCTCTTCAAAAATTACTAAGTCCATGCAATTGACCTAGCTTCCAAGCTCATGTGACATCTGCATGAAAAGGACCTCTCCTTGGTTACCCGACTGTCAAGTCACTATCAGCTGAGATAAGTGAACTTGTAGTATTCAAATAGGTCTTCATGCTTGTCAAGCTTTTCCTTTGTGTCTAGTTAGAAGTTAAACTTCTAGGTAGCTGCCTTAACTCTTATTTATTCATCGAGACATAAGAGACAATAGATGACTTCACATTTCATTTGTAGGAATTTGAGCCTTCGCATATTTACAATTTTGACTCCATATTCCATACATCTTTTGCATCGTCATCCAGCATCTTTTAGTCACGGGTGTGTAGTGATGATCTCTGAGACTGTCCTCCATTCAACTTGCTAAAATAAAGAAACCTCCAAAAGATTCCGTTACATAGATTTGTTTTCCATGTTGAATGAGATGAACATCAGTAGGCGTATTAATTCCATATCCGTAGACTACCATTTTACGTCAATTATCAGTAGAAAGGTAATCTCAGAATATCCGTAGAAGTAATATTCCATAACTGTATCCATAGATGAGACATGACATTCTTGACTGCATCCATAGATAGACCATGACCTCCTTAACCGCATCCATAGATAAAACATGACATCCTTAGCTGTTTCTGATGATCAACTTCCTTCATCTTTTATCCGTAGATATGATGTCCCTAGCTTTTATCCGTAGATGAGATAAGTTGTTCCTAGCTTCTATCCGTTGACGAGATAAGATGTTCTCAGCTTCGATCCATTGATGGCATATGATGTTTTCAGCTTGTATCCGTAGATGAAATGAGATTTCATAGCTTGATCCGTAGAAAGGATACTCTTAGCTTCATCTTTAGATAAAAACACCTTGTCATCTTTATTGATTCACCATTACTGAGTTGATTAGGTGTTAGGCCGAATACGCAATATAATCAAGTATGTATGAGAATAACAATCAAGAACACAAGTTTGTAAATCAACAAACTGTAATTATATTAACAGTTTCTCTCTTTATGATGTTAATGAATCACAAAGAGCTACTAGGTTACAAGAATAATATTTCAATAATCGCATCCCTTCTAGGGATAACCTATCTGTGTTTATATAATACACAGTTACAATCAATCTCTAATTGATACTCCTACAAATTAGCTATACAATTGTAATCAATTAGAATTGCTTCAGTCCTCTGTCCAGTCTCCTTAGCTGTATCAATATATTCTGCTTCTTTCCATCTTCAGAATATATTGCTTCTAGAATCTTCATAATATGCACCGACAGCTAAATCGACTTTCACCCTGTCAGACTTTAACAAACTCTGACCGGCTTCCATGTAAACTCTGATGCGCATCTGTTGCTTAAACACTGATGAACAAACGTCAACAATTATATCTAACAATCTCCCCCAACTTGTGCATAATAAAAATGTACAAGTTAAACAGATAATTGATGATGTCAAAACATATAACAAATGCAGTGTTTAAAATATATCAGAGTTTAACTTTATCTTAGAATAGAAAACATTAAAAACTTACAGTCAGTTTTTACTTGATTTCTTCAATATCAGGCACTGTCCTGATATAGTCTGTAAGCAATCTTTTTTCAGCTCTCTCTAACTCAGCAATCATAATCTCTTTCAGCTCCTTCAATTCTGGATCACTTTCACCGGTTTGATATATGGCAGCCCTCAGAGAATATATGCTGTTTCTTCTCATATCATTGCCCAGCCTTATTATAAAGGCTTTGTCAGATTCCAAATTGAATTCCAACACCTTTATTCCAAGAGCTGTAGAGAGCTTTGCACTATTTCTTCTCATCTCAACAAGATTTCCATGAGCATCTTTGTACTTAGGAATGTAAGCACTTGTAATTTTAGCACCACTGAGAACCTTTGCTCTCATCATTCTTACTCTCAAAACTTCAGCAGCATTTTGAGTCCTTTGATTTCTGACTTTGAGTAGATATAAGACATATTCTAACTCTTCAGCCATTTTCAAATGTATATCATTTTCACCTATTCTGTATACTCTGCCATCAGCCATGAAGTATAACAGAAAGTCCTTCCTAAGTCCCTTATGATGAATTAACTGAACAGACTCTAGCTTGTCAAGGCTCTCTTGAGTAACCCCAACACCAGGTTCTGCCAGTGAAGTTTGATCCATTGGACTGTTATTTATCCTCTTCTCTATGTGTGAACCTAAACCAGACTTGTCATAAGATTGTTTTCCATGTACTGTCCTGGTTTGAGAAAAATCCACAGGTTCTAATGTCAGAGTTTCAGAAAGTACAGGTCTTAAGAAACCTTTGAGTTGAGTTTGTACAACTTGAGCCTTGTCAGAGGTTGTCACAATTTTAGTAGCAATATCAACATGAGCAACGTCAGAGGTTGATTTGTTTATCCTTGATTCAACTTGAGCAATGTCAGAGGTTGAATAAATCTTCTTTGGTAACTGTTCTTCTTCTACCAGTTTACCTTTTCCTTTGTCATTTCTTGAAATAGTAGGTCTCCTTGAGTATTGCAAACTTTGATCAGAGTTTACATTATCTTTAATAGATATTCCTATCTCTTTTCTCCTTGGAGCTTTACCTTTCTTTGTATAAGTACGAGCTTCTATTTTCTTCTGGTGCTCTTCATTTATCATTCTTAATTCAGCATCATAATCCTCAACTGTTACCTCACCACCATGCTCTTCTAAAAACATTTTAGTAGCAATTTCCTCATCTATGGTAGGCTTATCAGAGATTATCAAACTTTTGAGTTTTGAACCACTGGCAGAGTTTGCATTTCCCTTACCAGAGTTTGATCTTCTATCAGAGTTTGATCTTGGTAGTCTTCTATCAGAATTTAATCTTAAACTCTTTCCATCTCCCTTGTTTCCACCATCATTACCATCATCCCTCCGTCTCAGAGTTTGAGTGTCTTTGCATTTGTCACTTGGTACACTCTCCCCCTTTTTGACATCATCAGAAAGTAGTACTGATGTCAGCAACTCAATTGCAGTAGAAATTGAAGTCAGTTGGGCAGACATAGCAGTCTGGTTGTCCTCAATTTTCCCAAGCCTCTTCTGAATTTCATCAGAGTCCTTAGCTTGCTTCTTGAACATAGAATTGTAGTAAGATCTATCATTCTTCAGAGTAAGATCTCTCATACCAACTTCATTCCTCAAAGCAGTGACCTCCTTATGAGACTCATCAAATCTGTTGTGAAGAGATTTAATTTGAATCACAGTGGCCTTTAGACTTGTAAGAACATCAGAAGATGAAATGGTTTGGATAGACTGATTAACAAAATCAGCAGCCCTCTGAGCAGAAAAAACACAATCAGCATCTGCCCAGTTCTTGAAGTACATATCTTGAAAGTACTCAGCATTAGCACGATTTGCTTCTCTTATAGTATCAGAGTCTACATCTTCTGATAATTCAACCTGTATATCAGGATTAGAATGAGCATCTTTACTATCATCAGAATTTGCTGCATTGTCTTCTTGATTTTCCTCAGCATCTGGAATAACTTGCTGTACAGCTTCAGGAGTTTCAGAGTTTAGATTTGCAACTAACTCTGCTTCTCTGTGAACAACCTCAACAACCGACTGTTGTAGAGCTTCAAGCAACAATTCATCATTGTCGTCCACAGGAACCTTAAGACTTTCAGAGTTTATTTGAAAAACCTCTGCTTCAACACAATTCTCTCCTGTAGCTTCATTTAAAATCTTCTCTACTTCTACTGCTGGAACAACCTCAGCTTTCTCAACATTTTCAACAATCTGCTCAGAAGAGACAGATTTTGCTGCCTGATCAACCTCTTCACCCAATTCAGGAATTTGATTGGCGACAGAGAGAATCTCTGTATGAGTTGCCATTGATTCTTCAAGTACCAGAGTGGCTTGATCAGCTGCCACATCCTCAGTGTCACAAACACTGACAGCAGGATGTGCTTCAAGAACATTTTCCATTTCAAAATCAGCATTAAAATCTTGTTCAAAAACCTCAGCCTCTGTTTCAGCATTTGCCATATCAAACACAGAGACTGCTTCAACATTTTCAGCATCCTTCTGAACAAAAACTTCAGGAGCTTCAACAACTTTTGAAGAAACATTCTCAGCACCAAATAAATGTGCTGCTACCAGTCTTCGTTTCCTTTGATGAAGAGTTTCATCATCAGTTTCACTCTCCTCATCAACAGCATCAGACTTTGCCCTGTTGGCCCTTCTTTTCTTTAACTTTTTCTTCTGAGGCATATCATCAGTGTTTGATACCCCAGCTTCAGCATTTGATGGATTCACTCTAGCAGACTTAACAGCTCTTAACTTAGTCTTCTTTGACCTTTGTGATTGAGACACAGAAGGTCCAGCTTCAGAGTTTGCAAGTGGTTGTTGTTGTTGTGAATTGATCAGGAATTGTTGCACAGACTCAGGCAACATCAAAACACCAACATCTCCTTTCTTGTTATCTTTATTAGTGAGATCAGAGAATATGCGTTTATGCAATTTAAACGAGAGAATGACATCATCCTCTAAAATCTCAACATCAGGACAACAAAAGTTGAATAACAATTGACAAAATCTAGAGAAATAAACAACATTCCTATTCTCTAGCATTTTCTCACCAATATTAGTTAAAACTAGCCTAGCAACATCAAAATTACCTCCATAAAGAAGAGAATACCCGATTCGCAGACTATCAGTGGGAATTGCATCCCAATTCGTGCACTTCTTTCCAAAAGCCCTTGTTATGCAGTCGAAAAAGAAACTCCATTCCTTGCGCAAAAACGGCCTTTTGAGTTGACCAATCTTTGTCAATGGTCCAGAGTAGCCTATTTCCCTCATCATTCTAACCAACTCAGAATCACCAACAGAGATTGTGAAAGCATTGAAATCCTCAAGACCCAAAGCATCACGAATAGTAGTTGGAGTAACTATAAACTCTTCTCCTTGAAATTCAAAAATTATGGACGGAGACCCAGACTCTCCTCCATTATCATAAGTGCCTGTCTTCCAAAGAGTCCTGATTTGAGATGCAGACAGCTTCAACGGTGCGGTGAGAGCAGTGCCAACATCAGAGTTTGACAAAAAATCCTGAATCAAATGAAACGCCTCCGGTGCGTTCTCATTTGCTAAAGGAGCAGCATAGTTGTCTGGGACAAATTCTAACCCAGAAGCAGTAAACATTGTTGTAGCCATTAGAGAAGTTTAGAAGAAAGCAAGAAATGAGACAGAGAAAAGTGTAGAATGTATGCAGTGAAAGTGTTTGAGACAGTGTTTGTGAGTAAAAACTTATGAAAAGATGAAGTGTGTAAAAGAATGAACCGTTTATGTGTAGTAAGTTTAAATAATAACAGTGAAAATTAAAACCCAATCGTTTTAATCATTACTACACACAGCAGGCGTCTTTGAAAAATGTGTGAGTGGGACAGATGTCAAACATGTATACGCTGACAGTTGTATGTAACAACTTCCAATACACACGCGCAGTAAAAATAGCCATAATTACCGCTTTTCACACTGTTCAAAACACTCAACCTCTCTCTCCTCTGTTTAATACAAATATGAACCGTTTGTACTCATACTCTTTCGAATTTCTAAACAAATGTCTAATCTCAAAATTATAAAATGTCTGAAACAAAGAAATCATTTTAACCATCAAAGATTAAAACAAAATTACCTCGGCGTATTTCTCACAATACATCAGTGTTTACCATTTGTCCTTCTTTGTCAATAAAGTCTTTTCTCAAACTGTACAGGTGTGAATAATTGTGTGTGCTATAGCAGAGTTTACCGAAATCAATATTTAGATCATCTCAAAGTGCATAAAATCCACAAACTTAAGCAGTAAAAACTGGTTGCCTAAACTCTCATGTAAAACATAAAATCTGATTTTTATATCTAAACTCTGTATTTTGATATCCTTTCATTTGGATATATCTTTTTTTTAATTTTTCCAGTAATCAGTGGTTGGCACTAGTCACCAAAAATCAAAGATTTTAGCCCTTATTTCATACAATAAGTTCCTGGATCTTCCTAGGCACAACATGATCTCAAAGGAATTTGTGCTCTTTTTGGCATCTTTTGATTTGAGGGTGAATTATTTACAATTAATAATCAGAGTTTAGACTTTTCATCAGTTAATGCAATTAATTTATGAGAGAAAATGCAAACAGCTAATACAGACTCAGTGTATAGGATCAATAAACTAAGAGATGCTATAAATACAGAGACAGTATCATGCTGTGTTAACTTACTGCACATATTTGAGATCAGAATCTATACAACTCTTAAGGATTCATAATTACTTACTGATAATTATGCTTCATACAAATTTCTTCATTGGTCAATATGTTTCAGACAATATCACAATCAGAGTATAACATCAGAGTTTAAACGACAGAGTATGACCAACACTTTATGACTAACAGAGTTTAGCATCAGAGTTTACGTTCAGAGTTTATTACACTGGTACTCATAACAGTTAATACATGCAAGGAATCATGAGCATTAAAAATCAGACATGTATAGTTTTTGAGTCTAACCCGTATCTCTAGTCAAAACCAGAGATCATTCCAAGTTCATTTACCAATCTTTTAAAAGTAGCTTCACTCAAAGGTTTGGTGAAGATATCTGCAAGTTGTTGGTCTGTAGACACAAAATGAAGCTCAATATCTCCTTCTTCCACATGTTCCCTGATAAAATGATACCTTATGCTGATGTGCTTGGTCATGGAATGCTGTACTGGGTTACCTGTCATAGCAATAGCACTTTGGTTATCACAGTAAATAGGTATTTTAGAGTACCTTAACCCATAATCCAGCAACTGATTCTTCATCCACAGAATCTGTGCACAACAGCTACCAGCAGCTATATACTCTGCTTCTGCAGTGGATGTGGAAATTGATTTCTGTTTCTTGCTATACAAAGAAACCAATCTGTCACCTAAGAATTGACAGCTTCCACTTGTACTTTTTCTGTCTATCTTACAGCCTGCAAAATCTGCATCAGAGTAACCAATTAGCTTAAACTCTGATTCTCTAGGATACAACAAACCCAAGGTTATGGTTCCTTTGAGATATTTGAAAATCCTTTTTACAGCTGTTAGATGAGGCTCTCTGGGATCTGCTTGAAATCTTGCACAAAGACATGTGGCATACATGATATCAGGTCTACTTGCTGTGAGATACAGAAGAGACCCTCTCATGCCTCTATAGGTTGTCATATCCACTGTAGCACCTGTGTCTTTGTCTAGCTTTGTTGCTGTAGCCATGGGAGTTGTAGCAGATGAACTATCAATCATACCAAATTTCTTTAGAAGATTTCTGGTATACTTTGCTTGATTGATAAAAATCCCATCATCTGTTTGCTTGACCTGTAAGCCTAGAAAATAACTAAGCTCTCCCATCATGCTCATTTGGTACCTGGACTGCATAAGCTTTGCAAACTTCTTACAAAGTTTGTCATTAGTAGATCCAAAAATAATATCATCTACATAAATTTGAACTAAAAGCAAATCATCACCAGAATTAAAATAAAACAAAGTTTTATCAATTGTACCTCTTGTGAACCCACTTTCTAAAAGAAATTGAGCAAGAGTTTCATACCATGCTCTAGGTGCCTGCTTTAGTCCATACAATGCCTTATCAAGCCTGTAGACATAATCTGGATGTTTGGAATCTACAAATCCTGGTGGTTGTTCAACAAACACTTCTTCTTCAAGCTTCCCATTGAGAAAAGCACTTTTCACATCCATCTGAAAGACTTTAAACTTCTTGTTTGCAGCATAGGCCAGAAAAATTCTTATGGCCTCCAATCTTGCAACTGGAGCAAAGGTTTCATCATAGTCAATTCCTTCCTGTTGTGAATAACCTTTAGCCACAAGTCTAGCCTTGTTTCTTGTAATCACACCTTCACTGTCAGTCTTGTTTCTGAAAACCCACTTTGTACCTACAATTGATCTATTCTTTGGTCTAGGTACAAGTGTCCAGACTTCATTTCTTTCAAATTCATTTAACTCTTCTTGCATTGCTGTTATCCAGTTTGCATCTTGAAGAGCTTCTTCCACTTTCTTTGGTTCTGTTTGAGACAAGAAAGCATGATACAGGCATTCATTTGTAGTAGCACTTCTAGTTCTTACACTAGCATCAGGATCTCCAATTATAAGATCAGGTGTATGTGCCTGTGTCCACTTTTTTGATGTTGGTAAGTGGTTTCTTGCATTATTATTTGATCCTCCCCCTTGATCCATGCTCTCCTGATTCATATGTTGACTTTCTGCAGCATTTGAGGCTCCCCCTGAATTGGATGACTCAGAGTTTAAACTGTCAGAGTTTGAATCAGTTTCCTCAGCTGACTCACTTGTTGTGTCTTGTTGAGCTTCTTCACGCTCCCCCTCAACTGGTTCTCTATTTTGTTCAATTTGAGAATTTCCAGTTTCTCCAGTATTTACCAGTAGAGGTTCAGAGTATGTTGCGTCAGAGTTTGTCAGAACCGCTTCATCAGAGTTTGTCGGTACTGCTTCTTCAGAGTTTACATCATTAGAGAATAAACCTTCATTTTCAAAACGCAGTTGATCATATTCATCTAAGTCATCAAGTCCAGTTATTTTCTTGTCATCAAATGACACATGTATGGATTCCATGATCACTTTAGTTCTCAGATTGTAAACTCTGAATGCTTTTGTTGACACTGGATAGCCAACAAAGATTCCTTCATCAGCTTTTAACTCGAACTTAGTCAACTGTTCAGGATGAGTCTTCAACACAAAGCATTTGCATCCAAATATATGAAAATATTTCAAATTTGGCTTCTTATTTTTCACCATCTCATATGGTGTTTTCCCATGCTTGTTAATCAGTGTAGCATTTTGAGTAAAACAAGCAGTTTGAACAGCTTCTGCCCAGAAGTAAGTTGGTAATTTTGCTTCATCAAGCATAGTTCTGGCAGCTTCGATTAGAGTTCTGTTCTTTCTTTCAACTACACCATTTTGCTGTGGAGTTCCAGGTGCAGAAAATTCTTGTTTCACTCCTCTTTCCTTGCAGAAAGCTTCCATGATTGAGTTTCTGAATTCAGTTCCATTATCACTCCTTATAATTTTGACTTTGTGCTGTGATCCTTTGTCCAATAGATTTACATGATCCATAAGAGTTTGAGCAGTTTCATCCTTCTTTGATAAGAAATACACCCATGTATATCTAGTATATTCATCAACAATTACTAGAGCATATTTCTTTCTGCCCATAGACATCACATTCACTGGTCCAAAGAGATAAACATGTAGAAGATGATAAGGTTCCACTACTGAAGATTCAGATTTGCTCTTGAAAGATGACTTCCTTTGCTTGGCCTTTTGACAAGAATCACATAGGCCATCTAAGCTAAGTATTGACTTGGGAAGTCCCCTTACAAGATCCTTTCTTATTAGCTCATTAATGTTGTTCAAATTGAGATGAGAGAGCTTCTTATGCCAGTTCCAACTCTCTTCATTTGACATTCTTGCAGTCAGACACACTGTTTTTCCATCAGAGTTTGTTACCAAACTTGCTTCATAAATGTTGTTGTGCCTATATCCAACTAGAACAACTTTTCCAGTAGAATTACTGATAACTTCACAGTGTTCAGTATGAAAGTCTACATGGTTTCCTCTATCACAGATTTGACTCACAGATAGCAGATTATGCTTGAGTACTGAGACTAGAGCTACATTTGATATGATGACACTTCCAAGATTTATATTTCCATATCCCAGAGTAAGTCCTATGTTGCCATCTCCATAGGATACTTTTGGGCCAGCCTTCTCCTCAAAATCTGATAGCAGGGCTTTATTTCCAGTCATGTGTCCTGAGCATCCACTGTCCAAGATAAGGGTGCTCTCTTTTATGCCCTGCAATCACAATCAATTACACAGAGTTAGTTTTAAGGATCCAGACTTGCTTGGATCCTTTGGCTTTCTGAACATTGTTAGCTTTTGCAGCGGAATCATTATCAACAGAGTTTAAACTAACATTGTCAGACTTTACACTTGCAGAGTTTGCCCTAACCCATTTTAAGTTGGGTTTTAGCTCATAATAGTTATGATAAATAGCATGATAACTCTTACAAGTATAAATAGAATGCCAAGTGCTCCCACAGTGTGTGCATAAAGTCTGTGGTTTAACCCTTACATAATCATTCTTTACTCCTGATGTAGAAGGTAAAGAATTAATATCTTTGTTCTTATTGCAAAATCTAGCAAGATGGTTAGAACTACCACAATTATAACATGTTTTCCTTGGAGCAGCAGCAGTAGGCAAATGATTATTTCTTTTATTTATGCCTATCTTTCCATTCCTATTCTTCTTGGACCCTTTTGGTTTCATGGCAGACTTTACCTCTTTGAGCTTATGATTGAACTGTTTTCCTGTCATTAAACCAACATTAACCTGTTTTTCACAGACTTTTACTGGTTTTCTAACAACTTCTATTTCCATAAGATTTTCTGTTATAATATTTTCCTGTCTTTCACAGGTTTCATCTGATTCCATATCAGCTTCTCTTACTACAACAGATTTTAACTTAGTGGACTCTGGAACAAATTTCACAGGTTTAAGTTGTGGTTTAACCTTAACCTTGTCTTTAAACCTAAGTTCATCATTTTGATAATAGCCTAAAACTACAGAATCTGTCTGAAACACTTGATGAGTGTCTCTTCCAGAGTTTGTCCAAGTCTTGATTATTTTTCTTTCTTTTTCTAGATCAGATTCTAGTTGCCTATATCTTTTGAGCAACTCCTGTTCAACATAAACAGCATCATCTCTTTCTTTTTGAATCTGCTTCATATTTTCAAGTTCTCCTTCAAGAAACTTGTTTCTATCTTTAAGGCTAAGATTCTCAGATTTAATTCTTTCATTCTCTAAAGTCTGATCCCTATAACTAACATGTACGCTTTTCAGATATACTCTTAATTCAGATATATTATCAGTATCATAAGCATAAGTAGTTAGGGGTACCTTATTTTCAGATGATTCAGTCTCATCTTTGACAGTTGCCATAAGAGCATAATTTACTCCATCATCAGAGTCTGAAGTATCTGCCCAGTCTTTGCCTTTAGAGATGAGTGATTTCTCAGATTTGCCTTTCTTGCACTCTGGGGCATAGTGACCCATCTCCTTACACTTGTAGCACTGGATTTCAGATTTATCCTTCTTGCCAGACTTGGTCTCCCTTACATCAGACTTTCTAAAACTTTTCCTTTCAGAGTTTGAATCTTTCCTTGAGAATCTCTTTCCTTTCTTGAAGTTCTTGAATCCCATCTTCTTGAAGGTCTTCACCATCAATGCAGCCATTTGCATCATCTGTTCTTCATCATCCTCAGAGTCAGAAGCTTCATCAGAGTTTGAGTCATCATCAGAGTTTGATGACTCACTTTCAGATTTAATGACTAAAGCCTTTCCCTTGGCTTTTTTCCTTGATGATTCCTTCTTGATGGGCTTCTCCTCAACTTTGAGAGCAACAGATTTTGTCTTCTTGCTTGATCTTCTGTTTCTTTGTTCTATTTCCAATTCATGAGTTTTCAGTAACCCATAAATCTCATCAAGTTCAGTTTCAGCAAGTTCGTAATTATCTCTTATAGTTGTTGTCTTCAAATCCCATCTTTCAGGTAAAGATAAGAGAAATTTGAGATTTGATTCTTCAAGATCATATTCTTTATCAACTAGAGATAAATCATTCAGTAGTTTACAGAATCTGTCATATGTCTCAGTCAAGGTTTCATTGGCTCTTGAATCAAAGTGCTCATACTCCTGAGTGAGTATTGTTTTCCTGTTCTTCTTTATAGCAGTGGTTCCTTGACACCTGACTTCCAAAGCATCCCAGATTTCTTTTGCAGTTTTGCAACCAATTACTCTGTTAGACATAACATTATCTAAAGCACTGTGTAGAAGATGTCTAACCTTTGCATCTTTTGCAATTGATGAGATGTCCTCAGGAGTCATATCTTACTTTTCCTTTGGAACAGTCTTTTGTTCTTGACCATCAACAACAGGAGACAATTTAGTCGGCATATGAGGACCATCATAGATTCTGTCAAGATATTCTGGATCTGTAGCCTCCAGAAACATGGTCATCTTCACCTTCCAAATTGGATACTCCACTGGCCGGAGAATTGGAACCCTGATTGTTTCATACCGACTCACAGAATTAGGTTTAACCTGTTCAACCTTGGGAGGAGTTTGATTTTCTTCAGACATGATTATTACTGTGTTTGAATCGAAAAACTGTATATATTAAATAGCCTTGGCTCTGATACCAATTGTTAGGCCGAATACACAATATAATCAAGTATGTATGAGAATAACAATCAAGAACACAAGTTTGTAAATCAACAAACTGTAATTATATTAACAGTTTCTCTCTTTATGATGTTAATGAATCACAAAGAGCTACTAGGTTACAAGAATAATATTTCAATAATCGCATCCCTTCTAGGGATAACCTATATGTGTTTATATAATACACAGTTACAATCAATCTCTAATTGATACTCCTACAAATTAGCTATACAATTGTAATCAATTAGAATTGCTTCAGTCCTCTGTCCAGTCTCCTTAGCTGTATCAATATATTCTACTTCTTTCCATCTTCAGAATATATTGCTTCTAGAATCTTCATAATATGCACCGACAGCTAAATCGACTTTCACCCTGTCAAACTTTAACAAACTCTGACCGGCTTCCATGTAAACTCTGATGCGCATCTGTTGCTTAAACACTGATGAACAAACGTCAGCAATTATATCTAACATTAGGCGTACATATCACTGAAACACTTGGTGCTTGATTAGACGTCCATTGGCTTGCTTCTGAATTGCTTCCTAACTTGATGACAGACTATCCTCCAATCATTTGATGTGGCTATTAGACCTTGGATAGATAAAATGCCTTCTAGTTAGCTTCCTGATTTATCAGCTTCTGTGAACTAGCTTTCTGACAATTAGCTTCGGTCTCAAAATCAAATTCTTGTCTTGAGCATTTTGTTATCATCATTCCAAATCGGTCAACCCTAACAATCTCCCCCTATTTATGACTGTTAGAACTGGCATAAATCCTTAAGTTGATGATGACAAAACCCTTCAATGTTCTCTGTAACAGCCCCAAATCCGGGGTCAGGGATTTAGGGTAGTCACGATCCATGTACTCCTTGCCTTACCTATATTACTCACACCATTCATAATTCACCTGCTCATGACCCCACAACATATGTCTCACACACACACACACAGGTTAGAGTCTCAGAAACGACACAATACAACAACTGCGGAATAAATAATTTTTATTACAATACCCAAATGTCTTTTGAATCTGTCACTGATACAATTTCTAAGTAATGTTACATTACCAACTTAGTCTTCTGATGCTTACAATCCTCTAATACCATTCCTGTCTATACATGAGTTGAATACCAAAGCCGTAGACTGATTCGATTGGTTCGTACTACTCCCGGGATCACTGCTAAAACCGGTTTATGGAAACGCCTTGCGGGGTATGTGCCATCCCATTGGCATCCTGCTTCGCTGCTATATAATATATATAAAACAATAGCAAGAGTGAGCGATAGCTCAGCAAGGTAATGAAAGTATGGCATAATTCTGCCTTTAACTCAATCCCAGAATAAAGCGGGTATAAGACAATAATTTGTCAAAATATCTCGATACTGAAATTATTTCCTTATCGGAATGTATTCCCAAAAACAGTACCATTAATGTACTTCAAATATCATTTCATAATATTTCTGCAAGCTTGTGCTATATTATGAACAAAGTTCTAGTATAATATAAAAGATAAGGTTTCAAAGTAAACCAATATAACTCTTCCAAAATATCTGCTATATAAGCAGAATATCAACACATAACTTAAAAGATGAAGTTATAAGGAAAATTCAATATAAGCAACTCCCTTACCATAACTCATGTTATGTAAGGTATCCACAGAGTCATATATATCCTTAATCAGGTTTTATCAGAGTCATACTCATAAAATAAAAGGTGAAGTTGCATGGATTTATTGTCACTTCAATTCCAAACACTTCTCGACCCCCTGCCAACACGATTGGTTCTTCACCCCAATACATGTTGCAGGAATATCCAAATTGGATGATGAACCAATACTGGAGCCTTCTCCGCGCCCGTCGTACCAACCTTACTATGATCAGTAGCAGGTTTGTACAACAAAATTATATGTTTTCTACATGTAGATGGAAGAATCACGACAGCCTGACATTGTCTACCGCCTTTCTGGATCTCCCGGCCAACGGTTGGGCCAATAAAATGATGGATCGGCGCGACTCGACCTCTTACACGTTGCTCCTAGTTCAGATTAAATCCATGACTCTGAAACGTAAAGATCGTCCTCCTTTCCCCAAGTGTGATACTTGTTGATACGACTCCACTAAGTAGTTATATCTAGGTTGGAAAGGAAGATTCTCCAATATTTCCCAAGCGATGCTTGTTAATGGATATCGACTTGTTCCAGGAATTTACCCCTCGATCGTTGAGGTGGTAACACAATATTTGACTTGCAGCAGTTTCGTTGCTCGGAGAAAATACCTGTCCCTTGACAGTTTTGAGTTGAGAATTTAAAATGAAGAGCAGTTACTTAGATCAGGTTTCCCATATTTTTGATAGTGGAGCGAGCATTTGAATTTTCTTAAAAGACAGATTCAAATGGAAAAATAGCTTTTTGGGAACCTTTTTCTGATTTGAAAATAACTAACAATAGTTACTAAATAAGTAAACCTTAAATGAATATTTGAAAATAATATTCATTAAATAAATAATCCTTAAATGAATATTTGAAAATAATATTCATTAAATAAATAATCCTTAAATGAATATTTGAAAATAATATTCATTAAATAAATAATCCTTAAATGAATATTCAAAAATAATATTCATTAATAAATAATCCTCAAATGAATATTCAAAAATAATATTTCTCAAATAAGTGAACCTCCAATGAATATTCGAAAATAATATCCTTTAAATAATTAAATCTCAAATGAATATTCAAAAGTAATATTCATTAATTAAATAAATCTCAAATGAATATAAACAATATTCTGTAAGTCGATAATCCTCAAATGTATATAAATAATATTCTGTAAGTCGATAATCCTCAAATGTATATAAATAATATTCTGTAAGTCGATAATCCTCAAATGTATATAAATAATATTCTATAAGTCGATAATCCTCAAATGAATATTAATAAATAATATTCTTAAATAAAAATAATTAATCCTCGAATAACGGTTACCCGATATCTTTATCGGAAAAATAACCTTTATCATACACAAACTATAATCACTACTGATCTTAAGAAATATCATACGCCCTTAACCTAGGGCCTTTATAAAACCTGGCTTATAACTGATATCCCATATCTAGCTTATAAGCCAATTACCAAATCATTTCCACGTAACAACCTCTGAATGAGGTAATATTCAAATAACATTCCTCAAATCATTTCCAGGTAATTAATACTTTCTAGAAATATAATTAATGTTTAATAATAGCAGTCCTCAAAATAATTAGTACACTGCCGCTGGAATCCCTCCGGGTTTCCACGGCTATCTCCATATTTCAAATACTGACTCCCGGTCTAGAGTCGAAAACAAGAAGTATGCTCTTATCTCTAGAGCTACAAGGTATGCCGGTTTATAACTACTTTATCTCAAAGCTCATACATAAATCCAAATCAAACCCTATTTTATACAATATATAACATGTATCGCACAACTGTATAACTCCACACATGGCAACAGCAGTAATATATAATCAATACTTCAAAGTATAGATTTAGAAAACTTGCCACAATACTTGCAACAAAGATTTGGTATATAAATTGGGAATACACAAGTATTGAACATTGGAAAATATACCTACTCTGAATAATAGAGTAAGGTTTAGTAAACTTGCCTGATGCTCGAGAAGTGATAGGGGTTCGCGACGATGCCGGACAATCTAGACAAAGTCAAAGAAAACGTACGATTAATCCCCTGGATAATCCACTTGTACTCAATGCTTAAACACATAAACGAAACACAACCAAGGCATTACTTGCTTGCTCTAACGTCATACTAAATCCATGTTATTCATCAAATACTTATATCATAAGTTTGGTTCGAAATCCATCCTCAAATCCAAGTTATACTTAACCATTTGGAACCTTGGTTCTAAGTCTCGTTTTCAGTGAATTTACACTTGCGCAACCTCGGCTAAAACATTTTTATAAAATCAACTAATAATCTTTTTGATTCGAAATCTTCGCACAAGGCTTGCTAACTGTCCTTAGCATTATATCCCAAAGTTTCACATTTGGATTCGACTCTTAGAGGTCTTTGACTTAGCATCAAAGTAGTTACATTTCTGCGATGCAACCTCTTGAACCACGATTACTAAAACTAGCATAACTCTTAAACCATTCGGCCAAATTAGGCGAATCACATATCATTACGAAGCTTATAACATAAACTACACAATCATGGGCAGTAGGACTCAAGGGTCGAGCTCTAACAGAGGAAAAACAGAGAACCAATCAGTGGGTAAAAATTTGGGCATTACGACGGCTATAACTCGGATATTCCCAAATTTCAAATCATCCAAAATACATATCGATCACTCCACATAACACATACATCTTATATATCATAGAACTGAGGCCAAGCAATGCCTTTCCGTTCATATAACTCATTATCACTTAAATCAAAACCCAATCATAACAACTAAGGCTATAATCATGCATAACACCATTAATCATCCATAATCCTTATAATAATTCAAGGGTTTCAAAATTATACCTCCTCCAAGCTTGCTTTCTGCCATACTCCTGATGTAGCCTTAGATTCTTGCTTAATACAACCTTTGGAAGCTACAAACTCATTATCAAAACAAAACAAAACAAGATACAAGTTACTATTCATCATCTTCTCCAACTGTTAATCACTGAATCGAAGGGGTAAATCACGGGGTTGAGGTGATTGCTTACCATGGTTACGTAGAGCTTCTCGAGAGCTTCGATTTGAGTGGTAGAACGCCAAAAACGGACCACGGAATCTCAAGTTATGATCATTTCTTTCTCTCCCATTTTTCTTCTTCTTCTCTCCCGAATTTTCTTCTAATTTCTCTTTTCTTTGTCTTGATAATAATGATAAGGATGCTGATTTTTGTGTTTAAAAAGGTGATGAGTCATAGCTCTTAGCTTGTGACACTTGTCCAACATGCATTGGTTTAGCTAAAGTAGCTTTACTGGTTCGTTTAATTTCGTAGAACGCTCGCAAGGTTTCTCGAGGGTTCTATCGAGGTATTTTACCGAAATCGTTCTCGATACTTCTAATTCATTTATCAAATCCATATCCATAGAATTAATAATTTAAATCCTTAAATATCCTCAAATAATAATTATTTAGTCCGTTTTTGGTGAAATTTCGGAGAAAACGAAAAATGCTATTTTTCTGATTCTGACAGCTTCTGCATTCTTTTATTTTCATCGTAGATCACTAATACAGCTTTGAAAGTTCATTATATCGTTCCGTATATAGGGTGGTCTGAAAAACTTTTTAAACGACAAAAATTTACTATTCATCAAAAGTTACTATTCATCAGTGGTTTTTCTATAATACTTTGGATCAAAATCCGTTCCAATATTCCTGATCTATTTTCTCTCTACTCTTTGCACTTAGAAAACGTTCTAGTGCTTTCTCGGGCGTACGCTATCTTGTTTACGGAGTTGTCGGATGTATTCCAGATATTGATTTGGATGACATAAAAATACTTTCCTTCCCTGGAGTATTGTATTCTTGTCTTCTAGATTGATTGTTCTTATTTATATGTTCAGTCCATTCTTACTATTCTCAAAATGTTTGAAAACCGAAATTCATATTCATTTCATAACTTGATTCTCAAAGTCATTGCCACTATCCATATTTACATCAACATATAATAAAAGTTTTAATTCTACCCAAAATCTGGGGTCTTACAGTCTCCCCTCCTTAAAAGGATTCCGTCCCGGAATCACTCTGAAAACAAATGGGGATATCTTTCTAGCATCTCGCTCTCTAGCTCCCAAGTTGATTCTTCCACATTATGATTCATCCATACCACTCTGGCTAGTTTGATGACCTTGTTTCGGAGTACTTGTTCCTTTCGATCTATAATTTCCATTGGTTGCTCCACATAGGTCAAGTCTGGTTGTATGTCTACGTGCTCGTACTCTACATATGCCGGGCATCTATAGTATACTAACGTAGCATTGACACATGAACCCCGTTATGACCATTCTACAAGTTTGGGGGGTAAGGCTGGCTCGTAGGCCACCTTCCTGGCGCGTCTTAAATCTCAGATGGCCCAATGAATCTCGGGCTCACTTCCCTTTCTTTTCAAATCTCATTAATTCTTTCCCTGGAGATACCTTTAGCATCACGAATCTCTAACCTCATATTCTCTATCTTGTTTGCACAGAAATACACCAGCATAAACTTGCTTGCCATTCATCAACTTGCCATTTAGCTTATCAGTAGCAGTACTATCTCTATACTCGCGGGCTTAGTCCGCATACTTTCTCTGTCTGTCTTGGTTGTCACTAGCCGCTTGTTGGTGAAATCTTTTGTCTTTCTAGTTTGTTGGACTAACTTGGGCGTTGTGTAAAATCTCATCTTTTAATTCCCGATCATTCGGAATCCATCTCTGTCTCATCTTAAAGTAAGGGTATCGGGCACCACATTGGCCTTCCCCGGATGGTAGTGTATCTCACAGTCATAATCCTAGGTCAATTCTAGCCATTTCTCCATCTCATGCTATCTACTATCATGGGTAACTCAAAGCCAATTCATTACATTCCATAAAATTTGTGGGTGCATTAGTCAACCCAAAATAACTTCGCTGAAAACTCGAAGTGTCTATTCCTAGTACGAATCGCAGTCTTGGGCATATCCTCTGATTTAACTTCCAACTGGTGATACCCAGTTCTTAAATAAATTGGAAATACACAGCGTTCTTCCGCTGATCAAACAATCATTTACAAGGGTACCTATTCTCCATGTCAAACTCATACAACTCTCGAGGTTCGATATATAATCTTGTGCTAAAATCTTTCTCTCTTACAACAACACCGGGCTCTTCACGGTGGTACACTGGGTCTTATCATATCCTTATACAACAACTCTTGTAACTGAGTCACTAACTCTTTCATTCCCACTATACTCTAAATACTCGGTATTCATTCTCATGTCATCCCAATCGATATTTGGTAGCGCATTAAGATCTTGTAAAATCTCCCAAAACCATTGTAGTTTCCTCTATACTTGGTGCCTCTTTTCTTGGCGTCAACCATAAGAGCTAATTAAGCCTCGTATCTCTGGCGTAATAGTTTCTTAGTCTGAACTATATTCAAGAATCTCTGAATCTGTCTCCGTTATTTATTACTCTCTCTCCCTTACAATCAGTCAGGGCCCCATTGGGTGTCAACCAACCCATTCTTATTATAATATCCACTTTTCCCAACTTGAAAGGGATCAGGTCTATCAAAAGTGTCGACCTCATATTTCTAGTTCACAACCTGGGTGTACCAGTCTTATGGGAAAATCCCTCGATTGGCTATTTCTACTTGTAATTATTCCCTCAGCGTCTCGGCCTTAAGGTTTAATCGTCATGCAACATCTTGATATACAACAATGCATTAGCTCTGTCTAAACAGTGTAGAAGGGCACCTGCTATTTAAAGGTCCTGACAGTGGGCTGCTTGTTGGAGGTAGCCCTGGTTGAAACCTACTGGCTTTCTTTTATTCTGTGTTCACAAACTCCGGAACAAACCTCAATAATTCGGGAAACTTGGCCTCATACTCGGTCACAGTCATGGTTTCTTGTTTTAACTCTTTAACTTTCATTTTCATCCGGGTCTCCATATATTTCCGGAAATTATTCCTCTAAAAACAACACACGCTGCACCTCTCCCAAGCCACAATACCAGCTCCCTCTGACTCCATCGCCAGTACTTATCTTGCTAACCCAGAGGTTGTGTCCATTCGTAAACAAATCCTCCAAAATCTCAATCTCACTATAGGGCATCTATCTAACACCGTTGTCAGTGGAGTTCACGGCACGTCACTATTTCTTTCACATCTATCGATTGACACGCTTTCCATTATCATAATATCCTTGGGAGAATAAACCAATTTCATTGATATATCACTAACATTCTATTCGTCTTAGGGATTCGCTCATGTCATAGGCGATTTCGTTGCGAATCTAATTCCTATCAGCGAATTTTGACTTATTTGACCTGGTTGGCCTCCCCTTAGAATTCAATGAGGATAACAAAATCATGGGGCCTTGAAAAGACAGCTCCCATATCAAGGAAAATGTCACACACTAGTGATCATAAGGTTATGAGTTTTAAGGTAACCTTATTGGAGGTAAAAGAATTTACCGAGAGATCAACATGATCATAAGAACTCAACGTTGTGTGCCTTGATTGAGACATTACTAAAGGTAATTAGCCTTCTTGTATTTCACAACTTACAAGTGATGGCGTCTCATCAGACTTCTATCACACAGACAGATAGTCCTTGTAGCCCCTATAAGTATAGGGTTGTTCATCTCAGTGGAAGTTGAAAAGTATGAAAGCAATTCGATATCAATTTGATGATTATCGTCTTTCGACAATATTTCTTAAAGGAACACCTTGGATTAAAATTGAACAGATTCCAAAGGTGCGGTTTCCAAAGAAAAGAATAACCAAAAAGATACTGGTACTTAACAAACAAGTGGTGAGGTATCACCATAGGGTCATTCATTATTTGAAGAAAAGTGAAAGCTTAAATAACATCATTTGACAGGGGTTCGAAAACCTGAAAGTAGGCATTGTGATAGCCTCTGGCACAATTGAAACTGAATATGGTTTAGCACAAGTGTTATAAAATAACTTCGAAAAGGGAATATACCCTTTATCAGAATTCTTTCCTGGAGAGAGGTCAAGATAGATCATAGATTGGGGAGGTACCCCACATAATTTGCAAATGGGGAGGGTATTACCAAGGTCTCTACGGGTGCCTTTTATGTCGGCTCCTCTAATGGATAATTTTTCCATTCTAAAGCTTTTCTTCTTCAGGCACACCCTATGGTGCTCGATACTTACGTCATTGCCGACTTATAATAGTCGCTAAGAATTCAACCATCAACATTTGCAATCGCAGGGAATTCTATTCGACTAGGCGCAAACACCTCAAGTAAGCGTTCTGTTCTATAAGAAAACTTCGATTCCGTTGTCGCCCATAGCAACGACGAATTCCATATGTCAACTGGGCGGTACTCCGGAAGATCGTTAGAAACTACAGGCTTAAATTCGGTCTCTATTTCAATCATCCTTATACCCAATATTCCTTCTTGAGATAATAAAATCCCTCAATGATATAATAGACACTATTTCCCGTGGAATCGCTGGTCGTGGGGGTTTGAAATCTCATAGCCCAAAACAATTCCTTACATTATTCTAGGCAACTAAGTACCCTTAATCGTTCGTGAAAATCTGAACATCTTGGTTCTTACGTATGCCGCCTCCTTATGGGCAACTATAACCGACTACGAGTAACAGGTTTCGTTCAAGTCGAATCAATCCACTGATACTGGCTATACTGCCTCTACCTCTTCTGCTTTGGAGACTCTACTCCA
Source organism: Heracleum sosnowskyi (assembly GCA_030848705.1). Taxonomy (NCBI): domain Eukaryota; kingdom Viridiplantae; phylum Streptophyta; class Magnoliopsida; order Apiales; family Apiaceae; genus Heracleum; species Heracleum sosnowskyi. Next base: position 1,586,195 of record JAUIZM010000016.1, on the reverse strand, counting down.
TTTTCCTTGTCATACCTCTTGATGAATCATGAACGATCCTTAAACTCTCGCCTCGTCACTTATTTATCCCTCGAAGGTTCGTCCGGTCTTATTATTAGACCTCAAGTAACGCACCACATCTTTATCAATCAACACGTCCTTTACAAGATTCTTTCCTTGACCCACTATGGGGTCTTCCTCTAGATCCTCCTATGGATCTTTCTTTATCGGGTCTCCGTCCATTTCAAGGAGCGCATCATCAAATACCTACTCGAAGGCCTCGGGATCCGGCATCTCAGAGTCCCATCCATCTATAACTTATACGATTCGAGGTGACTAACCATGAAGTCCTAAGTACGGTTTCCCAGAAGAAGTCCCCTCTCGGGCTTCATCTTAAACGGTCAGGGTCATGTCCTCTAACCCGACTACGAACTCAATTTGAGCTCTAGATGTCCTTATCATTATTAAGGGTATTGTAAGACTCAATCTCCTATCGTTTCTGAGGACTGTAACCTAACGCTCTGATACCATTTCTGTAACAGCCCCAAATCCGGGGTCAGGGATTTAGGGTAGTCACGATCCATGTACTCCTTGCCTTACCTATATTACTCACACCATTCATAATTCACCTGCTCATGACCCCACAACATATGTCTCACACACACACACACAGGTTAGAGTCTCAGAAACGACACAATACAACAACTGCGGAATAAATAATTTTTATTACAATACCCAAATGTCTTTTGAATCTGTCACTGATACAATTTCTAAGTAATGTTACATTACCAACTTAGTCTTCTGATGCTTACAATCCTCTAATACCATTCCTGTCTATACATGAGTTGAATACCAAAGCCGTAGACTGATTCGATTGGTTCGTACTACTCCCGGGATCACTGCTAAAACCGGTTTATGGAAACGCCTTGCGGGGTATGTGCCATCCCATTGGCATCCTGCTTCGCTGCTATATAATATATATAAAACAATAGCAAGAGTGAGCGATAGCTCAGCAAGGTAATGAAAGTATGGCATAATTCTGCCTTTAACTCAATCCCAGAATAAAGCGGGTATAAGACAATAATTTGTCAAAATATCTCGATACTGAAATTATTTCCTTATCGGAATGTATTCCCAAAAACAGTACCATTAATGTACTTCAAATATCATTTCATAATATTTCTGCAAGCTTGTGCTATATTATGAACAAAGTTCTAGTATAATATAAAAGATAAGGTTTCAAAGTAAACCAATATAACTCTTCCAAAATATCTGCTATATAAGCAGAATATCAACACATAACTTAAAAGATGAAGTTATAAGGAAAATTCAATATAAGCAACTCCCTTACCATAACTCATGTTATGTAAGGTATCCACAGAGTCATATATATCCTTAATCAGGTTTTATCAGAGTCATACTCATAAAATAAAAGGTGAAGTTGCATGGATTTATTGTCACTTCAATTCCAAACACTTCTCGACCCCCTGCCAACACGATTGGTTCTTCACCCCAATACATGTTGCAGGAATATCCAAATTGGATGATGAACCAATACTGGAGCCTTCTCCGCGCCCGTCGTACCAACCTTACTATGATCAGTAGCAGGTTTGTACAACAAAATTATATGTTTTCTACATGTAGATGGAAGAATCACGACAGCCTGACATTGTCTACCGCCTTTCTGGATCTCCCGGCCAACGGTTGGGCCAATAAAATGATGGATCGGCGCGACTCGACCTCTTACACGTTGCTCCTAGTTCAGATTAAATCCATGACTCTGAAACGTAAAGATCGTCCTCCTTTCCCCAAGTGTGATACTTGTTGATACGACTCCACTAAGTAGTTATATCTAGGTTGGAAAGGAAGATTCTCCAATATTTCCCAAGCGATGCTTGTTAATGGATATCGACTTGTTCCAGGAATTTACCCCTCGATCGTTGAGGTGGTAACACAATATTTGACTTGCAGCAGTTTCGTTGCTCGGAGAAAATACCTGTCCCTTGACAGTTTTGAGTTGAGAATTTAAAATGAAGAGCAGTTACTTAGATCAGGTTTCCCATATTTTTGATAGTGGAGCGAGCATTTGAATTTTCTTAAAAGACAGATTCAAATGGAAAAATAGCTTTTTGGGAACCTTTTTCTGATTTGAAAATAACTAACAATAGTTACTAAATAAGTAAACCTTAAATGAATATTTGAAAATAATATTCATTAAATAAATAATCCTTAAATGAATATTTGAAAATAATATTCATTAAATAAATAATCCTTAAATGAATATTTGAAAATAATATTCATTAAATAAATAATCCTTAAATGAATATTCAAAAATAATATTCATTAATAAATAATCCTCAAATGAATATTCAAAAATAATATTTCTCAAATAAGTGAACCTCCAATGAATATTCGAAAATAATATCCTTTAAATAATTAAATCTCAAATGAATATTCAAAAGTAATATTCATTAATTAAATAAATCTCAAATGAATATAAACAATATTCTGTAAGTCGATAATCCTCAAATGTATATAAATAATATTCTGTAAGTCGATAATCCTCAAATGTATATAAATAATATTCTGTAAGTCGATAATCCTCAAATGTATATAAATAATATTCTGTAAGTCGATAATCCTCAAATGAATATTAATAAATAATATTCTTAAATAAAAATAATTAATCCTCGAATAACGGTTACCCGATATCTTTATCGGAAAAATAACCTTTATCATACACAAACTATAATCACTACTGATCTTAAGAAATATCATACGCCCTTAACCTAGGGCCTTTATAAAACCTGGCTTATAACTGATATCCCATATCTAGCTTATAAGCCAATTACCAAATCATTTCCACGTAACAACCTCTGAATGAGGTAATATTCAAATAACATTCCTCAAATCATTTCCAGGTAATTAATACTTTCTAGAAATATAATTAATGTTTAATAATAGCAGTCCTCAAAATAATTAGTACACTGCCGCTGGAATCCCTCCGGGTTTCCACGGCTATCTCCATATTTCAAATACTGACTCCCGGTCTAGAGTCGAAAACAAGAAGTATGCTCTTATCTCTAGAGCTACAAGGTATGCCGGTTTATAACTACTTTATCTCAAAGCTCATACATAAATCCAAATCAAACCCTATTTTATACAATATATAACATGTATCGCACAACTGTATAACTCCACACATGGCAACAGCAGTAATATATAATCAATACTTCAAAGTATAGATTTAGAAAACTTGCCACAATACTTGCAACAAAGATTTGGTATATAAATTGGGAATACACAAGTATTGAACATTGGAAAATATACCTACTCTGAATAATAGAGTAAGGTTTAGTAAACTTGCCTGATGCTCGAGAAGTGATAGGGGTTCGCGACGATGCCGGACAATCTAGACAAAGTCAAAGAAAACGTACGATTAATCCCCTGGATAATCCACTTGTACTCAATGCTTAAACACATAAACGAAACACAACCAAGGCATTACTTGCTTGCTCTAACGTCATACTAAATCCATGTTATTCATCAAATACTTATATCATAAGTTTGGTTCGAAATCCATCCTCAAATCCAAGTTATACTTAACCATTTGGAACCTTGGTTCTAAGTCTCGTTTTCAGTGAATTTACACTTGCGCAACCTCGGCTAAAACATTTTTATAAAATCAACTAATAATCTTTTTGATTCGAAATCTTCGCACAAGGCTTGCTAACTGTCCTTAGCATTATATCCCAAAGTTTCACATTTGGATTCGACTCTTAGAGGTCTTTGACTTAGCATCAAAGTAGTTACATTTCTGCGATGCAACCTCTTGAACCACGATTACTAAAACTAGCATAACTCTTAAACCATTCGGCCAAATTAGGCGAATCACATATCATTACGAAGCTTATAACATAAAATACACAATCATGGGCAGTAGGACTCAAGGGTCGAGCTCTAACAGAGGAAAAACAGAGAACCAATCAGTGGGTAAAAATTTGGGCATTACGACGGCTATAACTCGGATATTCCCAAATTTCAAATCATCCAAAATACATATCGATCACTCCACATAACACATACATCTTATATATCATAGAACTGAGGCCAAGCAATGCCTTTCCGTTCATATAACTCATTATCACTTAAATCAAAACCCAATCATAACAACTAAGGCTATAATCATGCATAACACCATTAATCATCCATAATCCTTATAATAATTCAAGGGTTTCAAAATTATACCTCCTCCAAGCTTGCTTTCTGCCATACTCCTGATGTAGCCTTAGATTCTTGCTTAATACAACCTTTGGAAGCTACAAACTCATTATCAAAACAAAACAAAACAAGATACAAGTTACTATTCATCATCTTCTCCAACTGTTAATCACTGAATCGAAGGGGTAAATCACGGGGTTGAGGTGATTGCTTACCATGGTTACGTAGAGCTTCTCGAGAGCTTCGATTTGAGTGGTAGAACGCCAAAAACGGACCACGGAATCTCAAGTTATGATCATTTCTTTCTCTCCCATTTTTCTTCTTCTTCTCTCCCGAATTTTCTTCTAATTTCTCTTTTCTTTGTCTTGATAATAATGATAAGGATGCTGATTTTTGTGTTTAAAAAGGTGATGAGTCATAGCTCTTAGCTTGTGACACTTGTCCAACATGCATTGGTTTAGCTAAAGTAGCTTTACTGGTTCGTTTAATTTCGTAGAACGCTCGCAAGGTTTCTCGAGGGTTCTATCGAGGTATTTTACCGAAATCGTTCTCGATACTTCTAATTCATTTATCAAATCCATATCCATAGAATTAATAATTTAAATCCTTAAATATCCTCAAATAATAATTATTTAGTCCGTTTTTGGTGAAATTTCGGAGAAAACGAAAAATGCTATTTTTCTGATTCTGACAGCTTCTGCATTCTTTTATTTTCATCGTAGATCACTAATACAGCTTTGAAAGTTCATTATATCGTTCCGTATATAGGGTGGTCTGAAAAACTTTTTAAACGACAAAAATTTACTATTCATCAAAAGTTACTATTCATCAGTGGTTTTTCTATAATACTTTGGATCAAAATCCGTTCCAATATTCCTGATCTATTTTCTCTCTACTCTTTGCACTTAGAAAACGTTCTAGTGCTTTCTCGGGCGTACGCTATCTTGTTTACGGAGTTGTCGGATGTATTCCAGATATTGATTTGGATGACATAAAAATACTTTCCTTCCCTGGAGTATTGTATTCTTGTCTTCTAGATTGATTGTTCTTATTTATATGTTCAGTCCATTCTTACTATTCTCAAAATGTTTGAAAACCGAAATTCATATTCATTTCATAACTTGATTCTCAAAGTCATTGCCACTATCCATATTTACATCAACATATAATAAAAGTTTTAATTCTACCCAAAATCTGGGGTCTTACATTCTCAGTGATCCTCAGATAGAGATTAATACTGGACATAATTTGATGATGCTGCAAAAACAAAAATAACAACTTGAAGATGTCAGATTTCATATACTTTCCTGTAACTTAGTCTATACCTACTTCTAAGGGGTTCCAATAGATTGTAATCGAGAGGGGAGAAATTCTAAAGTCTGAGATCTCCTTCTAACTCCCCCTGAGAACAACCTATCTTCTCTTTAACTTCTCCCCCTTTTTGTTATCAGCAATTAGGATAGAAGAGGCATAATCTTAGTTACTGAATAAGATATCTGGGTACAGGAATCCAACACTTCAAGGATCGAAAGATTTCTCTCAGGAATCTCTCTATTCTTGCATCAGGATCTCATCCTGGCTCACTTCACACAACTCACCTTCCCTTACTAAAGGGGTACTCAAAAGAAAAATCTCTCCTTTTGCCATGCTGGAATAAATAGCATGCCTCTCATTCTCTCCCTCTCCTTTTGCCTGGTCTCAAGCCAGCCACTCCACTAACTCCCTTCCCACAAACCTATAGATGCCTCAACTATTTGAATTCCTTGATACTCAGTCAGAATGAGCCGAATAGTTTTTCAAGAAAGAATCATGGAACTCAACATTGTTGGTCTACTGATAATCGCTGGTTAAGCTTATCCATAGATTTAAAGACACCTTTCTATGGATGAAGGATATTCGTAGATGATTTTGAAGAATGGGCTTGTGAAGTAGAAATTGATGTAAGTTCTGTGAAGATTGAATGTGAGTTTTAAGTGCACAGTGCTTACATCAAGATCATCAAAAAAGAGACTAGTGATCCAACGAATTCTCTTAAAGAGAATGATCACTAGGTGAATGGAGCTTCTCCAAGAGTTCAGAAAATGGAGAATCAAGTACAGATGAGTTGTATGCTGCAATTATCACTTAATGAGATGAAATGGACTGGGGACTGCATCCTCACATTTGAAGAAGATGCATCAAACTGAATTTAAGAATAGTGTGTGCTCCCCCTGTGCCCGTGCATATATTTTCTTTCTACTTCAGAAACAGAAAGGATAATAAACCACATTATGCACACAGTGTCCCAATCCCTCATTAGTGCTCCTGGATCAGAGCATTTTTCAAAGATCATAGTCTTTTGAGAGACTACAACCAGAAAAGAGCTAATCCTTTTTGACCATTATGCCTTTTTGAGAAGACATAAGGCAGTTTGGCTGGTAATCTCACCCTCACCTTTTCTTCTAGTGGTTTCTTGATATTCACCACTGCCCTCACCCTCACTTAACTCATTCATCACTCCCCACTGGTTAAGACACTACACCATAGATTGCATATTGCAACAACACAAATATATTGCCTTAAGTCCTATATTTGTTGCATTAGACTTAATTGCAACGAATGTCCAAAATTCCACCGTTGCATCCGCCCCTGTTGCAATAGAGCCATTTAGCAACGATTTCAGCTTCATATAGCAACGTTAAAAATCATTGCAATATAGGCATGTAGCAACGTTTTATGGTCTTCAGCAACATTTAAAAATCATTACAGTAGCAAATGGTTGGCAAACAAGTCACTTTAAGGCAACAAATATTAGTCCAATTGCAATGAATTTATTAGACAAATTGCAACAGTTTAAGCCCTTATTGCAATAATTTTATAGCAGTTTTAACATTATTTGCAACATCTTTTTGGCACAATTGCAACAATATTTAAAAATAAAATTGTGTGATTCCATTTGAATATTAAACTAGCCATGCATAAAAGCCACAAATCCAAGAAATACCAAACATCAATGTCATTTCATACAGAACACTAATTACCAACAGTTCGAAAGCAACACCATGACTACTACTACGTCGTAGAAACCATCCGAAAGGTAAGTCTAAGAAAAATGACAAAGTGTTGTATGCGCATACACTTAATTACTTAGCAAAACATGCTAAGTCGCATACACCTACTTGTACAAAAGGAGTTAGCCAACTATTACATATAATTTAATTTGTTGGTTCTTGTTCGCTTGTTGGCAGGGATAGCTGCTGGCCTTTTCTTTTTTGTCTTGACCTTGTCCAACTGCTCGAGTCGTTTCTTCAAACTTTCTGAAGGGAATTCAGCCTCTAATTTGTACTCTTCAATGCACTTGACAACAGCTCATAGTGCAGACTGCTCTTTTCGTGCTGCTAGCTGCTGTGAAACACCCAAAAAAAGGAAATGGAATAGTTAATCTCATGTTTTCCACAAATGTCAAAACACATCCCATGTGTTATTTTACAAATAATATAGCTATCTTTAACTGCTATGAAGTTCAATATTGTAAGGGCATATAAGGCCAGTATGTTACAGAAACAACAGCTTAAAATAACGATTAAATAATGCCTCATAACTTATAGCAGCAACTACAGTTTGCTATAGTACAACGGGACACCAGAAAACTGTCTTGAAGTCTAATTATGAGAGAAGCCTTACAAATTTGAACACCACCAACTTGCCATTTTGAACATTCAAAAGCAAATGAAGAAACAGTGTTTACCTCAAATGAGGGCACAAGCACCATTACAACTGAGCTATATAAGAAGTTAATGATAATAAGAGCCTTCTATAGGAAATAAAACAAAAACAATTGATAACCATATGAGGGATACCACAATATAGCATGTATATTAAGGTTTAAAAAGTAAAACATACAGCAGCTCGACTAGAATTATTAGGAAAACTAAAACTAAAAGTAGCATAATCACAACATTCTGTAACTTTCCTTAGTTGTCTAAATCAAGCAATGCTGGTCCTCTAATGTCAGTCATCGCAGTTCGAGTAGTTTTAACATCATACATACACTAGTGTAGATTGTCCCCACTTTATATTCACAAGCGTTTTGCTACTTCCAAACCAGCATTTTAATGTTTATTGAAATCCCAGATGTATGTTGCTGGTTCTGCTTAGATTAACAAGTACAAGCTTAAACCACAAAAAATAAGCAGACATATATCTATTGACAGGTACAGGTAAGATAATTATGTTTTAATCTGATAAGTTTATCAAAAGTTGTCATATCAAGACATAATATAAACGCTTTAGAAAGGGCTATGTTGGATAGCTTAACGTACATGGACAGAAGACAAAATGAGAGTTTTTCGAGAAATCAAGGTTCTCATGCTTCATGAAGGCAGAGACAGGGCCAGGCATCAAATTTATTGGACTCTACTTGCATAGAGTTGTTAAAAAAAACTTCTTCATTGTTTATTCATTATATTAATGTTCAAAAGAAATTACAACCAGATAGACAGATTATAATTCAATCATTTAAACTTTCGTCCAGCAAATAATAACCATGTTGTTAACGTATATTAATAGCAATAAGAAAACAATCTCACCAATTCATAGTCCACAAATCAAACTATAACAATGCACCATCATTGATATCCAAAACTACACCTTCTCTATTCTAAATCCACAATTTCACATTAATAAAAAACACATCATTCTAATCAGAAACTTACAATGCAATACTAATTACAAACACCCAATTCAATAATTCTTAAAAAAGCACAGAACTTCACATATAAATCACATAATCAAACTCAATACAAAGAACAGAAAAACATACAAAAATGTACCTTATTAAAAGTAATCGGAACAATCTTAAGAGTCTGTGTATCCTTATCGAGAACCCCAAGAGCATAAGTGCAGAGCTGAGACCCCCTTGGCTTCACAACCACTTGAAACCTACTACTCCTCTTCACATTCCGGTACACATTAACCTCCGAAGAATCCCCAGAATCCTTAAATGGGTCAAAATTGGTCGGAAAGTAACCAACGAGCGGCGAAATCTTGTCGGGGTCAGTGTGGACTGTCTGAAACACCAAAATTAACACAATCTAAAAGCAATATTACAATTTAAAACCCCCAATTAACAAAATATTGGAATACCTAATTTTGAAAATTGACTTAAAGAAAATCTCATTGTAAAAGCTTTAAAAGAACATAATTGATACCCTAATTGAATACCTAACAAAAAAGAACAGAAATATACTCCTATTTAAAAACAAGCACAAATTAACGAATAAATCCTAATTGATACCTTTTAGGAAAAATTCATCTAAATAGCATATTTTAAAATCAATTTAGGGATACAAGATACCTTTTTCTAGCTTCAGTGTTCAAGCTTGAGTGTTCTTCGAGCTAGAATTTTCGAGCAGTGCTCGAGTTTGAGTTCTCTCCCGCCTTCTCTCTCTCTCTCGTCTCCTCTGTGTTGTATGTTGTGTCTCTGTTGTATTTGTTTGTAGTATTTGTTTTAGTCAAAATCCTCTTTTAGAAAACCCGGGCAAACAAAAATTACTAAGCCCGCTTAACTTTTTAAAAGCCCGCCATATACTGGCCCAAAATTTTGAAGTTAATGGCAATGTTTATCTATATTCGTTACAATATAATTCAAATTTTGCATAAATTAGATTGAATTGCAACAATTTTAAAAAACGTTACAATATTTCTAAATTTTTCCAAACTTGTCATTAGTAGCAACGATTTTTGAGCAATTTTTTCAGCGCGCATTGCAATAATCTATGGTGTAGTGAGATTTGCTAGAATTTTGCAACTACAGTTTGTTGAGAAACTGTAGAGGGGGTTAGGAGTTGTTTATCACAATTAGGGTGCAACTGATAGGGTACAGAACTTGGGGGTCATTCCAAACAGTTCTCATCTCAGTTTTTGAAAGAGCAAAGAAAAATGATTTTGATTTTAGCAAGTGAGAGTTTGATAAAGATAAGATAATTACCTTTCCTTTATCAATGATGAACTGTTAAGAGCCTTCTCCATTGAAGGTTTATTCTCCTGAAGTTCAAGATTGCAAGCTTTCCCGTTAATTGTTACAACATCCTCATAGAGACCATCAGAAGCTGCAAAAGTCTTAACTTGATATATTGTCAATTTCTTTCAAATTCCTTCAAGTTCTCTTCTGATGTTTCTTCAGTGAGTTCATGCAAAAATGAAACAGTTTTTGTGTTGCTCAAAGAGCTCACTATTCTGTTAGTTGAACAATTAGGGCTTCTTGATAAATTTAATCAAAGTTATCCTTAAACAGATAGATTTTATAATTTAACCTTTGATCAATTCATCGAAAAGAAAAAAAATATGTAATTATTTTTTATTGTTTGTGTATATGAGAAGTTTGTCTTTTTATTTAAGGAAATGAGTCCAGTTAACATAGAAGCCAATTTTTAACAGGTTAAACAGGTTAAATGGATTCAAATGCAAAAATAAAGAAATGGAACATTCACATCACACACAGCAATCTAATAAACTGGGGAAAAACCCCTATTTATTAAAAAAAATTATTACAAAGAAAACTTAATAACAAAAACTTAAAAACAAAAAGGACTGGAAAACATCCCAGTCCCCCCTTGTCATGTGCCCTCTCCCCGGAGAGACAAACAGACAGCTGTTAAGCAGCTGCTGCAGCCTCCCCAGAGGCTCTTTCAGGGCCTCCATCAGGACCTCCCCAACGGTTGCGAGCCATGAGAGCATTAAGAGTAGCTCTCATTATTCTAATCTCGTCCTCCTCCTCCCTGATGAGGAGGTCAATCTTCTCTTGCAGCAAGAAGATTTTGTCCACGGTGGACAAGCGGTTGAACTCCTCAGGAATAATGTCAAGAATTGTTGAAGCCATTTGGAGAAGTGTTTAGAGATTAAGATGAAGAAATGAGAGCTCAACCTTTGCCTTTAAATAGGCAGGGAGCTACAAGATAACCCTTGTGTTTAACTAGGGTTAAACGGGGGTTAGAAAAGCTGAAGAGACATGCATTAAATCACTCTAGTGTAAACGAAGAGACTACTCGAGTTCCTAGAGTGAAAAATGTGTCTCAGCTCAGATTACAAAAAGAAAATTATCATGACACAGATATTGTGAATAAAGATGAGAATAAAACTAAATAGCCGGTCATATAAATATGTTCAGCTAAATAATATTAAACTAAAATCTCTAGACAAAAAAGAATTAAGATATCAATGCTTTTGAATAATGTAACATGCAGATTATTTGAATTTTTGAGATACTTATTCAGCTGACATCATTCATTAAATGTATGACATTTGACAAATGATATCCCTGAATATTTATCCATCGAAAATTCAAAGAACAGCAATGCACTTAGCTTGTTAATGTCTAGAGATGATCAACTATTTAATATCAGTGAGAAAAGTAGCTTGCTATCTCATTGAATATTACTCAGAAGATCATTTCTAGACGACTTCACTTAGTGCATAACATCATTCAATTGCATTGACTTGCCATGATAACTAAAACAAAAACAAACTAATAAAACACATAAAATAAACAAATAATTCCAGAGATTGAAATCACCGGCTGCATGCATTTAACACAGATATGTAAGAGAGTAAGAAATCATTACCTGCCAAACTCATTTATCAACTCAAGTGAGTTGCTGCATTGAAAGCTTTGGCAAGATATCTGGTGAAATGTTGTTCCCTTGGAACACAGTGTAGTTCCACTACAACATGCACAACACTTCTTCCAATAGCATGATGCATGAGGTTTATGTGCTTGACTCTTTTGAGAAATGCTTAAATGCTTCAGCTGCATCTTTTGATTTGTCATTAAGCTAAGCATTTCTTCTGAACCATGACCTGAACCTTCTTTCTTGGGGTTAGCATGAATTGTGCTATGTCTTCTTGATTAGGAATTTATCCTGCAAGTATCAACATCTAGACAACCAATTAGAGCATAGCAAGTATCTCTTGGATTATCAATTACTGAATGAATGATAATCTTTTGAGATACCACAAGGATTCCAAGAAAAGTTAAGCTACTAGTACATAAACAGGTGGTTAACATAATTTCTAGCATTCTGTTACTTAGTCATGAGGAAGATCACCAATTATCTTTTCAAAACACAAATTTCCTACCAAGGTATTTAATTCAGTAATGTCAATAATTGGTATGAGAATTCTTAGAAGAATACTCACTTATCTCCTCAGAACTTCTTTGCATGAGCTTTTCAGCATAATAACAAAGCTACTGATCAGTGATGCTAGATATTACGTAAACTACACGTATCTCAGCTAAGGATAAGACTTGCAAAGGCTGAGATTTAGATTTACAAATTTCTAAAGATATGGACACTGTCTTTTTGCACTATCCGTAGAAGAGCAAAAGTAGTATCCATAGGTGTAGAAAATTATCTACAGATAGTCAGTATCCATAGACAAAGCAAAGAAACAAATCCAGTGTTATGAATGACTATCTACGGATAAGGATATCCATTGATAAATTAAATTTTGACTTGGACAAAATTTTCACTCCTTCTGGAAAACTTAGTTTTCAAGAAGGTCATTTAAACACTAGCTACATATGAGACATCAAGAAAAATATTGAAATTTGTTCGTACCTCAGTTACTTACCATTCTGAAGAGGATGGTTGATAAGCATCTTGGTACTGATGTCTTCTTCACGAGTCACACTTGGATCAAAAGGTATTTCCACTGCACTGTCCAACACAGAATCCCTTTACAGAAAATCTTTGAAGAACCTAATCTTAGCACAGTAGATTTAGAGATTTGCAAGGCAGATGTTCCACTCATTTCTTTAACCATGACTTTAACTTCAAGGAGAAAGATTGGATGTCCAGGAAGTAGACATGTAGATTTGTGGGAGCTGGAAGATCTTGCCTTGATCCAAGTGAACACCTTATTCCTTCAACCCAATAACTGTCTTCAAGAGGACTTTCTTCTGGATTTTTGGAATAAGCTTCTTATGGTTGGTGCAGGTCTTGAAGATGTAAGAATATTCCCATCAGTATGATTATGTGAGGTTGATCTTTAACTCAGAAAAACTCCCCATAAGTTCATTGGGGTGATAATTCAGAGTTGTGATCCACCTACGGATGCTTGTTATTCCCTCGATACTGAACCAAGATTGTAGAAGGGGGGGGGGGGGGTTGAATACAATCTTTGAAAACTTTTCGTTCTTGATAAATGAAAATTCGAAAAGCAAAAACAAGAACATAAACACAAATAAGATGATACAAGAATTAAAAATTCAGGTGGATTGTTTTTGTCCACTTGAGAGATTTTTATTGAAGAAATCTCGGTGATGTTTACGAATAAACACACAGCTGCAAATACACAACTCTAGCTTCAGCAATTTACAAGGATACTGCTTTTTGCTCTCTAAATTGCTAAAACCTGATTTCTTGATTTCTAGAGTTATGCTACAACTTGGTTATATAACCCAAGTTTACAAAGATACTTGAACAACTAATAATACAAAAAGTACATGTGTTCAGAATATTTATTTCTCTATCCCGAACAGTGATCCGTGTTTGTAGCTTGCTCTTCTTGGTTGATTGTCTTTTAAGGAAATGCTACATTGGACCATGCAAAACGGAATGCTTCTCTCTTCTTGTCACCTTTCCAGAAATACTGGCTCCCATGCTCTGTGTAATCTGTCAACCCATGTGCTCTGACATCGCTGTCCTTTTCACAAGTACAGAGAGTATCCGTAGAAGCTATCTGAGTTGTATCCGTTGGTAGTTTCTTGATCACCCAGTGTAGCTATCCGTAGACAGTACAGTGTCCATATCCGTAGAAGGCTAGTCAAGTTATCCGAAGACAGTCAACTTCATGTATGCAGAATTACAAGGCATCGACTATATATAATTCGCCTCCCTATTCTACATATCTATTGATAGTCAACATGACTTAATTAACCTATCAAGGCTACTTCAACTCCAACATCAGAAATACACAAGCTTGTTACATTTGATCTTATCCATTGATAAGCTACCCATCTACGGATACTGCAATGGCAAACTATCCGTTGATGGCTACGTATACTTGAACAATTTTTACTAAGTCAGTTTGGTTATCATCAAGAAACAACATAGTTCCTAACTAGACCTGGCAATTGGACCGTGTCGTGTACTTTCGTGTCGTGTACTTTCGTGTTTTCTTGTACTTAATGTAAAACCCATATCCGACCCGTTTTGGATTCGTGTACGAAATTTGAAACACATATCCAATTCAAAATGTGTCGTATACTTTACGTGTCGTATTCGTGTACATTAAACAAAAATATAAATTTAATTAAATTAAAATTTATATATTATAAAACTATTTTAATTATGTAAATTTTTATGAAATGTGTATTAAATATGTAATACATACAATTTTACAAAAATTTGTAAATATAACTTATATATATAAATGTATACTTCTTATATATAAATGTATAACTTACTACTAATTAGTCATGAAACTTTTATTTATTGTTTATATGTAATTCCTTATATATTTTCTAAATATCCAATACTATAAATATTATATATTTTTTAAAATTATTTATTTACTTCATTAATTCGTGTACTTTCGTTTCGTGTCGTGTACCTATTGTGAAAACCCAAACCCGACACTAATTATATTCGTGTTTTTTCGTGTTCGTGTACTTTCGTGTTCGTGTACCAAATTTTTGCACCAAAACACTAATTATCCGTGTCGTATTCGTACCGTGTTCACGTGTCGTGTATCAAATTGCCAGCTCTATTCCTAACAATCTCCCCCAATTTATGCTTGGTTGAGAATCAATCATAAATTAAGAGTCTTGATGATAACAAAACCACTTTCAACATATGGATATTAGCAGTAAAAATTATGTCAAACTACATGATTTGAAAAACAGAAGAGTAGAAATAGTTACATAGAGAGTGCTCCTTCAGTCTGAGCAGAATCAATTTCTTTTCTTCTCTTTTGGAGGTTGAATCTTCTGTCTCCCTTCCTTAGCATAGTTTGCCTGGATTTGTTCTTGAAGCTTTCTGTAGAATGCATCTTCTTCAGCAATTTTTGGATCCAGCTTGCCTTGCAACCATCTAAGACACCTATTGCTGACCTTAGACAGTTGATCTTCAATTCTATAGAATCTTCTACAACCCTTTTCATCCTTGAATTCCATCATCCAGTAAGGTTGAAGATGAATTCTTTGTCCATTAAAAGGGATCTTCAGCTTCCTTGGCAAACAATCAAGAAGGTTCCAGCTGTTCCTTATTTCCTTAATCTTCTGTAACACAGCACCCCTGGCAATCTCAGAGAATCCCCTTGTATTTTTGAAGCCAGAAAAGACTTTCACCAAGGTAGAGTATCCTTCATTCAGCACTTGTTGCAGGGGCCATGCTCTCACCTTTCCTCCTTTGTAGACAAAAGTTAGTCTTTCAGGCAATTCTCTGAATTTGTTTGTGCCTCTGATTTCACTAACTTCCTCAAGGAATAGATCCATGGTTGAGTACTCTTGTATCTCTGCAATGTACAAAAAGTCTGCCTTGTTCTCAACTAGTTTGGCAACTTTTGGTGCAACATTAAGCTTGATTGGTCCCTGTTGAGCTTTCTTGACTAGTGTCCTTTTCCTTGATGTCTTTTCTTTTTCAATTAAGAACTTAGGAAACACTAGGTCTTCAAGCTCAATAGGTTCTTCTTTAAATTCCACAGGAGTTCTATGGAAGGTGACTTGAGATTGGGTTGAAGCTGGGACAGAATCTTCAAAGACAATCCTCCTTTGTGTATCTCTTCTCTCTTCTCCCTTCATAGGAGAGACATGCCTATTTGATCTCTTCTTCCATCTAGGGGGCTTGGATTTAGGCACTGTCTTCCTTTTCTTCAACTTCTTCTTAGTAGGAGCCTCTTCCTCCACAGCCTCACTACTTTCTTCCTCCAATTCCCTCTCTAGTTCTTGGAAATCTCTTCTGCCTTTGCTTCATTGAACCTGGGGTGGCTGCTTGTGATGTGAAGTTCTTTGTCTTTTCTGTAGATAACAGCCAGCCCTTGTCTCAGCATTACATCCTTGGAGTTTTTGAGATCCATGATAAGAGTTGCTAGCACCATTTTCTCATCAGGCCTAGGAAGTGGAAAGTCCACCTCTAGCTTGTTCTTGCCATGATGTTTAGGTGGTGATCCAGTCCTGCCACTGAAGAGTGGTTCAAACTCCTTGACACTAGAATGCTCAGCATCATAGTTGTTTTGCAGAACAATGGTGTCAGGAGTGAGGACCTTCAGAATTGTTGTGTGGACAGGATGGCTGCTTGTGGATGAAGTCACAGCCTGGAAGATGGATTCCTTGATCAGCTTTTCAGAATTGAGAAACATTTGAACATCCTCAGCTCGAGGAGAGACCACCTTTGTGAGTTGAAACTCACTCGGATTAGCTATGATTTGAGGTGACTCCCCCTGACTTGATGGCACACCTTGAGTTGTAACAACTAATGCACTCTCCCCCTTACTTGAATTCTCCCCCTTTTTGTTATCATCAAGGGTTTGAGTGACACCAGTTGACTGCAGCAACTGTTGCAGAAGCTGAGTCTGTAGAATTTGGTTAGCCAAGAAGGTGTCCATTTGCTTTTCCATCTTATCCATTATCCCAGTAAGAGCAGTCACATCCTTTACCAGCTTGTCTTGCTTACATCTTTGAGATGTGGAAGGAGCAATAACATCAATTCTCTTTGCCAAAGCATCCTTCACCCCATCCAGATGGTTCTTGATATCATCAGTGCTGGCTCTTTGTTGCAGGATGTGGGCTTCATGAAGCTGAAGTGATGCCACAAAATTTTGAACTGAGGTGGCATGCTGTGAATTTGATGTTTTAGCTTCATCATATGCCCTTTGATGATTCTTGAGGATGACTGACTTGGTGGCATTGTGATCATAGGAGTCGGAGAACAACCAAGTAGGCATCTCTTGAAGAGTGGAAGGGCCTTCATCTCCTCCTTCACCACTCTCAGATTCATCACTGTTTTCATCATAGTTGAAATCTTCACCAGCTCCTGGAGGCAGATTTTGAATGGCTTCCTTTGCTCTAGGCATTGATTCAGTTGTGTGCACTAAATTCAACATCCTTTCTGCCTCCACATTGCCCTGTCCAGCCAAGACTTGATAGGCTGGGTCAGGATGAGTAAATGTCTCAGCATTCAGGTTGACTTGTTCCAACGCATTTTGGTATTCAAGTTGGTACAGTCTTTCCCTGTCTGCATCACTGACATCCATTGACTCACTGGCAATGGCTAAGTCTTCCATCCTTATCTCTCATGTACCTTCTTTTCTCTCATTTTCTCTCTTGTCTTGCATCAGCGGCTCCCCCTGTCTCACACCTCTCACACCCTCACCGTCACCTACTAAGGTGGAACTCTCATTGCTCACTTTTACCAGACTAGAAGAAATAGTCTGTCTCTCTTGCTCTTCCTCTCCTTTTGCCTGGTTGCAAACCAGCCTCTCACTCTCAGTTGCTTCACTCCCTTCCCTCAATCCTAGAAGTGTTTGAACTACTGCCAACTCATCCACACTTGAAGTAGAAATACTTGAAGTTTGAAGTGCAAGTGTGGAAGGGTTATTCGTAGAGGCAGTAGAAATGGATGTCAACGGATAGCTGATAAGGGGCATATCCGTAGACGGACAAACACTTGTCAACGGATGAGAGATATCCGTAGATGAAGGAAAAGAAGTAGCTCTTGAAATGGAGACTAAGGCGGAATCTGTGGAGATTGATTTGAGATTTGAAGCCACAGATTTAGCCAGAGTCTGAGAAATGATAGATTGGTGATCCAACAAATCATCAATAAGATGATGATCACCAATTTCAGAGTGGGGCTTCTCCAAGAAGGTTAAAGATGGAGAATCAGGAAGTGATGTGTGAATCATATCCACATCCAGAGAGAGAGTGGGTGAGCTTGGTGCTGCTGGTTCAGTTTGAATGATTAGAGAAGAGGGTTGTGACTCCACATTTACTGGAGCCACATCAAACTGAATTTGAGATGGTGTCACTGACATTGTGTGTGATCCATGTGTAACCCCAGATGGTTTAGACATTTTTCTCTCCTTGAATAGGCCATGGTTGTATCTGTGGGGCTGCTTGTGTCCCTATCCCTCTTGTTCTGTGTCCCTGGTTGGGGACTCTTTTCAATAGTAACGTCCTTTTGGGAGGATGCCACTAGGGATGTGATATTCTCCTTTTCAACCACTGCATCTTTTTGAGAAGATACAGGGTGGCTAGGCTGGGACAAACTTATCTCACCCTCCTTGTTCTTGGGGTTTCTTTGATGTTCACCCCTTCCCTCACCTCTCACTACCTCCTTCACACTCCCCTCAAGGGTTTTGGTAGTTTTTGCAACAGATGCCTTTTGAGAAGCACCTGAGGTTTGCTTTCTAGACTTTGATTTGGGAAGAATGGTGGTGACCACTTGGGTAGGAGACTGTTGGGCAGTTCCAATCTCCATTGTGATACTAGGAATCAAAGAAACAACAACAGAGGTAGGAACAGCTGAGGAGATTACCTGACTCACTTGTGCCTCTTGAGCTGCAATGACAATTGGTGGATACACCAATGGAACTTTCCTGTTGTGGCTCATCCTATTCAAGTCCTCAAGGACTCTCTTATTCTGAACCCAACACTCCTTGGAGTTTGCAGGGAATTGGATCACCAGGTTGCTTTCTACATGGTTATCTAGCATCATAAAGAATCTAGCATAATAGATATTCTTGCTTCTAGATGCTTTGTTTCCTAACTTAGCACCTAATTCATAAAGAATCAGAGATCCTAGGTTGAAATAGCTATCATTAAGAAGCATGAAAGCAATATCTAGCATGGAAGCAATAACAACATCATAATTGCTAATCTTACCAGAAAACACCTTTAGAATGGCATCAAAGAAAAAGCTCCATTCTTTGACCATTCATTTTCTTTGAATTTTACTCAGATTATCAGTAGGTAAAGCATAGTTAATCATATTCAGTATGTTAACTATATCAGTATCACTATGCTTTTCCAACCTATTGTTATCAGGTAAATTCAAGCAGGCAGAAATGACATCACTGTTAATCACATGTTCCTTACCTTGAAGAACAAAAGTAATTGTAGCATTAATAGAATCAAAAACTGTTGATTCCCAAATAGTTTCAATTACCTCAAAATAAAGAGTGGGGGCTTCGAGCATAGCTTTGGAGAGCCTGCAGTTCTGAATGAACCTCATCACAGTGTGATATGATGAGCTCTTTTCCTCGAAGTCCACCAGAGCTTTGAAGTTGTTCTTCTCATAGGTGAACCCAGTTAGTGACATTATTTTGCTTACAGGTGCCATTGGTAACAGCTTTGAGCTTGCAGAGAGAGATTAGTCTTTGAGAGAAAAGAGGGTTTCTTGCCTTAGTGAATTTTTGGAGAAAGATAGAAGAAAATGAGCTGAGAGTAAAATTTAATTTATACTCCCCCAAAATAATTCACTAATTAAATCAGAGTAATTGGAAGAAATTATCTGATTTGGCAAGAAAGTAACCGTTTAAAGATAATGAAGTGAAAAGTAAATTCACGAACTTACCGTAATTACTCACACGTACTGTATGCAGGTAACTACTGATAAGATTGTGACTTTAACGGTCATGATTAAACTAAAATATCTACGGATAGAATTCTACCTAGGGATTTGATATCCGTAGAGGTGTAAAACTATATCCGTAGAAAAAGAAAAATCTAGTGTCAGAAACGACCATCAACGGATGAAGGTATCCGTAGAGGGAGAAATTTTGACTTGGCAAAATTCTTCTTTTTCAGAGAGTTTTGATTCTCATGAAAATCATTTTGACACTGGCTGCATATCAGACTATCAGACATTTTAAATAGATTAAGAGAAGTTAAGCATACCTAGCTCACTTACCAACCTAGAGAATGTTGATTCATCAAGTGGCTTGGTAAAAATGTCTGCAATCTGCTGCTCACTTGGAACAAAATGAAGTTCCACAGTACCATTCATCACATGTTCCCTGATGAAGTGATACTTTATGTAATAACCCCAAATTTTGGACTTAATTAAAATTTTTGATGAATAGTAAATGTTGATGAATAGTAAATTTTGCTGATGAAAAATATTTTCAGACCACACTATATGGAAGACATGTAATGAATGTTTCGAAGTTATATTAGTGATGTATAAGGAGATTATGTGAATGTAAACGCGATCAGAATCAAGAGATTCCAACTTTAAATTTTGTTCACTATTCATCGGGCAGTCGAGGATTTATTAGTTGATCGTTATGAGAATTAAGAAAGCGAGAAGATCCATGATCAAATATTAAACAAAGGCAATAAAAGATCAAGAGGATATCCCCTAGCATTGGTACAACGAAACGTTTTCAAAATCCCTTGAACCTATCTCAAAACTTAGCAACAAAGCAGAAGCGTAACGAATTATGGATTAAACCCTAACCGAAGGGGAAGTATCATATAAGATCATCAAGTGCATCATATAAGAGGATTGATGATACAAGAAATGGCATAAGTGATAAGTGGATTTTATATTGTAACACCCCCAGATCCGGGGTCAGGAATCTGGGTTGTCACGCTCCATCAATGATACAATACCTGCATTACTTACAACATTCTTATAATACAACTCCAAAGACCCCAATCACTTACGCACACACACACAAGTTATAGCCTTGGAAATGAGCAACAATTATCAGCATTTGTTATTACAACCCAAATGTACTATCCAGTACCTCATCTATTATTTACAACCTCTACCTGAAGTTACAATAATAGACCTCACAATTCTATACAAGGTTTAGTAATACAAACCCACTCAAAATAATTCTCACTAATTCAAGCTGCAACTGTTCTGCTCACACCGACAGTATCCATCCTGCATCAACTAACTCCAGGGTGGCCTCTCCATTCCCTTGCTCTCGTAACACGTGGTGGATTCGGCAATGTTTTCCTCATGCTGAAATATTTAATAAAGCAAGAATGAGCTAATAGTGCTCAGCAAGAAATCTATCCAAGTTTAAATCTTTAAACCTTTTTGGAAGATAATCCATATGGGATCAAAGTTTTTAACACTACTAGGGTCTAACCCCAAAATAGTATACCGTTCAAAACACCGTATGACTTATAATCATACTTATATACTCTTCGTAATCATTTGGAAATCCTTGGTATCAGTATGATAAACCAATACTCAAAACATATCTTTTTAAAATAGATATCAAATATTGGAATCAAGGCTTAAAGCCTATTCATTGATTCAAAACACTATATAGTTCGAAAATATCTTTGTAACCACATGTTATGCCTTTAACGAATAAGAGACTAGTATAACATAAAAGATGAAGTTACGAGGAAAATTAATATAATGTTTCCGTAACCCAAAATCCACTTATGCATATATAATCTGAGTAAGGTTTTATCAGAGTCATAACTCATAAAATAAAAGATGAAGTTGCAAGGATTTATTGTAACTTCATTTTTGAACACTTTTCGACCATCTGCCAACATGATCGATAAACCTGTACTAAGGGGGCTACCCTTTAGTCCCTTTCAATACATGTTGCAGAATTATCCAAGTTGGATGATGAACTAATACTGGAGTAATCTCCGCGCCAGTTGTCCAACCTTACTATGATCAGTAGCAGGTTGTACAACTAAAAAGGGTTTTCTACATGTAGATGGAAGAACACGACATCCTGACATTGTCTACCGCCTTTCTGGATCTCCCCGGCCCATTTGGGGAAATAAAATGATGGATCGGCGCGACTCGACCTCTTACACTTGCTCCTAGTTCGGATGAAATCCATGACTCTGAAACGTAAAGATCGTCCTCCTTTCACCAAGTGTAATGGATATCCACTCAGTAGTTATATCTAGGTTGGAAAGGAAGATTCTCCAATATTTCCCAAGCGATGTTTGTTAATGGATATCGACTTGTTCCATCAATTTACTCCTCAATCGTTGAGGTAGTAACAAAACATTTGACTTGCAACAATTAAATTGCTCCGAGAAAATATCTGCCCCTTGACAGTTTTGAGTTGAGAGTTTAAAATGAGTAGCAGTCACTTAAATCAGGTTTCCCATATTTTTGATAGTTGAGCGAGCATTTAAATCCTCTTAAAAGACAGATTCAAATGGAAAAACAGTGTTTTGGGAACCTCTTTTTGATTTAAAATAATTAATAATACAGTTTAAAATATCCTTCATAATTATTGAAGGTCGAGGATAAACTTTAAATAATATTACTCATTTTAAAACGTGTTAAAAGTATTTAATAAATAATCGAATAATATTTATTAAATAAATGAACTTTAAACGAATATTCAAAAATAATATTCATTAAATAAATAAATCTCGAATGAATATTCAGAATAATATTCATTAAATAAATAAACCTCGAATGAATATTTAAAATAATACTCATTAAATAAATAAACCTCGAATGAATATTTAATATAATATTCATTAAATAAATAAACCTCAAATGAATATTCAGAATAATATTCATTAAATAAATAATTATCGAATAACAGTTACCCGATATCTTTATCGGAAAAATAATCTTTCATAATCAAATCATAAAGCAAGTATCACAATATACTTTCGAAAACAGTTAAGCCTTCCATTAGCATATATAACGGAAATAGTATTCAAATAGTATTTCTCGACTGAGATAATGCTCAAATAACATTCTTTGAAAGATATAGTAAGCAAATATCATTCCTCGAATGATATCATACTCGAATAACAATCCTCAAAGTACATAGTATTCTGCCGATGGAATCCCTCCGGGTTTCCACGGCTATCTACATATCTCAAAATACCGACTCCCGATTTAGAGTCGAAAACAATGAATATGCTTTTATATTTAGAGCTACCAGGTAAACCGGTTCAAAACTACTTAACTCAAAAGATTTTATATAATCCAAAGGTCATATCCATTTCAACAAGAAATAAGATATATTGCAAAACTGTCCAATTTTATACATGGCAAAAGTAGTATTATATAGTCAATACTTCAAAGTATAGATTTAGAAACTTGCATCTATTATATGCATACATCAGAATATGGTACTTTAAAATACAGCATGGAATGAGAAAACTTGCCTGAAAATCCCGAAGTAGCAATAAGTCTCAGGTTGGTCCAGTAATCTAGAATCAACACAAGGTTCAAGATTAATAACTTAAACGCTTTCACCATACTAAGTATATACTAACTCAAGTACAAGTCCATTTTCAAGTTAACTCCTTAAGAACTCCTACTCGAGCATGCTCGCTCACGCATTTTTATAAAATTGAAATATAATCCTTTTAACACGAAATCTTTTCGAGGGTCTTCCTAAACGTACCTAGCATGTTAAAACAAAGTTTCACATTCCAATAAGTCGATTAAGGGGTTTGATCACTATCTCAAAGTTCATGCATTGAACCACTTAGTTACGCGAAACCGCTTTCACTGAAACGGACATTTCTCTTAAACCGTAAATCGTAACGACACGATTCTTTCGCTAAAACAATCTAGGAAACAAGGCCTACATGTTCATGGTCAGAAACTTCATGTTCATGCCCTTTAATGTAACCGTGATTTCTGCCTAAACTATCTAAGGAAATTTCGGCATGGTAACGACGCTTATACGCGATTCCCGTGTTTTTAAACACTTAAAACAACCACCAATCAACAATCAACCAACCAAACCAACAACCATTATACTTCATCAACACATCCCAAAACAGCCCCTAAACATTATCATACACTAAATCAAACTTCACAAAATCACTCATCCTCAAATCGAACATAAGATTCACGGATCTTAACGATAACACGAATAACGGCTCTAATCATTATTTCAACCATAAAACTCATATAAATAAAAGGGTCAGAGGTTTTTATACCTTCCTTAGAGCTTGAGAGACATTAACAATCACTTATAACCTCTAATCAAGCCTTGGGTGATCCTTGGAAAGCCTAGAGTTTAAGATCAAAGAAGTTAGTTCTTGAAATCACTATTCATCCTCATCTTGTAAAATCCATAACAAATCGAAATATAAGAGTTTGGTGCTAAGATTTTTACCAGACCTTGTGCTCTTCATAAGATTTCTTTTGAGTTATAGATCGTCAAATTTGAAGCTTCCTAGCTAGGGTTTTGAGCCCCATCTTTCCGCTGAACAGAAACTGGACAGATTGGGTTCTCCAACTTGGGGAAGAGATTTGGCTAGGCTACACTCCTTTGTTGACTATGAAATTTTGAAAGAATGTTACCCATGGAGTGGAGAAGCTATGGTTACAATTTGGTGATTTAAGGATGGATAGAAGTGGAGATATTAATTTTTCTTTGAGCTTGGTTTCTGCTGGGCAGAATTTGTTTGTTTTGTTTGGTTGTTGTGAAATGAATTAATACATGTATATATGTATTAATTTTTTTTAGATGCATCTTCTACCTTTTGTGTTGTCAACACTTCATTGGTCCAAGTGTTGGCTTTACATAACACTTCCCACTTTTTGGTTAAATGCAAAAGGGTCATCCTTGTTATAGTTGACTTTCAAGCATGATACTTTGGTTTTTCTTCTTCTACCAATTGGATCATCTTTGTGTCCTTTTAATAAAATCAATACGTTACAGCTTATATGTTGCATTTTATTACTCCACTGTGGCACAATCCCTTATATGTTCCCTCTTTATTCCTTGTTCTTAGAAAATGTTCTCACGTTTCTTCGAATATTCTCAATCTCTTTTTATAGAGTTCCTTAACTCTTGGTTAGCTTCCTTTTTGTTTAAATCCTTGAATCCACTTGATATAATTCTCTTGATGATCATGTAGGATATTTAATCTTGTCATAATTTCAATCCTTAATCCATGATTCGTTTGCTTAATCGCTTAATCTCGTTGAACGCTCGCAAGGATTTCTTAAGTGTTCTATCGAAGTAGTTTACCGTAAACGTTCTTGATATCACTAATTCTTTTATTAAATCCATATCCATGGAATTGATAATTTAAATCCTCCAATATTTTCAAATAATGATTAATCCGTCCGTTATTGGTGAAATTTCGGAGAAAACAGAAAATGCTATTTTTCTGATTCTGACAGCTTTTGCATTCCTTCATTTTCAAAGTAGATCACTAATACGACTTCGAAAGTTAATTATTCTGACTCGTACATAGGGTGGTCTGAAAATATTATTCGGTTCAGCAATTTACTATTCATCAAATAGAAAAGAAAATTTTTAACTAAGTCCAAAATTTGGGGTTATTACATATATCCACTTGGAACGCGTCGAATCAGCTTAAATCGATCGTTTGAACTCAAGCGTGTGGTGTTTTTAACGTGTTTTCCAGTTATTGTGTGCAGAATAATGTTTAGAGGCAGAAAGGTGATGATTTCTCCAAATGTGGTGGTTATGTGAACTCAAAGAGTAAAGGCCAAGCACGTACAAGCAATTGCAAGAGTAAAGGAAGAAAAGCAGAATGTTGAGCAGAAGGTGGAGCGCACCCGCGCCTCCATAGAGCGCGCCCGCGCTTGTTGGCAAGAGGTGAAGCGCGCCCGCGCCTCTCAAGAACGCGCCCGCGCTTGTTCGAATGCTGAAGATGCTGATTTCAATTCTGTTTTGGAAACTAGCAGAGACCAGTCAACCGTGAGGCTATAAAAACACTTGGGGACGATTTTAGGGCATGATATACTTACCTATCCATCTACATATCTACCAGGAGAGAGAACAAGAAGACGGCTGATTACGAATACCTAGTTTCATCTTATCTTTGTATTCTTCTAATTAGGCGATACTTGGATTCTCGTTGGAGTTGTTTTCATAAAACTTATTAGTATTCTTTAGTAGTATTCCAGACATATTTACTATCATGTTTTCATCAGATCCCATGATGACGAACGGTTCGATTATGAACTAATCATTATCGTGGGATTCTAACGGATTTATCTATGGATTTTAGTAGTTAATTGTTTTAAAGATTTGTGTGTGATGAATAATTGGCTTCCTAGTATGGTTGTACTTATTCTTCTTGGATGCGTAGCTAACATCTAAGTTGTTTGTTATCTCTATTGATTGCGAAAGTGGATATAGAGGTTTAGAACTTGCCATGCTAGCATAGGTTTATGTATGTTTGTCATGCATGATTCATAGGTAATTTTAACCATCTTACCTGCCCTATGTAATCTGAATGGATAACTTGCTCGATAAACCGTTATGTTTTCAAATCTTATAGACATATAGGGTCTAAGAATAATTGGTGTCTGCTCAACTTCTATCTCTTTTGTGGATGTTTGAGTGGTTTGGTATACGTATACTGAAAGGTAGCGTGTACTGATTTCGTGTTGTCCGATTAGTTGTCATAACCGTCACATACATTGATTAAAGACATAAAAACTCCGAATGAAATATTTAATGAAGTTAGGATCCCATGTTTTATTCTCATAAGTAATTCGACAGTAATTTCCTTAGTTAATTATAGTCTTGATAAGTTGCTTAGTTAATTTAGTTGATAAAAACACAACTTTGATACTTGTCTTAGCATTGAACAATAGCCATACATTGTTGCATAAGTGCATAATTGTAGTAACCTAAACCAGTCTCTGTGGGAACGAACTCTACTTATTCATATATTACTTGTGACCGCGTACACTTGCGTGATTTTGTGCGAACAAGTTTTTGGCGCCGCTGCCGGGGACTCGGTGTTATATATATAGTTTATGTGCTTGTCATCAATGGTAGTTAA
Source organism: Heracleum sosnowskyi (assembly GCA_030848705.1). Lineage (NCBI taxonomy): Eukaryota > Viridiplantae > Streptophyta > Magnoliopsida > Apiales > Apiaceae > Heracleum > Heracleum sosnowskyi. The sequence continues at coordinate 1,559,269 of JAUIZM010000016.1, read as the reverse complement.
AGTTCACTGACTCGGATTATTCTCTCATCAATTTTACTTTGTTTGGTGTGTTTCAGATACTTTAGTGAGCGTGTATGCGAACACGTTCTCAATCTCGTAAGGAATCACTTGAATTGAATCTAGTTATGGGAGAACCATCAGCAGAAACGAAGGCTTTGAAGGATTATTCTCAGCCGAAAATCAATGACATTCAATCTAGCATTGTCAGGCCAGCCATTGCAGCTAATACTTTTGAAATCAAGCCTGGCACGATTCAGATGGTGCAGAATTCAGTTCAGTTTGGGGGTGCTCCAACGGAAGATCCTAATATGCATATTAGGGATTTCATCGAGATTTGCGACACCTTCAAGTTCAACGGAGTGTCAGAAGATGCTGTGAAATTGTGACTTTTCCCATTCTCTCTGAGGGATAAAGCTAAGGGCTGGTTGCACTCTCTACCAGTAGGTTCTATTGCTACATGGGAGAATCTTGCTCAGAAGTTTCTCACTAAATTCTTCCCTATGGCTAAAACAACTGCAATCAGGAATGCTCTTACTCAGTTTGCACAGCAGTCAGGGGAAACTTTATGTGAAGCTTGGGAGCGTTACAAGGAGATGCTTAGGAAGTGTCCTCATCATGGAATGCCTGATTGGATGGTGATCAATTGTTTCTATAATGGTTTGGGAGGTCAATCACGACCAATGCTTAACGCGGCATCCAGTGGAGCTCTTTGGGCTAAAAGCTACGAGGAAGCTTATGATCTAATTGAGATGATGGCTGCTAATGAATACCAGAATCCAACACAGAGGTTATCACATGGTAAAGTGGCAGGAATTCTGGAAGTGGATGCAGCTACGGCAATAGCAGCTCAGTTAAAGGCTTTTTCTATGAAGGTTGATTCTCTGACTAACTATGGAGTTCAGCAGGTGGCTAGTATTTGTGAGCTATGTGCAGGTGCACATGACACGACTCAGTGTGCCATATCTAGTGAATCGGCGCAGTTTGTGAGCAATTTCCAGAGACCACATCAGCCAGTGCCTAACACCTATCATCCTAATAACAGGAACCATCCTAACTTCAGCTGGAGTAACAATCAGGGTGGTATACAACAACCACAACAGCCATATCAGCAATATGGAGCTAAACCATTCAACTCTTCTGGTTTTCAACAGTAGTATGCTCCAATGCAACCATATCAACCACCAGGGTTTCAACAACCATCTCATGGCAATGTTGGTCAGTCGTCCAATGAAAAATCTGAATTGGAAGAAGTGAGGCTAATGTGCAAGAGCCAAGCTGTTTCCATCAAGACTCTGGAGAATCAGATCGGTCAGATTGCTAATGCGTTGTTGAATAGACCACAGGGAACTCTCCCTAGTGATACGGAAGCTAATCCAGGCAAACAGGAGGCCAAGGAACATGTAAAAGCAGTTACCTTGCGATCTGGAAGGGTTACGAATGATCAGAACTCAGAAACAGCGCAAAACGAAGAAAATTTGAAAAATCAGCAAAATGTAGAGCGCGCCCGCACTGTTCATAGCGCGCCCGCGCCTGACCTTCTTCCAGAAAATGGAAAAGTGGAGGAAAAATCTGATCAGATGGGAAACGACATGGAAAAGAGTGACCATTCTACTGATAAACCTTTTCCGAAGCAAGCTACAGAGAGCAAGGAAGTTTATCCTCCTCCGCCATTCCCTAAACGTCTTCAGAAGCAGAAACTAGATAAGCAGTTTGCTAAGTTTCTGGAGGTTTTCAAGAAGTTGCAGACCAATATACCTTTTGCGGAAGCTCTAGAACAAATGCCGAGCTATGCACAGTTCATGAAGGGTATTCTCTCACGGAAGTTGAAACTCGAGGAGTTGGAAACTGTTGCTCTAACAGAAGAATGTAGTGTTATTCTACAGCAGAAGTTACCTCCTAAACTGAAGGATCCAGGAAGTTTCACCATACCGTGCACTATCGGCAATCTATCTTTCAACAAGTGCTTGTGTGACTTGGGAGCTAGTATTAATCTGATGTCGTTGTCTGTCTTCATTCAACTTGGGCGGCCTGAGCCTAAACCTACTACTATGTCTTTACAGCTGGCTGATCGGTCGATCACATATCCAAGGGGTATAGTGGAGTATGTTTTGGTTAGAGTGGATAAGCTCATTTTCCCTGCTGATTTTGTTATTCTAGACTTTGAGGAAGACAAGAAGATTCCTATTATCTTGGGAAGACCGTTCTTGGCTACAGGCCGTACTTTGATAGATGTGCAGAAAGGAGAACTCACAATGAGGGTGCATGACCAGAATGTCACTTTTAATGTCTTCAATGCAATGAAATTTCCTACAGAGGAAGAAGAATGTTTTAAAGTAGATCTGGTTGAGTCCGTAGTATACACGGAGATTGAGCAATTGCTTAAGTCAGATACCTTGGAGAAGGTACTGATAGGGGATTCGGAGACTGAAGACAAAGAAAGAGAAGAGCAATTGATGTACTTGAATGCATCTCCGTGGAAAAGGAAAAATGACATGCCATTCGATTCTCTTGGAATAGCAGAGCTGAAGAAGTCTCAAGAGCGTCTCAAACCATCTATTGAAGAAGCTCCTACACTTGAACTCAAACCACTACCGGAGCACTTGAGGTATGCTTTTTGAGGTGATGCATCTACGTTACCTGTAATTATTGCATCTAACTTGTCAGTAGTGAAGAAGAAAAACTTCTGCGAATTCTGAGAGAGTTCAAATCAGCAATTGGTTGGACCATAGCGGATATCAAGGGAATCAGCCCTTCGTATTGTATGCATAAGATTCCGCTGGAAGAAGGAAGTAAACCAACTGTGGATCCTCAGAGGCGGCTTAATCCTATCATGAAAGAGGTCGTGAAGAAAGAAATTCTTAAGTGGCTGGATGCAGGAATCATCTATCCTATTTCAGACAGTTCATGGGTGAGTCCAGTGCAATGTGTGCCTAAGAAAGGAGGCATGACAGTAGTTGTTAACGAGAAGAATGAGCTCATCCCCACTCGTACAGTTACAGGGTGGAGAATTTGCATGGACTACCGAAAGCTGAATAAAGCCACCAGAAAAGATCACTTCCCTCTTCCGTTCATTGATCAGATGTTAGACAGGTTGGCTGGCCATGAATTCTACTGCTTTCTAGATGGTTATTCAGGTTACAATCAGATTTGTATTGCTCCAGAAGATCAGGAGAAGACCACATTCACATGTCCTTTTGGCACTTTTGCGTTCCGTCGCGTTTCTTTCGGACTCTGTGGTGCACCTGCCACCTTTCAGAGGTGTATGATGGCCATTTTTTCAGATATGATTGGCATAAATGTGGAGGTGTTCATGGATGACTTCTCAGTTTTTGGAACTTCATATGATGAGTGCCTACAGAATCTTGGCATGGTGCTGAAAAGGTGCGTTGAGACCAATTTGGTTCTCAATTGGGAAAAATGTAACTTCATGGTACAAGAAGGAATCATTCTTGGGCATAAGGTATCTAGAAAGGGGCTTGAAGTGGATAAGGCCAAAGTGGAGACGATTGAAAATCTTCCTCCACCAATCTCAGTTAAGGGAATTCGCAGTTTTCTTGGTCATGCGGGTTTCTATCGGCGATTCATTCAAGACTTCGCCAAAATCTCTAAACCCTTATGTAATTTGCTGGGAAAAGATATTCCTTTCAAGTTTGATGAAGATTTCTTAGCTGCTTTCTAGCTTTTGAAGAAGAAGTTGACTACAACACCTATTATTACTGCACCTGATTGGGGTGAACCGTTTGAATTGATGTGTGATGCTAGTGACTATGCGGTGGGAGCTGTTCTTGGTCAAAGAAAGAACAAGGTGTTCCATGTGATCTACTATGCTAGCAAAACCCTCAACGATGCACAGTTGAATTACACTACTACAGAGAAGGAGCTCTTAGCAGTTGTTTACAGTTTCGATAAATTCAGGTCATATTTGCTTGGGACGAAGGTGATAGTCTATACTGATCATGCAGCCATTCGATATCTGATTTCGAAGAAAGATTCAAAGCCTCGGTTGATTCGTTGGGTTCTGTTGCTTCAAGAATTCGATTTGGAAATTAAGGACAAAAAAGGTACAGAAAACCAGGTAGCGGATCATTTGTCACGTTTGGAAGACCACGGTAAGAATTCAGGGGATAAGACTCTAATCAATGAATCTTTTCCTGATGAGCAACTTTTTGGGGTGCAAGATGAAGAACCATGGTTTGCAGATATTGTGAACTATCTTGTGAGGAATGTCATCCCTTCGGAATTCTCTTATGCTCAAAGGAAGAAGTTTCTACATGATGTGAAGTGGTACCGTTGGGACGAACCATTCTTATTCAGACAGGGAGCGGATCAGATGATAAGAAGATGCATTCCATATAGTGAAACTGAGGGTGTTTTGCGTGATTACCATTCCACCACTTATGGAGGTCATTATGGTGGAGAGAAGACAGCTACTCGAGTACTTCAGGTGGGATTTTACTGGCCGACTCTGTTTAAAGATGCTCACCAGTTTGTGTTGAGATGTGATCGATGCCAAAGGGTTGGTAATATCTCTAGGAGGAACGAGATGCCTCTTAACATGCTGCTTGAAGTGGAGATTTTCGATGTGTGGGGAATCGATTTCATGGGACCGTTTGTTTCTTCATGCAATAATCAGTACATTCTGTTAGCTGTGGATTACGTTTCTAAATGGGTCGAGGTAAAGGCTTTACCTACCAATGATGCTAAAGTGGTGCTGAGTTTTCTGCATAAGCAAATTTTCACACATTTCGGAACTCCAAGGGTGATCATCAGTGATGAGGGTACGCACTTCTGTAACCGCAAGTTCACAGCCTTAATTGCTAGGTATAATATCAATCATCGTGTTGCTACTGCTTATCACCCTCAAACAAATGGTCAAGCAGAGGTTTCTAACAGGGAAATCAAGCGTATTCTAGAGAAAGTGGTAAATCCTTCGAGGAAGGATTGGTCGTTGAAGCTAGATGAAGCTGTTTGGGCTTAAAGAACAGCTTACAAGACATCGTTGGGTACGTCACCGTTTCAACTGGTGTATGGCAAGGCTTGTCATTTGCATGCCGAGCTAGAGCACAAGGCAGATTGGGCATTGAAGAAGTTGAATTTTGATATGTCAGCTGCAGGAGAGAAAGGAATGCTTCAGATTAACGAGTTGGATGAGTTTCGTCTACAGGCTTATGAAAATCACAAGTTATACAAGGAGAAGGTCAAGAGATGGCATGATAAAAAGTTGGTGCACAAGTCATTTGTGTCTGGTCAACTAGTTTTGCTTTTCAACTCTCGTCTTAGACTTTTTCCAGGAAAACTTAAGTCAAGGTGGTCGGGACCATTCACGGTAAAAACAGTGTTTCCACGTGGTGCAGTGGAAATTTTTGATAAGTCGCCGGACCAAGCATTCAAGGTAAATGGGCAGAGGTTGAAACCTTATTTCGGAGGAAGTGTGAATCACGAGGCGGAGACCGCGATTCTTGTTAAGACTGAATGAGAGAATGGATTCACGTCAAGCTATTGACGTAAAACAAGCGCTTCGTGGGAGGCAACCCACGCAATTGTAATAGTATTGTTCTGTGTGGAAAAAAAAACAGAATTTTTTTTTTTGGACAGAATGTGGAGCACGCCCGCGCCTCCATAGAGCGCGCCCGCGCGTGGGGTTCTGCCAGGAAAAAAAATGAAAAAAAAGACAAATACGGAAAAGTTTTGTGTGTTTTCTCCCTATTTAACCCTACCCATCCCATTACCAACCCCTTTCTATTAAACCCTAGCCTCCTTACTACATCTCTCTCATTATCTCTCTACACCTATACACACAATTACATACATCTATACATCTAAATCCATGGCACCACCAAAGAGACCCCGATTTGCTGGTAGCAGTAGCACTAACCGTTCTTCCTCTGAAGATGATTCGAGTATGGGTTTTACGGGAGAGAAATTCACTACACCAGAGGCACAGGCTGAGTTTACACGGTTGCTGTCTAAAGCCGTGGCCAAGGAAAGGGGGTTTTTGCCACAACCTACGGATGGGTATTTGTTTCGTATGATTACAGCGAAGGGTTGGGAGATTGTTTCTGAAGCACCGGAACCGGTCCCATTGAGTATTATCCGGGAATTTTATGCCAATGCGAAGGCCAATAAGAATGGGTATAGTGTGGTTCAGGGCTTTACTGTGGACTACACTGCGAAGGCTATTCATCGGGTTCTGAATTTGCCGAGGAAGAAGAGGGGAGACGAGGATTGGTCTTTGAAGACCCGGGCGGATGTGGATTTAGAGTACATCGTCGGGGAGATTTGTGTTTCGGGTATAGCTTGGAAGTATAGGCCTGGCACCACTGAGCCAGTCACTTTCCCGGCTTCTGCGATGAACAAGTATGCTAGGGCTTGGAACATGTTTATGTGTGCTAACATTTTTCCGACTTCGCACTCGCATGAGGTTACAGTTGACAGGGCTATTATTCTATGGGGGATTCTGAATGAGGAGTACATTGATCTTGGGGCTCTTATTCATAGGAATATTCTGAGGTTCTTGCGAGGTGGTACAACGGGGGCGATTCCTCATGCCTCTGTGGTTACCAAACTGTGTTCCGCTGTTGGTGTTCGTTGGTCAGAGGAGGAGCAGCTTCAGTTACCTAGTGCTCCTATTGATCACTCGACGATATCACGGATGGAGGATTGGACAGGCGGCGCTCCTGATTACTCCGGTTTGGGCTATACTGATTTCGATGAAGAGGGAGGTGATGCTCCGCCTCATGAGCCTGCAGCACAGATGGGGGGTCCATCTGGGATTCAGCGAGAGGTTGATAGGGCTGGTTTTGGCGATACTCAGTATAGGCGGCTGACTCGGCGTATAGACGCCATGCACGACATCAATCACCGTTTTGCTCAGGACTTGACTCAGGCTTTGGGTACTGCTTTCAGAGCCACTGGAGTTGATATTTCTTGGCCTGATTTTGGAGTTGATTCTGTTTATCCACCACCGGATACACCACCCGAGGAGGGTGGTCCTGCTGAGGATTAGGTACTCTCTGCACTTTCCTTGTTATTACCTTCAATGAGGACATTGAATACTTTAAGTTTGGGGGTGATAATTAAGGAATAGTAGTGTTAGTGTGTGTGTTCATATAGGATTCATATTGCATATGTAGTTAGTTCATTCATATCTTTGCATAACTGTTCAAGTAGGACATACGTGTTTGCATATTTGTTTATATCTATCATGTGAGTCCATTTAGTTGCATTTGCATAGCATATTTCATGATCCCGTAGGATTTGGCTATTTCCGTTGGTGAGTCGATGTTGAGTGGAGTGTGGTGATGATGAATAGAGGGTTGATTTAAGTTCCTATGAAATTGACTTGCATGCCAGAAACAAATCAATTACATAAGTCTCATTGGTTGCTTTTGGATTTGATCAGATCATACTTGTTTGGATGTTAGAATTTAATCACTTGCTTACATTTAGAATGTTCGTCTATTCTCTTGAAACCAGGGATTTCATGCTAGTTGTTAATAAAGTTTAGGCGTCAAATGGCTAGTAGCCGCTCATGAAAAATGAGTAGTCTAGGGAGGGATGAGAAAAAACAAAGCGCACTCATTCCGAAATTGTTTTAAAAAAAAAAGAAAAAAAAGAAAATGGAAAAAAAAGTTGTGTTAGTTGTGTTTATGCAAAATTGATCAGGGTGAGCTCTTTAATACTCGAGTAATTAAGTTCTAGGGGACTTTGTGCCTAGTGACCTAAGACTATTCCGGTCTGGGATCCAGTAACCTAACGCTCGCTACATGGGTATTATTGTATAAGCCTTTTGGGGTCTCATCCATTGCACGGTCAAATAAGCATGCGTGTTGTGTATAGTATTTTGTGTCGTAATAAAGCATGAATTTCTGTCTAACTCAAGTGGATTATGGAGGTGTCTTTTAGTGATTTCTTGTGTCTAGAGTTCATTCTGTTTATAAGCTTGTGGTTGTTTTGGTGAAGAATAGGATATGGTCTTGATTTAGTTTGGGAGTATATTGATGAGCATCGCACACACACACGTGTCTGTGTTTGTATTGTTAGTATACGGGGATTTAGTCGAGCTCTGTTTGGAACATTGCATTCTTTGAGATGTTGGCTTGTTGATTGGTTATGGTTAGTCTGAGGGGATCGTTTGCATTAGCATATTAGTTGCATTCATGCATTGCATTATATATATATATAGAGTCTGTTTATGCTTGAGGACAAGCATCGGTTTAAGTTTGGGGGTGTGATAAGTAGATTTTATATCCACTTGGAACACGTCGTATCAGCTTAAATCGATCGTTTGAACTTAAGCGTGTGGTGTTTTTAACGTGTTTTCCAGTTATTGTGTAAAGAATAGTGTTTAGAGGCAGAAATGTGATGATTTCTCCAAATGTGGTGGTTATGTGAACTCAAAGAGTATAGGCCAAGCACGTACAAGCAATTGCAAGAGTAAAGGAAGAAAAGCAGAATGTTGAGCAGAAGGTGGAGCGCGCCCACGCTTGTTGGCAAGAGGTGAAGCGCGCCCGCGCCTCTCAGGAGCGCGCCCGCGCTTGTTCGAATGCTGAAGATGCTGATTTCAGTTCTGTTTTGGAAACTAGCAGAGACCAGTCAACCGTGAGGCTATAAAAACACTTGGGGACGATTTTAGGGCATGATATACTTACCTATCCATCTACATATCTACCAGGAGAGAGAACAAGAAGATGGCAGATTACGAAGACCTAGTTTCATCTTATCTTTGTATTCTTCTAATTAGGCGATACTTGAATTCTCGTTGGAGTTGTTTCATAAACCTTATTAGTATTCTTTAGTAGTATTCCAGACATATTTACTATCATGTTTTCATCAGATCCCATGATGACGAACAGTTCGATTATGAACTAATCGTTATCGTGGGATTCTAACGGATTTATCTATGGATTTTAGTAGTTAATTTTTTTAAAGATTTGTGTGTGATGAATAATTGGCTTCCTAGTATGGTTGTACTTATTCTTCTTGGATGCGTAGATAACATCTAAGTTGTTAGTTAATCTCTATTGATTGCGAAAGTGGATATAGAGGTTTAGAACTTGCCATGCTAGCATAGGTTTATGTATGTTTGTTGTTAGATATAATTGCTGACGTTTGTTTATCAGTGTTTAAGCAACAGGTACTACCCAGAGTTTATCAGAAGCCGGTCAGAGTTTATTTAAAGTCTGACAGGGTGAAGAGTTTAAAGGAAGTCGGTCAGAGTTTATTTAAAGTCTGACAGGGTGATAGTTGAATTAGCTGTCGGTGCTGAATTGAAGATTCTAGAAGCAATATATTCTGAAGATGGAAAGAAGCAGAATATATTGATACAGCTAAGGAAACAGAATAGAAGATAAGAAGCAATCCTTAATTGATATAACTTGTATAGCTAATTTGTAGGAATATCAATTAGATAAGGATTGTGTAACTGTGTACTATATAAACACAGATAGGTTATCCCTAGAAGGGATGCGAACATTGAATATATTATTCTTGTAACCTAGTAGCTCTTTGTGATTCGTTAACATCATAAGAGAGAAGTTGTTAATATAAATACAGTTTTTGTTGATTCATAAACTGTGTTCTTGATTGTTATTCTCATACATACTTGATTATATATTGTGTATTCGGCCTAACAATTGGTATCAGAGCCAAGGCTGTTTAATATATACAGTTTTACGATTCAAACACAGTATTAATCATGTCTGAAGAAAATCAAACTGCTCCTAAGGCTGAACAGGTTAAGCCCAATTCTGTGAGTCGATATGAAACAATCAGGGTTCCAATTCTCAGGCCAGTAGAGTATCCGATTTGGAAGGTTAAGATGACCATGTTTCTGGAGGCTACAGATCCAGAATACCTTGACAGAATCTATGATGGTCCTCATATGCCAACTAAATTGTCCCCTGTTGTTGATGGACAAGAACAAAAGACTGTTCCAAAGGAAAAGAAAGATATGACTCCTGAGGACATCTCATCAATTGCAAAAGATGCAAAGGTTAGACATCTTCTCCACAGTGCTTTAGATAATGTTATGTCTAACAGAGTAATTGGCTGCAAAACTGCCAAAGAGATATGGGATGCTTTAGAAGTCAGATGCCAGGGAACAGGTGCTATCAAGAAGAACAGAAAGACAATACTCACACAGGAGTATGAGCACTTTGATTCAAGAACTAATGAAACCTTGACTGAGACTTATGACAGATTTTGCAAACTATTGAATGATCTGTCTCTGGTTGACAAAGAATATGACCTTGAAGAGTCAAATCTCAAGTTTCTCTTATCCCTACCTGAAAGATGGGATTTGAAGGCAACAACAATCAGAGATAATTATGATCTTGCTGATACAGATCTTGATGAGATCTATGGATTGTTAAAGACTCATGAACTTGAGATAGAACAAAGAAACAGGAGATCCAGCAAGAAGACAAAATCTATTGCTCTCAAAGTTGAGGAGAAGCCCATTAAGAAGGAATCATCAAGGAAGAAAGCCAAGGGAAAGGCTTTAGTTATTAAATCTGAAAGTGAGTCATCAAACTCTGATGATGACTCAAACTCTGATGAAGCTTCTGACTCTGATGATGATGAAGAACAGATGATGCAAATGGCTGCATTGATGGTGAAGACCTTCAAGAAGATGGGATTCAAGAACTTCAAGAAGGGAAAGAGATTCTCAAGGAAAGATTCAAACTCTGAAAGGAGAAGTTTCAGAAAGTCTGATGGAAGGGAGACCAAATCTGGTAAGAAGGATAAATCTGAAATCCAGTGCTACAGGTGTAAGGAGATGGGTCACTATGCCCCAGAGTGCAAGAAAGGCAAATCTGAGAAAGCACTCATCTCTAAAGGCAAAGACTGGGCAGATACTTCAGACTCTGATGATGGAGAAAATTATGCTCTTATGGCAACTGTCAGAGATGAGACTGAATCATCTGAAAATAAGGTACCCTTAACTACTTATGCTTATGATACTGATAATATATCTGAATTAAGAGTATATCTGAAAAGCGTACATGTTAGCTATAGGGATCAGACTTTAGAGAATGAGAGAATTAAAGCTGAGAATCTTAGTCTTAAAGATAGAAACAAGTTTCTTGAAGGAGAACTTGAAAATATGAAGCAGATTCAAAAAGAAAGAGATGATGCTGTTTATGTAGAACAGGAATTGCTCAAAAGATATAAGCAATTAGAATCTGATCTAGAAAAAGAAAGAAAAATAATCAAGACTTGGACAGATTCTGGAAGAGACACTCATCAAGTGTTTCAGACTGATTCTGTAGGTTTAGGTTATTGTGAAAATGATGAACTTAGGTTTAAAGACAAGGTTAAGGTAAAACCACAACTTAAACCTGTGAAATTTGTTCCAGAAGCCAATAAGTTAAAATCTGTTGTAATAAGGGAAGCTGATATGAAATCAGATGAAGCCTGTGAAAAACAGGAAAATATTATAACAGAAAAACTTATGGAAAGAGAAGCTGTTAGAAAACCAGTAAAAACTTGTGAAAAACAGGTTAATGTTGGTTTGATGACAGGGAAACAGTTCAATCATAAGTTGAAAGAGGTAAAATCTGCCATGAAACCAAAAGGGTCCAAGAAGAATAGGAATGGAAAGATAGGCATAAATAAAAGAAATAATCATTTGCCTACTGGTGCTGCTCCAAGGAAAACATGTTATAATTGTGGTAGTTCTAATCATCTTGCTAATTACTGCACAAAGAATAAAAATATCAATTCTTTATCTTCTACTTCAGGAGTAAAGAATGATTATGTTAGGGTTAGACCACAGACTTTATGCACACACTGTGGGAGCACTTGGCATTCCATATATACTTGCAAGAGTTATCATGCTATTTATCACAACTATTATGAGCTAAAACCCAATCTGAAGTGGGTTAGAGCAAACTCTGCAAGTGTAAAGTCTGACAATGTTAGTTTAAACTCTGTTGATAGTAATTCCGCTGCAAAAACTAACACTGTTAAGAAAGACAAAGGATCCAAGCAAGTCTGGGTCCTTAAAACTAACACTTAGTATTTGTTTGTGATTGCAGGGTATAATAGAGAGCACACTTATCTTGGACAGTGGATGCTCAGGACATATGACTGGAAATAAAGCCCTACTATCAGACTTTAAGGAGAAGGCTGGCCCAAAAGTTTCCTATGGAGATGGCAACATAGGACACACTCTGGGATATGGCAATATTAATCTTGGAAGTGTCATCATTACAAATGTAGCTCTAGTCTCAGGACTCAAGCATAATCTGTTATCTGTGAGTCAAATCTGTGACAGAGGAAACCATGTAGATTTTCATAGTGAATACTGTGAAGTCATCAGTAAATCTACTGGAAAAGTTGTTCTAGTTGGACATAAGCGCAACAACATTTATGAAGCAAGTTTGGTAACAAACTCTGATGGAAAAACAGTGTGTCTGACTGCAAGAATATCAAATGAAGAGAGTTGGAATTGGCACAAGAAGCTCTCTCATCTCAATTTGAACAACATAAATGAGCTAATAAGAAAGGATCTTGTAAGGGGACTTCCAAAATCTATACTCAGTCTAGATGGCTTATGTGATTCTTGTCAAAAAGCCAAGCAAAGGAAGTCATCTTTCAAGAGCAAATCTGAATCTTCAGTAGTGGAACCTTATCATCTTCTACATGTTGATCTCTTTGGACCAGTGAATGTGATGTCCATGGGCAGAAAGAAATATGCTCTAGTAATTGTTGATGAATATACTAGATATACATGGGTGTATTTCTTGTCAAAGAAGGATGAAACTGCTCAAACTCTGATGGATCATGTAAATCTACTGGACAAAGGATCACAGCACAAAGTCAAAATTATAAGGAGTGATAATGGAACTGAATTCAGAAACTCAATCATGGAAGCTTTCTGCAAGGAAAGAGGAGTGAAACAAGAGTTTTCTGCACCTGGAACTCCACAGCAAAATGGTGTAGTTGAAAGGAAGAACAGAACTTTAATTGAAGCAGCCAGAACTATGCTTGATGAAACAAAATTACCAACATACTTCTGGGCAGAAGCTGTTCAAACTGCTTGTTTTACTCAAAATGCAACATTGATCAACAAGCATGGGAAAACACCATATGAGATGGTGAAAAATAAGAAGCCAAATTTGAAATATTTTCATATATTTGGATGCAAATGCTTTGTGTTGAAGACTCATCCTGAACAGTTGACAAAGTTCGAGTTAAAAGCTGATGAAGGAATCTTTGTTGGCTATCCATTGTCAACAAAAGCATTCAGAGTTTACAATCTAAGAACTAAGGTGATCATGGAATCCATACATGTGTCATTTGATGACAAGAAAATAATTGGACTTGAAGACAAGGATGGATATGATCAACTATGTTTTGAAAATGAAGGTTTATTCTCTGATGATGTAAACTCTGATGAAGCAGTACCGACAAACTCTGATGAAGCGGTTCTGACAAACTCTGACGAAGCATACTCTGAACCTCTACTGGTAAATACTGGAGAAACTGGAAATTCTCAAATTGAACAAAATAGAGAACCAGTTGAGGGGGAGCGTGAAGAAGCTCAACAAGACACAGCAAGTGAGTCAGTTGAGGAAACTGATTCAAACTCTGACAGTTCAAACTCTGAACCATCCAATTCAAAGGGAGCCTCAGATAATGCAGAAAATCAACATATGAATCAGGAGAGCATGGATCAAGGGGGAGGATCCAATAATGATGCAAGAAACCACTTACCAACAGCAAGAAAGTGGACACAGGCACACACACCTGATCTCATAATTGGAGATCCTGATGCTAGTGTGAGAACTAGAAGTGCAACAAATAATGAGTGTCTGTATCATGCTTTCTTGTCTCAAACAGAACCAAAGAAAGTGGAGGAAGCTCTTCAAGATGCAAACTGGATAACAGCAATGCAAGAAGAGTTAAATGAATTTGAAAGAAATGAAGTCTGGACACTGGTACCTAGACCAAAGAATAGATCAATTGTAGGTACAAAGTGGGTTTTCAGAAACAAGACTGACAGTGAAGGTGTGATTACAAGAAACAAGGCTAGACTTGTGGCTAAAGGTTATTCACAACAGGAAGGAATTGACTATGATGAAACCTTTGCTCCAGTTGCAAGATTAGAGGCCATAAGGATTTTTCTGGCCTATGCTGCACACAAGAAGTTTAAAGTTTTTCAGATGGATGTAAAAAGTGCTTTTCTCAATGGGAAGCTTGAAGAAGAAGTATTTGTTGAACAACCACCAGGATTTGTAGATCCCAAGCATCCAGATTATGTCTACAGGCTTGACAAGGCATTATATGGACTAAAGCAAGCACCAAGAGCATGGTATGAAACTCTTGCTCAATTTCTTTTAGAAAGTGGGTTCACAAGAGGTACAATTGATAAAACCTTGTTTTATTTCAATTCTGGTGATGATTTGCTGTTAGTTCAAATTTATGTAGATGATATTATTTTTGGATCTACTAATGACAAACTCTGTAAGAAGTTTGCAAAGCTTATGCAATCCAGGTATCAAATGAGCATGATGGGAGAGCTTAGTTATTTTCTAGGCTTACAGGTCAAGCAAACAGATGATGGGATTTTTATCAATCAAGCAAAGTATACCAGAAATCTTCTAAAGAAATTTGGTATGCTTGATAGTTCATCTGCTCCAACTCCCATGGCTACTGCAACAAAGCTAGACAAAGACACAGGAGCCTCAGTAGATATGACAAACTACAGAGGAATGATAGGGTCTTTACTGTATCTTACTGCAAGTAGACCTGATATCATGTTTGCAACATGTCTTTGTGCAAGATTTCAAGCAGATCCCAGAGAGCCTCATCTAACAGCTGTAAAAAGGATTTTCAAATATCTCAAAGGAACCATAACCTTGGGTTTGTGGTATCCTAGAGAATCAGAGTTTAAGCTAATTGGTTACTCTGATGCAGATTTTGCATGCTGTAAGATAGACAGAAAAAGTACAAGTGGAAGCTGTCAATTTTTAGGTGACAGATTGGTTTCTTGGTACAATAAGAAACAGAAATCAATTTCTACATCCACAGCAGAAGCAGAGTATATAGCAGCTGGTAGCTGTTGTGCACAGATTTTATGGATGAAGAATCAATTGCTGGATTATGGGTTAAGGTACTCTAAAATACCTATTTTCTGTGATAACCAAAGTGCTATTGCTATGACAGGTAATCCAGTACAGCACTCCATGACCAAGCACATCAGCATAAGGTATCATTTTATCAGAGAACATGTGGAAGAAGGGAACATTGAGCTTCATTTTGTGTCTACAGACCAACAACTTGCAGATATCTTCACCAAACCTTTGAGTGAAGCTACTTTTACAAGATTGGTAAATGAACTTGGAATGATCTCTGGTTCTGACTAGAGATACGGGTTAGACTCAAAAACTATACATGTTTGCTTTTTATGTTCATGATTTCTTACATGTGTTAACTGTTATGTGCACCAGCATGTTAAACTCTGATGGTAAACTCTGACAGTTAAATTCTGTCAGTAAACTCTGTGAAGTGTCAGTCATACTCTGTTGGTTAAACTCTGATGCTAAACTCTGTTAGTCATAAAATGTTGGTCATACTCTGATAGTTACAGTTTAATGCTATACTCTGATTGTAATTTTGTCTGAAACATATGGACCAATGAAGAAATTTGTATGAAGCATAATTCTCAGTAAGTAATTATGAATCCTTAAGAGTTGTATAGATTCTGATCTCAAATATGTGCAGTAAGTTAACACAGCATGATACTGTCTCTATATTTATAGCATCTCTTAGTTTATTGATCCTATACACTGAGTCTGTATTAGCTGTTTGCGTTTTCTCTCATAAATTAATTGTATTAACTGATAAAAAGTCTAAACTCTGATTATTAATTGCAAAGAATTCACCCTCAAATCAAAAGATGCCAAACAAAGCACAAATTCCTTTGAGATCATGTTAAGCCTAGGAAGATCCAGGAACTTATTGTATGAAATAAGGGCTAAAATCTTTGATTTTTGGTGACTAGTGCCAACCACTGATTACTGGAAAAATAAATAAAAAAATAAAAAATATATATATATATAAAGAAAGGGGGTGAAAAACAAAAGATATATCCAAATGAAAGGATATTAGTATACAGAGTTTAGATATAAAATCAGATTTTATGTTATACATGAGAGTTTAGGCAACCAGTTTTTACTGCTTTAGTTTGTGGATTTTATGCACTTTGAGATGATCTAAATATTGATTTCGGTAAACTCTGCTATTGCACACACATATTTTCACACCTGTACAGATTGAGAAAAGAGTTTATTGACAAAGAAGGATAAATGGTAAACACTGATGTATTGTGTGACATATGCCGAGGTAACTTTGTTTTAATCTCTGATGGTTAAAATAATTTCTTTGTTTCAGACATTTTATAATTTTGAGATTAGACATTTGTTTTGAAATTTTAAAAAGAGTATGATTGGAAAGTTGTTCAAGAATGTTTTAAACAGAGGAGAGAGGTTAATTGCATAGAAAAGTGTAACAGGCGGTAATTATTGCTGTTTTTACTGCGCATGCGTATTGGAAACTGCCAATTATTTGCTGTCAGTAACTGCATGTGTGACACGTGTCCCATTCACATGATTACAGGAGTAAGACCGTTGTGTATTAATGATTAAAAACTCTTCAGTTTTTAATCTTTTATTTTTTTTTAAATACAATACACACATCTTCAGTTAAACTTTTCACATCTTACTCATACACATCTATTATGACACACACATAGTCACAAACACCTTTCTACACATAAACTCTGTTAAGCTTTCGCATCAATTACTTGTTCTTTCTTCAAAATCTTCTAATGGCAACCACAGCTTTCGTTTCGTCTGGGTTAGAGTTCGTTCCAAACAACTATACCGCACCACTAAACACTGCAAACGCACCAGAAGCATTTCATTTGATTCAAAATTTCTTGACAAACTCGGATATTGGTACTGCTCTCACTGCTCCGATGAAGCTGTCTGCAACTCAAATCAAATCTTTCTGGCAGACAGGTGTTTATGATAATGGAGGGGAGACTGGGTCACCGTCCATCTTGTTTGAATATGAGGGTCAAGAGTTTGTAATAACTCCAACAACTGTTCGTGATGCCTTGGGGTTTGAGGATTTCAATGCCTTCACAATCTCTGTTGGAGATTCTGAGTTGGTCCGTATGATGAGAGAGATTGGATACTCTGGACCATTGACAAAGATTGGGCAATTGAAAAAGCCGTTTCTGCGCAAGGAATGGAGTTTCTTTTTCGACTGTATAACTAGGGCATTCGGAAAGAAGTGCACCAATTGGGATGCAATTCCCACTGATAGTCTGCAAATCGGGTACTCTTTACTTTTTGGTGCTAACTTTGATGTTGCTAGATTAGTCTTGACTAATATTGGTGAGAAAATGCAAGAGAATAGGAATGTTGTCTATTTCTCTAGATTTTGTCAATTGCTATTCAACATTTGTTGTCCTGATGTTGAGATTTTAGATGAGGATGTTATTCAATCATTTAAATTGCATAAACGCATATTTTCTGATTTGACTAACAAAGATAACAAGAAAGGGGATGTTGGTGTTCTTCTCTTACCTGAGAGCGTACAACAGTTTTTAGCAAATTCTACCCAACCTACAATGCCTCAACATGAAACAGCACAACAAACACTGATCACACCAACACTTCAAACTGCTGAAGCTGGACCTTCTGTGTCTCCATCACAAAGGTTAAAGAAGTCCAAAACCAGAGCATTTAAAAGAAAAGTAAGGGCACAAAGACCTCGTTCTGAAGAAGCAAGAGTATCTGATAGTGAAGATGAAATAGAGGATTCTCAGACTCTGAGAAAAAGAAGAAAGCTTGTAGCCACTTATCTTTTTGATGAGGAGGAAGAAGCTGAATTGCCTGTAAACTCTGAAGTGGTAATTCAGGAAGCTGTTCTAAGGGAAACTACTATGCTCTCAGAGGATAGAGCAAATCCTCAAGATACTCCTGCAATTGTTGTTGAGGAGGATATTCTAAATGCTAATGAGGACAGAATGTTTGTAAACACTGAAGTTCATGAAGTGTTTGTTCAGGAGGATGCTGCAAATACTGAAGCTGTCAATCTAGACAGGATCTCTAATGAAGCTAATCTGATGGATTTGTATTTAGAAGCTCCTACATCAATGACTAATGATGTAGTTGAGGAAGCTGCTACTCATTTTGATAGCAGAGTTTTTGATTTTGAAGCACACACCTCTATACATTCTGATCATTATACAGAGGGTGTGGAAGCTGATCAAGTAACTGATCAGATAGAAGATTCTCTGGCCACTCATACTGAAATTATTTCTTGTGATCTTGACAAAGGTGAGGAGGTTAATCAGATGATAAAAGTCACAGAGACAATTCTTGATGAAGCTGTGATAGAAAAGGAACAAGAGGCTGCTGATGAGCTAAACTCTGAGAATATGATTCTTGAACCTTTGCAACAATCTGTTGTTGAGATTGTTCAAAGGGAAGCAGAGGTTTTTGCTCAGGTTAACTCTGATATTCCTGAAGCTGTAGTAGAGGAGAAAATTGATGAAGCTGCACAGTTTACTGCTGACAATATTCTTACTGAAAATGAAGCAGACAATACTGAAGACGCTGGAAATGATGCTGAGGGTTCTCATTCACACCCTAGTATTCAAGTTTCATTGGCTGATGATGTCAATAGTGATGAAGCAAGGGAAGTCAATAGACAGACAAATGAGCATTTTCAGAATATGTACTACAACAAATGGGCTGATGCAGATTGTGTCTTCCCAGCACAAAGGGCTGCAGATTTTCTATTTGATTCTGTCAAGAAGATCTCAAATACTGATGTACTTACAAGCTTACAGGCAACTGTTGTTCAAGTCAAATCTCTTAATAATAGATTTGATGAGAATCAACAAATGCTTACAAATCTAAGGAATGAAGCCAGTATGAAGGATCTTACTTTTAAGTCTGACAGAACTTTTTATTATGCTATGCTCAAGCAGCAAGCCAAGGATTCTGAGGATATCAAGAAGAGGCTTGGGAAAGTTGAGGAAAATCAGAATGCAATGTCTACTCAACTGAATTCCATTTCTACTGCCATTGAATTGTTGACATCAGTACTACTTTCTGATGATGTCAAAAAGGGGGAGAGTGTATCTAAAGACAAATGCAAAGACACTCAAGCTCTGAGACGGAGGGATGATTCTACTGATGGGGGATGCAAAGAAAATAAAAGAAAGATTTTTGCTCAAAGGCAAAGCAGGACAAGAGTAAACTCTGATAGACAAACAAACTCTGACAAGATAAACTCTGGTGGCCAATCTACTTCGAAACTCAAGAGTTTAGTTGTTTCAACTAATCCATCTACTGATGAAGAGATTGCTGCTAAAATATTCATAAAAGAGCATGGAAAGAATGTTACTATTGAAGATATCCAGGCTGAAGAGCAAATGCTTGCTGAGGAACACAAGAAAAATCTTGAAGTTGGAATCTACAAGAAAAAGGAAATCAAGGCTCCTAGAAAGAAAGAAGTTGGTATTTCTATCAAAGAGAATACACAACAGAGTATACAATATACAAGGAGACCTGTGATTGGAAATTCTGATAAGGGTAAAGGCATAATGATTGAAGAGCCTAACCTGAAAAAGAAGATTTATTCAACCTCTGACGTTGCTCAAGTTGAAACAAGATTAGCAAAATCAACCTCTGACGCTGCTCAAGTTGATGATACTACTAAAGTTATGACAACCTCTGACGTTGCTCAAGTTGTACAGAAATCTACACAACTTCCAGGATTCTGCAAACCAAAAATTCTTGAAGATTTAAAGCTTGAAGCTGTGAATTTCTCTGAAACCAGAACAGTATTGGGTAAGGAAGGAAAAGACAAATCTGGTCTAGGGTCACACAGAGAGAGAAGGATAAATACAAGTCCAATGGATCAATCGTCACTAGCTGTATCTGGTATTATTACTCAAGAAAATCTTGATATGCTAGACTCTGTTCAAATGATCTTTCATAAGGTGTTGAAGAAGGAATTTTTGTTGTACTTTATGAATGATGGAAGAGTTTATAAGGTTGCAGAGTCTGATATAAATCTCAAATCTTATCAAGAATTGGAGTATGTTCTGTACTTGTTAAAAGTATACTCACAATGCTGCTTCAGTTATCAGAGAAAAGATGCTAAGATCGAAGATAATGCTTGGAGGAGGAGTATCAAGTGCATATATTCCCAAATACAGAAATGCACATGGGAAGATTGTTGAGATGAAAAGAAACAGTGCTAAGTTCAGAACAGCACTGGGTACAAAAGTTCTTGAATTTAATTTAGAATCTGATAAAGCTTATTATATTAAGCTAGGGAATGAGATGAGGAAGAATTCCATCTATTCTCTGAGAGCTGCAATTTATCAGACTGGAGAATTTGATCCAGAGTTGAAAGAAGTGAAGAAAATCATGGTGGAAGAGCTAGAAAGAGCTGAAAAGAAATTGCTATCAGACTATATCAGGACAGTGCCTGATATTCAAGAAATCAAGTAAAGTCTGATTGTAAGTTTTTAATATATTTTCTATTCTAAGTCAAATTTAAACTCTGTTTTAAATTAAACTCTGTTATATGTTAAACACTGCATTTGTTAAATGTTTTTGACATCATCAATTATATGTTTAACTTGTACATTTTATTATGAACAAGTTGGGGGAGATTGTTAGATATAATTGCTGACGTTTGTTTATCAGTGTTTAAGCAACAGGTACTGACCAGAGTTTATCAGAAGCCGGTCAGAGTTTATTTAAAGTCTGACAGGGTGAAGAGTTTAAAGGAAGCCGGTCAGAGTTTATTTAAAGTCTGACAGGGTGATAGTTGAATTAGCTGTCGGTGCTGAATTGAAGATTCTAGAAGCAATATATTCTGAAGATGGAAAGAAGCAGAATATATTGATACAGCTAAGGAAACAGAATAGAAGATAAGAAGCAATCCTTAATTGATATAACTTGTATAGCTAATTTGTAGGAATATCAATTAGATAAGGATTGTGTAACTGTGTACTATATAAACACAGATAGGTTATCCCTAGAAGGGATGCGAACATTGAATATATTATTCTTGTAACCTAGTAGCTCTTTGTGATTCGTTAACATCATAAAGAGAGAAGCTGTTAATATAAATACAGTTTTTGTTGATTCATAAACTGTGTTCTTGATTGTTATTCTCATACATACTTGATTATATATTGTGTATTCGGCCTAACATTTGTCATGCATGATTCGTAGGTAATTTTAACCATCTTACCTGCCCTATGTAATCTGAATGGATAACTTGCTCGATAAACCGTTATGTTTTCAAATCTTATAGACATATAGGGTCTAAGCATAATTGGTGTCTGCTCAACTTCTATCTCTTTTGTGGATGTTTGAGAGGTTTGGTATACGTATACTGAAAGGTAGCGTGTATTGATTTCGTGTTGTCCGATTAGTTGTCATAACCGTCACATACATTGATTAAAGACATAAAAACTCTGAATGAAGTATTTAATGAAGTTAGGATCCCATGTTTTATTCTCATAAGTAATTCGACAGTAATTTTCTTAGTTAATTATAGTCTTGATAAGTTGCTTAGTTAATTTAGTTGATAAAAACACAACTTTGATACTTGTCTTAGCATTGAACAATAGCCATACATTGTTGCATAAGTGCATAACTGTAGTAACCTAAACCAGTCTCTGTGGGAACGAACTCTACTTATTCATATATTACTTGTGACCGCGTACACTTGCGTGATTTTGTGCGAACAATAAGCATTGTAACACCCCCAGATCCGGGGTCAGGAATCTGGGTTGTCACGCTCCATCAATTATACAATACATGCATTCTAATAATATAACTCCAATGATCCCAATCACTTACGCACTCACACACAAGTTATAGCCTTGGAAATGAGCAACAAAATTAACATTTGTTATTACAACTCAAATGTACTATCCAGGATCTCATCTATTATTTACAACCTCTACCTGAAGTTACAATAATAGACCTCACAATTCTATACAAGGTTTAGTAATACAAACCTACTCAAAAATAATTCTCACTAATTCAAGCTGCAACTATTCTGCTCACACCGGCAGTATCCATCCTGCTGAACTAACTCAAGGGTGGTCTCTCCATTCCCTTGCTCTCGTAACACGAGGTGAATCGACAATGTTTTCTTCATGCTGAAAGATTTAATAAAGCAAGAATGAGCTAATAGCGCTCAGCAAGAAATCTATCCCAGTTTAACTCTTTAAACCTTTTAGGAAGATAATCCATATAGGATCAAAGTTTTAACACTACTAGGGTTTGTCCCCAAAATAGTATACCGTTCAAAATACCATATGACTTATAATCATACTCAAATACTCTTCGTAATCATTTAGAAATCCTTGGTATCGGTATGATAAACCAAGACTCAAAACATATCTTTTTAAAATAGATTTTAACATTGGAATCAAGGCTTAAAGCCTATTCAGTGATTCAAAATACTATACAGTTCAATATATTGTATATCTTAAATACCTTCTCAATGTATATACACACATATCTATTTAGATATCTCATACTGTTCAAAATACTGTAAAATATCAGTAATGAACACCTTTTCATAAAAGAAGCAAGAATGAGCACTATGGCTCGATAATAAGATATAGCAGCATAATCATATATGTAAGCTAATATCATAAAGGAAAACCTTTAAAGCTTCATTCGTATATAGAATGATATATTTATTTTTCTTTTCGTCAAAACATGCCATACAGTACAACTACTGTATCAGGAACATTATTACTCATCACTGCCACATTATTCGCAACTCAGCGCCTAGGCTTTTGTTACAATGTGCAGCACATCTCCAATTGGAGGGAAGAAGGGGACATACTGGAACCACCACGATACACGATGATCAGTCGTTGTATCGTACTCACGCTTTTCTACTAGTAGATGGACGACATCTTAACACGATTATCACCCTAGCCGCATACGGGCTTATTATGCTACCTGGCACCTATTTCATTGCCGAGCATATGGTCATACTACCTAGCACCTGTTTCATTACCGAGTATGACCTCATACTACCTCACACCTGTTTCATTGTCGAGTATGACCTCATACTACCTCACACATGTTTCATTGTCGAGTATGAGTTGTTTCCAGTCCCTTGATGAATCCTATCCTTATATCTGGAACCGATTTTAAATCGTTGTTCCCCGAGAGTAGACTAGCTCGTTGATAGGTATGAAATTATTACCATACTTACTTCCGAAAATGTTGAGGAAGTAATAATACCATGTGGGTTGACTATTGTCAACTGACCTCGATCCTCGAGTAAATCATTTCGCAATCACGACCCGGGAGTTTTAGTAAAATAGCTTTAGCTCTGATAAATCAGAACTCGAAAACATATTCACTTTTAATGAAAGAGGCAAGTGAAATCATATGTTCACTTCCCGGAATGGATTCCCAATTTTTGATAAGTCCAAAACCTTAATCCTCATTCGGGATAAATAATTTAAAAGTAGTTGGGAACCCCTACTATAGTCACATAAATCTCTTTTGAGATCAGAAAATATTTTAATTAACTATTGGAACCTTACGTAATATTTAAATAAGGTTCTATGATTTTTAAATCATTTTTGGAATATTTAATAAATATTCAAATAATAAATATTGAATTATTATTCAATATAATTCCACTTAAGTGAATATTCAAATTAATATTCACTTAATTAAATAATTATTCAAATAATAAATATTGAATTATTAATCAATAAAATTCTACTTAAGTGAATATTCAAAATAATATTCACTTAATTAAATAATATTCAAATAATAAATATTGAATTATTATTCAATAAAATTCTACTTAAGTGAATATTCAAAATAATATTCACTTAATTAAATAATATTCAAATAATAAATATTGAATTATTATTCAATAAAATTCTATTTAAGTGAATATTCAAAATAATTTTCACTTAATTAAATAATATTCAAATAATAAATATTGAATTATTATTCAATAAAATTTCCACTTAAGTGAATATTTAAAATAATATTCACTTAATTAAATAAATATCCAAATAATATTTATAATAATATTATTTAAATATCTCACATTAAATATCCAATAATATATATATTGGAATATTTAATCAATATTTGTAAAAATATAACTGTCCCTGGAACCCTCCAGCTTCTGACAGTATAATCCAGATCAAAATACTAATTTGACTCTCGGTCTAAGTTTTAAAATTCACGTACGAGTGCTATACCCTTAGAGCCTCTATAACACCTCGGTTTATATCTACTATTTACTTAGCATATAAACCCTTATATAACACAAAGCTTTTTTGTAAGATCCGGGAAAATTACGTGTTATTATGTGATGTGAAATGAAATTTTAATTTCATATTAAGAGTTATTAAATGATTTATCTGTTTAAACGTGCTAAGTTATTCGTTAAATGATTGAATATGTGATATTGTGGTGCTATGTGAATTGTGTGGGAAATTAGAAACTATTTTGAAAAGGATGTCATACTATTTTATTCTATTTTAATTATCGAAAAGAAAATTTGGATCGTTCCCAAATTATTCGGGACATTGGTATATCGTTCGTACCAATATTTCATTCGTTAAAGTGGGAAGTATTCGAAAATATTCGTAATGGACGTATTTCGGTTCGTATATTTTGTATTAAACGATACTTGTAGTTATCCGTACTTTATGGATGATTATCGTCTCGTGAAACGTGTATTCTCTTTATTAAAGATTTAAAGCGTTTATTTTGTTAAATTGTATTTAAAACGATCCATCGGATCAATATCGATCCAAAAATGTCATTTGGGGTATTATTTTCCGTTTATTATAAAAAGGCAAATCGTACTTTGTTTTCGTATAATAAAGCTTAATTACAGTTAAAAATCTAAAAACCCCTGAAAGGTGTTCTTCGTGTTCTTGAGAATCAAACCAACTTTTAAAGGCGTTATCAGAATCCGATTTCGATGTTCTTGTAACCAAATCGAATCTCTCATCATCCTCTACCTTAATGAATCGTCAGATTTTGTGCTGGTATAATTTCTGAAATTTCTTGATTTATCTTTGTTAAATTCGAATTTTTATTTTTATTTTTATTTTTATTTATGGGAATCTTTGATCTTCCGTGTTCTTCCTAATTGATGATATGATAGTGTTGTTTATGTGATTTGGAGCATGATTATGCTTTTCAATTTGAATTTCTAGTTAAGGATCGAAGCAATCGAAATTTATGAGTTCGCCGGAAAATTTGAAGCTTTCGGCCGGAATTTCGTCTGGTTAATCGGTTGTTCCTTATGTTTAGGTCATAGAATAGATCGTGAGACGTTGAGTTCAAGCATGTAAGTAATTGTGGGGTTTGTTTTGTTTTCAGTTGGCCGGAGAAAAGAACCACCGTCGCCGGCGGGTTCTTTTCGATCGAACCAGCGTTTATTTCTTCGTATTTTAGTCGATTGTAACTGGTGTTAGTGCTGCCAAATGGTCCTCGTGAGATTTATGTAAAGAAACGCGGGTTTGGAAAAGTTTTGGGGTCATCGGAATATGGTTGGGGCGGCCGGAACGCCGCCGAAAACTAGCAGTTTCCGGTGGGTCGTTCTTGGCAACCCACCCACGTTCTTGATAACCCGTTTACCCACCAACCCCAACCCGGTTTCGATCCGTTTTTCCCCCAATTCGTTGTGATGAACAGTGTTTCTGGAAAAATTGATTGATTTTAATTTTTTAAATCAGAAATTGTTTTAAAATCCTAAAAATCATATTTTTGATTTAAAAATACATTTTATTATTCAGAAAATTTTATAAATTCCTAAATATTTATTTAAATTCGAAAATTGATTAAACTTAATTATTTTAATTATTTTTAATTAATAATTAATTTATATTTAATTAATTGATTAATTCTTTTAATCAGTTAATTCTTAAAAATTGATTATTAATTAGATTTAATTAATTTAAAATTTAGTTTAATTATTTTCAAACCTGATTTATTATTTAAAAATAGTTTGAGCATTTAAAGAGTGTCAATTAATTTTATTAATTGATTTATTTGCATTTAAAATACTTATATTGGATTTAAAAATCCGATTTTTTTGATTTAAAAATTGTTTGTGGCTTATTTAAATTCAAATAAGCTTCGTATGATATTTTAAAATTAGTTATAAGTGCTATATGGTTTGTATGAGTTGTATAATGTGTTTTATAGTCCGTATATGCCCGTACTAGGGCTAGTATCTGAGTTTTAAATATCGTAAATTAGACCGGGCGTCCGATACGTAACCGGTTACTTGTTTAAATGTGTTATGTGAATGATGTGAATTATCTGGTCGTTGAGTCGTAAATGCGAATAATTGTTTTGAGACTTGTTTAAATGCTTTGGTCGTGTCTAATATCATCATGAGGGGTAGTTGGAATAGAAATTTGTCGGTAATGTTAGAGAATGAGATTTACGAGGCCGTTGACTTAGATGTTGACTTTTTATAGTATGGGGAGTTTCGTCAAGCGAGTTACGAGGATTACTTGTATAGTTAGTTGTGATCATTCTATCAATTGAAATGTGGTTGTCTATGCAACAGAGGCTATTGGACGAGACGAGTCAGATTATCGAAGTTAAGTTACAATCGTTTATGGAATGTGAAATCATACGTTGAAGACCAAGTACTGTCTCATGTTTGACTATCGAGGCTGGCACGTGGATTTGAAATGGTAAAAGCAGACTAGTGGTGTTCGCAAGAGCGTTAAAGCAAAGAAGGACGGAAGTAGAGAATCGTGCGATAAGACAGAATAAGGAGGGAATCGTATTGTTTCAGCGTTACGAAATAGCTAAGGACCAGAGGCAAGTGTTTATACCCTTGCTTATTAATTGATTGATATTTCTTGAATTATTATTATGCAATTGGCATACTTTTTCCTAAAAATTTAATGATGACTCTTTTGTATTGAATTGCAAGTATGTTATTTAAATCTCGTAAGTTGACGAGTATTATTTTATACCTTTTGAGTTTAGATTCATATTTCCAGGTTGATTGGAAAAAATATAAATATTATGTTGAAACGATTTAAAAGATAGTGATGGGCCATATACTAAGGCTTTCTTTCAAAAAGACTTGATTTAAAAATACTAAGTTGGAATATTACCAACCCTAGATGAGCGGGAACTTGTGAACCCTATGTTGAAAATGTTATTTTAAATTCCGAAATCGTGGTACTTGTTCTACAAGTATTCCATTTTCCATCTTGCATCCATGCAAGTATTATTATTATTTCTTGTTAATGCGATCATCTGATCCATTCTCTGATTCAAATTCATATATGTTGTGCATGATTTAGTTTACTTCCTTCAAATACAAGGCTTATCTATTATAAGTATATGTTCGAAGGACTTGAACTATTTCTGTCAGAAGTTAATAAACCCTTGTTTTCTTCATTTATAAACTTCACCCTGAATTTTTCTTAAACTTGAACTTGACTTTCTTGTCACTTACCAGATTGTTGAATCTTAACTAATTCTTCCATAATGTGATAATTTGAACTGTTGAGGCCATCTAGAGCCTGTTCTTTGAACCCTATTCTATATTGAGTTGTTGCAAATTCTGTTGATATCATAATGCCTGTTTCATATCAGACTTAATCTTGTTGAGAATGTCATTGTATATTCTTCATTATATCCCAGTTGTTACATCGATCTCGTCGATGTTTATTATATTGTCACTTTTCATGTGCACCTCCTGATATTGTGTCGATCTCGTCGATACTAGATTATATTGTTATTCCTTGATGGATTCTTCATAGTTGAATAGTTTCCGACACCTGATTGTCGAAGTAAGGTTGTCAATTGTTGTGACACCTGACGCATATAATATAGGATTGGAATGTTTTTAAATGGGACCAGTAATTGGTCGGGCCATATTTATGGTCGGAATAAATTAAGGCCCAGATTGGCCTAGGATCCAGTAGAGGACTTTGCTATAAGCAAGTCCGGGGTTGATGCGTGGCTGGCCAACAGCACAACCTTTGAATTGATAAATGTTAAAAATCCAATTCTAGTATAAATTCTTATTTCTGGGATGAGTTACATCCATATGTTTTGTACTTGTGAGTTATGACCTGATATTCAGGTTTATTCGTTGCGTAAAGTTGTTGGTTGTTGATTAATAAATGGTGGTTTCAATCTTGCTGAAATCACTTACTCTTAAATCATTTGGATTCCAAATAGTCGAAATCCACTTCCTTGATTCCATTGGTAGTCGTGAGATATCTATTCTGATGAGTTTTATTCATACCGCGTATCCAGTCGGTACCATGTTGAAGTCTTGAAGTGCGTTCTTTGTTCCATGACCGAGCGTGTTGGCTCATTCTTACTCCTTGATTATTCTACCCTTCCAGAGTTGTTGGTTTCAGAGAATGTTGTGAATAGATCTGTTATCTTCAAATTAGTATCTTTATACAAACTATGGTCTTAAAAGACATATGAGTTATACTTTGTTAGATCAGAATTCAATGATCGTCAGGAGCTAGACTCAACTGATCAGGATTGCTGACATCATCAGGATTGCATGGTCGTCAGGATCAGAATACATATCAGGACTGGGATCAGGATTGATCATCAGGACTGGAAGCTGATCAGGATTCCTACTTCGAGTTATATTTGGAGTCTAGTTAAATAAGGAAGATTATTCTGCCGGTTCCTGGTTTGTCGAATGTAGCTATCAATTATGGATAGGTTTCAATCTTTGTAATTGATTAGGACTTATCATTGATAGAGAATCTGTGTAGTATATAAACACAGTTTAGGTTTCGATTTATGTACGTGAACATAATCGATCATACACTTGAGTATTTGTGTAACCTAACAGCTCTCAAGAACATCAGAATTTCTTGAGAGAGTTTGTAACAGTTTTATATCAGATTTAATAAAGCTGTTATTGTTCTTTCATATTTGTGTTATATACTTGATTAAGTCGAGAATCTTATACAATTGTATTCAACCCCCTTCTACAATTGTTATTTACTGGGCAACAATTGGTATCAGAGCAAACTGATTTAATTCTGAATCAGATACGATCTAAAGATGTCGACAAACAAGTATGAAAGCATGAAGATTCCCATCTTGAAGAAATCAGAATATCCAACATGGAGGGTAAAGATGCTGATGTACCTGGAGGCTATGGATCTTGACTATTTGGACAGGATTCGTGATGGACCATATATACCTACGAAGTTCGTTGAACGAATAGATACTGTACCTGAACATTATGTGGTCAAAGCCAAAAGTGAATGGACTCCAGAAGAAAAAGCTCATATACTCAGGGAACCAAAGATAAAGAATATCTTACACAGTAGTCTTGATGTTGTCATGTCAAACAGAGTGATTGCATGCAAGTCTTCAAAAGAAATCTGGGATACATTAGAAACTCAGTGCCAGGGATCTGTATCTGTCAAGAAAAACAGAAGGGCTATTTTGATTCAAAAATATGAACAATTTGATGCAAGACCTGAAGAGAGCTTAACTAATCTATATGACATATTTCTGACACTATTGAACAGTTTATCTTTAGTTGACAAGTTATATGAAACTGAAGATTCAAACACCAAGTTTCTAAGAGCTTTACCTGAAGAATGGGACACTCAGACCTCGATCATTAGACATCAGTATGATCTGAACACTGTGTCTCTTGATGAAGTCTATGGGATGCTAAGAACTCATGATCTTGAAGTTCAACAGAGAAAGAACAAGAAAAGCAGCAAGGCAAAATCTATTGCTTTGAAAGCAGAGGCTAAATCAAAAGGAAAAGCTATGGAGGTTTCTAAAAAGAAATTGATTGAAGCTGAGTCAGATTCTGATAACTCTTCATCAGATACTGATGGCAATCCTGATGCCAATACTGATGATGACTCTTCGGACTCAGACATGGAAGAGATGGTTGCTATGATTGTCGGAAACTTCAGAAGGATGAAGTTCAGGAAGAATAGAAGACAAGGCAACTTTCAGAAAAAGACCTTCAAGGCAGACAAAGATAAGTATACCAAAAAGGACAGCAAGGGTAGCAAATTTGACAAGTCAAAGGCTACGCATATCTAACAATTTACACTACTTTTACAAAAATGAACTTATTAACATCCCACATTAATAATAAAAACAACGAATCATATATTTTAACTTACTACGAAAACGAATTTTGATTCTCATAAGTTATTAGATAAAAAGAAATACTAATTAATTACTAAAAATGATTTCATAAGCAGCACGAGTCAACAAAACGAATTATACTTATTACTACCAAAAATCGAATTATTAATATCATAACCAATGACCAAAAAGGAATTATTAATTACTAAAAATCATTTCATAATAAACACAACTAATTAATACAAACGAGTTATATATATAATTACTGCAAAAAGAATCGAATTCTAACTATCGCAATTAATCACAAAAACGAAAATCTTACAATCTCTCATAATAGAAAACAATTCATAAACAAGAGTTTGATTTTATACCCACTAACTCGGAATCGGAACTCCCAGGGGCAGGGGATAGTGGCTGCGGTACTACTGGCCGGAAAACGGACAGCAAGAGCGGCGGCCGACGGAGAATTGAACGGAAATGCGGCGGCCGGAACAGGACTGACGGCGGCAGAAAGAAATACACGGCAGGGGAAACTCGACTGTCCAACTTGTGAACAGATTCATCGACCTTGCGGTCAACCACTGAGCTGCAAACAAGGCCCGACTTGATAACTGTTTCACGGCAGGGGGGGAAAGAGCATGTGTCTTCTACTTTTCTTTTTAATCAACTACCGAGTGCGTGTGTTTCTATATACATGTGTGGGTGTGTATTAGTTAGTAAATTAGGATAAGGTTAGGTACGTCTTAGGTGAGTGTTAATAATTAACACAAAAATCTACACGTAAAGCCATTTTGTCCGGTACTAACGTTCTTTAAAGAACGAGAACTCTAAAAAAAAATATATACTTGATAATATAAAAATATTTCACAACCACTAAAATATTTTTAGTACAAAATTATAACTTCCACTCAATTAGCGGATAAATATCAAAAAATTTATTTACTCTAAAAATCAAAATACTTATGCACAAAATTTTTATAAAGCCCGGATTTTACAGAATTGTAAAATATTGAATTTTAGAATATATTATAACTCACCCAAATACCAATGGGGCACAGATAAGATACCAGTTAAAATTTTGGTACTAATAAAATACTGCTTTGATATCAAAAATTCCTAAATATTCTAAATCTTCCAAAAATGTAAAAATACTAACTTTTGGAATATTTTTATAATTTAAACAAAATAAAACTTTGAATCTGAATAGAATATCGGATAAAATTTTAGCACAACTAAAATACTGATTCGATCCTCAAAATTCTAAAACAAACTCAATTTGACAATGTCGATAAACTAATCAGCTTTCACCAAATTTTAAATAAAATATACACATAATTCCATTCCTCCTCTTGGAGAAAAGCAATAAAATATTTAAATAATAATATTAATAAACCCTGAAAATTCGGGTTACTACAAAAATGGCGAGAATGATGGAAATGATGATGATAATGATGATGTACCTGAAGGAGGTGGTGGTGCTAATCCTTCAGGATTTGGAACCAAAGAATCTTAGCAGCCCAGTTCAAGTCAAGCAAGGGAAGATCCCAGTGTACCTTCAAATCAGCAGGTTATTCCTGAAAGGACACAAGGGGTACAAAATCAAATTGTCAAACAACTTGTCTCGGAGACTAAGGAGAAATTAAGAAGGGAGATAAGTCGAAAGACTTTGACTGAGAATAGAAGGGTGAGGCTTGAGGAGAAATTGAAGGAGAATGAAAGAAGAAGGATAAAAATAGAATATGAGACACAAGCTCAGATAAAGGAAGGAGAAGAACAAGTTACAAGACTGAAAGCTAACTCTGAAGCACTT
The DNA here is from genome assembly GCA_030848705.1 of Heracleum sosnowskyi. NCBI lineage: Eukaryota > Viridiplantae > Streptophyta > Magnoliopsida > Apiales > Apiaceae > Heracleum > Heracleum sosnowskyi. Next base: position 1,527,262 of record JAUIZM010000016.1, on the reverse strand, counting down.
CTTAGAGCAAGTAATGAAGCTAGGGAGGAAGTTAAAGTATATGCACATAAGTCTCTTGCATAACTTGTTGGTGAAGCTGGGACATAGAACTTTCAAAGGAAAGACAAAGGCAAACTGCCTATGGTGTATTGTCCCCGGAAGAAGAAAGAGAAAAATTCTCAGCATAACTCAGAGCTAAAGTTGATGGGAGCCACCATTAACAATTTAAAAAAGGCTGATAATGAAGACGCTTCGATATTCAATGATGGTTTTGAAATCAAAGTTTACAAAGATGCTCCTGGATATAGTAAGGTTGTGATGGAACAAAAGTCAGAACTTGAAGAAGCCTTGAGAAAATCAAAATAGCTTGAAGCTGAAAAGAAAAAGAAAAAAGAAGAAGACACTCACTTGTTGATCAAAGAAATGGCTAACAAAGGTGAGGTGGTTTTAGAGTCATCTGAAAGGGAAAAGAAGAAAAGGAGCAGACTACCACTCCCAAGGAGGCCTGTTAAAGAATGCAAAATCAAGGAGGAAACAGGACCTTCAATCTCAGCAGTTTCAGAAAATTTTCCTGATCTCAAATTAGACAAAATGAAAGATGCAAGAGTTGTGTATGCCACTATACTAGACTTCTAGAAAGACTAAGGTTCATTTACACTGATGGGAAGGAGCATGAATGGCCAGTTTTCAACATTTTGGAAAGAGACCTTGATTCTCTCAGGAAGATCATCAAGAAAATTGACTATCGTGTTCGTAAGAACAAAATGTAGCTTGTGAGATTCATCATAAGATTTCCAAGCTAAGAGCAGAACAACTTAAGGAACGACCTGAAGAGTACGTCAATTGTGGTCTATTATGTATAGAAGATTAATTTTCAACCCTACTACTTGATAGAACTCATTGGACCTGATGGACATATATCCCTATTCTAAATGGAAGATAAAATGAAGGTATCCAATGATTTTCTTGCTAGGGCCATGGATCAACAGAACAGAAACAATGAAGATGAAGATTGTTTCGGAAGGGAACTAGATGCACAACTGTTAGAGAACTTGGAGAGGGATAAAGAGATAAAGAAAAGAAGGAGATGGACATCTTATTTTCTCATTCTAAAGGAGCAACACCTTCTTACATTCTGGTAACTTTGTTATACTTTTCACTTTGAAGCCTGAAATAAATTCTATAATATGACAATCCAGATAAAATATCGAGCCTTTTTCAAAAATCAGGTCAAGTCTTGATTCCGAATCCGAAATACATCGAAGCCTACTAGCCTAAATGCAGCCAACTTGGGTAATATATAAGCCCACCACAGGCCTCCGAAAGATCATAATTTGTTGGTGCACTTACTAGTAGTACTTTGCCTTATAAACTGAACTAAAGTCCCAAATCTTTTCGATGTGGGACTGGGGTGTTACAAACTCCCCCACTTAAACTCCTAACGTCCTTGTTAAGCCTGAACGGGGATATCTCATATGTCCAAGATCGTACCTCCCTAGCCATTTGGAAAATCCAGGTTATTACATATATTGTGTAATGTATATCTATTAATGGTTTTGTTATCATCTACCTGAATTTATGCCTAGTACTCTGATAGACATAATAGGGGGAGATTGTTAGGAATCACATGTTTAGACTTGATGATAACAGATTACTTAAACAAGAATTTTATTTAAGGATCGTAACTGACCGACTGCTATATTCTGCTATTAGTAGCACTTGACCAGAAAACTAACTTACATGTTTATACAAGTCCATATTCATGTCATATTTTAGAATAGATTGTAATGCACTAGGTTGGATATCATATTGCAGTTGATCATGTAATGATATGTTTACGTCACTAGCAATCGACTGCTAATTTGTATTGTAATTTATTCAAAGTAAAACATGTAATCGACAGCTAGCTCTTGAATACTCAAGAAGATGTAGAGGATAGGGCACTGAAGTGTAAATATTTGATGGTGGAAATCCTTAAAAGTGAAGTGAAAGCTCAATTTCTATTTGTCTAGTATATGTACGAGAATTTACAGACAACTGTTATCAAGATTGTCCTATATCCAGAAAGATCCACGTACATGCACTAATGAGAGATATTTAAGTTCTTAGCTATAAGAAATGCACAAGTTAGAAAGAAGATTATTCCTTGTATTATTCATATCTCTCTCCAAGAACTTAGAAGCTCAAAATACTCATTTTTGTATTAGCAACAACTCTTTCTAATATATTTCATATTAGATTAAAATGTAAATTTTGTGTTCGTATTTTTTTTAATTTCGCAATCACATACAAGCACACAAAAGGATCATATAAATAAAATCAAATAGTTTGTTATCAAATGTTGAACAACAAGTGGCTGTGAGGTGAGTGTGTGTACTAATTAGCCTTTAATTAAAAAAAAACTGTTAGAACAGAAAATATAGTAAAATGACTATATTCACCTTACTAGTTGCATTATATTAAAAAAATACCCTCCATACTATATTTGTAATTTTGTATGCCGCATTAATATCTGCATCAAAGTGTAATTATATCCTCATCCCTTTTTAGTTTTTCTTTTCGAAAATACGTGTTCCTATATATCCCATCTTTATTCAAGACAATTTTCGGTAAGGTTTTGTAAACATTACCATACTTTTATTATTAATGTTTGACAAATATATACCAACGAATAACTCAATTTAATTACAACTATTAAGATTTATAAGAAAACTAGTTATAAAATTAATTATATCCTATTATATTAAAATTTTAATATATAAATATATACAGCTACACTAAAAGGTCTATAAAAATAATAAGTAAAATAGATAATTTAAAAGTATTACCAAAGTTCATGGGCTCAATACTCATTTACAACATATTAAAATTTAAAACTCCAAATATATTAATATAGGTTAAAAGTTTGAATCAAATAAACAACATATAAGATCTAATATTTATGACTCCATAATTACTAACTGTATATTAAAAATTGAATATCACCGATTACAAGTTAATATTAACACTTATAATTATTAGGTTTATGAATACAAGAAAATACAAATTTTAATATTATTTCATATTCTTATTATTTGTTTCAAAATAATGCGAAAGTATATAATTTAATTTAAAAAGTTATTGAAAAATATAAAAAAATTAACAAATATATATTTGTATTAACATCTTATTAATAAACTAGTTTACTAAGTCGCGCTTCGCAACGGCTTTATAATAATTTCTCGAAATGTTTTCAAAAAATATTCTACAAAATATGTTTTTAAATAAAATAATATTTCTAATATAAAATTAAGTTTTTTTTTATTTCTATATAAAGTTTTGTTTTGAATTATATATATATATATATATATATATATATATATATATATATTAATATAAATTTCTTGATCGTTCAATCAAAAAATCAAAAAATATGAACAAACATCTTTTTTGTTGCTGGGAGAATTGTTTTTATTAAAAATGATCTCTTTTTGTCAAAACAAATAACAAAAAAAAAACAACAACCTCTTCGTTTTCAAAAAAATAAAAATTAACTACCTCTTCTCAATGTTTCTCACAAATATTTTAAAACTTTATCTTTTGTTATAATGCACCCACTTATTGAATTTTGTTAAAAATGAACATACTAAATAAATTCTTCAGTCGAATAAATCTTAACATTATATTTTCGAAATACATACACTATAAATTTCTTAATATACTATTTTTGCCTTGAATTTTCGTGTAGGAATTACAAAAATATCATACTAAAAGGTATAATCTTTTCTCATAAAAATTAGAGTAATAACTATCTAAATGTTAATAAACAATGATAAAATTTGTTTGTGAAGATATGATGAATTCCCGTCCTTATTAATCCATGTCTTGACTCAATCAACAATAATAAGACCGATCTAATTTTTTAACTTCTTATTTACCAAAATGTTCCTGTATTTTCTATTATATTACATTAAAAAGAAAGTTTAGGAGAGCAGAATGTTAAGATGGTAATTTCATTTGAGAAGAAATATTATGAGAATATTTAGATAATGTTAGGCCGAATACAGTATAATCAAATATATATGAGAATAACAATAATCAAAAACACTGTTTATGAATCAATAAACTGTAATTGTATTAACAGCTTCTCTCTTTATGATGTTAATGAATCACAAAGAGCTGCTAGGTTACAAGAATAATGTTTTCAATAATCGCGTCCCTTCTAGGATAACCTATCTGTGTTTATATAGTACACAGTTACACAATCCTTATCTAATTGATACTCCTATAAATTAGCTATACAATTATTATCAATTAAGGATTGCTTCAGTCTTCTGTCCAGTTTCCTTAGCTGTATCAATATATTCTGCTTCTTTCCATCTTCAGAATATATTGCTTCTAGAATCTTCATGATTTGCACCGACAGCTAAATCAACTTTCACCCCGTCAGACTTTAACAAACTCTGACTGGCTTCCAGTAAACTCTGATAAGTACTTCAGGCTAAACTCTGAACAGTACCTGTTACTTAAACACTGATTAAACAAACATCAGCAATTATATCTAACAATATCCCCCAACTTGTGCATAATAAAAATGTACAAGTTAAACAGATAATTGATGATGTCAAAACATATAACAAATGCAGTTTTAATCATAACAGAGTTTAATTTTAACTTAGAACAAAAAACTTTAAAAACTTACAGTCAGACTTTATTTGATTTCTTGAATATCAGGAACAGTTCTGAGATAATCTATGAGAAGTCTTCTTTCAGCCTTTTCCAGCTCTTCAATCATAACTTTCTTCAATTCTCTCAATTCTGAATCAGATTCTCCAGTCTGATAAATTGCAACTCTCAAAGAATAGATGGAATTTTTCCTCATCTCATTCCCTAGCCTAATAAAATATGATTTATCAGATTCTAGATTGAATTCTAAGACTTTAACTCCCAGATCAGTCCTTAGTCTTGCACTGTTTCTTTTCATTTCTACAATCTTTCCATAAGCATCTCTGTACTTAGGAATATATGCACTCGAGACTCCTCCTCCAAGCATTATCTTTGATTTCAGCATCCTTTCTCTGATAACAAAAGCAGCATCATGAGTACTTCTATTTTTGACTTTTAACAAATACAGAACATACTCCAATTCTTCATAAGATTTGAGATTGATGTCAGACTCTGCAACCTTGTAAACTCTTCCATCAGCCATAAAATACAACAAAAACTCTTTCTTTAACACTTTATGAAATATCATCTGAACAGATTCTAGCATATCAAGACTCTCTTGAGTAATAATACCAAATACTGCCAGTGATGATTGATCTCCAGGCCTGTTGTTTATTCTCTTCTCCCTGTGTGAACCTAATCCAGATTTATCATAAGATTCTTTACCCAATACAGTTCTGGTTTCTGAGAAGTTAACAGTTTCTGGCTTCAGAGTTTCAGGAAGTATAGGTCTTCTAAAAGTACCTTGGAGTTGAGGTGCTAGTTGAGTTTGCACAACATGAGCATTGTCAGAGGTTGTTACAACTTTAGTAGAAACATCAACTTGAGCAGCGTCAGAGGTTGATTTAATAAATTTTGATTCAACTTGAGCAATGTCAGAGGTTGAATAATTCTTCCTTGGTAACTGTCCTTCTTCTACCAGTTTACCCTTGCCCTTATCAGTGTTTGCTATCACAGGCTTCCTTGAGTTTTGCAAACTCTGTTGAGTATTCTCTTTGATAGAGATTGCAACCTTCTTCTTTCTAGGAACCTTAGCCGTTTTCTTATAAGTACCAGAATCAATCTTTTTCTTATGTTGATCAGCAAGAAGCTTCATCTCAGCATCCATATCTTCCACTGTGGCTTCACCACCATGCTCTTCTAGAAATATCTTAGCAGCAATCTCTTCATCAGTAGTTGGATTAGATGATATCACTAGACTCTTGAGTCTTGAAGAAGATTGACCACCAGAGTTTATCCTCTCAGAGTTTGTCTGTTTTGACCTTTGTCTCCCTATCTCTTGAGCAAATTTAGACCTATTCTCTGCTTCTCTACTTCCACCATCAGTAGAATCATCCCTCCGTCTCAAGCTTGGAGTCCTCTTGCATTTGTCCTTTGAAATAGTCTCCCCCTTTTTGACATCATCAGGTAGAAACACTGAAGTTAATAATTCCAGAGCATTGGAAATGGAGTTCAATTGTGCAGACATTGCAGTCTGATTGTCTTCAACTTTAACAAGCCTCTGCTTTATGTCGTCAGAGTCCTTAGCTTGCTGCTTGAACATTGTAGAGTAATATGATCTGTCAAGCTTCAAAGTTGTATCCCTGATAGAAAATTCATTCCTAAGATTTGTAAACATCTGTTGATTCTCATCAAATCTATTATTAAGAGATTTGACTTGAACAACAGTTGCCTTTAAACTTGCAAGTACATCAGGAGAAGAAATTTTCTTAACAGAATCATCAAGAAAATCAGCAGCCCTCTGTGCAGAAAAGATACAATCTGCAGTTGCCCATCTTTTGTAGTACATATCCTGAAAATGCTCAGCAGTAGCTCGATTGACCTCTCTTTCCTCATCAGAGTTTGCTCGAATATCAGATAACTCCTCTTGTATATCAGGATGTGAATGAGCAGGACTATCTTCAACATTGTCATCCTCTGCTGTATTCTCTGCAGGAACATTCTCGGCCATTCTTTCTGGATTATCAGAGTGTGCATTAGTATCAAACTCCGCTTCTTTTTGAACAATCTCAACAACAGATTGTTGCAAAGCTTCAAGAAAAATAATATCCTCAGAGTTTAGATTATCAGCAGCTTTTTGTACATTCTCTGCTACAGCTTCATCAAGAATTGGCTCTGTAGCAACTTTTATCCTCTGATCAACCTCCTCACCTTTGTCAGAATGTAAATTGTGAGCTGAAAGAATCTCTGTGTGAGAAGTAACAGAGTCTTCAATGACCAAGGTGGCTTGATCAGCTGCTACATCCTCAGTATCACAAATACTGATAGTAGGATGTGCATCTAGAATATCTTCATCAACAAAGAAATCCATTGCCCCAGCTTCATTTTCAAAAACCCTGCTGTCAGAATGATCAGCAGCTTCCTCAACTACATCATCACCCTTTGATGTAGGAGCTTCTCTCTCAAAATCCATCATGCCAACATCAGCATTTACTCTGTCCTCAGTAGGCACAGGAGTGTCAAAAATCTCCTCTTGAAGAACAACTTCAGGAGCTACAATTTCCATAGAAACTCTGTCCACATTGACAGCTTCATCCTCCTGAAACTCAACTTCAGGAGATTCAACAACTTTTGAAGAAACATTCTCAGCACCAAATAATTGTGCTGCTACCAATCTTCTTTTCCTTTGATGAAGAGTTTCATCATCAGCTTCACTCTCCTCATCAAAATTTGGCCTGTTGGCCCTTCTTTTCTGTAACTTTTTCTTCTGAGGCATACCATCAGTGGTTGATACCCCAGCTTCATTTTCTGATGGCTTCACTCTTGCAGACTTAACAGCTCTCAACTTAGACTTCTTTGACCTCTGTGATTGAGACACAGAAGGTCCAACTTCAGAGTTTGCGAGTTGTTGTTGTTGTGACTGGACTAGAAATTGTTGCACAGACTCAGGCAACAACAAAACACCCACATCACCTTTCTTGTTATCTTTATTAGTTAGATCAGAGAATATGCGTTTATGTAACTTAAAACAAGGAATCACATCATTCTCAGCTATTTCTACCCCAGAAACACATTCAGAGAATATCAACTGACAGAATCGTGCAAAATAAACTACACTTCTATTTTCAGTCATTTTCTCACCTATATTAGTCAGAACTAGCCTGGCAACATCAAAATTATTTCCATAAAGAAGAGAATACCCGAGTTGCAGACTATCAGTGGGTATTGCATCCCAGTTTGTGCACTTTTTCCCGAATGCCCTTGTTATGCAGTCGAAAAAGAAACTCCATTCCTTTCTCAAGAGCGGTCGCTTCAATTGACCAATCTTTGTCAGTGGTCCAGAGTAGCCAATTTCTCTCATCATACGAATCAACTCAGAATCTCCAACAGAAATTGTGAAAGCATTGAAATCCTCAAGGCCCAAAGCATCACGAACAGTTGTTGGAGTAACTATAAATTCTTCTTCTTGAAATTCAAAGATTATGGACGGAGACCCAGTCTCTCCTCCATCGTCATAAGTTCCTGTCTACCAAAAAGTTCTGATTTGAGATGCAGACAACTTCAATGGTGCAGTTAGAGCAGTGCCAATATCAGAGTTTGACAAGAAATTCTGAATCAAATGAAACGCCTCCGGTGCGTTCTCATTTGCCAGTGGAGCTGAATAGTTATTAGGGACAAATTCTAACCCAGAAGCAGTAAACATTGTTGTAGCCATGAGAAAAGTTTAGAAGTAAGCAAGGAGGAAGACAGAGAAAAGTTTAGAGTGTATGCAATGAAATTATTTGAGACAATGTTTGTGAGTAAAAACTTATGAAAAGATGAAGTGTGTAAAAGAATGAACCGTTTATGTGTAGTAAGTTTAAATAATAACTGTGAAAATTAAAACCCAATCGTTTTAATCATTACTACACACAGCAGGCGTCTTTGAAAAGTGTGTGAGTGGGACAGATGTCAAACATGCATACGCTGACAGCTGTATGTAACAACTTCCAATACACACGCGCAGTAAAAATAGCCATAATTACCGCTTGTCACATTGTTCAAAACACGCAACCTCTCTCTCCTCTGTTTAATACAAATATGAACCGTTTGTTATCATACTCTTTCGAATTTCAAAACAAATGTCTAATCTCAAAATTATAAAATGTCTGAAACAAAGAAATCATTTTAACCATCAGAGATTAAAACAAAGTTACCTCGGCGTATTTCACACAATACATCAGTGTTTACCATTTGTCCTTCTTTGTCAATAAACTCTTTTCTCAAACTGTACAGGTGTGAATAATTGTGTGTGCAATAGCAGAATTTACCGAAATCAATATTTAGATCATCTCAAAGTGCATAAAATCCACAAACTAAAGCAGTAAAAACTGATTGCCCAAACTCTCATATATAAAATAAAATCTGATTCTTATCTAAACTCTGTCTTCTTATATCCTTTCATTTGGATATTTTTATTATTTTCACCCCCTTTTTATAATAATTTTTTTTTTTTTTTAATTTTTCCAGTAATCAGTGGTTGGCACTAGTCACCAAAAATCAAAGATTTTAGCCCTTACTTCATACAATAAGTTCCTGGATCTTCCTAGGCACAACATGATCTCAAAGGAATTTGTGCTCTTTTTGACATCTTTTGTTTTGAGGGTGAAATATTTGCAACTAATTGTCAGAGTTTAGACTTTTCATCAGTTAATACAATTAATTTATGAGAGAAAGTGCAAACAGCTAATACAAACTCAGTGTATAGGATCAATAAACTAAGAGATGCTATAAATATAGAGACAGTATCATGCTGTGTTAACTTACTGCACATATTTGAGATCAGAATCTATATAACTCTTAAGGATTCATAATTACTTACTGAGAATTATGCCTCATACAAATTTCTTCATCGGTCCATATGTTTCAGACAAAATCACAATCAGAGTATAGCATTAGACTGTAACTATCAGTGATTTACTATCAGAGTATGACCAACACTTTATGACTAACAGAGTTTAGCATCAGAGTTTACTTTCAGAGTTTATGACACCGGTACTCTTAACAGTTTACATATGCAAGGAATCATGAGCATAAAATCAAACATGTATAGTTTTTGAGTCTAACCCGTATCTCTAGTCGAAACCAGAGATCATTCCAAGTTCATTTACCAATCTTGTAAAAGTAGCTTCACTCAAAGGTTTGGTGAAGATATCTGCAAGTTGTTGGTCTGTAGACACAAAATGAAGCTCAATGTTTCCTTCTTCCACATGTTCTCTGATAAAATGATACCTTATGCTGATGTGCTTGGTCATGGAGTGCTGTACTGGATTACCTGTCATAGCAATAGCACTTTGGTTATCACAGAAAATAGGTATTTTAGAGTACCTCAAACCATAATCCAGCAACTAATTCTTCATCCACAGAATCTGTGCACAACAGCTACCAGCAGCTATATACTCTGCTTCTGCAGTGGATGTGGAAATTGACTTCTGTTTCTTGCTATACCAAGAAACCAATCTGTCACCTAAGAATTGACAGCTTCCACTTGTACTTTTTCTGTCTATCTTACAGCCTGCAAAATATGATATCAGGTCTACTTGCTGTGAGATACAGAAGAGACCCTATCATGCCTCTATAGGTTGTCATATCCACTGTAGCACCTGTGTCTTTGTCTAGCTTTGTTGCAGTAGCCATGGGAGTTGGAGCAGATGAACTATCAAGCATACCAAATTTCTTTAGAAGATTTTTGGTATACTTTGCTTGATTGATAAAAATCCCATCATCTGTTTGCTTGACCTGTAAGCCTAGAAAATAACTAAGCTCTCCCATCATGCTCATTTGGTACCTGGACTGCATAAGCTTTGCAAACTTCTTACAAAGTTTGTCATTAGTAGATCCAAAAATAATATCATCTACATAAATTTGAACTAAAAGCAAATCATCACCAGAATTGAAATAAAATAAGGTTTTATCAATTGTACCTCTTGTGAACCCACTTTCTAAAAGAAAATGAGCAAGAGTTTCATACCATGCTCTTGGTGCTTGCTTTAGTCCATATAATGCCTTGTCAAGCCTGTAGACATAATCTGGATGCTTGGGATCTACAAATCCTGGTGGTTGTTCAACAAACACTTCTTCTTCAAGCTTCCCATTGAGAAAAGCACTTTTCACATCCATCTGAAAGACTTTAAACTTCTTGTGTGCAGCATAGGCCAGAAAAATTCTTATGGCCTCCAATCTTGCAACTGGAGCAAAGGTTTCATCATAGTCAATTCCTTCCTGTTGTGAATAACCTTTAGCCACAAGTCTAGCCTTGTTTCTTGTAATCACACCTTCACTGTCAGTCTTGTTTCTGAAAACCCACTTTGTACCTACAATTGATCTATTCTTTGGTCTAGGTACAAGTGTCCAGACTTCATTTCTTTCAAATTCATTTAACTCTTCTTGCATTGCTATAATCCAATTAGCATCTTGAAGAGCTTCCTCCACTTTCTTTGGTTCTGTTTGAGACAAGAAAGCATGATACAGACACTCATTATTTGTTGCACTTCTAGTTCTCACACTAGCATCAGGATCTCCAATTATGAGATCAGGTGTGTGTGCCTGTGTCCACTTTCTTGCTGTTGGTAAGTGGTTTCTTGCATCATTATTGGATCCTCCCCCTTGATCCATGCTCTCCTGATTCATATGTTGACTTTCTGCAGCATCTGAGGCTCCCCCTGAATTGGATGGCTCAGAGTTTGAACTGTCAGAGTTTGAATCAGTTTCCTCAACTGACTCACTTGCTGTGTCTTGTTGAGCTTTTTCACGCTCCCCCTCAACTGGTTCTCTATTTTGTTCAATTTGAGAATTTCCAGTTTCTCCAGTATTTACCAGTAGAGGTTCAGAGTATGCTTCGTCAGAGTTTGTCAGACCAGCTTCATCAGAGTTTACATCATCAGAGAATAAATCTTCATTTTCAAAACGTAGTTGATCATATTCATTTTCATCTTCAAGTCCAGTTATTTTCTTGTCATCAAATGACACATGTATGGATTTCATGATCACTTTAGTTCTCAGATTGTAGACTCTGAATGCTTTTGTTGACAATGGATAGCCAACAAAGATTTCTTCATCAGCTTTTAACTCGAACTTGGTCAACTGTTCAGGATGAGTCTTCAACACAAAGCATTTGCATCCAAATATATGAAAATATTTCAAATTTGGCTTCTTATTTTTCACCATCTCATATGGTGTTTTCCCATGCTTGTTGATCAGTGTAGCATTTTGAGTAAAACAAGCAGTTTGAACAGCTTCTGCCCAGAAATAAGTTGGCAATTTTGCTTCGTCAAGCATAGTTCTGGCTGCTTCAATTAAAGTTATGTTCTTTCTTTCAACTACACCATTTTGCTGTGGAGTTCCAGGTGCAGAAAATTCTTGTTTCACTCCTCTTTCCTTGCAGAAAGCTTCCATGATTGAGTTTCTGAATTCAGTTCCATTATCACTCCTTATAATTTTGACTTTGTGCTGTGATCCTTTGTCCAGTAGATTTACATGATCCATCAGAGTTTGAGCAGTTTCATCCTACTTTGATAAGAAATACACCCATGTATATCTAGTATATTCATCAACAATTACTAGAGCATATTTCTTTCTGCCCATAGACATCACATTCACTGGTCCAAAGAGATAAACATGTAGAAGATGATAAGGTTCCACTACTGAAGATTCAGATTTGCTCTTGAAAGATGACTTCCTTTGCTTGGCCTTTTGACAAGAATCACATAGGCCATCTAGACTGAGTATTGATTTTGGGAGTCCCCTTACAAGATCGTTTCTTATTAGCTCATTGATGTTGTTCAAATTGAGATGAGAGAGCTTCTTATGCCATTTCCAACTCTCTTCATTTGACATTCTTGCAGACAGACACACTGTTTTTCCATCAGAGTTTATTACCAAACTTGCTTCATAAATGTTGTTGCGCCTGTGTCCAACTAGAACAACTTTTCCAGTAAATTTACTGATAACTTCACAGTGTTCAGTATGAAAATCTACATGGTTTCCTCTGTCACAGATTTGACTCACAGATAGCAGATTATGTTTGAGTCCTGAGACTAGAGCTACATTGGTGATGATGACACTTCCAAGATTGATATTGCCATATCCCATAGTACGTCCTATGTTGCCATCTCCATAGGAAACCTTTGGGCCAGCTTTCTCCTCAAAATCTGATAGCAGGGCTTTATTTCCAGTCATGTGTCCTGAGCATCCACTGTCCAAGATAAGGGTGCTCTCTTTTATGCCCTGCAATCACAACCAATTACAAAGAGTTAGTTTTAAGGATCCAGACTTGCTTGGATCCTTTGGCTTTCTTAACATTGTTAGCTTTTGCAGCGGAATCACTATCAACAGAGTTTAAACTAACATTGTCAGACTTTACACTTGCAGAGTTTGCTCTAACCCACTTCAGATTGGGTTTTAGCTCATAGTAGTTGTGATAAATAACATGATAACTCTTACAAGTATAAATAGAATGCCAAGTGCTCCCACAGTGTGTGCATAAAGTCTGTGGTTTAACCCTTACATAATCATTCTTTACTCCTGATGTAGAAGGTAAAGAATTAATATCTTTGTTCTTATTGCAAAATCTAGCAAGATGGTTAGTACTACCACAATTATAACATGTTTTCCTTGGAGCAGCAGCAGTAGGCAAATGATTATTACTTTTATTTATGCCTATCTTTCCATTCCTATTCTTCTTGGACCCTTTTGGTTTCATGGCAGACTTTACTTCTTTGAGCTTATGATTGAACTGTTTTCCTGTCATCAAGCCAACATTAACCTGTTTTTCACAGGTTTTTACTGGCTTTCTAACAGCTTCTATTTCCATAAGATTTTCTGTTATAATATTTTCTTGTCTTTCACAGGTTTCATCTGATTCCATATCAGCTTCTCTTACTACAACAGATTTTAACTTATTGGTCTCTGGAACAAATTTCACAGGTTTAAGTTGTGGTTTAACCTTAACCTTGTCTTTAAACCTAAGTTCATCATTTTCACAATAGCCTAAACCTACAGAATCTGTCTGAAACACTTGATGAGTGTCTCTTCCAGAGTTTGTCCAAGTCTTGATTATTTTTCTTTCTTTTTCTAGATCAGATTCTAGTTGCTTATATCTCTTAGTCAACTCCTGTTCAACATAAACAGCATCATCTCTTTCTTTTTGAATCTGCTTCATATTTTCAAGTTCTCCTTCAAGAAATTTGTTTCTATCTTTAAGACCTAGATTCTCAGCTTTGATTCTTTCATTTTCTAAAGTCTGATCCCTATAACTAACATGTATGCTTTTAAGATAAATTCTCAATTCAGATATATTATCAGTATCATAAGCATAAGTTCTTAGGGGTATCTTGTTTTCAGATGATTCAGCCTCATCTTTGACAGTTGCCATAAGAGCATAATTTACTGCATCATCAGAGTCTGAAGTATCTGCCCAGTCTTTGCCTTTAGAGATGAGTGCTTTCTCAGATTTTCCTTTCTTGCACTCTGGAGCATAGTGACCCATCTCCTTACACTTGTAGCACTGGATCTCAGACTTGTCTTTCTTTCCAGACTTTGTATTTCCTCCATCAGACTTTCTGAAATTTCTCTTATCAGAGTTTGAATCTTTTCTGAAGAATCTCTTTCCTTTCTTGAAGTTCTTGAATCCCATCTTCTTGAAAGTCTTCACCATTAAAGCAGCCATTCTCATTATCTCTTCTTCATCATCCTCAGAATCAGAAGCTTCATCATCAGTGTTTGAGCCATCATCAGAGTTTGATGACTCAGTATCAGATTTAATGACTAAAGCCTTTCCTTTGGCTTTCCTCCTTGATGATTCCTTCTTGACAAGCTTCTCTTCAACTTTGAGAGCAACAGATTTTGTCTTCTTTCCAGATCTTTTGTTTCTTTGATCTATCTCCAGTTCATGAGTTTTGAGCAACCCATAGATTTCATCAAGATCTGTTTCTGCAAGATCATAATTGTCTCTGATTGTTGTCGCCTTTAAATCCCATCTTTCAGGTAGGGATAAGAGAAACTTGAGATTCGACTCTTCAAGTTCATATTCTTTATCAACCAGGGACAAATCATTCAACAATTTACAGAACCTGTCATATGTCTCAGTCAAGGTTTCATTGGCTCTTGAATCAAAGTGCTCATACTCCTGAGTGAGTATAGTTTTCCTGTTCTTCTTTATAACACTGGTTCCTTGACACCTGACTTCTAAAGCATCCCATATCTCTTTGGCAGTTTTACAGCCAATTACTCTGTTAGACATAACATTGTCTAAAGCACTGTGGAGTAGATGTCTAACTTTTGCATCCTTTGCAATTGATGAGATGTCCTCAGGAGTCATATCTTTCTTTTCCTTTGGAACAGTCTTTTGTTCTTGACCATCAACAACAGGAGACAATTTAGTCGGCATATGAGGACCATCATTGATTCTATCAAGGTATTCTGGATCTGTGGCTTCTAAAAACATGGTCATCTTTACCTTCCATATTGGATATTCCACAGGTCTGAGAATTGGAACCCTGATTGCCTCATATCGACTTACAGAAGCTGATTGAACCTTTTGAGCATTGGAACCTACCTGGTTGTTATCAGTCATGATTATACTTGTGTTTAGATCAAAAACTGTATATATTTAACAGCCTTGGCTCTGATACCAATTGTTAGGCCGAATACAGTATAATCAAATATATATGAGAATAACAATAATCAAAAACACTGTTTATGAATCAATAAACTGTAATTGTATTAACAGCTTCTCTCTTTATGATGTTAATGAATCACAAAGAGCTGCTAGGTTACAAGAATAATGTTTTCAATAATCGCGTCCCTTCTAGGGATAACCTATCTGTGTTTATATAGTACACAGTTACACAATCCTTATCTAATTGATACTCCTATAAATTAGCTATACAATTATTATCAATTAAGGATTGCTTCAGTCTTCTGTCCAGTTTCCTTAGCTGTATCAATATATTCTGCTTCTTTCCATCTTCAGAATATATTGCTTCTAGAATCTTCATGATTTGCACCGACAGCTAAATCAACTTTCACCCCGTCAGACTTTAACAAACTCTGACTGGCTTCCAGTAAACTCTGATAAGTACTTCAGGCTAAACTCTGAACAGTACCTGTTACTTAAACACTGATTAAACAAACATCAGCAATTATATCTAACAGATAATAATAGAGGAAAGTTCACAATAATGTAAGGTAATACACTTTTTTTATAATTTAGATATTTTGAAGGCAAGAATATTATAATCGAATATTTAGTTTCCTCCATTAGTAATACTAGCTTAAAATCCGTGCGATGCACAGATTGTTATTAATAATTATTATTTTAATTATTTATATTTTAATATTCTATTAATTTGCATTTGCTAAAAAAATAAGTAGGCATGTTAAACTTTTTTACGTAATTAAAAGTATTAAATAGATTTTAAAATAAATTAATAATTGTTTGCCTGTGAAATTTTTGGAAAATGAGGGGTTTTAGTAAGGAAAATTAGAAAGAGTAACATGTTTTAGCTGAAAGGGTAAGTGCCCGTGATTTTTTTTTTTAAAATAGAGGATTTTGTTGGAAAGAATAGAAAAGGTAATGTATTTTAGATGAAAAGGTAGTTGGTTATAAAAATGTTATTATTTAATAATAATTTCTTTAGAAAATGAAAAAAAATAGAAAAAGTAACACGTTTCGGCTGAAAAAGTACTCATAATTAAAAGTATGAAAATAGATTTTAAAATAAATAAGTAAGGATTTGCCCGTGATATTTTTGGAAAATGAGCAATTTTAGTAAGTAAAAATAGAAAGAATAACATGTTTTTGTTAAAAAAGATAATCGCCCGTGTTTTTTTAGAAAAATAGAGGATTTTGTTAGAAAAAAATAAAAAAAAGGTGATGTATTTTAGCTGAAAAGGTAATTGGTTATAAATAATGTTATTATTTAGTGATAGTTTTTTAAAATAATGTTGAATTTTAAAATATAAAAGTAACGATTTACCCGTGATATTTTTGAAAAAAGAGGGGTTTTAGCAAGAAAAGTAGAAAAGGTGACATGTTTTAGTTGAAAAAGGTAATGGTCAATTAAAAGTATTAAAATAGATTTAAAGTAAATAAGTAAGGTTTGTCAGTGATATATTTGGAAAAAGAGAGATTTTAGTAAGGAAAATAGAAAATATAATATGTTTTAGCTAAAAGGTAATTGTCTGTGATTTTTCTAGAAAAAGAGGGAAATGTAATTGTCAATTAAAAGTATTAAAATAGTTTTTAAAATAAATAAGTAAGGGTTTGCTCGTGATATATTTGAAAAATGAGGGATTTTAGCGAGGAAAATAGAAAAAATATCATGTTTTAGCTGAAAAGGAAATTGTCCGTGATTTTTTTAGAAAACAAATGGTAATGTATTTTAACTGAAAGGGTAACTGATTATAATAATTTTTATAATAATTAAATAAACAATTAAATAAGACGAGTATCGTATCAAAAAACATGTACCAAAAAACAGGTACCAAAACTTTCAATGTTTCATTTTTAATAATATGTTATAGATAGAGAGATAGATCTATAATATTAGTATTTTATGCTACTAAATAGAATATCCCGTGATATTTTTGAGATTTTAGTTAGGAGAAATATTAGTTAGAAAATATAAAAAAGAATATAAGTTTTGGAAAAAAAAGCTAATCGGTTAGTTATTAATAATTATAATTTTATTATTTTATTTTATTAAATAGAACTGTTCGTGATATTTTGGAAAATGAGAGGTTTTATTTAGGAAAAATAGAAAAGTAGAAATTTTAGTTAGAAAATATAAAAGAGAATATACACTTTGGCTAAAAATGGTAACGGGTTAGTTATTAGCAATTATAACCTTATTATGTTATTTTATTAAATGAAACTATCTGCGATATTTTTGAAAAATGAGATGCTTTAGTTAGGAAAAATAGAAAAGATACTCTATATAATAATTTTAATATTTTATCTAACGGTTCTCATCGATTTGATCAGAAATATCTAACGGCTATGAATGGAGTGACCAGACTACAAAAACTTTCAGAACCATACTACAAAACTTTCAATGTTTCGTCTTTAATATAATAGTATAGATTTAGTTTCCTCCATTAGTAAAGATGTATTGTATATTTACTTTTCTCCATTAGTAGAGATTTTAAATACAAGAATATTATATTTACTTTCCTTCATTAGTAGAGATTTTAAATGCAAGAATATTAAAATTGTATATTTAGTTTCCTCCATTAGTAAATAATTAAAAGGCAATTGAGATTTTTTCTAGTATTTGGTATTAATTACTTAATTTCTTATGCAAGACCGATCTAATTTCTTACCTTTCTATTTACCAAAACATTCCAATATTTTTTATTATATTACATAACAAAAAGAAAGGTTAGGAGAACAAAATGTTAAGATTGTAATTTCATTTTAAAAAAAATATTATGAGAATATTTATATAATAATAGAGGAAAGTTCAAAATAATGGAAGGTAATACACTTTTTTTCTAATTTAGATATTTTGAAGACAAAAATATTATAATTGAATATTTAGTTTCTTCTATTAGTGTTTAGATAATAATAGAGGAAAGTTCAAAATAATGTAAGTTAATAAACTTTTTTTATAATTTGGATATTTTGAAGGCAAAAATATTATAATCGAATATTTAGTTTTCTCCATTAGTAATATTTAGTTTCCTTCATTAGTAAAGATGTATTGTATATTTAATTTCCTCCATTAGTAAAGATTTTAAATGCAAGAATATTATATTTACTTTTCTTCATTAGTAGAGATTTTAAATGCAAGAATATTGAAATTTTATATTTAGTTTCCTCCATTAGTAAATATTTAAAAGACAATTGAGATTGTTTCTACTTTTTGGTATTAATTACTTAATTTCTTATGTAAGACCGATCTAATTTCTTAACTTCTTATTTACCAAAACGTTCATGTATTTTCTATTATATTACATAAAAAAAAAAGTTTAGGAGAGCGGAATGTTAATATGATAATTTCATTTAAAAACAAATAGTATGAGAATATTTAGATAATAATAGAGGAAAGTTCAAAATAATGTAAGGTAATACACTTTTTTTTCTAATTTAGATATTTTGAAGGCAAGAATATTATAATTGAATATTTAGTTTATTCCATTAGTGAGATTTAGTTTCCTCCATTAATAAAGATCTATTGTATATTTACTTTCTCCATTAATAGAGATTTTAAATGCAATAATATTATATTTACTTTTCTTCATTATTAAAGATTTTAAATGCAAGAATATTGAAATTGTATAATTAGTTTCCTCCATTGGTAAATATTTTAAAGGCAATTGAGATTTTTTCTAATGTTTGATATTATTATTTCAAAAATTTGAGAAAATTTGAAAAATAGATCGAAGGATTTGAGAGCCGTCACCTCACCGCCCTGATCTTCTTCTTTATATAAGTATATTGATAGGTATAAAAGAAGCATTTTCAAGATACATAATATAGGTATCCTTCTATAACACACCTTCTTATATATATATATAGAGTCTTGTAGCACACTATTATAAAAATACATATAATACATATTGTTAGGTCCTGATAAGTTTGTAGAAGGGGGGTTGAATACAAACTATACCGTTTTATCGAAATTTGTTCGTTTAAGATTAAACAATTTAGAACAAATTAATGCGGAATAAAAACTGAAACAATATTCAAGTTAAATAGAAACTCTATTAAACTTGAGGAGTGTTACAACTTTGATCACTGATTACAAAGAACTTAATAAAACAAATCTAGAATAAATTCGACATGAATTTATCTATTTTTGTAATAAAAAGGATCGAATACTAAAAAGTAGTTCGATATAAAATCTAGGGATTATGATCCGCTAGAAAGCTAAAGCAGTACAAGTGAAATGATCCTTATGAATTTAATGATAAGAACTTGTCAAGAATTAAATCACTGGCCGTAAATGAATGCTTTGCAGTTGAAGAAGTAATGAAGAATGTAATGCTTTTTGGTCTGTGTCTTTTCTTCTGTATTGAATGATAATCCTCCTGATGTCAACTGCCTTTGTTTTATAACAAAATGCTTTTCATTTTGTAACCCACGTGCACTGCATAACAGAATAGAAAATGCACTAGGAAGACAAGCTGAAAAACATTTCTTTTTGCCTTGGAAGACAATCGGGAAGACAAGCATTGTATTAAGAAGACATTCGGGAAAACTTAACTTTGGCTTAGGAAGACAATCGGGAAGACTCACTTGTGAGTCTTCCTAGTTTAAAAACTAAGTCTTCCTAGTGCAAAAACTAAGTCTTCCTAGTTCAAAAATATTCTAATTTAAATAATCAACTAAATAAATTATGTATTAAATTAATTCTTTGCAGAATTAATTTAATAAATAATATACTTAATAATATTAATTATTTATAAGAGAATAAATAGAATTAGCTGACTTCTCAATTAATTCCAGAATCACTTAAAACTTAGATAAATAACAAACACAATAGTACGTTGACACTCGATGCACTGTCTGGTTCATGAGTGACTAACGACAATGTCTGTTCTTTATCTATTTGACTTTAAGCAGTGATTCACTTCCTTCTCATTCAAGAACTCCGTAATCAGTATCTTTTTCTGTCACCACTTGAAATCTCTGTCACTTTAATAAATCCACTGAGCTTGAATACTTCATTGAGGCTTGATCAATAAATTGAGCTTCTTTCAAATGTAGAATCACTTCAAGTCTGTAGATGACTTTAATCTTCATTCTTTGACAGATATAACCTTCTGAGATTCCTGTGACAATTGATTTTTATTATTTACTTATTACATCTTAATTAAAGTTGAGTAGAATCCTCGGTGTTTACAAATAGGCCTAGACATATGCCTTTCAATCTCCCCCTATTTGTTTGTTAGACAATAACAACCAAATACTCTAGAGGATAACTCAACTAAAACAAGAAAAGATAAGACTTTTAAGAGCCAAGCAAATAATAAAAAGTTCTGGATTAAATATAACAAATTCCAGATTCAAACAATAAAGATAAATACAAGATAGATGTTCCTCTAGCCTGAACATATAACATTTACAAATGAGCTAACTACATCATGCCTTTAGTCTCTAATTTCACCTTCTTCAGCTTCTTGCAAGGTGACTAGAAGATCTTTGTCAAGGACACGATCACTTTCAGAAACCACACCACTTGGCATTACTGGTTGATTGGTGATCTTCTTCAATCTATTCTTCATCTGAGCATATCTTGGAATTTTCTCCATGCAGTAGTCTGAAATCATATTAGCAACTTCAGACTTCTCTACAGAAGCAAACCCAGAAGTTCTAAGAAGATTCTCCAACTTCACCAGTTGCATAGCAGTCTGTAGCTTCATGGAATCAGGATCCAGCCTTACAGTTTCTAAAGTTGTACCTCTGTAGATTTTGACTTCATAAGGAAAATGTACAACTTGAGGACTGGCCTTCATAGCAGAATCTCTAAGCCGGTCATATAGAAGCTCATTCAAGCAAGAATATCTCTTTACTTTACTCATCAGAATCCACAATTCAGATAGAGATCTTCTTTGTAGGAGGTCAAGAGAAATGGTGAATGACCCTTCAAGAGCACTTGAGACATAAATGAACAGTTCTTGCCTCACTTGATCAAATGCAGACGTAATCCTTAGGATATCTTCCTTCAATGCCTTCATATATAATGAGTTGTCTGGATTAACCGTTCTGATCTTCTCAAGCAGCTTCAGAAAAGTAGCATCATTGTTTGTGCCTCTCTGAGGGATATCAAACATCTCCCTTGCCTTGTCCCACTTGCTTCCTTGCTTCATCCTCACATCCAATCTCCTTTCTTTGACATGAATACTATGAAGACGTTGTTTGTCTTCATGTTCAGCCTTTTGAATTTTCAGCTTCTGAGATATGATGTCGGAGACCTTGGCATTCTCATCCTCCTTTCTCCTTAGCTCTGCTTGCTGTTTCTTCAGTTCTTTCTGAAACAAGGGGTCAGGTGTATATAGATCAGCTTCATCCTCCCAATCCTCAAAGTTTGCTGCCTCCTCAACCTCCTCCTCACCAAAAGCTTCTTCAGGTATGGTCTTCTCCAGATCACCAGATGTGTCATAATGGAAGTCATCCTGTTCACCGTGGTAGTAGTAGACATCATCAAAGACAGTATCCTCCAGTGATTGTTTACCTTTTCCCTTATCCTTTCCAGAAGCTCCTCTATTTCCTCCTTCTTTCTCCTTCTCCCCCTTAGTTGAGGAATCCTCTACAGTTTGAGCTGTGGAAGCCCTAGGATTCACCTCAGATGTTCTCCTTATCTCTCCTCTTTCTCTCCCATCTCCTCCTTCATCAGCATCATCATCCTCATCATCATCTCCCTCAAAGAATGTTCTTTGCTCTTCAGTAGGTTGATGTGAATTCTTGATCATATTGTATAGGTGCTTCATCCCTTCATTGAGATGCTCCAGTCCTCCTTCTAACTTAGACATCCTTTCTTCATTAAACCTCTGGTTTTCATCAGATGTTTGCAGAATAAAGTCCACCTTGGTAGAAATAGCAGCAATCTCCTTGACACTCTCTGATATCTGAGCATTTGACGTTGTAAGATCAGAGATGTCTGAAGCCACCAGTACTTGAGATTGTTGGATTGAGTTCAGCCTTGGGAGTAAATTATTCTTCAATCCTTCCAGGTCATCTTTCACAGTACCCAGCTGATTTGATACAGAGGTGGTAGATTGAGCAACCACTTGTGCTTTAAGAAGATTGTTCTCAGCCTGGGTTTCTTGTAACTTCCTTTGTAGATCAGCTAGCTGGTTCAACAAAGCAGTGTTTGTGTCAGTGTGTGCACTCACCTCAATTGCTCTCAGTGGTGTTTCACTCAACTCACGTGCTTGTGTTTCACTCGATGTTTGATTCATATCTCTCACCACTAACTGTCTGTCAAGATTCTCAGTAGATCTACCTGCAGGAAAAATCACCCTAGCCCCTTCAAGAGAGGTCAGTGGTGGTGCAATGGGAGTTCGCAATTCCCGATCCCTGAATGAGTCTGTCAAAATATTTGACATTGTATACTGAATTTCTTCAGGGACAGACTCATCAAGTTGCCTTTCACTTTCTCCAGTATAAACTGCGAGTGAAAAATCCCTTAGGGGAGCCAGAGATGTTCCCTCTGGGAGGGGAGAAAATGATTCTATTATTGGTGGCGAAGAATCAGATTTTCCCTCTGATGCCTGTGAAAGCACTTCTACCGTAACTATGGTAGGCACTGTTTCAAAGTCAAAAGTAAAGTGCTCTCCTGACATGGTGTCCTGAGTGTCATCTATAAGGATATCTTCTCCCATTGTGAGTAATGGGAGGGTGCTTGACTCAGTACAAGATGCCATGGCCCTATGGCGAATTTCAATAGATCCACCCTGTTGAGAGGATGTCTCCAGAGACTGTGTAATGGCCATATCAATGTCCATATCCTTTTGAGAGGATACAGATGGACTTACAGTTGTCTCCCTATAGGTTTTTCTTTTCTTTAAGGGTGGAGACAGAGCTGTGGGAACACTCATTTCAGGTATATCACTAACTCTTCTTGAACTGGTTTGAATAGTAGGCTCAGGTTGTGTATCAGAAGTGTTTGACTCTCTGTATGGCTCTATGACCTGGGTCAGAGACTGTGGTTCTACAATCTCTGGGTCAGCCCTAACAACCACTTGGGTTTCAATTAAAGAACCAGAAGAAGATGCAGGGTTAAGAATAACTACCTGTAGAGGTACTGGATGTGGTTCAAGAACTTGTTCACCAAAGATAGGAAGATTAATGAATTGACTCATCAATGGTGAAACAAGAACAGGTATATTGAGGAATTTGGATGAGACATCAAGTCTGGTGTAGAATTTGGTGTCTGTGGTTGGAGAGGTTTCAAATCTAGCTTCTCGAAACAGTTCTACCTGCTCAGCAGTGAGAAGATGATTAATGATAAGAGTTAGAAAGTGAGGGTACCAACACCTTACTTTCACACCATTATCAGAATCTCTCCTAGAGTGAGCAAGCCTGTTGAGCAATAGGTTCCACAGAATCTCAGCAAAGTTCAATCTACGACCAAATACTATAGCATAGGCAATGTACTGATTAAGACTGGTAATGCAATGAAAGTTTGTTTTTGTGCAGTTACCAAAAACCCTAGCTATAGTATCAAAGAACAGATCCCATTCCCTTACAACAAAACTTTTGGACAATTTAACCATTTGAAAGGGACCCTGATAATGAATATTCACAAAGAACTGTGATAACTCATCATCAGTGGGTAAGGGATCAAACCTGTCCTTTGGAAAATGCAACACATCACAAAATAACTCAAAAGTAACTGTATATTGCTGGTTGAGAATATTGAAAGTAAAAGATTTTGAATTTTCAGCAATAACAGCACTTGAACACAACATCCTTAATGGATCAATTTTCAGAAGTGCATTGGCACAAATAGCATAACTAACACATGTATTGCTATTTAAAAATTGAATCCACTGTCTAAAACGTTCCACTTTGCATTTTAAAGGATCAAAATACCCAACATAATTATTTAAGACTAGTTCAAAATTAGGCTCCATTTTTATAAAACAAGAAAATTTTAATCAACTTAAAATAAAATTAAAATTTTAGGGATTTTTAGAATTAATTAAAATTACTAAAATCCACAAAATTACAATTTCACCCAAATTAATCAATTTTAAAGGTAATCCTAAAATTCCGAACTTAAAACCTTGAAAACTCGAAATGAAATGGGTAAGTGATTTCAAGAACACACACACAAACTGCTAAACACATACAGTTCAAAACACACACACAGAAACTTCTCCAAGATCAGTAAGATACCCGAAATACTTAGCAACAATCAAGAACACTTAAATCGAAAGGAAAAAAACAAATTTTGACAGCACTTCGACTCAAAAGGTTTGATTTTAAAAGAACAGTAATTGATTTGCTAAGTAAATACTTGAGCAAGTTGATTAACGCAACGATCCTGCAGAAAGAATGTGAGAACTCGAAAGGGTTGAGTTCAAAAACTGAAAGAAAAATGAAAACTGTAAAGGCAGAAAATGAATATGTGCGTGTGTGTATCTATATATATATAAATAAAATAAATAAACTGTAAAAGAAAAGAATTGCAACGGTTTTAATTTTTTTTTAAATTGTACTAGGAAGACAATCGGGAAGACTTAGGATAGTCTTCCCGGTAGTCTTCCTAATACAACTTAGAAAGTTTTCCGGAATTAAAATAAAACAAAAACAGAAAATAAATCTATTAATTCTAAGTCTTCCCGATAGTCTTCCTAGTTCAAAAACTGGGAAGACTTAGGAAAAGACTTAAAATTAAAAGGAAAAAACGAAAAACAAAAAGAAAAATCCTAGTTTACCCGGTAGTCTTCCTAGTATTAAACTGGGAAGACTTAGAATAAACTTAGAATTAAATTGAATATTTACATAATAGTGCAGAATTAATATAAAAATGCATGAAAAATACTTAAAAATCTAGAAAAATTCACAGAAAAATCCATAAATCCTAGAAAAATATGCAGAATATTATAGAAATGCATAAAATTAATATAAACTTGCAGAAAAATTCAAACAACAATATTTACAATCTGAAAAAATACCTAAATAATTCTAAATAAATATATTTTCAATAAAAATACATTTCTCTACTTAAAAAATATGAGAAAAATATTTTTAAAGAAAATAAAATATTTAGAGCTATTTAAATACACAAGCATGTACTATTAAATGAGAATTGACAGTGAATATCATTTAAATGACAAGAGAAAATGAATTTTTTAAAGAACAAACATGACAGAGATATTGTTAATCACTAAGACTGTTTAACATACCCAATTTACCAACTAACTTGATAAATGTGGATTCGTCAACAGATTTAGTGAATATATCTGCAGTCTGTTCTTCTGTGGGTACAAAGTGTAACTCCACAGTTCCATTCATGACATGCTCTCTGATAAAATGATACCTGATATCAATGTGCTTCGTTCTCGAGTGCTGCACAGGGTTGTTGGAGATTGCTATGGCACTTGTATTATCACAAAATATGGGAATTTTGTCTAATGCAAAGCCATAGTCCTTTAATTGATTCCGTATCCATAAGATCTGAGCACAACAGCTTCCCGTAGCAATATATTCAGCTTCTGCTGTTGAATTGGAAATTGTTTTCTGTTTCTTGCTATACCAGGAAATCAACCTACCTCCTAGGAATTGACAACTCCCAGAGGTGCTCTTTCTATCCACAACACTACCTGCATAATCAGAATCTGTATATCCAACAAGATTAAAACCAGAATCTTTAGGGTACCAGATACCTAGATTAGGTGTACCCTTAAGATATCTCAAGATTCTTTTCACAGCAACGAGATGAACATCTCTAGGGTCCGCTTGGAACCTTGCACACAAGCATGTAGCATACATAATATCTGGTCTACTAGCAGTAAGATAGAGTAAGGAGCCAATCATACCTCTGTAGCTTGTAACATCTACCTTGATAGATTTGTCAGAAGCTCCAAGTTTGATGGCTGTTGAAGATGGAGTCCTTGCTGATGCTGAATCCTCCATATGATACTTCTTGAGGAGTTCTTTGAGATACTTGGATTGACAAATAAATATTCCATTTGACCTTTGACTTACTTGTAATCCAAGAAAGAACTTCAGCTCACCCATCATACTCATTTCAAACTTACTCTGCATAAGCTCAGCATCTCTTACAGAGATTATCATTAGTAGACCCAAATATGATGTCATCCACATAGACTTGGACTAATATCATATCATTTTGTGTTTCTTTGAAAAAAGAGTTTTGTCTATGATACCTCTAACAAAACCATTTTCTAAAAGAAAACCAGATAGAGTGTCATACCATTTTCTTGGGGCTTGTTTGAGACCATAGATAGCCTTGAAGAGAAAGTACACAAAGTCCAGCATCTCCTGATTTTCAAAGCCAGGGGGCTGTTCCACATACACTTCTTCATCAAGTTCACCATTCAGGAATGCACTCTTAACATCCATTTGATAGACTTTAAAATTGGAATAAGCAGCAAATGCTAAGAACATCCTGATGGCCTCAAGTCTAGCCACTGGTGCATAGGTTTCATCATAGTCAATGCCTTCAGCTTGAGAATACCCTTGTGCAACCAGTCTTGCCTTGTTCCTTGTAACAATGCCATCCTCATCTAGCTTGTTTCTGTATACCCACCTTGTGCCAACTACTTTCTTGTTCTTTGGCCTGGGTACCAGCTTCCAGACTTGTTGTTGTTCAAATTGATTGAGTTCATCTTGCATAGCAATCACCCAATCTGGATCAGTCAGTGCTTCCTCAGTTTTCTTTGGCACCATTTTAGATAGAAATGCTGAGAAAAGACATTCATTCTGAGAAGCTCTTCTAGTTTTAACTCCAACATCTGGATCACCAATGATCAGCTCAAAAGGATGAGCTCTATTCCAAACAGTCTGTCTTGGAAGATTTGATCTTGATGATTCACCTTGAAATTCACTTTGATGTTGTGAGTGACTAGCTGATCCTTCATTTGCTCCCCCTGAGTTGTTGCTTGATTGCCTTGATGATTCTTCTCCAGTGTTGGTAGTATCTCCATTGTTACCAGTGTTTCCACCACCATCACCATGATCATTATCATCATTATTATTATCATCACCAGCAATAACTTCAGGTGGGGCTTCATCATCTGATTCTGAGTCTGGCAAGTTATCAAACTTCAGCTTTTCAGATGAGTCTTCTTTTTGGATACTGGGGAACTTAGTGTCATCAAAAGTAACATTGACACTTTCCTTTACTGTGTGACTGCCAACCACGTAGACCCTGTAAGATCTTCTGGAATATCCAACAAAAATAGCTTCTTGTGCCTTTGCATCAAACTTGCCACGTTTAACATTATCATCTATAAGCACAAAGCATTTTGCTCCAAATACATGAAAGTACTTGACAGTTGGTTTCTTGTTGTTCATGATCTCATACGGAGTCTTCATTAAGTCCTTGTTGATTAAAGTTCGATTCTGAGTATAACAAGCTGTATTCGCTGCTTCAGCCCAAAAGTACGTTGGAAGTTTGGACTCACTTAGCACAGTCCTAGCTGCTTCAATCAATGTACGATTCTTTCTTTCCACTACTCCATTTTGTTGAGGAGTTCTAGGGGCAGAATACTATCTTGTTATTCCTTTATCAGCACAAAAATCAGTTAGAATGGCATTCTTGAATTCAGTACCATTATCTGACCTTATGGCTCTAACAGGGAATCTAGAATCCAGCTCAATCAACTTTATGTGGCCAATCACCAGGAATGGGGTCTCATCCTTGGAATGTAGGAATAAAACCCATGTATATTTTGAATAGTCATCAACAATCACAAGTGCATATTGTTTCTTTGACATGGACATCACATTAACTGGACCAAACAAATCCATGTGCAGTAGCTGAAGAGGTTCAGTTATTGATGATGTATCAGTGCCCTTGTGAGAAGCTTTCTTTGACTTTCCTTTCTGGCATGCCTCACACAGTCCTTCCTGTGTAAATTCCATCTGAGGCAAACCACTAACTAATTCCCTCTTGACTAAAGAGTTCATAGTTTTGAAGTTAAGGTGAGACATCTTCTTGTGCCATAGCCAACTATCATCTGATGAAGCTTTAGCATAAAAACAATTAACTTCATCTTTGAATCCCGAGTTCAGATCAGCTATGAACAAGTCACCTTTCCTCACTCCTTGAAGAGCAGGCTTTCCATTCTTCTTGTGAAGGATCTGGCACTTCTCTCTTTCAAAGGAAACAGAATATCCTCTGTCACAGAACTGACTGATGCTGAGAAGATTGAACGTCAGACCTTCCACAAATGAAACATCTTCAATGATAACATTTCCGTACTTCAAACAGCCATATCCTTTCGTAATACCCTTGCTGTTATCTCCAAAGGTTACTACTGGGCCAGCTTTCTCAACCAAATCTGATAGCAGGGCTCTATCTCCGGTCATATGCCTTGAACAGCCACTGTCAAGAACCCATATAACACGGCTTACCTGTTTAACTCCCTGCAATACCAGATTGATTAGTCCTTCCTCGGAACCCACACTTGATTGGGTCCGGCATACTTAAAGAATTGGCCTTTGTCAGGCAAAACAACATTTTTAACTAAAACTACTTCAACCTCTTTCACATAAGAGCGTTTCCATTTATAGCCAGCCTTAACACATTTCTGAGTAGGCTTCGGGATAAATGAATCCACTCTAGTCTGAGGAGGACTAGTAGTCTTTGCTTTAACATGCTTCTTATTATTAACATGTTGACGTGGAGCAGTCTTATCACTAGATACATGCTTTTTATTAAAGAAAGCATACATAACATTAAAAGCACAAGACATGCAATTACTCACACCACATGCTTTATGAGAAAAATTAACAGCAGGCATGTTAGTTCTACAGTTGTTTTGATCCAACTTATGGATATCTGATCTAGTCTTTTTAGTTGTGGCAACTTTGACTGGATTATCAGATATACACTTTTTGGATTGTTCAATTTCCAAAGCAATATCTTCTTCACGAATCTCCTCTGCAATGATGATAGAGTCTTCATTCAGAGGTTCTGCTTCGGACTCCTTACAGAAGGGTGTTTCAATACCCTTAAGCACATATGGAACAACCTTTCCTTCAGATTTGAATCTACAAGGGGAATTAATTCCAAGCAATCCAATGGCCTCATTATAACCATAACCTATACTGACATGATTACCAATAGCTTGTTTATTGAGAATCTCTTTAGCCGTCTTACAAGAGCTAAAATAGGCATTAGCTTTAGTCTTGAGCTCACTAATCTCTTTCTTAAGAATGGTTTCCAGTTGAATATAACATTTAACCCTATTCTCAAGAAAAGCTATTTTCTCAACAAGTTCATCCTGATTAACATGCACTAGTTTTAATTCTTTTATCTCATTTTCAAGATTTGTGTTCAAAAGAATTATTCTATCATTTTCAGTGCGAGCACATTCTAAGGTGCCACCAAGATGACGAATCATTTCAGTATCAGTAAACATTACCTCTGACATGTGTGCAGATGAAGTGCTTGCCTCTTTAGCCACTAAAGCAAGGTTCCCAATCTCACCTGCTTCTTCATCACTGTCAGTGTCATCCCAACTCTTTCCTTCAGCAACATAAGCTTTCCCAATCTTGTTCTTCTTGCTAGAATCAAACGTGTTTCTAGTCACTTGCTTTGGCTTTCTGCACTCAGTAGCAAAGTGACCCAACTCATTACAATTGTAGCATCTGATTGTGCTCCTTTCCACAGTTCCAGTTTTGTAGCCACCCCTTGAGCCACTTGAAGAGGAAGATCCACCTCTCTGAAATCTGGGTCTGAACTTAAGATTGGGATTCCTCTTGAATCTGAACTTCCCAAACTTTCTGACTATCAAAGCCAAATCACTATCCTCCAGCTGATCAAGTTCTTCTAAGGAATAGAAGTCACCACCAGATTGATCAATGGATGTTAATCCATATTCATTATCAATAACATTCATGTTAGAACTGGAAGGTTGAACATGCTTCACTTCCAGTTTCTGTGGGACTTCAGCAGCCAATGCAGTAGAGGTACCAACAATCTTCCCAGTTCCATACAGCTCCCTTTGTTGAATCTGCTCCAGCTCATAGGTCTTCAGAACACCATACAATCTCTCCAAAGCAATTTCATTCATATCTCTTGCTTCTCTAATGGCAGAAATTTTGTGCTCCAAATGAGGTGGAAGTGTAAGAAGGAACTTCTTGTTAATCTCCTTGTTGGTGTAGTGCTTCCCATTGAGATTCAGATCATTTATTAATTTGTTATATCTCTCAAAAACCTGAGAGATACCTTCACCAGGGTTTGATATGAAATGCTCATATTGTGAGGTGAGAATCTCCAGCATATTATCCCTAACTTCCTCTGTCCCCTCATTGATTATCTCTATAGTTGCCCAAATGTGTTTAGCAGTATCACAGTTGAGAACATGATTATGCATGATTGGATCAAGACAATCAATAAGGATCAACTGAAGACAGGAATCCAAGGTAACATCCTCTTTCTCATCAGGAGTGTAATCTTTGGCATCTTTAGGGTACATTCTGGCAGCCCTAGTCACAACATTATTCTCAATGAGTTCTCCCTCAATAATCATAGGGACTTTGGGACCGTTTTTCAGCACATCAATGTATTTAGGATTTGCAACCTTAAGAAATAGAAGCATTTTCTTCTTCCACATTGGATAATGCTCCTTGCTGAACATAGGGATTTTGACAGTACCAACTTTCTGTGTAGTAGACATCTTTTGAGATTTTTAGGAATAAGATAAAAAATCAGAGTTTAAAAGAAAAATCTCAAAACAATTGGATCTTTGATTTGTATATCAATCAAAAGGCTCTGATGCCAATTGTTAGGTCCTGATAAGTTTGTAGAAGGGGGGTTGAATACAAACTGTACCGTTTTATCGAAATTTGTTCGTTTAAGATTAAACAATTTAGAACAAATTAATGCGGAATAAAAACTGAAACAATATTCAAGTTAAATAGAAACTCTATTAAACTTGAGGAGTGTTACAACTTTGATCACTGATTACAAAGAACTTAATAAAACAAATCTAGAATAAATTCGACATGAATTTATCTATTTTTGTAATAAAAAGGATCGAATACTAAAAAGTAGTTCGATATAAAATCTAGGGATTATGATCCGCTAGAAAGCTAAAGCAGTACAAGTGAAATGATCCTTATGAATTTAATGATAAGAACTTGTCAAGAATTAAATCACTGGCCGGAAATGAATGCTTTGCAGTTGAAGAAGTAATGAAGAATGTAATGCTTTTTGGTCTGTGTCTTTTCTTCTGTATTGAATGATAATCCTCCTGATGTCAACTGCCTTTGTTTTATAACAAAATGCTTTTCATTTTGTAACCCACGTGCACTGCATAACAGAATAGAAAATGCACTAGGAAGACAAGCTGAAAAACATTTCTTTTTGCCTTGGAAGACAATCAGGAAGACAAGCATTGTATTAAGAAGACATTCGGGAAAACTTAACTTTGGCTTAGGAAGACAATCGGGAAGACTCACTTATGAGTCTTCCTAGTTTAAAAACTAAGTCTTCCTAGTGCAAAAACTAAGTCTTCCTAGTTCAAAAATATTCTAATTTAAATAATCAACTAAATAAATTATGTATTAAATTAATTCTTTGCAGAATTAATTTAATAAATAATATACTTAATAATATTAATTATTTATAAGAGAATAAATAGAATTAGCTGACTTCTCAATTAATTCCAGAATCACTTAAAACTTAGATAAATAACAAACACAATAGTACGTTGACACTCGATGCACTGTCTGGTTCATGAGTGACTAACGACAATGTCTGTTCTTTATCTATTTGACTTTAAGCAGTGATTCACTTCCTTCTCATTCAAGAACTCCGTAATCAGTATCTTTTTCTGTCACCACTTGAAATCTCTGTCACTTTAATAAATCCACTGAGCTTGAATACTTCATTGAGGCTTGATCAATAAATTGAGCTTCTTTCAAATGTAGAATCACTTCAAGTCTGTAGATGACTTTAATCTTCATTCTTTGACAGATATAACCTTCTGAGATTCCTGTGACAATTGATTTTTATTATTTACTTATTACATCTTAATTAAAGTTGAGTAGAATCCTCGGTGTTTACAAATAGGCCTAGACATATGCCTTTCACATATATTTATCATATTATTAATTAAATATAATTACAAACTTTAATTTAGTAAATCAAAAACGAAATCCTATAACTTTTTCCTTTAAAAAATCATTGAAAATTTTGAAATATTTTGGCATGATTCTACAACAGAATCAAAATTATGGTTCTATTGTACAACTAAATTTAAAATCAAATTTTTTGCTCAAGTTTTAAGTGATATATTTTTTATAAAATATATGTATCATAGTATTCTATATGAGAATCAAAATGTATATTTTATGAAATTATAATAATAACGATATTCCATAATAGAATCAATGTGCTACGAGACTCTACATATGATGATTCGCTCTACAAGAATGACGTACATAATATTTTCAAAAAACTAGAAATGGGAAGTATGTAATACGAACAATAAATAAACCTACACGTAGTATTAACAATGCATGCATGTGTAGAATTTGTTAAAATCAATATATAAGCTTTTGTTCAACTAGAAACTAAAATTAAAATAGAAACTAAAAACTAATCTAAGCCCTTAGATTAATCTAATCTAACGGCCCTCTACTACACCACACACAGTTAAAATACACCCTCACATACACAATCCCACCTAATTCTCTTCATTTTTAATTTGATTTTTCCCGTGAATCGGTGAACGTTTTTTGAAATCCGACTTCACTATATTTTTCTTCATCTTCCAACGATCAATATGCATACCATATGTGCTATATTACGGAGTACTAAAATTTTAGTGGTTTCTGTAATAATAAATAGTGATTTCAGCATAGATCTAGCGATTTAGTTTTATATACGCATAAATTTAGTGATTTTGCAGTACAAAATTTGTAATTTACGTAAAGGTCTGGAGAAAAAATCACTACATTTACGCAGAAATCACTATTTATTCTTACATGAATCACCAACATTTTAGTGATTCTCGCAAGCATAAATAGTGATTTATCGTCGAAATATATCAAATATGGTATGCAAACTAATTGTTGCGAGATGAAAAAAAATACAGTGAAGTCAGATTTCAAAAAAAGATCATCAATTAATGGGAAAAATATAATTACGAATGGAGGGGATTAGGTGGGGTTGTATGTGAGAGGGTGTATTTAACTGTGTATGGTGCAGTTTCTAGTTTTTAATTAGTACAAGTTTCTAGTTGAATAGGACCCTCAATATATATACTAAACTTTAATAAGCAAACATGATTGTTGGTAGTTTTATTCAACCAAAAAAATATTTAGCAGCAAACATGGGTATAATTGTTGGTAGTTTGATTCAACCAAAAAAATATTGAGCGTTAGATTTTAAATAAATAAATGAGAGTCGTTAGTGTTGTATTTAGAGAGATTAAAAAGAGTTAAGAGAAAATTATTTTAGTAGTTCCGGGTGTGTATGGAACAAGTTCTCCATTTTTTTTAGAGTAACTTGGATACATCCACTATGTATAGGCCTTCTTACACACCTTCACTCCTAATATGTAACCGCCCAATTAAGTAATTAAGTATAATTCAATGTTATAATATCATTATTTGTAACTTACAAATAATTAATCCACATAATAACTTTATAAATATATTAACTTATATATTTACTTCCTTTATCTTATTTGACAAAATATGTCAAATATAACATCTCCGCTTGATGTATTTGTCAAATATTTTCAATGACTCCCACTTTTCGCATGATCTATAATCATCAATCTATCTCAAAAAAACACTCCAAATATTCGTCAAAGTGCATTTAAAATTTTCACAGCTTACATATTTCTAAATCCAATAAAACCAACATATGTCACTTGGCTTCTTTGCCAAATACTTCTAGTGATCATCACTTTCAATCAATTCACATGTTCTTCCACTGATCTTTAGAACAACATTCTCTAGTTATGTCATGAACTTAATATTCCAAAGTTCTATCAAAATAACAATTTAACAAATGTTTCCACAAATATATAACTCGCGAGAATGTACATCACATTGTCGCTTTTGCCCTCCAACAAATTTCAATTTCTCACTTTCCCAACCTTTCAGTTCCACCAAAATCAAATAGGTGTCCCAAAGTTGAATTCTTATTACCAATATCACCTTCGATACTTATATCGCAATAAACAATAGCTCTAGGCACGCCTACCTGATTTATCAATTTATTACACAGAGTACTCTTTAAGTACATGATCATGATCTTCTTTACAGCCTATCACTAGGCTCAAGCAAAAATTGCTTCACAATCCACTTACAAATTAACTAAAAATGCCAAGTCAAGTCTATCGATTACACAACATAAAATATATCGAACTTCTGATTACTTGAGCATAATACATTTAGTGGTTCCCTTTCTGCATTAATTGATTTCCCATTACTAATAGGGTTGGCGCCAGACTGCAATTCTGCATCCTAAAATGATTAAACAACTTTACCAAAAAAAACAGAATACTTCTTAGAATTCAAACTCAACATTCTTGTATTCTTATCCCTTAGTTCGGATTTCATACACAAATATTATTTCACCTATGTATTCAACTCAAATTTACTACTAAGTTCCAACTTAGTTTTACATTCGTGACATACCATTAAGGTATATAATATTTTCGTAAACTAACTCCCACTTTTCAAAGTGCAGACATATTTGTCTAATTCACTCTCGACAAAATATTTATGTATTCCTTTGCATGAACTTTTTCAACTAGGAAAATCTCAAATATAAAAACAGACCCATTAGTCTTATATTTTCTCTCCAAAATTCACTTACAACCTGTGAATTTTCTATGTTTATGAAGAACACAAAACTCCCACATTTGTTTCTATAATACAAATACAAACTCAATTTCATTTTTATGGCTTTTATCCATAAACCAATTTCTTGCAATTTCATCACTTATATAAATTATGAATCCAATTTGATTCCTACAACCATGTCCACAAATAAATACGATATTTCACTATTATGTACAAAATAGTCAATTTTCCGCTTTGGTGAATTTCTCGATCTCTTTTATTCAATCACATTTAATAGCGCATTATCAGTATTCAAATTCACTTCATCATTCTCGATCTTGGTCACAATCGAAAAACATTTTAGGCTCATACATGCCCACGAAAACCATTTCATTATCCTTTTCGATTAAAAATTTATTATCATAAAACCGCACATCTAGACCATTTTTAGTCAAGGCAAGGACTGAAATAATATTACGCCTTATTTCGCGAATTTTAAGATTTTAAGTTACTCAATGTTCACACAACAACACGAAAGCACACGTGGTCACAAGTAGTATATGATAAAGTTAAGTTCGTTCCCACAGAGACTGGTTATGTTGTTATAGCTATGCACTTATGCACCAATGTATGGTTATTACTCACTGCTAAGATAAGTATCAAATTTGGTTTTGTTTAACTAATTAACTAGCACTTAACAAGATTATATTAACTAAAGAGAATTACTGGAAAATTACTTATATGAATAAAGCATGGGATCCTAACATCATTAAATATTTCATCTAGAGTCTCTTGTTCTTAATTAATGCATGTGACGGTTGTGACAACTAATCAGATAACACGAAACTAGTATACGCTACCTTTCAGTATACGTATACCATACCACTTAAACATCCACAATAAAGATAGAAGTTAAATGAACACCAAATATGCTTAGTCCCTATATGTCTATAGAGATTGAAAACATAGTGGTTTAATGAGCAAGTTATCTATTCAGATTACATAAGGTAGATGAAATGGTTAAAATCATCCACGAATCATGCATGACAATTATACATGAACTTATGCTAGCATGGCAAGTTCTAAATCCCTATATCCACTTTCGCAATCAATAGAGATTAACAAACAATCATGAATGTTAGCTACGCATCCACAACGATTAAGCACAACCATGATAGGAAATCAATTAGCCATCACACACAGAATATATAAAAACAATTAACCACTAAACTCCATAAGAAACTCCGTTAGAATCCCACTATAACGATTAGTTCATGAATGAACCGTTCATCATCGCGGGTTCTAATGAAAACATGATATTAAAAATAAGTCTTGAATTGAAAATCAAAAACCAATAGTAACAATAGTCATAAGGTTTAGAAAACAACGTGAGAGAATCCAAGTATGCCTAATTTAGAAGAATACAAAGATGAAATTAAGCTAGGTCTTCTAGGGTTTGGCCTCCTCTTGTTCTCCTTGATAATTCCTCGATAGATATGATATATTAGGGTTCTCCCCTTATAAAACGTCCACAAATATTGATCCATGCCTCAGGGTTGACCAGTCAATGCCCTAACATCAAAATTAGAACAAAACAGAATTTGGGACAGAGAGGGTGGCGCGGCCGCCCCACTAGTGGCGCGGGCGCCCCACTTGGCCTGACAGAAAATTTTCCTTTAATGCTCTCCAAAGCGCAAAGCCTCCAACCCTCAAATCTTGCATGCCCTTTCCAACATAACACCACACCATCAATTACATCCATGCACCACCATCGTGCTACCAATGATCATTCCTGCATAAACACTCAAAAACATATCAAAACACCTAAAACTTGAGTTCTTGCAATCAGTTTAAGCCGGTTTCTAAGCGTTCTAAGTAGACATGAAATCCACTTATCACTCAACTAAAGGTTGACGTTCGAATCCTCACAACAACATATAAAAATTTAGAATTTTCTATTATTAGTTCTAAATAATATAAATCATTAGTTAAATATCTATGAGTTTTATTATTAATATTATATTATAAAACCATTATTAAAAAAGCAACTTGATATGGGCTGAAATATAGCCTTAGAGATAGTTAATGATATATTAATTAGACCTGGTTCGGTCCAAGAATTAGGCCCGATAAAAAGGCCCGAAACCCTAATCATTTATTAATTTCGTAATTAATAAATAAGGAAAAATTACCTGCTCATTAAATGAGTCCAACACATATTAAAACTCTTCAAGAATCAGCAATCAAGACACACAAATCAACTAGGAGTCAGCCTCCTACAAAATAGGATTCACAATCCTGATATAAGAAGGCTACTTGGTCTCCAAGTCACCTTCTTCTACTCTAAATGCAAGGCTCCTGACGCCTATATAAGGACCCTCGTCCTTCATTCTAGAACTACGTTTTTATTTGGCTTGATTCTCAATTACGGATTGAGATACGTAGGCATCTTGTGAGGACCTGTTTAGTCACGAACCACGAGAGCAGCCATAAAGACACGATTGTCCACCATCATTCATTAAATACAGCCGTCAACATCTAAATCTACTTTTCATTCCATAACATTTGGCGCCGTCTGTGGGAACTCTTACATCAACCATGGCTAGAACACGAAGAACAACCGCTACTGAGTCAACTGTAATCACCACTACTCCAATCACCACGGTACCAGGGTCGTTACCCCTCACTACAGAGGTGGTTTCTCAACCAGCAGGGACAACACCACTCACCACGGAGATGGTTTCACAACCACAAGGGACGAATCCCCAAACTTCCATACCTCAGAATGAGACGAACCCTCTTCAAATGGTTGTCTCACCCCTCGACTATAACCTTCCCCATGGAGCACAGATCTCCACTACTGTGCTTCCTGTGAGCACAAATCCGGCTTACGGATTGCCCAACTATCCCCCTGAAACCGGAGGGAGTGGCCATGCAAATCAGGGACCATACATTCGAGGATTGGGACCTATCCCTGAAGGAAGATACTTGGATTATTCTGGGCCCTACTCTGAAGACAACTCGTCTGATGAAGGACAAGATCGAGCACCCAGAAGAAGAAGAGCTAGCAAAGAGCCCCTTGGAAGGAGGACACGGGGGGCAACTGGAGGAGCACCTTTGACTGCCATGGATAGGATAAAGGCTCATGAGGCCGAGATCCAAAAATTAAAGAGAAGCATAGAGATGGAGCAACAAAAGAAGCAGACTCAACCTTCAAATCAAGGGACAGGGGAAATCCCCTTAGTTGATTTAGGAACACCTTTAAGAAGGCAGGAAGGAGCTAGAAGGACGGAGATTCCCAGGTCAGATCCCCGTGTTTTAACACAGCTGGGTGACCCAGACGATCCTATTCCACCTTTTACTGAAGAGGTAATGGACGCTCATGTATCAAGGAAATTCAAGATGCCCACTATCAAGGCGTATGATGGAACGGGCGATCCCGCAACCCATGTGAGAACTTTTTCAAATGCACTGTTGCTGCAACCAGTCACTGATGCTCTTAAATGTAGGGCGTTTCCACAAACCTTGGCTGGCATGGCCCAAAGATGGTATAGCCGCTTACCACCCAACTCTATCAGTTGTTTCAGAGAGTTGAGCACGGCCTTCATCAGTCAGTTCATTAGTGGAAGGGTACATGAAAAAAGCTCTGCCTCTCTAATGAACTTAATTCAAGGAAAGAATGAGACATTGAGAGATTATCTCAAACGCTTCACCAAGGAGACATTGAATATACCTGATCTAGACAATAAGGTAGCTATGATAGCTCTTCAACAAGGAACCACGGATGTCTTTTTCAAGATGTCATTGGCCAAACACCCCCCCGAGAGCATGGCTGAGCTCCAACAAAGGGTGGGAAAGTACATAAAAGCTGAAGAGAGCATGAAGAAAACTGACACCCTCGCAGCAGGAAGTGGAAATAATGGTGGGTGGAAGAAGCGAAAAGCGGAACAAGAGTATGATGTCAAGGACAAATATCCTCGTACGACTAGAGACTCTGATTCAGCTCCAAGGAAGAGCGTTCCAAGCGCAAAGTTTACTGAATATGCAAGATTGAATGCCCCAAGGAGTCAAATTCTTTATGACATTGAGAAGGATAGGGACTTCCGATGGCCGAAGCCACTAAGGGGAGATCCAGAAAAAAGAGATAAGAACAAGTACTGTAGGTACCATAAAGATTCAGGACATGATACTGATGACTGCAGACAACTCAAGGATGAGATCGAGTTTCTGATTCGGAAGGGGAAGTTGAATAAATTCACCAAAGATGAAGACAGGAACCCCCCTAGGAGGGACTATGATCGAAGGGATGACCGAGATCAAGGTCGTAACCCGCCAACCCGAGGACCAGTGATCAATATGATCTCAGGAGGACCTACCGCAGCTGGAACTACGAGAAACTCTCGGAAGGCTTATGCCCGAGAGGTAATGCATATTGTTGGAGAAGCTCCCAAGCGTGCAAAAACCGAGGTGACAATTGGGTTTGATGATTCTGATCTGGAAGGGGTGAAGTTCCCCCATGATGATCCTCTGGTGATAGCCCCAGTGATCGGAAATAATGAGGTAAAGCGAGTCTTGATAGACAATGGGGCCTCTGTTGATGTCCTTTTTCATGACACTTTCTTGAAGATGGGGTATAATGATTCCCAACTAACCCCAACAAACATGCCCATTTACGGGTTCAATGGGGTGGAGTCTAAAGTAGAAGGCACAATTCTGTTGCCTGTAACCATTGGTAAGGAGCCAAAGGAGGTAACTCAAATGTTGAATTTTGTGGTAATTAAGGCATCTTCGACTTACAACGCCATCCTTGGAAGGACTGGCCTTCACGCTTTTAAGGCTGTGGCCTCAACTTACCACCTAAAAATTAAGTTCCCAACCAGGAATGGTGTAGGAGAAGAAAGAGGTGATCAAAAGATAGCCAGGAGCTGTTACGTAGCCGCATTAAGGCCAGACGGAATTGGGGGGCAGGTCCTCCCTATTGAAGACATGGATGTTAGAAACGAAGAAGAAAGGAGAGGAAAGCCAGCTGAGGATCTTGTTCCCATTCCCCTCATTCCAGGAGAACCAGACAAAGTCACTTATATTGGAGCTCTACTACCGGATTCTATGAAAAGCAAGTTGACATCCTTTCTTCAAGAAAATAGTGATGTATTTGCTTGGACAGCAGCCGATATGCCAGGGATTGATCCCCAATTGATAACCCATAAGTTGAATGTGGATCCTGAAAGGAAGACAGTGAAGCAAAAGAAAAGAAATTTTGCCCCAGAAAGACAAGAAGCCATTAAGCAGGAGGTAGAAAAGCTTTTGGAAGCAGGCTTCATTGAAGAGATTCAGTTCCCTGAATGGCTGGCAAACCCTGTGATGGTCAAGAAGGCTAATGGAAAGTGGAGAATGTGTGTGGACTTCACAGACTTGAACGATGCATGTCCTAAGGATTGCTTTCCCTTACCGAGGATTGATGCGTTGATAGATGCCACTGCTGGGCACGAGATGTTAAGTTTTATGGATGGTTTCAGTGGGTACAACCAAATCAAAATGCACAAGGACGACGTCCCCAAGGTATCATTTATAACCGACTTTGGTGTTTTCTGTTATTTAGTCATGGCTTTTGGACTTAAGAATGCAGGGGCAACATACCAAAGGTTGGTAAACAAGATTTTTGAACCACTGATTGGCAAAACGATGGAAGTTTATGTGGATGACATGCTAGTCAAGAGCCTCGATAAGGCAGACCATATAAAACATCTCAAGGAAGCGTTTGAAGTGCTGAGGCACCACAAAATGATGTTAAATCCAGCTAAGTGTGCCTTCGGGGTAGGCTCAGGGAAGTTTTTAGGCCTGATGGTCTCCAAAAGAGGAATCGAAGCTAACCCTGACAAGATCAAGGCGATCCTAGACATGGAACCACCCAAGTCCGTTAAGGATGTACAGAAATTGACAGGAAGAGTTGCAGCATTGGGAAGGTTCATCTCCAAGTCAGGAGAAAAGTGCTTACCTTTCTTTAAAGCACTCAAAAATGTGAAAAATTTTGAATGGACATCTGAAAGTCAAGAAGCCTTTGAGGCCTTGAAGAAATACATGGCTGAAGCGCCACTATTGGCAAAACCCAAGTCCGGAGAAATTCTCTATCTATACTTGGCGGTCTCCGACATTGCCCTGGGAGCTGTTTTGGTAAAGGAAGAACTGAAGGTTCAGAAACCCATCTATTATGTGAGTAAGATTTTGCATGGGTCAGAAATAAACTACTCAGTGATTGAAAAGTTTGCCTTAGCCTTGATAATGGCTTCAAGAAAACTGCGTCCCTACTTTCAGGCCCACAAGATTGAGGTCATGACTGATCAACCTCTGAGAAACATCTTGCATAGTCCTCAAGTTAGTGGAAGGCTGATCAAATGGGCTATTGAATTGGGCGAGTTCGACATCAAGTATAAGCCTCGAACGGCCATAAAAGCTCAGGCACTCGCTGACTTCATGGTTGAATGTACCATTGACAACCAAGAAGTCGGGGGGCAGGAAGTATTGGTGGAAGATAACGAAGATAAGGACATGGTGTCCAAAGAATGCTGGGTGCTCTATTTTGATGGAGCATCAAAAACAAAATCGAGTGGAGCTGGTTTAGTGCTACAAAGTCCCGATGGATTCATAATAGAGTATGCACTAAAACTTGACTTCCCAACGACAAACAATGAGGCGGAGTATGAAGCTTTGATTGCGGGCTTAGGGCTGGCTGGAGCCCTGAGGGTCAAAACTCTGAAAGTATGTGGAGATTCAAGGCTGGTGGTTTCTCAAGTAAATGGGGAGTTTGAAGCAAGAGATGAAGTCATGGCCAAGTACTTGAAACTTGTTAAGGCCATCATGACTCAGTTTGATGAATGTTATGTGGAGCATGTTCCGAGGGAGGAAAACGTGAAGGCTGATGCCTTGTCCAAGTTCGCCTCATCTGAAATTGAAAATTATGCAGGGAGTGTATACTTTCAGGTCTTGAAGACCCCGAGCATCAATGGAAAGTTGGTAGCACCCATTGGTACTACCAGCTGTTGGATAGATCCCATCAAAGCACATTTGGAAACCGGGTGGCTGCCCGATGGCACTTCAGAAGCACGAAAGCTGTACGTCAGAGCATTAAGGTATGCCCTAATTGAGGGAATCCTATACAAAAAATCTTTCATCATTCCTTATCTGAAGTGTTTGAGACCCCAAGAGGCGGAGTTGGCCCTAAAAGAAGTACATGAAGGCATCTGTGGGCAACACTTGGGGGGCAGAGCCCTTGCACATAAAGTCACCCGTCTAGGCTTCTATTGGCCAAGCATGCTTGCTGATGCTAAGAGCTATGTGAGAAAATGTGAACGATGCCAGAAACATGCACCAGTGGTTAGACAACCACCTGAGATGATGACATCCGTTAACTCACCTATCCCTTTTGCTATGTGGGGAATGGATATACTTGGGCCATTTCCAGTGGCAAGTGCTCAAAGAAAATTCTTGATAGTTGCGATTGACTACTTCACTAAGTGGATTGAGGCTAAGCCACTAGCCAAGATAACCACCAAGCAAGTGATGCAATTCTTCTGGGAAAGTGTGATATGCAGGTATGGAATTCCACAAATCCTTGTGACGGACAATGGGACTCAGTTCAACAATGATGAGTTCAAGAAATATTGTGATGAAAATGATATTAAGCTGCGCTTCACTTCTGTTGCCCATCCTCAAGCAAATGGGCAAGCTGAGGTTGCAAATCGGATAATCCTGGATGGACTAAAGAAAAGGGTCGAACGCTCCAGAAATACTTGGGTAGATGAACTGCTCCCAATTCTATGGGCATATCGTACTACGTGCAAAGTCACTACTGGGGCAACTCCATTCCTGCTAGCTTATGGAGCAGAAGCAGTGGTTCCTGTAGAGATCACTCATGCATCTCCTAGAGTTGAAGCATATGAACCAGAGTCGAACGAAGAAGGCTTGAGGTTAGCTTTAGACCTAATTGACGAAGTTAGGGACGAGGCGAATGCCAAGATAGTTGAACATCAGAAACGAGCATCTTTCTACTACAACCTAAGGGTTAAAGAAAGATTCTTCCGTCAAGGTGACTTGGTTCTTAGAAAGATTGAAGCATCTGGAGTTGGACAAAAAGGAAAGTTGGCCCCAAATTGGGAAGGACCCTATCGGGTTAAAAATGTGTATGGACGAGGCTCATATAAGCTGGAAACTATAGAAGGGATTGAAGTGCCTAGAACTTGGCATGCTGCAAACTTGAAAATTTATTATGTTTGAGTGTGTCCTATTTGGACTCACTAGTAGGACAAGTAGAAATAAGGTCGATGAAACCAATCCAAGTTTTTAAACTTGAGGTAGGAGCAGTATATTATGTAAGGGTTGAACCCATTTTTCAAGTTATGAATTTATTCAAGTAATATCAAGAATATTCCACATGCATTGTGTATTGGTGTTTATATATGATTCCAGGTGCTAAGTAAATATGCAAATGCGAGAAATTAAAAGGCAAATAAATTAAACAACTTAAAATAAAGTTTAAGTTATGCCCGAAGGCAGAATTACAGAGAATAAATATAAACTAAAAACAACTATGGCTGGGTGCCATCCCCTCCATGCTCGTCCCCGGAGCCAGACTCCTCTCCAGACTCCTCTTCCTCAGCATCCTCCTCCTCACCAGACTCCTCCTCAGAGCTGGAGTCTTCAGACTCTTCACCAGGCTGGGGGGCAGGTTCAGGACGAGGAACCCTGTCATCCTCCTCCATAACATCCTCTCCGGCCAAGGCCCTCTCCAACTGATTAGGAGCATGGGGACTGGGGAAGTCTGAAATAGTAAGAGACCCGGGCATTCTCCTTGAT
Source organism: Heracleum sosnowskyi (assembly GCA_030848705.1). Lineage (NCBI taxonomy): Eukaryota > Viridiplantae > Streptophyta > Magnoliopsida > Apiales > Apiaceae > Heracleum > Heracleum sosnowskyi. The sequence goes on along the minus strand of JAUIZM010000016.1, from coordinate 1,483,296 downwards.
ACCTCCGCCAAAGCCTCGTCCCATCCTTTGGTGAACTGGACAGGGAAAAGGAGATCATCATGCTGAGTAATGATATCCTGGTACTCAGCAGAATCAAAATACTCATCAATGATATGTTCTTTCCCCTTCCTAAGCTCCACCAGCTCCGCTTGAGCATCCAACAGCTCCTTCTCCCTTCGAGTCAAGGAAGCCTTAAGTGAACCCACCTCCAGCTGGGATTGATCAAACTTAGCCTTGTTGGCATCAGAAGATGAACGCCAGGCTTTGGCTTGAAACAAAGCCCCTTGATAGTTAGCATTAACCTACAAGCAAATTACAAGTCAAAAACTTAAACTTGAAATACGTTGTTAACTACAAAGAAAAGGCAGAGAACGATACTCACAGCAGCCATTGCTTGAGATCCAGCATGCTCCACCCCTTCGATAGTGGAGTTTGACACAAAATCCTTGTAATCACAAGGAGTCAATGAATGGTGTGACCATTCGACAGCATGAGCAGACACCCCCACTATAGTGTCCTTTTTCCTTATCCCCCAGTTGGGGCGCCATACAGAGCTCTTAGTTGAGCCCTCGACCTCATCTATCTCAGCCACATGAGGCCTCAAAATGGCAGGGCCTTTCTCGATCAGCCTGGGATCCTTCAAGCAAGCCCTTTTGATCCTTGCTGTCTGCCCGTCTTCTGGCTCATTTTGCTTGTTGATAAATTCAGCAGCTGCAAACAAAAGTCAAAGAAAACAATTGGTATAAGGCAATCTTAATACAACTGCAAGAAAATAAGAAAAAGAATTACCCTTGTCAGAAACTCTTGAAAGTCCCAGTTCCTTAAGCAGAAACTCGTCCAGAAGCTCCCAAGCCATGGTGGCATAGTCATCCTTGGTGAGTTCAGTATAGGCAAAGGCCTCCTCCTCAGTCAGAACTATGTCACCAGGGCTACCATCCGAAACTCTACTAAATGAGCTTTGGAATAAAGTACCCCAGTCCCCTCCATCCCACATCAAATACATAAATTCATCTCTCCATTTGGGATTGTTGTCGGGAATGGATTTTGGGTGGAATATGGGGGGTGTTGAGGGTCGATGATTAATGTATACCCAACCCAAAGTTTGGGAAGAGCTATTTTTAAATTGAAAAATCTTTCTAAAGAGAGCAACAGAAAGAGGAAATTTGTTTTTTAAACACAAAACAATAAAACACATAATAAGTCTCCAAGCATTGGGAGGTAGTTGACAAGGGTTAATTCCTACGTCAGCTAAAAGTTTAGGAATGAAAGGATGAAATGGAAATCGAACACCTGCAGCAATGGTCCCCTTGTAAATGCAAAGAGCATCTGGGCGCCAATGGCAGGAGCGATCCCCAGGACCAGCAAGAACTAACCTATAAGGTGGTCTAATTCTATACATGTTCTTGTAATTAGCAATTGCATCAGCATCATTAAATCTATTGCTATGGTTATATGCATCTAAATGTGACACTGAAGGATATTCATCACTACGCTCTAGAATCATATCTTGTAAAGACATAGTGGGAGAACGAATGATGATACCTCTTTTGGATATTTGATTCATTTTTTGGAGGCGCATAGCAGAACGATCAGCCATTCTTAAATCTTCAAGCAAAAAGCCCAGAACCTTCTTGGGAAGGAGATTGAAACCCAGAAATCTTCAAACTTTGAAGGTTAAAACCCAGAACCTTCTTGGGAAGGAGAAGAAACCCAGAAATCTTCAAACTTTAAAGGTTAAAACCCAGAACCTTCTTGGGAAGGAGATGAAACCCAGAAAAATACGTGCACCACCACAAAAACTTGCCGGAAAATCGTCTGACTACAGAGAAAGAGAAAGATTTATAGAAAGAAATTTTTGGAAAGGTTTTGAGTGATGGATAAAAAGTGAAACCTCACTCTTTTATAGGCAAAGTAACTGGGAGTTCAACCGGTTAAAAAAGTCTAACCGGTTGTAGCCAGTAAAAGCCCACAGTTAATTCTTAAGTTTCTGGACCAAGGCCCAAAGTGTTATAAATAAAGGACAAGGCCCAAATAAATAAAAGGCTTAGAAATTAAACCTAAAAAGGTTTGAGAACTAGGCTTAGGGCCCAATATAAAATCAAGGCCCAAAAGGTTGGAAATTTAAAATTTCAGAAATAATTCTAAGGCAATAAACTAGTTCAAATATGCCAAAAAATGGGAAGTTGAATTCGAAAATTCCTATTCGAATTCATGCTAAAAATCTTGGTCGACGTAATCGACCTTGTTCCTATTTCAAGTCGAAAAAAGCCTGCTGAATCCTGGTCGAAAAATGACCTAGAAATTCCTTATCAAAGAATCCAGGTTGAAATAACTTGGATATTTGTTCGAAAAATCCTGTTCGAAATTGAACTAAGATTTCTAATCGACGTTGTCGACCTCGTCTCCGTTTCTGTTCGAAAATGGCCTGAAAAGTCCTGATCGAAAAAACCTGATCGAATTTATATGGAATTCCTGTTCGAATAATCCTGTTCGAAATTGAGCTATATTTCCTAATCGATGTCATCGACCTCGATACAGTTCCAGGTCGAAGTCGACCTCGATTCCTGGTCGAAATAATATTAGAACGAGGTCGAAACTTTGAAGTCGAAAAAGTACCAAAAATCCTAGTCGATGTCGTCGACCTCACTCCTGTTCCAGGTCGAAGTCGACCTCGATTCCTGGTCGAAATAATATTAGAACGAGGTCGAAATTTTGAGCTCGAAAACGTACTAAAAATTCTAGTCGATGTCGTCGACCTCATTCCTGTTCCAGGTCGAAAATGACTTGGAATGAGGTCGAAACTTTGAAGTCGAAAATGTACTAAAAATCCTGGTCGAAATTGTCGACCTCATTCCTGTTCCAGGTCGAAAATGACTTGGAATGAGGTCGAAACTTTGAAGTCGAAAATGTACTAAAAATCCTGGTCGAAATTGTCGACCTCATTCCTGTTCCAGGTCGAAATCGACCTCGATTCCTGGTCGAAAATGACCTGGAATCCTGGTCGAAAATGACCTGGATCCCTGGTCAAAATGACCAAATTCCGCGACAATTTTGAGGTCGGAAAATGCCTTGAGAAAATAAAGAATTTCTGGAAAAATATGAAATAAATTTCTACTAAAATCTCGATTGATTTTCCTAGAAATTGGGGGGCAAATGATATGGGCTGAAATATAGCCTTAGAGATAGTTAATGATATATTAATTAGACCTGGTTCGGTCCAAGAATTAGGCCCGATAAAAAGGCCCGAAACCCTAATCATTTATTAATTTCGTAATTAATAAATAAGGAAAAATTACCTGCTCATTAAATGAGTCCAACACATATTAAAACTCTTCAAGAATCAGCAATCAAGACACACAAATCAACTAGGAGTCAGCCTCCTACAAAATAGGATTCACAATCCTGATATAAGAAGGCTACTTGGTCTCCAAGTCACCTTCTTCTACTCTAAATGCAAGGCTCCTGACGCCTATATAAGGACCCTCGTCCTTCATTCTAGAACTACGTTTTTATTTGGCTTGATTCTCAATTACGGATTGAGATACGTAGGCATCTTGTGAGGACCTGTTTAGTCACGAACCACGAGAGCAGCCATAAAGACACGATTGTCCACCATCATTCATTAAATACAGCCGTCAACATCTAAATCTACTTTTCATTCCATAACACAACTATATAAAAATTATAATAAAAAAATTATGATATTAAAATAACCCCGTGCATCACAGGGTTTTAAGGTAATATTATTATAAAATGGAGAAAGACCTCGAACAGTTAATTTATTCAAACAGTTAATTTAGCTTGAGTTTGTTTGGGGCCTAAATGCCCGGTCATTTTTAACGTTAAATTAAAAAATATTTGTGTGTAATAAATTGAAAATTAATTTAAAATGAAAAAAATTGTTTAAAGTCAGAATTTGGTACGAGTCACTTTTTTGAACAATTTTTTTTTTGATTATTTTCTTTTATTAAAATTAATATCATCGTTCAAATGAAAAGTTAATTTAATTTATTTTAACTTTTACGTTTTTAATAACCCAAATATTATATATAATGCAAAATTAGCCAAACAACTTTTAACCTAAAATTATCATTTTTCACTTATTACATTAAACAAGTTTAAATCATAACTAATTATTTTAAGTTAAGCCAAATGGGCTTTTACTTGCAAATATAGACAGTTATACTGATAAGTGGATTTTATATCTACTTGGAACGCTTCATATCGGCTTAAATTGATGACTTGAACTCAAGTATGTGGTGTGTTTAATGTGTTTTCATTAAGTTTTGCAGAACCAAGAGTTGGAGGTTAATTTGATTAAAATTCGGATTTTCCGGGTAGGTTGTGCAGTCTTCACTATTTTGGCCATATCTGGAGTTCTACAAGTCCGATTCTGACGATCTTACAGCTCACGCGAAGAGGACAACATTTTCTATAATTCTAGGAGAGGGTTCTACGCGGGCGCGGACCAAACGCGCGGGCGCGCGGCCAGGTGCGCGGGCGCGCGGCCTTGGCAGAAACGGAGCGCGCGGGCGCGGACCAAACGCGCGGGGAGGATTCAGGACGTGCGGGCGCGCGCCTAGGGCGCGGCCGCCTGGCAAAATTCTTGGAAATTTTTCTGATTTCGATTTTTAATTGGAAATATGGAAATATCTTGCTGAAAAAGCCTCCTGGAGTTGATATAAACACAACCATTCACCAATAATCACAACCTATTCCCAGCAACACATAGAGAGAGAGCCGAGACACGGAGATTCAAGTTCGACGAAGGATTCCTACGCGCGTGACAAGCAACGGAGTTCTAGATCTACTTTTCTTTTGTATTTTTCTTGGCGATACTCTTGGATGCTTTTGGGATTTGTTTTCTCAACTCTATTACTTTAGTATCCATAATATTCAAATCTTGTTCATTATCATGTTTTCATCAAATCCCATGGTGACGAGCGGTTCGATTATGAACTAATCGTTATCGTGGGATTCTAACGGATTTATTTATGGATTTTAGTAGTTAATTGTTTTAAAGATGTGTGTGTGATGGCTAATTGATATCCTAGTTTGGTTGTGCTTATTCTTCTTGGATGCGTAGCTAACATCTAATATTGTTTGTTAATCTCTATTGAATGCGAAAGTGGATATAGAGGTTTGGAACTTGCCATGCTAGCATAGGTTTATGTATGTTTGTCATGCATGAGTCGTAGGTGATTTTAACCATCTTACCTGCCCTATGTAATCTGAATGGATAACTTGCTCGTTAAACCGTTATGTTTTCAAATCTTATAGACATATAGGGTCTAAGCATAATTGGTGTCTGCCCAACTTCTATCTCTTTTGTGGATGTTTGAGTGGTTTGGTATACGTATACTGAAAGGTAGCGTGTACTTATTTCGTGTTATCCGATTAGTTATCACAACCGTCACATGCATTGATTAAAGACAAAAGACTCTAGATGAAGTACTTAATGAAGTTAGGATCCCATGTTTTCTCTGCATAAGTAATTCGATTCCAATTCTTGTTAGTTAATTAATTCTTAGTTTATTAAATTGCTTCATAGTTAATCTTAGTTATTCAAAACCCTATCTTGTTAATTGTCTTAGCAGTGGATAAAAATCATACATTGTTGCATAGGTACATTAATTGAATTGAACACCTCATTAGATCTCTGTGAGAACGAACTTGACTTATTCGTATATTACTTGTGACCACGTGCGCTTGCGTGATTTTGTGTGAACAAGTTTTTGGCGCCGCTGCCGGGGATCATCGGTGTTTTATTTTAGTTTATGTGCTTGTCATCAGTGGTCGTTAGAGTTCACTGACTCGGATTTTAGTTGTTTGTTCTGTGTGTTTCAGGTACTTGAACGTGTATGCGAACACGTTCTCAGACTCGTAAATTGGAAGAAGAAAGATTAAAGTTAGTAAAGATGGGAGACGTTCCAGAAGGAGTAGCACCTGCAGCTAAGGCTTTGAAGGACTATTCTCAGCCAAAGATCAATGATATTCAGTCGAGTATTGTCAGGCCGGCTATTGCAGCTAATACCTTTGAAATCAAGCCTGGCACGATTCAGATGGTGCAGAATTCAGTGCAGTTTGGGGGTGCTCCAACGGAAGATCCTAATATGCATATTAGCGATTTCATCGAGATTTGCGACACCTTCAAGACCAACGGAGTGTCGGAAGATGCCGTGAAGCTGAGACTTTTCCCATTTTCTCTGAGGGATAAGGCTAAGGGCTGGTTGCACTCTCTACCAGCAGGTTCTATCACTACATGGGAGGATCTTGCTCAGAAATTTCTCACCAAATTCTTTCCCATGGCGAAAACAGCTGCAATCAGGAATGCTCTTACTCAGTTTGCACAACATGCTGGAGAAACTTTATGTGAAGCTTGGGAGCGCTACAAGGAGATGCTTAGGAAGTGTCCTCATCATGGAATGCCTGATTGGATGGTGATCAATTGCTTTTATAATGGACTGGGTGGTCAATCTCGACCAATGCTTGATGCGGCATCAGGTGGAGCACTTTGGGCTAAAAGCTACGATGAAGCTTATGAACTTATTGAGATGATGGCTGCTAATGAATACCAGAATCCAACTCAGAGGTTATCACAAGGCAAGGTAGCAGGAATTCTGGAAGTGGATGCAGCTACGGCAATAGCAGCACAGTTAAAGGCTTTGTCTATGAAGCTTGATTCTCTGACTAACTATGGAGTTCAGCAGGTGGCTAGTGTTTGCGAGCTTTGTGCAGGGGCACATGACACGAATCAGTGTGCCATATCTAGTGAATCGGCACAGTTCGTGAGCAATTTTCAGAGATCACAGCAGCCACTGCCTAATGCCTATCATCCCAACAACAGGAACCATACTAATATCAGCTGGAGTAACAATCAGGGTGGCCAGAATCAACCTCAACAGCAGTATCAGCAGTTTCAAGGTCAACAATTTGGAGCTAAGCCATTCAACCCTTCTGGTTATCAGCAGCAATATGCTCCAAGACAACCTTATCAGACACCACCAGGATTTCATCAACAACCTCAAGGTCACCATGGTCAGTCTTCTAATGAAAAGTCAGAATTGGAAGAGTTGAGGTTGATGTGCAAGAGCCAGGCGGCTTCTCTCAAGACTTTGGAAACTCAGATTGGACAGATAGCCAGTGCGTTGCTGAACAGACCTCAGGGAACTCTTCCTAGCGATACGGAGCCTAATCCAGGAAAGACAGTTGTCCAAGAACATGTGAAAGCAGTTACCTTGAGATCGGGAAAGGTCACGGGCAATCAAAAATCAGCAGTTGAAGAAGAGGAAGAAATTCAGCAGCATCAGGTGGAACCTTCTAAGGAAAAGCCAATTTCTGATTTGGCAGCTAAGCAGTTGGACGGTGAGGCTGAAAAGAGCAAAAATTCTGCTGACAAGTCTACTTCGGAGCAGACTATTTACCCACCTCCTCCTTACCCAAAGAGGCTCCAGAAGAAGACTACAGAGAGTAACCAGATCTATCCTCCTCCTCCATATCCAAAGAGGTTACAGAAGCAGAATCTTGACACAAAATTCGCCAAATTTCTCGAGGTTTTTAAGAAATTACACATCAACATACCTTTTGCAGAAGCTCTTGAACAGATGCCGAGCTATGCTAAGTTCATGAAGGGTATTCTATCTCGGAAGTTGAAACTCGAGGATTTGGACACCGTTGCTTTGACAGAGGAGTGTAGTGCAGTTCTACAGCAGAAATTGCCACCGAAGCTTAAAGATCCGGGAAGTTTTACCATACCTTGCACTATTGGCAATCAACTTTTCAGCAAATGCTTATGTGATTTGGGAGCTAGCATTAATCTAATGCCAATGTCTGTTTTTAAGCAACTTGGGTTGCCCGAGCCGAAACCAGTTAATATGACTTTACAGTTGGCTGATCGGTCGATCACATATCCGAGGGGTATAGTGGAGGATGTCTTGGTAAAGGTGGATAAGCTGATTTTTCCTGCTGATTTTGTTATTCTTGACTTTGAGGAGGATAAGAAGATTCCTATCATCTTGGGAAGACCTTTTCTGGCTACTGGCCGAGCGTTGATCGATGTTCAGAAAGGAGAGCTCACAATGAGGGTGAGTAATCAAAAGGTCATCTTAAATGTGTTCAAGGCTATGAAATTTCCGACAGAGGAGGAAGAGTGTTTTAGCTTGAAGATGGTTGATACGGGTCAGAGAAAGGAGTTCGATCAGCTGTTGAGCAAAAATTCGGACATGCACAAGTTCGAGCATCACATCAGTGATTCCATTGACAATTCTTCCATTCGAGATCTTTCGAATGTCAAGCTTGGAAAACTTCCAACACATTTGAAGTATGTCCTTTTGAATGATGAGTTGGTGATTTTTAAAGAGTGTGAAGATAATGTGTTGAGAAGGTGGAACAAGGATGATGAGGTAAAAGAGTGTTCTTATCAATCGACGGAGAAGCATAAACACCTTAGAGGTGTAAAGAAGAAAAAGAAAAAATCGATTGGTGGAAAAGTCAAGGTGAAGTTTGATTTGGAAAAGATGTGGGAAGAAAGCAAGAAGGTTATCAAACAATGGGTGAATGGTCCTTCTACTAAGGACAAGTCAAATGCGATCTTCGAGCCACCATGATTTGATTCACATTTGTCCGGCTAAATGACATTAACGACAGCGCTTCGTGGGAGGCAACCCATGTGTTAGGTATGTTTCTACTATCTTTTTATTACCTTCAATGAGGACATTGAATATTGTAAGTTTGGGGGTGATAATTAAGGATTAGTTGTGTTTGTGTGTGTTCATATAGGATTCATATTGCATATTTAGTTAGTTCATTCATATCTTTGCATGTTTTGTCATATAGAGCATTCTGTTTTGCATATTATTTGTTTATCTGTCATGTGAGTCCATTTAGTTGCATTTGCATAGCATGCATATTTCATGATCCCGTAGGACTTGACTATTTCCGTTGGTGAGTCGATGTTGATTGGAGTGTGGTTGTGATGAATAGAGGGTTGATTAAGTTTCTAAGTATTGACTTGCATGCCAGAAACAAATCTATTTCATAAGTCTCATTGGTTGCTTTTGAATTTGATCAGACCATGCTTGTTTGGTGTTAGAATTTAACCACTTGTTTACATTTAGAATGTTGGCTAGATTCTTGAAAATGAAGGAGCACTTATGTATAAGTTTGGGGGAAACCAGGGATTTCATGCTAGTTGTAATAAAGGCTAGGCGTCAAATGGCTAGTAGCCGCTCATTGGTAAAAAATGAGTAGTCTAGGGTGGATGAGAAAAAAAGGCAAAGAGCACTCATTCCGAAATTGTTGAAAAAAAAAAAAGTTGAAAAGGAAAAAAAAAGAGTTGTGTTTGTTTTGTGTTTATGCAGAATTGATCAGGGTGAGCTCTTTAGTACTCGAGCAAGTAAGTTCTTCGGGGACTTTGTGCCTAGTGACCTAAGACTTTTCCGGTCTGGGATCCGCTGACCTAAAGCTCGTTAAATGGGTATTATTGCAAAATCCTTCTGAGGTCTCATCCATTGCACGGTCAAATAAGCATGTGTGTTGTGTGTAGTTGTTTTTGTGTAATAAAGCATGAATTCTTGTCTAACTCAGATGGACTGCAAAGGTGTCTCTTAAGAGTTCTTGTGTCTAGCGTTCATTCTGTTTGTAAGCTTGTGGTTGTTTTGGCTAAGAGTAGGTATGGTCTTGATTTAGTTTGGGAGTATATTGGTGAGCATCGCACACACGCACGTTTCTGTGTTTGTTTTGTTGGTCGATGGGAATTTGGTCGAACTCTGTTTGGAAGACTGTGTTCTTTGAGATGTTGGCTCGTCGATTGGTTTTGGTTGGTTTGAAGGGATCGTTGCATTTTCATATTAGTTGCATACATGCATTGCATTGTTAGTTGCATGAGTAGATGGATTTTGTGGGTACATTCGCTATAGGCCCTCACGAGACCTTACTCGTCCACTAGGGCTGCCTAGGGGTTTAAAGGGCTTGTTGCATATGCCAAATGCAACCGTGATCACCTACGGAAGTGGTACTAGTTAGTTGTATATAGTTATATTATTTATGCTTGAGAACAAGCATCGGTTTAAGTTTGGGGGTGTGATAAGTGGATTTTATATCTACTTGGAACGCTTCATATCGGCTTAAATTGATGACTTGAACTCAAGTATGTGGTGTGTTTAATGTGTTTTCATTAAGTTTTGCAGAACCAAGAGTTGGAGGTTAATTTGATTAAAATTCGGATTTTCCGGGTAGGTTGCGCAGTCTTCACTGTTTTGGCCATATCTGGAGTTCTACAAGTCCGATTCTGACGATCTTACAGCTCACGCGAAGAGGACAACATTTTCTATAATTCTAGGCAGAGGGTTCTGCGCGGGCGCGGACCAAACGCGCGGGCGCGCGGCCAGGTGCGCGGGCGCGCGGCCTTGGCAGAAACGGAGCGCGCGGGCGCGGACCAAACGCGCGGGCGCGCACGCGGGGAGGATTCAGGACGTGCGGGCGCGCGCCTAGGGCGCGGCCGCCTGGCAAAATTCTTGGAAATTTTTCTGATTTTGATTTTTAATTGGAAATATGGAAATATCTTGCTGAAAAAGCCTCCTGGAGTTTATATAAACACAACCATTCACCAATAATCACAACCTATTCCCAGCAACACATAGAGAGAGAGCCGAGACACAGAGATTCAAGTTTGACGAAGGATTCCTACGTGCGTGACAAGCAACGGAGTTCTAGATCTACTTTTCTTTTGTATTTTTCTTGGCGATACTCTTGGATGCTTTTGGGATTTGTTTTCTCAACTCTATTACTTTAGTATCCATATTATTCAAATCTTGTTCATTATCATGTTTTCATCAAATCCCATGGTGACGAGCGGTTCGATTATGAACTAATCGTTATCGTGGGATTCTAACGGATTTATTTATGGATTTTAGTAGTTAATTGTTTTAAAGATGTGTGTGTGATGGCTAATTGATATCCTAGTTTGGTTGTGCTTATTCTTCTTGGATGCGTAGCTAACATATAAGATTGTTTGTTAATCTCTATTGAATGCGAAAGTGGATATAGAGGTTTGGAACTTGCCATGCCAGCATAGGTTTATGTATGTTTGTCATGCATGATTCGTAGGTGATTTTAACCATCTTACCTGCCCTATGTAATCTGAATGGATAACTTGCTCGTTAAACCGTTATGTTTTCAAATCTTATAGACATATAGGGTCTAAGCATAATTGGTGTCTGCCCAACTTCTATCTCTTTTGTGGATGTTTGAGTGGTTTGGTATACGTATACTGAAAGGTAGCGTGTACTTATTTCGTGTTATCCGATTAGTTATCACAACCGTCACATGCATTGATTAAAGACAAAAGACTCTAGATGAAGTACTTAATGAAGTTAGGATCCCATGTTTTCTCTGCATAAGTAATTCGATTCCAATTCTTGTTAGTTAATTAATTCTTAGTTTATTAAATTGCTTCATAGTTAATCTTAGTTATTCAAAACCCTATCTTGTTAATTGTCTTAGCAGTGGATAAAAATCATACATTGTTGCATAGGTACATTAATTGAATTGAACACCTCATTAGATCTCTGTGGGAACGAACTTGACTTATTCGTATATTACTTGTGATCACGTGCGCTTGCGTGATTTTGTGTGAACATATACATACAGTAAAACCTTAATAAATTAATACCATTGGGACCAGAAAAATTAATAATTAATCAAAATATTAATTAATCAATAAATTAATAATTTATTAATTTATCGATATATTAATAAATTATTAATTTATATATCGAGATATATCATTTTAAAATTTTATAACATATACATTTCTTAGAATTATAGGTTTTATAAATTCATATTTATTATGATTTCATGTATAAATACTCAAAAAGAATCATAAATTTGAGTAAATAATATTTATGAATTTAAGTAAATTGAATAGATTCATGAATTTAATTAAATTATAGATACATGAATTTAAATGAAGCAGTGACAGATTTTTGGATGATGAACAAATCATTATGGAAAATGAGAAAGAAGATGAAGCTAGATGATAATACCGATCTCACGATCTCACGAAAAGATGTTCTTTTTTTTTTTGCCAAAAATAGAGCAGATTTCAGTAATACTTTGAAAGAGATTCTGTGACGCCCTCCCAATCTGGGGTCATGATCGGGGAGTCACTACAACCTCTATACATATTAAACCCATAAACAATAATATAAACATGCAGACTCGACCCCAACTCTAACCTAGATCTTTAACAGTTGATGGTGTGAAACAAGCATCCACTATCTAATTCATTAATACATAACATAAGTCTCAAAAGTTATTACATCCATGTCTTAAAAGTTCTACGTTCTCTATTACAAAACACCTTCTAGATATGGCCATCACCTACCTGAGCTGGCATCCCAAAAACAACCCTATAGGAAGACTTCCTAGCTGTCTGAAATGTACGTACCATCTTCTCGTTTCACTGTGGGTTAGAATAGGGAAAAAGAATGAGCCAAATGCCCAGCAAGTAATAATATGTCCAAACAGTTAACCACTGGGAAACAGTTCCAATATCAATATGTATGACATGGGTATAGCAAAATCCGTATCAAGGGATTATCAGAATAATGAATTGAATATACAGTTTCAAAGCAATTTCCAATATCAATATATATGACATGGTTTTAGCAGAATCCATATCAAAGGATTATCAGAACAATGACATAAATATGCAATTTCAAAGGGTAAACCAATTTCATTATCAAGATATCCGTTTTCAAGAAAAACATTAAATAATTTTGGAGATTTTTCACAACGCACCAGACAATACGGGTGATCAGCCACGTAAAGTCCCCATACCGGACACACAGTCCCTCTGGTCCTTGATTTGGGTCCCATTAGGCACACATTGGCCTTTAGACTAGTCCATCCCTAGTCCATTTATTATAATTAAAAAGTGCTGGACCGGCGTTACTCGGCCTCTTACGCCTCCAATCTTAGGAATCCGTGGAAACCATAAATCAGAATTTAAATGAATCCAAACTTTATTCCTTTTTAAAACATGTTCAGGTATAAAGAAGTCCTTTGGAAATCAGATAAGTTCAATCAAAAGAATTTGGATTTCTATTAGTGGAATATAGGAAACATTTATCATCGGGTCTGTTCTGGAAATGTACTAGAATGAAAGTTAGGTGTATTCACTTTCAGGTATAAAAAGGGAATGCATAAGTATATGATCAAGTTCAGGTTATAGAATCATAGGTCATCAGGGTTCAATTCATGGATATGAACAGGGTATAAAGTTTAAGGATAAAGAACTAAACAAAGCAGGGTATACAGATCAACATGGTATATATGAACAAAGATAAGGGTTATCAATGAACAATAAGTGTTTTCAGAAATTAAAGGTATATCAAGGCAAGATAACAATTCATATGTGTCAAAATGAAACAATGGAATCGAAATACGAAAGCAAGTTTGTATTACTTGCCTTAAGTAGCTAAAAAGGGGTAATGAGCAATCACTGAATCTCCACCTTAGTTTTTCCCTTGTCTCTAAGTTCCACTTCCTTGAACTCTCTAAGTTCCACTTCCTTGGACTCTACAAAAGAGTATATTCTATCTTAGAATGCTTCTCTAAGATTCTAATCCTTTATTCTAAACTACCCAACGCATCCTAAACGCGTAAACACATAATAGTTATACCTCAAAACAATTATAACCATGTAATAGGCAATCAACCATATAAACTCACATCGTCATTTAAATACACATAACATGCTCCTTATACATATATACATATAATAATATACCTTTCAAATCATACCACACTTGGTATCCCTTAAATCAATTTGGTCATGCCAACCATATCCTTAACTCTTTTTATAACAATGTTTCATCCCAAAAACAGAAAAATCAACCGCGCATACTTTACTAAAACATATTTCATAAATCCAAATATAATCAGACAATTACCAAATTTGACAGGATACCTCCTGATTACTAACTCAACTTAGCATAAAAGTTTCAACTTCAGAACACTTTATTTAAATTAAAAACGAACTGTATAACTAGGTACTAAAGCACAGAAAAATCCCTGCTGCGCAACTTTTAGTAAAACAAGCATAACTTTTTATTCGTTAACTCTATTGACACAAGGTTAGCGCGTGCACAAACTAGATTCAATTTAGAACATTGACATTCTAGGCTCTCTGTCTAAAACAGACAGCAACATTTCGAAAACAATCAAAACAGAACAGGCAGTCAGTTTTCTGGAAAATTCAGCATGAAGTAAGTGTATACAAAACCATCCCAATCATAATCTCTACTACAACCAACCAATATCAAAACTAATACTCATGTTCTCAAGAAATTACTAAACTTTTACATGCATTTATCAAATACCCAAATTAACAATTCAAATACTTGGGACTTCACTAAAATCCCCAAATCAAAACTTTTAACATCAAATTTTCTGAACTATCTATACTCAACATAATTAATCAACATGCAATCACTATAAACCGAGATTATCAATTAAACATCAAAATAACAAATTTTCAAAACCGAATTTATAAAAGGGGAAAAATCGAAAATATACATGCATTTCGATTTCTTTACATGCAACCCAAAATCTTAACTAACATAGCTATTAATACATAATTTGGACTCAATAACATCATCATCGTCCCCGTCGGCTCGCCGGAGCTCATTGCCGACGGCGGCATGGTTTGGAGGTGCCCGGAAATTGGGTTTCCTTCAACAAACCTCACCAATAATAATCTAAACAATCTCCTTATCACAGAATCATCACAAAACAAAGGTTTCGGGATTGAATTAAATCAAAATCGCCAAAACCCCTTTGCATGCAAAAACCGATACACACATATACACACGGCATACACTCACACACATACACATATGCGCATATATATGTATATACACACATAATTATCAATATATTTGAGAGATTGAGAGAGAGATTTTACAAAGAAGAGAGAGAGATTTTTGCCGAGAGAAAAGAGAGAAGAGGGTGTGATGAACGGTGAAAGAAGAAAAGGGGAAAAACTGATTGCTGGGGTTTTATAAGCCCAGGGGTATTTTAGTAACTTGCTAATTCCAAAATCTGATTTTTAAATAAGAAAACCAATATAAATGCCTTTCTAAAATTCGAAATAAAATGAAGATAATATCTAAAAATCACAATTTTATTTTTACAACAAAGAATACGAATTTACAAGCTCACCCATATTTTTAAAATATTTTTATGATCAAAATTGAATTAAATATGAATTTTCAAAGTTTTGATCACTTAAAGGACATTTAACTCATAAAATCAGTTTTAACTCCTTAAAGCCAAATATAAATTCCTCCACTAATTTTAGAAAATACTAGAATATAAACTAAAGGTTGTGAAAAAGATTTCACAATAAAAAGAGTCTCCGATGATTTTATAAAATTCCCGGAATGTCAAAAAGAACTATTTTTTAATAAGAAATTCATATAAAATGCATTTAAAAGCATACACAAGTATTTTAATCCATACCATTCACCAAGTAAACATCTAATTATCACATTTCCAAATATCCACCTTTCACACAATACTCACATATCATAGAACTCAAATATTATTAAATATTAATACTGTACAAGCGTTTTTCTGAGTCGTTATAACCTTCCCCCCTTAAAAAGATTCTGTCCCCAGAATCTAACCTTATGAAAATAGATGCGGATACTTTTCAAGCATCTCGCTCTCAAGTTCCCAAGTCGATTCTTCAACTCTGGGATTCCTCCACAAAACCTTAACTAGCTTAACAATCTTATTCCTTAATTTCCTATCCATATAATCCTGAATTTCTACAGGTTGTTCTACATATGACAAATCAGGTTGAATCTCGATAGGTTCATATTCGATCACGTGATTCGCATCAGGATTAAATCTCTTAAGCATCGAAACATGAAAAATGTTATGAATATGCTCCATGTGCGGTGGTAACGCTAACTCATATGCAACTTTTCCGATACGCCTCAGTATCTCAAACGGTCCTACATATCTCGGGCTAAGTTTCCCTTTCTTGTCAAATCTCGTAACTCCTTTCCATGGCGACACTTTTAGCAACACTTGATCTCCTTCTTCAAAACTCAGATCCTTCTTGTCTTGATCAGCGTACTTCCGTTGTTTGTCTTGTGCCGTAACCAGTCTTTTTCTAAATGATTTCAATCTATTCCTTCGTTTGTTGTACTAGCTCGGGTCTCAAAACTTTTCGTTCTCCCACTTCTTCCCAATATGCAGGCGACCTACATTTCCTTCCATAAAATGCTTCATACACGGGCATTCCAATACTTGCGTGATAGCTATTGCGGTAAAAGAATTCCACTAATGGTAAATGATCACCTCAACTGCTTTCAAAATCCATCGCACAAATTCTAAGTATATCTTCGATTGTCTGGATAGTCTATTCACTATGACTATATGTTTAAGGACGATAAACGGTACACATATTTAACTTGGTTTCTGAGCATGTCAAAAACTTTCTTCCAAATCTTGAATTAAATTGAGGGTCTTGGTAAGATTCGATTGATACTTGGACCTCATGCTTTACTACTATCTCTTACAGATCAAATCTTTACTACTTGGCATCATGAGATGTTCCTATTTCAATCTCAGGAATTTCTACTGGTTGTAATTATCCGCGAGGTCTTTGATGTTCAGTTTTAACTCTCTGACAGGTAAAACACTTACTTACTCATCCAGTAATATCTCTTTCATATGTGTCCACCAAGATTTTTCTTTTAAGCCTTGTTACATCTTCGTACATCTGGGATGGATCGAATACTTCGAATTCACGAGCATCATTCAGTATCTCATTCTTTAACCATGTCACATTGGGTATCCAATTTCTACAAAAAAACCTAAAAATTCCTTTATTATCCTTTTGACTCCTTCTACTTTCTCCTGTAAAGTTACTCATGCTATCGTTCATCACTTCTGCTTAACATTTTCTACTTTCCCCTAGCAGCTCAAGTTGAAAAGTCATTGTATATATGTTTATCATCTCCGTAGCTTGATCTGAAATACAAACCTCTATTCCTACTTTCTCAAATTCCTTGATCAGTCCTAACCATTTCCTCTACCTTATGTATACAGCTCCTTTTCGGTGAAAATATATTTCAAATGCTTATGCTCCGAATAGATTTCATACTTTCCTTCATACAAGTAGGCCTCCAAATCAATGCGAAGACTATTGTGCCTAGTTCTCAGTCAGGTGTCGGGTGTTTCCACTCGTGGTTCTTCAGCTGTCTAGAAACATATACAGTCATCTTAACATGTTAAATCAATCTTGATTCTTAACACAAAGTTGTGTTCTCAATTTAGTTATTGATATCGTCCTAAGGTACATGAGTCATCATTTTCCAGTAACAATGAATCTATTTTACCATTATGGCTCGACTAAAGAGTTCCGTTCCTCTAGCAATTTAAATACTTCCTTTTCCATTTATCTTAACTCTTGGATGCTTTCTAGTAAGCTTGGTTAATGGTGTGGCTATCTTGGTATAATCCTTGAAAAACCTTCGATAATCTCCATCCAATCTCATAAAACCTCTAACTTTTGTAGGTGTCTTAGACCTTACTCAATTCATTAACGTTTCAACCTTAGTTGGATCCACTTGGATTCCTTCTCTACTAATTACCTGTCCTAGTAATTGTAATTCTTTCAACCAAAACTCGCACTTAGAAAACTTTGCGCACAATATCTCTTTTCTTAAAATTTCTATGGTCATTCTCAAATGATCTGTATGCTCTTCTTCCATCTTTGAATACCTTAAGATGTCACTTATGAAAACATTCGCAAACTTATCCAAATATTTCTTAAAATTTCTATTCATCATGTTCATAAAAGTGGCAGTTATATCCATCAAACCGAACTCCATCACTACGAACTCATAGTGTCCATATATATCAGGTTCAGAACATCGTCTAAGGAATATCTTCGGGTTTTATTTTTAAATGACGGTAACCAAATCATAAATAAATTTTGAAAAGCACACTGTGTTCTTTAACTAGTTAGATCATCAATCCTTGACAATGGGTATTTGTTCTTAACGGTCAACTTGGCGCACCCCATGGGAATACACTAGACCTTTTAACTCCCTTTTTTCCTAAGATCTTGCAATTGAATTGCTAACTCTTTCATTTCTACTGGTGTCATTCTATATGGTGCCTTTGAAATTTGTTCTACTCCGGGTGCTAAGTCTACAACAAACTCTATTTCCATTTTGGGAGGTAAACCTGAAATATCGTCGAGAAATACCTCTGGCAATTCATCAACTACTGGAATCTTTTCCCCTTAGGTGTCTCTTTACTAGCGTTAACCACATGTGCAAGATATGCTTGACAACCTTGGCGCAATAATCTCTTTCTCTGTATGACAATTTAGAATTTCTTTGTTTGGTTCTGACCTAGGAACACATCTTCTACTTTATCTATGGCTCGCAATTCCATTTTCCCCATACTCTTTTAACCAATCCATTCTTAAAATTTACATCAAATCTCCCTAACTTCACGGGAATCAAGTCATTCTAAGAAAATGGTGATCTATTATATCAATCTCACAGTGAGGACAAGCAAGATTAATCGATATATGCTCCTGAGTAGCTATTCATGTAGTCAAAACTTTACTTAACAGTTGCGTTCTACAGTCCGACTTATGAGCAAATTCTCTGAAAATAAAATACTTTGTGGCTTCGAATCCGTTAACACTTTGGCACTTATGTAGCTAATATGAAACGTATCCGCAACCACATCCTTGTTCTTTACTGTATCACTCATGGTTATATTGAGGATTCTTGTCCTGGTTATTTAGTGTGTAATGGTCATGTTACCCTTAACATATTGCTTACTGGGTCTAGTGCTTGTAATCTCTTAAGAAATGTCATACCTTCCTACACTTGTTGCTCTTGACTCTTGCCTTCGGATTCAGACTCTCATTGGCGTAGTTCCCTCTCTGATTACACTTGTAACACACCACATTGATCTTATTATGAAATCTCGGTTGCTTATTTCCATAAGTTTTATATTCTGGTATCGGAGGTCTCAGAGGTCTTGGTTAATCCATATTTTATGGACGGTTCCCTTGCTTATCATTTCCAGTTTCTGGTCTTCCAAATCCTACATTCCTATTTGACTGAAACTCATGCCTTATATTGAAATGGTTCTAAAAGTTCCCTATTTGTTGGTTTCCTTCCGGTGTCTCTGGCTTCCGTTTTTTTTCTAGCTCCTTCTGTTTGTGATCAATCACTTTACTCCTAATCCATGACCTCATTTCCCCTGTTGGAGTCTCTTAACTCTCTTCTCATCAATATTCACGTATTCGGACACAAACCTGGCCAGATCTATAAATTTTGGTTCAAACCATGTTACGCTCAAGTTATCATGCTTCGGTTCTAAAATTTATGTCCAACATTTGGTCTCAAGACGTTCAAAACCTTGTAATGTTTTAACTACTATATCCAAAGTGAAATATAGGATAAACAGGTGCTTATATATACTTTTCTGACCAGTAGAATAACAGTCTTTCATCAACAATAAACAACTCCTTTTTAGTATATCCAATATCACTTTACTTCATACTTCAACATGATTAGTATTCGTATATCCTTGTTACCTTCTCCTTGTCCATACCAAACTCTCAGTAATAATAAACCTTGACATCGTATTGTAAGTCTAATGAGCAATTTAACTCGACAACCAATCCCTCTTTTTAAATCAATTTCCCATTTTTGATCAAAACAGTTTCCCGTCAATATAAATACAGCTTGACACTCAGAATACCGTCATTCGCCTTTGCAATTTCAAATCGCTGATACCTCTAAGAGTTTCCGACAGAATGAATCAATAGATAGGAAGGTGTCAATAGATATGGATATATGACAAGTATGTTTAGTAAGAATTTCTGGTAAAAAGAATCAAACTAAGAGATCAAAATGATCATCGAACTTTATCAGGTTGCATTTGTCAATTTAAACAACAAGGTACAGAAGGTGGCCAACCTTTAGTACTTCCATGACAAACACACCACTGGTGGCGTCCCACCGGACTTCTATCACACAGATAGAAAGTACCTGAATCCCCTATATATATAGGGTTGTTCATCTCAGTTACAACAAGGAGGATCAAAAATTTAAGAGGAACATATGAAAGGTTTAAGAGTTTCAAAAGTTTCTATTATATATATATAATATTGGATCAATTAGCCTCTGAACAATAGAGGTATTTCGTAAAGAATAGAATGAAAAAAATTGAATCTTTTAAAAAAGTAAATTGAGTAAAATTAATGGCTAGTTATGAACCGACTTATCCTTACATCGAACGTATGGAGATAATCATGCCTTGTCTCATGTAGATGGTCCTTAGGGGAGTTAATTTCTAGTTTGAGGTTATAGGTATGTCCCGATAGTAAATCAACTGTATGTAATCTTGAATAAAGAAAGAATCTACACTTAGGCCACTACTCTGGGCAAATGTCTCTATCGCGGGGGGAAAATCGTTATTATATCATAAAGAATCTAAGTGTTTCTAGACGTTATCTTGGGGATTCTACTCTCGTTCAACTCTAACCACACTTGATACGACACCTAGCGTGGTGTTTCCTATAGCTTCCGCGGTGCAGATGAAATTCTGTAAAGTACATAAGGATCTACAAGTGATGTCTTCCTAACTAGTAGTCTGGTTCTCCGATTGATTCCTCCAGCTTCGAATTAGTTTCCTCGTCCGTAATCCCGATCTTCAGATGGTTCCAGCGTATACTCGCTCGCTATGTCGGAATACTATTTAACATGAAAGTGCGTAACTTAAGCTAATATTTCTGTAGAAAATTCGGCATGACCTATTCGTAAAATGGACTATGCCCTGTTTCAAAATATCTCAAATACCAACTCAATCATCCACACATAATCCATAATCCATTCAATATTCCATCCATCTCCAATCCCTTTCACTTTATACAAAATAAATAAATCTGCCTTGACTTGCAGCTATACTATCAGAAAAGAAATTTACCCAAAGGGTAATGGAAATCTCCACTTGGCCGGATGTATACACTGATACTGACGGATATGGCTTAGGAAAAGGAATCTCAGATGAAGGGTAATCTCTCAAAATAGCCTTTATCTATAAAAACACAGTAATAAGCCAAGAAAATACTTAAACGGTAAGGGTTATCTTAATTCTACCAATACTCATCCAAAAAGTAACCTGCATCTAAAAATCCTATCTTACGTAATAAGCTTAAGTCCTACTTCTCACCTTATATTCCCTTATTACTGTTACACCTAATCCTGGCTTGTTTCAGTGACCAAAAACTGACCGCTCTGATACCAACCTGTGACGCCCTCCCAATCTGGGGTCATGATCGGGGAGTCACTACAACCTCTATACATATTAAACCCATAAACAATAATATAAACATGCAGACTCGACCCCAACTCTAACCTAGATCTTTAACAGTTGATGGTGTGAAACAAGCATCCACTATCTAATTCATTAATACATAACATAAGTCTCAAAAGTTATTACATCCATGTCTTAAAAGTTCTACGTTCTCTATTACAAAACACCTTCTAGATATGGCCATCACCTACCTGAGCTGGCATCCCAAAAACAACCCTATAGGAAGACTTCCTAGCTGTCTGAAATGTACGTACCATCTTCTCGTTTCACTGTGGGTTAGAATAGGGAAAAAGAATGAGCCAAATGCCCAGCAAGTAATAATATGTCCAAACAGTTAACCACTGGGAAACAGTTCCAATATCAATATGTATGACATGGGTATAGCAAAATCCGTATCAAGGGATTATCAGAATAATGAATTGAATATACAGTTTCAAAGCAATTTCCAATATCAATATATATGACATGGTTTTAGCAGAATCCATATCAAAGGATTATCAGAACAATGACATAAATATGCAATTTCAAAGGGTAAACCAATTTCATTATCAAGATATCCGTTTTCAAGAAAAACATTAAATAATTTTGGAGATTTTTCACAACGCACCAGACAATACGGGTGATCAGCCACGTAAAGTCCCCATACCGGACACACAGTTCCTCTGGTCCTTGATTTGGGTCCCATTAGGCACACATTGGCCTTTAGACTAGTCCATCCCTAGTCCATTTATTATAATTAAAAAGTGCTGGACCGGCGTTACTCGGCCTCTTACGCCTCCAATCTTAGGAATCCGTGGAAACCATAAATCAGAATTTAAATGAATCCAAACTTTATTCCTTTTTAAAACATGTTCAGGTATAAAGAAGTCCTTTGGAAATCAGATAAGTTCAATCAAAACAATTTGGATTTCTATTAGTGGAATATAGGAAACATTTATCATCGGGTCTGTTCTGGAAATGTACTAGAATGAAAGTTAGGTGTATTCACTTTCAGGTATAAAAAGGGAATGCATAAGTATATGATCAAGTTCAGGTTATAGAATCATAGGTCATCAGGGTTCAATTCATGGATATGAACAGGGTATAAAGTTTAAGGATAAAGAACTAAACAAAGCAGGGTATACAGATCAACATGGTATATATGAACAAAGATAAGGGTTATCAATGAACAATAAGTGTTTTCAGAAATTAAAGGTATATCAAGGCAAGATAACAATTCATATGTGTCAAAATGAAACAATGGAATCGAAATACGAAAGCAAGTTTGTATTACTTGCCTTAAGTAGCTAAAAAGGGGTAATGAGCAATCACTGAATCTCCACCTTAGTTTTTCCCTTGTCTCTAAGTTCCACTTCCTTGAACTCTCTAAGTTCCACTTCCTTGGACTCTACAAAAGAGTATATTCTATCTTAGAATGCTTCTCTAAGATTCTAATCCTTTATTCTAAACTACCCAACGCATCCTAAACGCGTAAACACATAATAGTTATACCTCAAAACAATTATAACCATGTAATAGGCAATCAACCATATAAACTCACATCGTCATTTAAATACACATAACATGCTCCTTATACATATATACATATAATAATATACCTTTCAAATCATACCACACTTGGTATCCCTTAAATCAATTTGGTCATGCCAACCATATCCTTAACTCTTTTTATAACAATGTTTCATCCCAAAAACAGAAAAATCAACCGCGCATACTTTACTAAAACATTTTTCATAAATCCAAATATAATCAGACAATTACCAAATTTGACAGGATACCTCCTGATTACTAACGCAACTTAGCATAAAAGTTTCAACTTCAGAACACTTTATTTAAATTAAAAACGAACTGTATAACTAGGTACTAAAGCACAGAAAAATCCCTGCTGCGCAACTTTTAGTAAAACAAGCATAACTTTTTATTCGTTAACTCTATTGACACAAGGTTAGCGCGTGCACAAACTAGATTCAATTTAGAACATTGACATTCTAGGCTCTCTGTCTAAAACAGACAGCAACATTTCGAAAACAATCAAAACAGAACAGGCAGTCAGTTTTCTGGAAAATTCAGCATGAAGTAAGTGTATACAAAACCATCCCAATCATAATCTCTACTACAACCAACCAATATCAAAACTAATACTCATGTTCTCAAGAAATTACTAAACTTTTACATGCATTTATCAAATACCCAAATTAACAATTCAAATACTTGGGACTTCACTAAAATCCCCAAATCAAAACTTTTAACATCAAATTTTCTGAACTATCTATACTCAACATAATTAATCAACATGCAATCACTATAAACCGAGATTATCAATTAAACATCAAAATAACAAATTTTCAAAACCGAATTTATAAAAGGGGAAAAATCGAAAATATACATGCATTTCGATTTCTTTACATGCAACCCAAAATCTTAACTAACATAGCTATTAATACATAATTTGGACTCAATAACATCATCATCGTCCCCGTCGGCTCGCCGGAGCTCATTGCCGACGGCGGCATGGTTTGGAGGTGCCCGGAAATTGGGTTTCCTTCAACAAACCTCACCAATAATAATCTAAACAATCTCCTTATCACAGAATCATCACAAAACAAAGGTTTCGGGATTGAATTAAATCAAAATCGCCAAAACCCCTTTGCATGCAAAAACCGATACACACATATACACACGGCATACACTCACACACATACACATATGCGCATATATATGTATATACACACATAATTATCAATATATTTGAGAGATTGAGAGAGAGATTTTACAAAGAAGAGAGAGAGATTTTTGCCGAGAGAAAAGAGAGAAGAGGGTGTGATGAACGGTGAAAGAAGAAAAGGGGAAAAACTGATTGCTGGGGTTTTATAAGCCCAGGGGTATTTTAGTAACTTGCTAATTCCAAAATCTGATTTTTAAATAAGAAAACCAATATAAATGCCTTTCTAAAATTCGAAATAAAATGAAGATAATATCTAAAAATCACAATTTTATTTTTACAACAAAGAATACGAATTTACAAGCTCACCCATATTTTTAAAATATTTTTATGATCAAAATTGAATTAAATATGAATTTTCAAAGTTTTGATCACTTAAAGGACATTTAACTCATAAAATCAGTTTTAAATCCTTAAAGCCAAATATAAATTCCTCCACTAATTTTAGAAAATACTAGAATATAAACTAAAGGTTGTGAAAAAGATTTCACAATAAAAAGAGTCTCCGATGATTTTATAAAATTCCCGGAATGTCAAAAAGAACTATTTTTTAATAAGAAATTCATATAAAATGCATTTAAAAGCATACACAAGTATTTTAATCCATACCATTCACCAAGTAAATATCTAATTATCACATTTCCAAATATCCACCTTTCACACAATACTCACATATCATAGAACTCAAATATTATTAAATATTAATACTGTACAAGCGTTTTTCTGAGTCGTTATAGATTCAATCGGGACAAACCCCCAACTGATCATGCAACCAGGTTGAAAAACAAATAAACAAACTAAGTAATTAGTTGTTTTGTTTCCGGATTGCTTAACTAATTGAATACAAATATTCTTAAAATTAAAAATGAAGATAACAGTTTCCCGAGCAATCCAGCTTGCATGTCCCCTGAAAACAGTAGCTTCACAATTGACCTTCACATTAACTTCATGGATAGTGCAATGTTCAGAGGACTCAGTTGCAAAAACTAAGCTTAGATACCTCATGTTATGAACAAATATTTTTTGTGAGAGGTGAGCACATGCGATTTTCACCACCGTTCCAAACGCACCCCAGTTATCTACTTGCCGAACACCAACTATAGACCTGCCGAAAGTGGTGTTGATGCGAGATATCCAGATCTCCCAATACACCGCAAAATTCATTTTCAACACAACCAACACATCGCACAAAGCGAGACAATCAAACACACACCTAATAACTCAAACAGAACGAAACGAAAAAACCCTCCGAGCTCTTAACCTTAGTAGATCTGAAAACTAAAGTGAAGAAACTCAAATGGATTTTGCGAGTTTTGTGGAACAAATCTCGATTTTATTGAAAGAAAATTGAAAAAACAAGAGAAGAGGTGTTGTGTGAACAGAGATGGGAAGAAAGGGGATGGGGATGGAGATGGAGATGGGAAGAAAGGGGATGGGGATGAAGATGTTGGGGCTAGGGTTAGGGGAAGATGGGTCGGCCGACTCTCATGAGATTTTAGTATAACAACTTGATAAAAAAAAATACGAAAAGATGTTCTTAAATCAACAATTACATTACATATTTTTGTCTTGCAATATGAATATAGTACGCTAGAACTCCTAATGCATTAAGAAGGATTCAAGATGAAGTACAAGGAGACATAAATTCCAAAAGAAAAAAAGTTACATATGAGTCTTATTATAAAAGTGCTTCCTATAATCAATATTTATAATTTTGATGTAATATGCAATTATTAATTTATATATTATATGGGACTTATATGTTTTAATAAAAATATATTATCTTATAAATTTAGCAAATTATTAATTTATATTAAAGAACCAGAGTTGGGACTAAAAAAAATATTAATTAATGGAGTATTAATTTATAGAGGTTTTACTGTTCTTGCCACAAGTGTGCTATCCATGACAAGGGGCTATACATTAACCCACCTAACTTTGATACATGCCTAATTTTGTGCACAAAGTCTTTCAAATTCTGATCAGATGAGCCACCCTCAGCCACCGCTTCTTCTGCCGCTTTCTTCCACTTCAGTGCAGTTTTTTAGGACTATAAGCGAACAGAGCCGTTCGAGAACAAAATTCGAGCTCGGCTCGTTTTAGATGGACTCGGCTCGGTTCGTTTACTAAATGAACACGAGCTTGAACATGAAAATGTGTTGTAAATGAGCTCGAGCCGAGCTTTACACCTGTTCGACTCGAACTCGGCTCATTTTGCTCGGGATCGGCTCGAGCTCTGCTCGAACTCGTTAAACCCGACTCGATTCGTTTAACTAATTATAAATTTGTGAATTTCATAATATCCTTAATAATTTGAATATGTTAAATAAAACTTAATTGCGATCTATTTTAGTTATTTTGTGGTTGAATAGAGAATTGTATTTATTATATCTAAAAGGTATAACATCAACGTACTACCAAAAGTTAAACTCTTTATATCCAATCCAAATTAGTTTTCATTATTAAAATTTATAAGTTGCATTCATAAAATTACAAAAGAAAGTGAATAGAGAAAGATAGTTTGTCTTATTAATTTATTAAATAATATTATTTAAAAGTGGTTCGTAACTCTTAAAATTGAGGAGAAAGATGAGACTTTTAGTGAATTTAAGGTTAATAAGAGTATCTTAGAGAAAAAAAAGTTGTAAAGCTGCTCAAATTTCAAGTTAAGAGCCAAGATAAAGAGGCTCTTAGAGAGGTTCTACGTTAGTGATAAAATTGTTTTATTTTAACTATTGTTATTAGGTTAAGTGAGTAAGGTTTGATTACTCATAAATACAAATATTAACCTAATATGATTATTAGAAGAAAATAAATTAACTTTTAGTATTGAATTTCAAACATAATCGTGTATTTTTAAGATACGATTTTAGGCATGAGACTGTAAATCGAGTAAGTAATTTTAAAATTGGATTTGGTTGAGTATAAAAGTACGAACTATATATAAGTGAACAAACTCGTAACGAGCCGATCTTGAACATCACTTTTCGTTCAATTAGAAAGCTCGGCTCGACTCGGTTCGTTTTTTAAAAAAATCAAGTTCGGCTCGATTCGGACAAAACTCAGCTCGACTCTGTTCATTTACGACCCTAAGTTTTTTTCAGCTCAGTTGCCTTTGATCCAATAGCCTCTTGTAAACACTTCTCCATTCGGTCCCTCGAAACGCCACTTTTTTCAGTTTGGTCGCCTCTATTTAATATTACTCCCAGCTCTAATACATCAACTAGATACTTTGCATTAGTAAATTGATCGCCCCATGCTGGAAAAGCCACCACCGGGACGCCAGTCGTTATGGCCTCCAACGATGAGTTCCAGCCGCAATATGTTACAAAATATGCCACTGATGGATGCTCTAGAACTTCTTTTTGTGCACACCATTGCACAATTTTTCCCTAATCGCCAATTTTTTTCAAGAAATTTTTGGGTAAAACAACAGGGGGTAAGCCCGGGTGAGGTGGCCTTAGAACCCACAGAAAAGAAACACCAGAGTTCAGAAGTCCATAAGCAATTTCATTTGTTTGTTCTTGATTCAAGGAAATAATACTGCCGAATGATACATACACAACTGATGCAGGATCTTTGGAATTCAAGAAATCAATGCAATCATCGGCTTTAAAGAAATCACCTTGAATACTTGAGTTTGAAGATTTAGGCACTACAAGAAAAACGCAATCAGACAACACTGATCAGACAACGCTCGGTCGAAAAAGTGTTGCCCAGAATTAACTGACAACGGTTATTTTTCAACCTCGAAAAAGTATTGTCTAATCCAGGGTGATTACAACGGTTTAAAAACCATTGTCTAGAAAATTGAATTAGACAAGGGTATTTTTAAAGTGCTGTTGCGTAAGCATGACCAATAGACAACTATTTTCAGTATTATTGTGTGAATAAACCTAAGACAATGCTACAGAAAACCGTTTTTATAATGATACAACAGTTTTCTTAGCCGTATTGTGCGAAAAATCCTGAGACAATGGTGCAGCAAACCGTTGTGGTAATGAGACAAGTGTTTTTTAACATCTATTGTTTAAGAAGTCTACAAACAACGGTAGTTGTAGAGTGTTGTCTGAATTAGAGTACTTTAAAAAAAATTAATAGGGACATATTAATCATAGAATAAAATCCAAGTAACATACCCAATATTAAAAAATTTATTTGTTGTCCTTATTACATAAGTGTCACACCTTGATGCAATGTTATCATAGGAATCTTAAATATTTAATATTATCACACACTTGTTGCATTCGATTTTTTGAAAAATATTTATTTGGTTTGAGATCTTAACGGTCAACTACTGATTTGACTAGTACTTCTAACTAGTGTTTCAACCTAGATTGATGTTTCGATTTTTTTTTAAAAATCTTTATCGACGATCCAACCGCATGAATATCAAGATCACTTTATTTTAATGATATTACAAAAAATTTAGAAAAAAATAAATCTATTTGGTTTGAGATCTTAACAGTCAACTACTGATTTGACTGGTAATCACGTATGTTTTGTTTATTCGATTTTATAAATGTTTAAGACACTAGTTTTTTAAAAATAAGTGTTGTAAGTTATAGTACTTAACAATGGTTTTGGTTGAAAAACAGTTGTAAAATATACACAAGGTTTTTGCTTTGATACGTTCGTTGTTAAATATTCTTTGTAATAATTGTTTATGTTGTTAAACCATTGTATGATATACACAATGGATTTTTTATAAAATCCTTGTGTGAGTAATTACGTTACAACGCTTTTATTAGCTAAATCGTTGTCTGTATCAAAATCTTTTATTTTATAACTTTTATTTGTTGTCCTTAATACATAAGTGTCACACACTTGATGCAATGTTATCATAGGAATCTTGAATTTTTAATATTATCACACACTTGTTGCATTCGATTTTTTTAAAAATATTTATTTGGTTTGAGATCTTAACGGTCAACTAGTGATTTGACTAGTAATTCTAACTAGTATTTCGTCCTAGATTGATGTTTCAATTTTTTTTAAAAATACTTATCGACGATCCTACTGTATGGATATCAAGATCAATGTATTTTAATGATATTAAAAATTTTAGAAAAAAATAAATTTATTTGGTTTGAGATCTTAACGATCAACTAATGATTTGACTAGTACTTCTAACTAGTATTTCGTCCCATATTGATGTTTCGATTTTTTTAAAAATATTTATCGACTATCCATCCTTATGGATATCAAGATCTATGTATTTTGATGATATTACAAAAATTTCAGAACAAAATAAATTTATTTGGTTTGAGATTTTAATAGTCAACTACTAATTTGACCAATTCGCACGTATGTTTCGTTTATTTTGATTTTATAAAAGGATCAAACAATGATTTTAGTTTAACAAAATGTTGTAAGTTGTAAGACTTAACAATATTTTTGTTTTAAAAACCGTTGTATAATATACACAAGTGTTTTTGTTTTGATCCGACCGTTGTTGGATAATCTTTGTAACAATTGTTTATGTTGTTAAACCGTTGTATGATATAGACAATGAGTAAATACGATACCATGTTTTTTTAGCTAAATCCGTTGTCTATATGAAAAGCGTTGATTTTTCACTAGTATTTCTAACTAGTGTTTCGTCCCAGATTGATGTTTTAATTTCTTTTAAAATATTTATCAACGATCCAGCAATATGGATATCAAGATCTATGTATTTTAATGATATTACAACAGTTTTAGAAAAAATAAACGTATTTGGTTAGAGATCTTAACAGTCAATCAGTGTTTTGACTAGTACTTATAACTAGTGTTTCATCTTGAATTAATGTTTCGATTTTTTTAAAAATAATTATCGACGATCCAACCATATGGATATCAAGATCTACGTATTTCAATGATATTACAAAAAAATTTGAAAAATAAATAAATTTATTTTGTTTGAGATCTTGACAGTCAACTAGTTATTTGACTAGTACTTCTAACCAGTGTTTCATCCCGGATTGATGTTTCGATTTTTTAAAAATATTTATCGACGATACAACCATACGGATATCAAGATATATGTATTTTAATGATAGTACAATAATTTCAGAGAAAAATAAATTTATTTGGTTTGAGATCTTAACGGCCAACTAGTGATTTGACTAGTACTTCTAACTAGTGTTTCATCCCCAATTGATGTTTCAATTTTTAAAACAATATTTATGGACGATCCAACCGTATGGATATAAAGATCTATGTATTTTAATGATATTGCAAAAAAAATTAGAAAAAACTAAATTTATTTGGTTTGAGATTTTAACAGTCAACTACTAATTTGACCAATTCGCACGTATGTTTTGTTTATTCGATTTTATAAAAGGATCAGACAATGGTTTTTGTTTAACAAAATGATGTAAGTTGTAAGACTTAACAATGTTTTTGTTTTAAAAACTGTTGTATCATATACACAAGTGTTTTTGTTTTGATCCGACCGTTGTGGGATAATCTTTGTAACAATTGTTTATGTTGTTAAACCGTTGTATGATATAGACAATGGTTTGTTTTTTAAAATCCTTGTGTGAGTAAATACGCTACAACGTTTTTTTAGCTAAATCTGTTGTCTACTTCAAAAGCGTTGATTTTTCACTAGTATTTCTAACTAGTGTTTTGTCCCAGATTGATGTTTTGATTTCTTTTAAAATATTTATCAACGATCCAACAATATGGATATCAAGATCTATGTATTTTAATGATATTACAACATTTTTAGAAAAAATAAACTTATTTGGTTAGAGATCTTAATAGTCAATCAGTGATTTGACTAGTACTTCTAACTAGTGTTTCATCTTGAATTGATGTTTCGATTTTTTTTAAAATATTTATCGATGATCCAACCATATGGATATCAAGATCTACGTATTTCAATGATATTACAAACAAACAATTATTTGATTTGAGATCTTAACGGCCAACTAGTGATTTGATTAGTACTTCTAACTAGTGCTTCATCCCCAATTGATGTTTCAATTTTTTAAAAAATATTTATGGACGATCCAACCATATGGATATAAAGATCTATATATTTTAATGATATTGCAAAAAATTTAGAAAAAAATTAATTTATTTGGTTTGAGATTTTAATAGTCAACTAGTGATTTGACTAGTACTTCTAACCAGTGTTTCGTCCCGGACTGATATTTCAATTTTTAAAAAACATATTTATCGATGATCCAACCGTATGAATATCAAGATCCATGTATTTTAATGATATTACAAAAAAGTTAGAAAAGAATTAAATTTATTTGATTTGAGATCTTGACGGTCAACTAGTGACTTGAATAGTACTTCAACCTAGTGTTTCGTCCCGGATTCATGTTTCATTTTTTTAAAAAAATATTTATCAACGATACAACTATATAGATATCAAGATATATGTATTTTAATGATATTAAAATAATTTCCGAGAAAAAAAAATTAATTGGTTTGATATTTCTCCATCCCCATTTTTCTAACTTAAACTTCCCCCCAATACCAAAATTTCTTTTCCCCCTTAGGTTTTTTTTTTCATTTCCCCCCGAATACCAAAATTTCTTCCCCCCCCCCCATTTCATTTCCCCTCTTTCAAACAAAACACACACGCACACAACATCTACAATTGGGGTTTTTCTACCCTACCCTTTTTTTCTTTCCTTTCTTACTTTTTATTTTAGCTTTCTCTCGCCTATCTGCTGCCGCAACATCTACAATTGGGGTTTCTTCACTCTTTCTTGGTTTTGGATTTCGCTTCCATCCTTCCGATTTACTAAGGGATTGTTCAGGTAACCGTTTTTTGTTTGATTCATTTCGATTTAAGATTTGTTTGTTTGGTTTTTTACTTTTTGTCCGATTTGTTTGATTTAAGATTTGTTTGTTTGGTTTTTTACTTTTTGGTTTTTATGTCAATTGACAGGCTTACACTCACGAGCTCGAGAACAAGGTGCAACGGCTTGAATAATCCTCTTTCTGTGAGAGGATATCGCTGAGATAGTCCTAAGAAGCTAAACAAACTGTTTACTGAGTGTTTGTTTGAGTGTATCTTGGTATAAATGTAAAATATGGCAGGATCTAGAGTGGGTAACCTGCTAGAATACCAAGTAACTGACACATGACTATAGTTATGCTTATGCAAGTCTCTGTTTCCGAAACTTTGTATGAAGGTATATTGATGTGTTGTATACTTTATAAGTTGTGAGATATTATTACTTCAATCGTGAATAGAGTCCCAATATCTGATTGCATATTTTATTCATAAATGCAGGCTGCACTATACCTGGATTGATATAGGGATGCCAAGTGTGTCTTTCCTCATCGCATTAGATACTGGAAGTGATCTGCTTTGGGTTCCTTGTGATTGTTTACAATGTGCTCCACTATCCGCCAGTTACTACAACATTCTTGTATGGGAACCTTTTACCTTGTACATGTCTGTATATTCAATATCGGTTTTGTCATCACTACTTGCGTAAATTGTTATTTTATCTTCTGGCTTTACTAAGTTTGTATGAAGCAGCTCATCTGAGAACACATGGAGAAGATTCGTTAGATGAGGCTCTTGCTTTTACAACATACCACCTCAAGTCTATCGCTAAGTCTTTGGATTCTGGTTCATTAGCTAGACTGGTGAGGCGTGCCTTGGAGCAGCCCTTACACGAGGGTATTCAAAGAATGGAGGCTAAGCATTTTATCCTTTACTATGAGGAGAGTCCATCAAGGAATGATGCACTTCTCAAGTTTGCGAAGCTTGATTTCAATCTGTTACAGATGTTGTATAAGAAGGAATTATCTCAAGTGAAACGGTCATTGCACACTAAATCATTTAAAAATATGAAAAATATGCATATGGAGATTGATGTAGCTATTTGTTTATGTAACAAAATTTTACTTCTGATTACAGGTGGTGGGCTGCTATGTAGATTGATTCCAAATTTCCCCAGTTTCGTAGCAGGGTAGTGGAAGGATACTTTTGGGCCCTGGGAACTTCATTTCAACCTTGCTATGCACTGGGCCGAATCATGTACACGAAAGTACTGTGTGTCGTGTCAGTGACTGATGATCTCTATGATTCATATGGCACAGCCGACGAACTAAATACATATACCAAGGCAATTCAAAGGTAAAGAATGTACGCTTAGCTTGTCATATTGAAGATGAACACTTTGTTCTAAGTGTACTAACAGGGTATGGAATCATTAAAAACATCTCAAGAGCTAGCTATATGTTACAGGTTAGATATCGAAAACATAGATGGACTTCCAGATCACTCTAAGTTTTGCTACATCACCCTTCAGAACGTCTTGAGTGAATATGAAGAAGATCTGGTCAGACAAGGAAGTTACAATGATGTTAATTGCCTCAAAAAAGCGGTTTGTCTAACAAAAGACAGTTTTAATATCTTTCTTGCAGAGAAATTAGTGAAGCTCAAGATAAGTTCACAAATTTACTTCAAAAGATTTATTTGGAGCAGCCAAACAATCGTGAGATTGTGAGATTAGTCCTGGGATGTGTTGGCCGTGGTGGTGAAGGTCATTCTGGACAGAGAATTCGTGATGAAATACTGGTGCTTCAGGTGCATCTTCACAGTCATGGTGATTTACTTGTGTGCATAATGTAATTGGAATCTAAGCATCTTCTCTGTATTTTAACGTTCAGAGAAACAATAACTGCAAGGGTGGCATGATGGAGGAGTGGCATCAGAAGTTGCACAATAATAGAAGCCCAGATGACGTGGTTATATCTGAGGTATATGTAGATAATATAATGAGAGATCTGTTATTATTCAAAGCTATTTGCAAATACTTGACACAATAAAGTCTAGCAAAAGAATCATTCTGTTACTTATTACTTTATATGCTATAAATCTTTTTTCACAGGCACTTCTAAACTATGTAAGATGTGGTTTCAGAATAGATGTTTATTGGAAAACTTTGACAGAAAGAGGGCTTACAAAAAGCGTGCTTGCCAGTTATGACCGACCTATTGTGTCAGAACCTAAGTTTAGTCCCGATACCAAAGACAGACTTATCCGTGATCTTACATCATACCTGAAAACCCTAAAGGTGTGTGCATTCTCTGCGTGTTTATGTACATACCTTTCTTTATAATTTGTGTTCTAGTTTGGATAAAATTTTCTGAGGAATCAACTGAGAAATCCATAGGTCCACAACTCCACATACATATCCAGTCTCTGGTATACTGATGAATTTTTTTCCAAAAAATATTCAGTATGTTCTAGTCAAGATAGTATTACATGTTGAATCTTATTTTTAGAATGATGTCTTGCCTTTGTATTTCGTTGGTTCTTTACTAACATAAGGTATGATACTTCAAAATTATTACTGTATAATTTTGCACTCCTCTGTCAAGATTTTCTATCTACTACTAAATTTAATCTCAGTGCAGACTTCTCTTTCAATTCTTATTGGAACTTCTAATTAATTTAGCAAGATTCATGCAGGCTGTTCACTCGGGTAGTGACTTGGAATCCGCCATTGACATATGTTTAAGTATTCCTCAGGTAAATGCAGAGGTTGTTCAAGCATTCTGAAGTTGAAATTCCTTTGTAGAAACCTTTTGTGTGACCTTAGATTTTAGGATTCAAATGACCATTCACAAGTTCAAAACCCTATCACCTCTTCATACATATTTATATATCATTTATTTATTGTGACAGTTCCAAGCACTGATTCTTGCTTATCAGTAAGAAGCCATATGGTGTAACAAGAAATATGTGCCGCATTTTAAAGAATACATCATTAACGGAATGGCAACAGCAGCCTTATGCATGCTGGGAGTATCAATGATTTTAGGGATGGGACACGTCGACACAACTCAGGCATGCAATTGGGCAACAAACAAACCAGAAGTTGTTGTTACAACGGATAAAATGGCGCGTATAATTAATGACATAGTGGGATATGAGGTATGTTTGTGTGTCTAATAAGCTTGACACACATGACAATACGTTCGGTTTGTGTAACAAGTACCTTGACATGCTCATTCTGAATCTATGGGTACTGTCTAGTACCTTGACGTGCTCATTCTCAATCTAGAATCTATGGGTACTGTTATTTATCTAATTTGCATTTGCGCAGCAAGTTGCACTCTTGAAGTTGGGGTCAAAATATACTCGATGAGGGTAGATTATGTGCACTCAGAGGCATATACTCGATAAGGTCGTCATGTAACTCTGTGACATATACTTGATTGTGTTGGTATGGTTTGGTTAGAACTTACTTTGGTTGTAATGGATATTGCTTTTAATGCAATGGTTCCTTGGTTTAGTTGTTTTGTAATGGTTGTTGATTTTAATGGTTGTTGATCAAATATTTTTGACCTGTTTTGTGTGTAGATACAAAACCATTGTTTAATACACTTATAGACAATACCCAGGCTACACAAAAGTATCATGTGGTTTTGACTAATACAATACTTTTATAACCAAACCATTGTAAAATAAAGCTCGTACAAAACAAAAATGAAAAAAAAATCAAATTGCAATAGCTTGTGTAGATATTCAGACAACACTTTACAAATATAAAGACCATTGTGTCACAACTTCAGGAACAAAAGAATGGTTACTAAAACGTTGTCTAGAAAACAAAAACACATCCATCACCACCAAAAAGACCATTGTTGAAAACAAATTTAAACAACAAGTTGTCCTGAACAAACCGTTGTGAATAAGAAATTCATACAACATACAAAACAATATGTCTATTGTCTAACTTCTTAAAAAAACATAACACAATATTATTATGTTGAGTGCAATGAACTCGGACAACAGACCTTAAACAAAAACACGTTGTCTAGAAACAATAAACACAACAATTTTCGAACAAGAAGACCATTGTTGAAATCTAAAGTAAACAACCATTTAAGAAGGAAAACCGTTGTACAACAAAAATCAAAACAACTATATTTTAGTTGAAAACTACTGTCTATTTAGCGAACAACAACAAAACTTTAATAAGAATGTCTTGTTGGAGATGAATCTTTACAACACTTTTCTAAAAAAATGTGTTGTTATTTCTGGTTATTAGACAACAGTTTTGTAAGTAGTGTGTGTTGTTGTACGCGTGTCACACAACGATTTCGCACCGTTGTATGATATGCATAAGAGACCGCGTCACAATAGACAACAGGAAAACATGGTGTTACACAATGGGCATCCCCGTTGTGTGAATCTGTTTTTCTTGTAGTGAGGGTTCGTGAATAGTGGACCAATAGGTTTGATAAGGCAAAATTTTGACATGTAATCAATGACTTAACTTTCTAGTTCTTGAAACGTTTCAACAAGTACACAAAATGTTTTTGACAAAACTTTGAAGTGACCTAAAATTGCTTTTCCTAAAACGAAATAGGGACTTTGAGGGTGTAAGAAGCTAGGGATTTCATCATGTTTTAGCAAAGGCATGGATGGCAATTGGACATCAATTTCCGGGTCAGATTCGGTTAGAAATTGTGCCAGTTCATTATTGTAATGATAATAAGCTGAAAAGCAAGCACAAGATTGTACCCAAAGCACTGTACTAGGAATGTTTAGTGTATGAGCAATATCAGAAACCCAGGGAATGAAAGGATTGTTGATGAGGCATGACACGGGGCGGCCTTCTTTTTCATGTTTCTTGACAATTGCAGTGACCGCCTCTTTTCCATGCAACTCAAGATGAGAAATATAGGAGTCAAGATCAACACGTCCTGGATCATCATTTTGGCCTAATCTATCATCGAAGAACTCGAATCGGATCATACCATCGCCAACTGGAGTGAGCTTATCGATGTTTTTGTTAGCTTTTCGCATGAAGCTTCCTATACTTTCGGGGGCTGAGAAGGTCACAAGGAGCCCTGTTGAAGCAAGTATTTTGCCTAGTCTAAGTAAAGGGTTTACGTGGCCCTGGACTGGAAAGGAGACTAGTAAAACATGAACAAAATCTTGAGAGTCCATTATGTTTGACGACATTTTCTAAGTTCTAGTATTTACAGAGCTACTCCTTACTTAAGTACAATGAGTGCATGAGGGCGCCACAGTGGCAACCCTAAGCAAAAATGGTACAGGGCCCCACATGAGGTGACTACCCTAAGCAAAAGTTGGGCTTAGTAAAATGAACTTCACTTGCACTCGGTAAAATTAGTTTGTAACCATCAATTTTGAAGGTTGAAAAAAATGTAGTTGTGAAATTTAATTTTTGTTTCTTTTTGTTTCGTATTAATATTACAATTCGAATTAAAATAAATTATGCATTATTATTCAAATTAATATTACAATTTGATTTTAAATAAATTAAAAAATATTATTCAAATTACAAATATAATTTAAATAAATGGTTGATTAAAATTAAATTAGTAAAAGTAGTAAACAAAATTAAAAAGGGACACATAAATTTTTTTAACATTTTTTAAAAATTAAAAATTAAATTAGAAAAGTTTGAAGTTTAATGCGGAACACAGAAAAATAAAAATTATTATGTACAAAAATGTTTTTTATACCCTACATAAATTAAAATTTTGTCTAGTTATCGTTTTTGGACCAAAATTTTACATAGTTACTTTTAATATTTTTTCTCAAATTTTGGCTACTAGCGAAATAGGACACTTCAATTTTAATATAGGAATGAAAAAATGAAAATTTAAATTTGAAACTACATTTTCTAAACCTTCAAAATTGATTGTTGAAAAAAAAGTTTTACTAGTGACCACTATAAGAGAAAAACTGAATCAGATGACACCTTTCAGATAACAGACGGCCGAAAAAGTGTTGGCTAAAATTAACATACGACATTTTTTTTTTACCTCGAAAAAGTATTGTCTAATCGACTACATTACAACGGTTTTTGAACCGTTGTCTAAGAAAAGTGAAAAATAGTGGGTATAGACGACGCAAATGACTGGATTTAAACAACAGTTTTTCTAACTCTTGTCTAAATAGAATTGGGACAATGTTATACTTTAACCGTTGTTGGATTTAGACAACGGTTTTCGGCTCTATGTTGTTTAAAAGGTGTTCAAACAATAGTCAAGAATAAACAAGACTTATAAGAAAGAAAATCGTTGTGGATAGAACTTTGCACAACGGGCGACATAAACTAATCTATTAATACGCCTTCCAACAATGCCTTCTCCAGTGACCTATTGTTGTTTCTAGTTATTATACAACACTTTCTATTTACTCGTATGTTGTGTTCATCACCTTATACAACGCGTTTTTTGGTAGAAAATTGTTGTCCTTTCTGGTTGTTATACCACACTTTGTTCATCAGTGATTGTCGTGTCAGTGCTTTTACACAACATTTTTTAACCGTTGTCTGAGGTATATCTGACGGCATCTCAATAGTCATCGGTTTTCAGGGGCAATAGCCAACGGGCATAGTTCAATCGTCTGATTCAGTTTTTCTTGTAGTGAACCAACCCATTTTTACTAAGTAAACCATGGGAAGAAGAAAGGAAAAACGAAAAAAAATTAAAAAGGAGGTCGCCACCTCAATTTTGGCAGGGGTCGTCATCTCATGTGGTATCATTTGTGAACAGCTATACCACAAATGTGAAGGAGCCGTCCTTGTGTACCTGAACCGCTAATATTGACACTATCACCGTATGGCTCCTTAAAGGTCACAAATGAATTTAAGGTTTGTTTGCGAATTTTTATCTTGACACGTTTGTAGCATAGAATCCAAATATATTGCAAGGTCCCAATTAGATCATGAAATTTTATCTGTTATATATTATTTTTTATTATAAAATGCTTCTGAATTGATCTTATCTTTTAATTAAAATTTTTAAATTTTTTTGTAGATTAATAACTGAACCTTTAAACAAAATGTTTTTTGTAGAAATTTCAATAAGTATTTCAACCTAGCATTTTTTATTTAGAAAAAATGATACATCGCATTAATTAGTTCACAAAACATTATAATAATTTTATATCTCAAAAAATAATATTGAGAGTCCATTGTATAACCTGGCCTTGGCCTGGAAAGGAGATTAATAAAATATGAAAAAGTTCTTGTGAGTTTTCATTGTATTTGACGACATTTCCTAAGTTCTAGACTTCGATACTTATAGAGCTATTACTTAAGATACAATCAGTAGTGCATGTACGTGGCTCTTGAAGAGCAGATCAAAAATGAAAATACAATATAACAATTCTTGAGTAGATCAAACATTACAAGAAAAATGGTCAAAATCTACCATAAAAATGGAAGGTTTTGAGAAGTAATTGGTAGAAATTAGAGGTCAAAATCTATCATTTGAGATGGTGGGAATTACTCATGTTGGAATTGACCACCGCTAGGAATTGATGGTTTGTTTCTTCACGGCTCACATGTCAAATGGCTTCCCATGTGACGAGCCACATCGACAACCACACGACGGCTGACCGAAACACGTCACTTGTCACGTCACGTCAAATAAAAGTGGTCCCGTGAGATTGATATGGTATTCCACGTGTCGTGGGATCCTACCACGTCATTTTGCCATGTCACATTTGACCCTAGTCAAGACCTACTTCCTACCGAGTACAAATGGTAGGTTTTATACATCAGTAGCAGGTAAAAAGTGTCATTTCTTACCACATATTTTCCACCATCATTGTCATTTTCTACTAGCTACAACCTATCACATTTATCAATTTTCTGGGTTTCAAATCGTAAGTATAGTAGGAAATGTGCAGGTCGGTACGACACATTCATATGCAAAACACATACAGAGAATTCTTCAATCACTTTTTTCTCAACCTTGTCAGGATACTTATCATTAATATCAGCCATGTGTAAGCTCCTACTGGCCAGAACGCGTGAACAATGCCCAAAAGTGTCTTTTTTGCCTTATTATGCATGATGCTACAAATTAGAATTATTGTTACTAAATGATTTTACACAAATTCCATGTAAAGAAAAAATTTCAACAATCTACATACATATATGTATAACTATAAACTTACACTCCATTTAAAATAGCAAACGTATCCGACTTGGTGGGGGTGTAGAACCAAAAAGTCCAACGGAGTTTGCACACTTTCTTAGCCCCCTTCATTCAATTATCTCTGCCCGTGCCATACCTAGATTGTGATATCGCTAGAGCTTTGTCTTTACCACGAGATGCAGCTGATTTCGCTTTGCCTTTGCGAGGCTTGAACTCTCCTTGATTTACTAATCTTTTCTTTCTTAATCCCGGGAATTGTCTTGCTTTTCCTGCCTTTTTTTACAGGTTCAATTTC
Organism: Heracleum sosnowskyi; assembly: GCA_030848705.1. Taxonomy (NCBI): domain Eukaryota; kingdom Viridiplantae; phylum Streptophyta; class Magnoliopsida; order Apiales; family Apiaceae; genus Heracleum; species Heracleum sosnowskyi. Next base: position 1,442,950 of record JAUIZM010000016.1, on the reverse strand, counting down.
AACAGTTTTACTTTTACCCTTGTGATGTGTTCTTACTTTTTCCATTAGGTGATCCTATAATAAAATTAAAAACAACGAAACAATGTTCATATAAAAATGCAAAGTTAAACACAATCATTGGTTCATATTAAAAATCAAGCATTGTAGACAACACTTACATATACACAAAATCTTCATTACATAATACTATAAATTAGTTGTACATGAATACTAAAATTAAAATTGATAAAGATAAATAAGTGGCCAAAAAACAGAACGCATGTATAAAAGACTAAAACCATATTATGTAATCATCGAATTCGTTTAAATGAGAGCGAACGTAATCACCGAATAGATTAAGTAAGGGTTAAAAATCTCATTTACAAAAAAACCATACTACATGATCATCAGTTCATACTATAAATCCATTTATTAAAAAAAAACAAGTTTAAGTTAAACATGACGAAACCATGTTCTATCAGATTTATACCATAAACACATTAAACAAAAATAGAAGCATGAAAATCAAGCAATATCCCTTTATAAAACCCTATGTTTAACACAATATATGCATACACAACATCAAAACTGAATATCCGCTAAATTATTAAAGCCCATACATATACCTAAACATACAAAATCCAGCATATTAATCAAAAATAGATCAAAAACATGTTAAAACACATATTACCCCATGTTAAAATCCATATTACAACTTTTTGAACTTAAAAAGTTCAAAAACACATATTTTATGATAACCTATGTAACAGCCCCAAATCTGGGGTCAGGGATTTAGGGTAGTCACGATCCATGTACTCCTTGCCTTACCTGTATTACTCACACCATTCATAATTCACCTGCTCATGACCCCACAACATATGTCTCACACACACACACACAGGTTAGAGTCTCAGAAACGACACAATACAACAACTGCGGAATAAATAATTTTTATTACAATACCCAAATGTCTTTTGAATCTGTTACTCATACAATTTCTAAGTATTGTTACATTACCAACTTAGCCTTCTGATGCTCACAATCCTCTAATACCATTCATGTCTATACATAAGTTGAATACCAAAAGTCGTAGCCTGATTCGATTGGTTCGTACTACTCTCGGGATCACTGCTAGAAACCGTTTATGGAAATGCCTTGCGAGGTATGTGCCGTCCCTTTGGCATCCTGCTTCGCTGCTATATAATATATATATAAAATAATAGCAAGAGTGAGCGATAGCTCAGCAAGATAATGAAAGTATGGCATAATTCTGCCTTTAATTCAACGCAGAAATAAAGCGGGTATAAGACAATAATTTGTCAAAATATCTCGATACTGAAATCATTTTCTTATCGGAATGTATTCCAAAAATAGTACCATTGCTGTATTTCAAATATCATTTCCATAGTACTCTGCAACTTTCAATATTCATACTCTGAACAAAGTTCTAGTATAATATAAAAGATGAAGTAACAAGGTAACTCAATATATCCTTTCCGTAAAATGTCTGCTATATAAAATATAAGCAGACTATCAACATATAACTTGAAAGATGAAGTTATAAGGAAAATTCAAATATCATCTTTCATATCAAACATTTACCTCATATCATAATTTGGAAATAAAGACAATGTAAAATATTTCCAATCCATTTTCTAAACTCATCTGCTTCCATATATCTTTTTCATAAAATCATATACCTTTTTGTAATCTCATATGTTTTCTTAAAACTCATATGCTTGTATAAACTTGAATAAGCTTGTGTAAACTTTCTTTCTCTGAAAACTTGCATAAAACATGTTCTTTCATGGATGATGAACTATAGATGGAGATTCTAGGCGACGGGAATACCCCTACGATGATCAGTCGCAAGGCGTATCCCCCATGGTCTTTTTCTACGTAGAAGGGAAGAATAGACAGTCTCTCACTGACCTACCTCCCCGCCTTCGGTTGTAGGTGGGAAGAACAGACCCGTTCATAGTCCGTCGGTCTGTTACTCTCCTCTTACCCTACGGTCGGGCACTTACTTATCATCTAAGGGAAGAACAGACCCGTTCATAGTCCGTCGGTCTTATTGTAATTCCCTTAGGGGACAGGCGCCACTCAGTCCCTTACATATTGTCCGAGTTCAATTGAATCCACAATTCTGAAACATAAAGCTCCTTTCCCTTTTTCCTCAAGTATACGACTCCACAAAGTAGTCATATCTGGTTGGAAAGGAAAATTCACCCATATTTCCCAAGCTGATGCTTGTTCATGGATACAGCTTATTCCACTCATCTTACTCCTCGAGTCTTGAGGAAGTAATCAAAAATCAGTTTGATGGTAGCATACAAAACTGTTAAATAGTTTCGAAAGATTTAGGACCGGGCAGTCCACCTGGAACAAACATAAAATCTTGAGAAAGGTCCCATGAGTCTTTGTAGTTTGAGCAAACATTTAAGTCTTTCCGAATATAGACTTAAAAGGGAAATAGATTTGGGAACCTTCTCTAATTATATTTATAATTGTCTGAATAAAACTTTATTAGTTATCTAGGGTTAAAGAATAGTTTTCACAAAATACTTCCTAAAGAAGTAGGGCTTTAAATAATTAATGAAAACTATATTTCATAAAGAATATTTATTTAGAAGTAATTCCCAAATACTTTCTTAAGAAAATAATGGATAATAGTATAATAATATAACCCTAGATAACAACTGATACCATTCCCGGTCCGTAGAATAAATACAGAGTATATACCCCCTACTGAGGGATTTTCTTGACATATCGACTTACATATATATTACCATAACCATAACTTATAGTCCAACTTATACTAATAACTTTTACTTAGCATCATAAGTATTGTTTCGAAATCATGAACACATAGCATATATCTCAATATCTTTTATTTATCACAACAACAGTTTATAGAGGCATAGGTTTGAAAAACTTGCAAGCATCTATCATATGCATATAATCCATCTCAACAATTTTATACCATCACATCCATATACGACGTGAGGTTTGAAAGCATGCATAATACCATATGAATCATCAGAATATTATAACTTAAAATAAAGCATGGAATGAGAAAACTTGCCTGATGCTCGAGAAGTGATAGGGGTTCGCGACGATGCCGGACAATCTAGACAAAGTCAAAGCAAACGCACGATTAATCCCCTGGATAATCCACTTGTACTCAATGCTTAAACACGTAAGCGAAACACAACCAAGGAATTACTAGCTCGTTATAGGCTCATACTAAGTCCACATTTAGTCGACAATTACTTAAGTCGTAGGTTTAGTCCGAAATCGATCCTCGAATACAAGTTATACTTAACCATTTACAACATTGGTTTCTAAGTCATGTTCTTAGTGGTTTTCACTTGCGCGACCTCGGCTAAAACATTTTTATAAAATCGAAAAATAATCTTTTTAATCCGAATCTTTATCGTGAGCCTTCCTAACTGTCTCTGGCATTATTACTCAAAGTTTCACATTTTAATATGGCTTCTAAGTGGTCCAAATATAGCCTCAAAGTGACTGACCAGAGATGGGTTGTTCCTCCGAACGGCGTTTACTAAAACTCACTTTTCTCTTAAACCATAATTCGTATAGACATGATCTTTATACCAAAACAACCCTTAAAACAAGACCTACATGTTCAAGGGCAGTGTTGTTCAAAAATATTCCAAGACCAGTTCGTAATGCTTGCTCAAAACAGCCTTAAATCAAATGGGCATTACGACGGCTATAATCGTAACGTTTCCCGGTTTTTGTTATGTCAAAACCTCTTAAAACCAAATAAATTCAACAACCCAACAATTTTTACAACATAATCAGTTTATATAATTCAAGAACATATCACCAACATCAACCAACAACAAGTATCCATCAAAATTTAACCATACATACTCCAAATTCCATAAACATGCTTATTCTTGAACATTACTAAAAACTTCACTTAAAATCCAACATAAATCAAAGGGTGGATGAGTGGTATACCTTCCTTGAATCCTTAAACACACCACAAGAGCTTGTAAGCCTTAAGAGGATCTTTACCTATGGTTATCATCCTTAAACTTGCAAAAGAAAATCAAGAACAAGTTATGAACTTTCGGAGTTACTATACACCAGTTTAAAGAACTGTAAACATGAAGGTCTTACCATGCTCAAATAGAAGAAACCCGTGAAATAAGAAATGTAGTTTATCTCAAGACCTTTCAAACAAGCTATAGATCGAAATTGTCCACCGAGAAATGAATGAGATATGAATTTTTCAATCCGGCCGTTTTGCTTTAGCCGAAATGAAGAAAAAGAATGGTTTTTGGTTTTGGTTGATTTTGATAAAATGAATTTGTTTTGTTGTCATGTCTTGGTTTTTTCTTTTGGTGAGTCATAAGCATTGTCCTTGTCATCAGGACACATGTCGAGCCATGGAGGGTCATGGTGGCAAGCAGGGACACATGTCAAGCACTGGAGGGTCATGGTGGCAAAGCAGCTTTACTAGTTTGTTTCTTTTCACATGAATGATCCAAATGTTGCATCCCTCGAATTAATCTTGTTACATATTACTTCCATGTCTATATTTAATCCTGTAAATGTTGCCTTGTTCCTCTTGAAACGATTCGAAATATTTCCCAAAAAGAGCGAATAAAAACTCTACGCGATTCTCGCAGTGAATAGTAACTATTCACTATTCACTTCAACAATCGAATCCTTAAATCAACTTTAATAAAATAATAAAATTCCAAAATATTAAATCCTCAAATCCTCAATTTTAATATCTCATTTCTTGAATATAATAATATATAATTCGCTGCCCGGTCAGATACTATACCAAAATAAAATTTGGAATTTCTGAATTCCGATCGTCTTTGCATTCACTTATTTACTCCGTAGATCACTAATATGACTTCGGAACATCCACACTACGTCTCATACATAGGTGGCATGAAAATTTTTCTTAACCCTTAAAATCACTATTCATCCACCAATTTCACTATTCACTGATGCACTTAATCATAAAAAAAATTTAATTTTACCAAAAATTCGGGTTATTATAGTCTCCCCTCCTTAAAAGTATTCCGTCCCGGAATCAGCTTAGGAATGACTGGGGGTACTTCTCTCTCCCATTGCACTTTCTAACTCCCAGGTGGATTCTTCCACCTCTTGATTTTCCACAAACCTCTCACTAGCTGGGCAACCTCGTCACTTAGCACTTGCTCTTTTCTATCCGTGATTTCCACAGGTTGTTCTTTGTAAGTCAAACCAAGTTGTATGTCTACCTGCTCGTACTCTAACATATGCCGGGCATCTCTAGTATACTAACGTAGCATTGACACATGAACCCCGTTATGACCATTCTACAAGTTTGGGGGGGTAAGGCTGGCTCGTAGGCCACCTTCCTGACGCGTCTTAAATCTCAGATGGCCCAATGAATCTCGGGCTCAACTTCCCTTTCTTTCCAAATCCTATTAATTCTTTCCATGGAGATACCTTTTAGCATCATGAATCTCTAACCTCATATTCTCCATCTTGTCTGTACAGAAGATACACCAACATAAACTTGCTTGTCATCCATCAACATGCCATTTAGCTTATCAATAGCAGTACTACCTCTATACTCGCGGGCTTAGTCCGCATACTTTCTCTGTCTGTCTTGTTTGTCACTAGCCGCTTGTTGGTGAAATCTTTTGTCTTTCTAGTTTGTTGGACTAACTTGGGTTTTGTGTAAAATCTGATCCTTTAATTCCCGATCATTCGGAATCCATCTCTGTCTCATTTTAATTAAGGGTATCGGCCACCACATTGGCCTTCCCCGGATGGTAGTGTATCTCACAGTCATAATCCTAGGTCAATTCTAGCCATTTCTCCATCTCATGTTATCTACTATCACGGATAACTCAAAGCCACTTCATCACATTCCATAAAATTTTGTGGGTGCATTAGTCAACCCAAAATAACCTCGCTGAAAACTCGAAGTGTCTATTCCTAGTACGAATCGCAGTCTTGGGTATATCCTCGGATTTAACTTCCAACTGGTGATACCCAGTTCTTAAATAAATTTGGAAATACACAGCGTTCTTCCGCTGATCAAACCATTATTTACAAGGGTACCCATTCTCCATGTCGAACTCATACAACTCTCGAGGTTCGATACATAATCTTGTGCTAACATCTTTCTCTCTTACAACAACACCGGGCTCTCCATGGTGGTACACTGGGTCTTATCATACCCTTATACGACAATTCTTGTAACTGAGTCACTAACCCTTCCATTCCCATTATACTCTGAATACTCGGTATTCATTCTCATGTCATCCAAATCGATATCTGGCAGCTCATTAAAACCTTGTACAATCTCCCAAAACCATTGTAGTTCCCTTTATACTTGGTATCTCTTTTCTTGGCGTCAACCATAAGAGCTAATTAAGCCTCGTATTTCTGACGTAATAGTTTCTTAGTCTGAACTATATTCAAGAATCTCTAAATCTGCCTCCATCCTTTAATTATTACTCTCTCCCCCTTACAATCAGTCTGGGCTCCATTGGGTGTCAACCAACCCATCCTTATTATAATATCAACTTCTCCCAACTTGAAAGGGATCAGGTCTATCAAAAGTGTCGACCTCATATTTCTAGTTCACAACCTGGATGTACCAGTCTTATGGGAAAATCCCTCGATTGACTATTTCTACTTGTAATTATTCCCTTAGCGGCTCGGCCTTAAGGTTTAATTGTCATGCAACTTCTTGATATACAACGATACATTAGCTCTGTCTAAACAGTATAGAAGGGCACCTGCTATTTAAAGGTCCTGACAGTGGGCTGCTTGTTGGAGGTAGCCCTGTTTGAAACCTACTAGCTTTCTTTTCTTCTGTGTTCACTAACTCCGGAACAAACCTCGATAATTCGGAAAACTTGGCCTCATACTCGGTCACAGTTATGGTTTCTTGTTTTAACTCTTTAACTTTCATTTTCATCCGGGTCTCCATATATTTCCGAAAATTGTTCCTCTAAAACAACACACGCTGCACCTCTCCCAAGTCACAATACAAGCTCCCTCTGACTCCATCGTCAGTACTTATCTTGCTAACCCAGAGGTAGTGTCCATTCGTAAACAACTCCTCCAAAATCTCAATTCCACTATAGGGCATCCATCTAACACCGTTATCACTGGAGTTCACGGCACATCGCTATTCCTTTCACATATATTGATTGACACGCTTTCCATTATCATAATATCCTTGGGAGAATAAACCAATTTCATCGATATGTCACTAAAATTCTATTCGTCTTAGGGATTCGCTCCTGTCATAGGCGATTTCGTTGCGAATCTAATTCCTATTAGCGAATTTTGACTTATTTGACCAGGGTGGCCTCCCCTTAGAATTCAATGAGGATAACAAAAATTATGGGGCCTTGAAAAGACAGCTCCCATATCAAGGAAAACGTCACACACTGGTGATCATAAGGTTATGAGTTTTAAGGTAACCTTATTGGAGGTAAGAGAATTTACCGAGAGATCAACATGATCATAAGAACTCAACGTTTTGTGCCTCGATTGAGACATTACTAAAGGTAATTAGCCTTCTTGTATTTCACAACTTACAAGTGATGGCGTCCCATCAGACTTCTATCACACAGACAGATAGTCCTTGTAGCCCCTATAAGTATAGGGTTGTTCGTCTCAGTGGAAGTTGAAAAGTATGAAAGCAATTCGATATCAATTTAATGATTATCATCTTTCGACAATATTTCTTAAAGGAACACCTTGGATTAAAATTGAACAGATTCTAAAGGTGCGGTTTCCAAAGAAAATACAAAGAAAAGAATAACCAAAAAGATATTGGTACTTAACAAACAAGTGGTGAGGTATCACCATAGGGTCATTCATTATTTGAAGAAAAGTCAAAGATTAAATAACATCATTTGACAGGGCTTCGAAAACCTGAAAGTAGGCATTGTGACAGCCTCTGGCACAAGTGAAACTGAATATGGTTTAGCACAAGTGTTATAAAACAACTTCGAAGAGGGAATATACCCTTTATCAGAATTCTTTCTTGGAAAGAGGTCAAGATAGATCATAGATTGGGGAAATATCCCACATAATTTGCAAATGGGGAGGGTACTACCAAGGTCTCTACGGATGCCTTTTATGTCGGCTCCTCTAATGGATAATCGTTCAATTCCAAAGCTTTTCTTCTTCATGCACACCCTAAGGTGCTCGATACTTACGTTATTGCCGACTCATAATAGTCGCTAAGGATTCAACCATCGACCTTTGCAACTGCAGGGAATTCTATTCGATTCGGTGCAAGCATCTCAAGCAAGCGTTCTATCGTAAGAGGACTTCGATACCGTTGTCGCCCATAGCAATGACAATTCCTCATGTCGACTGGGCGGTACTCCGGAAGATCGTTAGAATCTACAGGCTTAAATCCGGTCTCTATTTCAATCATCCTTATACCCAATATTCCTTCTCCCATATCAATCCCGTGCGCTACATAAGCTTAACACTTTTGGCACATAGCCTTTTCATTTAAGTCAATCCCGGAATTTCTCAGTCCGTCTTGGTCCTTAAATATATTTCGCCTTTACCGTCCAATCTCAACTTCATCATTTTATCTCTACAATCAATTATAGAAATCAGGGTCTGTCCACCAGCCCATATAACGGCTATCTTACCCAATCCACAGGGTTCGCTCTAATTTCCACTCTCTTTGGTGACATCCTCTGGTAATCAGAAAGACAAGGTTTGCCAAAATTTGCTGAATTTCTTTCCAAAAATCAGGGAAATTTGATCAATCTATTTACCTACTACTAATGCTCGGATCTGATTTCCGACCTTTATGTTATATCCTCATAATTCCTTCCTGGTTTCCTGAGGGTGGTAAATCTCGTTCTCGATTACGTCTTAGAGTGCTTGTCTTACAATAACATTTGCATGGTACATATACCCAAAATTTTCCTTGAGATACACTACGCCATATATGGGCAATAGCTACGCCTAAAAAAGTGTGCTTGTAGCCCAAAAAGTGTGGCTAAAACAAAAAAAACAGGCTACGGTTACACTTTGACCAAATTTGAGGGTGTTACAAAAACGGCCGCAACCATAGACCCCTATGCTGACACTTTTTTGGTTTCTGGTGACACGAGTATATTGTGTAGCTGTAGACCCCTGTGCTTACACTTTTCTTTTCTGTGGCTACATCTTGAAACTTGTCGCTGTAGACCTATGCCAACACAATTATCAATATGGTAACACCATTTAAAGTATAGCCGTAGACCTATGCCTACACCTGTTTAGTACAACTGTAACATAATACTATGAAACAGTTTGATATTTTTGGCAACAACTTTATCACTATGGCTACACTCTTATCTTTAACATTTATATATTTTGCCTACACTTTATTGTACTTTTGCCAACACTTTAAATGCAAAAATGGATCATATGATATTGAAATATAGAGCTTCCCATTAAAAATATTGTCAAACATCCCAAAACAAAAACAACGATCCAAATTACACAAGGTTGTTAACAAATCATTCCAATACAGCCAACCATCCAAATTTACTACAAAAACCAACAACCATCCAAATTAACTAAGCCAACCATCCAAAAGCTAACTTAAATACTATCAAAATCTAACATAATTAAGTAGCACTTAAAAGGTAAGTAACAGCAAATAAAATGACGTGTTCCTTGCCTCCATGAACCAACTTATTAGCAGCAACTGTAGGATTCACTTGTTCTGCCTGATCTTTTTCCCTGTTCCATTGCTCAATTTTAGCTCTCCTATCTTCACTACCTTCTCTGATAGGACTCATACGCTTTCTCTCCCCTATGCCTGCTTCGGTACCTACCAAATAATTATCGCCTCAACTCCCTGAATTAGTATTGATCAACAAATGTAAATAAACGAGAATGTAAATACAGTACAAAATCAAACAGGCCTCGAGAAATGATTTATTGAGATTAGACGAAAAGGGAGCATGTGATAGTGATTTACCTGCCAATCTTCTTCAAATGTATGAAGTTGCATTACCCTCCACGATTGCAAATATTCTCCTCATATTGCCTACATGTGGCTTCGCGAAAATCAGTTACTGGCGAGTAATCAACAATGATGGGCAGTCCTATTTAGTCAATTGAATACATTGTATACATTTTATTACTTATCAACACAACATAGAAAAATATTACCTATTCTGTATACTTTAATCAAACACAACATAGAAAAGTACCAGAACCTTGATCCAGTATACATTGAATTCAAGCAAATGTTAGAACTATAGGTTCGACAACCACAGTAAAGGGCGGTGGCAAAAAGGCTTCATAATGGTAAGTAAAATTCGGAGATCCCACGTTCGTGACAGTCCTCGTGTATGTGGCACTCACTTCTTCTCCATCTAATAAAGAGAGAGCGAATGATGGGTAATTCAAGTCCCATGTTTTACCAGGAGAAGAGCACTTACTAGCATCACCAGAGATGAGTCTTACTAGACTGGCGTTGTAACCTTCATTGCATAAGAAATCTTCATAATTTGCTTCTGAAGCATCAAATACTAGACCAGGATCAACTGCCTTCAGCGGGTCACTTTGGCCAGATCCGTATGCAAATTCTGCATCAGAATTCTTCCTCGGGTCCATAATGGTTGCTACATGAAATGAAAGTGAGGAAGACTCCTTAAGTATCTAGACTGTTGAAAATCCATCCATTGATATCTGAACATACAGAAAATTCTACTACTCTTTGGATTTTCCAGTTATTGTGGTTTACCTGTAGTCATTAGGGCTGACTTGATAGCAGCTGGAGACCAGTCTGGGTGAGAAGCCTTAACGTATGCTGCGGCACCAGTAGCATGGGGACAAGACATGGAAGTTCCAGAAATTATATTGTAATCAACTGTCCTCTTATCAAATATATCTACTGAAAAGAGTGCAAGGGGAGACCATGCCGGAAGAATGTTAGCCCCTGGTGCTGTTATGTCAGGCTGTTTTTGTTTGTTTTCAACAATAAAGCATACTAGTTAATAAACGTGCACCCTGTTGTGTGTGCTGACAAAGTAGATACTCTGCTGAAAATTGATAGCAATTAATTCACCTTGAGTATTTCTGGACTTATAGGGTTTGGTCCTCTTGATGAGAATTCTGTGACAAGTGGAGCCATGATATCTTTGAATGCTTCATTATGGAGAATTGTAGCGATTGGTTTACTGGCAAACAAATAAGGAGGTCGAAAGGCCAACATTATTTCTTTAAGTAGGCAAAGAAATTATTTAATAACGTTACTTGAAGTTTGATGATAGTTACACTGTAGTCCTTATGTAATCGAATAACTTGGTGTGATCTTCATAACTGATCATCATTGATGATAGTTACACTGTAGTCCTTATGTAATCCGGCACTTGGCAGAGCATTTAAGAAGGTCTCTACTGCTCCCAGCACGTAGCTACACAGACAAGGAAAAGAATTTTAACATCAGATATTAAGATAGTCACAAAGACACTGAATTGTTTACTTGGTTCTTACATTTTACAGCATAGACATGAAGGTAATGACAGAAATATGTTTTTATTCTCACACAGCAAGTGTTGTGTACTAGATAGAACTAGTTGAATATACATGATATAAACATTATACACTCACAGGGATCCAGAAACAGCATTTCCGAGAAAAAAACAGAGTCCTATGCTAACTCCCACCTCTGGACCCAAGGCACGACCAATGAGATAGTATGGCCCTCCTCCCTGATGGAAAAAAGAAAGTTCAACCTTAAAAGTTTTAATTATCAAAAGAGCATTAGAATTTCAAACATCTGATTTACACATACTTAAACAGATTCTTTGGTAGTGAACACAGTGTCAAATATCCTAGGTATCAGAAATAGAGTGCATATGATATTTTTTTAATGTTTAAATCTCTTCTGATTTCAGAAGGTTGGTTGGATCAAACTGCCGAGTATCACAGATATGCTAAAACCAAAAGTATGAAATTGCAAAGCTCTAGGTTAATTAGGGCCTGCTTTGCGACAAACCATTACCATTATCAAAAGTAAGAATTAGTTCTGATTTCTAAATTGGCACTGCTTCATCAGTTAAGCACAAAATAGACACACTCAAAGAAGACAACTAAGTTACAAAAACATAACAAATACAGAGATCCATATCACTTTCATTGCACCATTAGTTGCAATTGCACTTAATGATACTGAAGTGAGGAAAGTGCATGAACCACAGAGGGCAACTATCACAAGTGCCTCACCAATGCCAGCCACAGGTGTGAAGTAAATAAAAAAATTGAAATCAAAGTTGCATAAGATACACATCTGTGGAATATGTTTGGTTGCTTAATACATGTAGAAAAAACAAATCTTTAATTACAAATGATGATTCTCTAAACTACACAGCCTAACCATGCCACACGTCATCGCCCTATGTTCCTCAATACATAACAGAAATTGCATTTTCATTTATATTTTTTTACATTTCACCTAACATTGCTTCATACAAAGATCTTCCGACTGGTCGAAGGTATCCACATTTCAGTCAAAAATTCCTGACAAATAATAAGTAACATCTACTACACTCGATATACAAAATTCAGATTAAAAAAAATTACAAGTTCACATCTCCGTAATTTCTAGGTATTACCAAATAATAATCACCATCACCATATATCTCTTTTAAATTTAAGTAATAAGACATGGGTACATAACACACCACAGTCCAATTACATTTTCTTTCATAAAACTAACCCTAAAAATCAACAAAAAAATAAAAGAGGTATGATAGCACATACAGAGAAGAGAGAGAGCGAGAGAGATAGAGAGATAGAGAGATAGAGAGAGAGAGATAGAGAGAGAGAGAGAGAGAGAGAGAGGGAGAGAGAGAGAGAGAGAGAGAGAGAGAGAGGTACCGAGAGCTTGACTTAGGGCATCAGCGTCGCCTTGCTCGGCGGCGGCGGTGAGATGACGGAGATGAGGAGGAACATCGGAATCAGGTTGGGGAAGGATGCCAACCTAATCTACAAGCCCTAATTGTAGAAAGGAGAGAACCCATGAAGAACTCGTATAAAGAAAGCCCTATAATTTCTTGTTTGATTGAAATTTGGGAGAGAGTTGTGAGAGAGAGAGAGTAAGAGTTGATTGAGAGAGAGTTGAGTATAATTAGAATTGACACGGAGGGAATTTTGACCCGCTTAATTGAAAATATTTGGACAAATATTTGAGGCCGCCTATTTTATTAAGTAAAATTTCAAACAAAGTTTGTGCCCGCCGATTTTTACTAATTTTTAAAGACCAACGGTTACACAATTTTTCAAGACCAATGGCTACACCGACTTCCGTGTTACGATAGATACTGGATTAAGTTTATAGTAACACTGATTTACAGCAATGCTAACATTGAAAAAAAGTGTAGGCATAGATCCGTTTTAAGGTATCTATGGTTACACTTTTGCTTTTTACTCTGAAAAAAGTGTAGCTATTGCCCACATATGGCGCAGTGATAATAAAATCCCTCAATGATGTAATAGACACTATTTCCAGTGGAATCGCTGGTCATGGGGGATTGAAACCTCGTAGCCAAAGCAATTCCTTTCACTATTCTTAGGCAACTAAGTATCCTTAATCGTTCGTGAAAATCTGAACATCTTGGTTCTTACATATGCCGCCTCCTTATGGGCAACTATAACCAACTTCGAGTAACAGGTTTCGTTCAAGTCGAATCAATCCACTGATACTGGCTATACTGCCTCTACCTCTTCTGCTTTGGAGACTCTACTCCATTTTCTTTGTCATACCTCTTGATGAATCATGAATGATCCTTAAACTCTCGTCTCGTCACTTATTTATCCCTTGAAGGTTCGTCCGGTCTTATTATTAGACCTCAAGTAACACACCACATCTTTATCAATCGGCACCTTTTCTACAAGATTCTTCCCTTGACCCACCATGGGGTCTTCCTCTAGATCCTCCTATGGATCTTCCTTTATCGGGTCTCCGTCCATTTCTAGGAGCGCATCATCAAATGCCTACTCGAAGGCCTCGGGATCTAGTATCTCAGAGTCCCATCCATCTATAACTCATATGAATCAAGGTGACTAACCATGAAGTCCTAAGTACGGTTTCCCAAAAGAAGTCCCATCTCGGGCTTCATCTTAAACAGTCAGGGTCATGTCCTCTAACCCGACTACGAACTCAATTTGAGCTCTAGATGTTCTTATCATTACTAAGGGTATTGTAAGACTCGATCTCCTATCGTTTCTGAGGACTGTAACCTAATGCTCTGATACCATCTCTGTAACAGCCCCAAATCCGGGGTCAGGGATTTAGGGTAGTCATGATCCATGTACTCCTTGCCTTACCTGTATTACTCACACCATTCATAATTCACCTGCTCATGACCCCACCACATATGTCTCTCACACACACACACAGGTTAGAGTCTCAGAAACGACACAATACAACAACTGCGGAATAAATAATTTTTATTACAATACCCAAATGTCTTTTGAATCTGTTACTGATACAATTTCTAAGTATTGTTACATTACCAACTTAGCCTTCTGATGCTCACAATCCTCTAATACCATTCATGTCTATACATAAGTTGAATACCAAAATCCGTAGCCTGATTCGATTGGTTCGTACTACTCTCGGGATCACTGCTAGAAACCGTTTATGGAAATGCCTTGCGAGGTATGTGCCGTCCCTTTGGCATCCTGCTTCGCTGCTATATAATATATATATAAAATAATAGCAAGAGTGAGCGATAGCTCAGCAAGATAATGAAAGTATGGCATAATTCTGCCTTTAATTCAACGCAGAAATAAAGCGGGTATAAGACAATAATTTGTCAAAATATCTCGATACTGAAATCATTTTCTTATCGGAATGTATTCCAAAAATAGTACCATTGCTGTATTTCAAATATCATTTCCATAGTACTCTGCAACTTTCAATATTCATACTCTGAACAAAGTTCTAGTATAATATAAAAGATGAAGTAACAAGGTAACTCAGTATATCCTTTCCGTAAAATGTATGCTATATAAAATATAAGCAGACTATCAACATATAACTTGAAAGATGAAGTTATAAGGAAAATTCAAATATCATCTTTCATATCAAACATTTACCTCATATCATAATTTGGAAATAAAGACAATGTAAAATATTTCCAATCCATTTTCTAATCTCATCTGCTTCCATATATCTTTTTCATAAAATCATATACCTTTTTGTAATCTCATATGCTTTCTTAAAACTCATATGCTTGTATAAACTTGAATAAGCTTGTGTAAACTTTCTTTCTCTGAAAACTTGCATAAAACATGTTCTTTCATGGATGATGAACTATAGATGGAGATTCTAGGCGACAGGAATACCCCTACGATGATCAGTCGCAAGGCGTATCCCCCATGGTCTTTTTCTACGTAGAAGGGAAGAATAGACAGTCTCTCACTGACCTACCTCCCCGCCTTCGGTTGTAGGTGGGAAGAACAGACCCGTTCATAGTCCGTCGGTCTGTTACTCTCCTCTTACCCTACGGTCGGGCACTTACTTATCATGTAAGGGAAGAACAGACCCGTTCATAGTCCGTCGGTCTTATTGTAATTCCCTTAGGGGACAGGCGCCACTCAGTCCCTTACATATTGTCCGAGTTCAATTGAATCCACAATTCTGAAACATAAAGCTCCTTTCCCTTTTTCCTCAAGTATACGACTCCACAAAGTAGTCATATCTGGTTGGAAAGGAAAATTCACCCATATTTCCCAAGCTGATGCTTGTTCATGGATACAGCTTATTCCACTCATCTTACTCCTCGAGTCTTGAGGAAGTAATCAAAAATCAGTTTGATGGTAGCATACAAAACTGTTAAATAGTTTCGAAAGATTTAGGACCGGGCAGTCCACCTGGAACAAACATAAAATCTTGAGAATGGTCCCATGAGTCTTTGTAGTTTGAGCGAACATTTAAGTCTTTCCGAATATAGACTTAAAAGGGAAATAGATTTGGGAACCTTCTCTAATTATATTTATAATTGTCTGAATAAAACTTTATTAGTTATCTAGGGTTAAAGAATAGTTTTCACAAAATACTTCCTAAAGAAGTAGGGCTTTAAATAATTAATGAAAACTATATTTCATAAAGAATATTTATTTAGAAGTAATTCCCAAATACTTTCTTAAGAAAATAATGGATAATAGTATAATAATATAACCCTAGATAACAACTGATACCATTCCCGGTCCGTAGAATAAATACAGAGTATATACCCCCTACTGAGGGATTTTCTTGACATATCGACTTACATATATATTACCATAACCATAACTTATAGTCCAACTTATACTAATAACTTTTACTTAGCATCATAAGTATTGTTTCGAAATCATGAACACATAGCATATATCTCAATATCTTTTATTTATCACAACAACAGTTTATAGAGGCATAGGTTTGAAAAACTTGCATGCATCTATCATATGCATATATTCCATCTCAACAATTTTATACCATCACATCCATATACGACGTGAGGTTTGAAAGCATGCATAATACCATATGAATCATCAGAATATTATAACTTAAAATAAAGCATGGAATGAGAAAACTTGCCTGATGCTCGAGAAGTGATAGGGGTTCGCGACGATGCCGGACAATCTAGACAAAGTCAAAGCAAACGCACGATTAATCCCCTGGATAATCCACTTGTACTCAATGCTTAAACACGTAAGCGAAACACAACCAAGGAATTACTAGCTCGTTATAGGCTCATACTAAGTCCACATTTAGTCGACAATTACTTAAGTCGTAGGTTTAGTCCGAAATCGATCCTCGAATACAAGTTATACTTAACCATTTACAACATTGGTTTCTAAGTCATGTTCTTAGTGGTTTTCACTTGCGCGACCTCGGCTAAAACATTTTTATAAAATCGAAAATAATCTTTTTAATCCGAATCTTTATCGTGAGCCTTCCTAACTGTCTCTGGAATTATTACTCAAAGTTTCACATTTTAATATGGCTTCTAAGTGGTCCAAATATAGCCTCAAAGTGACTGACCAGAGATGGGTTGTTCCTCCGAACGGCGTTTACTAAAACTCACTTTTCTCTTAAACCGTAATTCGTATAGACATGATCTTTATACCAAAACAACCCTTAAAACAAGACCTACATGTTCATGGTCAGTGTTGTTCAAAAATATTCCAAGACCAGTTCGTAATTCTTGCTCAAAACAGCCTTAAATCAAATGGGCATTACGACGGCTATAATCGTAACGTTTCCCGGTTTTTGTTATGTCAAAACCTCTTAAAACCAAATAAATTCAACAACCCAACAATTTTTACAACATAATCAGTTTATATAATTCAAGAACATATCACCAACATCAACCAACAACAAGTATCCATCAAAATTTAACCATACATACTCCAAATTCCATAAACATGCTTATTCTTGAACATTACTAAAAACTTCACTTAAAATCCAACATAAATCAAAGGGTGGATGAGTGGTATACCTTCCTTGAATCCTTAAACACACCACAAGAGCTTGTAAGCCTTAAGAGGATCTTTACCTATGGTTATCATCCTTAAACTTGCAAAAGAAAATCAAGAACAAGTTATGAACTTTCGGAGTTACTATACACCAGTTTAAAGAACTGGAAAAATGAAGGTCTTACCATGCTCAAATAGAAGAAACCCGTGAAATAAGAAATGTAGTTTATCTCAAGACCTTTCAAACAAGATATAGATCGAAATTGTCCACCGAGAAATGAAGGAGATATGAATTTTTCAATCCGGCCGTTTTGCTTTAGCCGAAATGAAGAAAAAGAATGGTTTTTGGTTTTGGTTGATTTTGATGAAATGAATTTGTTTTGTTGTCATGTCTTGGTTTTTTCTTTTGGTGAGACATAAGCATTGTCCTTGTCATCAGGACACATGTCGAGCCATGGAGGGTCATGGTGGCAAGCAGGGACACATGTCAAGCACTGGAGGGTCATGGTGGCAAAGCAGCTTTACTAGTTTGTTTCTTTTCACATGGATGATCCAAATGTTGCATCCCTCGAATTAATCTTGTTACATGTTACTTCCATGTCTATATTTAATCCTGTAAATGTTGCCTTGTTCCTCTTAAAACGATTCGAAATATTTCCCAAAAAGAGCGAATAAAAACTCTACGCGATTCTCGCAGTGAATAGTAACTATTCACTATTCACTTCAACAATCGAATCCTTAAATCGACTTTAATAAAATAATAAAATTCCAAAATATTAAATACTCAAATCCTCAATTTTAATATCTCATTTCTTGAATATAATAATATATAATTCGCTGCCCGGTCAGATACTATACCAAAATAAAATTTGGAATTTCTGAATTCCGATCGTCTTTGCATTCACTTATTTACTCCGTAGATCACTAATACGACTTCGGAACATCCACACTACGTCTCATACATAGGTGGTATGAAAATTTTTCTTAACCCTCAAAATCACTATTCATCCACCAATTTCACTATTCACTGATGCACTTAATCATAAAAAAAAATAATTTAATTTTACCAAAAATTCGGGTTATTATAACCTACATATTATAGCATGCATGTCAAGCAAAACCCCTTGTATAACATGCATATCAAGCAAAACCCCTTTAATAATTGAACATTTAACACCCAATACATGCATATACATAACCTATTGCTTAAAATTAATGAATACACATTAAATTAATGCCATATATACATATTATATGCATACATATGTTCATATAAACACATATTCATACAAAAATGAATTAGAAATGGCTTTAAAATGAAAATATACACACATATTGCTTAAAACGAGGATGAAAATTGAAAAGTGAAATAGAAGGCTTACTAAACAAAGTTATAAAACCTACCAGATTTGGTAGGTTTACTTTCCTACCATATGTGGTAGAAAATGATCATGGCACAATGAAAATTTTTTATTTTCAAAAAAAATGGTTTATTACTTTTAAAGAGTTTTTTTATATATGTAAACCCTTAAACTTAGGACTTATTGTAGAACATGTACTTTTATATATGTACTGCAACGTGTGTAATGCATACACTGCAATATATATGTGTATATATATATATAAATTATATGATTTACCATTAGTTACATTGAACTTTTGCCTACTTTTAAATGTGGGTTAATGATGTGGATGATGTGATTCTATCATTGTGAAAATGCAGGGATGGTGGGATTCTATAATTGTGGGGGTCAACGATGTTGATGGTGGGATTTCGTACCAATATTCGGTAGGATTTGGTTCTTGTATTTACAAAAATTCGGTCTCACAATACACCATTTTCTACAATATTCTAGGTAGGATGGGGTCGTCCTCTCCTATCATGTTTTTTTGGTAAGATCTATACTTTAGAAAATAGAAATGTACGTCTGTCGCGTATTCATTATCTTTGAACTACTTGAAATACTTTAATCGAATATACATGTTAGAAGCTGCATGTTCCATCAAAGTTAACAATTACGTACAATATAGTGTTTATTTTGATAGGGTTTCTTTGATGGTTGATAAACGTTTGAAGTTAAAACACAAATCTATTTGGTACATTCTTCAAAGTATATTGTGAATGAGTTGATATCTGAGTTTAATTTGAATTTAGAAAATATCAATTTTGGATTGGAACAACACTACAAGGAAACAGGACAAAACCGACCAAACAAATGGGTCGGTTATATCAATAATCGGTCGGTTTAACAGATAAAACCGACCAAC
Source organism: Heracleum sosnowskyi (assembly GCA_030848705.1). NCBI lineage: Eukaryota > Viridiplantae > Streptophyta > Magnoliopsida > Apiales > Apiaceae > Heracleum > Heracleum sosnowskyi. The sequence continues at coordinate 1,423,204 of JAUIZM010000016.1, read as the reverse complement.
GGCAATGGTCGGTTAAACCCTGGTCGGTTATGCTGAATTGGTCAGGTTTAATGTCATAACTGACCACTCACAACGGTCGGTTATGTGACTTCCCATTTTATTCAATGTGGGTCCTCTTTGCCACACGTGTCCATACGTGGCACCAGGTCAGCAATAAAACCGACCGTGCTCGGTCGGTTATGACTTCCAAAAAAAGTTTGACCAAGAATAAAACCGACCACCGTCAAATGTACACAATTGGTCGGTTTTTCAACAGAAAGTTTGTTAATTGACAAAACCGACCGTGCGATGTCCACACAATATAACCTTCAAGCATTCCTTTAGATAGCAAATGAAATCTAATTTCATCAATGTCTAACCAATTCAAATTCTTACAACGCTTACAAGGACATTTCATCAAACCACCTTCCTCCACTCCTTGATTCTTTGCAAAATTTAAAAATATCTCTACACCATTCCTATATTCGGGAGTTAAAGAAATTTTATCACTTTGTACTTGATTACCTATCCAACTTCTATCCATATTTGCCATCTACATGAATTAATATGTAAACAAATGATTTAACATTCATATTCAACTATAAAAACACATACATATATACATTGCATTATAAAAAAAATGTAATCATAATTAAATATAAATATAGATAAAAGAAAACTTACATTAATTATATAATATGTATCACTTCTTCTCTTTGTTTTCTTCAATACTCTTCTTCTTTTTTCTTCTATCTTTCTCTTCTATGTCTTTTTCATTTGAAGAAATGAGTATTTTAAGCTAAAATTAAAATAAAGTAGAAGGATATAACCGACCGCCGTCGGTCGGTTATGACTGTAACATAAAACGACGTCATTTTGGCATATTGCAGTACACAATAATTCAAATTTTAATATTTTTAATTCATTTTCCGGTAAGTAGTATAACCGACCGATGCTCCTGGTCGGTTTTGTGGTTGCCATGTCAGTAGTATAACTGACCGATCTTATTGGTCGGTTTTGTTCGCGCCACGTCAGCAAAAACGATGTCGTTTTACTTTAATCTACAGTCATAACCGACCGAATGACAGTCGGTCGGTTTCAACCGCTCTAATTTGTGACGGTCGGTTTTAGACGGTCGGTTTTGCCGTGTTTCCTTGTAGTGCAAGCTTATAATTTTGTGGGATGAATAAAAATTTTATTTTAAATGTTTTCAAATATTTAAGTGTTTGATTATAACTAAACTACCTTTATAATTTTATTGACAGATGTATATTTGTAAAGTTTTTATTCATTCGTTATCTCATATCAACTTTTCTTACGCAATTACTAATAGTTAAAGGTTTTAAATTTACACTCGACTGGATTTTACTATCAGAAATTTTGTGGAAGATGTATTCATATCACAGGAAGAGAGAATCTAAAAGTCATTCTATTAAAATTTCTATTAGTACACCTCAATTTTCTAATATTTGGACCACCTAATTAAAAATATTTAATTAAAATAAGTAAGTATGCAAATTTTCAAATAATTTAGTTATTTGGATCAATTTCTTTTTATCAAAAAAGAATCAATCAATCTTTACCAACGTTATATAAGAAAACAATCAATCAATACTATTATATAATAGACGAAACATTAAAAGTTTGGTCGGTCGGTATGGTACGTTGTGATTTTACTTAATTGCCCTTTTTTAAATTCGTGTTTTTACTTAATTAACCTTACTTATTTATAGAAATATATTATTAAATAATAATATTACATATTTATAACCAATTACCTTTTTCACCTAAAATACATTATTTTTTTAATTTTTTCTAACAAATTCCCCTACTTTTTCAAATCTATCACGGACAATTACTTTTTTTAACTAAAACATGTTAGTTTTTCTATTTTTCCATGCTAAAACCCCTCATTTTCCAAAAATATCATGGACAAACTTTTAGTTATTTATTTTTAAATATAATATTATAATTATTTTTTAAAAAGTTTACTTATTTTAACATGGCTACTTATTTTTCTTAACAAATGCAATTACTAAAAATATTAAAATATAAATAATCAAATACCTATTTATAACCAATTACCTTTTCAGCTAAAACACATTATAGAATTTTTCTAACAAAGTCCCTCATTTTCTAAATATATCACGGGAAATTGTCTTTTTCAATTTATTTTTTCTATTTTTCTCACTAAAATCCATTATTTTTTCTAAAAATATCACGGACAAACCCTTTACTTATTTATTTTAAAACGATTTTAAATAATTTAAATTATTAAATTTTAAAACCTCATTTTCCAAAAATATCACGGACATTTACCTTTTTAAACTAAATATATGTTACATTTTTTATTTTTCCATACTAAAACCCCTTTTTTCCAAAAATATAACGAGCAAACCCTTACTTATTTATTTTAAAATCTGTTTTAATGTTTTTAATTAATTAAAAGTGTTTAGCTATTTTTACATGCCTACTTATTTTTTTAACAAATACAATTAAAAAATAATAATAAAATAACAATTAACAATCCGTGCATCGCACGGGTTTTAAGCTAGTATCATTATAAACTCCATACTCTACAACTTAAATTTGGATAAAAAATATTCTAACAATAGACATAATTTTCACATCTATACGGCAAATTGTCAAAATTCAATCATTAAATCAATACAATCTTATAATATACCAAACATAAAAAGTTTGGTCGTTAATTTTACTTAATTATCCTTATTTATTATTAAATAATAACATTATTTATAATCAATTACCATTTTTATCTTTACTTATTATTAAATAATAACATTATTTGTAAACAATTACCTCTTTAGCTAAAATACTTTACTTTTTCTATTTTTTTTCTAACAAAATACCCTCTTTTTCTAAAAATATCACAGACAATTACCTTTTCCAACGAAAACATGTTACTTTTTTTTTTTTTTTTTACTAAAATTCCTCATTTTCCAAAAATATACGGGCAAACCCTTACTTATTTATTTTAAAACGTATTTTAATACTTTTAATTATGGGCAATTACATTTTTCAACTAAAATATGTTATTTTTTCTTACTAAAACCCCTCCTTTTTCAAAAATATCACGAGCAAACCGTTACTTATTTATTTTAAAATCTACCTTAATACTTTTACTTATTTAAAAGAGTTTAACGTGCGTACTTATTTTTTTTAACAAATGAAATTAATAAAAATAATAAAACGTAAATAATAAAAATGATAATTATTAAAAACAATTCGTGTATCACATGAATTTTAAGCTAGTATATTTATAGATTGCACTAATAGAAAAGTTTCATATTATGATCTTTAGAAATTCCAAGCTCATATATTATTAGTCTAATTAATATAGCAGTCAAATATGACAACCACATCATCTTTTCTAATATTGAAAATTTTAAGTAAACAAATAGTATATTTTTCAAATGATGAAAATTCTCTCTTTTTTTTTTTGGCGTTTGACAAACTACCAATTTTACAAAATCTCTTAATCACGAGTAAAAGTGATCGTGTCTCAATCATTTTTTTTATACATATACATCTATACAATTTTAAACTTAAATTTTAGTTTTAGTCTAATGTTTACTTCAAAATATTGAAGTTCAATTAAAAATTGGTTAAAATGAAATTTTTTTAATATTATAATTTTGAATTATTTTTTATCTCAATTTTGAATTTTTCTAAATATTTCAATTGATTTAAAATATGATAAAAATGACCTTAATGACCCATGCATGTATATGAAATTTACAATCAATTTTTTTGATTTTATCGTATATTGAGAAAAATATATGTTATAACTCAACAATTATATATTATAATGATCAATTTATTATATTATATAAAAATTCATATATACCATAGTGTTATGGAATAAAAACTGTGTTTGCGAATTTAATGCTAGGGTTAGAGAGTTTCGAGCTTTAATGGTTGCTCTTGTTGTCGGGGGCTAACTCGGTCTTAACAAGATGCCTACGTATCTCTAGTGTTTAGAGAATCAAGCCAATAAAAACGTAGTTCTTGGTGTTGCCCTCAGGGCTATGGCGGCAGGGGCACACCAAGGACGTAGTGACTTGTACGTCCTTATTCGAGGATGAAGTCTAAAACGTTGTAGATGACGTATGGAGCTGTGTCCAAAACGTAGTCCTGAGATGAGGGGTCAGACCCTTTATATAGGCATTTAAAAGCCTAATGGATAAGTATTGATTTCTTTGAAGGATAAGTCTTATCCTTAACGGTGGATAAGTATTGACTTTCTTAAAGGATAAGTCTTATCCTTGACGTTGGATAAGTATTGACTTTCTTGAAGGATAAGTCTTATCCTTGATAGTGGATAAAGATAAATTCTAGATCCTTCCTTGTAGGAGTTGTTTCCATATCATAACGGACTTGTATTGAAACAAGCCCACTTGTATTAAAACAAGCATGTATTGGACGTCTTCTAATACAGGTTGTACTTTTAGCTCAAATATTAATTACGAAATTAATATTTAATTAAAGTTTAGGGCCTTATTAATGGGCCTTATTTATGGACCATCTAGGTTTAAATAATGCAATATTAATTATGACTTTAGGGTTATTTTTAACCCATATCATTTGCCCTCCAACTTCTATGATAATGCACTAGGATTTCATAAAAGTTATACCGGTCTTTTTCGAGACTTGAGGTCTTTTTATCCCTTACCTGGGACGTACTACCCTTTTTGGGGATTTTAATATACACTAGTGTTTCACGAGTATCGTCTTGGTGTAAAGTGTGGAGCGACCTACACATTTACGACGATTTTGCCTTATTCGTGGCTAACTTGACATTTGCATAAGCATTTTATGTCTTATACCGTTTTGTTTTGGCTTCAAGCCTTTCATTGAGCATATCGAATGATGGGGTTTGGACTGAATGTCTTAGGTTTCTGGGGTTTCAACCCTTTACCCTTACGAGTTCTTACTAATAGCTGCACTCGCAGTGATTCATTCTCAAGTATATTATATCAAACTTCTCCTGAGCTTGAAATTTTTGCTAATTGACAATAGGCATCTTAGACTTTCATTTGTATGTTTATTAGCAACATTCACTCTTCGGGGTTCGATGTATTCAACTCTATTTGTGTAGTTGACATGCATATTTTGTATGCTTTACTTTGCATTCATTTGTAGTTTATCTTGGCAAAGCTTTGAAGATGTTTCTACCAATCAAAATGGGTTCAACCCTTCATCTATTTTCTAGGAAGCTCGTGATTTCATCGAACCTTATTTCTACTTGTCCTACTAGTGGATCCTTTTAGGATGCACTAAACATAATAAACTTTTAAGTTTGAGGCATGCCAAGTCCTTGGCACCTCATGCCCTTCGAGGGTTTCTAGCTTATACAAGCCTCATCCAAACACATTCTTGACTTTGTAGGGCCCTTCCTCATTAGGGGCTAATTTTCCTTTCTGTCCAACCCCGGATGCTTCAATCTTTCTGAGAACCAAGTCTCCTTGACGAAAGAACCTTTTTTTAACCCTCAAATTGTAGTAGAAAGATGCTCGCTTATGATGTTCTACGATCTTGGCATTTGCCTAATCTCTGACTTCATCAATTAGATCAAGAGCCAACCTCATACCTTCTTCGTTAGATTCAGGCTCAAAGGCCCCTACTCTTGGGGAGGTATGAGTAATCTCCACTGGCACCACGGCTTCTGCCCCATAGGCTAACAAAAATGAAGTTGCTTCAGTAGTAACCTTGCAAGTGGTACGATATGCCCAAAGTATAGGGAGCAACTCGTCCACCCAAGTGTTACTTGAGCGTTCAACTCTCTTCTTAAGTCCATCTAGGATGATTCGGTTGGCTACCTCGGCTTGTCCGTTTGCTTGAGGATGAGCAACTGATGTGAATCGCAACTCAATGTTGTTCTCCTCACAGTACTTTTTGAAATCTTCATTGTCAAACTACTTCCCATTGTCCGTGACCAGGATTCGTGGGATTCCATATCAACACATTACACTTTCCCAAATAAATTGCAATACTTGTTTGGTGGTTATCTTGGCTAGAGGTTTAGCCTCAATCCACTTAGTGAAGTAGTCAATTGCCACTATCAAGAATTTTCTTTGTGCACTTGCCATTGGAAATGGTCCAAGTATATCCATTCCCCACATGGCAAATGGAATAGGTGAATTTATAGATGTCAACATTTCAGGTGGTTGTCTAACCACTGGTGCATGCTTTTGGCACCATTCACACCTCTTCACATAATTTTTAGCATCTGCAAGCACGTTTGGCCAATAGAAACCTAAACGAGTGATTTTATGAGCAATGGCCCTGCCCCCCAAGTGCTGCCCACAAATTCCCTCATGAACTTCTTTCAAGGCTAACTCCGCGTCATGGGGTCGTAGACACTTAAAGTAAGGAATGACAAAAGACTTTTTGTATAAGATCCCTTCGATCAAGGCGTACCTCAATGCTCTCACTATCAACTTTCGTGCCTCCAAGGCATTATTTGGTAACCAAACGGTTTCAAGATGAGCCTTAATGAGGTCTATCCAACAGCCACCTATGTCAATAAGTGTTATTAGTTTTCCATTGATGCTCGGGGTATTCAAGACTTGGAAGTATACACTTCCGACATAGTTCTCTATCTCAGAAGAAGCAAATTTTGACAAGGCATCGACCTTCATGTTTTCTTCTTTAGGGATGTGTTCCATATAGCATTCATCAAACTAGGCCATGATGGCTTTCACAAGCTTCAGATATTTGGCCATGGTTTCATCCTTAGCCTCAAATTCTCCAGTTACTTGTGAGACTACCAATCTCGAGTCGCCCCATACTTTGTGAGTATTAACTCTTAAGGCCCCAGCCAAACCTAAGCCGACTATCAGGGCTTCATACTCAGCTTCATTGTTTATTGTCAGAAAGTCCAACTTTAGTGCATACTTAATGAGAAATCCATTGGTACTTTGTAGCACTAAACCTGCTCCGCTTGATTTTGTTTTTGATGCCCCATCAAAATAGAGCACCCAGTATTCCTTAAATACCATCTCTTCATCCTGTTTTTCAACTTCTTTGCCCTCCAAGGGTACTATTTCCTGCCCCCCGACTTCTTGGTTGTCGATGGTACATTCAACCATGAAGTCAACAAATGCATGTGCTTTAATGGCCGTTCGAGGCTTATACTTGATGTCGAACTCTCCCAACTCAATCTCCCATTTGATCAGTCTTCTGCTGACCTTAGGACTATGCAGGATGTTTCTTAATGGTTGGTCAGACAAGACTTCTATCTTATGCGCCTGAAAGTACGGGCGTAATTTTCTTGAGGCCATGATCAAGGCTAAGGCAAACTTTTCTATCAGAGAGTAGTTTACTTCTGCTCCGTGCAGAATTTTACTCACATAGTAGATGGGTTTCTGAACCTTTGATTTTTCCTTCACCAAAACAGCTCCCAAGGCGGTGTTTGAAACTGCCAAGTATAGATAGAGCGTTTCTCCAGGTTTTGGTTTTGCCAACAATGGTGCTTCAGTCATGTATTTTTTCAAGGCCTCAAAGGCTTCTTAGATTTCTGTTGTCCACTCAAAATTTTTCATGTTCTTCAATGCTTTGAAGAAGGGTAAACACTTTTCCCCTGACTTGGAGATGAACCTTCCCAACGATGCCACTCTCCCAGTGAGTTTCTGAACATCTTTAACGGAGTGAGGTGGTTCCATATCCACAATTGCTTTAATTTTGTCGGGGTTGGCTTCAATTCCTCATTTATAGACCATTAGACCCAAAAACTTGCCTGACCCTACGCCAAAGGCGCACTTGGCAGGATTCAACATAATTTTATGGTGTCTCAGCACTTCAAATGCCTCTCGGAGGTGCTCTATATGATCGGCCTTATCGAGGCTTTTGACTAACATGTCATCCACGTAAAACCTCCATGGTCTTGCCAATGAGATGTTTGAAAATTTTGTTCACAACTAACCTTTGGTATGTGGCACCTGCATTCTTGAGTCCAAATGTCATCCTTATGCATGTTGATTTGGTTGTATCCGTTGAAGCCATCCATGAAGCTTAGCATTTCGTGCCCTGTAGTGGCATCTATTAAAGTGTCGATCCTTGGTAGGGGAAATAGTCCTTAGGACATGCATCGTTAAGTCCGTAAAGTCTACGCACATTCTTCACTTTCCATTGTCTTTCTTGACCATTACTGGGTTATCAAACCATTCAGGGAATTAAATCTATTCAATGAATCCTGCTTCTAAGGGCTTATCTACCTCTTGCTTTATTGCCTCTTGTCTTTCTGGAGCAAATTTATAAATCTTTTGCTTCACTGTCTTCCTTTCGTAATCTACGTTCAACTTGTGAGTTATCAATTGGGGATCAATCCCTGGCATATCAGTTGTTTTCCAAGCAAAAACATCTTCATTATCTTGGAGGAACGATATAATCTTGCCCTTCCAGGGTTCAGGCAACAGTGCTCCAATGTTAGTGACGTTATCTGGTTCTCCTAGAACTAAGGGGATATGGATCAAATCCTCAGTTGGCTTTCCCCTTCTATCTTCATCAATCCTTGAATCCATGTCCTCAATTGGGAGAACCTACCCCCCGACTCCATCAGGTCTTAGTACGGCTACATAGCAACTTATAGCCATTTTCTGATCTCCTCGCTCTTCACCAACCCCATTCCTTGTTGGGAACTTAATTTTCAGATGGTAAGACGAGGCTACAGCCTTGAATGCATGAAGGCCCGTCCTTCCAAGGATCGCGTTGTAGGTTGAAGTTGCTTTTATAACTATGAAGTTCAACATCTGAGTAGACGTATTCGACCCTTACCACATTGTCATAGGGAGTTGGATTGTGCCTTCCACCTTCGACTCCACTCCATTGAATCCATATATGGGCATATTCGAGGGTGTCAACTGAGAGTCAGTATAGCCCATCTTGATAAAAGCATCATGGAACAAGATGTCCATTGAAGCTCCATTGTCTACTAGAACTCTTTTTTTTTCAGAATTCCCTATCACGGGTACGATGACTAAGGGATCATCGTGGGGAAACTTTACTCCTTCCAAGTCTGAATCATCAAAACCTATTGATATTTCTGTTCGGGCACGTTTCGGTGCTTCTCCAACCACAGTCATTACTTCTCGGGCATAGGCTTTCCTTGAGTTTCGGGAGGACCCAGCAGCAGTTGGTCCTCCGAATATCATGTTGATGACTGGCCCTCGGGGCTTGGGATAACGATCTTGATCGTTGTCCCTTCTGTCGTGATCCTTCCTTTCATAGTTTCCTCTTTGACTCCCTTGATTTCCATCCGTAGTGAATTTATTGAGCTTTCCTCTTTGTATCATAAACTCGATCTCATCTTTCAGTTGTCTGCAATCATCCGTGTCGTGACCGACTTCCTTGTGGAACCGACAAAATTGGTTTTGATTCTGTTTAGACATGTTAGTCCTTAGTGGCTCCGGCCATCGGAGATCCTCCTCCTTTGCTATTTCCATCAGAATTTGGCTCCTGGGAGTGTTTAATCTTGCATACTCCGTAAACTTTGGCCCAAAATTGTTCCTCTTGGGTGGAGAATCAGAATCCTTTGACGTTCTAGGAAACTTTTCCTTGAAGTCGTACTCCTGAGTTTCCTTTCTTTTCTTTGAATTTCCACTGCCACCAGCAGTGGGTTCATACTTTCTCATGCTTTCTTCAGCCTTGATGTATTTTCCGGCTCTATCTTGGAGCTTCAGCATGCTCTCGGGTGGATGTTTTGCCAATCATCTTTTGAAGTGATCATCAGTGGTTCCTTGCTGCAGGGCTATCATAGCTACTTTGTCCTCCAAGTCCGGGACTTTCAGAGCCTCCCGGGTGAATCGGTTGATATAATCCCTTAAAGCTTCATTCTTTCCTTGCTGGATTCCCATGAGTGATGCAGAACTTTTCTCATGCACCCTTCCACTAACAAATTGATTGATGAACTCTTTGCTTAGTTCCTTGAAAGACCCAATGGAATTGTGAGGTAGACGGCTATACCAACGTTGGGCCATGCCTGCCAAGGTTTGTGGAAACGCCCTACACTTGACCGCATCATTGGTTGGCTGCAACAACAGTGCATTAGAGAAGGTTCTTACGTGATTCGCGGGATCCCCCGTTCCATCATAAGCTTTTATCGTTGGCATCTTAAATTTCCTGGATATGTTAGCTTTCATGATGTCTTGAGTAAACAGTGGTGTAGGATCATCAGGATCTCCTAGGGGCAACAAAACACTAGGATCACCCCTTGGGGCTTCAGCCCTCTTGGTTCTTCTTGGTGTTGGGTCCATATTGATTATCGGGACTCTTCCAGTTGCTTGGCTTTGTGCTTTCGCGGCCTCCTGTTCTGCCAGTAATTTCTTGAGCCTTGCAGCCTCTGCCTCATGGGCCGCAATCTTTTCCTTAGTAGTTTGGGGTTGTTCCTGATTTGTTTGGGAAGAACGTCTCCTCCTTGGGGCAACATCCCTCTCTTCTCCAGTTGAATAATTCTCGTCCTCAGTATAGGGACCCGAGTAGTCTTGAATCAAAGGGGTCCGTCGAGTTTGAGTTTGTTGATTTTGGGGTCCCAGACCTTGTATGTAAGGAGGAACATATGCTTCATGGTAAGTGGGGTTGAGACCACTACTGCCTATCGTGGGTCGAGGAGGCATGCCATAATTTGGCATCCCAAGAGTTTGAGTTGTGTATTGAGGAAGATCTGTAGTATGAAGTTGAAGGCCACTTGGTGCATTCATGAGCAGTGGGGAGGTCGTGATTGGTTGCTGGTGAGTGGTCTCTTGTGGATTAGATCCATGAACGACCATTTACCGGGGATTCGTCCCTTCAACCGAAATTGGGATTTTCGGTCCTTGAGTGGTGGTGAGGGGGATATTCGCCCCTTGAATGCCAGTGGTTGATTTCCGTGAGTATCAGCCTCAGAAGTTTGAGTATCTCGAGTTGTTCTTCGTGTGTTTTCCATGGTTGATGTTGTCTTCCCACAGACGGTGCCAAATGTTATGGAATAAAAACTATGCTTGCGAATTTAATGCTAGGGTTAGAGAGCTTCGAGCTTTAATGGCTGCTCTTGTTGTCGGGGACTAACTCGGTCCTAACAAGATGCCTACGTATCTCTAGTGTTTAGAGAATCAAGCCAATAAAAACGTAGTTCTTGGTGTTGCCCTCGGGGCTATGGCGGCAGGGGCACACCAAGGACGTAGTGACTTGTACGTCCTTATTCGAGGATGAAGTCTAAAACGTTGTAGATGACGTATGGAGCTGTGTCCAAAACGTAGTTCTGAGATGAGGGGCCAGACCCTTTATATATGCATTTAAAAGCCTAATGGATAAGTATTGATTACTTTGAAGGATAAGTCTTATCCTTAACGGTGGATAAGTATTAACTTTCTTAAAGGATAAGTCTTATCCTTGACGGTGGATAAGTATTGACTTTCTTGAAGGATAAGTCTTATCCTTGACAGTGGATAAAGATAAATTCTAGATCCTTCCTTGTAGGAGTTGTTTCCATATCATAATGGACTTGTATTGAAACAAGCCCACTTGTATTAGAACAAGCATGTATTGGACGTCTCCTAATACAGGTTGTACTTCTATCTCAAATATTAATTACGAAATTAATATTTAATTAAAGTTTAGGGCCTTATTAATGGGCCTTATTTATGGACCATCTAGGTTTAATTAATGCAATATTAATTATGTCTTTAGGGTTATTTTTAACCCATATCACATAGTTTATCATCGAGTAATAGTCTAATTGATCATTGTAAATAATTGTTGTAGTTTTGTAATATTTTCAAGTTTGGCACATTCGTTTATGTTAATCCCAAATGACCTAACAGAATTGTAGAAGGGGGGGGGGGGGTTGAATACAATTCTAGATATTTCTCAAACTTAAAACAACTTTCGAAATAAAACTGAACTTATAAAATAAAAACACAAGCACTTAAATAATTTCAGTTGGATTGTTTGATGATCCAACTGAAGTGTTTTTATTGCGGAAATAATCTCTGATACAAAATGTACACAGCTGCTCAGTTACAAGAATGTAGAGAAGTTTGCTCTCAAAGATAGCTAATACAATCTATTTGTTTTTCTTCTCACACTTCTATTTTAACTGCTACACTTGGTTATAAATATTCCCAAGTTTACAATGCTATTTTTGGCTACTCTAAAGTACACTAAAGGTAACCGCCAGTAGCTTGCTTTTCATCCCTTTTGTCCAATGGTCCTTGGAGATCTTTTTCTTCTGTCTTCAGTTTTTTATAGTGATCCCACTCAAAAACCAGATTGGAAATTGGAATGTTTCCTTATTCCCTATGTCCATTTTGATGGCTTCCAATGCAAAGTACACTTCCAAATCTCCCTTTTGATCTGTCAGAAAACTGTCACTATCACTTTGTCAACTATTCAGAAAAGCAATAATGATTCGTTGATAGCATGGAGATGTGTTTCGTTGATAGCTTTATTCTTCATTCCGTTTATGGTGTATTCCTCGTTTCGTTGATAGAGTAATCTTCATTTCGTTGAAGGACTAATCTTCATACCGTTGATAGAGTAATCTTCATACCGTTGACATGTCTTCACTTAGGCAAAATAACATGGCTTAATATATTTACAATTCACCGGCCTATTTTGCCTATCTAGTACTAAGTCAACATGACTTAGAAAACCTATCTAATACATACAACAAAATGCATATCAAACTGTGAAGTATTGTACAGTGCAATTGCTACATCACTCATTTCGTTGATGAGCTTCCTGTCAACGAAACGCTGCAAAGCATGCCATTCCGTTGACAGTTACAAAATGACTTAATACAAAATCTACTAAGTTTTTTTATAATTATCATCAAGAACAACATATTCCTAACAATCTCCCCCAATTTATGACTGATAGAATAACATCCATAAATCAAGAGCCTTGATGATAACAAAAACACTCAGTCAAATTACACATGATAAAAATAGAAATTGCATTAAGCTTCATTGAATTTAATTGAAATACAAAGTAGAAAATCTTACAAAACAAGTGCACAGAGTTGCTCCTCTAGTCTGAGCAGATTTTTCATCTTTGCCTCTGTGGTCTTGTTTTATTCCCTTTTCTTGCATTGTTCTCCTCAATCTGAGCTTGAAGTCTTCTGTAGAATATCTTCTCTTCTTCTTCTTGATTCCCCAACCTGGATTGCATTAATCTGAGAGTTTCATTGGATGCCTTTTCCAGTTGGTCTTCTATTCTGAAGAATCTTCTACAGTTGTTCTTGTCTCTGAATTCCATCATCCAAAAAGGTTGGAGATGAATTTTCTTTTCTTTTTGAGGGACCTTCAATACTCTGGGAAGTGCACCAGGCTTGTTCCAGCTAGCTTTGATTTGGCAAATTTTGGAGACAACCTCGGACTTGGCTGTTTTGGTGAAACCAAAATCTTTCTTCAGACATTTAAACACAGATAGAAGTGTCTGATAGTCTTCTCCCAGAATCCTGTGTAGAGGCCAAACCTGTTCTCTCCCACCCTTGTAGACAAACACCAATCTCTCTGGTAGTTTGTAAGAAGCTGCTATTCCTCTCACTTCAACCAGGTCATCAAGATTGATATGTAAGTCAGACTCCTCCCTGATATCAGCAATGTAGATGAAGTCTTCTGGGTTGGTAGGGGGTTTCTCAGCTTGTGGTCTCCTTACAAGAATTGGCTTAGCCTTGGTAGCCCTTAGCTTAGATTTCTTCTTTGGATCCATTTCAAAGAGGAATTTTGGAAAGTTGGCCTCATCAAACTCAATTGGCTCTCCTTTTGGCTCAATTGGCTGTTCATGGAAATTGACAGGATGTTTAGGATCATAGGCTAACTTTACCTCAGAAACTGGATCAGGAATTGTTGGAGGTGCAATAGGTACAGAAGAGTTTGTTGCAATACTCTGAGAGTCATCATTCTCAAAGGCTATGTTTCTCCTAGCTCTTGCCTTTGGTTGCCTTATGTTCTTCTTTGTACTCCTTTCATCTCTTGCTTTTTCTTCTAGCTGTCTTTCTTCTTCATCAAGAGATTGAGAAACTGCAAGAGCTTGCATTGCTGCTCTTTCTGATTCTTCAACCTTAGCTTCAGCAAAGTTTGGGTGACCAGCCCAAACACAGATTTCTTGTCCATTCCTATAGACAATTGCCCTTTGCTTTCTTATCTCAGGATCATTGATTTCCTTGCATTTTGTGATAAGTAGTCCAAGAAGCTTGAGCTCATCTGGATAAGGTGCAGGATAGAAAATCCTTGCTATGTTTTTGCCCTTTGGTTTAGCAGGGGACTTGGGAGATAAGCTTCTTTGAAATGTAGCTTGTTCCACATCCCTAATGCATGAAGTTTGTCCTTTTTCCTTCCTTGGACCTTGAGTGACTCCATGTAGAAGGGGCTTTACCTCATAGAAAGAATTGGTCTGTGGCTCCCATTCTGTTGACACTAAAACCATGGAATTCGTTGATGGTGTTGTAGAAGTAGCTTGATCCGTTGATGAATTTGAATTCTTTGCAGTTTCAGCTATCTTCTTGACGCTTGCTTCTATGTTAGACCAGTGGTCTTTGATCTATTATGCAAGTCTTAGCCGCATAGAAGCATCCTGAATCAGGTCTATTGCATCCATTTTTGTTAGCATCAAGAGAGATGATAGGGAGTCCCTGAGCTGCCAATAGCTGGGTTAGAAGTTGAGTTTGCTTCTCCTGTTCCTTTTGCATATGAGATAAAGTAGCTTCCACCTTGTCCACTCTAGAAGAGAGAGTCTTCAAGGAGGTAGCCACTTCAGGTTCCTTAGATAAAAACCTGTTCATCTTGGACACAGTGAGAAGAGGAAGCTTTTCATCTAGCCTCCTGTCAGTAGCATCCTTAAGATTGCTAATGGAGTCCTTGATTTCTGTAGCTTCAATCCTTGTCTGCAACATTTGTAGCCTTTGGACTTCCAGTGAATCCATAATGGCCTTGTAGAATTTCTTGTCCCTGGCATTTGCAGACTCATGAGCTAGATATGCCTCATTGTACTGCCTAGTAATAGCAGCATCCAGGTTGCATCTTCCTTGCATATCCTGAGAAAGCCAGTTTGGTGTAGGAGGCACCACAGAAGTCCCAGTCTGTGAAGAGATGGCCACCTGTAGATTGTCACCAAGACTGTCATAATCATCAGAAACATCAAACTCACCACTTTCTGTAGCTCCTGGAGACAAATTGGTGAATGAATCATGTGCTACTCTTTGCATAGATGCAGTTGTATGAATTAAGTGGAATGACCTCTCTGCCTCCACATTGCCCTGTTGAGCCATAATTTGATAGGCTGGCACAGGATGAGTAAAGGTCTCAGGATCCAGGGAAATACTATCCAGAGTTTGTTGATAATGCTCTTGGAAAGTAAGTTCCCTTTCTCCCTCATGGACCTCCATTAACTCATTAGCAATGGCTGCTTCCTCCCTTATAGCTCCTATAGTCCCTTCTCTCTCTCCTCTATTTTCTTGCATCATGGGCTCCCCATGGCTCACACCTCTCACACCCTCACCTTCACCTACTAAGGTGGAACCCTCAGCCTCTCCTTTTGCCTGACTGGAAGAAATAGTCAGCCTCTCACTCTCAGCCTCTCCTTTTGCCTGGCTGCAAGCCAGCCTCTCAGTTTCACTCCCTCTCAATCCTAGAAGTGTTTCAACTACCACTAGATCATCTGCACTAGTTGTGGAAACAACTTGATTTTCAATAAAAGGTGCAGAATGAACTATCAACGGTATGGTAGTTTGAACTGTCAACGGTATAGATACCGTTGATGGAGAAACACTTGTCAACGAAAGAGACTATTTCGTTGATGAAGTCAAGAAAGCACTTTGAGAAAGTGAAATTACAGTAGAATCTGTGGTGATTGATTTGAGAGATTGTTCCACAGATCCTCTTGTAACTTCAGAAAAGGATGATTGGTGGCCCAACAAATCACTTAACAAGTGATGGTCACCAATTTCAGAGTGGGGCTTCTCCAAAAAAAGAGTTGGAGAATCAGGGATAGATGAATGGATCATATCCACGTCTAATGATTGAGTTGGTGAATTTTGAGGAGTTGGTTCAAGATTAATATTTAGAGAGTGGGACTGTAACCCCAGAGTAATAATAGGAGTTACATCAAACTGAATTTGAGAAACTGGAAGTGTTGCTTCCAGTGTGTGTGCACCCTGTGAAACCTGGGATTTTTGCTTCACTCTCCTTTGGTATTGGGAAATAGTAGACTGTGGGCTTGAAGTGTCCCTTACCCTCTTGGAGTGTGCTCTTGGAGGAGAGCTTGTTTCAATAATTACATCCTTTTGGGAGGATGCAACTAGACTTGTGCTTAAATCCATATTACTCATTGTGCCTTGTTGGGAAGACACAATGGGGCTTGGCTGGATCTCACTCATCTCTCCTTCCTTATCCTTAGGGTTTCTTTTATGTTCACCCCTTCCCTCACCTCTCACAGCACCTACACCACTCCCCTTTGGTTGTGTAGTGGATTTTACAACAGGTGCCTTTTGAGAAGCACCTGAGGTTGGCTTGGAAGATTTCTTTGATTTTGGTTTTGTTGCTGGGACAGGAGCCTGTTGGGTCACAGCTACAGACTCCATAGCAACAGGGTTGGGTGAAACAGTAGAAGTAATAGCTATACTAGCAGGGATAGCAGTAGTTACCTCAATTATTGGCAGATACACCACTGGAACATCACCATTGTGGTTCAGCCTCAGTATGTCTGTCAATACTCTCTTTTCTTGCACAAAGCAATCAAACCTAGAAACAGGGTTAGTGATAACCAATGGTGCTGGACTAACATGGTTAGCCAACATCATCAGAAATCTAGCATAATAGATATTTTTCTTCCTATTTGCCTTATCACCCAACTTAGCACCAATTTCATACATAAGTTGGGTGCTAAAGTTGTAATATCTATCAGTTAGGAGCATGGTAAATAGAATCAACATGGAATTAGTTAATGCATCAAAATTACTAATTTTACCAGAAAAGACCTTGATGAATGCATCAGCTAAATAACTGTATTCCCTAACCAAACCTCTCCTAATTATTTTAACTAGATTATCAGTAGGCAAAGAGTAGTTTATGGAATTTAGCATGTTAATCATTTCAGTATATGTGGGCAAAGCAGAGCAATTATTTTCAGGAAGGTGTAAGCATGCTTGCAACACATCAGAATTGACTATGTACTCATTACCTTGAATGGTGAATTGCAAAGTGCAATTTGTCCCACTGTACTCACATGAGGTCCAAATCTCCTCGATTATCTCATTGTAGAGTGGTGTAGAGTGAAACATTGCGTAGCTTAGCTTGCAATTCTTCATGAAATCCATCATCTTGAAAAAGATGATGTTCGGGCTTTCCTTGACAACAAAAGGGATGGAGTTGTTCTTTTCATAAATGAACCCTCCAGCGGACATGAGTTTCACGATGGGTGCCATTGTTGAGTAAAGAAAGCTTGAACTATGATTTGTTTTGAGATAGAAAGAGTAAGAAAGCTTTTGGAATTTTTGAGAGCAGGTAGAAAAGAATTAAATAAAATAAAATTTCTTAAATACTCCCCCAAAAATTCTCAAAAATTAAGTCCAATAATAAATGTAAATTACTGGATTGGCTTAAAAATATAACTGTTACAATTAAAATATTACCATGCTTTATACTTACAGGGGTGTATGCATAGATCGTGGTAAAGGACGTGTAATTTCAACGGTTGAGATTAAAAGCGCTATATCAACGAATCAGAATTGGGCGTTTAAGGTCCCGTTTATTTCGTTGATAAAGCTGTATTTCGTTGATATAAAAGAGCTATCAACGAAACACCCAGAAAAATGCTAATACTGTCAACGAAATGGTGCGTTTCGTTGACATAGTAATTTTGACTTAGACAAAATTTCACTTTTTCCTGAGAAAATTAATTCACAGAAAAATCATAGCAAATTCCTGGCTACATTGTAAATTGCAAATATCTCAGAAATAATTAAGAGAAATTTAACATACCTAGCTCACTTACTAATCTTGAGAATGTTGATTCATCAAGTGGCTTGGTAAAGATGTCTGCAAGTTGTTGTTCACTTGGAACAAAATGTAACTCCATAGTACCATTCATAACATGTTCTCTAATGAAATGGTACTTGATGTCAATGTGCTTGGTCCTTGAATGCTGTACTGGATTCTCAGTAATGGCAATGGCACTAGTGTTGTCACAGAAGATAGGAATTTTCTCAACTCTTAATCCATAATCAAGTAGTTGATTTTTCATCCATAAAATCTGTGCACAACAACTTCCAACTACAATATATTTAGCCTCAGCTGTGGAGGTAGAAACTGAGTTTTGTTTCTTGCTGAACCATGACACAAGCTTGTTTCCTAGGAATTGATAGGTGCCAGTTGTGCTTTTCCTGTCAATTTTACATCCTGCATAATCTGCATCTGAATAACCAATTAGTTCAAAGCCAGATTATCTAGGATACCAAATGCCAAGGTTTGGTGTTCCTTTGAGATATCTGAAAATTCTTTTAATAGCAACTAAATGGGATTCCCTAGGATCAGCCTGAAATCTAGCACATAGACATGTAGCAAACATAATATCAGGTCTACTAGCTGTTAAATATAAAAGTGATCCTACCATGCCTCTGTAACTTGAAATGTCCACATATTTTTCCTTAGTATTCAATTCAAGTTTGGTGGCAATAGGCATGGGAGTTTTGGCAAGAGAGCATTCCATTAAGTTAAATTTCATTAACAAATCATGAATATATTTTGTTTGACTAATGAAAATGCCTTCATTAACTTGCTTCACTTGGAGACCAAAAAAGTAAGTTCATTCTCCCATCATGCTCATTTCATATTTACTCTGCATAAGCTTGGCAAACTTTTGACAAAGTTTTACATCTGTAGACCCAAAGATTATGTCATCTAAATATATTTGAACAAGTATAGTAGAGCCATTCACAACCCTGTGAAAAAGAGTTTTATCTACAGTACCTCTAGTGAAGTGATTCTCAAGGAGGAACTGTGAAAGTGTGTTATACCAGGCTCTAGGTGCTTGTTTCAAACCATAGAGTGCTTTGAGGAGGAAGTACACATATTCTGGAAAATCATCATCTTAAAAACCAGGAGGTTGACTTACATACACCTACTCTTCCAATTCCCCATTCAGAAAAGCACTCTTCACATCCATTTGATGGACTTTGAAATTGGCATGGGCTGCATAGGCTAGGAAAATCCTTATTGCTTCTAGTCTTGCAACAGGAGCAAAGGTTTCATCAAAATCAATTCCTTCTTCCTGTGAATAGCCTTTTGCAACCAATCTAGCTTTGTTCCTTGTGACTATGCCATTTTCATCCATCTTGTTTCTGAACACCCATTTTGTGCATATGACACTCCTGTCCTTAGGCTTGGGCACCAGCTTCCAAACATTGTTTCTCTAAAATTGGTTTAGCTCCTCTTGCATAGCTAAAACCCAATCTGGATCTAGAAGTGCATCCTCAACTTTCTTTGGCTCATCTTGAGACAAAAAGCTACTATATAGGCATTCCTCTTGAGTTGCTCTTCTAGTTTGGACTTTTGAAGAAACATCACCTATAATAAGTTCAAAGAGATGATCTTTAGTCCATTTCCTTGAGGGAGGTAGATTTGCTCTTGAAGAAGTAGCTTCATGATCATGGTTGCCTTGATTGGATATATGTCCTTGAGAAACTCCCCCTGAGTTTGTTGTCCCTAATTGATCACTTCTAGAGGCATTTCTGTGACTGTCAACGGTATGACCATTTTGACTGTCAACGAAACGCTCATTCTGACTGTCAACGAATCCACCATCATGACTGTCAACGAAATGACCATTTGGTCTGCTAGCAGCTATTCTTTTCAATCTCAATGAAGCAATTTCATCTTCACTGCTGCTTTCATCTGTGCTAGATACAACAACTTTAGGTTGTTTCTCAATAGCCTTGACATGATTCACTTGATCTCCTTCCTCATTCTCAAAAGAAAGACTTTCATTGAAACCTTCATCACAGAGACCTTGAATTTTGAGATCATCAAAAACAACATGTACAGATTCCATAACAATGTTGGTTATGAGATTATAGACTCTGTAAGCTTTCCCTGCTGCATATCCCACAAATATTGCTTCATCTGCCTTTGCTTCAAAATTCCCCAAATGCTCAGCTTGATTTCTCAGAACAAAGCACTTGCATCCAAAGACATGAAGAAAGTCCAATAGTGGCTTCTTTCTTTTGAGTAGTTGATAAGGGGTCATTCCCTTGGCCTGATTAATCAAAGAAATATTTTGAGTGAAGCAAGCTGTGTTAACTGCCTCAGCCCAAAAATAAGTTAGTAACTTTGATTCATCTAGCATTGTCCTTGCGGCCTCAATAAGTGTTCTGTTTTTCCTTTCAACTACACCATTTTGCTGTGGTGTCCTTGCTGCTGAAAACTCATGCAAGATACCATTTTCTTCACAGAACACCTTCATGCTTGAATTCTTGAATTCTGTCCCATTGTCACTCCTAATCCTTCTTACTTTGAAATCAGGATGATTGTTTACCATCTTGATGTGATTGATAATGATTTCACTTGCCTCATCTTTGGAGTGCAAAAAGAAAGTCCATGTAAATCTAGAAAAATCATCAACAATCACAAGACAATATTTCTTCTTTGAAATGGACATGACATTTACAGGGCCAAATAGATCCATATGAAGCAACTCAAGCTGTTGGACAATTGATGACTCTGTCTTGCTTTTGAATGATGCCTTTTTTTGTTTCTCTTTTTGACAGGCATCACACAAACCATCCTTGGAGAATTCCACCTGTGGAATTCTTCTAGCAAGATCTTTCCTCACCAAATCATTCATAACTTTGAAATTCAAATGAGATAATTTCTTGTGCCATAGCCAACTTTCATCCTTGCTTGCCTTGCTGAAAAGACAAGTGATGGTGTCTCGACTTGTGCTACTAAAGTCATCAATGTACACATTCCCTCTTCTGAATCCAGTCATGACCACATTGTTGTTTCCTACCTTAGAAACAACACAGGCTTCTTTCGAAAAAGTAACTAAAAATCCTTTGTCACAAAGTTGGCTGATACTAAGCAAATTGTGCTTAAGACCATCCACCAATGCAACCTCATCTATGATGACATTCTCTTTTGAAATCAAGCCATATCCCTTAGTGTAGCCTTTCTGTCATCTCCAAAAGCAATACAAGGGCCAGCTCTTTCTTGGAACTCTGTGAGCAGGGTAGAATCACCAGTCATGTGTCTTGAACAACCACTATCCAAGTACCAAAGATTCCTTTTGTCTCCCTGCACACAATAAAACCAGATCAAGTTGATTTTGGTACCCAAGTTTCCTTAGGTCCTGTTTTGTTAGCCTTTGCTTTTCCTTTTATATCATTTTTCACCTAAGACTCAGATTGATTTAAATCAACCTTTATCTTTGGTGCTGATTTCTGAGGGTTGCTCACATTTTCATTCACAGCATGCATAGTTGGAGGAACAAACATGTTATTCACATTCCATGGCATTTGTGGCACATTAAACATATTCATGTATGGATTAGGCACAAATGACATGCTAGCATATGGATTCTGAAATTGTGCATATGGAGCAAACATGTTAGGCATAACAGGAATTGTAGGCATAGAACCATTCATTGCAGGCTTAGGCATTTTCACATTAACAGTCTTCTTAACAGATTTGCAGTTAGTAGATAAATGACTAACACTTCCACAATTAACACATGTCTTTCTAGGAGCATATTTATCAGGTGTGTAATTGTTATGTTTGTTAATCCCTACTTTGCCATTCCTGTTATTCTTTTTATTGCCCTTAGCCTCAACTTGAATTTTCTCTACCTTGTCTTTCAATTGCTTGTTAGACAAGTGACCTACATTAGCTCTTTCAACAGGCTTCTCAACTTTCTTTGATTTACTAGACTCACCTTGAACAAAGTTCTTGGTGACAGGACCATACTTGTTATTAAGTCTAGTGAGTTCTTCTTTTCTTTTCTCTGTCAACGAAACAGCCTGATCGGTTGATGGTTCATCTGTCAACGAAACTTTGCATTCCGTTGACATATCAACCTTCAACAAATGATCATTGTTGTTTGTTGACTCTGTTTCTGATTCTAAGGTTTCACCAGCATACCCTAGCTTCTCTTTGTTCTTTTTCCATGATTGCTCACAGAAAGATTCCATAACTTGAACATTAATGATGTTGGTAGCAACATTCCTGGAATCTTTCCATTTTACAATCACACTTTGTTCTATTTCAAGTTGTGTTTTAAGAATTTCTTCCCTTTCTAACACGTTCTCAAGTTCCTTCTTAGCATCCCTACTAGCACACCTCATTTTCTCAAATTCAATGAGTTGTGCTTCTAACATGGCATTCCTATCACTTAAGAGAAAATTAGTCTCTTTTATTCTTGAATTCTCTTTGGTAAGTGATTTAAGAGTAATACGCAAATTATATAGTACAGTAGACATTTCATTTACTGCACTATCGCATTCCTCTTTAGAAAGCTCAGAAAGATTAGTAATTTTTACCTGGTTGCTTGAGGAGCTTGCTTCCTGCTCATGATTGTTAGCCATAAGAGCCAAGTTGACATACTCAACATCATCATCAGAATCTTCACCATTACCAGCCCAATCATACTCCTGAGACATGAAAGCCTTTTCTTTTTGCTTGAGAAGTTTAAAGTATTTCTTTTTATAATCAACAGACTCAAATTTTCTGTTGCCCTTCTCAACCTTGGGCTTTCTGCAGTCTCCAGCAAAGTGACCAATCATTACACAATTGAAACATTTAGACTTTGACTTTTCAATCCAGTTATTTTTGCTAGGTTGAAAGTCTCTCCTTGGTGGTCTTGCTTCTGAGTTTCTCTTGAACTTGAACTTAGAGAATTTCCTTGAAAGAAAAGCAATGTGTTCATCAATCTCATCTAAGTCATCCAAGTTGGCTGGTTCTGGTTCTTCTTCTTCTGTCATATTGCCTTTACCCTTGCTAACATCACTCCTACAACTAGCTCGACTAGTTGTGGCTTTTGCAGCTTCTTCATTGTCATCTTCCAGTTGGTTCACAGATGCAATCAATGCAATAGATCCACCTTTCTTCTGTACCTTTTCAATTTCTTCATCTTGCTCCATTTCCAACTCATATGTCTTTAAGGTTCCATAAAGCCTTTCAAGAGTGTAGTCTTTGTACTCTTGAGTGTTTCTGAGAGAAACAGTCATAGGCTTCCATTCTTTTGGAAGAGCTCTAAGAAATTTAAGGTTTGAATCCTTGGTTTGATAGATCCTCCCATACAACTTTAATCCATTCAAAAGCTTTTGAAACCTACCAAACGTGTCATTTAGGGTTTCACCGGCTTTAAAATGAAAATGCTCATATTGTTGTATAAGGAGTTGCATTTTGTTTTCCCTAACTTGCTCAGTTCCTTCGCAGAGTGTTCTAACACTATCCCATACTTCTTTAGAGGTTGTACAGTTTATGACATTGTCAAACATCTCTTGCTCCAAACCATTAAACAGAATGTTCATGGTTCTTTTATCTTTATGGATTTCTGCAACATCTTCAATAGTCCATTCTGAGACAGGTTTTGGAATTTCTACATCAGGAGCATCATCTGGCAGTCCAACTCTAGATGCAAACTTCATGGGAACGTGTGGACCTTTCTCAATGCAGTCTACATACCTCTCATCCATAGACATGAGATGTAAATGCATCTTTACTTTCCAGTGAAAATAATTGTCCTTATCAAGAACTGGTATCTTTACTCCTGCATCCTTCTTCACCATGGTTACTGTTTTGGTCTTGATCTTTAAACTTCTTGTATGTCAAAAGCTTGCTCTGATACCAATTGTTAATCCCAAATGACCTAACAGAATTGTAGAAGGGGGGGGGGGGGGGGTTGAATACAATTCTAGATATTTCTCAAACTTAAAACAACTTTCGAAATAAAACTGAACTTATAAAATAAAAACACAAGCACTTAATCTATTTTAGTTGGATTCTCTACATTCTTATAAAATAATTTCAGTTGGATTGTTTGATGATCCAACTGAAGTGTTTTTATTGCGGAAATAATCTGTGATACAAAATGTACACAGTTGCTCAGTTACAAGAATGTAGAGAAGTTTGCTCTCAAAGATAGCTAATACAATCTATTTGTTTTTCTTCTCACACTTCTATTTTAACTGCTACACTTGGTTATAAATATTCCCAAGTTTACAATGCTATTTTTGGCTACTCTAAAGTACACTAAAGGTAACCGCCAGTAGCTTGCTTTTCATCCCTTTTGTCCAATGGTCCTTGGAAATCTTTGTCTTATGTCTTCAGTTTTTTATAGTGATCCCACTCAAAAACCAGATTGGAAATTGGAATGTTTCCTTATTCCCTATGTCCATTTTGATGGCTTCCAATGCAAAGTACACTTCCAAATCTCCCTTTTGATCTGTCAGAAAACTGTCACTATCACTTTGTCAAGTATTTAGAAAAGCAATAATGATTCATTGATAGCAGGGAGATGTGTTTCGTTGATAGCTTTATTCTTCATTCCGTTGATGGTGTATTCCTCGTTTCGTTGATAGAGTAATCTTCATTCCGTTGAAGGACTAATCTTCATACCGTTGATAGAGTAATCTTCATACCGTTGACATGTCTTCACTTAGGCAAAATTACATGGCTTAATATATTTACAATTCACCAGCCTATTTTGCCTATCTAGTACTAAGTCAACATGACTTAGAAAACCTATCTAATACATACAACAAAATGCATATCAAACTGTGAAGTATTGTACAGTGCAATTGCTACATCACTCATTTCGTTGATGAGCTTCCTGTCAACGAAATGCTGCAAAGCATGCCATTCCGTTGACAGTTACAAAATGACTTAATACAAAATCTACTAAGTGTTTTTATAATTATCATCAAGAACAACATATTCCTAACAGTTTAAGTATAACAACTTCGGTAATTCACAAGTTCAACGATGAAAGATCTTGGTTTGTTTGTACATTTAGTATTAATACACTCTTGATTTGTTGGTACATTTAGTAGTAATACACAAAAACGTATACTTATAAATCCAACAAATTATATGTTCGATATAAAGATTGGTTTCAATTTTACTATATATCCAAATATTTCATGTACCTATACACACACGCACACACACACACACACACACACACACACATATATATATATATATATATATATATATATATATATATATATATATATATATGATAGATTCAGTCTTTTTCTATTTAGGTTCTGGTTATTTGTCAAAGTAAAAGTGAAAATTGAATTAGGTCTAAGAATGCACTTAGCTATGTTCCTCAAACCGGTCAAACCGAACCAAAATACTTTCCGACACACTACTAGGATTTTCAATCATATGGTATCTTCTATACTAGGATGTTTAAACACTACTTTTACGAGCCAAAACTGACCAAATTATTTAAAAGAGTGTTGTTCTTAAATGTTTTAGTCTCAAATATATTTGATATATTTTTTATGATTTTTAATCAAATAGCCTTGCCAAAAGCCATGCCAACAAACCCAAAACAGATTTTATTCCGAAATAGCCGTAAAACCTTATTTATCCAGATAAAATCATTTTAAATTCAAAATTATTTATTCCTTGGACTTCATAGTTATCATTTTATATGGAATATTATGTTTGAATATTTTCAAAGTGAAAACATTTGTCCAACTCGTCGGTAAAGACAAATGAATTTTTCGGTCGCTCCGGAAGGGTTTTTTAACATTCGAAAAATCCGAAATAATACTTTCACATATCTTTTTGACTTGAAACTTTGTATTTGTCATTATTATCTCTATACTTCATTCTAGTTTAAGTTTCGTGAATTTTGGATGACTTTTTTCCGGGACCCCTAAAATTGATACGTTATTGATTTAATGGTCGCTTAAAAATCATATATGGGAATTGAATTTCAAGGTGAAATTTTTACCATAATCCTCTGGGAACATTTCAAGAGCCTATCCAAAATTTCATAATTGTTGGAGTATTTTTCGATTTATTTCATAAATCGCATTTATTATTTTTCGGTATGCAAGTTTTCGCGATTTATTCATTCGTTAAATTAGAAACATGTGTGGGATTGCTTTTGTATTCATATTTCATGTATATGAGCGGTGTTTAGATGATGTAAGCCATCTTCCATCATCTGTACCCTTTTCTTAAATTAAGGAAGGTTGTCTACCTTTTAAATAAATCAAAAATGTTTATTTTTGGCCAATAAAAAGCCCCCCACCCCCCATTCATTTCTCAAGCCTTCAAGAGCCAAATACATGCTGATGAAATAGCTCCCTAAACACTCTCCCTACTGCCCCCAAAGTTCCAAAAACGTAGCTTGTGTTTAAGCCATTGTTACACCTTGATTTAACATCATTTTGGCTTATATTTCTTCACCAAACTTGCTCTTATACACACACCTATGGTCACCATCACTTAGGCCACTTCCAAGACCTTTAAGGGAGCCCCCAAGTGACCTTAGTAGCCTCCCAAAGTCAGTTTTTAAAGTCCATATCCCGGCCATTTTCCGACGACTTTTCCGATGACTACTTTTGTGTGTTTCAGGCTTCGTTACTAGCTTTTTCTCTTGTTTTCTCTTTAGATCGCAATGGTTATAAGTTAGTTTCTCTTTGTTATATATATTCTTTGGCTTTTATATATATAACCGAATATATAGTTAATATATTGTGCTTGTGTGTTGAATCTTTGCATATATTAATCTTAATATACTTGCATTTTGACACAAACATACACTTAATCTTGAAGTTTATTCGTTTAGTGTATTGTTTGGCATATTGTAAGTAATTTGAAGCACTTAAAAGATTATCCTAGGCTTCCCTCAAGTCCTTGATAAACCCACTTGTTAGGGTAAAAAGGCCATAAGCTATCTTTTGATTTGGTTTACAATCTTTTGCGTTGTTATCCAGCATCTTTTAGTCACGGGTGTGTAATGATGATCTCTGAGACTGTCCTCCATTCAACCTGCTAAATAAAGGATGAAAGACGTGTATCCTAAATCCAATCATGGATGATGAGTTAGGAGATACTTTGTTCAATCTGATTCAAGTTTGTTTAATTTAATAAAATGGTAATATGTTTTATAACGGGCTTTATCTATTTAAAGTGTTTAAATTAGATGATCCATAGTTTAGAGTAAAGCTTTAATGGATTATGATGAGATCATTATAATGAGACCTTAAGGATAATAACTCTAAACTTAAATAGTTCCTGGTCGTAGGATAATTAATTGGTAGTTAATTAATCCGCAAAGATCGGTACATACTATGCTTGCTTCACTATGAAGGATGTCTGTTCTCATAGGCATTTGTGTGGTGACACTATAGCTAGTATGTAGGTGCTTATTAGGAATAAGTTCACTGAACATGACTCGATTAGTTGAACAACTAATGGAGTTCACTCATGTGTCAGTAGTTGTTCATATAGTGATGGTTGTACAAGTGTCCTTTGACTTGAGATCATCATAGTCATCTTGTGTACACTGAACTATAGTTTAGTTTAGCTCTTAGTCTCGAGGGACAATAATTAGTGCTCTTCTGGATATAGGAATTTGTGCACGAAGATAGTGAATGATCAATAAAGGATCTGCCCCTTCCAGTGAAGGAAGAGAATGTCCTATGTTATTCCATTTATGCTAGTTCAGGAATCTCTGGCCAGAGTGAATGAAATTAGAAAGAAGTTTCTAATTTGCATTAATCGGAACTAGGCATAGTGAATAGGAAAACATATGATTAAATTAAATAGGCTTGACACGAGATCCATGCCTTGTATTTAATCGGGACATTGTAGGGAAGAAGGAATTGATTGTACGGTAACTAGTCACTAACAGGTTCTTGGTATTCTAAGCAGTGAATTCATATTATCCGGATAGTCGCGATATATTGAGAAGCATCCCTCACGATGTAGAATAAATATAATTAATCAGTTAATTATATTTAATGAATTTTAGAATTCATATAATTAATAAATAAAAAGTTTATTATTATTATTTATTTCTACTACCGGCTTAATATTGAACCTACAGGGTCACACCATAAAAGAATATTTTCTTTGATGAAAAGATTTAAATTATGAGAGAGGAAGAATTATTTTCTAAATAGTTTAGAAAAAGAAATAATGATTAAAATAGTTTTAATCATTATTAAAATATTTTAGAAATGTGGGGTTAATATATATATATATATATATAGATATATTATTAAAAACCCTAAGAAAGCCCTATAAATATAATGAGATAGTTCATTCTAAGGACAACTTGTTTTTGTGAAAAACCTAGAAAAGGAGCTAGCCTCCATCTCTCTCTCTCTCTCTTTTCTCTCTAAAAGGTTTTAGAGTTTTTTGAAGAATTCATCGAAAGAAAATTCTTGGTGGATACCGGTAGAGTGCTTCACACTCTGAGGAGCAACTGCTTGCAACCATCGATTTTAAAGCTTCGATTCTCAAGGTATGGTTACGATTCCCTTCGTTCTAGATTTTATATATTTTTCTATATGTGCGATACATGGTTTTTACGGAATAAATATTATATCACGCTTCCGCTCATCCGTAAATTCCTTCAATGGTATCAGAGCGAGGTTTTGCATATAGAGATTCATATAAAAAATTTCAGATTTTTTTATGCGTGTTTGGATTTATTATGATTTTTGCAAGTATATTTAGATTTAATTATGAATTAATTCGAAATATTATTTGCATGAGATTTTGACCATTGATCTGGGTTCTACAAGTGTTGTGGATCATCTAGGTATTTTTTTTTCATAATTTTGTGATGTGTAGATTATTTGTTATGAATTTTTTAAAATTGTTTTAATTAAAATTCATAAAATAATTATGCATGTTGAAATATATGAATTAAAATTTGCACAAGGACCCCATAGTCACTTGGTTATTTTTGCTTTTGTTTGATTTCAGAAATCATATTATTTCGATTTTTTTATTAATTTATTAATTAATTGTTAATTAATTTATTAATATTAAAATAAAATAATAATAACAATAAATGCATTAATGGCTGGGCAGTTTTTTTGTGTGTTTTAAATGCTAAGTAAGTTATAACAATTACAACATTAAATAAAACATGTGTTTTTTTTATTAATTGTGTTTTTTTTGTGTTTTAAATGCTTACAACATTAAATAAAAAAAAACTGTTGTTGTCCCCGCGCGCGTGGCGCGCAAACGCTGGGAAGGGGGGGTAACGCATTCTGGAAATGTGTTATAGGGTATGTAACGCATGAGCGTCATGCGTCACACAATTAATAGCTTTTAATTGTTGTAACGCATGAGCGTCATGCGTTACAACCCCTCTGTCCACATTAAATTTGATTTTATGGGACTTTGGTAACTCCGTTTTGGGCGTGCAATATACCGTTGGATTCGTTTTTCCGAGACGGATCTAATGGAGTGGTGAAATATTTTTTATATAAAAGTTTGGAACTGTTTATATTCCCAGAAGTGTTTTAAAGCATGCACTAATTGTTTTAATTGTTTTTAAATACTATAATAAATCCATACATCATTATATCATTGTATGACATGATATTACTTGCATGCTTACTTGTTTATTTATTTTTATATATGAGATATATGCCTATATTTACCATGCAATGATAGATTTAGGTGAACTTAAATCAAAATAAGGTGTGCTCTAGAAAATCTAGAATAGGAATCGTTTCTTACCTTAACAATAATATTATGAGTACAACCATGAGATTCTTATGTTTATGAAACATAGAGTGAAATACTCTTTTGATGTTGAAAATGAAAATTTCTGTCTAGGCCGTTGGGTTTTAAGCGGGACCGATGTGACCCCTCCAACACACTGGGAATTTTTCATTTAAATATCATAATTGTATTTTGTTCAAAAAAAAGAGAATCTCCTAGTAATATGATTATGGTTGCAACATAATATAATCCCTCTTAATTAAAATTTATATCAAGTAGTAAATGGCCAATGGCACAACGGGCTTATGTCGGTCATAGCCTTCCAATATAATAGCAAGTAGAGTTCTTATATTGAGACATTGTCGTTTCGTGCTACAGCCGAGGGCTTTGTTTTGAGATTAAGAGATGCTTGTCTATCACATGAGATGTGTATGATAAATTAGGTTTCAATTGTCGTTACGTGCTACAGCCGTGGGCTTTTGGAATTCTAATTTAATTATGCAAGATGTTGGGTTTGACTTGACTTAGAATATTGAGTGAGTCGTGCCACAGCCGAGACTCAATGATTCAAGAGGCTAAAAGATAATAAGGAATAACATGAGATGTAGTTGACAAGAGTTGTCTTCCTATGGAACATCACATTGTGTTTCGTGCCACAGCCGAGGTGATGTGATGGAAAATAGGATCCTTTTTCTCACTAACATTATGAATGTTTAGTTATACATATAGAGGGTTGTATAACTTAAATAAAATAGTGGGAGCCACCAATGAATAAAGACCCGATTCATATGGTGTTGTAAGAATAAAATTGAATATTTACTTAGTAGTTATGTGTATTCACTAATAGAATTATATATATACTATAATTTCTGCACTATCACACATCGTAGTAGAATAACACGTTGACTTATCCCGAATATGCTGATGAACTTTGAAACTTGAGAAATGTTCTCAAGAATGAAAAGTTAGACGAAATATTTAACTCGTTAATACAAAGTGTCTTATTTGTGATGCACATGCAAATGTGTTTGAGACCAAGTGCAAGAGGTCTAATAATGCAAATGTTGCAAAGTAAACCAAACTGATGTCTATGAGCTTGAGACTGTGCAAACAGTATGAGCACAAGGACATTCAGGGCTACCTTGTTGCTTCTATAAGAGTTGTAGAATGTGATAAATAAGATGATTCAATATAGGATATCAAATGAGCTATTCCATAATAGTTATGCTGAGGGTTGATCTATGAATAATCATAGACTTAAGACAATCAATTTGATTGATCGTCTAGAGTAGGTTGATTTTGTCATAGATGGAAGCTAAGTCGAGATATGATCTTGAATTAGCTTCTGAATACGAACTCGCAAATTTTTTGTGAACTCTTACATGAAAAGGTTGGATATCAGATTGTCTGAAATCTACTTCATGTTAAAGATTGTAGAGACGTATTTCCTTCTTAGAGAGCTTTGTTCTTCAGACTGGTAACGGTTCTGGAATCAAGTAGTGGGAGATGAACCATACCATCAAGAAGAAGTTTGTTAGTGAGTGATAACATAATTAGTCAAAGGCTAAGTTTGACTCCAAAACAAAAGAGTTTGTTGCCACCTATCAAAGGTGGGTTATTGGAAGATCAACTACAAGAGTTGTCTTGTAGAGTTGAAGAATTAGAGAAGTTTAGTGGGACTGAAACTTCTCATTTTGAAATAGGGACTATGGAATAGAGGTAATGGAAATCCAAAGAACTATAGGCTTGTTTGCACGAGTGAGAAGAGTATTCGCTTGTTGCATGGTGATGGGTTACAAGAACCATATGATTATTGAATCACATTATGCATGCGAAACTCGTCTCACTAGAAATACCACTATATCTCTATTTTCTTGAAATAGAGAGATAATGAGCAACAAAAGTGTTAAAATTAGTACACATAATTGTATGTGCACCAGTGACAACACATGCCGGAAAAAGGATTCACACGCTTAATTAGAATTCATGGATATGATCCGGATTCAGATATATGTATTTGGTACAATACAAATTCGAATCTTTTGGAGTGATTCAAAATGAATAATAATGAAATACAAAACAAAGCAACAAGTGTTGGGACTCTTTGATAAGATCAAAGAGATATACACTTGAGTGAGTGTTTTGAGGTTATCTCAAATCTTAAGTTTAAAGCTTCACATTGGACAGATCCTGAGATTCTACAGGTAGATGGAATGTACGAAGGAGCGAACGAACTTTGTTAGACATCGTTCGGTTCATGTTAAGCTAAATTGATCTTCTAATATATGTTTAGAGTTGAATTTTATAAATATCAGTATATCTGCTGAATATAGTATCTT
The DNA here is from genome assembly GCA_030848705.1 of Heracleum sosnowskyi. Lineage (NCBI taxonomy): Eukaryota > Viridiplantae > Streptophyta > Magnoliopsida > Apiales > Apiaceae > Heracleum > Heracleum sosnowskyi. The sequence continues at coordinate 1,391,181 of JAUIZM010000016.1, read as the reverse complement.
CTTAATCTGTTCCTAAGTTGTCATATGAGATATGTAGTGCAAGGAACACAAGTCTTAAACTTGTTAAGATTTGGGATGTCTAGCTTATGTCAAAATGTTTAATTTGATAAGCTAGATGGTAGATCCAAAATGTAAGTTTGTGAGATATCCTAATGATAGTCAAGGATGTTGGTTGAATATTCTACTGAATATAGTGTGTATGACATACTGCCTACTTAGAGGAATTGTTCATTCTAGAAGGGTTCAGTGGGAGGAAGGTTGAACTTAACTAAGTTCAAACACCACAAATTACAAAGGTTCTATAGGAAGAACATTTTTAGACAGGATAACGTTTTGTAGGTTAGCTTAAGTATAGGTCTTGATATTTTATCACCAACCTGAGAGGTTGACTGCCTTGTCATTAAGAATGACAATGAGGTGTCAATTATATGATAATGACCTTATGACCGATACTAAAGCTATGAGTTATGACTCGGAGAAATGGCATAGTACCATGAAATCCGATATAGATTCCATGTACATCAACCAAGTACGGACTATGGTTGAGGACCTAAAGGTGTAATAACCGGAAGGGTACAAGTGAGTCTATAAAAGGGAGATTGGAGTGATTGGCTGGGTAAAGACCTATAAGTCCTTGCTTATTGTGAAAGGATTCAATCAAAGCAAAGAGATTGACTTTGATGAAAAAATTTCACATGAAGTAGTGCTCAAGTCTATTCGGATTTTGTTTGCGTTTGCGGCTAGTAATGACTATAATATCTAATAATGGTCGAACGGTCGACCCTCCTCGATAGGAAAATTGAAGAGATGTGTAGTTGACACAATTAGAGGGATTTATTGCTATGAGTAGCAAATCTATGGTCTAATAGCCACGACGATCCATTTATGAATTGAAGCAAGCTTCTCAATGATCGAACATCTGTTTTGATGAGACAATCAAATAGTTTGATTTTATCAAAGACAATGATGGATCATGGATCTACAAGAAGGTTAGTGGGAGCGTGATGACATTCCTAATAATGTATGTGACATACTTATGATAAGGAATGATGTATCGACGCTAAAATTAGTCAAAGTGTGGTTATCTAACATATTCTCTGTAAAGGACTTGGGAATGGCTTCCTATGATATAGGAATGAGAATTTATAGGATAAACCAAGTGTTGGGCTAAACCCAAAGTGTGTACATCATTTATATGCTAAGATGTTTAGCATAAATAACTCCAAGAAGTTACTTAAATTGTCAAGTCACGGAGTTACATTCTCCAAGATAGTGTCTTTCTACGACATCTGAGGAGAAATGACGTATGAGTAAGATTTATTATGCTTCGGCAAATGTATCTATCAAAATACCGGATGTACTATACAAGACTTGATGATCGCTAACTCACTAGGCGAGATAAGCGAGCACTAGTCTAGTCCTTGAGAAGCGCGATAGTAAGCTGGAAGAACGTCCTTAAAAACTTTCGAAGAATTGAGGACATCATTCTTGATTATGGTGGGTCCAAAATGAAAATCGAGTGTTATAAACACTATGATTTTCTTAGGACAAATGTGATAGAAAATCCATGTCAAAATAAGTGTTAATTCTGAATGGATGAGCGGTTTGTTGGAAGAATTCCAAGCAGCTTAAGATAACTGATTCCGTAGTGGAAGCACTATATGTATATAGCTATAAGTGAAGCTGCAAAGGAGGTTCTTTGGATAGCGAAACCTGTTTTCGCTGGTTAGACATGGTTCCTAGAATAGGATTTATATTGTTGTATCGGTACAACATATGGTAGTAGCGCAGGCTATGGAACCTAGGTTTAATCAGGGATTCAAGATCCAAGTTGCGGCACTTTCATATGATATATGAGATCGTTGAAAGTAGAGATGTTTAAGTCAATATTGACTTTGACACCCATAACAACATAGTAAAGACCATTTACTAAACCGTTATTTGAAAATCGCTTTGTTCTCTATTAGGAGAAGTTGTGTATGAGATACCAAGGTGATTGGTTTTAGTACAAGTGGGAGATTGAAAGACGTGTGTCCTAAATCCAATCATAGATGATGAGTTAGGAGATACTTTGTTCAATCTGATTCAAGTTTGTTTAATTTAATAAAATGGTAATATGTTTTATAACGGGCTTTATCTATTTAAAGTGTTTAAATTAGATGATCCATAGTTTAGAGTAAAGCTTTAATGGATTATGATGAGATCATTATAACGAGACCTTAAGGATGATAACTCTAAACTTAAATAGTTCCTGGTCGTAGGATAATTAATTGGTAGTTAATTAATCCGCAAAGATCGGTACATACTATGCTTGCTTCACTATGAAGGATGTCTGTTCTCATAGGCATTTGTGTGGTGACACTATAGCTAGTATGTAGGTGCTTATTAGGAATAAGTTCACTGAACATGACTCGATCAGTTGAACAACTAATGGAGTTCACTCATGTGTCAGTAGTTGTTCATATAGTGATGGTTGTACAAGTGTCCTTTGACTTGAGATCATCATAGTCATCTTGTGTACACTGAACTATACTTTGGTTTAGCTCTTAGTCTCGAGGGACAATAATTAGTGCTCTTCTGGGTATAGGAATTTGTGCACGAAGATAGTGAATGATCAATAAAGGATCTGCCCCTTCCAGTGAAGGAAGAGAATGTCCTATGTTATTCCATTTATGCTAGTTCAGGAATCTCTGGCCAGAGTGAATGAAATTAGAAAGAAGTTTCTAATTTGCATTAATCGGAACTAGGCATAGTGAATAGGAAAACATATGATTAAATTAAATAGGCTTGACACGAGATCCATGCCTTGTATTTAATCGGGACATTGTAGGGAAGAAGGAATTGATTGTACGGTAACTAGTCACTAATGGGTTCTTGGTATTCTAAGCAGTGAATTCATATTATCCGGATAGTCGCGATATGTTGAGAAGCATCCCTCACGATGTAGAATAAATATAATTAATCAGTTAATTATATTTAATGAATTTTAGAATTCATATAATTAATAAATAAAAAGTTTATTATTATTATTTATTTCTACTACCGGCTTAATATTGAACCTACAGGGTCACACCATAAAAGAATATTTTCTTTGATGAAAAGATTTAAATTATGAGAGAGGAAGAATTATTTTCTAAATAGTTTAGAAAAAGAAATAATGATTCAAATAGTTTTAATCATTATTAAAATATTTTAGAAATGTGGGGTTAATATATATATATAGATATATTATTAAAAACCCTAAGAAAGCCCTATAAATAGAATGAGATAGTTCATTCTAAGGACAACTTGTTTTTGTGAAAAACCTAGAAAATGAGCTAGCCTCCATTTCTCTCTCTCTCTCTCTCTCTCTCTCTCTCTCTCTCTCTCTCTCTCTCTCTCTCTCTCTCTCTCTCTCTCTCTCTCTCTTTTCTCTCTAAAAGGTTTTAGAGTTTTTTGAAGAATTCATCGAAAGAAAATTCTTGGTGGATACCGGTAGAGTGCTTCACACTCTGAGGAGCAACTGCTTGCAACCATCGATTTTAAAGCTTCGATTCTCAAGGTATGGTTACGATTCCCTTCGTTCTAGATTTTATATATTTTTCTATATGTGCGATACATGGTTTTTACGGAATAAATGTTATATCACGCTTCCGCTCATCCGTAAATTCCTTCAAAGGAAACCTTCAAAAGATTCGGTTACATAGATTTGTTTTCCATGTTGAATGAGATGAACATCAGTAGGCATATTAATTCCATATCCGTAGACTACCAGTTTACGTCAAGTACCAGTAGAAAGGTAATCTCAGAATATTCGTAGAAGTAATATTCCATAACTGTATCCATAGATTAGACATGACATTCTTGACTGCATCCATAGATAGACCATGACCTCCTTCACCGCATCCATAGATAAAATATGACATCCTTAGCCGTTTCTGATGATCAACTTCCTTCAGCTTTTATCCGTAGATATGATGTCCCCAGCTTTTATCCGTAGATGAGATAAGATGTTCCTAGCTTCTATCCGTTGATGTGATAAGATGTTCTCAGCTTCTATCCGTTGATGGCATATGATGTTTTCAGCTTGTATCCGTAGATGAAATAAGATTTCATAGCATGATCCGTAGAAAGGATACTCTTAGCTTCATCTTTAGATAAAACACCTTGTCATCTTTATTGATTCACCATTATTGAGTTGATTAGGTAGACTTACCACTGAAACACTTGGTGCTTGATTAGACGTCCATTGGCTTGCTTCTGAATTGCTTCCTAACTTGATGACAGAATATCCTCCAATCATTTGGTGTGGCTTTTAGACCTTGGATAGATAAAATACCTTCCAGTTAGCTTCCTGATTTATCAGCTTCTGTGAACTAGCTTTCTGACAATCAGCTTCAATGTCAAGATCAAATTCTTGTCTTGAGAATTTTGTTATCATCATTCCAAATGGGTCAACCCTAACAGATGTGGATGCTCTTACTGGAAGGATGGATAAGATGGAGAAGCAAATGGACACCTTCCTGGCTAACCATAATTTACAGACTCAGCTTCTACAATAGTTGTTGCAGTCAACTGGTGCCACTCAAACCCTTGATGATAACAAAAAGGGGGGGAGAATTCAAGTAAGGGGGAGAGTGCACAAGTGGTCTCTGTACCAGTAACTCAAGGTGTGCATCGAGCCAGGGGAGTCACCTCAAATCATAGCTAATCCAAGTGAGTTTCAACTCACAAAGGTGGTCTCTCCTCAAGCTAAGGTTGTCCAAGTCTTTCTCAATTCTGAAAAGATGATCAAGGAATCCATCTTCCAGGCTGTGACTTCATCATCAAGCAGTCATCATGTCCTCACTCCTGACACCATTGTTCTGCAAAGCAATTTTGATGCTGAACATTCTAGTGTCAAGGAGTTTTAAACTATCTTCAATGGCAGGACTGGATCACCACCTAGACTTCATGGCAAGAACAAACTAGAGGTGGACTACCCACTCTCCGAGCCTGATAAGTCTAAGGTGTTAGCAAATCTTATCAGGGATCTCAAGAATACCAATGATGTAAAGATGAGGCAAGGGCTGGCTGTTATCCACAGAAATGGCAAGGAAATTCACATTACAAGCAGCCATCCCAGGTTCAATGAAGCCAAAACAGAAGAGATTTCCAGGATAAGGAGAGAAGCCAATCCTCAGGGTTGTGAATCTACACCTGAGAGACAAGCTAGATTAGCCCAAGAATTAGAGAGGGAAATGGAGAAAGAAAATAGTGAGGCTGTAGAGAAAGAGGCCCCTACTAGAAAGAAAAGGAAGACAGTGCCTAAATCCAAGCCACCTAGATGGAAGGAAAGATCACATAGGTCTGTCTCTCCTGAGAAGGTAGAAGAGAAGAGAGATACAAGAAGGAGGATTATTTTTGAAGACCCTACCATAGCCTCAACTCAATCTCAAACCACCTTCCATGAGACCCCTGTAGAGCTTAAAGAAGAACCTATTGATTTTGAAGATTTGGTATTACCTAAGTTCATAATTGAAGCAGAAAAGATGTCAAAGAAAAGGGAACAAGTCAAGAGAATTCAACAAAGGCCAATCAAGCTAAATGTTACACCAAAAGTTGACAAGCCATTTGAGAACAAGACAGAATTTTTGTACATTGCAGAGATATATGAGTACTCAACCATGGATCTATTCCTTGATGAAGTTAGTGAAATCAGAGGCACGGACAAGTTCAGAGACTTGCCTGAAAGACTAACTTTTGTCTACAAAGGAGGAAAATTGAGAGCATGGCCCCTGCAACAAGTGTTGAATGAAGGATACTCTACTTTGGTGAAAGTCTTTTCAGGCTTCAAAAACACAAGGGGATTCTCTGAGGTTGCCAGGAGTGATGTGTTGAAGAAGATTGAGGAAATCAGGAGCAGCTAGAGTTCTCCTGATAGTTTGCCGAGGAAGCTGAAGTTCCTTTCAATGGACAAAGAATCCATCTTCAGCCTTACTGGATAATGGAATTCAAGGATGAAAAGGGCTGTAGAAGATTCTTCAGGATTGAAGATCAACTGTCTAAGGCCGGCAATAGGTACCTTAGATGGTTGCAAGGCAAGTTAGATCCAAAAATTGCTGAAGAAGATGCATTCTACAGAAAGCTTCAAGATCAAATTCAGGCAAATTGTGCTAAGGAAAGGAGACAGAAGATTCAACCTCCAAGAGAGAAGAAAAGAAATTAACTCTGCTCAGTCTAGAGGAGCACTCTTTATGTAACTATCTCTACTCTTCAGTTTTTCATTTCATGTAGCTTAACACAATTTTTACTGCTATTGTCTATATGTTGTAAGTGGTTTTGTTATCATCAAGACTCTTAATTTACGACTGATTCTCAACCAGGCATAAATTGGGGGAGATTGTTAGGAACTATGTTGTTTCTTGATGATAACCAAATTAACTTAGTAAAAATTATATAAGTAAATGTAGCTATCAACGGATAGTATGCTCTTGCAGTATTCGTAGATGGGAAGCTTATTTACGGATAAGACTCAATGTAACATGCTTATGTATTTCTGATGTTGAAGTTGAAGTAGTCCTGATAGGTTAAATGAGTCATGTTGAATATCAATAGATATGTAGAATAGGGAGGCTAATTGTAAATAGTTGATGCCTTGTAATTCGGCATACGTGAAATTGACTGTCTACGGATAGCTTAATTAGCCTTCTATGGATATGGACATCGTACTGTCTACGGATAGCAGTACTGGTTCATCAAGAAACTATCAACGGATACAACTCAAGTAGCCTCTATGGATACACACTGTACTTGTGAAAGGGACAGTTAAGTCAGAGCACATGGATTGACAGACTACACAGAGCATGGAAGCCAGTTTGTCTGGAAAGGTCACGAGAAGTGTTAGGAATATGTTGTTCTTGATGATAAACATAAAACACTTAGTAGAATTTGTGTAAAGTCATTTTTGTAACTGTCAACGAAATGGCATGCTTTGCAGCATTCCGTTGACAGGAAGCTCATCAACGAAATGAGTGTTGTAGCAATTGCATTGTACAATACTTCACAGTATGATAGGCATTCTGTTATATGTTTTAGATAGGTTTTCTAAGTCATGTTGACTAAGTACTAGATAGGCAAAATAGGTTGGTTAATTGTAAATATGTTATGCCTTGTAATTTTGACTAAGTGAAGACATGTCAACGGTATGAAGATTACTCTGTCAACGGTATGGAGTTTACCCATCAACGAAACGAGGGAAACACCATCAACGGAATGAAGAATGAAGCTATCAACGAAACACATCTCCTTGCTATCAACGAATCAATGTTGCTTTTTGAACAGTTGACAAAGTGATAGTGACAGTTTACTGAACAGATCTAAAAGGAGATATGGAAGTGTACTTTGCATTGGAAGCCATCAAAGTGGATACTGGAAATAAGGAAACATTCCAATTTCCAATAAGGCTCTTGGAAATGATTATAATGAGCATGAAGACAAAAGCAAAGATCTCCAAGGACCATTGGACAAAAGGAATGAAAAGCAAGCTACTGATGGTTACTACTATTATTCTTTAGTTTAACCAAACGTAGAATTGTAAACTTGGGATTATATAACCAAGTGTAGCAGTTACTTTAGAAAGAAGAGAAGAAAAACAAATAGATTGTATTAGCTATTTTTGAGAGCAATTCTTCTCTACAACCTTGTAACTGAGCAGCTGTGTACTTTTGTATCACAGATTATTTCCGCAATAAAAACACTTCAGTTGGATCATCAAACAATCCAACTGAATTATTTATATCTTGTGTTTTTATTTATTCAGTTCAGTTTTAATTTATAAGGTGTTTTTAAGATCAAGAAAATATCAAAATTGTATTCAACCCCCCCCTTCTACAATTCTGTTAGGTCATTTGGGATTAACAATTGGTATCAGAGCGAGCTTCTAACATACAAGAAGTTTAAAGATCAAGACCAAAAACAGAAACCATGGTGAAGAAGGATGCAGGTGTGAAGATACCAGTTCTTGATAAAGACAATTACTTTCACTGGAAAGTAAAGATGCATTTACATCTCATGTCTATGGATGAGAGGTATGTAGACTGCATTGAGAAAGGTCCACACGTTCCCATGAAGCTTGATTCTAGAGTTGGACTGCCAGATGATGCACCTGATGTAGAGATTCCAAAAACTGTCTCAGAATGGACTGTTGAAGATATTACAGAAGTCCATAAAGACAAAAGGACCATGAACATTCTGTTTAATGGTTTGGAGCAAGAGATGGTTGACAATGTTATCAACTGTACAACCTCTAAGGAAATATGGGATACTGTTAGAACTCTCTGTGAAGGAACTGAGCAAGTCAGGGAAAATAAAATGCAACTCCTTATACAACAATATGAGCATTTTCATTTTAAAGCTGGTGAAACCCTAAATGACACGTTTAGTAGGTTTCAAAAGCTTTTGAATGGATTAAAGTTGTATGGGAGGATCTATCAAACCAAGGATTCAAACCTTAAATTTCTTAGAGCTCTTCCAAAAGAATGGAAGCCTATGACTGTTTCTCTCAGAAACACTCAAGAGTACAAAGACTACACTCTTGAAAGGCTTTATGGAACCTTGAAGACTTATGAGCTGGAAATGGAGCAAGATGAGGAAATTGAAAAGGTACAAAAGAAGGGTGGATCTATTGCATTGATTGCATCTGTGAACCAACTTGAAGATGACAATAAAGAAGCTGCAAAGGCCACAACTAGTCGATCTAGTTGTAAGAGTGATGTTAGCAAGGGTAAAGACAAGATGACAGAAGAAGAAGAATCAGAACCAGCCAACTTGGATGACTTAGATGAGATTGATGAACACATTGCTTTTCTGTCTAGAAAATTCTCTAAGTTCAAGTTCAAAAGAAACTCAGAAGCAAGGCCACCAAGAAGAGACTTTCAACCTAGCAAAATGTTGTTTCGCACACACGCAAGTATACGTGGTCACAAATTAGCAAGTGATAAGAAAGGATTCGTTCCGCAGGGACGATGTGTTTTACAAGTTCAAATGCCTATTCAACAATGTATGGCTACGTCTTAATGCTTGATGATTTATCAGATTTGAGTTTTTTATTAACTAAATTAACAATTAAACAAGAAATATTGAAGAATGAATTAACAAGGAATTAACTATAGCAAAAGAGACATGGGATTCCAATTTCATCGACAATTTCGCTAACGGCTGGCACAAATATCGACTCGGGTGATAAATTCAATAATTAATCAGACAACACGAAAATAATACGAGCTACCTTTCAGTAAACTCGCATCAAACCCCTTAATTCCCACAACAGACAGAATTTAAGAAGACATCAAATTATAATCAGATTATAAATGTCTATACAATCTGGAAATACAACTGATTTAAGCTTAGGTTATCAATACGATTACATAGAGCAACGTGAAATGGGTTAAATCACATTACAAATCAAGAATAATTAAGTTATTCGAGAACCCATGCTAATTTGGCATAATCTAAACCCTAGAATCCACTTTCGCAACCATCTAGGATTAAATAAATAAGATGGTAGCCAATCATCTTTAAATTAATTCAACCAAATTAGATTACCGAAATTTAATCACCCAAAATCAATTATGAATCATGCACAAAATTTACATTATCGAATCTATTGGAACCCCATGAAAAGAAATTAGTTCATGATTGAATTAATAATTATTATGGAATTAATGAAAATCATAGATCTCAAATTGAACATATAAATAAATGATGAGAGGAAAATAATTAAAGAAATAAGAACAAGAGTAAGAAAATAAAACCCAATTGAAGACGAGGAAATCTGGAAATTAAAATTAAACTTGGAAATTGATTCCTGGCTGCTACCTCAAGAACCCTAGATAAAAGTTGTACGATACAAGATAATGAACTCCCTCTAAAATTCTGATCCCCCCCCAAAAAAACTGCAAAATAAAAGCTAAGTGTTTTTAATCCTAAAATATTACAAAGTTAACCATTACTGGCCCAACTGTATAGAGCCCAATACAGATGACCCGGACATTTTTTATCAGAGACAAAACAAACAGCGTTGAAATAAAACTAAGGCAATCTCGAGAGAAAAACAGGGGAACAGGAGCGTCTCGACGCCTTGAGGAGCGTCTCGACGCTGCATGATCCCTGGATTTTAATACTCGCGCGCGCACCTCAGCAAACCAGCCATGCGCCTCGACGCTATCTGCAGCGTCTCGACGCTCTCGACCTCCTGGAAAATCAGCACCTCCTCAATCGCAAAACACAGACTGCGGACACAGGCAAAGGCTAGTGCCGAGGCTCTCACCACAGCGTCTTGACGCCTCTGTCTTCCTGCTGTACTGATACTAAAAATACACAACAATCAGGCGCTGCTGCTCCTCACGTTCAAATTCCTGGATGTGGCTACACTTTCCTGAATGTTGCTCCTGAAAACTTCAAACTTCCACCTTCTTTATTTTATTTCGACTCCAAATTCCTCCACAATTTGCCACCTTTCCTCAATTAATTAATCACCACCATAAACACCCATTTAATTCATTTTAGCACCAAAATGCCTCCAACGTGCAACCTACAAAATTACATAAAAACGTATCAAAAATCCACGAAACTCGAGAACGCGCAAACGATAAAAGTCCAAACGGGAGGTAAATAGTGGATATAAAATCCACTTATCAAACCCCCAAACTTAAACCATTGCTTGTCCTTGAGCAATGCACTCTCAATCCTAAAATGATGCATGAATGCAACTAAAAATTACATGTCATGATTATGCAAAAATATGTCCTAATGCAATGATCCCACACGAATTACCGAAACCAACTCAACACGCCAACACCTCAAGGAATGCGACAACGCCAAACAGAGCTCTACTAAATCCCCGCTATAATAACATTACATGCCCGGAAACGTGGTGTGTGCAATTCTCACTAGAAATACTCACGTAACTAGATCAAAGGCATAACCAGTTCTTCGCCAAAACAATCAAATGTTTATAAATAGAATGGACTCTAGACACTCCATGACTCAAAGACACCGCCATCATCATTCAAGGTAGACAAAGACTCATGCTTTACTACGCAAAACACAACAAAACGAAAAAAACACACATGCTTTTGACCGTGCAATGGGTGAGACCCCTAAAGGCTTATACAATAGCACCCTTGTAGCGAGCGTTAGGTCCGCAATCCCAAACCACAAGGGCTTTAGGTTACTAGGACTAAGTCCCCTCAGACTTAATTGCTCGAGTACTAAAGAGCCCACCCTAGCCAATTCGCATACACACACTCTCACAATCACTCATTTTTTTTTATTTTCACGACTCTTTTTTTTTTTTTTTCTTTTTTTTGACTTTTCTTTCTTGATTTTTTTTTTTTTTTTTTTTTCTCTATATATATATATTTTTTTTTTTTTACACACACATGGGTGCACTATCTCACCCCCCTAGACTACTCATATTAAATATGAGCCGGCTACTAGCCATTTGACGCCTAGCCATTATTACACTACGACACGACACTAAGCATGAAATCCCTATTTTCCCCCAAACTTATACTTAAGTGCTCCTACGCCATCAAGGGAATAACGAACATTCTAGATATAAATAAGTGATTAAATCCTAACAACCAAACCAGGTATGACTCGATCTAGCCCTAGAGCAAACAGTGAGACCGTGAAAAGATTGTGTTCCCGACACACGCAAGTCAATTTCATAGGAACTTAAAATCAACCCTCTATTCATTGTCCTCACACTCAATTTAGCATCGACCTATCAAGCCAGAAACAGACACTCCTGTGGAATCATGTGATATGCATGAATGTGCATGAACAAAATGATTATACAACCTAAATAATCTATATGTTATGGCATCCTAAATGCAAACTACATGGCATGGCAAGACTAAATGCAAAATTACTCATATGAACTATCATGAAAATGCAACTATATGCAATGCAATGACTCTTAATACCCTAAAATCATCCCCAAACTTATTAAATTCAATGTCCTCATTGAAGGTAAATTACAGGGTACAAGAGAACTCCCCTAGTTTTCGGCATCTCCACCCTCCTCGGGTGGTGTGTCTGGTGGTGGATAGATATGGTGCGCTCCAAAGGTGGGCCATGTGACCTGAACACCCTGCTGCCGGTACACGCCATCCAAGGACTGAGTCAAGTCCGTAGCAAATCTGCGCATCATATCATGTGTAGTGTCATAGCGCCTCAACATGCGCCTGTACTGAGCATCACTAAAGACCACTGTACCCTGACTCGTCTGGTCCGACTGTGCACGAGAAGGCCCCGCTCCGTCTGTCTGTTGCCTCACTCGTGCCACCGGTGGAGGAACACCACCTCCCTCAACAACATCAATATACCCAAGACCCCTAGGATGAGGAGTGCCGCCCGGCCACTCCGCCAACCTCTGCATAGCATGGTGATCAATATCACTCTTCGCCCGATGCAACGTCTCATCAGCACTCCAGATAACACCCACGTGAACACACAACTCAGCAATAAGAGCCGCATGTGGAATTCCGGCCGTAGTGCTGCCACCCAAGAATTTCAAGATATTCTTATGAACTAGGTACCCGAGATCAATATACTGCCCGGTCAAGATACCCCACAAAATGATAGCCCGATCAACCGTAACAGAACTGATATGCGTAGTGGGCATTATACGGGCACACATGAATAAGAACCAAGCTCGAGCATACCTAGTCAATGCCGATGCAGGAAATTTACTCTGCTGATTAGTACCGGCCTTGCACTGCCAAGCCGTGCCTGGTATACACATCCCCGCTATAATGGCATCTAAGTCCACATCCTCCCGAGTCTTCAGCACCCAATCTTCAACACCTCTGGGCCTCTTCGGCTGAGACAGAATGCGACGGAAATACCTCGGCGTATAATCCACTCTTTGGCCCCTCACCCAAGTGAACCCATTTTTCTCTTGCTTGGCATTGGCATAGAACTCCCTTACTATGCTCAATGGGACCGACACGGGTCCTGCACAAAAACCCGACCATCCATGCTCCTTAACCATAGCCCCTAATTCGCCATCCTCGGCCGAAGGAATGAAAGCCCTTTCTTTAACAACCCCTTTTGTTAACAAATTTTCAAACTCATCTTGAGCTTCCTTAGACACAAATTTATTAACATCATACTCCGGCGACACCTCCTCCTCCAAATTACTACTACTAACAACATCCCTACCCCTTTTTGGAGCCATCAACTCTCTTTTAGCACAAACAATTCAACAATCCCAAAATTTCAACAAGATACTAACAACACCCAAATAATTCTCCACCCACAATATCTCAAACCAACAATACCCAACAATACAATATCACCAAAATTCACTAAAATAATGAACAAAGCTAATTCCCCCAAAATCCACCAACATATAAAATCTCCATAAATTTGCAAGAACACAATTCGTAAATAATTAAGATTGAAGAGAAATATACCCACTACGAATCCGAGAGGTGAACTTGCAATTCGATTCCACCATGCTTGAATCTTGAGCCTTGACTTGGAATATATGGTGGCGATAATTGGAATGGGGGTTTGGGATTTGTATGTATAGGTGTATGTATAGATGGGTGGAAATAGATTAGAGATGATTTTAGGGATTAGGATTTGGAGAGAAGAAGGAGATGAAATAAAAGTGAATTGGGGTGTGGGTGTTTTCTTTTGGCCGAACAAAAGAGCAGTAGGGTAAGGGGCCTCGACACTGCACACACGCGCTGAGGTGCGGTTTTGTCCCTGGGCGAAATTTTTTTTGCTTTTTTTTTTTTTTTTTTTCGAATTTTTTTTTTTTTTTTTTTTTTTTTTTTTAAAGATCATCAAAAACACGAACCAATACGTGGGTTGCCTCCCACGAAGCGCTTCTTTAACGTCACTAGCTTGACTTGAAGCTTCCGATTAAGTTGAACCAAGAACCACCATAATTTTCTCGCGATTAACCGTACCTCCAAAATAGTGTTTCAACCTTTGCCCGTTGACTTTAAATGCCTGGTCAGGTGACTTCTCGAAAATCTCTACCGCACCATGCGGATAGACCGTTTTAATCGTGAATGGCCCTGACCACCTTGACTTGAGTTTACCCGGAAAAAGTCTGAGCCGGGAATTGAATAGCAGCACTAATTGGCCTGGTTCAAAGGTTTTGGGCACTAATTTGCTATCATGCCACTTCTTCACTTTTTCCTTGTACATTTTTGAGTTCTCGTAAGCTTGAAAGCGAAACTCCTCCAATTCATTTAGTTGTAGCATCCTCTTTTCACCAGCAGCTGACATATCAAGATTTAGCTTTTTCAATGCCCAATACGCCTTATGCTCAAGTTCCGCGGGCAAATGACATGCTTTACCGTAAACCAGCTGAAACGGAGACATGCCCAATGGAGTTTTATACGCAGTTCGGTAGGCCCATACAGCTTCATCTAATTTCAAGGACCAATCCTTCCTCGAAGGATTCACTACTTTCTCCAAGATTCTTTTGATTTCGCGATTCGACACCTCGGCTTGACCATTTGTCTGAGGATGATAGGCTGTTGCAACGCGGTGAGATACTCGATACTTGGCTAATAAAGCCGTGAACTGACGATTGCAAAAATGAGTACCTTCATCACTGATAATAGCACGAGGGGTCCCAAAACGAGTGAAGATCTGCTTGTGAAGAAAGTTAAGCACCACCTTAGCATCGTTCGTTGGTAGGGCTTTCACCTCTACCCATTTGGACACATAATCCACAGCCAACAGGATGTATTGATTGTTGAACGATGACACAAAAGGTCCCATGAAGTCGATACCCCACACGTCAAAAATCTCCACTTCAAGCATACTATTCAATGGCATCTCGTTCCTTCTAGAAATATTGCCAACTCTTTGGCATCGGTCACATCGCAGCACGAACTGATGTGCATCTTTAAACAGAGTTGGCCAGAAAAATCCTGCTTGAAGCACACGAGCAGCTGTCTTATCTCCAGCATAATGACCACCATAAATAGTGTCATGACAATCTCGCAAAATACCCTCCGTCTCACTGTAAGGAATACATCGTCTGAGAAGCTGGTCTGGCCCTTGCTTGAACAAGTAAGGCTCATCCCAACGGTACCACTTGACTTCATGAAGGAATTTCTTTTTCTGAGCATAAGAAAACTCAGCTGGAATGACGTTGCTCACCAGATAGTTCACAAAGTCAGCAAACCAAGGCACTTCACCTTGTACCTGAAACAGCTGCTCGTCCGGAAAGTGCTCATTTATGAGAGTTTCATCCTTACTGCCTTCCTGTCCCTGCTCCAATCGAGAGAGATGATCAGCTACCTGATTTTCCGTTCCTTTTCTGTCCTTAATTTCCAGCTCGAACTCCTGAAGTAGAAGTACCCAACGAATTAGTCGGGGTTTAGCATCCTTTTTAGATAGTAGAAATCTGATAGCTGCATGGTCTGTGTAGACCGTGACCTTCGCTCCCAGCAAGTAAGACCTGAACTTCTCGAATCCATAGACAACTGCAAGAAGCTCTTTTTCAGTGGTGGTGTAATTCAGTTGTGCATCATTGAGAGTCTTGCTCGCATAGTAAACCACATGAAATACATTACTCTTCCTTTGCCCTAACACCACACCCACCGCGAAATCACTCGCATCACACATCATCTCGAAAGGCTCATCCCAGTTGGGAGCTGTGATGATTGGAGTAGTTGTCAGCTTCTTCTTCAAATGTTCGAATGCCTGCAGACACTCATCAGTGAATTTGAAAGGAGTGTCCTTCTCTAATAGACTGCAAAGTGGCTTTGTGATTTTTGAGAAGTCCTTTATAAAACGCCTATAGAAACCGGCGTGCCCCAGAAAACTGCGAACTCCTTTGACAGAAATAGGAGGAGGAAGTTTTTCGATTGTCTCCAGTTTGGCCTTGTCCACTTCTAAACCCTTTCTAGACACCTTGTGACCAAGAATGATGCCTTCCTGTACCATGAAGTGGCACTTCTCCCAGTTGAGCACTAGATTCGTTTCAACACATCGCTTCAACACCATGCTCAAGTTGTGCAAGCACTCGTCATAAGACGACCCAAAGACTGAGAAGTCATCCATGAACACTTCGACATTAATGCCAATCATATCAGAAAAAATGGCCATCATGCATCTTTGAAAAGTAGCTGGAGCACCACATAGTCCGAAGGACACACGTCGGAACGCAAAAGTTCCAAATGGACATGTAAAGGTAGTCTTCTCCTGATCTTCAGGAGCTATAGCAATCTGATTGTAGCCCGAATACCCATCCAGCAAACAGTAGTACTCATGTCCAGCTAGTCTGTCTAGCATCTGATCAATGAATGGCAGAGGGAAGTGATCCTTCCTAGTAGCCTTGTTCAATTTTCTGTAGTCCATACAAACTCTCCAACCTGTGACTGTCCGAGTTGGAATGAGCTCATTCTTCTCATTAGCTACCACTGTCATACCCCCCTTCTTTGGTACACACTGAACCGGGCTCACCCAAGAACTATCCGAGATGGGATAAATGATGCCTGCATCCAGCCACTTCAGAATCTCCTTCTTGACAACCTCTTTCATGATGGGATTCAGCCTCCTCTGATGTTCCACTGAAGGTTTGCTCCCTTCCTCCATTGGAATTTTGTGCATATAGTAAGAGGGGCTGATGCCCTTGATGTCTGCAATTGTCCACCCTATAGCTGACTTGAACTCCCTCAGAATCCGCAAGAGTTTTTCTTCCTCGCTACCTGACAGGTTAGATGCAATAATCACAGGTAATGTAGATGCATCACCAAGAAAAGCATACCTTAAATGGTCCGGCAGTGGCTTAAGTTCAAGTTCAGGAGCTTCCTCAATAGATGGCTTTAGACGAATTTGTGATTTTTGAAGCTCATCTAAGCCAAGAGATTCCGGTGGAGCATTGAATTTCCTTTGGTAGGGATTAGCATTCAACAATTTAACACACTCTGAAATTTCTTCGTCTTCAGAATCCGAATCCCCTTGTAAAGTGCTTACTAAGGCATCTGCGTTTGACAACTGTTTCCTTTCCTCATGTTGCAATGATTTAACCATGTCAAGTCTGAAACACTCTTCCTCTTCAGTTGGAAGTTGCATGGCTTTAAACACGTTGAAGGTGACGTTTTGATCATGCACTCTCATAGTCAACTCCCCTTTCTGAACATCAATCAAGGTTTTGCCAGTGGCCAAGAATGGCCGTCCCAAGATGATAGGGATGTTCTTGTCTTCCTCGAAATCCAAGATAACAAAGTCAGCGGGAAAAATGAGTTTGTCCACTTTGACTAAGACGTCTTCCACTATGCCACGAGGATATGTAACCGACCTGTCAGCTAGCTGCAAGGAAATATTGGTCGGTTTTGGGTCGGGAAGTCCAAGTGTTAAGAAGACTGAGAGTGGCATCAGATTAATGCTTGCACCAAGATCACACAAGCATTTGTTGAACGACACATTTCCAATAGTGCAGGGAATAGTGAAGCTCCCTGGGTCCTTAAGCTTTGGAGGTAATTTTTGTTGCAAGATTGCACTGCATTCCTCTGTCAATGCTACCGTCTCAAAATCAGCCAGCTTTATCTTCCTTGAAAGAATTCCCTTCATAAATTTGGCATAGCTTGGCATTTGTTCCAAAGCCTCAGCAAATGGAATGTTAATATGCAACTTTTTGAATACCTCCAGAAATTTGCCAAATTGCTGATCCAATTTCTGTTTTTGCATCCTTTGAGGGAACGGTGGAGGCGGATAGACTGGAGGATTAGCCTCTGAAGGAACTGACTGCTTAGCTAGTCGAGGGATTGGCTATTTTTCCTTTTCCGCAACTTCCTCTTGCTTTTCCTGTTCTGAATTCTGCTCAACTCCTGTTCCCCCTGTGACCCTTCCTGACCGTAGGGTAATAGCTTGTACCTGCTCCTTGCCATCCTTCTTTCCTGGATTCGGTTCTGTGTTGCTAGGAAGCACTCCTTGAGGCCTATTGAGTAGGGCACTGGCAAGCTGTCCCACCTGGTTTTCCAAGTTCTTTTGAGAAACTGTTAGGGTTTTTATCATTAACCTCATCTCCTCCATTTCAGATTTCTCATTGGATGTCTGACCAGAATTCCCATAAGATTGTTGAAATCCTGGTGGCTGATATTGCTGCCTCGGAGCATACTGCTGCTGCATTCCTGAAGGGTTGGGTTGTCTACCCCCAAACTGCTGATTAGGAGGAGGATAAGATGTTTGCTGCATGTTGTTCTGACCGTTCCCCCAGCTAAAGTTAGGATGATTCCTGTTGTTTGGATGATACGCGTTAGGAATTGGGACTTGTGGCCTTTGAAAGTTGCTGACGAACTGCGCTGACTCATTAGATATGGCACATTGACGAGTGTCATGCCCACCTGCACATAGCTCACAGATGCTAGCTACCTGTTGCATCCCAAGATTAGCCAAAGAGTCCACCTTCATGCTTAGAGCTTCTAACTGAGCCGACAGAGCAGTAGCGGTATCAACTTGAAGAACTCCTGCTACTTTGTTTTGCTGCAATCTTTGCGAAGGATTTTGATACTCATTTGCAGCCATCATTTCAATCAGATTATAAGCTTCCTCGTAGCTTTTAGCCCACAACGCTCCGCCAGAAGCAGCATCTACCATAGGCCTAGATTGACCTCCCAGTCCATTATAGAAACAGTTTATGACCATCCAATCGGGCATACCGTGATGGGGGCATTTTCTGAGCATCTCCTTATAACGTTCCCAAGCCTCACACAATGACTCACCCTGTGCCTGAGTAAACTGAGTAATAGCATTCCTAATGGCAGCTGTTTTTGCCATAGGAAAGAATTTGGAGAGAAATTTTTGCGCAAGCTCTTCCCAAGTAGTGATTGATCCGGCTGGTAGAGAATGTAGCCAGCCTTTAGCTTTGTCCCTCAAAGAAAAGGGAAAGAGTCTCAGCTTCACAGCATCATCTGAAACACCATTGAATTTGAAGGTGTCACAGATTTCAATAAAATTCCGGATGTGCATATTAGGGTCTTCAGTTGCACCACCCCCAAACTGCACTGTGTTCTGCACCATCTGGATAGTACCCGGCTTGATCTCGAATGTATTCGCAGCAATTGCAGGCCTGATGATACTTGACTGAATGTCATTTATCCTTGGCTGCGAATAGTCCATGAGTGCTTTAGGCACTTCCGGCGGGTTAGGCTCATCCATTGTAACAACTGGTTTAACTTCTTCTTCTTCAATTACAACTTCTTCTGCTAGTGACACTACCTCTTCTTTCCTTTCCAATTCTGCTTTGGTTTGAGATCGTGTTCGCATACACGGTTAAGTACCTGAAACAAGAAAAGGGCAAGGCGACACGAGATAGATGAGTAACAAAAATCAAGTCAGTAATCTATAACGACCACTGATGACAAGCACATAAACTACAATTAACACCGCGTCCCCGGCAGCGGCGCCAAAAACTTGTTGTTTCGCACACACGCAAGTATACGTGGTCACAAATTAGCAAGTGATAAGAAAGGATTCGTTCCGCAGGGACGATGTGTTTTACAAGTTCAAATGCCTATTCAACAATGTATGGCTACGTCTTAATGCTTGATGATTTATCAGATTTGAGTTTTTTATTAACTAAATTAACAATTAAACAAGAAATATTGAAGAATGAATTAACAAGGAATTAACTATAGCAAAAGAGACATGGGATTCCAATTTCATCGACAATTTCGCTAACGGCTGGCACAAATATCGACTCGGGTGATAAATTCAATAATTAATCAGACAACACGAAAATAATACGAGCTACCTTTCAGTAAACTCGCATCAAACCCCTTAATTCCCACAACAGACAGAATTTAAGAAGACATCAAATTATAATCAGATTATAAATGTCTATACAATCTGGAAATACAACTGATTTAAGCTTAGGTTATCAATACGATTACATAGAGCAACGTGAAATGGGTTAAATCACATTACAAATCAAGAATAATTAAGTTATTCGAGAACCCATGCTAATTTGGCATAATCTAAACCCTAGAATCCACTTTCGCAACCATCTAGGATTAAATAAATAAGATGGTAGCCAATCATCTTTAAATTAATTCAACCAAATTAGATTACCGAAATTTAATCACCCAAAATCAATTATGAATCATGCACAAAATTTACATTATCGAATCTATTGGAACCCCATGAAAAGAAATTAGTTCATGATTGAATTAATAATTATTATGGAATTAATGAAAATCATAGATCTCAAATTGAACATATAAATAAATGATGAGAGGAAAATAATTAAAGAAATAAGAACAAGAGTAAGAAAATAAAACCCAATTGAAGACGAGGAAATCTGGAAATTAAAATTAAACTTGGAAATTGATTCCTGGCTGCTACCTCAAGAACCCTAGATAAAAGTTGTACGATACAAGATAATGAACTCCCTCTAAAATTCTGATCCCCCCCCAAAAAAACTGCAAAATAAAAGCTAAGTGTTTTTAATCCTAAAATATTACAAAGTTAACCATTACTGGCCCAACTGTATAGAGCCCAATACAGATGACCCGGACATTTTTTATCAGAGACAAAACAAACAGCGTTGAAATAAAACTAAGGCAATCTCGAGAGAAAAACAGGGGAACAGGAGCGTCTCGACGCCTTGAGGAGCGTCTTGACGCTGCATGATCCCTGGATTTTAATACTCGCGCGCGCACCTCAGCAAACCAGCCATGCGCCTCGACGCTATCTGCAGCGTCTCGACGCTCTCGACCTCCTGGAAAATCAGCACCTCCTCAATCGCAAAACACAGACTGCGGACACAGGCAAAGGCTAGTGCCGAGGCTCTCACCACAGCGTCTTGACGCCTCTGTCTTCCTACTGTACTGATACTAAAAATACACAACAATCAAGCGCTGCTGCTCCTCACGTTCAAATTCCTGGATGTGGCTACACTTTCCTGAATGTTGCTCCTGAAAACTTCAAACTTCCACCTTCTTTATTTTATTTCGACTCCAAATTCCTCCACAATTTGCCACCTTTCCTCAATTAATTAATCACCACCATAAACACCCATTTAATTCATTTTAGCACCAAAATGCCTCCAACGTGCAACCTACAAAATTACATAAAAACGTATCAAAAATCCACGAAACTCGAGAACACGCAAACGATAAAAGTCTAAACGGGAGGTAAATAGTGGATATAAAATCCACTTATCACAAAACAAACTGGATTGAAAAGTCTAAGTCAAAATGTTTCAATTGTGGAATGTTTGGTCACTTTGCTGGAGACTGCAGAAAGCCCAAGGTTGAGAAGGGCAACAGGAAATTTGAGCCTGTTGATTATAAAAAGAAATACTTTGAACTTCTCAAACAAAAAGAAAAGGCTTTCATGTCTCAGGAGTATGATTGGGCTGGTAATGGTGAAGATTCTGATGATGATGTTGAGTATGTCAACTTGGCTCTTATGGCTGACAATCATGAGCAGGAAGCAAGTTCCTCAAGCAACCAGGTAACAATTACTAATCTTTCTGAGCTTTCTAAAGAGGAATGCGACATTGCAGTAAATGAAATGTCTACTGTATTATATAATTTGCGTGTTACTCTTAAATCACTTACTAAAGAGAATTCTAGAATAAAAGAGACCAATCTGCTCTTAAGTGATAGGAATGCAATGTTAGAAGCACAACTCATTGAATTTGAGAAAATGAGATGTGTTAGTAGGGATGCTAAGAAGGAACTTGAGAACGTGTTACAAAGGGAAGAAATTCTTAAAACACAACTTGAGATAGAACAAGGTGTGATTGCAAAATGGAAGGATGCCAGGAATGTTGCTGCCAACATAATTAATGTTCAAGGCGTGGAATCCTTCTGTGAGCAATCATGGAAAAGGAACAAAGAGAAGCTAGGGTATGTTGGTGAAACCTTAGAATCAGAAACTGAGTCAACAAACAACAAGGATCATTTGTTGAAGGTTGATATGTCAACGGAATGCAATGTTTCGTTGACAGATGAACCATCAACCGATCAGGCTGTTTCGTTGACAGAGAAAAGAAAGGATGAACTCACTAGACTTAATAACAAGTATGGTCCTGTCACCAAGAACTTTGTTCAAGGTGAGTCTAGTAAATCAAAGAAAGTTGAGAATCCTGTTGAGAGAGCTAATGTAGGTAACTTGTCTAACAAGCAATTGAAAGACAAGTTAGAGAAAGTTCAGGTTGAGGCTAAGGGAAATAAAAAGAATAACAGAAATGGCAAGGTAGGGATTAACAAACACAACAATTACACACCTGATAAATATGCACCTAGAAAGACATGTGTCAATTGTGGAAGTGTTAATCATTTATCTACTAACTGCAAATCTGTTAAGAAATCTGCTAATGTGAAAATGCCCAAGCCTGCAATGAACAGTTCCATGCCTAAAATGCCTGTTATGCCTAACATGTTTGCTCCATATGCACAATTTCAGAATCCATATGCTAGCATGCCATTTGTGCCTAATCCTTACATGAATATGTTTAACATGCCACAAATGCCATGGAACATGAATAACATGATTGTTCCTCCAACTATGCATGCTATGAATGAAAATATGAGCAACCCTCAGAAATCAACACCAAGGGTAAAGATTGATTTGAATCAATCTGAGCCCAAAGTGAAAAATGGTACAAAAGGGAATGCAAAGGCTAACAAGACAGGACCCAAGGAAACTTGGGTACCAAAATCAACTTGATTTGGTTTTATTGTGTGCAGGGAGACAAAAGGAATCTTTGGTACTTGGATAGTGGTTGTTCAAGACACATGACTGGTGATTCTACCCTGCTCACAGAGTTTCAGGAAAGAGCTGGCCCTTGTATTGCTTTTGGAGATGACAGCAAAGGCTACACAAAGGGATATGGCTTGATTTCAAAAGAGAATGTCATCATAGATGAGGTTGCATTGGTGGATGGTCTTAAGCACAACTTGCTTAGTATCAGCCAACTTTGTGACAAAGGATTTTTAGTTACTTTTTCGAAAGAAGCCTGTGTTGTTTCTAAAGGAGGAAACAACAATGTGGTAATGACTGGATTCAGAAGAGGGAATGTGTACATTGCTGACTTTAGTAGCACAAGTTCAGAAACCATCACCTGTCTTTTCAGCAAGGTAAGCAAAGATGAAAGTTGGTTATGGCACAAGAAATTATCCCATCTGAATTTCAAAGTTATGAATGATTTGGTGAGAAAGGATCTTGCTAGAGGAATTCCACAAGTGGAATTTTCCAAGGATGGTTTGTGTGATGCCTGTCAAAAAGGGAAACAGAAGAAGGCATCATTCAAAAGCAAGACAGAGTCATCAATTGTCCAGCAGCTTGAATTACTTCATATGGACCTATTTGGCCCTGTAAATGTTATGTCCATCTCAAAGAAGAAATACTGTCTTGTGATTGTTGATGATTTTTCTAGATTTACATGGACTTTCTTTTTGCACTCTAAAGATGAGGCAAGTGAAATCATTATCAATCACATCAATATGGTAAGCAATCATCCTGATTTCAAAGTAAGAAGGATTAGGAGTGACAATGGGACAGAATTCAAGAATTCGAGCATGAAGGTGTTCTGTGAAGAAAATGGTATTTTGCATGAGTTTTCAGCAGCAAGAACACCACAGCAAAATGGTGTAGTTGAAAGGAAAAACAGAACACTTATTGAAGCTGCAAGGACAATGCTAGATGAATCAAAGTTACCTACATATTTTTGGGCTGAGGCAGTTAACACAGCTTGCTTTACTCAAAATATTTCTTTGATTAATCAGGCCAAGGGAATGACCCCTTATCATCTACTCAAAAGAAAGAAGCCACTATTAGATTTTCTTCATGTCTTTGGATGCAAGTGCTTTGTTCTGAGAAATCAAGCTGAGCATTTGGGGAAATTTGAAGCAAAGGCAGATGAAGCAATATTTGTGGGATATGCAGCAGGGAAAGCTTACAGAGTCTATAATCTCAGAATCAACATTGTTATGGAATCTATACATGTTGTTTTTGATGATCTCAAAATACAAGGTCTCTGTGATGAAGGTTTCCATGAAAGTCTCTCTTTTGAGAATGAGGAAGGAGAACAAGTGAATCATGATAAGGCTACTGAGAAACAGCCTAAAGGTGTTGTATCTAGCACAGATGAAAGCAGCAGTGAAGATGAAATTGCTGCATTAAGGTTAAAAAGGATAGCAGCTAGCAGACCAAATGGTCATTTCGTTGACAGTCATGATGGTGGATTCGTTGACAGTCAGAATGAGCGTTTCGTTGACAGCCAAAACGGTCATACCGTTGATAGTCATAGGAATGCTTCTAGAAGTGATCAATTAGGGACAACAAACTCAGGGGGAGTTTCTCAAGGACAAATATCCAATCAAGGCAATCATGATCATGAAGCTACGTCTTCAAGAGCAAATCTACCTCCCTCAAGGAAATGGACTAAAGATCATCCCTTTGAACTTATTATAGGTGATGTTTCTTCAAAAGTCCAAACTAGAAGAGCAACTCAAGAAGAATGTCTATATAGTAGCTTTCTGTCTCAAGATGAGCCAAAGAAAGTTGAGGATGCGCTTCTAGATCCAGATTGGGTTTTAGCCATGCAAGAAGAGCTAAACCAATTTGAGAGAAACAATGTTTGGAAGCTGGTGCCCAGGCCTAATGACAGGAGTGTTATAGGCACAAAGTGGGTGTTCAGAAACAAGATGGATGAAAATGGCATAGTCACAAGGAACAAAGCTAGACTGGTTGCAAAAGGCTACTCACAGGAAGAGGGAATTGATTTTGATGAAACCTTTGCTCCTGTTGCAAGACTAGAAGCAATAAGGATTTTCCTAGCCTATGCAGCCCATGCCAATTTCAAAGTCTATCAAATGGATGTGAAGAGTGCTTTTCTGAATGGGGAATTGGAAGAGGAGGTGTATGTAAGTCAACCTCCTGGTTTTGAAGATGATGATTTTCCAGACTATGTGTACTTCCTTCTCAAAGCACTCTATGGTTTGAAACAAGCACCTAGAGCCTGGTATGACACTCTCTCACAGTTCCTCCTTGAGAATCATTTCACTAGAGGTACTGTAGATAAAACTCTTTTTCACAGGGTTGTAAATGGCTCTACTTTACTTGTTCAAATTTATGTAGATGATATAATCTTTGGGTCTACAGATGTGAAACTTTGTCAAAAGTTTGCCAAGCTTATGCAAAGTAAATATGAAATGAGCATGATGGGAGAATTAACTTACTTTCTTGGTCTTCAAGTAAAGCAAGTTAATGAAGGCATTTTCATTAGTCAAACAAAATACATTCATGATTTATTAAAGAAATTTAACCTAATGGAATGCTCTACTGCCAAAACTCCCATGCCTACTGCCACCAAACTTGAATTGAATACTAAGGAAAAATCTGTGGACATTTCAAGTTACAGAGGCATGGTAGGCTCACTTTTATATTTAACAGCTAGTAGACCTGATATTATGTTTGCTACATGTCTATGTGCTAGATTTCAGGCTGATCCTAGAGAATCCCATTTAGTTGCTATTAAAAGAATTTTCAGATATCTCAAAGGAACACCAAACCTTGGCATTTGGTATCCTAGAGAATCTGGTTTTGAACTAATTGGTTATTCAGATGCAGATTTTGCAGGATGTAAAATTGACAGGAAAAGTACAACTGGAACCTGTCAATTCCTAGGAAACAAGCTTGTGTCATGGTTCAGCAAGAAACAAAACTCAGTTTCTACCTCCACAGCTGAGGCTGAGTATATTGCAGCTGGAAGTTGTTGTGCACAGATTTTATGGATGAAAAATCAACTTCTTGATTATGGATTAAGAGTTGAGAAAATTCCTATTTTCTGTGACAACACTAGTGCCATTGCCATTACTGAAAATCCAGTGCAGCATTCAAGGACCAAGCACATTGACATCAAGTACCATTTCATTAGAGAACATGTTATGAATGGTACTGTGGAGTTACATTTTGTTCCAAGTGAACAACAACTTGCAGACATCTTTACCAAGCCACTTGATGAATCAACATTCTCAAGATTAGTAAGTGAGCTAGGTATGCTAAATTTCTCTTAATTATTTTTGAGATATTTGCAAGTTAAAATGCAGCCAGAAACTTGCTATGTTTTTCTGTGAATTAATTTTCTTAGGAAAAAGTGAAATTTTGTCTAAGTCAAAATTACTATGTCAACGAAACGAACCATTTCGTTGACAGTCTTAGCAGTTTTCTGGGTATTTCGTTGATAGCTCTTTTATATCAACGAAACGCAGCTTTATCAACGAAATAAGACGGGACTTTAACCGCCCAATCCTGATTCGTTGATTTAGCGCTTTTAATCTGAACCGTTGAAATTTTGACACGTCTTTTACCACGATCTATGCATACACCCCTGTAAGTATAAATCATGGTAATACTTTAAAAGTAACGGTTATATTTTTTTTTAAGCCAATCCAGTAATTTACATTTATTATTGGATTCATTTTCTGAGAATTTTTGGGGGAGTATTTAAGAAATTTTATTTTCATTATTTCTTTTTTACCTGTTCTCAAAAATTCCAAAGGCTTTTTCTCTCTTCTTCTCTCTAACAAGCAATTCAGTTCGAAGCTTTCCTTTAATCAACAATGGCACCTATAGTCAAGCTTATGTCTGCTGGAGGGTTCATCTATGAGAAGAACAACTCCATCCCCTTTGTTGTCAAGGAAAACCCGAACAGACTGTTCTTCAAAATGATGGATTTCATGAAGAATTGCAAGTTGAGCTATGCAATGTTTCACTCTACACCACTCTACAATGAGATAATCGAGGAAATTTGGACCTCATGTGAGTATAGTGGAACAAACTGCACACTACAATTCACTCTTCAAGGTAATGAGTACATAGTTAATTCTGATGTTTTGCAAGCATGTTTACATATTCCTGATAATAACTGTGATGCTTTGCCTACTAACACTGAAATAACTACCATGCTAAATTCTATAAACTACTCTCTGCCTACTGATAATCTGGGTAGAATAATTATGAGAGGTTTGGTTAGGGAATACAGTTATTTAGCTGATGCATTCATTAAGGTCTTTTATGGAAAGATTAGTAATTTTGATGCATTAACTAACTCTATGTTAATTCTCCTAACCATGCTTCTAAATGATAGATATCACAACTTTAGCACCCAACTTATGTATGAAATTGGTGCTAAGTTGGGTGACAAAGCAAATAGGAAGAAAAATATCTATTATGCTAGGTTTCTGATGATGTTGGCTAACCATGTTAGTCCAGCACCATTAGTTATCTCTAACCCTAATGCCAGGTTTGAGTGCTTTGTGCAAGAAAAGAGAGTATTGACAGACATACTGAGGCTGAACCACAATGGTGATGTTCCAGTGGTGTATCTGCCAATCATTGAGGTAACTACTACTATCCCTGTTAGTGTAGCTAACACCTCTACTGTTTTACCTTCCAATGTTGCTATGGAGTCTGTAGCTGTGACCCAACAGGCTCCTGCCCTAGCAACAAAACCAAAATCAAAGAAATCCTCCAAGCCAACCTCAGGTGCTTCTCAAAAGGCACCTGTTGTAAAAACTACCACACAACCTAAGGGGAGTGAGTCTGGAGTTGTGAGAGGTGAGGGAAGGGGTGAACATCAAAGAAACCCCAATTAGGATAAGGAAGGACAGGTTAGTGTGTACCAGCCAAGCCCCATTGTGTCTTCCCAACAAGGCACAATGAGTAACATGGATTTAAACACAAGTCTAATTGCATCCTCCCAAAAGGATGTGATTATTGAAACAAGCTCTCCTCCTAGAGCACAGTCCAAAAGGGTAAGGGACACTTCAAGCCCACAGTCTACATTTTCCCAATACCAAAGGAGAGTGAAGCAAAAGTCCAAGGGTACACAGGGTGCACACACACTGGAAGCAACACTTCCAGTTTCTCAAATTCAGTTTGATGTAACCCCTATCATTTCTCTGGGGTTACAGTCCCATTCTCTAAACATCAATCTTGAATTATCTCCATCCAATTCACCAACTCAATCTTTAGATGTGGACATGATCCATACATCTATTCCTGATTCTCCAACTCTAATCTTGGAGAAGCCCCACTCTGAAGCTGGTGGCCATCACTTGTTAAGTGATTTGTTGGGCCATCAACCAATTTTTCCTGAAGTTGCAAGGGGATCTGTGGACCAATCTTTAAAATCAATCACCACAGACTCTACTGTAATTTCTCATTCTCAAAGTGCTTTCTTGACTTCATCAACGAAACAGTCTATTTCGTTGACAAGTGTTTCTCCATCAACGGTATCCATACTGTTGACAGTTCAAACTACCATTCCGTTGATAGTTCACTCTGCACCTTTAATTGAAAATCAAGTTGTTCCCACAACTAGTGCAGATGATCTAGTGGTAGTTGAGACACTTCTAGGACTGAGAGGGAGTGAAACTGAGAGGCTGGCTTGCAGCCAGGCAAAAGGAGAGAATGTGAGTGAGAGGCTGGCTATTTCTTCCAGCCAGGCAAAAGGAGAGATTGAGAGTTCCACCTTAGAAGGTGAAGGTGAGGGTGTGAGAGGTGTGAGCCATGGGGAGCCCATGATGCAAGAACAGAGTGGAGAGAGAGAAGGGACTACAGGAGTAATAAGGATGGAAGCAGTCATTGCTAGTGAGTTAATGGAGGTCAGTGAGGGAGAAAGGGAACTTACTTTCCAAGAGGTTTATCAACAAACTCTGGATAGTATTTCCCTGGATCCTGAGACCTTTACTCATCCTGTGTCAGCCTATCAAGTTTTGGCTCAACAGGGCAATGTGGAGGCAGAGAGGTCACTACAACTAATTCACACAACTGCATCAATGCAAAGAGCAAAGGATGCCTTGACCAATCTACCTCCAGGGGCTGAAGCAAGTGGAGAATTTGATTTTTCTGATAATGAGGATAGCTTTGGTGACATTCTACAGGTGGCCACTACTGCACAGACTGGGACTTCTGTGGTGCCTCCTACACCAAACTGGCTTTCTCAAGATATGCATGGTAGATGCAATTTGGATGCTGCCATCACAAGGCAGTACAATGAAGCATATCTAGCTCATGAGTCTGCAGGAGCAAGGGACAAGAAATTCTACAAAGCCATCATGGATTCTCTGGAAATTCAAAGGCTACAAATGTTGCAGACAAGGATTGAGGCTACAGAAATCAAGGACTCAATTAGCAACCTTAGGGCTGCTACTGACAGGAGGCTAGATGAAAAGCTTCCTCTTCACACTGTCTCCAGGATGTCAAGGTTTTTCACCAAGGAACCTGAAGTGTCTTCATCTTTGAAAACTCTTTCCTCTAGAGTGGACAAAGTTGAGGCTACACTTAGTCACATGCAAAAGGAGCAGGAGAAGCAAACTCAGCTACTCACCCAGCTTCTGGCAGCTCAAGGGCTCCCTATCATCTCACTTGATGCTAACAAAAAGGGGGAGAAATCTAAGGAGCTAGACATTCAGATCACAAAGGTTATGGTCCCAGCCATCTCCTTACCAGAAGAGCCATTAGCAATGGGGGAGTTTGCAAAGAAGAAAAAGGACAGTATTGACCTGATCCAGGAAGCCTCTTTGAGGATGAAACTTGCAGAACAAATCAAGGATCACTGGTCAAATATTGAAGCAAAGGTCAAGAAGCTAGCTGACACTAAAAAGGTATCATCTGTACAAGCTACTTCAATACCACCATCAATAAATGCAATGGTGACAGTGCAAATGGAGCCACAATTCAGGAGTTCCTATGTCATGGAACCCCTTCAGCATGGAGTCCTTCAAGATTCAAGGAATGAGAAAGGACAAGCTTCATGTTTGAGGAATGTGGATGCAAGAGGGATATCTCCAGTATCTCCCATAAAACCCAAAGGCAAGAACATAGAAAGGATAGCTTATCCTCCACCAAAGCCAGATGAGTTCAAAGTCTTAGGGAAGCTGATCAAGGAGAGCAAAGAAAGCAATCATCCAAGCATAAGGAACAAGAGGGCACTCATCTACAGGGATAGCAAGGAAATCTACATTTGGGTTGGTCACCCAAATTTTGCTAAGGCCAAAGCTGAAGAAAGTGAAAGGGCAGCAATGCAAGCTCTTGCAGTTGCTCAATCACTTGAAGCTGAAGAAGCCCTACAGGAAG
This sequence comes from Heracleum sosnowskyi, assembly GCA_030848705.1. Classification (NCBI taxonomy): domain Eukaryota; kingdom Viridiplantae; phylum Streptophyta; class Magnoliopsida; order Apiales; family Apiaceae; genus Heracleum; species Heracleum sosnowskyi. The sequence continues at coordinate 1,361,082 of JAUIZM010000016.1, read as the reverse complement.
AAAAGGCCAAGGATAAAGCTAAGGAAGCTGGAAAGAAGAAGAGAACAAGTCAGCCAAAGGCTAGAGCTAAGAGGAATCTGAACTTTGATGAAGATGATTCTCAAGAAACTGCTCAAGACTCTTCCACAACAAGTGCACATCAAATTCCTGTTGATCTACCTATTGAGGGAAAGTTGGCTTGTGATCCTGCACATCCTGTCAACTTTCATGATCATCCAATCATGCCAAAAGAGGAACCTTTTGAATTTGATGAAGCCTACTTTCCAAAGTTCCTGTTAGAGAAGGACCAACCAATGAAGACAAAGAAGAGGTCTGTCAAAGCAAAGCCTGTTCTTGTGAGAAAGCCACAATCTCAAAAAACCCCTGCAAACCCAGAGGACTGCATGTACATTGCTGACATCAGGGAAGAATCCAGTCTACATCTTGACTTAGACAACCTGGTGGAAGTAAGGGGAATTGCAGCTTCTCAAAAGTTGCCTGAAAGACTAGTGTTCATATTCAAGGGAGGTAGAGAACAAGTGTGGCCTCTCTACAGAATTTTAGGAGAAGACTATCAAACACTACTCTCAGTGTTTAGATGCTTGAAAAAGGACTTTGGTTTCACCAAAACAGCCAAGTCTGAGGTGGTCTCCAAAATCTGTCAGATAAAGGCTAGCTGGAACAAGCCTGAGGCTCTTCCCAGGATACTTAGAGTTCCCTCAACAGGAAAGAAAATCCATCTTCAACCTTATTGGATGATGGAGTTTAAGGACAAGGACAATTGCAGAAGATTCTTCAGAATGGAAGACCAGCTGGAGAAGGCATCTAATCAAACTCTAAAGCTGATGCAATCCAAGCTTGGTGATCAAGATGAAGAGGAGAAAATCTTCTACAGAAGGCTACAGGTCCAGATTGAGGAAAACAACTCCAAGAGAGGGAAGAAGACTATGCCACAAAGAAGTCACAGATGAAACATTTGCTCAGACTAGAGGAGCACTTGTGGGCATTAGTCTTGTAAGTCTTGTATTTTGTCTATAAAATTTTGAAGCTTAATACATATTCTACTTTTGTAATTTATGATGTATCTGAGTGTTTTTGTTATCATCAAGTCTCTTGATTTATGGCTGTTATTCTATCAGTCATAAATTGGGGGAGATTGTTAGGAATATGTTGTTCTTGATGATAAACATAAAACACTTAGTAGAATTTGTGTAAAGTCATTTTTGTAACTGTCAACGAAATGGCATGCTTTGCAGCATTCCGTTGACAGGAAGCTCATCAACGAAATGAGTGTTGTAGCAATTGCATTGTACAATACTTCACAGTATGATAGGCATTCTGTTATATGTTTTAGATAGGTTTTCTAAGTCATGTTGACTAAGTACTAGATAGGCAAAATAGGTTGGTTAATTGTAAATATGTTATGCCTTGTAATTTTGACTAAGTGAAGACATGTCAACGGTATGAAGATTACTCTGTCAACGGTATGGAGTTTACCCATCAACGAAACGAGGGAAACACCATCAACGGAATGAAGAATGAAGCTATCAACGAAACACATCTCCTTGCTATCAACGAATCAATGTTGCTTTTTGAACAGTTGACAAAGTGATAGTGACAGTTTACTGAACAGATCTAAAAGGAGATATGGAAGTGTACTTTGCATTGGAAGCCATCAAAGTGGATACTGGAAATAAGGAAACATTCCAATTTCCAATAAGGCTCTTGGAAATGATTATAATGAGCATGAAGACAAAAGCAAAGATCTCCAAGGACCATTGCACAAAAGGAATGAAAAGCAAGCTACTGATGGTTACTACTATTATTCTTTAGTTTAACCAAACGTAGAATTGTAAACTTGGGATTATATAACCAAGTGTAGCAGTTACTTTAGAAAGAAGAGAAGAAAAACAAATAGATTGTATTAGCTATTTTTGAGAGCAATTCTTCTCTACAACCTTGTAACTGAGCAGCTGTGTACTTTTGTATCACAGATTATTTCCGCAATAAAAACACTTCAGTTGGATCATCAAACAATCCAACTGAATTATTTATATCTTGTGTTTTTATTTATTCAGTTCAGTTTTAATTTATAAGGTGTTTTTAAGATCAAGAAAATATCAAAATTGTATTCAACCCCCCCCCTTCTACAATTCTGTTAGGTCATTTGGGATTAACAAGAAGAAAGCAGCATTCTGTTTGCATGGTCAAAGGTAGCATTTCTATAAAAGACAATCAGCCAAGAAGGGCAAGCTACCAACACATGGACCACTGCTCGGAATGGAGAAACAAGGATTCTAAACAGATGTACTTTTTGTATTATTAGCTTTTCAAATATCTTTGTAAACTTGGGTTATATAACCAAGTAGTAGCATAACTCTAGAACTAAGAAATCAAGTTAGGCAATTTAGAGAGCAGAAAGCAATATCCTTATAAATTGTCGAAGTTAGAGTTGTGTATTTGCAGCTGTGTGTTTATTCATAAACATCACATAGATTTCTTCAATAAAAATCTCTCAGGTGGACAAAAACAATCCACCTGATTTTTTTATTCTTATGTTATCTTATTTGTGTTTCTATTCTTGTTTTTATTTTCACTATCAAGAATCAAGAAGATTTTTAAAGATTGTATTCAACCCTCCCCTTCTACAATCTTGATTCATTGTCTGGGAATAATAGGATCTATGTCAGCGAAGAATCTCTTATACAAATTTTGGTTAGACATAGGAGGTTAGGACAGTTTGTCATATTCCTAATCTGTAAAAGTGAACTGTGGATGTCCCTATAAGTGCACTGGTCGCACACTTTAGCTGTTAACGTTTTTCAAGTGTAAATACAGAACTATCTCTCTGAGAAAAACGAAGCTGAGAATACTTTTGTATTCATAGGTTGTAACAACACACAATCTAATAAAACACCATTAGATTGAAAAGTAATCTCTGTTGTTCTTCAAATTTCTGCACACACTATCACACACAGAGTTAATTGTTGTTGTTGGTTCAAGAAAGCGGTGATAATACATTCACCATTCCTCTGTATTATCTTTCGTTCGAACTCATATCTAAGAAGTGGTATCAGAGCAAGCTGTTGTTTTAAATAGTAAAAGATCAAGATGAGTGCACAAAAGACTTGCAGTATCAAGATCACTCAGTTTGATAAAGAGCACTACAACTTGTGGAAAGTAAAGATGCTCATGTTTATCAAAGCTGCAAACCCTTTTTATCCTGAGATTTTAAAGCATGGCCTTTTTGTTCCTATGGAACACTTTGATAGTGTCACTAAAGGGACAACCATCACTCCTGGTAAAACTATTCCGAAAGATCCACCCAAATGGAATGAATCTGAGAAAGAAAAGGTGGCCCTTGACAGTCATCTACAGCTCATCATCATTGACTCCATGGATCTATAAATGTTCGAGAGTATTTCAGCCTACACAACCGCCAAGGATATGTGGGAAAGGATAGAGGTGTTACGTGAAGGGACTGAGGAGGTCAGGGAGAACATAAAACAGATCCTTATATCTCAATATGAAGCCTTCATGGCTCAACCAAATGAAGGAATCACTAAGGTGTTTGAAAGGTTCAACAAACTCATTAATGACCTTCAGCTGAGTGACAAGGTTTACTCTACCAAAGAGTTGAAAGGCATATGTATAGGCTTATTTGTAAACATCGAGGATTCGACTCAGCTTAAACAAGAATGTAATAAGTAAATAATAATTCAATTGTCACAGGAATCTCAGAAGGTAATATCAGTCAAAAGAATGAAGATTAAAGTCAATCTACAGACTTGAAGTAATTCTACATTGAAAGAAGTTCATTTATTTGATCAAGCCTCAGTGAAGTATTCAATAAAGTGGATCTATTAAATTGACAGAGATTTCTACAGTGTGACAGTAAGTGTATAGGTTATAGTGTTTAATAAAGGGAAAAGAAAAAGAACCACCTCTTAAAGTCAAAAGATGAAGAACCGTCATTGCAGTTAGTCACTCATGAACTAGACAGTACATCGAGTGTCAACACCATTCAGTGGAAGTTCATCATTAATCTCAGTGATTCAAGAATTGTTTCTGCTATCAAGGAAGTATATAATTCTCTTTTAATTAATTAATTCAATTAATTAATTTATTCAATAAATTAATTCAACAAGAATTAATTTATTCCTTAAATTAATTATAATATTAATTAAATTAGAATTAGTAATGTACTGGAATGACAATGAAATATGTATTGGCATGACTATCAAGGATAGTCATACCGAATGTCATCCCAGTATATTGATAGTCATGCTAAGCTTATATGACTAAGGAAATAAAATGGAATGACTATCTCAGGTAGTCATACCGAGAGTCATTGTAGTTCAAATGGATAGTCATTGTAGTTTAGTGGTAGTCACCCCGATAGTCATTTTGGACAGTCATGCCAAGTCTTTTGATAGTCATTGTCATTCAGAAAAGTAGGCATACAATATATCAAAAAGAAGACAGAAATTGAATAACATTCATTCAAGACAGAAACATAAAAGTTATATCAGTTCATCTTTGTCTTAACTGAAGAACCAACTGTCCAAGCTTAAATTATTAGAGTATTTATTTCTAGCAATCATTCTTCAATCTAAACCACTAGAAATCAATTACTTGTACTGCTTTGACTATCTAGCGAATCATTATCCCTAGAATTTATCTCGAACTACTTTTTAGTATTCGATCTTTTTATTACAAAAATAGATAAATTCATGTCGAATTTATTCTAGATTTGTTTTAAATAGTTTGAGATTCAAACCTTGTAATATGTACTATAATTGTAATACCTTTCAAGTTTAATATAAGTTATATTTAACTTGAATTTTGTTTCATTTAATTCCGCACTTATTTGTTCTTGAATTGTTAAATCACGCCCCCCCCCCTCTTCTACAAACTTATCAGGACTTAACAATTGGTATCAGAGCTAATTGATTGATGCACAAATCAAGATCCATACTTTTGTGATTTATCAATAACGTTCACATTTTTTTCTTATAAAAAATCAAGATGACTACTCAAAAAGTTGGAGCCGTCAAAATTCCTATATTCAGTAAAGAGCACTATCCAGTGTGGAAGAAGAAGATGCTCTTATTTCTTCAAGTGGCAAATCCAAAGTATCTTGGTGTATTGAAGAACAGACCAAAAATTCCTATGGTTGTTGAAGAAGAGCATATTGAGAATAATGTTGTTACTCAAGTTTCTAGGATATATCCCAAAGACCCAAAAGACTATACAGCTGATGAAAAGGAAGATGCTTCTCTGGATGCAAGCTTACAGTTAATTCTGGTTGATTGTCTAGATCCAATCATGCACAATCGTGTTTTAAATTGTGTAGATGCTAAACACATTTGGGATACGATTGAGATAATCAATGAAGGGACAGAAGAAGTCAGAGAAAATAAAAGGGAAATTCTTACCTGTTCATATGAACACTTTAGATCTAATCTGTGTGAAGGAATCTCTGATGGTTTTGAGAGATACAATAAATTGATTAATGATCTGAATCTTCATAGAAAGCATTACACCATCAAGGAGATAAACAAGAAGTTCCTTCTAACTCTTACATCTCATCTGGAGCACAGGATTTCAGCCATTAGAGAAGCAAGGGACTTAGGTGAGATTTCACTGGAAAGACTCTATGGTGTTTTGAAAACCTATGAACTAGAGCAGATTCAACAGAAGGAAATCTAGGGGACATGTAAAGTGGTCAGTACGTCTACTGTATTGGTGGCAGAAGTTCCACAGAAACTGGAAGAGAAAGTTGTTCAACCTTCCAATTCTGACAAGGATGTGACTGTAGTTGAACACAACTTTACATCCACAAGTCAATCTGATGGTGACTTCTATTCCATGGAAGAGCTTGAATAGCTAGAAGATGAATCAATGGCAATGATAGTGAAGAAGTTTGGGAACTTCAGATTCAGAAGAAATCCTAATCTTAAGTTCAAACCCAGATTCCAGAGAGGTAGTTCTTCTTCCTCAAATAGCACAAAGGGTGGCTATAAAACTGGAATAGTGGATAGAAGCACAATTAGATGCTTTAATTGTAATGAGTTGGGACACTTTGCTACTGAATGCACAAAGCCAAGACAAGCAATGAGGAACTCATATGATTCAAGTAAGAAGAACAAGACTGGGAAAGCTTATCTTGCTGAATGCAAAAGTTGGGATGATACAGATAGTGATGAGGAAGATGCTAAGTCTGAGGTAAAGTTCACTGACTCTGAAATGATTTATCATCTTAGTAGTACATTATCTTGTGCACGTAGTGAAAATGATAGAATAATTCTTCAGAACACTTCTCTTGAAAAAGAAGTTAAAGAATTGAGACTAGTGCATGTTAATCAAGATGAACTTGCTAAAAAGGTAGCTTTTCTGGAGAATAGGGTTAATTGTTACAAACAGTTATAAACCATTCTTAAATATAAGATCACTGATGTAATAACCCCAAATTTTGTAATATTTTGAAACCTTGATGAATAGTGAATTTTGCTGACTAAGAAAATTTTCAGACCACCATATATATGAGAATGGGAATGGATATTCCGAAGTTATATTATTGATGTGTGAGGGGAATAAGTGAATGTAAACCCGATCAGAATTTGAAGATTTCAACTATAATTTTATTCCACTATTCATCGGACAATCGAGGATTTATTAATTGATCATTATGAGAGTAAATAAAACAAGAAATCCATGATCAAATATTAAACCAAGGCAATAAAGGATCAAGAGGATATCCCCTAGCTAGTGCAACAAAACATTTTCGAAATCACTCGAACTTATAACGAGATTTAGCAACAAAGGAAAGTGTAACGAATTATGGATTAAACCCTAACCAATGGGAGGTACCATGCAAGATCATCAAGTGCAACATATAAGAGCATCGATGTGAAACTAAACAAGAAAAGAGAAGTGATTTAGTGATGACAAGGTGATGAATCACCGCCTTGTCACCAATTTAGTTCAAGGCATCACCACCTTGTCACCATTTTTGATCAAGTAATCATCCAATGCTTGACAAGTGTCCTTGGGTGACTTAATAGCATTTTAACCACAATATATTAAGTATATTAATTGAGTTTTATTAGGCAAAAAGAATAGAAAATAAAGCAAGTAACCAGGCAAGCTCTTCCCCCCCCCCCCCCTATTTCTTCATCATATTCGACCCATATTTTCTACCAAAGATTAGAAACAATTTCTATAATCTAGCCTTCACCAAAAATTGCAAGGATGGATTCAAAAGTTCCTACATCTCTTAATTAAGGTATCCTCTAAATCCTAGCTTCATCCATGGATGATATCATGTTCAAATCTTGAGTGTAAGATGAGCATGAATAGTGTTTTAAATAGAAATTTATGGTGTTCTTGATTTTGTTCTTGAAGTTTAAGCAAGCTAAGGTTGTATAAAGCTCAAGAAAGGATAGTTAAGCTATTTTTAGTGTATACCAAACATCAAGGAAGGTATAAAAATCTCAAACCATTAGTTATACTTTGATTATTATGATTAGTTTGGTGTTAGTTGAATGAAAGATTGAATCTTTGGTTTTGGTGGATGTTTAGTGATTGTTTTGATGGATGATCTTGTCGATGTTGGTTTTGACTTGTTGATTAAATATCATGAGTTATTTTAGATGATGTATATGAAGTATTGATGATTGAGTTGTGTTAAATGATTGGTTGGAGTAGTATAAATTGGGAAACGTTAGGTATACGCCGTTGTAATGTCAAAATTTACTTAACCATGTTTGGACAGTAGTCTCGGGTTCCAAACATACATGACAAAAATACCAACTGCCCATGTTATTATAGATCTTGTCTTGTAGTTTGTTTTGGCGAAAGAATCGCATCGATCAGATTTACGGTTTAGGAGAAACACCCGTTTTAGTAAAAGTAGTTTCGGGAAAACAAGTTGTCAATTATGTGGACTTTGAACCTATGGTCAAGCCCCTTAAAAATGGATATAAACCATGAAACTAAGGTGAAAAATATCATGGACAGTTAGAAAGGTAACCGAGAAGGTTTCGTGTTAAAAAGAAAATTTTTGATTTTATAAAAATGCGGGAACCAAAGTTGCGCAAGTGAAAAACCCTTAAGGGGATAGTTAAAACCACGGACTTAGAAACGTTAAAGTACTTTGGTTTCGTGAATGGATTAGCAACCAAACTTTTGACTTAAGAGTTTAACGACTATCATGGGGTTATAATTAACCAAGAACGAGACATTTGATTTTCGTTAAGAGTTACGTTGGTGCTTAGGTTTTATAGAACATTAAATGGTTCTAGGGGACTGATTGGAATTTGTATATCTTATTATAGATCGTCGAGCATACTCCCGAGCCCCCATTACCACTACTTTAGGAGTTTCAGGCAAATTTCCAAACCCTACATCTTATATAGATGCTGTTGTATTGAAAACTGTTGTGATTGTGATATAAACTGTTTAAATGTTTTAAATGTTTTACGAATTGATTTATATACTGTTTTAAATCTTTCATAACAGTTTGCGATTTATATTCTATGAGTATATTAGATATAAATCAAGGTGTATAAAGGCTCTAAGCGTAGAGTAATTGTAGTGTATTTTCAAAATTAGACCGGGAGTCGGATTATTATTTTGTTTTGAATTACTGTCATAAAAAGCTGGAGGTTCCAGGGACAGTTATATTTCACTTTTTGATTTAAATATTCCAAAAATAATATCTTGGATATTTAAGGCGAGTTATATTTAAATAATATTATTAAAATATTATTTGAATATTTATTTGATTAAGTGAATATTATTTTGAATATTCATTTAAATAGGGATTTAATTGAATAGTGATTCAATATTTATTATTTGAATATTTATAAGTTATTCCAAATATGATATAAAAATAATAGAACTGTATTTAAATATTATTTAAGGTTCTAATAGTTATTTAAAATATTTTCTGACCTTCATAAAATTTATTTGAATATAGTAGGGGTTCCCAAATATTTTATTTTGAATTTAATAAATTCTTTCGAAAGCGAATAAATGTCCTTTGACTTATTAAAAATTGGGAATCAAATCCAGGAAGTGAACATATGATTTCACTTGCCTCTTTCATCGAAAGCAATTATGTTTTGGGTTTCTGACTTATCAGAACTAAAGATATTTTACAATGAACTCCCAGGTCGTGATTTCAAAGAACTATACTCGATAATCGACGTCAGTTGACAACGGTCAACCCACATTGTGACCTACTTCCAATATTATTCCGGAAGTAAGTGTAACAGCCCCAAATCCGGGGTCAGGGATTTAGAGTAGTCACGATCCACTTACTTCTTGCCTTGCCTGCTTTACTCACAATAGACACAATTCATCTGCTTATGACTCCACAATGTATATATCTCTCACACACACACACAGGTTAGAGTCTCAGAAACAACACAAATACCACAATTGCGGAATAAATAATCTTTATTACAATACCCAAATGTCTTTTGAATTTGCTACTGATACAACTCCTAAGTAATGGTACATTACCAACTTAGCCTTGTAATACTCACCACCTTCTCATACCATTCATATCTATACATAAGATGAATACCAAAAGCTTCAGCTTGATCTGACTGGTTCACACTACTTCCAGGATCACTGCTAGAAACTGCTCATGAGAATGCCTTGCGCTTACCACTCGCTTGAGGGATGTGCGCTGAATCCTTGGTATCCTACTTCGCTGCTATATAATATTTATAAAACAATAGCAAGAGTGAGCGATAGCTCAACAAGGTAATAAAAGTATGGCATAATCCTGCCTTTAACTCAACCCAGAATAAAGCGGGTATAAGACAATAATTTGTCAAAATATCTCGATACTGAAATTATTTCCTTATCTGAATGTATTCCAAAAACAGTACCATTGTTGTATTTCAAATATCATTTTCATAATATTTCTGCAAACTTTTACTATATTATGAACAAAGTTCTAGTATAATATAAAAGATGAGGTTTCAAAGTAAACCAATATAACCTTTCCGAAAAAATATCTGCTATGTAAGCAGAATATCAACATATAACTTAAAAGATGAAGTTATAAGGTGATTCAGTATAAACAACTCCCTTACCATAACTCATGTTATGTAAGGTATCCACAGAGTCATATGATATAAAAGATTGTTAGGTCCAAAGTATCGTAGAAGGGGGGGGGGGTTGAATACGATACTCACAAATAATTCAATTTCGTTCGCGGATTAATCTTTCAGTTCTATAACGAAATCAAACACACCAAACCAAATCAAGTTTCGGGGAATATATCTTTTTATAAATATAAACCTCGAGGGGTGCTACAATTTCTAATCCGTAGATTAGCTTCAATGAGTTCTAGGTTATTCACAATCAATACATTGATAGAATTCTGAGCACTATAAATTTTCTGATCTTCTCCGGCTCAAACTTCTCTCTCTGTAATTGCTACTATGAAATAACCTGACTGAAGAAGACACACTTCCTCTGTTGTAATTGTAGTCTTTGTTTTTAGAAAAACCATTGAACCAATTTAAACAAATTAAACTTGGCCGTTGGATCTTCATCAACCGGTTAAACAAATAAAACTTTTCACCCACTTTATGAATTGAAAACTATCGAATAATAAAGTAATAATTACATTCGATGGTTTTTAAAATAAAAACTATCGAATGGAACTTTTACTTTATTAAAGTTTTCATTCACTTTAAGCTTTTCATTCGATGGTTTTCTAATTTAGAAAACTATCGAATCCTTTTCTATTATTAGCCTTTTAGAAAAGTTTCAGGGTGTTTAAGTTTTAGACTGTATCAATTCCTTCTGAGACGATAAAACAACTTGATTTTTTCAGTGTCGTCACCTAGTGCAACTGGTCTGGTTCACAGATGAATAACACTTGATCAATTCTTCTTTTATGTCTTCAATTCAATGCTGCTGATAAGTCCTTTGTCGTTCTGGTTGCTTCGATTAAATCACTGGAATCCCGTGGTACTGAACCCTAAATCATTCACATACTTCTGTCGTCTTGAAAGTCTTGTTTCTTTTGCTGTCACTGAGGCTTGAACATTTTCATGAACTTCTTTCCGTGACCTGTTTACGGACTTCAAGAATACATACCGTATTTTGATTTTTTGAGTTTACCTTTTCTTCTTTGATTCTGGATTTCTGTGCTTCTGTCAATACTATTGTCTGTCTTGTCCTTTGTTGAGTTGTAGTTATCTCTTTTACATCTTATGTTACATTATGCTTTACAATCTCCCCCTATTTGATTGGATAGAGTTCGACAAGCAAATACTTCGAGGATAACTCAACTAACTAAGGAAACAGTAAACTAATTAAAGTAAGACAGAGTAATAATATTAAATGCATTCTGGATCAGATATATATACATTTCCAGATTTCATAAACCAAAAAACAATTAAACTTTATACAATGAAGTTGCTCCTCTAGTCTGAGCTGATAGTTCTTTTGTTCTTTGCTTCAATCTTCAGTCCATTCCAATCTCACCTTCTTCAATCATTGGATCGGAGTTAGCAGCTTGATAATCAATCACTGATAGATAGTGCAGTGGTTCTCCAGGTTTAAGGATTGCTCTTTGGATGTGTCTTCCAATATATTCAACCTCTTGACCCACTCCAGCCCATAACCATGCAATGTTAACATCTTTCTTGTTTAGCGTTGGCATGTTTGGCAATCTGGTATGCACTTCCAATCCTCTTTCCACTCTTTTCCTATAGTAAGGAACATTCTCCATTAGAAATCTTCTAAGAGTGTCTGCTGCTTTTTCCTTCTCCGTTGATGAGAATCCAGTGGATCTAAGATACTTCTCAACTGAGATTAGATAGTTGCTTGGGTAGTCTCTCAGTTTGTCCTCAGTCAAATAGCAGATTCTGAACAAGTCATTCGTCATGAATCTAACCATTGGGGGATCTTCAGTAATCTCTGGACCGACTTTCATCAAGATCTCTATAACATGCTCACGGAGCAGTTCATTTAGCCTTGTCGTCCTTTGAATCTTGATGAGTATCACCTGCAGTTCTTCCTCAAAACTGCTTGGTGTCTTTCTCTCTCAGCTTGCCTGGGCTTTCACCATCTCCAAGGCAGCTTCTTCTTTCAGTGATAGAGAATTTGCTTCTTCTTCCATATCATCATCCAAGATAGGATGTTCTATTGGCTCTGGATAATATGGCTCATGCTCCTCCTGTAGTGGTTGCTCTTGCATGATCTCAAATTCCTCCTCACTTTCTTCTTCTTGCACAATGTCTTCAATCTAGTACTATCTAACTGGAATAGCTTCATTGGTTTCCCAAACTCCCCATCCAGTTGTTTGCCAACCTTCATTAGTCACTTCATTTGTTTCCCCTTCTCCAACTTAGTTGAGGAATCCTCGATAAAAGCATCCTCAGCATAAAAGGTAGTAGAAGGATCAGGTTGTTGCTGTGAAGGTCCGGGTTGTTGGTTCCTCAACATATTCCAAATAGACTGTACCCCGTCACATTGATTCTCTCTTTGACATCAGTCCTCAATTCGACCAGTTCTTCCATAGTAGATTTCCTTGTTTGTCGTGAACTATCATCTCCTTGAGGGTGGATTGAACATGTACCTCTCGGTAATAGCAAATCATCAATATTTGGAAGGGTTAGGGTGTCACTCCTCACATTTGGCTCTGGGTGTACACTCAACGTTTCTGTCAGTGTTTCACTCATATTACCTTTCCCACTCAGGCCAGGTGTAAGTGTTTTTGTTTCACTCATTCCCTTTGTGCTCAATGTACCTGTAGAAGAAAACACCGTAGCCATCCTTAAGGAGGTCACCGGTGGTGCAATGGGGCTTCGCAAGTCCCCGTCCTTGGTTAAACCAAGTTGCTGATCATCCTTAGATGATATATCCTTTGAAGGATCTAGAGTTTGAATCTCTAGGGGGTTAGAAACAGGCTCTTTTAACAGCAGAGATCCCGAATCTTCCCCGATAGTCTGTGAAGACTTTACCTCAGTTGACTCCTCAATAGTAATTGATTCATGGTCACCGAGTTGCCGATCTGCACCTACGTCAGACCCTTTACCCGCAGGATCCAGATATGTTCCATCTGGGGAGGTAGACAATGACCCTTTAGATTGTTCATTTAGGTCAAAGCCTTCTCTCGACGTCTGTGAAGACCCTTGGTTCTTAGAACCTTCAACCAGTGAACCTGACCGTAATATGGTCGGAACACCAGTTGCTTCCGTCAATTCTTCCTTACTTGATTCAGCAATGGGTTCAGATATGGCTTTAGTTAGCATTGCCCAATCAAAATCAGAAAAATCTGTGAAGGGTTCTTTGGATGAGAGAAATGAAGTATCAACAGTTGCCTCGGTTTATGTTCTTCTCCTTTTAGAGATAGGCAGAGCTGATGTTGAAGGGTGTATCTCCTTATGTGGTGCTGCTAAGGCACTATCTCCCTCTACACTCACGGATGTCTGTATACTGGGTATAGTAGGGGAAGGAGCTTCGTTTATGTTTTCATTTGGCTCGTCCAAAGGCTCTTCGACTGTGGTTAGAGGTTGTGGGTTTGCAACCTCCTGGTTAGGAATGGCCACTGAGGGCTCTGGATCTACATCCATTGGTTCAGGACCAATTTCAGGTTCAGGTTGAGGAATGTTACCTTCATTTACCTGTTCCCCTGGGGGTAGAAGTGGTAGGGGCACCGTTCTTAGATATTCAGTGAGAACAGTGGGTACCCCTGGAAGATAGTTGTTCTTCCTTATCAGAGCGGTTATTGCATTGCTCTTCATTCTCATTCACTCCTGGTTGGCTTCCTCGGCCTCGAATGTCTTTGCTGTTTAATACAAAAACTATCGAACACCTTTTGTTGAAAAACTATCGAGAATTAAAATAAAGGAAAAATTAATTCTCTCCGATAGATTTTCCTTTTTTTTATTTCAAAAAACCATCGAGAATTTAGATAAAGATTAATAAAATTCAATTCGATGCTTTTTCAAATCAGTTTCAAAATCTATCGATAATTGTATTCGATAGTTTTCTTTTCCTATACCAAAAACCATCGAAAATTACTTTCGATAGATTTCTTATAGTACTTAGAAAAACTATCGAATTTTCTAAATTCGATATTTTTTGCTTCTGTCCAAATTTTAAAACCTGTTCTTGTTTTAGAATTCCGACTTTTTATTTCCTGCCAAGTTTTAATTTTAATGAATCTTTTCAAATTTACCAAAATCAATTCTTAACAGAAAATTCACAATTTTCTCAGAATAAAATCAACTAAATATCATTAAGTGATATTAATCAATTAAAATCCAATCAATTATGCTGCATTAATCTACAATGTTAAAAACAGAGTAAATTAATTCAAATTAAATAAATGCTTGAATATTTAGAACAAATATTAGCACTTAAATATTTTTTAGAATTAATAACTAATTAAATGCCAGAAGATATATCATCCATAATTATGACATAAAATTAGTACAATAATCCTAACTACGAGAATTGCTCCAGAAAATAAACTCACGAGTCCTAAGGATATAGAAATTCTTAAACTCATGTATTTACCAGGACTATCTGCAGTTACTGACTTCTAATCAAAATCAATTAGAAAGATTTAACATCCCAAGTTCACCAACCAGCTTATTGAAAGTGGATTCATCAAGCGTTTTAGTAAAGATGTCTGCAATTTGATCCTCTGTGGGTAAAAAATGTAACTCCACAGTTCCATTCATGACATGCTCTCAGATAAAATGATACCTGATGTCGATGTGCTTCATCCTCGAGTGTTGCACTGGGTTGTTTGAGATTGCTATGGCACTTGTGTTGTCGCAAAATATTGGAATCTTTGTCAACAAAAGTCCATAGTCACGGAGTTGGTTTCTCATCCACAAGATCTGAGCACAATAGCTTCCAGCAGCAATGTATTCAGCCTCAGTTGTTGATGTGGAAACTGAATGCTGCTTCTTGCTATACCAGGAAACTAACCTTCTTCCAAGAAACTGACAGCTTCCTGAAGTACTCTTCCGATCAATCTTACAACCTACAAAATCAGAGTCTGTGTATCCAATAAGATCAAATCCTGTATCTTTAGGGTACCAAATTCCAAGATTTGGGGTCCCCTTAAGATATCTAAATATTCGCTTAACAGCTATTAGATGAGATTCTTTAGGATCAGACTGAAACCTAGCACACAAGCATGTTGCAAACATTATATCTGGTCTACTTGCAGTGAGATAAAGTAATGAGCCTATCATACCTCTGTAGCCTGTGATGTCAACCTTCTTACCAGTTTCATCCTTATCAAGCTTAGTGGCAGTTGGCATAGGAGTCTTTGCTGTAGATGAGTCTTCCATTTGATACTTCTTCAGAAGATCTTTGATGTACTTGGACTGACAAATGAATATACCATCTTGCTTTTGGTATACTTGCAGTCCAAGAAAGAATGACAATTCACCCATCATGCTCATTTCATAACGACTCTGCATTAACTTAGCAAATCTCTTGCATAGATCATCATTAGTAGAACCAAATATTATGTCATCAACATATACTTGCACCAATATCAAATCATTTTTATTCTTTTGACAAAGAGAGTTTTGTCTACAACACCTCTTGTAAAATCATTTTCAAGTAAGAATTCAGAGAGAGTGTCATACCATGTCCTCGGAGCTTGTTTGAGTCCGTAGAGAGCTTTGAATAGAAAGTACACAAAGTCTGCCAGTTTTGAATCCTCAAAACCTGGAGGTTGTTCCACATACACTTCTTCTTCTAACTCCCCGTTCAGAAAAGCACTCTTCACATCCATTTGATATACCTTGTAATTGGAATGTGCAGCAAATGCCAGAAACATTCTGATGGCCTCAAGTCTTGTTACTGGTGCATAGGTTTCATTATAATCTATACCCTCTTCTTGAGAGTAACCTTTAGCAACCAGTCTGGCTTTGTTTCTCGTTACAATGCCATCTTCGTCCAACTTATTTCTGAATACCCATCGTGTTCCAATAAAAGATTTTCCCTTAGGCCTGGGTACCAGCTTCCAAACTTTCTGCCTTTCAAACTAATTGAGTTCCTCTTGCATAGCAATCACCCAATCTGGATCATCTAGAGCATCTTCAACTTTCTTAGGTTCTGTTTCTGAAAGAAACCAATAGTGACATTCATTTTGTGATGTTCTCCTAGTTCTCACTCCTGTGTCCGGATCACCAATGATCAAGTGAAAGGGATGATCTCTATTCCATACCCTTTGTCTTGGCAGATGCGATCTTGATGATTCTCCTTGTTCTAGATGTTGTGGAGTGTGACTAGTTGATCCTTCTCCTGCTCCCCCTGAGTTGTTGACGGTTTGATCTGATGATTCTGTTGACTGACTAGTGGATCCTGTAGAATGTTGAGGATCTCCACTTTGGTCACCACTTTGTCCAGAATCATTATCATTATGATTATTATTAATGACTGTAACAACTTCAGGTACTTCTTCATTGTCAGAGAGATCTCCTGATAGATTTTCAAATACCAAGGATTCAGAGTTCTCTCCAGTTTGCAGGCCTGGTCTTTTGGTGTCGTCAAATGTTACATTAAAGCTTTCAACACCTTCTTATCTTCAATCACATATACCCCGAAAGCCTTAGATTCCAGAGCATAGCCCAGAAAAATTCCTTCATCTGCTTTGGCATCAAACTTGCCAAGATGTTCTCCATCTTTAAGTACAAAGCACTTTGCACCAAACACATGAAAGTACGTCAGTGTTGGTTTCTTGTTGGCCATTAACTCATACGGAGTCTTTTCATGATCTTTGTTGATCAGGATTCGATTCTGAGTGTAGCAAGCTGTATTCACTACTTCAGCCTAAAAGTAAGTGGGAAGTTTTGATTCATTCAACATGGTCCTTGCTGCTTCAACCAAGGTCATGTTCTTCCTTTCCACTACTCCATTCTGTTGTGGAGTTCTTGGTGCTGAAAACTGTCTTGATATTCCTTTCTCTGAACAGAAATCATTTAGAACTGCATTCTTGAATTCAGTTCCATTGTTTGATCTGATTTTCCGTACAGGTAGCTTAGCTTCCACTTCTATCTTTTTGATGTGATCAATGATTAGTTGTGTTGCTTCGTCTTTTGAATGTACGAACAACACCCACGTGTACTTGGAGTAGCCATCCACCATCACCAATGCATATCTTTTTCTTGAAAGTGACATAACATTTACTGCGCCAAATAAATCCATATGAATCAGTTGTAATGGTTCAACAATGCTTGTCATTTCTTTGCTTCTTTGTGATGCTTTCTTTGACTTCCCTTTTTCACATGCTTCACATGGTCCCTCCTGATTGAATTCCATCAGGGGCAACCCTCTCACTAACTCTCTCTTTATCAAAGAGTTCATAGTTTTAAAGTTCAAATGTGAGAGCTTCTTGTGCCATAACCAACTTTGTTCTGAAGATGCCTTTCCATAGAAACATGTAATTGCTCCTTCACTGGTAGAACTTAAGTCAGCTATGAACATTGTTAGGAATATGTTGTTCTTGATGATAAGCATAAAACACTTAGTAGAATTTGTGTAAAGTCAATTTTGTAGCTGTCAACGAAATAGCATGCTTAGCAGTGTTTCGTTGACAGGAAGCTCATCAACGAAATGAGTGTTGTAGCAATTGCATTGTACAATACTTCACAGTATGATAGGCATTCTATTATATGTTTTAGATAGGTTTTCTAAGTCATGTTGACTATGTACTAGATAGGCAAAATAGGTTGGTTAATTGTAAATATGTTATGCCTTGTAATTCTGCCTAAGTGAAGACATGTCAACGGTATGAAGATTACTCTGTCAACGGTATGGAGTTTACCCATCAACGAAACGAGGGAAACACCATCAACGGAATGAAGAATGAAGCTATCAACGAAACACATCTCCTTGCTATCAACGAATCAATGTTGCTTTTTGAACAGTTGACAAAGTGATAGTGACAGTTTACTGAACAGATCTAAAAGGAGATATGGAAGTGTACTTTGCATTGGAAGCCATCAAAGTGGTTACTGGAAATAAGGAAACATTCCAATTTCCAATAAGGCTCTTGGGAATGATTATAATGAGCATGAAGACAAAAGCTAAGATCTCCAAGGACCATTGGACAAAAGGAATGAAAAGCAAGCTACTGATGGTTACTACTATTATTCTTTAGTTTAACCAAACGTAGAATTGTAAACTTGGGATTATATAACCAAGTGTAGCAGTTACTTTAGAAGTAAGAGAAGAAAAACAAATAGATTGTATTAGCTATTTTTGAGAGCATTCTTCTCTACAACATTGTAACTGAGCAGCTGTGAACATTTGTATCACAGATTATTTCCGCAATAAAAACACTTCAGTTGGATCATCAAACAATCCAACTGAATTATTTATATCTTGTGTTTTTGTTTATTCAGTTCAGTCTAATTTCATAAAGTGTTTAGTTTCAAGAAAATATCAAGAATTGTATTCAACCCCCCCTTCTACAATTCTGTTAGGTCATTTGGGAATAACAATTGGTATCAGAGCGAGCTTCTAACATACAAGAAGTTTAAAGATCAAGACCAAAAACAGAAACCATGGTGAAGAAGGATGCAGGTGTGAAGATACCAGTTCTTGATAAAGACAATTACTTTCACTGGAAAGTAAAGATGCATTTACATCTCATGTCTATGGATGAGAGGTATGTAGACTGCATTGAGAAAGGTCCACACGTTCCCATGAAGCTTGATTCTAGAGTTGGACTGCCAGATGATGCACCTGATGTAGAGATTCCAAAAACTGTCTCAGAATGGACTGTTGAAGATATTGCAGAAGTTCATAAAGACAAAAGGACCATGAACATTCTGTTTAATGGTTTGGAGCAAGAGATGTTTGACAATGTTATCAACTGTACAACCTCTAAGGAAGTATGGGATACTGTTAGAACTCTCTGTGAAGGAACTGAGCAAGTCAGGGAAAATAAAATGCAACTCCTTATACAACAATATGAGCATTTTCATTTTAAAGCTGGTGAAACCCTAAATGACACGTTTAGTAGGTTTCAAAAGCTTTTGAATGGATTAAAGTTGTATGGGAGGATCTATCAAACCAAGGATTCAAGCCTTAAATTTCTTAGAGCTCTTCCAAAAGAATGGAAGCCTATGACTGTTTCTCTCAGAAACACTCAAGAGTACAAAGACTACACTCTTGAAAGGCTTTATGGAACCTTGAAGACTTATGAGCTGGAAATGGAGCAAGATGAGGAAATTGAAAAGGTACAGAAGAAGGGTGGATCTATTGCATTGATTGCATCAGTGAACCAACTTGAAGATGACAATAAAGAAGCTGCAAAGGCCACAACTAGTCGATCTAGTTGTAGGAGTGATGTTAGCAAGGGTAAAGACAAGATGATAGAAGAAGAAGAATCAGAACCAGCCAACTTGGAGGACTTAGATGAGATTGATGAACACATTGCTTTTCTGTCTAGAAAATTCTCTAAGTTCAAGTTCAAAAGAAACTCAGAAGCAAGGCCACCAAGAAGAGACTTTCAACCTAGCAAAACAAACTGGATTGAAAAGTCTAAGTCAAAATGTTTCAATTGTGGAATGCTTGGTCACTTTGCTGGAGACTGCAGAAAGCCCAAGGTTGAGAAGGGCAACAGGAAATTTGAGCCTGTTGATTATAAAAAGAAATACTTTGAACTTCTCAAACAAAAAGAAAAGGCGTTCATGTCTCAGGAGTATGATTGGGCTGGTAATGGTGAAGATTCTGATGATGATGTTGAGTATGTCAACTTGGCTCTTATGGCTGACAATCATGAGCAGGAAGCAAGTTCCTCAAGCAACCAGGTAACAATTACTAATCTTTCTGAGCTTTCTAAAGAGGAATGCGACAATGCAGTAAATGAAATGTCTACTGTATTATATAATTTGCGTGTTACTCTTAAATCACTTACTAAAGAGAACTCAAGAATAAAAGAAACAAATCTGCTCTTAAGTGATAGGAATGCAATGTTAGAAGCACGGCTCATTGAATTTGAGAAAATGAGATGTGTTAGTAGGGATGCTAAGAAGGAACTTGAGAACGTGTTACAAAGGGAAGAAATTCTTAAAACACAACTTGAGATAGAACAAGGTGTGATTGCAAAATGGAAGGATGCCAGGAATGTT